>CM077151.1:223330525-224671551 GCA_039583875.1 Platanthera guangdongensis | reverse complement strand
AATGGGTCTACAAGAACAAGATGGATGAGGATGGAACAATCATAAAGAACAAGGCCATACTTTTCGCCAAAGGATACTGACAAGAAGAAGGATTCGACTTCGACCAGACATATGCTCCAGTGGCAAGACTAGAGGCAATAAGGTTGTTCCTTGCATATGCTTCAATTAAGGGCTTCACTGTCTATCAGATTGACGTGAAGTATGCCTACCTTAATGGTGACATAAAGGAAGAAGTGTATGTGGAACAACTGCTAGGATTCGTTGATTATAACTTTCTTGATCATGTCTACCTTTTATTTAAAACATTATTTGGTTTGAAACAAGCTCCTCGAGCTTGGTACAAGACGATGTCTACATTTCTTCTTGAGAACAAGTTCACAAGAGGAAAGATAGATAAGACATTATTTCTTAGGGAAATAAAAGGCAAGATTTTGTTAGTGTAAATCTATGTCGATGATATTATATTTGGCTCTACTGACAACAACCTCTACAAAAAGTTTTCCAAACTTATGCAAGGGAAGTTCGAAATGAGCAGCATGGGAGAGCTGAAGTATTTCTTAGGACTTTAGGTGAAATAATCTGAAAATGGAGTTTTCATCTCTTAGATGAAATTCATCAAGGAGTTGATTAAGAAATTCAGAATAGAGAACACAACCTCTATGAGGTCTCCAATGGGTTCAACTATGTCTCTGGACAAGGATGAGAAAGGAAAACCTTTTGATGAAACCAAGTACAGAAGCATAATTGGATCCTTGTTTTACCTTACTGCTAGTAGACCGGATATAATATTTTCAACATATGTGTGCGCTATATTTCAAGTGAACTCTAAGGAATCTCACTACACTACTGCAAAGCGCATTTTGAGATATCTTAAAGGTACACCAAATCTTGGCTTATGGAACCCAAGAAGTAATGACAGCGAACTAATTGGTTTCTCAGATGCAGACTTTACAAGTAGTAAAGATGATAAAAAAAGCACTTTCAGGACTTGCTAATTCACTGGAAGGAGGCTCATATCGTGGAGCAATAAAAAGCAATATTGTGTCATAATCTCAACGACTGAGTCAGAAAACATTTCTGCCAGTAGTTGTTGCGCACAATTGCTGTGGATAAAGAATCAGCTGGAAGATTACAATCTCAAAGTCCAAGACATCCCTTTGTTCTGCGACTCCTCCAGTGCGATTGCAATAGCCAACAATCCAGTATCTCATAGCCGGACAAAGCATATAGAGCTGTGATACCATTTCATTCGGGAGCATGTGGAGCATGGGGACATAGATCTACAATATGTCCCAACTGACAGGCAAATTGCAGATAGTTTCACAAAGTCGCTAGACGAGGCCAAGTTCTCATTCTTAAAAATGGAACTTGGCATGCTCAACAAGGATGAAGGAGATTGAATACAAAGGTAACAGGTAAGGTCAAGATCTGGTTTTACTTCAAAAATCATAAAATTTCAGAATTTGGACTTCATTTCTCGAGTACAACACTTGTACTCGAGAACAGTAGAATTCCTCTCGAGAACAGCAAGAAGATTTCTCGAGTACAAAGAGATTATTTCTCTAGAAGAAATGTTCTACTCGAGAACAAGATATTTCTAATCGAGAATATAGCTAATTTCTACTCGAGACAAAGGCTTATTATACTCGAGTTCTACTGGATTTCTTCTCGAGAACAATCTATGCTCTCGAGAAATGTGGTGTCATTTTCTTCTTCAAGTTCAAATTTTCATATCGGCATACTGGCTCTTAGCTGCCTCTTTCCAGGTATTTTTAATGATTATTTATATGTTTAATCATCAAAATTAGCGGAAAATATAAAAAGAAATAAGTCCAAGAGATTTTTAGTCGCGATTTCAAAACCCTTCTCGAGAAAAGCCGTTTCATCTTCCCTGTCTTCGCCGTCTGCCGCAAGCCCATTTCTCCCTTTCGCCGGGCAGTAAGATCGATTTCTCTACATCACTGGCTTCGTCCTCAAAGCTAGGAATCGAGAGTGAACTCTGTTCTTCTGGGATTGTATAGATATCAGATGATTTCAGAAATGTTCTTCTTCTGCTAGACACAGCCGGATTGTCATTTATTCTTCAGCATCCTTGCAGAATTTTAACTTCTGAAATTGAAGAATTCTTCCAAAATTCCAAGGTTAAGAGAAATGGCAAATTAATCAAGTCTTAGGTTCAGAATATTAAGGTAAAGATGTCTACTCTGTCTATTTCTCAACTTCTACAACTTCTAGTAATAGATATGGAAGATGATCTGAAAGGCTCTGACTATGAAAGAGCATATAGTTTCTGTGGTATTCCTCAATCCTCTAACATTATCAAAAGGCAATATATGAATGCAGAAAGCAAGCTATTGGCTGACATCCTAGGAAAAATCCTTCTGTGTGTGACCAGTTCTATAAGTTATATTACTCCCGAATTCTTTGATCTCATGACAGCAGTTATATGTAGAAAGAAATTCCAGTGGGGAATGATGCTTCTTGACAAGATTAAGGGTTGTATTAAGAGTCCAAACTATGGAAGTATAATATCCCTATACCTGAATAAAATGAATCCAACTGCTTTTCCCATGAAAAGGGGCATAGCCCTCCATCACATGAAGAAGGTTTCCATTATCTCCATCCAGAGATGGGAGGTCAAGTTACAGAAGTCGGACAAAACTACCAAGGACATAGAATAGGTGGATAGGTCCCCATCTCCTCCTTCACATCGAATAACTGATTCAGTTACTGAGGGGGAGCCTGCACCATCTATCTAAACCCAGCCTTCTCCAACTCCTACTACCTCAGCAATCCCTCCTCAAGATATTCCAGGTGTTGTTCTTTATCCAAACCTAGAAGAAACTACTTTTCCTGCTACTGCTGCAAACTTACCTTCAGAAGAATTACCATCTACCCCTATTGCTGTTATTCCTTCCTCATTGCTGCATAAAGACTCAAACATTCATGCTGCTTAAGAAATTCTAGTTTATGATGATCTGACAGATGCCCAAACTCAAGCTCAGATTCTTTCTACTGAAGATGACATAAACAATATGATAGAGGAACTTACCTCCAAAGAAGCTCCTTTCACCATCCCTAAAGATCATCCCTCTTCTCCAGCTACACCAGCTCAGTCTCCAGCTAAGTCTCCTGCTCAACCAAAAAAAATTCCAACACCTGCACAGTCTCCAGAACATCAAGAATCCACTCCTCTAGCTGATAAATCTCCTATTCAATATGATGAAGTAGTCTCAATCCATGATTTAGATGATGAAATCCCAGTTGAAACTCCTGAACAAAGACTTCTCAGTCTTCATTTCCAGATTTCAACTATTCTACCAACACTTAATGAAGATGAAATCAGTACAGTACACAGAAGGAAAGCCTCTACTTCTACTGTTGTAATTGAAGAAATCGTTCCGTGGACTGTTCCTGCTCAGCCACCTCCATCTCATCAAACAAAAATCTTCCCTGAAGGTACAATTCTTCACAAAATTGAAGTCATGCTTGCTGAACAGAGAAAGTACTTTGATGATTCTCTGAAAGTGGTCACTGATAAAGTAACTGCTTTAGAAAAAGAAATGAATCGAGGATTTGCTAAAATCCAAGACAATACAGATGAGTTTAAAAGGCCTTTGCAAATAGGTGGCAAATCTATTGATCACACTATTACCAACATAAGTACTGTTATGGAGCAATCTGTTACCCTTGCCAATAATCAAATTCTCCTGGATAAAAGAGGTGATGAAAGAAACTTTAAAACTTGTGAAGAAATTGTTAAATTTAAAGAAGATGTCATTAGCACTCTCTCAATAGAAGTCAGAAAGGGGGAGGATAAAGTGAAGGAACTGCTGGAAAAACAAGTTGTTACTATGAAAAATCAGTAGGAAGATCAGTTAAAATAAATTCAGACATCTGTTCTCAAAGAATTCAAAAGTACTAAGTTATACACTTATGATACTTCTATATGGATGCAAAATTATTTGTTTCCTAAATTTGCCATGGATCCCAATGCTCCTCCTCCTATAAACCTAGATGTCAACAGGCCTACATTCTCTCCAACTACGTAGTATTTTTTTAAGGACCTCCTCCAGATTATTATGAAGGTCCCCCTACTGATGTCTATGACATAGTATGGGAATCTGAACAAACAAGAATGCCTCCTCATCCTCCAAAAGTTCAGAAAGCCAAGAGAAGGAAGTATGGTGATGGAGCCTCTGCTAGTTGATCAACTCCACATCCAGAAGCTGAAGAGAAGAGAACTCAAGAATATACTGAAGTTTGGAGTCCAACCTCCAAATCCCTTATTTTGGAAACTTTAAAGCTAGTGGTTGACTTCAAAGAAAAGAGAAGCTTGCATTACAGTTCAGATGAATGAGAGTTTAATGAGAAATCTCTTACAAAGAGAAGGATCTATGACAGGATATATGACAGAAACAATCCTAAGGCTCCACCTGGACCACCTAAGTACTTCCCCAAGCCTTTCAGTTATCAATAGATACAACAGGAGAAGCAAGAGTGACAAGGAAAGCAACATTCATAGGATCAATAAACTGAAGATGCTGAAAGTTCATTTTTAAAATTGCAGAATTTAATTCTTTGGGGCAATTTTCTGCTTATATGAACTTTTAATTCTGATCTGATTTTACAAATTACTGCATTTCTCCAAATTTTCATGTTATTAGTAACTTTATGTGTTTTTCTCTTAATGTAATTACCTTAGTGTAGAGGGTTCTGACCTCTACAAATATGAAGAGATTGTTGGGTATTGCATCGACAATAGCCCAGATTTGTATGAAGTCACCCTTAAACTAAGATGAATTAAGTTTGTATTTGATGCACTTTTTGTTAAGTGTTTACAAGACATAATTGCTAAGTGTAGTCAAATGTTAGTCTACAATGAGTCTCCAAACACAAGACATACAATGTAATCCCTCATTGTGTGATCCACGGTGTTGACTCATGTATAGCCTCTCTATTGGGACATACTTCCTTTTCAAGCACTAAGGGCAAGAGAAAAGAAGGATGCTGATTTTTATGAAGAATCAAGATTTTTAAGTTTTTCAGAAAAAGTCTAAGTCTTTTTCTCGAGTACTATATTTGTACTCGAGAAGGACTCATGATTATTCTCGAGTAAGACTTGTCTTCATTTCGAGTAACAGAAGTTATTCTCGAGAAAGCTTCATGCTGTTCTCGAGAAGGGCTTTTTTTCTCGAGTAATATATGACACTTCTTCTCAGGATGTTTCTTCTCCGAACAAATATTTTTCTAAGTCTTTTTCTCGAGAAGACCAATAATATTCTAGAGAAAACTATAGTTTGTTCTCGAGATGCATAAGTCATTTCTCGAGAACTAGAGTATTTTTCTCGAGATCTAGCTATTTGTTCTCGAGATGATTATCTGGTATCGAGTACCAGAATGTTTCTTCTCGAGAACAAAACATTATTTTTCTCGAGTACTTCTATAATTCTCGAGACTGCATATTTGCACCTCCACATATTTTTCCAAGTACTTTTCTTGAGACAGCCTTTTGTTCTCGAGTACAATATATTTTCTTCTAGAGAACAATCAACTATTTTTTTCGAGTACTTTTCTTCTTTCCCAAGAAAGTTGTTTTCTTCCTCCACATTATTTTTCTCTACGTCTTTCTCTCAAGAACTTCTCTATTGTTCTCGAGTAACTAAATTCATTTGTTTCTGAGTACTATACTTCTTCTCGAGAACACCCAGTCTGATTTTCTGAAAACTGCTAAGTCAAGACAGACGTGTATTTCAAACATCATTAACGCGTGATTGGTCCACCTGGATGTCATTAATGATGATGATGACTGTTAGGGTAATCCTATATAAGGTCTTGTCATTTTTGACCAACCCTAAGAAGATTTTATGAATAATCTCAGCCGCCGCTACAAGAAATTCCAAACTTTCTAAATCCGACAATTCTTTCCTAATCGAGAGCTGCTGATCATCTTCTTCATCGCCAAAGCGCTTTCGATCCAGATAGATTCAGAGAATTTGATTCACAGATCAATATTCTTTCAATCGATAGATCCTCTACTTGATCGTGTGAGTCCAGAGATTTTCAGATCCAGAGATTACTGATTCTTCTTCAACAAATTTTGATAAAGCCGCAAAGCTTAAAGAAAGAAGAACAAGCAGAAGGATTTGAGATCTGAGAATAAATCACTATTTGTATTTATTATTTCATTCAATTCTTATAGTAGATTTTTCTCCGAGTTGTAGGAGTTTTATTCTCCGAGTTCTTGTAGGAAGTTTTTATCTTCCGAGTGTAGATCTAGTTTTTGGATCGAGTTGTAGTAACATTGTTCCGAGGTGTAGGATTGATTTCAATCCGAGATTAGTGGAGTAGCCGAGTCTAGTGCTTTGCTAGATCGGTGAGTGGAAAGTGGATGTACCCAAGGTTGGGGAACCACTATAATTCTTGTTATCGTGTATGATTGCTTGGTTGATTTTTCTATGCTTAGATCGTTAAATTTTTTATTCCGCAAAAGACACACAACTCACCTATTCACCCCCCTCTAGGTGATTTACGTAAGACAACTAAAATATTTTTATAAGGCATTTTATCAGATAATTTTGCCCCTATTAATTTTTAAAGTATCCTCGAGCATAACTTAAAATCCCATAAGTAGCAGGAATGTTTGAAAAATTCTGAAACTTCAACAGAGCTTGACTATAGTAAATATATAAATCTATTATATGATTTTAAGATATTTAAATTAGAAGAATTCACCTCTATTAATTTTTAAATGTGAAATCCAACATTTTAATTGCTTGAAAAATATCACCGCTTAACCAAAATTTCCAAATCATTGTAGAGTTTGCATAAAGGCTTTAAATGTCCTTGAGAATTTTATTAAATTTTTATGATCATTTTAGGGCCCTCAAACCAGCTAAATAAACATTATTTTAATTATTAAAAATATCAAACATTATCAAAAAAATTATGAACATTTTTTTGGAGATAGACCTCATCATATGGCACAACTCTCATATTTAAAACTTTTTTATTTGAGCTCTCGAGTGGTGCTCATCAAGGGTCTAACTTTGGGCTTGGGATTGGGTAAGGAAGGAGAGAAAAGTGAGGGAAGGGAGTGGTCCATTTCTTAGCTTGGCCCAAGGCCCATCCAAGCTAATTGTTTGCTAAAATCCAGAGCCCATTTAGTTGGGGAGTGGACCCATGATGGCCTTAGTAATGGGATCTAGTGGAGGCACTTTTGGAATTAAATCCTTTTAGGAAAACTGCATATTATAGAGGTTTGACCAAATTCAACCATAGGGTGGGTCCCCCATATGGGTCAAGGTCCAAGTCATCGTGTGATGAGATGTAACACTCTCATCCGTCAAGAGTAATATAACAGCAGGTCCGGTCGGGGCCCCACACCATATTATACAGACAGACAAAATAGTTACACAATGAAACCATAATTCATTCTAAACCTATAACGCACCATAACATAGAGTTGGATTCCTGTGAAAGCTTAAAGTGTTGATAATCACCCATCCAGAAATGTCCACTATTAAAAATACAACAAGAATGAAAGTTACACTAAAAGTTTTGGCCTTAAGGCCTTACAACACCTTATTCATGTTTACAAGAAAGTGATTTTCATACATCGGCATGCAAACCAACAATACATGAAAATACTACACATAACACTTGGGCCTTCGAGGGCCCGCTCAGTTTAAAGGCTTCAGTCCGCTACTTCCCGCTTGGCATTATAACACTTGCACCAAAACATTCCATCGAAATGGTGGCAAACAAGGCAATGATCCACATTAACTGACCAAATCATAATGACTCCACAACTTTCTCAGGGTGGTAGTGCTCCTTCCCTACAAGAAAATAGTATGTTCACAATTATCAAGAATGTGCAACTTAAGCACCAATCACCACAAATGATTGTATGACCAACCAAACGTCTTGTGCACTCAGGGCACCTTATCGGTATATCGGATAACCCAGGGTCCCACCCTTTGCCATCATAGGCAATCACCAGTGCATTAACACCCAACGAGAAACTCCACGAGTCCCTCCACCATCCTCAGTCCCAGACAGGATCGTCTCACCTGAGCATTACTAGCCTGACATACAGCCATGACTCTCCCCTATGCCAATGACAACTGCCATGTACTTTAGGTTTGTTTAGTTGAAAGACATAGTGCGAGATTAGTTCAGCTCTTTTTAGTTGCTCAGATTTCCATTCCAATTAATGACAATGATGCGGGTCGGCCTTCCCTTTCCCATAATCCACAATACCAAGGATTCATTCTACGGATGGCACTCACGACCAATAAGGTTGGGCACTCCAGGAACACATCTAAATAAGTTAGCCAGTGTGTCCCTAGGATACGGGCTTCACAATCACAACAAATGCTCACTCAGAGACATTGCGAATAGAACTCTGAAACCATGCAATTTTTATGGAGTCTTCTCCGGCAAGCAAAACAAAACATCACCAATCTAGACCAATTTGTCAACAGGGGTTTCACACAACATGCCTAATCTGTACTCACACTTCTGGATACTATATGCAAAATATGCTCGGGGATAAAAATATTGTCCGGATGGAAAGTACCTTTTCTCCACCAATTGGTGAAGGCTTTCATGGAAACATGCTAAAAGAGGAGTTCACTTGTCCAAGAGGAGAATCATTACCCTTGACACGCATTTCGAAGCCATAAATCGATCATAATGGCTTTCGTAGCGGATGTCCACGTACATATTCGGTTTTCACATGCCGATTTGAACACCAAGTTGACTTCCTCTTTATCGGCCACGATTTTGGCGGTTGCCCTAGCCAACTGCACAGGCTGACCTTGTCACTGCCGATGGCATAGGAGCAGCAAAAACACTCTCTAGCGATGTCGGCACCACAACTCCAAGGGATGGCCACTGCACCATATACGAAACAGGGGCTCGAGATTGGGAGAGATCGGGAGAGAAGAAGGCAGTTTGTTGCTGACCTTGGCTTTGAACTCACCGAAAACGCTCCTACAGAAACTTCCATGACTTCTCCCTCCTTCAGCTCGGGCAGAGAGAAAGAATGGCGGAAAGGTTGTCCGAGTCTCTCTTCGAACCCTTCATTTTATCCTAGAAGGGATGGAATCCTAGCCGGGATCTAACCTAATTAGAATGGACGGCCAAGATCCACTTTATCTCTTATTTTAAAGATAGGAGTCACGACATCTAAGCCACTCAAGGACCAAAAGACTCGAATTTGTCTAGAACACTCAATGAATTCGTCCAGACCACTTGACGAATTCAACTTGAACACTCGACGAATTCACATAGATCACTGAATGAATTCATCTTGAACACTCGATGAATTCACCTAGATCACTCAACGAGTTTGTTGGGTATTGCATCCACAATAACCCAGATTTGTATAAAGTCACACTTGAACTAAGATGAATTAAGTTTGTATTTGATACTCTTTCCAAGTTGAGTGTTTGCAGGATATAATTGTCAAGTGTAAACCAATGTCAGTCTACAATGAGTCACCAAACATAGGACCATACAATGTAATCCCTCATTGTGTGATCCATGGTGTTAACTCATGTGTAGCATCTCTATTGGGACACACTTCTTTTTCAAGTACTAAAGATATGGAAGAAACTATGGGTTGCTGATCTCCAAGAAGAATAATTAAAAAAAATTCTGTTAAGAAATTTCTCCAAGTAAAATTCTCGAGAAGCAGAAGTCTAATACTCGAGAAGCAAGGCTTTGTCTCGACAAGCAGAAGTCTAGTACTCGAGAAGCAGGGCTTTATCTCGAGAATCAGAAGTTGTAGTCGAGATGTCTATCCTTTACTCGAGAAATGAAGTTCAATTCTTTGAATTTTTCGTTAAGTCCCGACGGAAGTAATTTCAAATTGATCTCTTTTCTTATTGGTCCACGTGTTCTATCATTAATGATTATGACCGTTAGGCAAGTCCTATAAAAGGTCTTATCATAATCGACAAACCCTAATAAGAAATCTAAGTATTCTGAATCACACATTTTTCATTCTAAATCGGGAAGTGCCGCCGTTGTTCATCGTCTTCTTCACTGCTGACCTTCTCTGATCCAAGTGGTTCAAAACTAGAGGTTTCAACAGATCAAGACTTTCAACATCGACAGATCTATTCCTTGATCATGCTGATCCTAAGTTTCCAGATACAGAGATTTCGCCCTTATCTTCTTCGATCCGTTTCTGACAGAGCTTTAAGTTGTATGAAGGAAGAAGGTCTGAAGATTCAGATCTGAAATATTTCTGTTTGTACATTTTCTGTAAAACATTTTAATCTTGTAGGAGATTCTTCTCCGAGTTGTAGGAGCTTTGTTCTCCAAGATTTTTGTATGTGTGTTTTGACTCCGAGTTGTAGGGGCGTTACTCTGAGTTGTAGTATTGTTTTCCAATCCGATATAATAGTGAAGTAGCTCGGTCTAGCCTGGTGCTAGATCGGTGAGGTGGTGATTGTGTTGGAATCCCACCTGTTTTTGGGTTGCTTTGGGCTAGGTTCACTATTAGGATTACTTAGATTGACGAACATTGTATAGTCTAGGGTCATAGGTTTTTGTCAGACTCTAAGTCATGACATCAAACCTAGAATGATTGGTTTTCACCTTCAGAAGACTTAGAAGACAGAAGACCCCCAAGAGAAAGTTGTTTTTAGAGCAGAAAAAGTCAGGATTGCTGAATTAAGCTCGACTTTCATCAATCGGAGTTCGACGAACACAGTTATTTATCTGAGCTAAGTTCGATGAAATCCAAGCTTATCTTGACGAACTCAATTTATTCTTTGAGCTGAGTTCGATGAAATCTTAGCTTAGATCGATGAATTCCAATTTCTTCCCAGAAGTTCAGCACGACGAAATGACTATCTCCGTTCGACGATCTTGGAGCTCAGATTGTAAGTAAATTTTCTTTTCAGAGATCTTGTAGCTTATCTCGATGAAAGGGAGGGTTTAGTTCGACGAAATTGGATCTTTGGTTGATGAAATAGATTCAGTTCAACTTCATTCTCACAGGTTCCGTTCGACTAATTTTCGTCAAGATTTCCAATATTGACTAAGGAAGTTTGATTTCAGAATTTATTATTGTATGCCTATAAATACTCTGATAATTAATGCTTCATATTCTCAAAGAATATAGCTATTTTCAAAGTATCATTAATTATGGTATTCACAGAGTAATTATTTTGATAAATTGCTGTGATAGTTGAAGAAACAAAATTAAAGACAATTATTAGTCGTTCAACTCCCCGATTTTCTACAGATAATCAAGGATATGATTCAAAATTCAAATGCTATTTTTCTGCAAGGAATATATATAAAGTCATTTTTCGAAAAGACAGTTTTAACATATATACAAAAATAGATAGACACACACAAATATACAAAGATATACAAAGATTCTTATAGAGCCCTTCACCATCAGCTTTAGAGCTTTTCAAGGGACAACAACTCAATATCAATCCAGAAAGCTTCTGAAGATATTCTCAATCTGAAGTCCTACACCCTGTGCAAAGCTCTCATCTTCCTGAACCATTCTACATTTCAGTGGGAG
Source organism: Platanthera guangdongensis (assembly GCA_039583875.1). Lineage (NCBI taxonomy): Eukaryota > Viridiplantae > Streptophyta > Magnoliopsida > Asparagales > Orchidaceae > Platanthera > Platanthera guangdongensis. The sequence goes on along the minus strand of CM077151.1, from coordinate 224,659,997 downwards.
CTTTGACAACATCAAATCCACTAGTCTTCTCTTAGATTATTGACAAAGAAGAACATCATCACCTTTTCTTTTTCCAACTATGTACAGTGTTATAACTCCATTAAAAAGTTAACCCCTCTGGTTGTCAAGTCTCCTGATCAAAAGACTTGTTTTGGTTTTTGGGCACCTAATCAAAAGCTCAAAGGTTGTGAGATCTCCCTTAAAATAGATCTTGTGGTGACAGGGTACCTGAGAAAAAGCCTGTTGTGGCAGGGCACCTGATCAAAACCTGTAGTGGATTCCTACCAGGGTTGTAGAAGAGTGGATGTACCCAGTTTTGGGGAACCACTATAAATTTTTTGCGTCGTCTATATTGCTCTATTTTTTTTATTTTGCTGTGTTGTGATTATTTTGTTTTTTATTTTCTCTCTATACATATAACTATCACTTATTTTAATTCCGCAATAAAAACTAATCAAGTTTTTAAAATACTCTATTCACCCACCCCCCCTCGAGAGTTAAGACAGATCTATCGCTCACTTTCAATTGGTATCAGAGGGTAAAGTTGTTTGGTTTCACAGGCTAACACCTGAACCAAAATAACTTTGATAGATCTTGTTATCTCTAGGGTCTTTCCTATATCATGGCAAAAAATAAAGAATACTCAAGCACCAGACCTCCAATGTGCAACCTTAACAAGTTTGTTCTCTAGAAGGCAAGGATGAGACTATATATGAATTTAATTGATGAAGATACCTATAATTCAATTTTGACAGGTCCCCATACTCCTTCTGCACCAACATCAACAAGTACCTTAGCAGTTCCACCACCTGAGTGGACAGATGCTCAGAAGAAGTTGAAGATGGCTGATGCTAAAGCCATGAACATCCTAGCACGGACTATGTCTGATGATATTTTTCAAAAAGTTAATGAATGCTCTTCAACCAAAGATATCTAGGATTCCCTAATTGAAATGGTTGCTGCCTCTGCTGATGAAAGAAAAGATAGAAGATCTCATCTCATTTCCCAATATGAGAACTTCAGGAAAGAAGAATCAGAGTCAGTGGCTGACATGTACAACATACTCAGCCTAATTGTTAATGAGCTGAAAAACCTAGATAAAAATATCTCATTGACTGAGATAAATGACAAAATTCTTATGTGCTTCCCCAACATATGGGACTCTGGGATCTGGCCAATCAAGGAGGCCAGAAGCCTGAATGAAATCTCTACTGAATCCTTGTTAGGCAAGCTCAAGTCCTATGAGCAGCTTATCAAGACTAGAGAAGCAGCTGAACAGAACACCTCCTCATCAGGAAGGAAGGAGCAATGCATTGTATTTAAGGCATCTAAAGAATTAGAAGCTCCATCAGTAAATAAAGAACTCCTAAGCTTGCTGGCCAAAGGGATTTTACAAGATGGCTAGAAAAGATTTTAGAAGGAAGTCATCCAGACATGATGATAAACAAAGATTTGACAAAACTCCTACCAAGGATATTTTCTGCTTTGGTTGTAGAAAATCTGGACACATTCTTCTTGAGTGTCCAGAGAATTATAATAAGGAGAAAAGAAGAGACAAGGACTCCAGGAAACACTACAGCAAGCCCTCTTCCAGCAAGCATAAGAATAAGGAAAAAGGCTTTGTTGTTGAAACTTGGAGTGAGACAGAAGAAGAATCTTCATCTTCCAGCTCCAGCGAAGATGAGGAAGAAGCTAAAGTAAAAGAAGCTTGCTTGATGGCTATCAATGCATCAAGCAATCCATCAGAAGCTGAAGAATCAGAAGCTGAAGATTCTGAATTAGAAGAGGATTAGGTAATATCCTCCTTTGATTTTACTTCTGAATTTTTTAAAACTGAATTTAAATTATTATGCAATAATCTAATCAAATCTGAGAGGGAAATCAAACTTCTCAGAGATAAGCTAACTGAATATGATAACTTGTTTTCTGAAAACTTTAAATTAAAAGATAAACTAGATGTAGTTTCTGCACAAATCATCTCATTAAAAACTAAACTAAATGAGGCTAAAAATTTGAAGAAACCCTTAATGGGAGTAGTATAAAATTAATGCACATCACTAGTACAGTCAATGCTAGACTCAATGGTAAACTAGGATTATGAACATCATCTAGTCAGCCACCCATTCTTAAGAAAAATATATTATCTACCCACATCAGATTTATTTCTGCTAAGGGTAAAGAGAAAATTATAGAGGTCAACAATAAACCAACAGAAAACTCACAGAAAAATCAATCGAAGAAAAAGAAAAATAAAAATTCACATAAAAATACTGTTCAACAAAATTCATCGAACTCAGCTCGACGAAATCAGTATTTTGCGTCGAACGACGATCGAAGAACTCTGAACCCAGGATTTGAGTATGATTACTCAAGACAGGGTGCTCGACGAAATCAATATGTTTCGACGAATAGAGATCGACGATCGTGGAATGCAAAAAATGAGTATTATTATTCTCTGAATCGAGATCGATGACATCAAAACTTTTCGTCGACCTCAGCTCGACGAACTCAACTAAATTAGTCGAACTCAAACTTTGAAAACAAAAATTTTAATTTTAATCAAACTAAATATTAGAAACCAAAATTTGTAAATCACTTTACTCAATGAACAATTCCACCTAGAAGATTTCACCCCTTAGGATACAAAGACCAACCTGATTATTCTTACATTTCTAGTTTTAGGTTTGAAAAGAATATAGGACCCAAGGTTACCTGGGTCAAGAAAACCTAATTTTTCATTCTGCAGTTGAAGAACCATCCTACCACAGAGGAATAGTGGTACTTGGATAGTGGTTGTTCAAAGTATATGACAGGCAGCAAGGACAATTTAATCAACTACAAGTCAAAGCTTGGACCAAAGGTGATCTTTGGAGACTCCAACTATGGCCAAACAGAAGGCTATGGAAATGTCAAGATTGGAGTAGTCACCTTCAGGAGTGTTGCCTATGTGAGTGGTCTAAAACATAACCTGATATTCATAAGCCAGTTATATGATGATGGTTATAAGGTATCTTTTAACTAATCTTCTTGTATTATTGCATCAATAGATAACAAAAATGTTTTAACTGGACTTAGACAAGGAAATATCTACTTAGTTAATTTCAAGCAATCTAGTTCAGAAATATGTTTGTTCAATCAGATTAGTAATAATAATGAATTATGACATAAAAGACTAGGACATGTTAATCTAAAAAATATTGCTAAATTATTTAAGGACAACATTGTTAGAAGATTGCCTTCTGGCCCCTAAAAGAAGAAAGTCCTCTATAGGGCTTGTCAATTAGGCAAACAAACTAAAAATAGTTTCAAATCTATTAATAAGAGTGATTGACCCAGGATTCTGTACCTGCTACACATGGATCTATTTGGACCCATTATTATACAGAGCTTGGGAGGGAAATTCTATACTTTAGTTATTGTAGATGACTTCTCTAGATTCTCTTGGGTGTTCTTTCTGAGAAACAGGTCTGATAACTTTAAAGTTCTTACATATTTTCTTAAGAGCAAACAGATTGAGTATTCTACTATGGTTGCATTGATCAAAAGTGATCATGGCACCGAGTTTGAATCTCTTCTCATGCAAGAATTCTCTGAGAAGGAAGGTATCAGACACTATTTTTCTGCTCCTAGAACTCCTCAATAAAATGGGGTAGCAGAAAAGAAAAATAGAACCCTGATAGAATCTACAATGACATTGCTTGTAGATGCTTTCTTGCCCCTATCCTTTTGGGCAGAGGAAGTTAGCACAACAAACTATATTCTGAACAAGAGTTTAATACATAAACTTAAGGGCAAGACTCCCTATGAATTACTCTAAGGGAAGCAACCTAAAATAGATTACATAAAAATTTGTGGTTGTAGATGTTATATTCATAATAATAACAAGAAACATCTTAGAAATATTGAAGCCAAAGCTATAGAGGGATTTTTTCTTGGATATTCCCAAGTTAGCAAGGCCTATAGGGTTTTTAATAAATCAACTTTAAAAATGGAAGAATCTGTACATGTAACATTTGATGAAGCTAACAAGTTTTACAAGGAGAATGATTCTTCTACCAGAGATTTATTGTAGGTACCCCATTTGTGTGAGAAATTGGATGACTTAATCCTCACCCCAAAGGCTATATCACATCCTTCTCCACATACTGAAGAAGACGGTGAAGAATATATTATTGAAATAATTGCTGAACTTATAATAGCTCATATAATTCCACAAGAGGAATTAATTCCCAATACTGTTACTGAACCAACTCCTCCTACTGATCTTATCACACTTAGAGATCACCCTATATCTCAAGTGATTGGAGACATATCAGTTGGTGTGCAAACAAGGCATCAACTCAACCAAGACTTGATGAAGACTTGATGAATGCCTGCTTCATATCTCAAATTGAGCCCCAATCCACAGAAGATGCAGAGCAAGATCCACACTGTATTATTGCAATATAAGAGGAGCTCAATCAATTTGAGAGATGTGGAGTTTGGGATTTAGTTCCAAGACCCAAAAACTACACAGTCATTGGAATTAAATATGTATTCAGAAACAAACTAGATGCACAAGGAGAAATTATAAGGAACAAAGTAAGATTGGTAACACAAGGATATTCACAGGAAGAAGGAATTGACTATGATCAGACCTTTGCCCCTGTTACAAGACTAGAAGCTATCAGGATATTTCTTTCCTATGCAACCGACAAAAAGCTCAAGGTCTATCAAATGGATGTCAAAAGTGCCTTCTTAAATGGTGAACTCAAAAAGGAAGTATATGTGTAAAAACCACCAGGTTTTATATCTCTAACTCATCGCTCTTTTGTTTTCAAACTGCATAAAGATCTCTATGGTTTAAAGCAAGCTCCAAGAGCTTGGTATGAGACCCTAGCTAGCTTTTTTAGAGCATAAGTTCACTAGGGGCATCGTAGATAGAACCTTGTTCATTTGGCATCATAAAGATAAAATCTTGTTTGTACAAATATATGTAGATGACATCATTTTTGGCTCTACTGATTCCAAACTATGCAAAAGGTTTTCTAACCTGATGCATTCCAAGTTTGAAATGAGTACCATGGGTGAGCTTTATTACTTCCTTGGTCTCCAAGTGAAGCAATCCCCTGATGGTATTTTCATATCCCAATTAAAATATGCTAAGGAGCTAGTTAAAAGATTTGGGATGTCTAATGCCTCTGCAATGAAAATACCCATGACTTCCAATGCTGTGATTGATTCTGATGAATAGGGCAATCCAGTTGATCTAAAAACATATAGGGCCATTGTTGTGTACTTGCTGTATCTCACAGCTAGTAGTCCAGATATTATGTTTGATACATGCCTTTGTGCTAGGTTCTAGGTGAACCCTAAAGAATATCACCTTATTTTCCTTAAAAGAATTTTGAGATATATAAGCGGTTGTCCTAATCTAGGACTTTGGTATCCAACAGAGTCAGAATTTGACTTAACTTGATTCTCAGATTCTGACTATGGTGGATGCAGAGTGGACAAAAAAAGCACATCAGGAACATGGCAGTTCCTTAGTGATAGGCTTATGTCTTGATTTTGTAAGAAGAAGACATTTGTGTCAACTTCAACTGCAGAAGCTGAATATATTGCAGCTTGCAGCTGTTGTTCACAAATATTATGGATTCAAAACCAACTCCTAGATTATGGTCTTAACTTAAATAATTCAACTATATTTTGTGACAATACTAGTACAATTTCTATTGCACAAAATCTAGTGCTGCATATTAGAACTAAGCATATAGAGGTTAGATATCATTTCATTAGAGATTGTGTGGACAAAAAGAAAGTTAATCTTTTCTTTATCTCTACTGATTTGTAATGAGTAGACATCTTCATTAAACCATTAGATGAGAAGAAACATCTGTTCTTTCTGAATCAGCTAGGTATGATTATTGGAAAAGTATAATTTGATTTTTGTCCAAGGTCGAAGAATTGATCACATTTCGTCGAACCAAGATCGACGATCTTAGAACTGTTCTTGAGATTTTTCGTCGAACGAAGATCGAAGAAATCTCTCTGTGAAGTCATTTTCGTCGAGCGGAGATCGACGATCTTGCTTCAGAAAATATTTCGTCGAATAGAGATCGATGATCTATTTTCCCCTGCTTAAAACTGAGATCGACGATATCATCTCTTCATGAAATTTTTCGTCGACCTGAGCTCGAAGATTTTCTTTTTAGCAGGACAGAGTACTCTGTTTCACATTCTGAAAACTTATAATAAGGTTTTTCATCGAACTCCATCCCACGCTTTCTAGTTCTCTTGCACTTGATCTTTTATTTCTTTTTGTAGAGCAATGACGATTTCTCCAGCCCTTCTTTCCAGCATGAAATTTGATGCCGGCTTCGACATCGACCTTGAATCTTTTCGTCAATCAGATCAAATATTCAAGGATATTCTTCAGTTACTTGAACCTCATAATCTGTAATACTTCATGACTACCAGAATCAGACTCCCGGTTACAAAAATAAAGGAATGGTTGTTTACGGCAAAGCTTCAGGATACCGCAGTCATCACTGGCTCCATCTCCGATAATCAAGTTATTTTATCTCCAGAAGCTTTAGCTACAGTTTTTGGATTTGTTAATGGTGAAGATGAAATAGAGTTATCTAGCAGTGAATTTACAGATATGCTAGAAAGGTTAGGTCATACTATAGGAAACCCTAACCACCTTTTTAAGAAAAACATATCTATATAATATAGATTTTTGGCCGATGTTGTAGGCAAAGTACTATTAGCAAAACCTTCTACACATGATCACATTACCAGGCACCAGTTCAATCTGATGTGTGCTCTGGTTAATAAGAAATCTATAAATTGGGAAAAGATTATTTTTGATCTGATTAAGAAAAAGATTGGTAAGAAGGAAGTTAGTTTTGGGAGGATTCTAGGAATCTTCCTTCAGGCAAAGGCTCCAGATCTAATGGTCTCCCAGACCATTTTTATAAATGCCTCAAAAAGGATTACATCTAACTTATTTGACAAATGGGAGAGGACTATTCCAAAGCCCTCCAGGGCCTCCTCTTTCAGGATTACTTCTGAGAGCACCAGGGCTGATATAGCCACATCCCAATCTCTTGAAGAAGCACTTGCTCCTCCTCCCTCTCCTTCCACCATTTAACATCAATCCATAGTTCTTGAATAACTCACTTCCACTTCCACTATTGCAGACAATCAACAACCAACCACAATCATTACTGAAACCCCATCTACCTCCATTCTCCAGTCTCACCAACACCACCACCATCTCCACAACAATAACCCATTCATGTTCATGTGGATACACCATCTCCACCACAATCCATAGTTCCTTCATCAACTCCTTTCCAACCACCACCACTTCTTCTCAAACTCCTCCAGCCTCACCATCACACCCTCATTCCCCACTTCCTCAATCTCCAGTCCACATACCCGAGGATTCTCCACCTCACCTTCATGACATACCACCTTCTCTATCTCTTCTATCATTTCCAACCTTTGATCTTTTACCATCTCCATCACAATCTCCTCCATCTCAGGATGAAGACATGTCATATTTAATTCCTCCCTCTTCCTCCATCCATCCATCTCTATCTACTCTGACATCACCTGAGTTCATGCACCTGGATTTTCCCCCCATTCCCACTCTCTTGGAGCTTATCTCTCCAACTCTCCAGCACCTCATAAATGACTCTATTGCACCTTTTACTGCTACCATCTCTCATCTCTCTACTCAACTTGCCTCCATCTCTGTTGTCCCTTCTTCAAGGGGCCTGACTTCAGGACTCTCTGAACTCAGGCAGGGGGAGATGCTCTGTGAATAAGTTGCAGCAGCAACAACAGATGTTCTAGATGTTCCAGATGCAGAGTTTACTGAAATAAATGATGATACAGAGATGTTTTGTTTAGCAGAAGAGCCAGTATCTACTGAAGAAATAAATACTGCTGGTGTTTTCCCCATAAATCCCTCAGTGGACATTCTTTCATTACTTCATTCTTTTGATAGACTTTATAGCAGTTCTTTACCAGCTGTAGATGCAGATTTGTCTAAAGCTATAGTCTGTTACTCGACTCCAACAAGTCCTGATGTTTTGGAACAACTTAGGACATGTTTTGCAATGTTTGATATTATTATTGAGCCAATAAATGTTTCAGAGCCGTAGGCATTCTCTCTACCAACATTTGGCTAGTGTGAGTCCCCAATGCTAGATTTTGATGACATTATTTTTGCTGAAATGGAACCAAAGGTCACCAGCTCTCATGTTCAAGAAGTTCCAGTATCAGAAGCTTCAATTGAACAGCCTCAGGCTGAAGACTTATAGCCAAAGGCTGCTCCACTTCTTTCTGCTGAAATGCTAAAACAAATAAATGCTCTTTATGATAATCCAGCTAATTCATCTGACGATGATAATGATGAATCAGGTGATTCAGAAGATACAAATTCTAAGAAAAGAAAAGCAAAGAAGAAGGCTGCTCCTCCAATGGATGCTCCCAAGCCAAATCCATCTGCTGATATTCCATATTATATCCTGCATAATATAACTCTCACTCCAAACACCCCCAATAGGATGAGATACTCTAAAAATGAACTGAAAGCTAGGAAGAAGAGCAGGAGATACTCTCCAACACCTCAATTCAGGAGAGGTCCTCCTCCTCCTGGAGCAGGATCATCAGGAAGTGTTGCTCAAACTCAAAAGCCTAATCCACTCATCATTCCAAACCTTCCTATAGTAGAGAGCAGCATAGTTCCAGCAGCAGCAGCAGGCAGCAACAATATCAGAAGCACAACAAATAGCAGAAGAAATCTAAAGATAATCAGCCAAATAATGCTAGTCCAGAAAGGCCTCTATCTGCAGCTTATGATCCAGAAATGGACCCTAACTATAGAATGGCCAGATTTCAAGAATTAATAGCTCTCTCTCAAATCAAAAAAGCTAAGAAGAAGGACATGACACTTCTCAGTATACTGCCAAGTCTTCCTACAGAAAGAAAGAGTTGGACAAATATCAGGTACACAATCTTTTTAATGTTGATGCATATATGTCCTTACATCCTGAAGTAGTTGTACCAAGAGCTACTTCTGTGACAATTCTTGGAGCAAGTGATATGAAGATGACAAAACAACAAGCTGCTGAACCTAGAAGGGAAATTATTTTCACCAGACCAGCTTCAGATGAAAAGAAGAAAGAATCAAAGGAAGCCTAACTATTTTCTTTCTATATTTTGATTTGAACTGTTACTTGTTATTTATTCTTCACAAGACACTGTTGTTAATATCTGTTGAACAATTATAATTCTGCCGGATATTTTTTATGCTTTGTAATTTTTCTCTTTCTATCATTCATTGTGACCTCACCCAAATAGGGGGAGATTGTTGGAACCCCACCTGTTTTAGGGTTGATTTGGGCTAGGTTCACTATTAGGATTGCTTAGATTGACCCACATTGTATAGTCTAGGGTCATAGGTTTTTGTCAGAGTCTAGGTCAAGACATCAAACCTAGAATGATTGGTTTTTACCTTCAGAAGACTTAGAAGACAGAAGACCCCACAGAGAAAGTAGTTTTCTAGAGCAAAAAGTCGTTCAGAGATTGCTGAATTAAGCTCGAGTTTCGTCGATCGGAGTTCGATGAACTCAATTATTTCTCTGAGCTAAGTTCGACAAAATCCTAGCTTAGCTTGACGAACTCAATTTCTTCTTTGAGCTGAGTTCAACAAAATCTTAGCTGAGATCGACGAATTCCAATTTCTTCCCAGAAGTTCAGCACGACGAAATGACTATCTCAATTCGACGATCTTGGAGCTCAGATTGCAAGTAAATTTTCTGTTTAGAGATCTTGGAGCTCAGCTCGATGAAAGAGAGGGTTTAGCTCTATGAAATTGGATCTTTGGTTGACGAAACAGATTCAGTTCAACTTCATTCTCACAGGTTCTGTTCGACTAATTTCCGTGTAGATTTCCAGTATTTACTAAGTCAGTTTGATTTCAGAATTTATTATTGTATACATATAAATACTCTGATAATTAATGCTTCATATTCTCAAATAATATATCCGTTTTCAAGGAGGCATTAATTATGATATTCACAGAGTAATTATTTGGCTAAATTGCTGGGACAGTTGAGGAAACAAATTAAAGACAATTACTAGCAGTTCAACTCCCAGATTTTCTGCAGTTAATCAAGGATAGGATTCAAAATTCAAATGCTATTTTTCTGCAAGGAATATATATAAAGGCAGTTTTCAAAAAGGAAGTTTTAACAGATATACAAACACAGACAGACACACACAAATATACAGAGATATACAGAGATTCTTACAAAGCACTTCACCATCAACTTCAGAGCTTTTCACGGGGCAACTACTCAATATCAGTCCAGAAAGCTTCTGAAGATCTTCTCAATCTGAAGGCCTACACCCTGTGCAAAGCTCTAATCTTCCTGAACCATTCTACATTTTAGAGAGAGCTTTCACAACATCAAATCCACTAGTCTTCTCTTAGATTGTTGACAGAGAAGAACATCATCACCTTTTCTTTTTCCAACTGTGTACAGGGTTATAACTCCCTTCAAAAGTTAACCCCTTTGGTTGTCAAGTCTCCTGATCAAAAGACTTGGTTTTGTTTTTGGGCACTTGATCAAAAGCTCAAAGGGTTGTGAGATCTCCCTTGAAATAGATCTTGTGGTGATAGGACACCTGAGCAAAAACCTGTGGTGGAAGGGCACCAGAACAAAAACCTGTAGTGGATTCCTACTAGGGTGGTAGAAGAGTGGATGAACCTAGTTTTGGGGAACCACTATAAAATCTTTGCGTCATCTGGATTGCTCTATTTTTTTTGCTGTGCTGTGATTGTTTTTTTTCTCTCTATACATATAACTATCACATATTTTAATTCCGCAATAAAAACTAATCAAGTTTTTAAAATACTCTATTCACCCCCCCTCTAGAGTTAAGACAGATCTATCCCTCACTTTCAGAGTGGATGTACCAAAGGTTGGGGAACCACTATAAATCTTGTTTTTTTGTGGCTTGCTTGTTTATTTTTTGCGCTCCGTCGTTCCAAGTTTTTATTCTGCAAAAAGACGCAGACCTCACCTATTCACCCCCTCTATGTGATTTAGGTAGATAACTAAAAATATCAATTGGTATCAGAGGGATGTTGTTCATCAAAAAGGTTAACACCTTAAACAGATATGATCCTAGTTGTCTTTAGGGGATACAAGCATGGACAAAGCCAAGGATTTTGTTAAGCTTCCCTTATGCACAACGACTAACTTTTCCAATTGGAAGGAAAGAATAAAATTCTTCATGTAAGTTGTGGATCCAAGGATCTTTATGATAGTGGGAGAAGGACCCCATGTTCCAATGACAGCCCCCACCATTGACCCAACAAAGCAGGTTCCAAAAAAGCTAATGGATCTTGACAAAGATGAGATTACACTTATCTCTTTAGACAAGAAAGCCAAGGATATCATCGCAAGTGCAGTCGATGATTCTATGTTACAGAATCTAATTCACTGCCAATCCGCCAAGGAAATGTGGCAGTCTCTCATCGTCCTGATGGAAGGTAGTGAAGAGGTAAGGGATGACAGAAGATCCCTCATGAAAAAGAAATATGAAGCATTCAGACAAGGTCCCAAGGATTCTATTATTGATACTTTTGAAAGCTTCTTCAAGATTGTCAACGTCCTAAGAGTATATGGCCATGTCTTCACTAATGGAGAACTGAATGACAAATTTCTGAGATCTCTAACTAAGGAATGGGAAAACAAAGTCTGTGCAATCCGGGAGTTTAGTAAGCTAGCAGAGACTGACCCTCAGAATCTCTTTGGAAAGCTTATGTCATATGATATCTAAATAAACTCAAGGAAAGCTGGAGAAGAGAAAAGCAGGTCTACATCTAAGGAGAAGTCTATCTCTCTAAAGGCAGACATCTCAAGGAAGTCAAAAGCTGCATCTCCTGCCCCCGCAGAGGAAGAGTGTGAATAAGATTCAGAGCCAAGTACCTCAGGCTCAGAGCTTTCTGAAGGAGAGTTTTCTCTTATTTCAAGGCAGTTCAAGAGGTTCTCGAACAAGAAGAAAAGTGGAGAGGCAAAGATGCCTCGTCCAGAAGATCACGTCATGATTTTGATCGTCGTAAGAAAGGCTCAAGTAGCCAAGACATGTATCACTCAAAAACGAACAAACATATTTCTTCTGACATTATTTGTTATTGTTGCAATAAGACATGACATGTCATATCTGATTACCCTCACAAGACTAAGGAGGGTGGAAGAAGAGAGGAAAATAAATCTTCTTATAACAAGAAGAAAACTGAAAGAAGCCTGGTAGCCAAGAAGGACAAGACTCTTAGTGACTCTGACTCATCTGAGATAAGTGATGAATAGGAAGCCAACTTTGGGATGATGGCACAGACAAACGAGGAAGAAGAGCCCCAGAACACTGGGAAGGTAAACTCTCACACCCCTCTCTCAGAATCAGATGCTTCTGACCATGATCATGAGGACTGTTTGTCTGATGATGAATCTGAACTCATGACTCAATACATAGAGTTAATCAAGGCTAACGACAAATGTCGAATAGTTGTTGAAACTCGGGCCAAGGAGATTAAATCTCTCAAAGTTGAGGAGAGCACTCTGAGATATGAAGTCATAAAGACAGACTCACTCAGAGAGGAATTAAATGTTGTCATTGAAGAATATAATAAAGATCGCGAGCACCTAAATCTGAATGAGAAAATCATCAAGGAATTGGAAGAATAACTTGCAGTTGAAAAGAAACTTGTTGAAAGTTTCTCCAATCCCAAGATAGTCCTTCCGTTTGTTGTTGAATTGTCTGCTGAGGCCAAAGGTGCTGGCTTAGGCTATGTGGATGCTTCTAGTAAATCTTCTAGGAGAAATAAGACTCAACGAAAAATTATGGCTGCCAAGAAAGCTCTAGCCAAGGAGAAGGGGAAAGCTCCTCAAGACCAAACTTCATTTAAAAAGGTTATCTTTCCAACATACGAGCTTTATCTTGATTCATCCTACGGTCACTTTGTTAGGCCTACTTATGTAGAGCCCAAGTCTCGGTACCAAGGATGGACCCTTCCCCGAAACTTTGGTGAAAGTGTCTTCAAGACACCTTATGAGGAGATCACTCTTCAGAGCTATGACCCTTATAGTCATGATAATAACGTCAAGAAAGCTCCAAATGTTAAACCCGTTGTGGAAAAGCCTCTTAAGGAGAAGAATTCATGTGAGTGCTATCACCACGAATCTTCTACCTCCAAGCCTGCTTCCCCTACTAGACCACACTCTCAAAAGGTCAAGTAGGAGAACTTTAGGCAAAGATACAATAGGTTTGACTGTTGGTGTTGCGGTAAAGTTGGTCACTTTGATATAGATTGCTGGTTTAACCCCAGATATCATGTAACTCCTCAAGTTAATAATGTGAGAAAGGCCACTCACAATGTTAACACACGTAGGAGGAGTATGCTAACTAGAGACCAACGATCCAAACGAGTCTGGGTTCCAAAGGAAAACTGACTTGTGAATGCAGGTATGTCCAAAGGCAACCAAAAATCCTATCTGGTATTTGGACAGTGGATGCTCTCGGCATATGACCGGGACTAGAAGCCTACTCCAGAATTAATCTCCAGTCATGAACATGCCAAAGGTCATCTTCGATAGTTCTGATAAATGAATTACAAAAGGCTATGGTATGATTACTAATGGTAGTGTATCCTTCTCAGATGTGGCTTATGTTGAAGGATTGGAACACAATCTCATAAGCATAAGCCAGCTCTATGATAAAGGATACATAGTGGAATTTCATGTAGACAAGTGTTTGATAAAATCGGTCGATAACATAGAAATGATTCTATCAGGCACTCGTAGTAGGAATATATTTTGTTTAAATTTTATTTGCATAGACTCTTCCACGCCAGTGTGTTTTTTGGCAAAAGATAGTACATCTCTTGGTGACCAATGGCACAAGAGACTAGCACATATAAACTACAAAACTATTAATAAGTTATTTTCTCTTAATTTAGTACGTGATGCCCCTAATGTTAAGTATGTTAAAGATAGAACTTGTCACGCATGTGTAAAAGGCAAGCAAACAAGGGCTACTTTTAAAATCATTTGTGGCAAAGACTCTAATAAGTGTTTACTCCTACTTCATATGGACTTGTTCGGTCCACTACAAATTAGTAGTTTGGGAGGTAAGTATTATACATTGGTTATTTTTGATGATTACTCTCGCTTTGCATGCGTGTTATTTGTAAAACACAAGTCAGATACTTTTGATATCTCTACTAATTTTGCCAGGCAATTTCAGAATGAATGCATCTACTCTATTGTCAAAATTAGAAGTGACAATGGCATAAAGTTCAAGTCTGGGGCCATGACAGAATTTTGTGAAAGTCTTTCTATATTTCATGATTTTTCCTCTCCTCGTACTCCTCAACAGAACGGAGTTGCTGAGAGAAGAAATAGAACACTCATCGAGACCTGCAGAACCATGTTGAGTGATGCCTCACTACCAGAATATTTCTGGGCTGAAGCCGTCAACACTGCATGCCACATGCAAAATCGAGCACTCATAAACAAGAACCATAATAAGACACGTTATGAACTACTAAACGACAACAAACCGAGTATTTCATATTTTAGAATCTTTGGTGTTAAATGCTTCGTCCATAATAATTGGAAGTATCACACAACTAAATTTAGTGAAAAGAGCTTTGAAGGTTTTTTCGTAGGTTATAGTAGCCATAGTAAGGCATATTGGGTTTTTAATGAGAAAAACCCTGGTTGTAGAAGAATCTATTAATATTGTATTTGACGTGACGAGCTTGCTGCAAGGCAGCTCTTCTAGTGTGTTTATTAAAGATGCAGGTTCAAGACGGATGATCACCATGATGAAGATGTCATCCAAGTTGATGAAGTCACTCTAGTGATAGAGGAAGCTTTAGATGCAAGAACCCTAGAGCTCAGACACTTGAATTAATACCCAATTGATCAAATCATAGGAGATCCCCGGGATTGTGTCAGAACCCGTAGAGGAACAACTAATGAAAATCTATAATTATGTTTCCTCTCGCAGGTTGAACCAAAGAAGTTTGAGGAAGCAAACTCAGACGTATCTTGGATAATGACAATGGAAGAAGAACTGAATCAATTCAAGCATTGCCAAGCCTGGAAGCTTGTTCCAAGACCCAAAGGTAAGAACATTATCGAAACAAAGTGGGTCTACAGGAACAAGATGGACAAAGATGGAACAATTATAAAGAACAAGGCTAGACTCATCACCAAGGGATACAGACAAGAAGAAGGAATCGACTTCGATCCGACGTATGCTCTAGTGGCAAGGCTGGAGGCAATCGGGTTGTTCCTAGCATATACAACACTTAATGGCTTCACTATCTGTCAGATGGACGTGAAGTCGGCCTTCCTTAATGGTTACATAAAGTAAGAAGTGTATGTGGAACAACATCCATGTTTTGTTGATTCTAACCACCCTGAGCACTTTTATATCTTATTTAAAGCTTTATATGGTTTGAAACAAGCTCCTCGAGCTTGTTATAAGACGCTGTCTAGCTTTCTTCTTGAGAACAAGTTCACAAGAGGAAAGATAGATAAGACATTAATTTTTTAGGGAAATAAAATGCAAGATTTTGCTATTGCAAATCTATATCGATGACATCATATTTGACTCTACTGATGACAACCTTTGCAAAAAGTTTTCCAAACTTATGCAAGGAAAGTTCAAAATGAGCAGTATGGGAGAGCCGAAGTATTTCTTAGGACTTCAGGTGAAATAATTTGAAGATGGAATTTTCAACTCTCAGACGAAATTTATCAAGGATTTAATTAAGAAATTCAGAATGGAGAACGCAACCTCAATGAGGACTTCGATGGGTTCAGCTATGCCTCTAGATAAGGATGGGAAAGGGAAACCTTTTGATGAAACCAAGTACAGAAGCATAATTGGATCCTTGCTCCATCTTACTGCTAGTAGACCAGACATAATGTTTTCAACATGTGTGTGTGCTAGATTTCAAGTGAGCTCTAAGGAATCTCACTACGTTGTTGCAAAGCAGATTTTGTGATACCATAAAGGTACACCAAATCTTGGTTTATGGTACCCAAGAAGTGATGATAGCGAACTGATAGGTTTTTCAGATGCAGATTTTGCAGGAAGCAAAGATGACAGGAAAAGTACTTCCGGGACTTGTCAATTCCTAGGAAGAAGGCTTATCTCCAGGAGCAGCAAGAAGCAGTATTGTGTCATAATTTCAACAGCCGAGTCAAAATATATTTCTGCAGGTAGTTGTTGTGCACAACTGCTGTGGATAAAGTATCAATTTGAAGACTACAATGTGAAGTTCAAGAACATTCTGATGTTTTGCGACTCCTCCAGTGTAATTATATTTGCAAACAACCCAGTCTCTCACAGCAGACAAAACATATAGAGTTGAGGTACCATTTTATCTGAAAGTATGTGGAGCATGGAGACATCAATCTCCAGTATGTTCAAACTGACAAGCAAGTTGTAGACATTTTCACGAATCCACTGGACGAGGACAAGTTCTCATTGTTCAAAATAGAACTTGGCATGCTCAACAAGGAAGAATGAAGAAAAAGGTCCCAAGCAAAGTTCAAGATCGGGTTACACTTCAAAATCAAGAAATTCTAAGTCTGGACTTCATTTCTCGAGACGAATAGTTATTACTCGAGTACTCAGATATCTACTCGAGAACCACGGTAGATTCCAGAGAAATATTACTCGAATACTTAGTCCATTCTCGAGAACCACAGACTTCTTCTCGAGACAGGATATCTCTGCACGTGAACTTCATGTCTTCAACTTGAGAACTGGCTTTCTTCTTCTCGAGAACATGTAAGTCTCTTCTCGAGAAATGATATCTCATTCCAGTAATCAGATGCCAAATTTCTCTCAAAGTTCAAATTTCTGATATTGGCGCCATGGCACCTCCTACCGCCATATTTCAGGTATTTGAGTATTATTATTTCCTTAATCATCATAATTTAAGAGTTATATAAATAGATTAAGTCCGGAAAAAGACCCAAATCCCAAATCTCAAAACTTTTCTCAAGAACAAGAAACCTTTCGTCTTCACTATCGCCTCCATTATCCTGCTTTCGATTCAGATTTTTCTCTTAGAAGGCAAGACATTTGCTCATCTATCTTGATCGATGGCTACTCAGTCGAAAGTTGGTATTGGCAGTGAGTTATTTTCCACATGGATTGCCGAACTCTCTAACGATTTCCATAATGTTCTGTTGCTACTAGAAGGCGCTGGACTGTCCTTCATTTTGGAATATCCGTGCAAGATTCTACTTCCTGAAGTCGAGGAATTCTTCTAGTATGCCAAAGTAAACAGAAATGGTAAGATTCTCAAGAGAAAGGTTCGCGGACTCAAGATCAAGCTGACCGCCTCGATCGCCTCCAAGCTCCTTCGGCTGCCTATCATCGATGAGGAAGATGACGTAATTGTCGAAGATTATGATTGCGCCTGTATATTCTGTGGTGTCTCCGTTGCTGTGTGCACTATTCGCCGCCCTAATCTCAATGCAGAGAGCAAGTTGCTTGTGGAAATTCTCGAAAAAGTCCTTCTGTGCCGCACTAGTTCGATCAGCTTCATCACAAATGACTTCTTTGACATGATGACTGTTGTAATCTGTAGGAAGAAATTTCAGTGGGGTATGATGATTTTTGACAAAATCAAATACAGTATCAAGGTACCCAATTTTGGCAGAATAATTTCTCTTCTTCTTCATGAGCTCAAGCCAGAAATTTTTGATCTTTCTAAAGGTATTTCTTTGCATCATATGAAGAAAGTCTCCATTTCTTCCATTCAGAGATGGGAACTCAAGATTCAAAAACCTACACGAGCTTCCAAAGCCCATGATCTCCAAGTGGATGAGGACAGGACTCCATCTTCCCCTTTAAATCAAGTAGTTGGCACATCTGGTGTAGTTTCTGAGGGGGAGCCTGCTCCTGCAATCCCAGAGCCAAGTCAGTCTGCTCTTCCTTCAGATGTTGCTCCACCTGCTACTATATATTCAGAAGTTTCTGCTCCTGCTGAATAAATGCTTACTGATGACCAAGTACATGATCAGGTGCTATCTATAGAAGATGACATCAACAAGATGATAGAGGAACTCACCTCTAAAGAACCTCTATCTCCTCTGCCTGAATACCATCAATCTCAGTAAGATAAATCCTCTCAACCAGAACGATCCCATCCAGAACATTCTTCTGAACCAGAACCTTCTCACTCCATATCTCCTATTGAGGATGTATAAAATGAACAAACAGTTTCTATTTTTGATGATAAAAAAGTATCCCCTGAAGAAGTTGAACCACCCCTCAGAAGCCTAGACTTCTCTCTCCCTACTATTATTGGTGAAGAAGGAGACGTCATGATTCACATCATCATAGGCCAGAGCTTAGCAATTATTGAAGAAATAGTTCCCTGGATTGCTCCTATCCTACCTCCTCCACCTCCTCCAACTGAAGCAAATACTGCAGATACCCTCCTGGGTAAGATTGAGTTTATGTTAGCCCAGCAAAGAACATACTTTGACGACTCTCTTAAAGTTATCACTGACAAAATCACTGCTCTAGAAAAAGAGATGAGTAGCGGCTTTGCTAAAATACAACATAATACTTATTCTCTCAAACACCTATTCCAGATAGGTGGGAAAGCCTTACACCATACAATCACTAGTATTGGTGATGTCATGGATCAATCAGTTACTCTGGCAAATAATGAAATTCAATTGGAAAAGAATGCTGAAAGTCACAACTTCAAAACATGTGAAGAAGTTGGAAAGTTCAAAAAGGAAGCTATAGGTACCCTATCCATAGAAGTCAGAAAGGGGGAGAAATTATTAAAGGAATATCTAGAAAAATCTGATCGTACCATGAAAACTCTTTTGGAAGCAAAATTGAAAGAAATGAATGCAATAGTACATGACCATATTCATGAGGTAAAACTTCACACATAAGCTATAACAGTTTGGATGCACAACAAATTTTTTCCTAAATTTCAAGTAGATCCAAATGCTGCTCCTCCTCCTCATCTCAATCCTATTGCTCATCAACCTTCTACTCCAATGCCCTCATTTTCTCCAATAACTGAAGATTTTGTAGCCCCTCATGCTGAATATTCTCAAGTTTGCTCAGAACAAGATATGCCTCAAATTTCTCCTCCAAAAATTCTAGCTCATAAGAAAAGGAAATATGGTGACGACACTTTTCCTAGTCGGTCCACTCCTAATCCAGAAGCTGAAATAAGAAAAGCACAAGAATTTGCTGAAGTATGGAGCCCAACCTCCAAATCCATAATTCTTGACTCTCTAAAACTTGTTGTGGATTTCAATGAGAATAGAAATGATCATTACAGCTCCTATAAATAGGATCTGTATGAGAAATCTCTTACCAAAAGCAGAATATATGACAGTGAGTATGGGAAGAACAACCCCAAGGCTCCTCCTAAACCTGCTAAGTAGTATCCTAAAGCATACAGTTATCAGAAGTGGAAACAAGAGGAGAAGGAGAGACAGCAACAACAGCAAAGCTAGTAGAAATTGAAGATGATCAGAAATTTCATTGATGAGATCTTGGGGAATTGGATCTTTATTGGACAATATCTATAAATATAAGTCTTTTAATTTTGATGATCTGATTTTTCTATGACATAGCATTTCTCATTATTACTTTGTTTACTAGTTACTTTATTTGCTTATCTTGATGTAATTTACCTTAGTATAAAGGGTTCTGACTTCTACAAATAGGGGAGATTGTTGGGTATTGCATTCACAATAACCCAGTTTGTATGAAGCCACACTTGAACTAAGATGAATTAAGTTTGTATTTAACACTCTTTCAAGTTGAGTGTTTGTAGGATATAATTGCCAAGTGTAGAACAATGTCAGTGTACAATGAGTCACCAAACGTAGGACCATACAATGTAATCCCACATTATGTGATCCAAGGTGTTGACTCATGTGTAGCCTCTCTATTGGGACAAACTTCTTTTTCAAGTACTAAAGATTTGGAAGAAACTATGGGTTGCTGATCTCCAAAAAGAAGAATTAAAAAAATTGTTAAGAAATTTCCTAAGTAAAATTCTCGAGAAGCAGAAGTCTAGTACTCGAGAAGCAAGGCTTTGTCTCGAGAAGCAGAAGTCTAATACTCGAGAAGAAAGGTATTGTCTTGAGAAGCAGAAGTTGTACTCGAGAAGTCTATCCTTCACTCGAGAAATGAAGTTCAACTCTTTAAATTTTTCGTTAAGTCCCGACGGAAGTAATTTCAAATTGATCTCTTTTCTTATTTGTCCACGTATTCTGTCATTAATGATTATGAACATTAGGCAAGTCCTATAAAAGGTCTTATCATAATCGACTAACCCTAATAAGAAATCAAAGTATTCTAAATCGCACATTTTTCATTCTAAATCAGAGAAGTGTCGTCGTTGTCCATTGTCTTCTTCACCGATGACCTTCTCCGATCCAAGAGATTGAGAACAAGAGGTTTCAATAGATCAAGACTTTTAACATCAATAGATCTATTCCTTGATCGTGTTGATCCTAAGTTTTCAGATCCATAGATTTCCCCCTTGTCTTCTTCAATCTGTTTCTGATAGAGCTTCAAGTTTTAAGAAGGAAGAAGAGCTGAAGATTCAGATCTGAAATATTTTTGTTTGTATATTTTTTGTAAAACATTTTAATCTTTTCAGATATTCTTCTCTGAGTTGTAGGAGCTTTGTTCTCTGACATTTTTGTAGGAGTGTTTTGACTCTGAGTTGTAGGGGCGTTGCTCCGAGTTGTAGGATTGTTTTCCAATTCGAGCTAATAGTGAAGTATCCGGTTCTAGCGTGGTGCTAGATCGGTGAGGTAGAGAGTGGATGTACCCAAGGTTGGGGAACCACTATAAATCTTGTTTTTTTGTGGCTTTCTTGTTTATTTTTTGCACTCCGTCGTTCCAAGTTTTTATTCCGCAAAAAGATGCAGACCTCACATATTCACTCCCCTCTAGGTGATTTAGGTAGATAACTAAAAACATCACAATTCACTTATATCACTCGACAAATTCCTCTTGAACACTCGACGAATTGACATAGATCACTCGATGAATTCACTTAGATTACTCGACGAATTCATCTTGAACACCCGACGAATTCAGCTAGATCACTCGACGAATTCACTTAGATCACTCGACGAATTCACTTGGTCACTCGAGACCATTTGGCGAATTCTTTTTGAACACTCAAGGAATTCATCTTGAACACTCGAGACCATCCGACAAATTCACTTAGATTACTCAACGAATTCACTTGGTCACTCGAGACCATTTGATGAATTTGACTTGGTTGTTTTCAGCCAGAAGACCCGGGTTGTTACAAATATCCCCTCCTTTAAGAAATTTCATCCCAAAATTAACTGTACAAAAAAAACCAAAGAAGTACAAAATATACACAAATTTGTACCTCAGCGGAAAATTTCGGGGAACTCCTCAAGCATGGTTTCCTCATGCTCCCATGTAAGTTCCTCACGACCATTGTTGTCCAAACAAACCTTGACCATCCTGGTCACCTTATTCCGTAACTACTTGATCTTCATATCTTCAATACGAATAGGCTTGAATTTCAACTTTAGCCCAGTATCAGCCAACACTTTATCCAAAACAATAACTTGTCTAGGCTCGAGAATAGCCTTCCTTAACAATGATATATGAAACACATAGTGCAAACTACTTAGCTTGGTTGAAAAAGCTAGTTGATAGGAAGCTTCACCAATACGTTCAACAATCTCAAATGGTCCAAGGTATATTGGACTGAGCTTTTTCGAATGTCAAATCCTAAATACACCTTTGAATGCCTTGATTTTAAGATACACCCAATCGCCAATTGTAAACTTAAATTTTGGAGCTTGACAATGTAGTACTTAGCCTTCCTATCCTAAGCGACCAATAGTCAGTCCCGAATTAAATGTATCGTAGAATTTGCATCTTCGGCTTCTTTACCTTTATGCAGCTTAGTTTCACATGTTTCCGCCCAAGCTAAAGGTGTACGACACTTCTTACCATAGAGGGCCTCAAAGGGAGCCATTTGAATACTTGCTTGGTAGCTGTTGTTGTAGGCAAACTCAATCATGTAGAGATGGTCTTCCCATCTTTTTCTGAAATCCAGGGCACACATACGAAGCACATCTTCCATCGTCCCGTTGGTTCTATCGGTCTGACAATCCATTTGAGGATGAAATGCAGTGCTAAACTTCAGTTTTGTACCCAACAAATGGTGGATTAATCTCCAATCATTCGAAGTGAAATGCCCATCACAGTCGCTTATGAAGCTATGATGCACACCGTGTAATCATACTATGTTATCCACATAGAGCTTCACTAGCATTTCCACAGAAGTGTCCTTTCAGTTTAGAATGAAGTGTGACACCTTTGTCAGACGGTCTATGACTACCCAAATGACATCGTTTCCATGTTGCGATCTCGGCAATCCATGCACTAAATCCATAGATATATCGTCGAACTTCCATTTCAAAATCGGCAAAGAATTTAGAAATCCTCCATTTTTCTAACATTCAGCCTTCACTAGTACGCAAGTGTGACACTTTGCCACTTTGTGAGCTATGCCCCTTTTCAGACCCGAACAACAAAACAACTTCTTCAGGTCTTTATACATCTTTGGGCTTCTTGAGTGGATTGTGTACTTGGTAAAATGAGCCTCATACAATAACTCCTACCATAACGTGCCCAACTTTGGGGCACACAAATGGCCACCTTATCACAAAAGACTGTCTTCCGAAGGAAACTTAGCATTGGACCCATCAACGGTCTCTGCTACATAGAGCTTCATGCTTTCATCAAGCTCCAACGCTTGTTGAATCCTATTCGCAAGGTCACACTACACCTCTATCCAATTCAAGCATGCATTCATCGTTGTACTCCTCTCGGCACAAGAGATTTCAAGGCATCCAAGTCACTGATGTGATGCTCATCTTGCCTCAGAATCCAGTTTACTTGCGCAGAAGTCCTACAACTCAATGCATCTCCAACAACATTTCCCTTATCAGGGATATAGTGAATCTTGAAGGTATAGTACCCTAGGAACTCCATCTACCTCCAATATAGCATATTCAAGTCTCTTTGATCTATCAGATACTTTAGGCTCTTATGGTCCGTAAAGATATCGATCCTTATGCCATACAAGTAGTACCGCCAAAGCTTGAGAGCGAATATTACGGCCACTAATTCTAAATCATGGACCGGATAGTTCCTCTCATGCACTTACAAATGGCGATAACTATACGTAATAACCATTCCGTGCTAAAAAAGGACACAGCCTAAGCCGCTTCCTAAGGCATCACTATAGATTTCGTAGCCTTCCGCACCATATGGCGAGCATAGAATAGGCGTTGTGGTCAAATGATTCTTCAATTCGTCAAAAGCTTATGTGTACGCCAGCGACAAAATAAACTTATATTCCTTCCTCGTCAGTGTAATGAGAGGTAGAGTTATCCGCGAGAAGTTCTATACGAAGCGCCTGTAGTAGCCAGTAAGTCCCAGGAAATGCCGGACTTTCGCCACCATAGGCAACACAGACCACTCCCGTATCGCAACTATCTTTGCTGGATCCACCGCAACTCCCTCTCCGCTGACCACATGATTGAGGAACGCTACCAATGACAGCCAAAACTCATACTTAGAGAACTTGGCGTACAACTGACTCCTCCTCAGGGTTTCCAAAATAGTGCGTAAGTGATCCACATGCTCTTCTTTTGACTATGAGTACACCAGGGGATCATCGATGAAGACTATTATGAACTGGTCTAAATACTCTCTGAACGTTTTGTTCATTAGATCTATAAATATAGATGGCGCATTTGTTATTCTAAACGGCATGACAGTAAACTCATAATGCTCATAACGTGTAATAAATGCTGTTTTGGGAATATCACTTTCCTTTATTCTCAACTGATAATAATTGAACTTCTGGTCCAGTTTCGAGTACACAGTCGACCCAACTAGCTGATCGAACAGGTCATCGATTCTCAGAATCAGATACCTATTCTTCTCTATCAGTTTGTTAAGTTCACGGTAATCGATACACAATGGCAAGCTTCCATCAATTTTCTTCACAAAAATGACTGACGCACTCCAAGGTGACGAACTTGGGTGCATATAGCCTTGCGCTAAAGTTCTTGCAACTGTACTTTTAGTTCTGCCATCTTCTTTCGCACTAAATGTTACATAGAGCGTGACACAGGCTTGGCACCTGGCACTAGCTTAATAGTGAAATTGATCTCTCGCTGAGGTGGAGCTCTTGGGAGATCTTTAGGGAATACGTCAGTAAACTTCGATACTACGGGAATTCTACTCAAACCGGGCTTGGGATTTGAAGCCGCTACTAGCGTGAAGAATAACATCGCGCCTTTGCGAACTGCCTTGACTACTTGGAGAGCAGACATCAGTATCTTGCTAGATCCCTTCATACCAGATAAGGTAGTTTCATGATCAATATTCTACCCCAACTTGACCTCCTTGAGATTGCAATCGATGCACGCACACTGCTCCGAGAGCCAGTCTATGCCAAAGATTACGTCAAACTCTACTATCAGCAATAATGATGCTTCAAAGACAAACACTTAACTTCCTATCCGCACCATCACGCAACAAACTCTATCGGCGTGCATGAAGCACCCGTTAGGCAGCAGCACGTCCAATCTATCTTTCTATATAAAAGAAGGCACTCTGATATACAACATGAAGTCCTCAGACAAAAAGGAGTGTGAAGCCCCTGTATCAAACAGTCCTCTTGCCGGATGGTCCAATTTTAAGACAAAGATTAATATAAACCAGTTATACGACCAATACATAGGGCATAAGGTATAAAAAGCAATAAATCAATAGTCTAACTTGTACCTATAACCACGTCGCCTTTCTTAATGGCCTCCTGTTGGCCAAGATTGTAAACTCTAGGTTGGGTTGGAGCATAATGGGAGGCAGTTGACTCCACTGCTTTCCCTTTTTCAGCATATGATGCTCCTGGTTCTTCTCCATCTTTGGACGACCACTCCAATAATCTCGGGCATAATGTCCCACCCTGCCACACAAGTAGCATATAATGAGGCCTCGCCCAGTAGTGGTTTTAGAAATAGCAGAAGAAGGTGGTACTGAAGTCCAAACCTTCTTGTTCTACTTTTGGAACCCAGACTTGGTATAACTCGATACTTTGAACTTGGGTTCCTTCACAACCACGTCCTTCTTACTCTGAACTCTTATCATATCTTGCTCCAGAGATCGAGTAGTGTTGACGAATGTTAGAAAGCCTTGCGTCATCGACCCTGAGAGTAGCAACCTTAGATCATCTCGTAAACCTTCATAAAATCAGTTGGTCTTGCGCTCCTCATCCACAAATATGGATCCCGCATACCGCCCCAATCTAGTAAACTCATGCAAATAGTCGTCAACATAACTCTCTCCATGAATTAACCTATAGAATTGATTCTCCATATAAATCCTTTGTGCCAAAGGGAGATATCGAGTTTGAAACAACCTCGAGAACTCATCCATCGAGATATCAGAAAGATGTCTTCCTGTAAAATGATGTAGCTCCAACTCATCCAACTATACCCTGGCCTCTCTGTCCAACAGGAAATTAGCTACGGTGACTTTTGCCACTCCTCCATCTCTGTTGTTGTCATGGTTCTCTTAATCCGAGAGAGCCAATCTTCAGCTTGTGTTGGGGTTCTAGTCCCCATAAACACTGGAGGATTGAAGCTCATCACATGCTTGAGTTGCTTCTCCGTTGCTCTTCTTCCTACTAATGGCTCTACTGCCACTTTCTTCGCCACTATGGGATAAACTATGTCGATCGTCACCTATCCCACCGCATAGGTAGGAGGTTGCACTTGCCTCCCTGGTTGGGTATTGATCAAGGTGAACATCGCTTCAGCTGCTAGCCTTATTGTTTCAGCAGAAGGAGGGGTTGTAGGCATGACATTACGTGCACTACTCTTCGCAGAGTGCTGATGTTGAGATTGCTCTACACCACTCCTAGTTGCCAATAAGTATGCAATACTTAATTTAGTGACCTCAAAACATAGCAAACAACAATAAAAAAATGCTCAAGTCCCACAAACAATGTTTTCATGCATGTTTCATGTGTGTTTTTCATTCCTAAGTGGACATTCGTGGAATCTTTCTTATTATAATGGTGACACACCTAAGTGCTCACCCACCTTAAAAGAATTCGTCCATGAATTTGAAGAAGGGAACTACACCAGAATCTGATACCAAATTGTAACTCTCATCCATCAAGAGTAATATAACAGCAGTTCTGGCCGGGGCCCCACGACATATTAAACGGACGGACGAAAGAATTACGCAATGAAAATGTAATTCATTCTAAATCTATAATGCACCCTAACACAGAGTTGCATTCTTGCAGAAGCTTAAAGAGTTGAGAATCACCCATCCAGGAATCTCCACTACTAAAAATACAACAAGAATGAAAGTTACACAAATAGTTTTGGCCTTAAGGCCTTACAGCACCTTGTTCATGTTTATAAGAAAGTGATTTCCATACATCAACACGCATGCCGACAACACATGAAAATAATAAACATAATACTTGGACCTTTGAGTGTCCGCTCAACAAAAGGGCTTTAGCCTACTACTTCCCGCTTGACACTACATCACCTGCACCAAAACATTCCACCAAAATGATGGCAAATAAGGCAACGCTCATCATTACCTGACCAAATTATAATGCAACCACCCCTTTCTCGGGGTGGCAGTGCTCTTTCCATGCAAGAAAATAACATGTTCATAGTTATAAAGAATGTGAAACTTAAGCACTAATCACCATAGATGATGGCACGACTTTCCAAACATCTCGTGCACTCAGGGCACCTTATCGGTGTATAGGATAACCCAGGGTCCAACCTTTTACCATCACGGGCAATCACCAATGCATTAGCTCCCAATGGGAAACTCCATGAGTCCCACCACCATCCTCAGTCCCAGACTGGACGGTCTCACCTGAGCATTACTAGCCTGGTATACAACCACGACTCTCTCCTATTCCGACGACAACTGCCATGTACTTTAGGTCAGTTTAGCTAAACAACATAGTGTGGGAACAGTTTAGCTCTTTCCCATTGCTCAGATTGTCGTGCCAATTAACGACAATGATACGGGTCAGCCTACCCTTCCCGTAATCCACAATACCAAGGATTTGTTCTATGGCTGGCACTCAGGACCAACGAGGCTGGGCACTCCAGGAACACATCTCAACAAGTTAGTCATTGTGTCCCCAGGACACGTGCTTCACAATCACAACAAAAGCTCACTCAGAGCCATTGCCAACAGAACTTTGAAGCTATATAATTTCTACGGAGTCTTCTCAGGCAAGCAAAACAAAACATCACCAATCTAGACTAACTTATCCAGATAGGCTTCACACAACATGCCTAATACGTACTCATGCTTCTGGATACTATATGCAAAATATACTTGAGGATAAACATATCAACCTGATGGAAAGCATCTTTTCTCCACCAATTAGTGAGGGCTTTCATGCCAACATGCTAAAAGAAGACTTCACTTGTTGAAGAGGAGAATCATTACCTTTGGCACAAATTTTAAAGCCATAGCTCGATCCCAACGTCTTTCGTAGCAGTTGTCCATGTATCGATTCAGTTTCCACATGCTGATTCGAACTCCAAGTAGACGTCCTCTTCGTTGGCCAAGATTTCAGCGGCTTCCCTAGCCAACTGCATAGGCCAGTCTTGTCACCACCGATGGCGTAGGAGTAGCACAAACCATCTCCGGCAATGTCAACACCACAACCCCATGGGAAGGCCACGCCACCGTCTACGACACAGGGGCTCAATATTGGGAGAGATCGGGAGAGAAGAAGGTGGTTTGCAATTGACCTTGGCTTTGAACTCGCCAGAAATGCTCGTACAGAAACTTCCACGATTTCTCCCTCTTTTGGCTCGGGTAGAGAGAAAGAATGGCAGAAAGATTATCTTAGTCTCTCTCTGATCCCTTTTTTTTATCCTAGATGGGATGGAATCCTACCCGGGAGATCTAACCTAATTAGAATGGATGGCCAAGATTCAATATATCTCTTATTTTAAAGATAATAATCACCGCAGATAAGCCGCTCAATGACCAGAATACCCACATTCGTCTAGAACACTCGACAAATTCATCCAAACCACTCAATGAATTCGACTTAAACACTCGATGAATTCGCTTAGATCACTCGATGAATTCATCTTGAATAGCAAACGAATTCACCTAGATTGCTCGACGAATTCACTTAGATCACTCGACTAATTCATCTTGAACAGTTGACGAATTCATCTAGATCACTCGACAAATTCACTTAGATCGCTCGACGAATTAGTCTTGAACACTCAACAAATTCACCTAGATCACTCGACAAATTCACTTGGTCACTCGAGACTATTTGATGAATTCCTTTTGAACATTCAACGAATTCATCTTGAACACTTGAGACCATTCGACGAATTCACTTAGATTACTCGACGAATTCACTTGGTCACCCGAGACCATTCGACAAATTCACTTAGACTAATCGACAAATTCACTTGGACACTCGTGACCATTCGATGAATTTGACTTTATCATTTTCATCTAGAAGATTTGGGGTGTTACACGAGCCAATGTTGGGGTATTGGAGTAATATTGGTGTGTGCATGCTTTTCGGTGCACATAATGCTTAATTTGACCAATATTAAAAAAATGTCGTCAAAATCGAGTGCATGAATTTTGTTGGTCTCGTATTGACCACACGAGTCCATTGTAACTGATTAGGGGTCAGTTCCGAGTTTGTTTGCTTAATATTCTAAAATGGCATCATCGTGACGTGCAATGATACTCAAAATGGTCATAATCACCATATGAACTCGAATCAAGATGAAACCAGTTCTGTTGCACTCATATTGACTTTATAGGGCTAATGCAACTGATATAACTCGATTCACAACACCTATACTCAATATTTAAAATGGCATTGTCATGACATACAATGATACTTAAAATGGTCATATTTACCATATGATCTCGAATCAAGACAAAATGAGTTTCGCTGCACTCGTATCGACTATACGAGTCTAATACAACTGACAGAACTCGATTCAGAGCTTGTATGATCAATATTCAAAATCCATCACAGCATAGCTTATAGATCATCTTTTAGGTGATTGATTTACTTTTATTGGGTCACCTAGGGTCTTAGTGGCTAATAAAAGTTCGGATGTTACAATTCTAACAAAATATGAGGATTTGCATCCCCAAAATTGACTAAAGTGGGATAAGTTTGAAAAGGTGACATACCTAGGAGAAAAGTTCTGGATGCTTTTCTTTGACAAGACGCTCTGGTTACCAAGTGTATTTATCATGCCCCTAGTATGACCACAATATTTTAACCATGGTTATGGTTTTGTTCCTCAAGTTCTTGATTTTTTATTCCATAATTAATATAGGCTACAACAACACTGATCTGTCAGACTGCACATGTACTGGAGGTGAAAGAAGATGTTGTTGGGGTCGTCGAAGAACTTGTTGTAATGAAGAGACGTGGAAGACGTCATGAAGATTTCCTAATTCTAATGGTAAAGCTCGTCGATATGCAACTGGGCAGACTCAATCTATTATGGGGTAAGGGCCCAAATAGCGGGTGCTTAACTTCGTCTATTTCCTTATCTGGGAGATCCTATTCTTTGGTTTGATTTTTAAGAACACCATATCTCCTATGCTTAATTTCACCAACCAATGTCGAGCATCATAATAATTGTCTTTCCTTCTCTGCACTTCTAGCATCCGCTCTCATATCAACCTTATCGTTGTTGTGGTATCATCAATATACATAACACCTAATGTCTCAGGATCTTTAACCTACCTCCAAGATAAAGGTGCTCAGCAGCTATCGTCTTCTTTAGAGAGCTTTATAGGGCGTCATCTTGATACTAACCTGGAAGTTGTTGTTATATGTGAATTCTGCGAGTGGTAAAAGTTTTTCCTAAGGATCATTATGTTATATTATGTATTGTCAGAGTAGGTTTTCCATAGTATGATTCATCCTTTCGGCTTGACCGTCAGTTTGGGGGTGGAATGCGGTGCAAAAGGCTTTCTTGGTCCCCAAATAATCCTCCACCCTTCTCCACACCTTCGAAGTGAATCGTCCATCGTGGTCAGAGACTATAATTTTAGGTATTCCATGGAATCAAACTACCTGTTCAACAAAGAGTCTAGTTAACACATCAACGCCATCAGTTTGTCGATTTGGTATAAACTGGGCTACCTTCATGAGGTGATCTGCCATGACCCATATAGAGTTATTTCTTGCACGTGATTGATAAGTAAAAACTTAGTTGGAGATAGTTAAAATTGAAAATCAAGTTTGATTTGTAAATTAGGCATTTATGTGTTCTATCTCTTTTTACTTATATATTGTGAATAAGGCAAGCGTACCTATCACGTATAGTATATTATTTTAAAATATCATGGTCGTATTTTTTCACAGATCTGTGTCAAGTACTCAACTTTAAGGACTGGACGTATTATTTTATCGAAAAGAGTTGAAGTTTTTTAAAAGTTAAAAATAAAATAAATACTTATGGTTTTGGAAATAGATGAGGTAGAGAGCCCGATTTTGACCTACTTTGGGAAATAATAAGAAAAAACTCTACTTTTCTTTATTAATTAAAATACTTTACCATGGAGGTTCCATAAATATGAGTGCACCTCTATCGAGGATACATCCACCAAATATTACGTACTTTGACTGAACTTTCGTATCTAATGAAAAATACCATAAAAATGCTTTACGTGGTCAACCCCGCTATTGACCTCCCATTGTGATTCAAAGGTTCAACCCGTAAGGCTTATGTTCATCTCTTTCGAGTGTGAGGCACAACTTATTTTTACCCAAGATAGATGTATTCCTGGTAATTCTTAAGTTTTTATTACTTTAGAAAGTAGTGTTTTGAAATTGCAGAATTACTATCCTTCCCAAAACTCATCTCAATCAAGTGTTAAAAGATTCTTTGCCTCTCATCAGGATGGGGTGGTAGTAGTAAAATTAAAATATGTATAAAACTATAGAAATAATATCCGTCCCAAGTATCTCGGTTGATGCTAACAAGTTCTTAGCCTCCAATCGGGATAAGGGTGGTAGTAGGAAATTGAAAAAACTTATAAAAGTGCAGAAATATTATCCATCCCAACCATCTTAATCAAGCGCTAAAAAGTTCTTAGCCACTCATCCGGGATGGGGTTGGTAGTAAAAGAATTACAAAAAAAGTACGAAAAAGGAAATATGCACACACCCTGTCTCAATAGAAATAAAAACTAAGTTATAAGCAATAAGAGTAGAAAAATTACTAAAATCTGAAAATTTATTACTTAAAAAAGTGTTACACACTAGGAAACCCAAACTAGGGTTAGGAAAATATCACTCCAAAACTACTCCTAACTACTATTTACAACTATATGGAACTCTACCAACTCTCATCTAAACCTCAGCCTTGGCCATCTATTTATAGCTGAAAATTTTGAAGTACATGCCCCATTACATGCCCCCCTTGGGAATGTCTCCTGGGCATATTGCTGATGTGGCAACTTTGGATAGAATTTCTGGCCACTTCAGATTGAATCGAACAAGTACACGGGTGTGACTTTGGGTCACGGGCATGTCATTTGGGCATGTCATTCTTGGTCGAACCCTACCCTACTCCTACATTCTACGGGGGGGGGGGAAGGAAAATAACAGAGAACAAAAAGGAAAAGAAACTTGGTAAGGGGAAGAAATCGCCACTTGCCTCAAATCGCCCGAATCTGGTTACGCAAGTGCTACACCTACAGGATCTGGCCGCAAAAACACCTATGCAACGATTCCTAAAACGTTTTGGGACAAACGATGGTCAAAACTGCATACCCTAACGTCCAAAATTTCAAGAAACCGAATAAATGCATTGTACAAACTTAGATATCGGCGAGAGCCATCCGAATCTACCCTCTGACGATGATTTCATGCACCAGAGCTCCTACAATCGACGGTTGAAAGCTCGGCGATGTCCCTCGCTGTCTCTCTTCGACGAATTGCTCTGACAACTTTGGGAGAGACGATGAATAAGGTTTCCGTCCTATCGTAAGACTATTTATACCTATAATATTCTATAATTATTCTAATAAATGTCCAAATGACCGAAAAATCCAGTCAACCCAGATTTTCACGAAACTCACACTGAAGCTAAATACCGACGGTACGGATCCAACGACGAAGTTAAAATCAAAATCCGACTACCCAAACTCGAGCAAAAACTCCCAAAATTCAAAATACTAAACATCCCAAAAAGGCTCCATCGAGTTCCAAAACAAACCTCGACTCACAAGGGAATATCAAAAACACCCTAGAAATTAGCCAAGCTAATATTTTAAGTCAAAACCTTGAATACCAATGAGCAAAAGTCACGCTCCAGCAATGGTACCCGTCAACTACGCGTCAACACAATGCCCTAACGTCAAAAATATGACACTAAAGGAATTAAAATAAACATTTAAAAATCAGGGGTGCTTTGTTTACCGTGTTCCCTAGTAAAGCTCCAGGATGGCGCTCTGATAGCACATTTGAAAGCAGTCTAACTTGAGTCACCAGATTTTTAATTGATCAGATCAAATTCCAGATATTGGACTTATTAGTGATGACATATTTTTTGAAGATGTCTTCTATCGGGGTGGGTCGTAATGGTTGGATGGTGGTGGTGGTGGTGGTGCAAATCCAATTGGACTTGCATTAGGTGGGCGCTGATCATTATTGGGGTTGGACCATGATAAATTTGGATGGTTCCTACACCATGGATTATATATATTATTATTATTATTATTATAAATATTTAGGTTATAGGAAGTAGATTGATATAGATTCCCCATATAATCGACTTGTTCTTCTATTTTATTATTATTAGAATTACAAATAGGGGTGGTAGAGGAAGTCGACATCTCTGCTACTTTCCTAGTTAGATATTCTACTTGCAGTGCTAAATTGAAATAAGAGTCGTGCTCATAAAGCCCAGCAGGTTTATTATGGCATGACCTAGGCACGTTCCATTGGTAGGCATTCATGGCCATTTCCTCAATTAATGGTTGAGAGGCCTTGGGGGTTTTATTATTTAACGTTCCCTCGACGACAACATCAATCATTTGTCTGGTTTCAAAATTCAAACCATTATAGAATGTCTGCACTTGGATCCAAGCCGGCACTGTGTGATGTGGACACCCACGTAAATATTCTTTAAAGTGTTCCCATGTCTCATAGAGAGACTCAGACTTGCCTTGAATGAAGGATGAAATATTCGCACATAATTTAGTTGTTTTAGCAGGCGAAAAATATTTTGTTAAAAAGTTTTCGGTCATTTTAGCCCAAGTAGTTATGGATGCTCTAGGTAGAGAACCTAACCACTGCTTGGCTTTCGTCCGTAATGAAAAAAATAAATAAGCACAAATGAATGACATCATCAGTGACACCATTTATTTTAAAGTTGTCCCATATTTCTAGGAAATTTGACAGATGAGTGTTTGGATCTTCATCTAGCAATCCATCAAATTGTGCCGAGTTTTGAATCATTTGGATTATGTTAGGTTTGATTTCAAAATTATTATTAGCAATTGTGGGACAAACGATACTTGACCCGGTGTCGTCCAAGTTTGGCCGTGCATAATAAGATATAGTCCTTTGCGAGGCCGCGACTTGAATTTGTTCTGCCATAGCTTCAACGTATGTGGTTCTGATATACTCTTCTAGATTTAATACTTGGTCTTAGTCACAAGATCGAAGACGCCTGCGATAGGTGCAGTCAATTTTAGGATCAAAATAAATATTATGATCCGTAGGAGAGTTTTGTCGGGTCATGCACTAAAAAAACTATTATAAAAATTGTTTTGTTGTTTTCTTTAATACTATTTTAATTAATTTTTTTATGGTTTTGTTTTTATAAAATAAAAAAAATTTAAAAGATTAATATTTTTTTGGTTTTGTTTTTGGAAAATAAAAAGGGAAAAATAAAAGTGTTGGAAATAAAAAATATGTTTTATAAAAACAAAGGTTTTGTAATTAACAGAGAATTTGTGGTTTGTTTATTTTTATAAAAATAGTATTTTTTAACAACAAAGATAAAAGTAATAGTGATTCCTTTTTATTTCAAATATCAACATAAAATGATCCCCGATAATAGCGCCAAAAACTTGATAAGTAAAAACTAGGTTGGAGATAGTTAAAATTGAAAATTAAGTTGGATTTGTAAATTAGGCGTTTATGTGTTCTATCTCTTTTTAAATTTTATATAGTGAATAAGGCAAGCGTACCTAGCACGTATAGTATATTATTTTAAAATATCAAGGTCGTATTTTTCCACGGATCTGTGTCGAGTATACTACTTTAAGGACTGGAACTATTATTTTATCAAAAAGAGTTGAAGATTTTTAAAAGTTAAAAATAAAAGAAATACTTAGGTTTTTGAAATAGATGAGGAAGAGAGCCCTCGTTTTTGACTTACTTGGGGAAATAATAAGAAAAACTCTACTTTTCTTTATTAATTAAAATATTTGACTATGGAGATTCCACAAATATGAGTGCACCTCTATCGAGGATACATCCACCTGAGATTACGTACTTTTACTAAAGTTTCGAATCTAATCAAAAATACCTTAAAAACGCTTTACTTGGTGAACCCTGCTATTGACCTCCTACTGTAATTCGAAGGTTCAACCCAGAATGCTTAGGTTCATCTCTTTCGAGAGTGAGGCGCAGTTTCTTTTTACCTGAGAGAGATCAATTCCTCATAAATCTTAAGTTTTTATTACTTTAGAAAGTAGTGTTTTGAAATTGTAGAATTAATATCTTTCCCAAAGCTCATCTCAATCAAGTGCTGAAAAGTTTTTATCCTCTCATCGGGATGGGGGTGGTAGTATTAAAATTAAAAGACGTATAAAATTGCAGAAATAATATATGTCCCAAGTATCTCGGTTGATGCTAACAAGTTCTTATCCTCCAATCAGGATAAGGGTGGTAGTAGGAAATTGAAAAGACTTATAAAAGTGCAGAAATAAAATTCGTCCCAAACATCTTAATCAAGCGCTAAAAAGATCTTAGTCTCTCATTCAGGATGGGGGTGGTAGTAAAAGAAATATTAAAAAAGTACGAAAAAGGAAAAAGGCATACACCCTGTCTCAACAGAAATGAAAAGTAAGTTATAAGCAATAAGAGTTGAAAACTTACTGAAAGCTGAAAATTTATTACTTAAAAAGTATTACACACTAGTAAACCCAAAACAGGGTTAGGAAAATATCACTCAAAACTACTCCTAACTACTATATACAACTACGTGGAACTCTACCAGTTCTCCTCTAAACCTCATCCTTGGCCATCTATTTATAGCCGAAAATTTTGAAGTACACGCCCCCTTACATGCCTTCTAGGGCATGTTGCATGGGCATGTTGCTGACATGGTGAATTCGGATAGAATTTCTGGTGACTTCGAATTGAATCAAACAAGTACACGGGCGTGGCTTTGTGTCACGGGCATGTCATCTAGGCTTGTCATGCAAGGCGTGGCAGCTTGGCTTCTTCTGGGCATGACAGCTAAAATTCTGCTTGGTCATGGCTGACGTCATGGATGTGACAGCTGGCACACATTCATGTTGCAGGGCATGAATCTAACTTGCTGGATTCAGAACTTCAGCACTGTGCTATAGCTAGTCCATTGCTTAGTCACGGGTGATGTCACGGGCATGCCAGGTGGAATACGGGCGCGTAGCTCGAGCATGACTGCGCTTGCTGGCCAAAATCTCCCAAAATGGTGGAATTGCTGGTTTTGAAGTTACACGCCCTAGGTCACGGGCATGACCTATGGGCGTGACTAATGAAATTTTTGCCGAAATTGCACAAAGTTGAAGAAATATTTGTAGGGCACAAAAATAAGTTAAGTTAGAACTGAAAATTAAAAAAGAAACGATTTATTTAAGTATTTACATAATATAAGTATATTTTCTTTTAAATAAAAACAAAAAAATTGACCTAAAATATGTATATTTTGCTACTCATCAGTGATCAAGATAAAGCATGGAAAAAGTTCATCGAGATATCATCAAATTTCCACTATGGTATTGTCAGTGGTTGTAATAATCCTCCTAGATTTTGGCACTCTGTCTTGACCATATGATGGTTCTGACTGTGCATCACTTAATTTGTGACATCCTTCTTCATACCAGGTCAATACAGAGTGAAACGTAAATCAGTGTAAATCTTAACAACTCCAGGGTGAATAGAATACCTAGACTGGTGTGCTTCTCAGAGAATCTCTTCTCGAATTCCCCCTATGAAGGGAATAAATACCCAGTGCTTATACAACAGGATGCCATCATACATGTTATAGTCCACCAACATACCATCTCATAATGTTTGGATGAATGAAGCCGCCTTTAGATCAATCACTTGGGCTTCTCGAATTTGATCCTGAATATCACACTAGATCTCCATCCAATACATATGTGCCTAGTATTCCACTAGATCCCTATGAGTTATGTGGGTGATGCCCAGGTGAGCTAAGGATCATAATATAACATCGGGTTTCGCCTCTATCCAGCTTCCAGCCAGTACGGGTTGACGGCTTAAAGCATCAATAATCTTGTTGGCCTTACTGAGGTTGTATTGTAGCGTAAAGTCATAATC
Source organism: Platanthera guangdongensis (assembly GCA_039583875.1). Lineage (NCBI taxonomy): Eukaryota > Viridiplantae > Streptophyta > Magnoliopsida > Asparagales > Orchidaceae > Platanthera > Platanthera guangdongensis. The sequence goes on along the minus strand of CM077151.1, from coordinate 224,623,213 downwards.
ATAGGGAAATTCCAACCACCAATGCTGGTAATGGTTTAACTCCTTCTGAGTGAATACATACTTCATGCTTTTATAATCAGAGAATATGTCATATTTAATCCCGTATAGATAATAATGTCTCCAGATTTTAAGAGAAAAATTTGTCGCTCCCAGCTCCAAGTCATGGGTTAGGTAGTTATGCACATAGTACTTTAGTGATCGAGATGCATAGGCAATTACTTTGCTTGAAAGATTGTAGGTAGTCTAAATCACCTAGAGGTGGGGGAGGGGTGAATAGGTGTTATTGTAAGTTTTTGTCTCTTTTAAATTTATGCAAGATAAAGCATAACAAACCAACACAGATCACAACACATAGAATTTATAGTGATTCCCTAGTGTATGGGTACATCCACTTTCCCTCACGACCTGTCTATCATTGTGCTAGACTCGAAAACCTCCTCCAAAACTCATCTCTAAGAGCTTACAACACAAATTCCTCATAATATCTCCTCAGTTCTACACCTAGATCGTACCTCAGAGCTCTTCAACTCCTATAACTTAGAGACCCAGCTGCTCTACTATCTCAGATCTTCACCAATAACCTACCTCAAACTTATCAACAAGTCCTACCTCGAGCCTACCAACAGGCCCTACACTCAGGCTGTGAGTTCAGCCCTACAACTAAGATCTATCAAGAGATCATACAGATGATTTGTGTTTATATAAAGTTATAGAGACAGACTCAATAAAAATAAACCTTAAACTTATGAGTCTTCTAGCTTTGCTGTGAAAGCTTCCTTTTCGAATCAGCACCTAAACAGAGTGTCTTTTCTTTCAAATCAGGTCTAGTGCTCTTATTGATCTTCTTCATCAGCTGGATGAAGTCCTAACTTCGAGTTGAGTAGATTGATTCCCTCTAGCTCTTTCAGAAAGATTCAAAGAGAGCTTACTTTAGCTTTTTACAGATTGCGTCGCTTCTTCACTTTTCCCAGCTCAACAAATTCAAGCAAGCTGCATTTCTGTTCGATTTCCCTAAATTATCCTTTTATACTCTTGACATTTTCCAGCTATCGGTAGACAAGAAATTGTCCTTTAAGATCTTAGGCAAGAATATAATGATCTGACATCTCTTTATTAGCACTGCCAATTTTTAAATCCTATCAATCACGCACTCAACGGTAATAATAATCCAGTGAAGATGGCGTCATTTTGAAAATACTTCTAACAAACAGATTTTACCCTTAATAACTGATGACTACTTCTTCTACGGCTTCCAACTGATATCATCTTGAAGCATCCAACGTTCAAGACGATAACGTAGTGATATACATAATGTTCACGATGATAATGTTGAGAGTTAGCTTTATATCAGACCGACATGCCTTCTATAACATTACCTCTTCTCTAAACCTGTTATAGAGATGTCATAGAGTTCATGCATAAATTTAAATAGGTATTTCATCAAAGACAGTATGGACTTATCATTATAAGAAATGGTTCTTCAAATCCTGGAATACTGAGGGCTAGGCCTGTAAGCCAAAACCAACCGAACCGCAAAATCAAACCAAACCAAACTATACCATATGGTTTTGTTCGGTTTTAGTAGGTCGCGGTTCAGTTATGGTTTTGATTTTAGAAAGACCACACGGTTCGGTTCGGTATATGGTTTTGTGTGGCAAACCCAACCGAGTCGAACCAAACCGAACCGTTGTATATAAAAATATTTAATTTATTAATTAAATTTCATTAAACCATAAGGTTAATCATATATTAGGTATTTCTCTTACGGTCCGTTCGGCCCCTAGAATTGGAATTGAGATGACGACAAGATCAGGGGTGTGATTAGGTGGTGACGATGAGATCGGGCAATGGCAGCACCGAGATTGGGCGGCTGCAGCAAGATTGGGCGGTGGCGGCGAGATCATATGGCTGCAGTGAGATCTGATGGTGGCAGCGAGATCGAGCGGCGACGACGGTATCAGGCGCCAGCAGTGAGCGGTGGCGAGATAGGGAGACACTAGTGAGATCGGGCGCTGATAACAAGATTAGGCAGCGACGACGAGATTGTGCAGCGGCAGCGAGATTGGATGGTGACGACAAGATTGGGCTGCAGTGGCGAGATCGGTCGACGATGATGAGATTGTGCAACGATGCCCATAGTAAAAAATAGAATTCCATGAAATATCTATCTTTACCCCTAAGAATTGGTCATAGTACAAAATTAAATTCCATGGAATTGGACCAACTCCAATTTCGAGAGAATTCCTAACATCCAAATACTGGAATTGGAATTCTGTAGCCTCAAGTCCAATTTCCAATTCCAATTCCAGGGGGCCGAACAGACCGTTATATTTTTTAAGTTTTTTAATTTTTATTTTGATTAAGCATCTAAGTTGTCGTTGATCTCTAATCTAGATATTTCTCTAATCTAGATATTTCTTTAATTTATATTTTTTCCAATCAAATAATGCTAATGAATATTTAATTTTCCATTCATTTGATTTTGGAGTCCTAAAATGGTTAGGTGATGTGAATTGTGTTCAGACAACACTTCCATGTTGGGTGGTTGAGTTTCATTCATTGCACCATAGCTAATCTCTATCTATAAATTTTTAGGCTTTATCACATTATTTAGACCACCAAAACTGAACCGAACCTTTGTTTGGTTCGGTTTCAATGTTTGAGTGTTTCGGTTCAGTTCCAAATTTTTGGAACCAAATAGGGATTGTTCGGTTTGAGATTTTGCTTACAAACCGAGCCAAACCAAACCATTATAGCCCTTTTGAGGGCAATATTTCCAACAATCTCCCACTATTTGAAGACGTTAGAACTCCTGACCAATGATAAGAGACATAAGTAATATAATAGATCAAAATTAAAATATGTAGTTAAACATTGTATAGAAAATAGGGATGCTAGTAATTAGTGAACACACACACACACGCACGTATATATATATATATATATATATATATATATATATATATATATATATATATATATATATATATATATATATATATATATATATATATATATATATATATATATATATATATATATATATATATATATATATATATAGAGAGAGAGAGAGAGAGAGAGAGAGAGTTTAAGTTAATTAAAAACATAAAGTACATCACATCTTCAATCTCAACACAGATCTCTGTCAATCAAGATATATGGAATTTGTCAACCAATTTACTAATGTCTTCATCAGAATCTGAGCTTATCTCTTTCTGGATGGGTGCAGTAGAAGCTTCTCTTATATCAACATGTCTTTTTCCAACTCTCTTCTTTTTGTCCCCCTGCCATGCAAAATACTTATAGGGTTTAGGAATATATCTGGAAGTCACCCAAATTTGATTATGCCTTTTCATATTTTCTTTGATGGTATTCTCTCTTAGGGCCTTTCTCTCCAAGTGCTTGACCCATTCTTCAGAAGGATAGACATTACCAATATCTAATCTCATCAGTTCATTTTTAATCAATGCATCTAATATAGTGGTTTTAGAGTCATCACTCCAGTATTCAAAATCAGGATCCTAGGAGTACTTCTTTCTCTATTTAGCCATGAACTCTTTAGGATACATGGTCCCATTTCTTTCTCTTTTCCTTGCTATCAGCACATCTTCATGATCATTCCTACCTTTATCTTTAATGAATTCTTCAGAGGGTTCAGTTAAGTCCAACAAAGGAAGGTTGAGTGCTAGCCTTGTCCGTTGGAGATTCCACATGGATTGGTCAGCTGATACACACTCTCTCCCATTCTGGCTTCTTCAAATATCTTATTGTCTAGATGAATTATGTTCACTTCAAATCTGCTAGATAGACTGTGAAAAATATTTTCACTGTCCCCAAGAATAACATCTCTTGACTCTTGAACTAGCTGCATATCCTGAATCTGAGTGGAGTACACATATTCTTCAATTTGATCAACTCCTTGCTTGATTACTTCATCAATCTGGCTAACATACTATTTCACACTTGTTATCCTATGCAATTAGTCTTAGACTTTCATCTATTGGTCTTAAGATATGAACATTCTGATGGACTGTACTTATCGCTTTGTCAAACTATTTGGCGATTTTCTATATTTATGTGTGTAGTGTCACCCTTCAGAAAGTTCATTTCTTCCAAATTTTTTGATCTAACCTCTATCATAACGTCAGATTTCACACTTTTGATAGAATCAATTATGTAGGCTCTTAGATAGGAAGTTTGTTCATCTAGCATAACTTTTAGAGATATGAGAATGGAGCTGTCAACATTGTTGATGGATGGTTGGGTATTGGTCACCTGTTGTGTTTCTTCAGCAGCAGATTCATTCTAGTGTATCCCCAGGTCCTCTTGAATAACCAACTCAGTATGAGTTGCTTTCTTAGCCTCTAGGGACATAAACATGCTATCACCCAGAGCAGGGAGCTCAAATTAAGGCAACCTTTCAAAATTATCATCATCACTACTTAAGAATTATTCCAAGGAATCAACTCTTTCCTCTACAGCACACTACCCCTCAATTGGGGCACCACTCTTCTCTTTTACATATTTCTCCCCTTGATCTACAACTTCCATTTACTCAGGAGAAATTGAGTCATCAATATAAGCTTCAACCTGTAAACCTATAGCTTGAACATATTCTCCTTCCTCACTAGAGAGAGACAAGTTTGGGTTGTGGATGGGATCACTATCTACTTTATCTTCAGCACCCTTCCCTTCTGACTTAGGCTCGGAATCATTTTCAACAACCACTTTCTTGCCTTTTGATTTGCTCTAGACCTTCTTCTCAGCTGGACCCTTGGTCAACACCATATTATACCTTTCAAGTGTCTTGATACCGAATCTCTTCATATAGTGGATATTTACACCTTGCTTCTTGTTGAAGTTTTTAGGATAGGCATGGATAAGGTATATAGAGAGAATCTGACCCATATTGGGTACTTGAAGGGTATCCAGTAGCTTTTGAAAGACCACTAGAGCCTAGTTAGTTTTATTCATCAGAATAACTCTATCCATCAACTCAAACATGGACTTGGAAATCCTATCATAGGACCCAACCTTGTAGAGGCTGGATTTCCCAATGATGTTTGTTAGAAGCTTTCTTGTCTGATTGAAATGTTTTCTTTCCAATGAACCATATCTTTTTATACTAAACTCACACCAATCCAGAGCATCAACAATCTTTTGTGGTGAGATTTCTTGATCTTCTTCCAAATCTATAGGTGGAAGGTGCAGAATCTGGGCAATCCTCTTATGTCTTATCTTGACCTTCACACTTCCAATCTTACTTTTAATGGAACAACCTGTAGATGATACATTAATATGTGTGTAGAACTACAGTACTTCCTCCTTCAAAATTGGGCTTGGCTCAAATAGGACAAACTTTAATCTTGTGGCGTCCAGTAGTCTAATAACATCCTTGATTTCATATGAAGCTAACTTGAATCCAAATATTACTACATCATTTCCTTCATATGGAATCTTCTAAAGTTTGCAAGCCATTAGACTGAATGTCTTGTTGCTGCGAATGGTTGAGAGGGATGGAGCGAGCATTTTAGGGAAAAATAGTCCATTTTCTAAACAAAACCCTTTGGCTCATATATATTAAATATATTTCAAAAATGCAGAAATTGAAAGGTCGCATACCTGTAGTGGAGGTCTTTTCAAGATCTGATGATTAAGATTTCAAGTGAGAAAAATGTGAATGATAATATCCCATAAAGATAATATTGCTTAGAGCGACATCATTCAAAATGATCTCAATGATATAGATTCAACAAGTCTCCTTTACACCATTTTGATCCCACTTTCAATCAAGACAGCCCAATCACTATAATAAGTGATAGTCAAGTGTTTTATACTAAGTTGTCCCTACAACCATGGTTAGTAGCCTAACATCTACCAGATCATATTATCTACCAATTAACTATAATAATGAGAGAAGAATAAAATGCAAAAAACTTCTGCTCAAAGTTAAGCATACCCAACTCTATTTTGAAAGAATTGAATTTGGCTTCATCCAGAGGTTTAGTTGTGATATTAGCCACCTGCTATCTGTAGGAACAAACTCAATACAGATATCCTCCTTTTCCAACATGCTTTATAATAAAATGATACATAATCTCTATATGCTTAGTCCTGCAGTGTGACATAAGATTCTTAGCTATAGAGATGAGACTAGATGAATTATAATATATGGGAGTATGACTTACCTGGAGATTATAATCTTACAACTGATGCTAAATCCATAAAAGTTATGGACAACAACTCCCTACTGATATGTATTCTGACTCAGCTATGGATATAGCTACACTATTTTGCTTCTTGCTGCTCCATGAGATCAAACTCCTTCCTAGGAACTGGCATGTTCCTATGGTACTCTTTCTATCTTATTTGGAACCTTGAATTCTTTGAAGATAGCATAGATAAGAAACATCCTGATTGCCTCTAGGCTTACAACTGGAGCAAAAGTCTGGTCAAAGTCCATCCACTCTTCTTGCTTGTATCCTTTGGCTACCAGCCTTGCTTTGTTCCTCACAACCACACCATTCTCATCAAGCTTATTCCTTAAGATCCACTTGGTGTCAATGATGTTGTATCCTTATGGTTTTGGCACCAGCTTCCACACTTTGCATCTTTTGAACTGGTGTAGCTCTTCATGTATAACATTTAATTAGTAGGGATCTTGTTTAGCTTCTTCAAACTTCTTACACTCCACCTGATATAGGAAGCTCAGGAATATAGCTTCACTGTGAATCCTGCTCCTTACAGTGACTCCATGGTTGGCATGTCCATTAATAAGAGTTCTAGGATGATCTCTTAGATGCCTAGTTACTACAACCAATCTTTCAGCAGCTGGATGTGTTCTAGCAATATCCTTAGCTTCAGCACTTACTGTATCTTCTTCAACTGGCTAAACTTCTTTACAGAAAACTTCATCCAAAGGAGAGATCATACTAGAGTTGGGCTTGTCATGGATAGATAGCATTTGCAATATTTGTTCAACACCTATAATGTTAGGATCACTAGACCAGCCATTATATATCAGGCTAGTTTCATCAAATATAACACTAATTTATTCTTCTACACCCGAGATCTTCATGGTGAATACTCTATAGGCTCAACTATGCGAGTTGTATCCAACAAGAATACCCTCACTACACTTCTCTACAAACTTAGTTAGCTGAGATTTTCAATTATTTAAAATGAAGCACTTGCAACCAATGATTCTAAAATATGAAATTATTGGTTTTTTGCCCTTCAGCAGTACATAGGGAGTTTTTTATACACCTTGTTGATATAGGCTCTATTTAGAACATAACAAGCTATGTTGACTGGCTCATCCCTAAAATATTTCGGCAGTGAGGAGTCACTCAACAATGTCCTAGCAGGCTCTATAAGGGTCCTATTCTTTCTCTTAGCCACTCCATTCTATTGCGGAGTTCTGGGAGAAGTGAACTCCTGGGAGATACCTTGCTCTTTATAAAAGTTTGTCAAAGCACCCGATTAAAATTCTGTACCATGGTCACTTCTTACTTTGACCACATCACAGTTCATTTTATGCTGAATGGATTAGATAAAAGTGATAAAGATACCCAAGGTATCTTACTTCTTTTTAAGGAAGAAGACCCATACAAACCTAGAGTTGTCATCTACAATCACAAAGGTACAAGACTTCTCTCCCAAACTCTAAATGGACAAATGATCAAAAATTTCTATATGCAATAAGTAAAGACATCTAATAGAGTCTTTGGGAGCTATACTCTTAAAAGTGTCCCTAGTTTGCTTGCCCATTTGGCATGCATGATAAGGACAATTTTTAAAACATTTTAAGTTAAGACTATCCCTAACTAAATTATCTGAGAATAACGTGCTTAGTGTCTTGTAGTTAATGTGATATTGTGCCACTGTAAATGAAAAGATTCCTTATTATTAGCCACAAGATACACTAGAGTGGAAGAATTTGAACATATAAAATCTAAAGTCTTTAAGTCAACTGACGTTTTGATCAGACACTTATCCTTGTGGAATTCAATAACATAGCCTAAATCACAAAGTTGGCTTATGTCTACATGGTTATGTTGCAACCCCTCCACATAAGTTACTCTTATAATTGTGATTATGCCATTGGAGATCAAACCATAGCCTTTGGTGACTCCCCTGACAGAGCCTCTATATATGACTTTATGTTTATTCTTCATAGGAGTGTAATCCTTAAGAATATTATGTGTCCTAGTTATGTACCATATTTGCTTCAGAATGGCACTTGAACTATCCTTATCAGGATTAGAGTCATCCTGATCATCTTCATCAGTCATGGACATCAAGCCATAACTTTATTCTTCCTCGCTATCATTACGTAAGTGTGACAAGTGAGCTCTGATTCATATTCTTGCAGCAAGCATCTACTCTTGTTCATCTTGAGCAAAAAGCCCAATGTAGGCTTCTTCTTCCTCTAAATCAGATGAGTCTGAGTTATGTTGGCTCCAGCTCTTCTCCTTCATAGTAAGGATAGCTTTTTCAGACTTCTTCCACTTGTAATGATTCTTTTCTCCTACATCCATTTTCTTTTTCTCTTAACTAGGCAGTCAATAATGATATACCCAGGTCTACTGCAGTAACAAATAATATCAGATGAAATATATTTACTTATTTTAGGGACATACGTGTCACCCTTTGAATCCTTCTTGGACCTGTCATATTTGTTGAATTCCTTCTTAGAGTTGGAGGAGAAGGAATGTCTTCTCTTCCACTACTTCCTCCTTGTCATCAATTTTTTGAGTTGTTTGTAAAAGACAACAAACTCTCCATCTGATATTTCAGCATCAGAAGTGTTTGGCTCAGTCTATTTTTACTCAAACATTTTCCTGGGAGGAGAGAGAATTCTCTCCTTATTCTTCCTTGAGCCTACAACCTTAAGGGCCATAGACTTCTCCTTCTGGTGGGACCTAACAGAAGCCTCCTTTTCATTCCTAGCATTTGCTACATCTCATGGGAGAGCAACTTCCTAAAAAGTGTGTGGGGGGGGAATATTGTCCAGGTTCCCCATCTCCTTGATTGCACAAATTTTATTGTCCTTATCTATAGTTAGAGACCTAAGGAACTTATCATTTATCTTATATTTATAAATACTCTCCCATAAGTATTCAGCTCATTCTCAATTTTGAAAAACTTTTCATAGCACTCAGCTATGTTGTCCTTATTGCCTTGCCTAAAGGCCTCATACTATTGATTCAGAAGGGATTCCTATCATCCCTTAATTTCTCAGTTCCATACATATACACAATGGGTGTATTCCACATCTCCTTTGCAGTTTGGAAGTGGATCAGGTTCTAAAAGGTGAAATCATCAATTGCACTTACTACTATATTTTTGGCTCTCTTATCCATTATAGCCACCAAAAATCCCATCCTAGTCATTTTCGCATAAAGTTTTGGAACTTGGAGATTTGCATCAATGGATGAGACCTTCATGGGGATGAATGGTCCCTCCTCAATTGTAATATAAATCCTAGGATATGAGTCTTCCATAAACAACTTGACTTTTTGTTTCCATATGCTAAAGTTCTCTTTCTTACATTTAGGGAGCTTTACGGAGATCATCTCCTTATAACTCTCACTTGAAGTCATGATGATTTGATGGACTACCATTGTAGAAACTTTGTCAGACTACTAAGTCCTTTTTGACCAACCTCGCTCTGATACCACTTTAAAGATTTAAAGTAGTATAAACCACCTAGAAGGGGGGGGGGGTGAAAAATTATTCTTGATAGTTTTGGTCTCTTTTAAATTTTTGTATGATAAAGCACAACAAACCAACACATATCACTACAAAAATTTTATAGCGACTCCCCAGTTTATGGGTACATTCACTTTCCCTCATCGCATATCTAGCAGTGTGCTAGACTCGGCCACCTCCTTCAAAACTCAGCTGAAAGAACTTACAACATAGATAACTCAAAATATCTCCTTAGTTCTACACCCAGACCCTACCTTAGGCTGCTAGTAGTCATACCCAGAGTTCTTCAACTCCTCTAGTTCAATGAGCCAGCTGGTCTCCTACCTCAGATCTTCACCAAGATCCTACCTCAAACTTATCAATAGGTCCCACTTCAGACCTACCAACAAGCCCTACACTCAGGTTGCGAGTTAAACACTACAAATTAGATCTATCAAGAGATCCTATAGATGATTTGTGTTTAAATAAAGTTACAGAGATAGACTCAATAAAAATAAACCTTAAGCTTACGAGTCTTCTAACTTTGCTGTGAAAGCTTCCATCTTGATTCAACACCTAAATAGAATGTGTCGTTTCTTTCAAATCAGGACCAATGCTATTCTTGATCTTCTTCTTCTTCAGCTGGAAGAACACCTAACTTGAATTTGAGTAGATTGACTACTTCTAGCTCTTTTAGAAATCTTCAAAGAGGGCTTGCTTCAACTTTTTATAGATTGCGCCGCTTCTTGACTTTTCAGAGTTCAGCAAATTTGTGCAAGCTTCATTTCTATTCGATTGCCCTAAATTATCCTTTTATACTTTTGATATTTCCAATGGTTGGTAGATTAAAAAATGTTCTTTCAGAGCGTAAGCAAGAGTAGAATGATCTGGCATCTCTTTTTGCGACACCGCCAATTTTGTATTCCCACCAATCATGCGCTCAACGATAATAATAATCCTATCAAGACGGTTTTGTTTTGAAAATACTTTTTCAAAATGATTTTACCCTTAAGTGCTGAATATTGCTTTTTTTGCAACTTCCAGCCTATATGGTCTCGAAGCATCCAATGTTCATGATGATAATGTCATGATATACTCAACGTTCACGATGATAATGTTGATAGTTAGCTTTATATAAGACCGATGTGCCTTCTATAAAATTACCTCTTCTCTAAACCTGTTATAGAGACATCAAATTTTCCTGCATAGATTTAAACAAGTATTTCATCAAAGACAATATGCACTTATCATAGGAAGAGATGCTTCTTCAAATCCTAGAATATTGAGGGCAATATTTCCAATATTGTTGTGTTGCATTAATACTTCTCTCAATCCTTTCAAGGATGCATTGATGTTGATTTGTAACCCCGAGGATTTATATGGAATTGTAAGGATTGGTGCTGGGGTCAAGCGGTTCTTTATCTCAATTAATGTTGCCCCGTATTCTGGGGTCCATCAAAACACATATTCCCTCTTTGTGAGGGTAGTGAGGGGTAAAGCTGTTTTGGAGAAGCCTTTCACGAACTTTTGATAAAATCCGACGAGTCCAAGGAAACTTCTGATGTCTACCACCAACTTGAGCAGTGACCAAATCCGCATCGCTAACACCTTTGCTTGGTCCATGGGCACTCTAATATTATTAATGGTGTACCCCAAATATCCAACCTTCTCGATCCAAAACTCCCACTTGCTGAATTTGGCAAAAAGGGAGGGCTCTCATAGCTTGAGCAACACCATCTGAAGATGCCTTACGTGATATACCTTGGTCTTGGAGTATATGAGGATATCATCTATGAAAGCAATAGCAAAGTGATCTATATAGGGCTTTAATACTATATGAATCAATGTAATAAATGCAGAAGGCACATTATTTAATCTGAAATGCATTACAATGAATTCATAATGTCCATAATGGGGGATGAATGCAGTCTTTGGTATATCCTCCTCCCAGATTCAAAGTTGGTAATAGCCTGGCCATAGATCCACTTTAGAGAAGACAGATGCACCTTGTAGTTAGTTGAATAACTCATCGAATCTAGGAAGTGGGTAGGTATTTTGCACAATGAGCCGATTTAGCTCTCTGTAGTTGATGCACAAACTGAGTAAACCATCCTTCTTGAGAAATAGCATCGGGGCTCCCAACGACGAAGAACCCGAAAGAATGAATCCTGCATCAATCAGTTGTTGAAGTAGAATCCTGAGTTCTGCTAATTCTTTTAGGGGCATTCGATAAGGTACTATTAACACTGGTCAAGCTCCAGATGCAAGAATGATCTGAAAGTCCACTTCGCACAGTGGAGGAAATCCTTGAAGAGACTCGGGAAAAACATCAGGAAAGTGTTGAATGACCAGAACCTTAGCAAGCACTTGGGTGTTTTTGTCCATTTCAAAATTGATCTGGAATATCACATCTCTTTTCCTGACCGACTTTCTTTTTTGCGCTGAAGTTAAGATTATACGTGAGATGAAGAGAATTCCTTTTAAAGTGATGGACTATCCATTTAGAGTTTTGAGGTTGATCACCCTGTCCAAGAAATTGATCTGAGCATTGTGCTCTGCCAACCAGTCCATCCCTAGAATGATGTCAAAACCAATTATCGTCAAAATAGTTGCATAGATTTCAAATTCCATATCTCGCAGTAGTGATTGTAATGAACATTTCTCCAGAGAAGTAATGTATGATACGTCCAGGATTCGTATTCAGATCGATATTCCAGCTAATCAGATGACATTTGTCTTGGTTGAGATGAAGTCTCGAGATACAAAGCAGTGTAGCTCCTATATCGAATAAGGTTTTTGCTGGTTTACCTTCTACCATTAGCAAACCCGAGAAGGTTAGCATATTGTAACTATATCAATATATAAAGTAGAATAAACTAGATAAGAGAATAACGAGGATGGTTAGAAATATATACCAATTACTACGTTAGAGGATGGTTCTTTTTATAAATCTAAGGCATAGGCTTCTAGTGATGGCTCTGCTATTCCTCGACAGGTCTCTTGTACCTGGGCAACCTCTACAGTCTTCTCGTCCTTGATATCTATCAGTAGTCACAGATCCATGGACCGTTCCTAGTCCCGGGCTACCCATGGACTTTGGGAAGAAAGATCGAATGTGTTAGGGATGATGACATAGGAAGCAGTTCCCTACAAAGGGAACATCTCGTCGCACTACCAGTGCTATGTAAGTGATGGTCGGGTGCCTGTTGTGGTACTAGCAGGGGTGGTGTTGCTTGAATTGACTGTTGTCGGGGTAGGGGAGTTCATCATTATGGTAAATGGCGATGTCTCTATCTATGACCTCAAAACTATTGTCGAGGGACTGCCTCCCTCTCTCATCCTCACAGGGCCTCTACATGCCTTCTTTTCTACTACATGACCATCAACTGCTCCTTTTACAAAGCGGTGGCGTGGGTGGAAATATTGTAAAATGAGGTCTGAGAAATCAAGACTAGGGCTTGATGGAGGTTATCGTGGAGTCCACGATAGAACCAAACATCCTTTTCTCTATTCATTGCTGCAAGTATCCCTGTAAAATGGGATAAGTGGATGAATTCTCTCTAGTACTCTGACATCATTTTCTCCCCTTAACGAATCTGCAGGAAGTAATCCTGCAGCTCAGCTCGATCAGCTTTAGGTATGAAGTGTTTCAAAATACCTCAAAGAACTCTCTCCATGGAATAATGTGAAGGGGCATTCTATAAAAGTGGAACGAATAGCTGTCTGCCAACAGTTGCCGACATATCCCTCAAGTAGGGTAACCACTAAGGAAACTGCAAACACTTCTGGATATCTCATTCCTTCTAGAATTTCCTCGACTCTTTCTATCCATTCATTTGTCTGCATTGTAGTCTCGATACCTTGGTTAATAGGAGGTCTCAACCCTCGGAGAGTCATTAACATGTCTAAACTGTGAATGACTTGTTAATGTTGTTGGTTAATAATAATCTAGAACGTGCCTAATAAGTCTTTGAGGGTTTGTCGCAATTTTGTCTCAATAAAGGGGATTGCTGGAGCAGGTGGTAAAGTTGGAGGGTGGTGCTGATCTCTTGAGGAAGATCTTTCTTTACTCAATTCCAGAGTCTAGAGAAGTAACAGTAAAGGAGTCAAAAGTTTACAAAGTAGGGTTATTTGCAAAATTGATTTAAGATAAAGCGATTGTATGCAAATGTGTTGCCTAGGATCCTTAAACCTCCATCCAAAATGGTTTGCACTCCCTCCACACCCTAACCTCCCTCTGATACAATTATAAAACACTCTACACCCTAACCTAGATCATGTCGTGTCAGAGACAACCTTACTATTGAGTTTTTCCTAAAGGGAGTGAAACAACACATCACCATTTGCACAGCGGAACAAAATCTAGAAAAACCCTAACTATAGTAGAAACTTGCATTTCCATGAATCTTGAAATGGACAGACAAATAATAGATGCAAAGTACCAGTAAGGGGTCGATTTAACGTCATCCAAGGTGCTCCTGGAAAAACCTTCCCCTTCTTATTCTGAACTGGAGTTGTATTCCAGTTGTTTCATATTCGTTGAGTTCAAAAGCATAGAGATCCTTATATACCATTACGAGTATCCACACTAATGGGAGAAAACACCACAACATCATCACACAAGGCTAGGCTGGAGGGCAAAAGATCCATATACAGGAGAGGACTGCTGGCGCTAGAGTCTGATTTGCAATGGGTGGCCGCCGTTGGGATACGATGTCATGAAACAATTTTGCAACACTTAGGGCTCGGGAGAATCCAAAAATCGTAACCCTCAACCTGAATATATATATATATATATATATATATATATATATATATATATACAATCAGTCGTGCACAGGGGACCCCGTGCGGGGATGCGACATTGGTCGAGGAAGCAACATTGGTCGAGAAAGTGACATTGGTTGTGTTGGTGATATTGGTCCCAATGACATTATTCGGGGGAGGCGACATAGGTCGGGGGCGACAATATTGGTCTTGGGGGTGACATTGGTCGTGGGGCAGACATTGGTCAAGGGAGGAGATATTGGTCATGGGGGGCGAGATTGGTCGGGAGGGGTGACATTGATCGTGGATGGTGACATTGGTCGAGGGCGAAAATAGTGGTCGAGGGCAGCAACATTGCTCGTTGAGGCAACATTGTTCGTGGGCGGTGTCATTGATCGGATGCGACGACATTGGTCGTGGGGATGACATTCGTTGGAGGCATGGACATTCGTTGGGGGCAAAGACATTCATCATGGGCAGAGATATTCTTTGAGGGCAGCGGCATTCTTTAAGGGCGGAGACATTCATCGGGAACGATGACATTTGTTGGGTACGGCGACATTGGTCGGGGCAGTGACATTGATCGATGGTGGGTGGAGGTTTTCACAATGACCCCCATTAAGATGCCGCGTATGAAATCAAATTAGGATGTTGAGAGTAATTTTCCTTGAGTGTTCATACTTCATGTTTAAATTTGACAGCATTTTTCCTCCAAGTCCCTTATTGAGTCTCATTTGCATAAACTTAATTCACATCTTAAGCATTCTTTATGGGCGACGATAATGGTCGGGGGCGGCTACAACAGTCGGGGGCGGCGACACCGGTCGGTGGTGGCTACACCGGTCGGGGGCGGTGACACCAATCGGGGGCGACGACACCGGTTGGGGGTGGCGACACCATTCGCGGGAGGCGACAACGGTCGGGTACGGTGATACCGGTCATAAGGGGCGACACTGATCATGGGGGGCAACACCTGTCGGGGGAGGCAACTTTGGTCGTCGGCGGCGATATTGGTATAAATTATAACTTAAGTCCAGAAAATGAGTTTTTAGTGGTATTAATTAAATTCAAATACAATTAAATGTGGTATAGAAGGATAAACACAATGTTTTTTCATAAAAGGGCTTAAAGTAATGGTTGCATGAGCATCATTACAATCAGAAATTTCATAGCCATAATAAAAAATGAGGTTCTTCTATTAGTAAAAAATATCCTGGACACTTCCATCCAATGACAGTCTCGAAGCAACAAAGAAACAATATTTGTTCATCCTTAAAACTCCTAACCAACAACAAAAAAACGTTCAAAGTATATCCAAGACACTTACATCCAACACTCACATTCTTATTTAACTTTTGAGCATAATCACGTAATTAATGTAGCACCAAAAGAAAATATTTCAACATAAATGATACGGATGTACAGGGAAAATCATTATATTACCATACGTCAATACCGGAGAGGTAGATGCTGGAGTATTTCACACAAAGCATATCCTCAAGGAGCTGGAGTATTTCACATAAAGCATATCCCAGGTAACATCCACCACTCACATTCCGTCTAGTGAAAGTACCTCAAGGAGCTGAAGTATTTCACAGAAAGCATATCCTTAATTTTCTCAAACTGCTCACGTTAGTTAGCTAAACCATAATAGTTTGAAATATGGCAATCGCGTGGATGAGCGTACCTGATATCATGACAGAAGAATAATATAATGTGTTTTTTTCTAATGTGAAATATAAAAGGAGATAGATGATCACAACCACTCTGCCACTATTATTATGAAAATTTGTAAGCTGTGCAAGGCATTACTTTGAACTGACGTGGCTTTACTTCACTCTCTTCTCTATATTCACATTCATAATTTTTTAAAGATGATCATAGGAACTTACATGGCACCAAGATTAAATTTCGTATAAACCTGCACCAAGAAAGCATAAATTTCTGTTGATGAGAACAAAAAGAAGTAGAAAAACCTGCACCAAAAAATCACGGGGCAATGCCCCTACAGCCAAGTGCGATCGTACCAGGCCCGCGAGGGAAATTACTAACCTATATTTGTTTTATTTTATGCTTATCTCTAACTTAAAAGCCTCAAAGATACTAATCGACCCGTGCGTGATGAACCCGTGTGTGATGACATTTTTATTAATGATGCAAGTTCATGAGACAATTAAACACTTCAATCACGTTATTGAAGATGACATAATCAACAATCAATACTAATGTAGCACAAAATAAAAATAGATTCACATTCAAAGATTCACATTCTCTTAATATATTATATGAATTAGAAAATTGTCATTCTTTTAACAATTATATGAATATACAATAATTTACAAAAAATATATCATAATAACTTTCTAATCAGATAATATTATGAACAAACTCATGATTAAACAAAAAACATTAATAACTGACAGGGAACAAACTCACTAACAACCTCAAAATAGTGGTTTATTGTTTTTAATTTTTGAAAGTGCAATAATTCTAACATATGTTTAACTGAAGAAATACGTCGAGACATGGGAACTTGCTTACAACATTTACACAACATTTACATAGCATTTGGCAAGCCAATAAAGATACCAAATATTAAGTTTAGGGCAAAATATAATGTAGGACATTTAAGGGTATAATGCTTTTAAAGGAAAAAATTTGGAGAAGGTCCATGTGAGTGAATCCCACATTCAGCTCCAAGAACTCAAATGGTAGATCTAAGGCAAAAAAAATAGAATAAATTTTGACTAGAATAGAAAAGGAGAGGCAAAACTCTGAGGTTCGATGTTGGATGACAGGTGAGATAAAGCTTTGGCCACTGTAAAAGAAAAAATGAGTAATTTCGGGGGATTCACCCCTATACTAACTTTGTAGACATCTCAAGCTTTGAAACCATCCGAGAAAATAAAAATGATATTATTTTGTAATAAGTCTTAACAGAGAAAATAAAACATCATACATGTTTCTAATATTTATAATTAAAACACCGTAAAATAATGTAAATTTTATTGACATGACCTAAGCCCTGGGCAAGCCTAGGCATGCAAGTATTCAACATCAAAAAATGAAGCCCAAGAAAATACTTTGCAGCAAAGAAATCACCTAGAGATTCTATCAAAAAAACACTTGCACTGGTCTTAAAATTACAAGCAATAAATGTGGAACAACAAACATATGGTAAAAGAGGTTGAAGATACCAAAGAGGAAGCTAAAATAATCTACAACAACACAATGGGAATAAAACATTTGTTCAGAAAACACGAAAATCGTAGTGGAGAGATTTGTCGTGGGGGCGACATTGGTCGAGGTAGCGACATTGGTCGAGGGAGGCGACATGGTCGAGGGCGGAAATATTGGTTGTGTGGGGCGACATTGGTCATGAGCTGCGACATTGATCGAGGGATGGTGACATTGGTCGTGGATGACGACTTTGGTCGTGGGTATGACATTGGTCGTGGGGGTGACATTGGTCGTGTGCGGCAAAATTGATCAGGGGCGGCGACATAGGTCAGGGGGGGCGATATAGGTCGGGGAGGCGACATCAGTTGGGACGGAAACATCGGTCACGTGCAGCGACATTCGGTGGAAGCTAATAGAATTGTTAGAAATTACACAATCGAAAATGCAAATGACTGCAACATTCAACAACATGCCAACAATTAGTAATGATCTATCTAGAAATTACAGACTCGTCCAAATAGAAGTTGTCTACACTTTCAAGAAAAGTTCAGTAATAATTTGCATTGATATTTTAACAGAAGAAAAGTGCATAAGTAATTAGAAGCATGCCTCATTTCCATGGCTAAAAACTGGAACCATAACTATAAATCAC
Source organism: Platanthera guangdongensis (assembly GCA_039583875.1). NCBI lineage: Eukaryota > Viridiplantae > Streptophyta > Magnoliopsida > Asparagales > Orchidaceae > Platanthera > Platanthera guangdongensis. The sequence continues at coordinate 224,604,918 of CM077151.1, read as the reverse complement.
ATTTCATTTCCAAGGCATCTTAAAATCAAGAATGAATGTTTTCAAATTTACAAAGATTAACTCCATGTTGAGAACTTTGTTGGAGCAAAATCCTGAGAAGAGAAAATACAACCACTGTAAATACAGTCAGTGACAGTAGAAAAAAAGGATTGCTTGCTGGTATCAAGCACAACAGCATGTCAACATGATTTTGCAAAAAAATATTATAAAAACTCTGGTAGAGGTACACAAAAAGCTGGGAAGATGATTGCATATTAATTTGTCTGTCGATAGCTAAATGATTTTAGAATGCAAAGAAGCTGGGAAAAAGATTCCAAAGAAGATTCCTGCTTTAATACATGATACCTGATTTAATACATGAGCCAAAGTTTACTAAGCATGCAAATCTCCAATTTTTTTTTCTAATCTTGCAAATTCTTAGCATTGTTATATCCAAGCAAGTACAGATATTCTTGCTGGAAGGAGAGTTGAGAAAAATAACATAAAATCTCAAGTACAGATGGAATTTAAATATATCATCAGATTGTTGGTAGGAAGAGGAATGTGTAAAACTTGACAGAGTGGAGCATGGGATGGAGCCTTTGATTGACTGCAATACCCAACATGTCTAGAAGAAGTAATACAATGCATAAAAAGATACAGATATATTCATGAAAGTACACTAAATACAAAAATAGAAGAAACAATACACTTCATGAATATTACAAATGTTACATTGATCCATAGTAGATTGGAAATTATAAATATTGGGAAGCACTGAGAATAATAGAGCTCAAAGAGGTTTTTATTTGTTCCACTCTGTGCTTTGGACACAAAAAGTTGGGAAGAATAGATATCATTCCAATTCTGAGCTTTGAACACAAACAAATTGCGGCAAAATGAGAACCCCATGGAACAAATAAAAACATTCAGATTTTGTGTGCTATTTTTTTATTCATAATACATCAGTTCCATTGATCTATCATATTTTTACTTTGTTGACTCTCAATCTGCCACCATCATGCATCCACTACTCTTTCATACCAATCCACTAACATCATGTCTAGAAGAAGTAATAAAATGCATAAAAAGATATAGATATATTCATGAAAGTACACTAAAAACAAAAACAGAAGAAATAATACAATTCATGAATATTACAAATGTTACATTGATCCATAGTAGATTGGAAATTATATATATTGGGAAGAACTGAGAAGAATAGAGCTCAAAGAGGTTTTTATTTGTTCCACTCTGAGCTTTGGACAAAAAAAGTTGGGAAGAATATATATCATTCCAATTCTGAGCTTTGAACACAAACAAAATGTGGTAAAATGGAACAAATAAAAACACTCAAATTTTGTGTGCTATTTTTTATTCAGAATGCATCAGTTCCATTGATCTATCATATTTCTACTTTGTTGGCTCTCAATCTACCACCATCATATATCCACTACTCTTTCATACCAATCCACTACCATCATGCTGAAAGCAATCCATGTACTTGGGTTCCACATGAATTGCTAATTACAAAATCTGATTATCAAACATCTCAAGTGCCTGAAAAGCATCATGGTTGTGGTTAGTCAGTTAAAATAACTCTCCAGAAGCACATTCAACATTTAGCTTAAGAATGTTGTGAAATTCTTTTTTGTAAGTGCATGAACTTAGACTTTTTTAGATTACTGTGAAATTTTTTTGAACAACATGGTTGGTCCTTTCTAAATTTTTTAGATTACTTCATCCCTCGATCTGAGCATGGTTGTGCTCTCTATATTGATATCATTCCTTCAAATGCACTCCGGTTAACGAAAATCACTTCTGTTCTGCTTTGAATCTATAGCTGTTTGCTTGATTCATCAAAGGTTTATGTTGCCTACAATTGCAAGTGCATCTAATTTCTACCATTTAGTTCATTTATTTTCTCCACCCCTTCATTTTCTATATTTGATTTTTTTTATTTTTTTTGTTCTATGTAACACTTACTGTTCATTATCCCTATCATCCCCACATAGGAAATAAAAACAGGGCAAGCGAAGTGCTCCACTAAAAACACTACACATATAGGTCTCATGAACTGGAAGTCCCTAAACTACAAATTTCACTTGGAAATACAAAGCTAATAATCACATCAATCTTTTTGACCTTCAAACTCATAAACCGGGACTATTCACCTTTTTCTACATTCGTATCCTATCACAGGAATTCCAAAATTACCAGCAAATCTTCACAATTTAATCAACATTAATCAACATGAACACTTAAATTTTTGCAAGAACGAAAGTGCAATAGGAATCAAGGGCTTTACCTTAGATTTGAGTGCGATATTGAGCCACCAGAAGAAGTGCCTTAGTACCTGCAAGGAGAAAAAAATGAAATTTCACTTGGAGAAGTGCCGGTTAACTGCCCGCACAAATTTGCGTAAGAACAAAATTTCACTTGGAGAAGTGCCGGTGTAATGAGAGGAAGAAGAAAAACATGGAGTAAGAAGGAGTCCAACAACGTTTCTGGCTGGCTGATGGCGAAGAGAGGTTTTGCCTGGCCGGCAGAGAATTAGAGAAGAGACGATCGAGCAAAAATCAGCGAAGGCGGAGGCGGAGGCGGAGGAGGAGGAATAGCGAAGTGCTCTTACCCTAGATTGGCATTGGGACGACGTGGATGAGGGATGCATCAAAGCATCTCCACCTTCAGCACTTCTCACGGGAGCTCGACAGGTACTCGCGATGGATTGCGAGTAGGTGTAAATGGAGAGCGCTGAGAAGCTGTAAAGCTAAAAAACCCTTAGAAATTGCTCGATCTGTGGCTCTGAACTATACGAATAGGTGCCCGGTGCTTGTTACAGATCGTGCGGTGGGAAATCTTGATCCGTGTCATTTAATTATAAATGATCCGTGGCCTTTGATTTTTTAGATCGAGTGGTGGGTATTGTAGGCGGGATGCAGCCAAAGGGGTGGGCATTTTTTGGTATATTAATGTTACACCATAACTAACGGTATTTTGGGCAAGCTGGATGTTACACCAAACTCCAAACCTCCTCTCTTATAGTATAAAGATATATATAATTTAGTGAATCGAGTTTGGCCTTAACAGGAAGTACCCCTTAAAAGGCCAAATCAGGTTCAAGGCTTAAAGTCTAGCAAAAGGCGCATCTAGCCAATATTTACTTGGACTCAAAACCAAATATACAATTTTGGGGACTGCATCGACATCATCAACTACTTTGTTTACTGACTGCATCCTATCAAAAAACTGTCAAACAACAATACTAGAAATATCGACTACAAAGACAATGTTGACTGCATCCACTGCATCATGTTGACTACATCATGTTGACTGCATCATGTCGACTACATCCTGTCGACTGCATCGATTGCATTATGTCGGCTGCATCGATTATATTAGTTCGATTGCATCAACATCATCAAGTCAATACTAGACTTAGACTTTCTCCAGACAATCTTCTAGTTGATAAACTGTCAAATAATTTCTAATCAACTAAGTTTGCCTTTGCACCCATAACCTTTATGAGTTGAGCCACCTCGATTAGTTATCCAATTTCTAATAAGTTATTATGTGCGACCTCATAAGCTCATATTTTGTTGGAATGGAGACAAATTTATTTACTACTTCTACAACACAAAGACACCAATAACCTCCCACTTGAGCTAGAACGTATCATCTATAATCTCACAAGCAATGAAAGTCATCTAGCAATGCATCATTGCTACCCAAGCAATATAAGTGTTCATAACTCAATGAACTTAATGTTATCAATGTTTTAGTGCTGTCATATCTCTTTATCCCTTACATTTGGATAGAACTAGAGGCATGGACCGTGTCACCCTCATAATTTTTCAATCCTAATTTCTTGATATAGGAAGAACTTCTAGAGAATGGTGAGCCCAATAACATTTATTGACTCTACCAAGCATGACCATGTATTTCTCAATTCCATTACATCAAGGGGAACATGGATGTAACTCATGTCATATAGGAGGTCAAATTCAATTTCTGTCCACACAAAAATACCCAAATGATTCGTAATACACTCAAAAACTACCCTTATCATCAACCTTTCTCGAGGAAGACTTTAGATGACATCAAAGTACGCTCTTCCTCACTTGATGATTATTGTATATTCAGGTCAAAACGCACAAACACCATTATCACTAAAGACTTGTGATACATTAGTACAACAATCCACAAAATAGTCTCAGGGTAGGCCTGTCCAGTACTTGTTCACTAACATGTACCCATGTGATGACATGATATCATAATATCATGACCCGTGAGAACCAAGGACCATTTAAGAATGAAGCTTTTAATAAATATAGGACATAATATTTAAGTCACTCACATGTATTCCTATGAAAGCAAACATTCTAAGGGAATTTATTACATTAATTAATCTATAATATAAAAATAAATCAACATAATAAAAGAACTTGCTATAAACATAAAATTGAAATACATAGTACTATATTCATCAAAAGAATTACAACCATCAAATATAAATTCCACAAGACTCCCACTAAACGAGTTGATCATTCATGTATCTAATACTCATTGATCTAGGCTATATTTGACGTGTCTTATGGCAGATTATCTGCTCCAGTGAGGTTGTATAAAAATGTCATTGTCATATCAAAATCTTATTCCCCAAACTATTTTTTTTCATAATAATAGTAACATTTCTCATACCAAACATACATTTTATGACAATGATGTTTTTGTCCAACCTCACTACAGTAAATAAGCAGCGATAAGTCACGCCAAGCGCAACCTTAGTATGAAAATCATGCTTTCGTTGTGCAAGAGGCTTTGTTAGTGGATCTGCAATATTTTCCTCAGTCGGTACTCTGTATATGCTCATATCTGCTTGATCGACAATCTTTTAAATAAGATGGAACTGCCAAAGTATGTTCTTGGAGTGTTGATGGGATCTAGGTTCCTTAGCCTGTATAATTGCACCATTGTTGTCACAGTAAAGAATTATGGGATCAAAAATACTAGGAATTGCATCAAGCTCGCTGATGAATTTCCTAATCCACACAACCTCCTTTATCACATTTACAGCGATAATATACTCGACCTCAGTTGCAGAATCAACAACTGTCTCTTACTTATAGCTCTTCTATCTTATAGCTCCTTCATTTAGACAAAACACAAAACTAACTGAGACCTTGAGTCATCCTTATCAGTTTGCAAGCTAACATTCGTGTAACCCATTACAACGAGCTCTTCCTTTCCACAAAAAATCAAAAATATGTCCTTAGTCCTTCTCAAATACTTTAGGATATTCTTGAATACTATACAGTGACCATCACCTGGATCAGATTGATACCTGGTAGTCATACTCAAAGAATATGATACATCAGGTCGAGTACACAACAACATATACATGATTGATCCAATTGTCAAACAATATGTAATCAACTTCATGCGGTCCTTATTTTCCAAAGATTTCGAACATTGGTCCTTAGAGCGACTCACACCATGAGACATGGGTAAGAATCCCTTCTTAGACTCAAGTATGTTGAACTATTTCAACACCTTTTCAAAGTATGTACTCTGGGTCAAACCCAACAACTTCTTTGATCTATATCAATATATCTTAATACCAAGTATATAAATCGCTTCACCCAAGTATTTTATAGAAAAGTAGTCCCCTAGTGTAGTCTTAATAGCTTGCCAGGTCATAATATCATTCCCAATTAGCAGTATATCATCTACATATAAAATGAGGAAAATGTCAATTCTCCGAGTAATCCTCTTATAAATACAAGGCTCATCTTCATTCTTAATAAAACAAAACTCTTTGATTTTTCTCATCGAAACGTAGATTCCAACTTCGAGAATCTTGTTTCAATCCATAAATGGATCTTTGCCTCTTGCATATTTTAGTGGCTTCATTTGTAGATATAAAACCCACGGGTTTTGTTATGTACACTTCCTTAAGGAGGTTTCAATTAAGGAAAGAAATTTTGAAATCCATTTTCCAAATCTCGTAGTCATAATACGCTATAATAAGAAGCAGAATTCTGATGGACTTAACCATGACAATAGGGGAAAAGGTTTCATCATAGTCAACACCATGAATTTTCTTGAAACCTTTAGCCACTAATCACCCTCTGAATGTTTGTACATTCTCATCCATGTCAATCTTATTCTTGAAGACCCACTTGCACCATATAGATCGTACCGCTTCAGGTTGTTCCACCAAGCTCCAAACTTGGATTGTATATATGGAGTTTGTTTCATATTTCATGGCCTCAAGCCACTTCTCAAAGTATGGTCCACTCATAGCCTCTTGGTAGGTTGCAGACTCATCATCCTGATCCATAAGCACATTACCTATTTGAGACATGAGTAATCCATATCTCTCAGACTCAAATCTTGTTCTACCAGATCTATGTAGGACTTGTGTTTCTTTAGCAGGCTCTCTAGCTATAGCAACTTGTAGTCCTTGCCTAGGCACTAATTCTAGTTCGTTCAATATTGATGGTTATTGAACTTCTTCAAGTTCTACCTTTATAGTCTTTCCGAATAAGAACCCTTTCCCCTAAAAGATATCAGTCCTCGTGATAAACACTTTTCCCTCAGATGGTAGGTAGAAGTAGTAACCTTTGGTTTTCTTAGGATACCCCACAAGATAACACTTTTTTGACTTAAGTTCCTGCTTGTCAGGCATTTGATGTTGCACAAAATCCTCACAACCCCAAATCTTAATAAAAGACAAACTAGGACATTTCCCAGTCCATATCTCAGATGGTTTCTTTAGAACCATTTTTGTTACAGCATGATTTAATATGAAAGTAACAACCTCAAGAGCAAAATCGCAAAAGGAAACAGGCAAATCTACATGACTCACTATCAGCCATACCATGTCTAACGAAGTATGATTCCTTCTCTCACACACAGAAATATGTTGTGGTGTTCTTGGTGGAGTGAGTTGTGATAAAATACCACACACTTTTAGATGATCACGAAACTCATGACTCAGATATTCACCACCTCGATTGGATTAGAGTGCTTTTATCCTCTTTCCCAATTAGTTCCCCACTTTAATCTTAAACTCTTTGAAATTTTCAAAGGTTTTAGATTTGTTCTTTATAAGAAACACATATTTGTATCTACTAAAATCATAAGTAAATATAACGAAATAGAAGAACCCACCTCTAGCCATAGAACTCATGGGTCCGCATACATCACTATATACAATACCCAAAATATCATCAACCCTTTTAGTATGACCAGTGAAAGGGGTTTAGTCATCTTTCCTAATAAACATGACTTGCATCTCTCAAATGATTCATAATCAAATGAGTTCAATAGTCCATCTTTATTTAGCTTGGATATGCCTTTCTCGTTTATACAACCAAAATGACAATGTCAAAGGAATGTAGGATTTGAGTCATTGGTTTTTAGTCTCTTAGTATTATCTACGTTATAAATCGGATGACTTAAGTTCAAAACATATAAACCATTAAATAATTAGGCTACACCATAACAAACATCATTCATAAAAATTGAACAACAGTTTTTCTTAAGTATAAATGAAAATTTTTTCATGTCAATACTGAAAGTGCAAGCTATATCTGATATACTCTAGAGGGGGGTGAATAGAGTATGGTGCTTAAAAACTTTTTACAACAGTTGTTGTAATCTGAGTGAATAGGGAAGCAAATATTAAATCTAACCACAGCAGCTATCTAATTACAATCTACAAAAGAAACTAATCACAGATCACAGCCAGAAACAAAAATAAAGATAAGCAACCAGAAGACACAAGGAGCTATAGTGGTTCCCCTAAACTTGGGTACATCCACTCTTCTACCACCCTAGGTAGGAATCCACTGCAGGATGAGTTGATCAGGTGTCCTGGGTACCAATGAGCTTCTGATAAGGTGCTCAAAGACCAAATCAAATTTTTTGATCAGGTGTCTTGCCACCAATGAGCTTTTGATAAGGTGCTCAAAAACCAAGCACAAACTTTTGAAGGGAGTTTGAGAAACCCTTTACAGAGATGGGGATGAGAGAGTGATGGAAGTCTTCTCTTTCTCAAAGCAGCTGAGAAGACTATATGGATTCAGTGATGTTGTCAAATCTCCCCCTGAGATCTGTAGTTGATCAGGAAATGAAGCTTTGCTGTAGGGTGATAGGCCTTCAGAAAGTTGATCTCCAGCAATTGATGATTTCAGCAACAGCTGAAATATGAGGTGTCTGGAGTCTTGAATGATGATGGCCTTGAACACTTGAATCAAAAGAGATCTGAAAATTTCAGTTGATTGATCTCCTTGGTTGTGTGTTCTTGTATGAATTCTTTTTGAGACAGAGAATGTCTACAGCTTTCTTTCTTTTTCTCTTGAGTGATTGTTGTTGAGAAAGCTGTTGTTGCAGAGAAGAGAGAATATGTTTTTTTTCTTCTTCTTGTGCACTCTCTTGTTCTTCTTTTTCTTGTTGTTATCAGGAATTCAAAAATCTTGTCTTTTATTCTTTTTTGCTGAATAGAAATGATCCTCAATCAAGAATAGTCGTTAGCCTGTCATTAAATGACTTCCTTAATTGCAATTGTCTTCTGGGGGAAAGTCCAAAGAAACATTCCTTGATAATCCCTTGAAACTTGGTCCAGAATAAATGAAAACGGCTACAAAATCTTCTGAATTAATTGCTGACAATAACTCCTTAACTGTTCTGAATTTGAATCTTGAAAATCATTTAACTCTTCAAAAAAACGTCGAACTGAGCTCTACTATCGTCAAACTGAGCTCAGCGATTTGGACTTATACAGCAACAGAGATCGTTGATCTGAGCTCAACTATCGTCGAACTGAGCTCAGAGATAGAGAATCAATACTGGAGTCAAGATCGTCAAATTGAGCTCGAAGATCGTCGAATGGAGTTCGACGATTTGTTGAAGTTGAGCTCAGCGATCGTCGAATGGAGTTCGACGATCCGTCGAAGTGAGCTCAATGATCGTCAATTGGAGTTCGACGATTCGTCGTACTGAGCTCGACGAAATGACTTAGTCTCCAAACTGAAAAACCTTGGTCTTGAGGGCAGCTTCCAAACCTAACTACTAACCCTTAGACTCAATTCTAATTGACCTTTAGATCTATACAATGAGGTCAAAACAGGTTTCCTAAAGACATAGTGATCCTGACCCAAATTAGTAATAGGGTGTTCCAACAATCTCCCCATATTTGGGTTAGGATTACTATTTACAGAAATTGGGGAAATTGAAAACATCATACAAAGCAATAACACACAACAACAATGCAGAATCACAGATATATCTCAGATAGATCAGAAATCAGAATGAGTGTCATCTTACAAAATTATTCTTTCTCCTTGCTCTTTATAAGTTTAATTTCTCTATTTGGATTGAGAGCTTCTTTCTTTGATCTTCTGTCATCTGCTGCACCTAAAGAGGTTTGTTGTTTAGGCCTTGGTACCACATCTTCAGGGTGCAGCTCCATGTAACTATCAGAATCAAAAAATTTGCTGGAGGCATATCTTTCAAGTTCCTTCTTTCTTTGTTCAGATAGGGTAGTAATGCTGGAGGTGTCTCTGCCTTGCTCTCTGGCTTTCTTGATTAGATATAAGGCAGCTAATTCTTTCATTCTGGCAGTCCAAGCAGTCGGGTTATTCTTTGGATCTTCAAAGGGCACTGCAGGCTCATATCTGTTGGAAGGATTATCTTGAGGAGCTCTGGATGAGACTACTTCTTTTAACTTGTAGGGAAAAGGACCTGAAGTTGTATCTGATGAAGCTTGTCCTTCCCTAGAGTATGGATGTTGCCTTGAATAGCCTTTGGAGTAGACTTGGAATTCCCTTTGGCTTACTCTGTAATTTCCACTTCTTGATTGAGAGCCTCTGGACTGGATTCCCCTATATTGAGATCTTGCATGAGGCTGATAGGGGTTTTGGCTTTTAGTAGAAGGATGAGTAGCTGAGCTTCCACCTGCACCTGCATCAGGAGGAGGTGGTGGAGGAGGATGTGGATGATGAAACTGAGAAGATCCTTTCTCATACTTCCTTTTCTTCTTCATAGCCTTAAGTTGATTCTTGTAATATTGCATCCAGTGTTCAGTAATGGGGCAGTCATGAAGAATGTAGTAGGGAATGTCATTGGTGTCTTTGATTTTGGCTGGAGGCACCCTTTTCATAGGTTTGTTCCTTGCCTTTCTTTTCCTGGCTATAGTGGCAGAAGAATCATCAGAATCAGTCCTAAATTCATCACTTTCAGAGCTTTGCTCATCATATAAGACATCAATCTTTTTCAGATACTCTTTCTGAAGTTGGGTTGGAGCAGATGAGACAGCAGTTGTAGCAACAGCAGATACAGCAGAAATGAAAGAAATTGTACCTAATCACCTAGAGGGGGGATGAATAGGTGACTAAATCTTTTTACACTTTTTAGGCAGATTGCAGATTATTTTCACAGAGTTATATCTACTTTTTCACAGCAATCAATCAGCAATCACAGCAATCAATCAAGTACACAGTGAACACACAAATTTATAGTGGTTCCCCAAGGTTTGGGTACATCCACTTTCCCCCTTCACCTATCTAGTAGTGTACTAGATTCGGCCAAACTCCTCCACTATCTCAGATCCTCAGATCTTACACTCAGAACCTCAACCAGGTTCCTACAGCTCAGGCCCAAGGCCCTACAACTCAGGTTCTTCACAAAGCCTACACTCAGCTTCTTCATAAAGCCTACACTCAGCTTCTTCACAAAGCCTACACTCAGCCACAACAGGCCTACACTCAGAGAATTAGATCTCCTACACTCAGGCACTCAGGCCCTACACTCAGCCTTTATAATTGCAGGCTTACAACTCAGATCCCTAAGGATCCTACAAGAAATATAAAATACAAAGTGTATATACCTACAACTCTGAATAGAGAGATGAGTTGATAGGTTCTTCATGAGATCTTGGAAGAACTCTGCTAAGATCAACCTCACTTGGCTTTTCTTCAAAGCTTCTTGAATGTAGAACACAATAGGGTTGATCTTCTCTGCAGCTAATCCTTGATCTCTACAACTTAAGATTCAGAACAAAGTCTGAACCCTTCTTCTCAGCCTAGTTCCAACGGCTGTCTTCTTGGATGGAGCTCTCTCTCTCCAACTACTTAGAACTTCACTTGAAAGTCTTCAATGAATTGCTTTTCAACAACTTGATCATCTGTTTCTGTAGACAGTATAAGCATATATATAGGCCTTCTTCATGGTAACCATCTGGTCCGATTCATAACTAATTTCTGACAACTCTGACAGGTGCAGTAGACCGGCTGGAATGGCAGCTGTCAAGTCATCCAGTCAGTTCTTGAAAAATCTGTAACTGTCTGAAAGTGTCGAGACTGTCTATCTTTAAGTGTCGACACTTATAGACTAAGTGTCGACACAAGTTGACTAAGTGTCAACACTAGCCTTCAAGGTGTCGACACAACTCCTTGTGTTGTAGAATTCACTTCTCGACACAGCTTCTTCAATATGTGTCGACACTGATATTGTGTGTCGACACAACTCCTTGTTCTTCAGTACTTTGTTGAATTCTTGTATGTGTCGACACATCTCCTTTGTTTCGACACATCTTCATGTGTTGAACTTGTTCAGTGTCGACACATCTTCTAGGTGTCGACACATGCCTTCTGTGTTGATACTTGATGAGTGTCGACACAGCTCCTTGTGTCGACACATTCTTCTTCTGTTGAGACTTTGGCTGAGTGTCGACACATCTCCTTAGTGTTGACACTTGTACTTGGAATTTTTTGTTGAACTTTGCTGAGTGTCGACACTGCTCCTTGTGTCGACACTTTCTTTATGTATTGAGTCTTCTGCTGAGTGTCGACACTTTATTTCTTGTGTCAACACTTTCTTCAAGTGTTGAGTCTTCTGCTGAGTGTCGACACTTTCTTTCTTGTGTCGACACTTTCTTCAAGTGTTGAGTCTTCTGCTGAGTGTCGACACTTTCTTTCTTGTGTCGACACTTTCTTCAAGTGTTGAGTCTTCTCCTGAGTGTCGACACATTCTTTATTATGTCGACACTTATACTTAGACTCTGCTGACTTTTGCTGAGTGTCGACACAGCCTCCAAGTGTCGACACTATCTGATGTAGAAACAGTTCTTCTGGGTGTCGACACAACTGCTAAGTGTCGACACAGCTTCACTGGACTTTTCTTCATTGAGTGTCGACACAGCTCCTTGTGTCGACACTTTCTGTCTGGTGTCGACTCTGCATCCCTGGTGTCGACACAAGTACTCCAAGTGTCGACACTGCTTGCCTGGGTGTCGACACAAGCCTTCTTAAGTGTCGACACTTTCCTTCTGGGTGTCGACACATGGACTTAGAATCTTTTCATCTTTCCTGCAAATACTTAACCTGCACAAGTAAACTCAAAACACATCAAATACATTTTGATGTATATCATTGAGTAGGGTGAGGCTTCTTCAAATCAGATACATTAGAACCAATGTACCCAACAATCTCCCCCTATTTGGAGAAGTCATAACCCTTAGTCAAGGATATACACCATACAGAATAAAATCATAGCATGATGTAAAGCAGGATTATATAACAGGGCAAACATAAACATGTATCAAACAAAACATGTATAGATAGATAACATCTCAGAACAATTATGAAATAAATATATCACACAGCACATTGTTCTATCAGCTTTGTCATATTCATTTTTCAAAAGTTTACAAAGTGTTTAAAATCAAAAGATTACAATTGTAAACTGAAGAAAATTCTATTCTATTTTTGCTCAGCATCCTTGATCACTATTCCCTTTCCAGACTGTATCTTGGCTTGTACAAGGGCTTCAGCATCTTCAGTATCAGCAGGATTTTTCCCTTTCAGCTCCTTCTTCTTTAGCTCTTCAGCTTTAATCTTTTGCCTCTCAAAATAATGATAAGGCTTGGGAAAGTACTTGCTAGGCTCCTGGGCAGTAGGAGGTAGCTTTCCCATCTTTGCCTTTCTTCTATATTGCACTATGGCTTCTTGCCTAGTCTCATGCTTCCTCCACTCCAGTTCAGAAAACCATTTGTTTCTATCTTGAATATTATCCTTGGCAGCCTTCCATGCAGTTAAGATAATATTCCTTGAAGTGGGGCTCCACTGTTCAAAATCAGGCCTTTGTTCAGCTTGCTCTCTGAACCTCTTCTTAGACAATGTAGCTTCTTGTTCTTTCAGCAAAGCGTCTTGCATAGCCTCAGATACTGGCTGAACCACCTTTTCTAGAATAACATTTTGCTTACCCTCAGGTGGCCTATACATTGTCTGGATATCAGCTTGTATCATATCAAAATCTGGTGGAGGATAGATCACCTGAGCTACTTCAGCTTGCTCACCTCCAAGATAGGCAGGATGAACTCCAGATTCTGCTACATTGTCATCATCACATAAAAGAGGATAACCAAGAGTTGCTATGATAGAATTAGAAATCCACTTGGCATGATCAGAGCTGGCTTTGACTAACACCCTCTCCCCCTTTATGACTTCTCTTTCCATGTGATCTCTTAGATCATCCTTTTGAAATCTTATTTGGTTATCCAAATAGTTTACTCCATCTTTAAAGAAAGGTTTCAACCTTTGGAGCTTTTCAGTTATCAACTTCTGAGAAGTATCAATAGCAGAAGTAACAGCAGTTATACCCTCTTGTAAAGCTTTCTCAAACTCTGCCTTAGCAAAAGCAGTAGAATTAGTCTGTCCAGCAGCTATATTCTTCATTTCTGTTACTATGGCATTGTGTCAAGCAGTCAAATTGTCATTCATTCTGAGCTGGTTCTCCAGAACATATCCTTACTTCAGTGCAATGTCATCCACTTGAGCTTTTATCTTCTCTTGATGTGTGGCTAAGTATACCACTGCATTCCCTCCCTTGTGGAAGCAGTCAGTCATCTCCTTCTTATTGAGATTCATTTCAAATCTAATAGACTTAATATCTTGGGCTACATCAAACTGTAGAGATTTTTGCCCTTCATCCACATACTTTTCAATTGCTTGCCTATGCTCATCAAGCTTTATTTGCATAGCAACCATCAAAGCACTGTAATCTACAGTTGGTGCTAGCAGTAGTGCAGGCTGTGGTGCTATAGTTTGCAAAGCCTTCTTATAATTCTGGCTTCTTCTTTTAAATACTTGGAATTTTCTTTTCTTTGCTCTTGTAGCCTCCTCATCTTCAGAGGCTGATGTGCTTGCTATATCTACCCTCTCCCTAGGGAGCTCCTCAACTTCCTTTGGCTTCTCAGGCTCTTTTCTTGCTGTTTCTTCTAGAATTTCCACTTGCTCCCCCTGAACTTGAGCATTCTCCCCATCAGCAGCAGCACTTTCCTTGTCAAAGTCTGTCTGATCCAGATTAACGAAGAGATCTTCCATAGTAAATTCTTGTTGAGGAAGAGATGGAGATTCTCTTATCTCATCTGTTACTTGATGTGGTTCCACTTGATCTGCAACAGATATGTCCTCCATGACAACATCTGGGGGTAGACTATCAATCTGAGGTTGTTGATTAACATCAGATAAGTTGTCAATTATAACTTCACTCTCAATAAGGAAATCTAATTGATTGATTTCTGATATTACCTCAAGGATAGTGTGGGTTGCTTGCTCACTCTCTAGTGGAGTTGGCTCTTCCACTACTAGTGGCTCCTCCTGGATAGTATCCTTATGTACTGGGCTAGCTTGAGGTAGCTCCCCCTGCCTCTCTGCAAATTCTTGTTGAGCTGGAGACTTTTCAGCAGTGTCAGTGTCTTCTTCATCAGGAGTGAAGACAACATGCTCTTCAGAGCTGCTAGATGAATCTTGAGCCACAGGGGCTATCTTCTTCTTATTCTTTAGGGGTGTTACTTTCTCAGGAGTAGGCATCTCCTTAGTTAAAACTCTGTCCCACCTAGAGAATATCCTCATGTCCATCTTCCTCATATGGTTGATCTTAGTGCCAGCAGCTTGACTCATTACTTCTGGTATACTACCAGCCATGTAAAGACTTAGAATTCTACCCAAATTGGGTTTCTTCAAGCTCTCCTTAATCTTCTCAAATAATACTGCAGACCAATCAGTAGTTAGTTGAAAGATAATCCTTGTCATGATGCTGAATATATAAGCTGAAATCCTGTCATGTCCTCCAGACTTGCACAGGATAACTTTGCCAACAATTTCTGAGAGAAATTTCCCATGGCTGTTCATGCCTTTCCTATTGAATACGGAGCCAATTTTCAGCTTGGAATCTAGACCACACCAAGTTAATGCTTCTCTGGTCTTAGAAGCAGTAACTTCATCCTCTTCTTTTGTCCTAGGTAGGTTTAGGACCTTTCTTAAACTCTTTGGTGAGACCTTCACTTTTTCTCCATGAACCCTGGACTTTATCTTGAATCCTGATTCGTCTAGGGTTGCTCCATTCAGAAACTCTAGAACTTCTTTCTTCCAGATCTTAGTCAGCTCTGAAACAAGAAAATCTAACCCTGAGTTTGCGACTAGGGTTACCACATCCTTGATTTCTTGTTCTGCATCGTCAAATGCATGTCGCACCAGTTCATAGCCTTCGTTCACATTCTCCTCGAGCTTTGGCGCCATTAGGGTTTGAAGAATTCTAATTGAGAGAAGAGAGGTGTCGACACACTAGTTTGGTCTCGAAACTTTAGTGAGCGTGTCAACAGACAATGGCGAAATTCTATTTATACCTTTCTAGGATTGAAGATTAAAGGGCGGGTCAACTAACTTAAATTGTGTCGACACTATTGAAAAGTGTCGACACTGACTTATAATGTCTCGACATTTATGTGTCGACACAAGTATAGTCGACAGAATATATGTGGCGACACTTGTTTATATGTCGACACCGCTTAGCTCGACACTTAGTCGAGATATTACTTCACTAAATCTGAGTAAAGCCTAAGTGTCGACACCACCTTGGATGTGTCGACACCTACTTTTCATGTGTCGACACTAATATTCTGAAGTGTCGACACCAACTTCCTAGATGTGTCGACACCTTTTCTCTGAAGTGTCGACACCAATTCTCTGTCTCGACACAGACAACTCTGTGTGTCGACACTATTTTACTTAGCCATTTCTGTAAACTTATTTTAAGTTTATCATACCTAGTTCAATTTTAAACCTATTGAACTTTGTTTCTTCTAAAGGCTTAGTATACATATCAGCTAGTTGATTATCTGTCTTAACATACCCCAGTAAAATATCTTCTTTTTCTACATGTTCCCTTAGAAAATGATATTTTATTTCAATATGTTTAGTCCTACTATGGGAAACAGGATCGTTTGCAATAGATATAGCACTAGTAGAATCACAAAATAGTGGAGTTCTACTTACCTGAATTCCATAGTCCTCAAGCTGATGTTGTATCCATAGAAGTTGAGCACAACAACTTCCTGCAGCCACATATTCTGATTCTGCAGTGGAGATAGCCACACTTGTTTGCTTCTTGCTACTCCATGAAATTAGTCTTCCACCTAGGAATTGACAGGTTCCAGTTGTACTTTTTCTGTCTTCTTTGCAGCCTGCAAAATCTGCATCTGAATAACCTGTTAGTTCAAAGTCTCCATTCCTAGGGTACCAAAGGCCTAGATAAGGAGTGCCCTTTAGATATCTCAGTATCCTTTTGACTGCTGTCAAATGAGACTCTTTAGGGCATGCTTGGTACCTAGCACAGACACATGTAGCATACATGATATCTGGTCTACTTGCAGTCAAATAGAGTAGGGAGCCAACTATCCCTCTATACAAAGACTCATCTACAGGTTTCCCTGCATCATCTTTGCTAAGAGACATACTTGACCCCATAGGAGTCTTCATGGTGCTGGATGAATCCATACCATACTTCCTTATCAGTTCTAGGGTGAACTTAGACTGGCATATGGATAAACCATTCTCAGTCTGTCTAACTTGGAGACCCAAGAAGAACTTAAGTTCCCCCATACTGCTCATCTCAAATTGTCCTTGCATTAGTTTTGCAAACTTTTTGCAAAGACTACTTTCAGTAGACCCAAATATGATGTCATCTACATATATTTGGACTAGTATTATCTTGCCTCTGGATTCCCTAAGGAATAGAGTCTTTTCTATTTTCCCCCTTGTGAATTTATTCTCAATGAGGAAACTAGACAGGGTCTCATACCAAGCCCTAGGGGCTTGTTTTAACCCAAACAAAGCTTTCCTAAGTCTATAGACATAATTAGGTTGAGTTGAATCAACAAAACCTGATGGCTGTTCCACATAGACTTCTTCCTTTAGATTACCATTAAGAAAGGCTGACTTAACATCCATTTGGTAAACTTTAAATCCTTGATAGGTTGCATAGGCCAGGAACATCCTTATGGCTTCCAGTCTGGCTACTGGAGCAAAGGTTTGATCAAAGTCAATACCTTCTTCCTGCCTATATCCTTTAGCAACCAATCTTGCTTTGTTCTTGACAATTACTCCATGTTCATCCATCTTGTTCCTAAAGATCCACTTGGTTCCAATTATGTTGTGGTCTTTTGGTTTAGGAACAAGCTGCCATACTTTGCACCTCTTGAACTGATTTAGCTCTTCTTGCATTGCCTCAATCCAAAGAGGGTCTAGGATGGCTTCTTCAAACTTCTTTGGCTCTACTTGGGATAGAAAACTGAAGTATAGTGCTGCACTCAGATTTATGCTCCTTGTTTGTACCCCTTGTCTTAGATCACCAATGATTTGATCTGCTGGATGATCTCTAAGATGCCTATTAGCTGGAGGCATCCTGGCTTCAGGTTAAACTTCTTCAGTTCCTTCATCTTGCTGCACTCCTTGGACTTCTTCTTCATTAGGTACATGTAGTACTCCCCCTGGACGGCAGCCACTATCTTCTACTTGCTGTCTTGCAGTAGGTTCTTCTTCAATAGTGAGCTTGTCCATCTTCTTAGTTATACCTGTGGAGCTGCATATACTACTAGACAACTCATTGTTAATAAGTCTAGTTCCATCAAATACTACATGTACAGACTCTTCTACAACTTGAGAAGATAAGTTGTAGACCCTATAAGCCTTACTATTGTTGCTGTACCCAACAAAGATCCCCTCTTGGGATTAGGCAGCAAACTTAGTCAAGTAAGACTTTCCATTGTTAAGTATAAAGCACTTATAACCAAAGATCCTGAAATAGGATAGGTTTGGTTTTCTGCCTTTCACAATCTCATAGGTGGTCTTGTTGTGGCTTTTAGTAATGGTAGCCCTATTAATTACATGGCATGCAGTGTTAACTGCCTCAGCCCAGAAATATTCTGGTAGAGATGTGTCACTTAATAGGGTTCTACCAGCCTCAATCAAGGTTCTATTTTTCCTCTCAGCAATGCCATTTTGCTGAGGTGTCCTTGGTGAAGAAAACTCCTGAAATATCCCAAATTCTTCACATAGTTTTGCCATACTATCAGACTGAAATT
This sequence comes from Platanthera guangdongensis, assembly GCA_039583875.1. Classification (NCBI taxonomy): domain Eukaryota; kingdom Viridiplantae; phylum Streptophyta; class Magnoliopsida; order Asparagales; family Orchidaceae; genus Platanthera; species Platanthera guangdongensis. The sequence continues at coordinate 224,586,509 of CM077151.1, read as the reverse complement.
CAGTACCATGGTCACTTCTTATTTTGACCACTGTACTGTCTAGTTCATTCTGAATTTGTTTGACAAAGCTATAGAAGATACTAGGTGTTTCAGATTTCTGTCTAAGGAAGAACACCCAGGAAAACCTTGAGTAGTCATCTACAACCACAAAGGTATAGACCTTCCTACCTAGGCTGTGAACTGGCATAGGACCAAAGAGATCCATATGCAAGAGGTATAAACACCTCACAGCATCTTTGTTTTCAATGCTACTAAAGGTGGATCTAGTCTGCTTGCCCTTTTGACAAGCTGAGCATATTCCATCTTTAATACACTTAACTTGAGGACCATTCCTCACTAACTCTTTGCTATAGAGTTGGCCAATTGTCTTGTAGTTGAGATGGGCTAGCCTCTTGTGCCATTTGACACAATAAGAGACTTTCTCATCAGCTACAAGACACACTGGAGAACCATTATTCTCACACATAATGTCTAGACAGTAGACATTTCTTTTTCTGTAACCAGTCAAAATGATCTCTTGATCATTTGATCTCCTGATATGACAACCATCTTTCACAAATGAGATGTCATATCCTAAATCACTCAATTGACTTATACTAATAAGGTTATGTTTCAACCCTTCAACATAAGCCACTTGAGTAATAGTAATATGGGTGCTAGAAATGTTACCAAAACCCTTGATGATTCCTTTTTCAGAACCACCAAAGGTGACTTTAGGACCATCCTTGATAGGTGTGTAGTCCTTTAGCAATCCCCTAGTTCCAGTCATGTGCCTGGAACATCCACTGTCCAAGTACCATATTGGGGCATGGCCACTTGGACTTACCTGCAAAACAGATTAGTTGACCTTAGAACCCAAAGAATTCTTGGGTCCTTGGTGCTGGTTAGTTTGCCTCCTAACAAAGCTACCTGCAGGTCTTCCAACAGGCAGTTTTCTACTCACTTTGGCACTTGCATTGTGCCAACAGTCCATGGCAAAGTGGCCTACCTTGCCACAGCACCAGCACTCAAACCTGTTGTACCTTTGCTTAGGTACATCCCTAGCTATTTTATTTACAGCTGGCTTGTTGAGAGCTGGGGCTTTGCCCTTAGACTTGGACTGAATAGTCCTAGCTGGTTTAGTAAACCCCAGTCCAGCTTTACCTTTTTGATGAACAAATTCATCAATTAAGGGTAAAACTGACTTTGGTTTAGAAAACCTAACAACTAAATCTCTCTCCTTCTGAAGACTAATCTCCAGACTTCTGATTTGATCATTCTTAAATGTTATAGTCCCCATCTGAATCACAGTTATGTGCTTCAGTCTGGCTATTTCATTTAGCTTTTGATCAATCATCTTCTAAAAATCAGTTGCAGCAACTTTGAGACTAGCAATTTCCTTTGCCTGACTCTTGGCTAGGGACTTGCTCTTCTTAAAATCTTGCAATAGAACTTTATATTCATCTATCAATTGATGAATATCCCCTTCAGACTCAGATGCACTCTCATCACTTGATGATGATGAATCTGATTCTGAACTAGCACAAGAAATTGAACTTAAAGAACAATTTTGTACCTTACTAGGTCCAGGCTGCTCCTGGATTTTGTCACTTTCTGTTAAGGCCATCAGTCCTTTGCACTAGATGTCCTCTTGCTTATATATGGAGTTCATTATCTGAATGAACTCCTCTTCCTCTTCCTCAGCAAACAGTCCTATGTATGCTTCAGCATCTGACTCAGTTTCTGATGAAGATATGTCTGACAGGCTCTTATCCTTTTTGGCAACAAAAGACCTTTCCTTCTTGCCCTTGAATTGAGTCTTTTTCTTATCATTAGATTCTTTCCTTTTCTCAGGACAGTCAGCAATAACATGTCCTTGTCTGTTACAGCAATAGCAAACAATTTTTGATAAAGTTGCTTTGCTTGACCTGGTCTTTCTTCTGTCTTTCTTTGGTGACTTCTTGTTCTGATAATAGTCATCTTTTCCCTGTGAAGTAGATGGCTTTGTCCTCCACTGTTTCTTCTTTAAGAACTTCTGAAAGTGTCTTGTGAATGCTGCAAAGTCCTCATCACTTTCACTGCTTTCAGACTTTCTACTTGCTGACTCGTCTGACTCAGTCTCAGCCACTTTTGGAGGTGGAGAAGGAGACTTACTTCTGTATTTTCTGGTGGCTTCTGTCTTGAATGCCACTGTTCTTTCTTTATTCTCAATTCTGGTAGTTTTCTCCTCTTCTTTCCTCACCATCAACTGCATTTCATAGGATAGCAATTTTCCAAACAAAGTTGGAGGAGGAATTTCTGCTAACTTTGTCATTTCCCTAATGACACAGATCTTGGTGTCCCAATCCTTTGTTAGGGACCTTAAGAACTTATCATTTAACTCATAATTACTGAATTCTCTGCCATAGGACATTAGCTCATTGACAATCCTATAGAACTTTTTATAGCATTCTGTTATGCTATCAGATCTACCTTGCCTGAAGCTTTCATATTCTTGGTTTAATAAGGACTTTCTGTCCTGCCTCACTTCTTCAGAACCCTCCATGTACACTATAAGAGTATCCCACATCTCCTTAGATGTCTTACAATGTATCAAATTCTGAAAGGTAGCATCATCTATGACACTCACAATGATATTCTGAGCCCTCTTGTCCATTGTGGTTAGAATTATCTCATCTTTTGTCATCTCAGAAAAGTCTTTAGGTGTTCTCTGATTTGCATCCAGGACTGAAACCTTCATGGGCACATATGGCCCTTCTTTAACTGTGATGTAAATTCTAGGGTCTGAGGCTTCCATAAATAGTCTCACCATTTCCTTCCAGAGGCCAAATATTTCTTTTCTGCAAATGCGTAGCTTCAAGGATCCAAGTTCCTTATGATTCTCTGTTGAACCCATGTTTCTTGATTTTCTTGATTTCACTTAATCTGCCAACAGGATCTACTCAGACAGTTATGTCCCTTTTTGAGCAACCTCGCTTTGATACCACTTGAAAGAAATTGTACCTAATCACCTAGAGGGGGGGGGGGGTGAATAGGTGACTAAATCTTTTTACACTTTTTAGGCAGATTGCAGATTATTTTCACAGAGTTATATCTACTTTTTCACAGCAATCAATCAGCAATCACAGCAATCAATCAAGCACACAGTGAACACACAAATTTATAGTGGTTCCCCAAGGTTTTGGTACATCCACTTTCCCCCTTCGCCTATCTAGTAGTGTACTAGATTCGGCCAAACTCCTCCACTATCTCAGATCCTCAGATCTTACACTCAGAACCTCAACCAGGTTCCTACAGCTCAGGCCCAAGGCCCTACAACTCAGCTTCTTCACAAAGCCTACACTCAGCTTCTTCACAAAGCCTACACTCAGCTTCTTCACAAAGCCTACACTCAGCCATAACAGGCCTACACTCAGAGAATTAGATCTCGTACACTCAGGCACTCAGGCCCTACACTCAGCCTTTATAATTGCAGGCTTACAACTCAGATCCCTAAGGATCCTACAAGAAATATAAAATACAAAGTGTATATACCTACAACTCTGAATAGAGAGATGAGTTGATAGGTTCTTGATGAGTTCTTGGAAGAACTCTGCTAAGATCAACCTCACTTGGTTTTTCTTCAAAGCTTCTTGAATGTAGAACACAATAGGGTTGATCTTCTCTGCAGCTGATCCTTGATCTCTACAACTTAAGATTCAGATCAAAGTCTGAACCCTTCTTCTCAGCCTGGTTCCAACGGTTGTCTTCTTGGATGGAGCTCTCTCTCTCCAACTACTTAGAACTTCACTTGAAAGTCTTCAATGAATTGCTTTTCAACAACTTGATCAACTGTTTCCGTAGACAGTATAAGCCTATATATAGGCCTTCTTCATGGTAACCGGCTGGTCCGGTTCATAACTGATTTCTGACAACTCTGACAGGTGCAGTAGACCGGCTGGAATGGCAGCTGTCAAGTCATCCAGTCAGTTCTTGAAAAATCTGTAACTGTCTGAAAGTGTCGAGACTGTCTGTCTTTAAGTGTCGACACTTATAGACTAAGTGTCGACACAAGTTGACTAAGTGTCGACACTAGCCTTCAAGGTGTTGACACAACTCCTTGTGTTGTAGAATTCACTTCTCGACACAGCTTCTTCAATATGTGTCGACACTGATATTGTGTGTCGACACAACTCCTTGTTCTTCAGTACTTTGTTGAATTCTTGTAAGTGTCGACACATCTCCTTTGTGTCGACACATCTTCATGTGTTGAACTTGTTCAGTGTCGACACATCTTCTAGGTGTCGACACATGCCTTCTGTGTTGATACTTGCTGAGTGTCGACACAGCTCCTTGTGTCGACACATTCTTCTTCTGTTGATACTTTGGCTGAGTGTCGACACATCTCCTTAGTGTCAACACTTGTACTTGGAATTTTTTGTTTAACTTTGCTGAGTGTCGACACTGCTCCTTGTGTCGACACTTTGTTTATGTATTGAGTCTTCTTCTGAGCGTCGATACTTTCTTTCTTGTGTCGACACTTTCTTCAAGTGTTGAGTCTTCTGCTGAGTGTCGACACTTTCTTTCTTGTGTTGACACTTTCTTCAAGTGTTGAGTCTTCTGCTGAGTGTCGACACTTTCTTTCTTGTGTCGGCACTTTCTTCAAGTGTTGAGTCTTCTGCTGAGTGTCGACACATTCTTTATTATGTCGACACTTATACTTAGACTCTGCTGACTTTTGCTGAGTGTCGACACAGCCTCCAAGTGTCGACACTATCTGATGTAGACACAGTTCTTCTGGGTGTCGACATAACTGCTAAGTGTCGACACAGCTTCACTGGACTTTTCTTCATTGAGTGTCGACACAGCTCCTTGTGTCGACACTTTCTGTCTGGTGTCGACTCTGCATCCTTGGTGTCGACACAAGTACTCCAAGTGTCGACACTGCTTGCCTAGGTGTCGACACAAGCCTTCTTAAGTGTCGACACTTTCCTTCTGGGTGTCGACACATGGACTTAGAATCTTTTCATCTTTCCTGCAAATACTTAACCTGCACAAGTAAACTCAAAACACATCAAATACATTTTGATGTATATCATTGAGTAGGGTGAGGCTTCTTCAAATCAGGTACATTAGAACCAATGTACCCAACAAGAAATAAGACTGGCAGAAGTTGTAGCAGCAGCAGTAGTAACAATAGATACAGAACTTTCTGGAGCAATACGTTCAGAAGATATAGCAGCAGAAATGACAGCAGCAGTTGGGGCAGCAACAGTTTCAGATAAAACATTTTCAGATACAACAATATCAGCAATAACAGTAGGCTCAAAATCATATGCCTCTGTCTGCATATCCTCAGAATCTGAAACATCAGCAGCAGTAGAACTAACAGCAACATTTGCAGCAGGAGTAGCAGCAGCATCACTGGAAACAGGAGGCTCAGTAGTAGAGAGGGAATTTATGTAAGAGCTAATTAAGCTGGAATCACAGCTTGAGAAGGGCACAATGGCCTTGGAGAGATCCTCTGAGGGCTGGACTGCAGTGCTTACTGGAAGACAGCTGAAATACACTGAATCAAAATTTGATAATAAGGACCTGAGGTCCATTAATAAGACTGCAAATGGTGGAGGTGTTGAAACTGGAGCTTGAGTTGAAGAGACAGCATCAGCAGGGACTGAAGAAATGGCAGCAGGCAATCTCACATCTTCATGAGGCATCTCCCCCTGCCTAGATTCAGAGAGAGCTGGATCAAGGCACCCAAATGAAGGGATTGCCTGAGGAGGAAAGATGGAGGAGAGCCTGGCAGATAAGTCTGCAACTGACTGTAGTAGGGGAGCCAAGGAGGGCTCCAACAGAAGTGACAGCCTGGGAGCTATCAGTTCATATAGTTTTTCAGCTAAGGCAGGAATATCTACTTGCTCAGCAGGGACTTGAGCAGAGGTAGAGAAGGATGGAGGAGTAGCTGGAGATGTTGGTGGACAGCTGGTGGATGGTAGAAGTGAAGGTTGAGGTGTGGGGATTGTGGAAATGGAAGACAATGGTATGGAGATAGAAGGTGTGAAGGAGGGTTGATCAATGATGTCATGTAGAAGTTGTTGGTATGATGTGGATGAGGAGGGTAGATCAGGAGGGGATGAAGGTGAATCATCCATGAAGGAATCATCTAGAAGTGTGAAAGATGGAATGTGGGATGATGTGTTAATGTCTGGTTGAGGGTAGTGATGTAAAGGTTGGAAGATTTCTTCTGTTATTGGAAGAGTTGGGATTGGAGAGGGAATTGATGTTGGAGATGGGCTGGAAATAATGATGGTGGATGAAGTTTGAATGGTGGAGGTGACTGGTGGAGATGAAATAAGAGTTGGAGGAGGATAAGAAGCAGCAGGCAAGTCTTCTGCAGGGGCAGAGACTTGAGGTGAAGAGACTGTGACAGTCCTTGTGCCTGAAGTTGTGCTTGTAGAAGTCCTGCTGGGCTTCACTATCTGTCTGTCCCATTTGCCAAACAGGGCACAGGACAGCCTCTTTGAGGCATTGATATGCATCCTAGAAGATACTAGCAGTGCAAGGCATCTGTTGTGAAGAAACAACCCTAGAATCCTTCCATAATTAACAAAATTCTTATTTATTTTCTTCTTGATCAGATCAAAGAAGACTTCTCCCCAGTTTAACTTTTTCTTATCCACTAAGGCTCCCATCAAGCACAGCTGATACCTGGAGATGGTATCATGTGCTGAATGCTTGGCCAACAAGACTTTGCCTACTACATCAGCTAAGAACCTGTATTCCACAGCTAGGTTCTTTTTCAGTAGCTTGCTAGGGTTTGCATCAGAATGACCCATTCTAGCAAGTAAATCAGAAAATTCTTCTCCAGACAACTCAGCAGAATCTCTTCCAGAACTTAATTCAAAAAACTCTGTCAGAATAGCAGGAGTCAAAGGTACCTGGGTTCCAGAAATTGAACCAACCACTGTGTTTTGGTCCTGTTTGTGGGCAGTATAGACCCACTCCTTGATCTCATCAGCAGCTAGTTTGATTCTTGTGGACATGATAGCAGCTAATTTTTGCTCCTTGAACAGTTCTAGAATCTCTTGAAAAACCTGATCACTGGTGTTGAACGAATCCATGTCTATGTCAAATCCGACATCAAACTTCATTGCGGCTAGAACGGCAACTGAGACGGCCAAGGTTACCTACAAAAATCAACAAACAAAATGACCAAGTGTAGAGATATTTAGAGGGAAAGAGAATTTTTGCAGAGAGATTGAAAGCGCAAAAGGAGAACGACGGCAGAAAAATGAATTTTATATTAGGGTTCGACGCAGAAAAGGAAAGATCGTTGAACTCAGTTCGACGATCGGGGCTTCTAAAGGAATCTGAAGAGTCTTCAATATCGTCGATCTCCGTTCGACGATATTGGATAGCGTCGAGCTCCGTTCGACGATCGTTCAGAGAACAAAATCATCGAGCGCCGTTCGACGATCGTTGACCTGAAGAGATAGTTGAACACTATCTGAGAAGCGCTGAACTCAGGTCGACGATTTCGGAAATCGTCGAACTCCGTTCGACGATCTGGGGGAAAATTGTTGAGCGCAGTTCAGAGACCAGAAATACTGTCTAGACACTAGAAAAATCAAGATGTTTGCCTAGTCTTGGTCAATTTTCAAAGTTTTAAAATCTTGGATATTATTTTAGACTTCCTCTATCTAACATTCCTAACTGATTTAGGAAGAAGGTGTGTTTCTTTTCGTCTAAGGGTTTGGTGAAAATATCTCCCCTTTGCAAATCAGTTGGGATATATTGAAGTTCAATTTTATTTTTCTCAACATTATCCCTTAAAAAGTGATGCCTAATTTCTATGTGTTTTGTCCTACTATGGAGGACTGGATTTTGAGCTATAGAAATAGCACTGGTGTTATCACAAAAGATTTTTGACTTCTCTAAGTTGTAGCCATAGTCTAGGAGTTGGTTTTGAATCCACAAGATTTGTGAACAACAACTGCCTGCAGCCATATATTCAGCTTCAGCAGTTGAAGTTGACACAGAAGTTTGTTTCTTGCAAAACCAAGAGACAAGTCTGTCACCAAGAAACTGACAAGTTCCACTGGTGCGTTTCCTATCAATTCTGCAACCAGCATAATCAGCATCAGAAAATCCAGTTAAGTCAAATGCTGAATCTTTTGGATACCAGAGACCTAGATTTGGACAACTTTTAACATACCTGAGAATTCTTTTAACTAATGTTAGGTGTGACTCTCTAGGGCTTACTTGGAATCTAGCACATATGCATGTAGCAAACATTATGTCTGGTCTACTAGCTGTAAGGTACAGTAAAGAGCCAATCATTGCTCTATGTTGTCTGATCAACAGGTTTCCCATGTTCATCAGCATCCAATACAGCATTAGTAGGCATGGGTGTTTTCATGCAAGATGCTTCAGACATACCAAATTTCTTGACCAATTCATTTGCATACTTGGTTTGAGAAATGAAGATGCCTTCAGCATGTTGTTTGACTTGCAATCCTAGAAAGAAGGATAGCTCACCCATGCTACTCATTTCAAATTTAGAATGCATTAGGTTGGAAAACCTTCTGCACAAATTTGAATCAGTAGAGCCAAAAATAATATCATCCACATAAATCTGTACTAGTAGGGTATGAGACTTATGGGTTCTAATGAAAAGAGTTTGGTCTACTCTACCCCTTATAAATTCATTTTCCAGAAGGAAGCATGCTAGGGTCTCATACCATGCTCTAGGAGCTTGCTTGAGACCATATAATGCTTTGTTCAATTTAAAAACATAATCAGGATGGGTTGGAGAGATAAAACCTGGAGGTTGTCTGACATAGACTTCTTCTTTGATGTCCCCATTTAGAAATGCACTCTTTACATCCATCTGATATACCTTGAAGTCTTTGTGTGCTGCATAAGCTAAGAAGATTCTGATGGCTTCCAATCTTGCAACTGGTGCAAAAGTCTGGTCATAGTCTATGCCTTCTTCTTGTGAGTATCCTTGAGCAACTAGCCTTGCCTTGTTCCTTACAATTACTCCTTGATCATCCAATTTGTTTCTGAACACCCACTTTGTTCCAACAATGGAGTGATCCTTAGGCTTTGGCACTAGTTCCCAAACTTTGTTCCTTTCAAATTGATGCAACTCTTCTTACATTGTAATGATCCAGTGTGGATCTTGCTTTGCATCTTGAATGGATTGAGGTTCAATTTGAGATAGGAAGCAAGTGTGCAACAGGTTTTGGTTGACCTAATTTCTGGTTTGCACACCAGCTGAGATGTCTCCAATTACTTGGGAAATTGGATGGTCTCTTGATGTTACTAAATCAACAGGGGGTGTTGATTTTTCACCAACCTGTGTTGTTGTTTCCTCTTGTGGTACAACAACTGGCTCTTCAAGTTGTTTCTCTTCAATATGTTGAATGCTTTCTTCATCTTCACTGCTTTCCTCTTTTTGAGTAACCTGTAACATGTTCAAATCTTCAGCAAGAGAATGTACCTGCAAAGGTTCTATGGTAGAAGTATTCTTCTCCTTGAAAGACATGTTAGATTCATCAAATGATATGTGAACAGATTCCTCAATTTTAAGAAATGATTTATTATATACCCTATAAGCCTTACTGATCATGGAGTATCCCAGAAACACTCCTTCATCAGCTTTAGCTTGAAATTTTGCTAAATATCTCTTGTCATTATTATGAATATAACAAGTACAGCCAAAAATTCTAAAATAATCAACTTTAGGTTTCTTCCCTTTGAGTAATTCATAGGGAGTCTTGCCCTTTAGTTTATGTATTAAACTTCTGTTTAGCACATAGTTGGAGGTGTTCACTGCCTCTGCCCAAAAAGATAGAGGAAGGTAAGCATCTGACAACAATGTAGAGGTAGATTCAATAAGGGTTCTATTTTTCCTTTCAGCTACCCCATTTTGTTGAGGAGTTCTAGGAGCTGAGAAAGTATGTCTGATCCCTTCACTCTGACAGAACTATTGCATAAGAAGAGAATCAAACTCTGTCCCATGATCACTTCTGATCAGGGCAATGTGAGTATTGAACTCAATCTGTATGCATTTGAGAAACTCTGTCAAACTCTTAAAGTTTTCAGACTTCTTCCTCAGAAAGAACACCCATGTGAATCTAGAGAAGTCATCTACAACTACTAAAGTGTAAGATTTCCCTCCTAGGCTTTGTACTGTAATGGGTCCAAAAAGATCCATGTGTAACAGATACAAGATCCTAGGTGAATCACTCTTATTAAGTGATTTGAAACTATTTTTAGTTTGCTTGCCTAATTGACAAGCCCTGCAGAGTCCTTCCTTCTTGTAGGGGCCAGAAGGTAGTCCTCTAACAAGGTTGTCCTTAGATAGCCTAGCAATGGTTCTAAGGTTTAAATGTCCTAGTCTCTAATGCCATAAAACATTAGGTCTACAAACAGAATTAAACAAGCAAATGTCTACATCTGTTGAAAGAAAATCTACTAAGTAGATGTTACCTTTCCTTTTACCTGTCAACACAGTTGTGTTATCCTCTGACTTGATCTTGCATAAAGCTTTGCTAAAAGTCACCTGATAGCCTTCATCACATAGCTGACTGATGCTGATCAAATTGTGCTTCAGTCCTTCCACATAGGCTACCTTCCTGAATGTGACTGTGCCAATCTGGACTGCACCATATCCTTTAGTTTGTCCAAGGTTTGAATCACCAAATATGACTTTGGGTCCAAGCTTGGCTTTAAAGGATGTGAGGTTGTCCTTGTTTCCTGTCATGTGCTTAGAGCACCCACTATCCAGGTACCATTGTTGGTTTGATGTTGGATAGGTCTTCACCTGCACATAAAACAATTCACTTATTTTTGACCCAGTTTACCTTGGGCCTAGGTTGATAACCTTTAAATTCAGAAATAAAAGACATCCCAGGTTGACTCTTATAACCTTCAGGATGATATCTCCTTGGAGGTATTACCCATTCAGTATAAGGGTTAAAGCTTTGGGATGAAGGACCCTTAGGATTGGATTTTGATTTGCCCTTGAAGGTATTTCCAAAGCTCTGATCTCTGTTCGACGATCGTGGAGCTGCGTTCGACGATCTTGGGTCAGATAGTCGAGCTCCGTTCGACGGTCGACTGTGGCAGAGTTCAGGAATTAGAGATCGTCGACCTGAGTTCGAAGATTTTGCCAGAGATCGTCGATCTGCGTTCGGCGATCGTCGATCTCCGTTCGACGATTTCTGCTGGAACTTGGTTTTCTTAGGCAGATCAGAATTTTTCCTAGCTACCTCTACAACTCCCTTCCCTTTATCAGAAATAAACTTGATTGGGGTTGTTAGAACTATAGGTTGGCTGGATGAAGCACCCAAGCCTAGTGTATTATTGAATCTGGATTTCACTGTGCTTGTGATGTCCATCAGCTTGATACTTCTCCTATTAAGGGATTCTTCAACCTTCTTGGCCTCTGATAGCTCACCTTTCAGTGAAGCTATCTGCTCCCTACAGCACTCCAACTCCTTAGAGAGTTTGAGGTTTTCTGACTTTAAGATACTATGTTCAGATAAATGATTTCTGAGAGAAATAATTTCATTCTCAGATTTTAGTAAGTCTAAACATAATGCTTTAAACTCAGACTTAAAGTCCTCAAAATTGAAATCAAAAGATCTAATTACCTGGTTCTCTTCAAGTTGAGTCTCTGAGTCTGACTCTGAGTCTTCTGCATCAGAATTGTGTTGAGAGACATTGATTGCCATCATGCAGAACTCCTTCTCTTCAGCATCATCTTCATCATCACTTGAGCTGGATGAAGCTTCTGACTCCTCTTTAGTCTCACTCCAAGATTCAGCAATAAATCCCTTCCTTGTGTGTTTGTTCTTGCTTGAGGATGGTTTGCCATTGCTGTTCTTCTTGAAGTCCTTATCTCTTCTTCTTTCTTTCTTATCCTTTCTGTCCTTATTTTTGTTTTCTGGACAGTCAGGCACAATGTGCCCTGGTTTCCTGCAACCAAAGCAAACAATTTCTTTATTGTTTGACTTATCATACCTTGGCTTATCATGCTCTTTGTATGATATCTTTCTGAAGTCCTTTCTGGCCATCTTGTAAAATCTTTTGGCCAGCAGACTGAGCAGTTCATCATTGCCTGTGACTTTGTCTTCAGGTTGATCTTCAGTTGCTTTGAAGGCTATTGTCTTTTCTTTTCTTGTGACTGGTGAGGCAGCCTTCTGCTCTTCTTCTCTATTTTTAATAAGCAGCGCATAAGATTTGAGCTTGCCCAAGAGAGCTTTTGTGGTGATCTCATTCAGGCTTCTAGCATCCTTGATTGGCCAGATCCTTGAGTCCCAAGTGTTTGGGAAGCACATTAGGATTTTGTCATTAAGTTCAGTCAGTGAGATCTCCTTATCCAGAGTCTTCAGTTCATTGACTATCAAACTGAGTCTGTTGTACATTTCAGCTACTGACTCAGCTTCTCCTTTCTTGAAATTCTCATATTGGGATATGAGGTGGGATCTCCTGTCCTTTCTTTCATCAGCTGATCCTGAGACTATTTCAGATAGCTTATCCCAGATTTCTTTTGCTGAATTACATTCAGCCACCTTTTGGAAGATGTCATCAGACATAGTCTGGGCTAAGATATTCATAGCCTTTGCATCTGCTACCTTCCACTTCTTGATATCAGCATCTGTTCCTGATGGAGGTGGAACTGCATTTGTACTTGTGTTCTCTGGAGGTCTTGGACAAACTGTCAAAACAGAATTAAAAATGTCCTCGTCGATAGAATTCATGTATAGTCTAATCCTTGCTTTCCAAAGTGCAAACTTAGACAGATTGCACACCGGAGGTCTAGTGCTAGCATAATCTTTGTTTTGGGCCATGATTTGTGAGGAGATAATCTAATAATAAAGTCAAAAGAAAACAGATCTAACTAGGAATCTTTGGGTTCAGGTGTTAGCCTGTGCAACCACCCAGGTGTGGTATGTTTAACCAACCTGCCTCTGATACCAATTGAAAGTGCAAGCTAGATCTGATATACTCTAGAGGGGGTGAATAGAGTATGATGCTTAAAAACTTTTTACAACAGTTGTTGTAATCTGAGTGAACAGGGAAGCAAATATTAAATCTAATCATAGCAGCTATCTAATTACAATATACAAAAGAAACTAATCACAGATCACAGCCAGAAACAAAAATAAAGATAAGCAACCAGAAGACACAAGGAGCTATAGTGGTTCCCCTAAACTTGGGTACATCCACTCTTCTACCACCCTAGGTAGGAATCCACTATAGGATGAGTTGATCAGGTGTCCTGGGCACCAATGAGCTTTTGATAAGGTGCTCAAAAACCAAATAAGATTTTTTGATCAGGTGTCTTGCCACCAATGAGCTTTTGATAAGGTGCTCAAAAACCAAGCACAAACTTTTGAAGGGAGTTTGAGAAACCCTTTACAGAGATGGGGATGAGAGAGTGATGGAAGTTTTCTCTTTCGCAAAGCAGCTGAGAAGACTATGTGGATTCAGTGATGTTGTCAAAGCTCCCCCTGAGATCTGTAGTTGATCAGGAAATGAAGCTTTGTTGTAGGGTGATAGACCTTCAGAAAGTTGATCTCCAGCAATTGATGATTTCAGCAACAACTGAAATATGAGGTGTCTGGAGTCTTGAATGATGATGGCCTTGAACACTTGAATCAAAAGAGATCTGAAAATTTCAGTTGGTTGATCTCCTTGGTTGTGTGTTCTTGTATGAATTCTTTTTGAGACAGAGAATGTCTACAGCTTTCTTTCTTTTTCTCTTGAGTGATTGTTGTTGAGAAAGCTGTTGTTGCAGAGAAGAGAGAATATGTTTTTTTATCTTCTTGTGCACTCTCTTGTTCTTCTTTTTCTTGTTGTTATCAAGAATTCAAAAATCTTGTCTTTTATTCATTTTTGCTGAATAGAAATGATCCTCAATCAAGAATAGCCGTTAGCCTGTCATTAAATGACTTCCTTAATTGCAATTGTCTTTTGGGGGAAAGTCCAAAGAAACATTCCTTGATAATCCCTTGAAACTTGGTCCAGAATAAATGAAAATGGCTACAAAATCTTCTAAATTAATTGCTGACAATAACTCCTTAACTGTTCTGAATTTGAATCTTGAAAATCATTTAACTCTTCAGAAAAACGTCGAACTGAGCTCTACTATCGTCGAACTGAGCTCAGCGATTTGGACTTATACAGCAACAGAGATCGTCGATCAGAGCTCAACTATCATCGAACTGAGCTCAGAGATAGAGAATCAATACTTGAGTCAAGATCGTCGAACTGAGCTCGAAGATCGTCGAATGGAGTTCGACGATTTGTTGAAGTTGAGCTCAGCGATCGTCGAATGGAGTTCGACGATCCGTCGAAGTGAGCTCAACGATCGTCGATTGGAGTTTGACGATTCGTCGTACTGAGCTCGACGAAATGACTTAGTCTCCAAACTGAAAAACCTTGGTCTTGAGGGCAGCTTCCAAACCTAACTACTAACCCTTATACTCAATTCTAATTGACCTTTAGATCTATACAATGAGGTCAAAACAGGTTTCCTAAAGACATAGTGATCCTGACCCAAATTAGTAATACGGTGTTCCAACAAATACATAATACAAATATAATGTTTTTAGTTATGGAAGGAACATAATGACAATTATCTAGTTCAATTACAAGCCTTGTGTTCAAGTTCATTATGTGCAGGATGTTCCTTGAAATAATTTTAGACAGGTTGTCTAAGAGATTGTGATAGGTGGTCACAAGGTAGAAAGGTGGAGAGATAGAAATCTGTCTAAGTCCACAGACATTGAGTGAAGCCAGTTTACTCAATGCCAGATATCAAGGAAGAAAGCTGGATAGATAGAAATTCATCTAAGTCCATAGGCGTTGAGTGAAGCCAGTTCACTCAACGCCAGATGCCAAAAAGCGCAAAGTAAAGAATGGACAGTCAAAGCCCAGCAGTTTGCAAAGCAGATTTATGGCTAAGTCCACATGCATTGAGTGAAGAAGGTTCACTCAACGCCATATAATAAGAGGCATCATGTTAAGAAAAGAAATTCCAAGCTTTAACATTGGCAGAGAAGAATTCTGGTTATGTCTAGAAGCATTGAGTGAGGACAACTCAATCAATGACAAAGAAAAAAGAGTTGTGTAAAGCTCCACCAGTCAAAGTTTCAGCACTAACAAGGAGGAAATCTGGCTAAGTCCAGATGTGTTAAGTGAGTACAGCTCACTCAACTCCTGAAGAAAGAAGCATTGAGTCAAGCTCAAGCAGTCAATTCTTAAAAAGAGATAGGCAAAAAAATTTGTATAAGGCCAGATGCGTTGAGTGCGGATAGCTCACTCAACGCAAGCTCATCAAGACGATTGGCTAAGTACAGAAGCATTAAGTAAAGCAAGTTCAGTCAATGCCTCATCAAAAAGACAGGCAAAGGCAGAAGCATTAAGTGATGAAGTCTCACTCAACGCATTCATAAAGAAAGAAAGGACTAAGTACAAAAGTGTTGAGTGAATACGGTTTACTCAATGTCTTAACAAGATGGCAGGCATTTATAGAAGCAACCAAGTCTAGATGCATTGAGTGATGAAGGCTCACTCAACGTACTCAACGCCTGATAGTGCAGAAGTTATTGCCCAAGTCTAGATGTACATCCCCATATTCGCTGAGCCAGACCAAGAAGCACAAATGGCCATAATTAGGGTACCGGGAGGATCTCTCGCCCTAAGGAAGATCTCACCCAAGTAGGCAGGAAGGCTTGCGCCTTGGTTCGTTCGCCTACAAAGCGCCCCGCGCTCGATGATCATCGAACCAAGATCATCGAGCACAGCCAGATCGTCGAACGGAAATCATCAGGCTAGATCGTCGAACGCAGCCAGCGCGGGAACGCTTGCTCTAGCGCCAAGCTCCTGTCTTAAAGGAGCTCTTGCCTATAAGTAGGCGAGACTGCTTGCGCCGGGCTCTGGATAGAAGGCTCTCAGCTCAGAGCTCTCGCCAAGTGGGGCCCAGGGTGTTAGGTCAAATGACCTAATTGCCCTTAGGCAAAATTACCACTATACCCTTAGGATAAACTGCAGGATTTGGCTATTGGCAGATTAACCAAGGGCATTCCAGTAATCTCAGGTCAGCAAGAAGCTATAAATAGACCCATAAGGGCTCCTTAGAAAGCAAGCCCTCATTATCTTCCAACTTCTAGTGCTTTCTGAGGAGCTCCTAGCCTAGTTTTTGGCTTTGGAGGGGAAGCTCTCAGAGATCTTCCGGTTGTGAGGTGGGACCTCCCAGCTGAGGCTTTGGGTCAGTCTTAGGTCCTTTGACTCTGGTCAAGGGTTGAGGCTTGAGAGAAGTAGGTGTTGGCTGCACCCCTATTTTGAACTCCCGTTGAGGTCATTTTTGGCTTCAACAGTTCTGGTGCGGTGAGCGTGGAAAGCAGCTGATACAGGAAAGTCTTAGGTTTTGTCCCATGGCTGGAGGTCAAGGTGAAGGGTCTGGTTCGGAGGCTCCCCCACCCGCATAGAGGAAGCGACAAAGAAGATGCTAGATGACTTCAGGCGAGAAGTCATGCATACCATCAACTTGGCCTTCTCGGCCCGGAGCGAGTGGGCCACACCTCAGGTTCCGATAGAGGAGGTCCCGCTCTTGGGAGATAATGCCCCGGGGCAGCGCCCGGGGAAGGAGGTCCCGGCGTAGGATGGCGAGAGAGACGTGGCGGCGCGGGAGCTCTTACCAGGCCAGAGCCAGCACTCGGGCAAGGAAGCTCTGCCATATTTGGGTAAAAGGGAGGCAGCAGTGCAAGAGCTCTTCCCTGGGCATGGTCTCGCTGATCGGGCCAGCCAGCCGAGGCCGCGGTACGTGCCCTCTCGCCAGGCAAGAGGCGATAGCCTGTTCAGCGAGCTCATCATCTCAGCTCCAGTACCGGGGGGGTTCCTGGAGCCTGACATGTCCTACTACTCAGGAAAGGATGACCCAGTACAGCACGTGCAGCGGTTTGAAGATGTCATTTCGATAAGACAGATGACAGATGCCTTCAAGTGCCGGCTGTTTGCCATCACATTGAAGGAGAAGGCTTGGGATTGGTTCCACCAGGTTCCAGCAAGGTCGATCTACTGCTTTGAAGATCTACGAAGAAGTTTTTTGTTGAGGTTCTCAACTTCGAAGAAGCGGAAGAGGGAGGCAGAGTGCCTGTTCGCGGTGAGGCAAAAGTCGGATGAGACACTGGGTCACTATATCGACCGGTTTCAGGAAGAGATCCTCCTGGTCTATGAGGTCCCAGGGTACGCATTGATGCTCGCCTTTACCCTGGGGCTGAGTCCGGGGTTTTTTAGTTTGGATTTGAAGAGAGTGCCCCCCCCCCTCCTTTGATGAGATCATGGAGAGGGCGGCCAAGGAGATAGACTTCGAGAGAGAATACCCAGCATTCGCTAGGATGTTGGCCAGGATGGCAGAGGATGATGTGAAGGAACCTAAAGCGGGAAGGCAGAAGGAGCCGAGGGAACAGAGTGAGCAGAGAGAAGAAAGGATGAGGGAAGAGCCCTGAAGGCGGGGCAGCAGTAGGGATGGGGGGACCTGGAGACGAACAACTGATTGGGTTGGAGGCCCCAGGAGGGTCGCCCCCAGGGCCAAGGAGGATGCTATCAGGGAATAGATAATCTACGGGAACCGAGGAGGTTCGACCAACCGACGTGGAGGCAGGAGCCAAGGGGTCAAGTCCCGGCACTGCAAGAGGCTATGGAGGTAGGCAGAGGAAGAGGAGCAAGGAGAGGAGTTCGAGGAGCAGGGAGAAGAGGAGGAGGAGAAGGAAGAAGGGGTAGGGTGGTGTTGCTTTTTTGTGACTTCCACCAGGAGGAGGGTCACACAACGGCAACCTGCCCCGAGTTCTTGGAGATGAGGGAAGCAAGAGGAGTAGGGTGGCTGGATCCGCCGATTAGGATCGTGGAAGTATAGCAGGGGGAGATGGAGGATTGATGTGAAGATCGGGTAGACGTGGGGACCCGGGGAGGAATCGGGGTGATCCACGGAGGAGTGGGGATCGAGGCAACTCACAAGGGTAGCCTGCAAAACATGTACCGAAGAGGAGTCGCCTCTACCTCCCAGGCTCCCCCACCGGAAGAAAAAAATCACTTTCTCATCGGCAGACATGCCAGACTATGAGGATCCATTCTGTGATGCCCTGGTGATCCAGACGGCGGTAGAGAATTTTACGGTCTCAAGAATACTGGTGGATAACGGAAGTTCGGTAAATGTCATCTTCAAGAAGGCCTTCGATGAGATGAGGGTGGAAGGGAAAAGGATATTGGCCTCGGATGGGCCGCTATTCGGGTTCTCTGGGGAGAGGAAGGAGGTAGAAGGGGGAGGAGGGCTGCACGTGAAGTTGGGGGGCGTATCATGAAACTATAGGTTCGTGATCGTGGACGCCCCAAGCAGCTATAACGCCATCTTTGGGCACCCCCTCATTAGCGCCTTTCGCTGCATCCCCTCCTCATTTCATCAGTGCCTCAAGTTCAACAATGGAGGGGTGCAAGTCAGGGTCAGAGGGGACCCGAAGATGGCAAGATAGTGCTACATTATAGCGGTCAACACCATATCATGGATGGCGGAGGCAGAGGAGTTGGAGAAGGAGATGGCGGCCCATGAAGAGGTTGTCGGGGAGGAGATAAGCCTGGAGGAGGCTGAAGAAGAAGTCAAAGGGGAGGAGATTGAGGAGGAGAAGGATGGAGATGTGCAGGGGGTCCAGAGGGACGAGGAGCAGGAGAGCCCGAAAGGGGCGATGGTGGTAGAAGAATAAGAAGCAGGAGGAGCTGAGGGTGAGACCCAGAGGGGCGTGGAAGTCGAGCAGCAGCAGGAGGGGCTGGAGGAAGTGATGGAGATCAAGGAAGAGGTAGGAAGGGAGGAGTTAGATCTGGAGGAAGAAGCAAGGGTCGGCTGAGAGCAGTCGCGGCTGTATCCGACCGAAGAAGTGGTGGAGATGGAGGTCTTCACCAGTGCAGGGCAGGTGCAAAGGGTACGGGTCAGCGGGGACTTGAGTCCCGCGGACTGGGAGCGAGTGCGGGCCTGCATTCAAAGCAACCTGGACGTCTTCGCTTGGAGCGCGACAGACATGTCGGGCATCTCAATCCAACATGTTCCAAGGGAAGAAAGTATAGCTGCCGATCGATTGGCTAAGTTTGGACCTCGTGGAGGAGGGACTTTGACAGAGCTATTTCGACTGGCTATCGAGGAAGGAGAGTTGATGGTGGTGGATCGGCGACCCTCGTGGGTGGATCCATTGGTGACCTTCCTATCCACCGGTGAACTTCCTGAGGGGACCAAGGACGGAAAAAGCTTCAGGCGCAAGGCAGCTCACTACCTGATGATAGAAGGGGGCCTGCATCGTAAGATGCTGTCAGGGCTCCTGGCTAGATGTGCGACCGAAGAAGAGATCCCGAGGATCTTGGGAGAGGTGCACTCAGGCGAGTGCGACAGTCATTCTGGAGGGAGGATGTTGGAAGCAAGGGTAGTCAGGCAGGGGTACTTCTGGCCCACCATAAGGAAGGATACCGCGGAGTTTGCAAGGAGGTGTCAAAAGTGCTAGCTTTGCGCCCCTCTTCAGCTCTTGGCAGCTCAAAGACTCCGAAGCATCATGGCACCGTGGCCATTCGCCATCTGAGGGATGGATTTAGTCGGACCTTTTCCTCCGGCTAGTGGACAGAGAAGGTTCCGCTTGGTCATGGTCGATTATTTCTCAAAGTGGTTGGAGGTTAAAGCACTGGCCAAGGTCACCTCGCAAGTCATAAGAAAGTTCATCTGGGGGGAGATCATTTGCAGACATGGGCTGCCTCAAGCGATAGTGACAGATAATGGTCCCCAGTTTGCCAGCGAAGAACACATCAGCTTCTGCGCCTAACTGGGGATAGATCTTAGATTTGCCTCTGTCCACCACCCCCGAAGCAATGGCCAGGTGGAGGCGGCGAACAAAATCATTGTATAAATGCTCAAAAAGAAGGTGGAGAACTTAAAAGGAAATTGGGTGGAACAGCTCCCCTCAGTCCTGTGGGCCTTGTGAACGACCCCGAACACGGCCATAGGCCCCTTCAAGCTTTCTCATGGGTGTGAGGCCGTCGTGCCAGGGGATTTCGAGGTTCGGTCCCCGCGGGTCACAGCCGCGGGCGAAGGAGAGGAGACTTGGAGATTGGAAAATTAGGAGGGGGTACGCCTCTTTCTAGACATGGTGGAAGAACTGCGAGACGTGGCAGCTATTAGGTAAGAAGAGATCAAGTGGTGGATGGCCAAGTATTTTGATAAGCATGTCAGGGTCAAGCAGTTTGTCGAAGGAGATCTGGTGCTGAGAAAGGTTGACGCAGCAGGAAGGTCGGCTCCCGTATGCAAGCTCAACCCGAACTGGGAAGGACCGTACATAGTGAAGGAAGTTCTCAGAATAAGGGGTTACTACCTCCAGGACGTGGAGGGAAGGGCCTTAAGTCACACCTAGAGCGGTGATGACCTAAAATGCTTCTACCCATGAAATGGGAAAGATGTAACTGTGTATCTCAAAATTAAACCTATTATATTGCATCAGTTGATTTTCTTTTGACTATTGTGAAATTTTTATGATAGGACGTACTTATGTGTTTTGTAAATACCCCGAGCTCGGCTCGGCCCCAGGTAGACACGCTGCGCAGGCTCTCATCTAGATGGCAGGTCTGAAGGCTCGCCTGTGAGGGATAGGTTTGGTTTGAGAACTTCATCGGCACCCCGAGCTCGGCTCGGCCCCAGGTAGACCCGCTGCGCAGGCTCTCATCTAGTTGGCAGGTCCGAAGGCTCGCCTATGGGGGATAGGTTTGGTTTGAGAACTTCATCGGCACCCCGAGCTCGGCTCGACCCCAGGTAGACCCGCTGCACAGGCTCTCATCTAGCTGGCAGGTCCGAAGGCTCGCTTGTGGGGGATAGGTTTGGTTTGAGAATGTCATTGGCACACCGAGCTCGGCTTGGCCCCATGTAGACCCGCTGCGCAGGCTCTCATCTAGCTGGCAGGTCCGAAGGCTCGCATGTGGGGGATAGGTTTGGTTTGAGAATGTCATCGGCACCCCGAGCTCGGCTCGGCCCCAGGTAGACCCGTTGCGCAGACTCTCATCTAGCTGGCAGGTCCGAAGGCTCGCCTGTGGGGGATAGGTTTGGTTTGAGAACTTCATCGGCACACCGAGCTCGGCTCGGCCCCAGGTAGACCCGCTACGCTGGCTCTCATCTAGCTGGCAGGTCTGAAGGCTCGCCTGTGGGGGATAGGTTTGGTTTGAAAATGTCATCGGCACCCAGAGCTTTGCTCGGCTCCAGGTAGACCCGCTGCGTAGGCTCTCATCTAGCTGGCAGGTCCGAAGGCTTGCCTGTGGGGGATAGGTTTGGTTTGAGAACTTCATCGGCACCCCGAGCTCGACGCGGCCGCAAGTAGACCCGCCGCGCAGGCTCTCATCTAGCTGGCATGTCCGAAGGCTCTCCTGTGGGGGATAGGTTTGGTTTGAGAACGTCATCGGCACCACGAGCTCGGCTCGGCCCCAGGTAGACCCGCTGCATAGGCTCTCATTTAGCTGGCAGGTCCGAAGGCTTGCATGTGGGGGATAGGTTTGGTTTGAGAACTTCATCGGCACCCCGAGCTCGGCTCGGCCCCAGGTAGACCCGCTGAGTAGGCTCTCATCCAGCTGGCAGGTCTGAAGCCTTGCCTGTGGGGGATATGTTTTGTTTGAGAACGTCATCGACACCCCGAGCTCGGCTCGGCCCCAGGTAGACCCGCTGTGCAGGCTCTCATCTAGCTGGCAGGTCCGAAGGCTCGCCTGTGGGGGATAGGTATGGTTTGAGAACTTCATCGGCACCCCGAGCTCGACTCGGCCCCAGGTAGACCCGCTGCGCAGGCTCTCATCTAGCTGGCAGGTCTGAAGGCTCGCCTGTAGGGGATAGGTTTGGTTTGAGAACATCATCGGCACCCCGAGACTCGGCTCGGCCGCAGGTAGACCCGCTGCTCAGGCTCTCATCTAGCTGGCAGGTCCGAAGGCTCGCCTATGAGGGAGGTTTGGTTTGAGAACTTCATCGGCACCCCAAGCTCGGCTCAGCCCCAGGTAGACCCACTGCGCAGGCTCTCATCTAGCTGGTAGGTCCAAAGGCTCGCCTGTGGGGGATAGGTTTGGTTTGAGAACATCATCGGCACCCCGAGCTCGGCTCGGCCCCAGGTAGACCCGCTGCGTAGGCTCTCATCTAGCTGGCAGGTCCGAAGGCTCGCCTGTGGGGGATAGGTTTGGTTTGAGAATGTCATCGGCACCCCAAGCTCGGCTCGACCCCAGGTAGACCCGCTGCTTAGGCTCTCATCTAGCTGGCAGGTCCGAAGGGTCGCCTGTGGGGGATATGTTTGGTTTGAGAACTTCATCGGCACCCCGAGCTCGGCTCGTCCCTAGGTAGACCCGCTGCGCAGGCTCTCATCTAGCTGGCAGGTCCGAAGGCTCGAATGTGGGGGATAGGTTTGGTTTGAACAAGACAGGAAACGCACCCAGAACACGAAATGGAAAGAGGTAAAGATAGGAGAGGTCTCGACCAGAATAGATCTCGGCAGGGAAATCCCCGCCAAGAAAATCTCGCTGGAGAAGATTCTCAGCGGAAGGATCCTGACAAGCTATTCTTGGTTAGACAACGAGAGGTACTAGGCGAAAGCTTCGGACAACGCGCATGCGGAAGGGTGACAACCTCGTCTTAAAGGGCCCGCGAGTCATGTTCCCGACAGACGGTTTTCGGCAGAGCGCGGGAATGAAATGTCCATGACCTGGGCTCTTTCGACAAGTTCTCGCCTATCTGTCACTAAGGGAGACTACCCTAGGGAGGCCAAGGGCCTCAGCAAAATCATGCTTGAGAAGCACTCGGCCACAATAATTGTATGAAGAACATTTGCAATTAAAAGAAAAGGACAATACATACAAAACATTTACAATGTATTTATTCAATGTATTTACAAGTGTAGAGCGTCTCGCTCTTTACAATGAAGCGAAAAGAAAAGAGAAAAGGGGGCCCCCTCAGGGAGACAAGTTATACCCCTCAGAGATCCCTCTTGAGCTCCCGCTAGAGATCTCCCCGGATGTCTCGCCACCCGCGGCAGGGGATTTCGGGACATCCGAGGGCGGGGTATCAGGCGCACCCGGGTGCTTCGGGACAGGCTCGAAGATCCAGGGGACGAGCTGTTGAGCGGTAATATTTTTGCCCCTCCCGTCCCAGCAGTCGACATCTCGCAGCGTCTCCTGGGTCAACTTGACTGTAGCTTGCGCGTTGGCCTGGAGGAGCTTGTCGATGTCGTAGACGGAGTAGTAGCGTCTCTTCAACCTTTTGTCCAGAGGAGGGGGCGCATTTGCCTTCAGGCGCAGGATCTGGTCCCTCAACAGGACGTTCTCGTATCGCGCCTGGGCCAGCTCTGTGCGAAGCGCCGCGGCTTGTGTGGCTTGAGCGGAATCCTGCGTAGCGAGAGGTTAGCATGAAAGGAAAAGAATTAAGTTGAAATCTGCAGTGGTGAGAGCGGGTGCCGTGAAAGGTCTCGCTTACCTCTTCCACCCGGCGTGAAGACAGTTGTTACCTGGCTTCTACCAGCTCCTCCTTCAAGGTAGCTTCCTGATCCACCGCATCCTCCCTGGCCTTGAGCATGTCCTGGAAGTTGCGGTCGATGGTGATGCTCCGGCGAGCACACATGTGCGCAAGCTCCATCCCGCGCATCAGAGCCCGGGTGGTGTTATTTGCCAGGAGCCTGGTGGACATCTTGTCATAAACGCTAGCATCCTCCAGGCTGTAGAGGCAGTAGCCCAAGGCGAAGGCCTCGCTGGTCACTTCGTCTCGCTCCGCCCAGCTGGGTAGAAGAGGCAAGATTGAGACCCTGTTGATGTCAGGGTCCCACTGAAGAAGCGACATGTTTTCCGCGTCCAGGCACTTCATGCCGAGACAAAAATTGCGGTGACCCGGCGGCACCTCTCCAGACGGAGGCTGGGCAGAGGTCTCGGCGGCGGCTCCCGCGCCATCTGCTCCACCAGGGGCTGGGAGGTTCTCGGCAGACATCTCAGTGCCACCCCGAGTAGCCGCGATCTTGTTGGAGGCCTGCAAGAGCTCCTCAAAGGAGCGGCCTGTAGTTGGAGGTTGGGAGGGCGGCACCGCAGTAGCTTTGTCCTTCTCGGCAGCCGTTATCTTGGGCTTCTTGAGTGGTGGGGCAGAGGGGCGCTGGGTTTTCGCTTCCCGGCGCCGGTCGAAGGGAGCGGGGCCGGCTCATCCCGACAAGCTTGGGCCGCGTCTTTCGCAACAGCCAGCTGGTCTCCCACAGATTGGCTCTCGGTAGGACGAGACTCGTCAAAGGGTTGGTGTAGGGGGATCTCGCGCTCTCCTGCGAAAGCAACAACACTTAGTTCTAACCTTAAAAAGGAAGGGAATAGCGAGACAAAGGCGAGACCTTACCTTCGCCCGGAGGCACGGGGAGGAGTGAGTCGACCTCCCGCCGGAGGAATTGGACGTCACAGTCCTTGGTTCGGAAGAACTCAAGGACGGCGCTCTCGTGCAATACCAAGGAGGGAGGCTTGTAGGTGGCGTCCCCATATTGAATGGGCGTGAGAGGCACGTTCCCGAAGTCCCCGGAAATGAAGATAAACCTCTCGCCCCAGTGGTGGTGCTTGTTGGCGAGACCGGTAGTCTTGAGCAGCTGCCCTAAAAAGAAGACCACCCCTCCTTTGGCACGGAAGGTGAACAGCTTCCGGAAGATTGGAAGGTTGAACTCGATCCTCTCATATCGCATGTAGCAAATGAAAGCCACCAGAATCGCGACTGAGTTTGGATTCAGTTGCGCGGGAACCACTCCGTAATACTGGAGGGCCTGACGCATCTCGGGCCACAGCGGGAGGTGGAAGCCCACCTCAAAGTTCTCAAGGTGGATGGCGAGCTCCCCCTCCCCCTCGCTGTTTACCTTATCGTGGTTGACGGGGTTCCGCGCGGTGAAGCCGGCGGGAACGTAGCAAGTTTGGGTCAGGTTGAACTCGTCCACGGTGAGGGTGCAGGAAGGAAACAGGTGCTTCTGGAAGGCTTCCGCACAATTTGAATGACCCTCGCTTCTACATGGCATTGTGTTGATGTTGTAGGCGAGGTCTTTAGGAGGGAGGCGAGAGCAAGAACTGTGCGAGAATGGGAAGAGGAGGTGAAAGCAAGCGAGGGCTTTCGGCAAGCCGCGAAAGCAACAAGGGAAAAGAGAGGGTTTGGGTCGAAGAAATGAATATGGTAGGCGAACTTCTCTATTTATAGAAAACCGTGATCATCATGACTTTTCAAAAAGGCGGCGGGGTAAAGCCGTCATGCCCTAAGTTGGCGGCACTTCGTTTTCCCGCCCAAGTTTGATAGTGACTGACAGACGATTAGCGCAAGCATTATGAGTTGACACACGACAGATAAAAGATGCGGAAGCAGAGTTACTCTCACCGAGCGAGAGCTTTGAAAAGAATAATAATAATAACAACAACGTTATTACTCCCGCCAAGCAAGAGCTGAATAGAAAGTAACAGCGTTAATAACAAAGTTATCAGTTAAGACATAAAATTAACGGGGTACATTGGAGAAGGGGAAGGCTGGGGGCAAGGAAGGGTGAGGTCTCGCCAGTCAGTAGGGTTCCCACCGCCATCGTCCTCGCTCCCACTGCCTGGTCCTCGATGGCGCCTGCGGCTTTAAGTAGGATGACAAGACAGTGCATCCTAGGTTGATCCGGCGAGACAGGTCTCGGATCCGCGCGATGCACCTTTCGGGAGAAGACCCCGCGGTAGGCCCACCTGACCGATCCGTCTCGCCGATGAAGTAATCCCGCTCCAGATCCTCCAGCCTCTTCTCCACCGACTGGCGAAACTCTCTCGCCGCGGAATCGTGGGCCCGCTCCCGCCGCATAAGCTTTTATAGGACGGCGGTAACCTTCTTCCCCCATCTTTTAGCGCTCCCGGCGCTGGTCAAGAACTCCTCCATCTCGTCAGATGAAGGGAAGGGGGAGCTCTCGCCATCCTCCCCCTCTCTGTCTTCATCTACATCTTCTTCATCCTCTCCATTATCTCCCGACCGCGTGCCCAGATCCCCTGACAAAAGAATTCCAGTTATGACGAGAGCTCAAGGGTAATCGTGATAAACGTACCGCATACCTGCAGCATGGCGAGAACCCCCGGTCGACGGCAGGCGAGAAGGCCCAGCACCCCCCCCCCCCCCCCCGCTGTTCCAAAGAGTAGGTGGATCGGCTTTCCATTTCCCGGGGGGTAGATGTTACCAGTGGTGATCCCGAATTGGCCGGAAGCAGGGGGGAGTTATCCACTCCCGCGGGATGGCTGGCATCCTGGGTAGCTGCAGAAGATTCGGCAGCCATTCCTCCCGCCGGTAGGGAGGAATCAACCGCGGGGGGCAGGACGATTTGTGACCCTTACTTCATTCTCCCAGGTAGCGAGACCCGGCTGGGCGGAAGCTGGCGCTGCGGGAAGACAATTTAGCGTTCTGAGATATGAGTTAAGAGCGAGGATGAAAACGTTACCTGCAGTTCTCGGGTCAGGCGGAGGGGCCACCTCCGAGACCCGCGGTTGGTCCTCAAGGGGGCGAGATAATGGGTCCAAGGGTTCCCGCGGGGACCTGACGACGTCAGGAACCATTTCCTGCGAGAAGTATCGCGTCAGCTATGAATCCTCCTGCATAAGCGACTAGTGGTTTAAATGATTAGCAAACCAGACATACCTTCCGCAGAGAGGGATCGTCCGTGTGGCTTGGGCTCGGGGTAGGCGGGCTCCTATTCTCATGAGGCAGGTCTCGCTGGACCGCCTTCGCCTTCTTCTTCTTCTTCTTGGGCTGAGAAGGCTCAGCGGCTGACGAATTTCTCGCCAGCCAGGGGTCCACCAAGGCACTGTTGGCCTTGGCTCGCGCCTGTGCCGCATCGATGCAGTCTTGAAGATCCTGCGGGAGCAGTTTGTCGGCGCACTTGGAAAGCATGGCAAGAGTAGGCGAGAACTCAAGCAAAGAACGACGATTCAAGGGGATATTTATGACTGTCAATCGGCACATGTATTTATAGCCACGGTACGGCCCACCAAAATATTCCCTGATGTTGACACGTGCTCAGCGAATATTTTTGGGTTGGAAGTGTCTTTTTGAGCTTAGAGCTAGCTCAAAAAGAGCGGGGATTGTGTACAACCCCATATTCGCTGAGCCAGACCAGGAAGCACAAACGGCCACAATTAGGTTAGCTGGAGGAGCTCTCGCCCTAAGGAAGATCTCACCCAAGTAGGCGGGAAGGCTAGCGCCTTGGTTCGTTCGCCTAGAAAGCGCCCCGCACTCGACGATCGTTGAACCAAGATCGTCGAGCGCAGCCAGATCGTCGAGCAGAAATCAACAGACTATATCGTCGAACGCAGCCAGCACGGGAATGCTTGCGCTAGCGCCAAGCTCCTGTCTTAAAGGAGCTCTCGCCTATAAGCAGGCGAGACCGCTTGTGCCGGGCTCTGGATAGAAGGCTCTCGGCTCAGAGCTCTCGCCAAGTGGGGCCCAGGGCCTTAGGTCAAATGACATAATTGCCCTCAGGTAAAATTACCCATATACCCTCAGGATAAACCGCGGGATTTGGCTATTAGCAGATTAACCAAGGGCATTCCAGTAATCTCAGGTCAGCAAGAAGCTATAAATAGACGCATAAGGGCTCCTTAGAAAGCAAGCCCTCATTATCTTCCAACTTCTAGTGCTTTCTGAGGAGCTCCTAGCCCAACATTTGGCTTTGGAGGGGAAGCTCTCAGAGATCATTCGGGTGTGAGGTGGGACCTCCCAGCTGAGGCTTTGGGTCAGTCTTAGGTCCTTTGACTCTGGTCAAGGGTTGAGCCTTGAGAGAAGTAGGTGTTGGCTGCACCCCTGTTTTGAACTCCCGGTGAGGTCATTTTTGGCTTCAACACTAGAAGTGTTGTGTGATGAAGGTACACTCAACAAACTCAATGCTTGACAGTGCAGAAGTAACTGGCCAAGACTAGAAGCGTTGAGTGATGAAGGTTCACTCAACGCACTCAATGTCTGGGATGAAACTGTGAAATTGGCTAAGTCCACAGATGTTGATGTCAGCAAAACTCAGGAGAGTTTCAAATTGTTACGAGAAAGCTACAGTACACGATAAATGGAGCTGCATGCCTTCTGTGCTACATTTAATGCAAAAGCAAGATTGAAGAAACCAAATCCAAGTGGTCCCATGGGTCAAATTGTCATTGATCGGCAGAAGATAAAGTATCCTAATCAGCAATTAGAAGATAACTTTTTAGAGTTCGGAAAAAGTGGAACTTCATCTTCTTCCTCTCGCCATTATTTCAGAGCCTGAAGAAGAAGTTCAAAGTTCTGATCTTAAAGTTCAAAGAGATAGCTATTGTCATCTTCACTATCAATAGTAAGTTCAGAGTAAATCTCTGAGAAAGAAGAAGCAGAAAGGGCTAACCCTAACTGCAGTTACTTCATAGTTCCAGCCAATCATTTCTGAAGAACTTTTTTTGGAAGCTGTGAAGAAGAAGTCTGAACTAAGTTTACTCAGGACAGAAGGAAGAAGAACCTGCTCCCGAGTTAGTCTATGATTCACAGACAGTTAGCTTGTTGAAGCTACAGGATACATCTTGACTTCAACGGCAGGATCAGAAAGTTCACTTTCTGAGAAAGAAGAAAAAGCAGACAGCTAGATCAGAAACTTGAGTTTCTGAGTTTCTTACAGTACAAGCAGCAGTGTCTTGAAGATCAAAATTTTTGTTGCTGAGAATAAGTTAAGGTTGGGACTTTCTCAGCTCAGGAAGCAGAAGGCTCAAAGAAATCTCTCTGGAGTCAAATGAACAAAAACACTTTCGTTTCTGTAGGATCCTTTGGATCTGAGTTGTAGGCCTATTTTATAAAGGTTGAGTAGGATCATTTGTTGATCTGAGGTAGGTCATGTGTGTATTTGAGGTATGGCTATTTGTCTGAGGTAGGAGAGTCATTCTCTCTAAGGTAGGGCCTTTATGCCTGAGTTGTAGGATCCAGATTTGGATCTGAGGTAGGGCCTTTATGCCTGAGCTGTAGGAGAGTCATCCTCTCTGAGTTATAGGGCTAACCTCCTAGCCTGATATGTAGGACAATTAATTTATTTTGAGGTTGGTGATCTTTGGATCCCTAAGTTGTCGGTGCAAGCTTGCTCTTAGGTAGGGCTTTTTGTCTGAAGTAAGTCTTGGAGGAGACTGAGAGATCCTGAGGGATCTGTGTTCTAAGCACTAAGGAGCCGAGTTTTGGAGAAGTGGATTATCTAACACACTGTTATAAAGGTAGGGGGATAATGGATACATCCAAAATCTATGGAACTACTATAAATTCTTAGTGTGCTTTTTTTGGTGTGTCTTGAAAGCAGAAAACTACAAATTCACAACACACTTAAAGAAAGGAAAACATTAAGAGACCAAAAACCTATTCACCCCCCTCCCCCTCTAGCTCTTTAGCTTCCCTTGAAACTAAAGACTCTCAAGTGGTATTAGAGGGAGGTTGCTCAAGAAGGACTTAACAGTCTAAGTAGTTCTCCAATGGTAGCAAACATAATATACTTATGGGTTCAGTAGAGAACCATAAGGAGTTGGGTTCCATGAAGTTTCCAATCTGCAGTAATGAGAGCTTTGGGATCTGGAAGGAGAGGGTCAGACTCTTCATGGAAGCATCTGACCCAAGGATCTTTATCTCAGTTAAAGAGGGATGTTTTATCCCCATGAAAGTCTCAGCTCTGGATGCAACAGTCCAGACACCAAAGAAATATTCAGAGATGACCAAGGATGAGGTCATATTGGCTACAATGGATAAGAGAGCTCAAAACATCATAGTCAGTGCTATTGATTATTCTACTTTCCAAAATCTGGTTCACTGCTAGACCTCCAAGGTGATGTGGTACACTCTAATGGTCTACATGGAGGGAACTGAAGAAATCAGAGATGACAGGAAGTCCATGCTCAACCAGGAGTATGAGGCTTTCAAACAGTCCAAGAAAGAGAGCATAGTTGATTGTTATGAAAGATTTTTCAGAATAGTGAATGAGCTGAGGACCAATAGGAGGGTCTTCAGTTATTATGAGCTTAATGACAAGTTCCTAAGGTTTCTAACTAGAGACTCGGACACAAAGATCTGTTCCATCATAGAGATGACAAAGCTAGATGATACTCCACCTCACACACTTTTTGGAAAGCTGCTCTCTTATGAGATGAAGATGGCTGCAAGGAAAGAGGAGGAGACAATCAGCAAATCCTAGACCAAGGAACATTCATTAGCCTTTAACATATAGAGCACCAAGAGGAGCAAGAAGAGGATTGCCTCTTCTCCAAGGAGGCTTGCTGATTCAGATAGCACATGGCCAAGCTCATCTGATAGATGCTTGTCAGATGAAGACTTTGTTGCCTTCTCCAGGAAGTTCAGAAGTTGATGAAGAGGAAGTAGTGGAGGAGCAGACCTTCCTCCTCCTCTCATCACATGAAGAACCACTCCAAGGGAGACAGCTATGACACTAGACCTAATTAACATGTTTCCTCTAAAGTTATTTGTTATTGTTGCAGCAAGCCAGGGTATGTAGTTGTTATCTGCCCAGTGAAGAGAAGAGAGGCTAGTGAGAAAAAGGTCCACTAGCATAAGGGCAAGAAGGAAAAGTCCTTCATTATAAAGGAGAAGTGCTGAAGTCAGTCTAACTCAGCATCTTCTGAATCTGAAGAAGTGGAAGTCTACACTGGGCTATTTGTTGCTGAAGAAGAAGCTGGAGAAGCTGTTGAAGAAGAAGATGAAGATTATCATGTTACTAGGATAGGGATCAAGGCCACTCTGTCACATTTAGATAGTGACTCAACGAAGGATAAAGATTAAGAAGAAGCCAACAACTACTATGGGTTGATGGCCAGGTCTGATGAAGAATCCAAACAGGGTCAGCCTGGTTCAGAAAAGGTATTCTCTTTATCCATCTCATCATCTGAATCAGATTATGAGACTAGTCCTAATTCTGATGTTTCATCATCCAGTGATGATGATGGGTCAGAATCTGAGGAAGATGTCAATCAATTGATTGGCAAGTTTGGTGCCCTCTTAGATGCTTTTAAAAGAAGCAAGAAGCTAGCTAAGAAGCAAGCTGAGGAGATTGCCTCCCTTTAGCTAGCTTCTTACCAGTAGGCTGAGACAGCATCCTTACTGGATAAGATAGCTAGGGAAATCAGCCAACTAAAGAACATTTCTCTCATTCAGATTGGCACCATCAGATTCAGAAATAGTCCCATAAGGGATCTTGAAGAGAAACTCCAAAGGGAGAAGAGAATAGTGGCTAGTTACTCTAAGCCAAGTACTATACTGCCCCTGATAGACTCCTTCTCCTCTCAAAAGGGCAAGAAGGGATTTGGATTCAGAGGGAGCACTAGAGTTGCCCATTCCAAAGGGAAAGGAAAAGCTCTTGTTCAGCCTCTGGTATCCAAGCCTCCCAATCCTTTTAAGGGAGTTCTGTTACCTTCAAATAGGTATGACCAAGAGAGTATCTATGGTCATTGGATGAATGGTAGATCCACTAGTGTGAACAAATATGTTCACAGCTATGGTGGAAGATATAGTAGTGGAATGAGTGCTATTATGGCTCCCCCATGAGGAAATTCAAAAGGCCCATCATGGACCATTTATCTTTGCTACCCAAGCCCCCACTCTCAAGAACAAGGAAGTGTCCATCACTCAAGACCTTCCAGCAAAGACTCGAAATAAGGGAAAGTCAATCACTAGGCTAGATTTAGCTATCTATGACGTTATAAACAGCTTGTCCTCTGTAAAGAAGACTGTCGTAAATGGCATTCAGAGCAAGCCGAGATTGTTTGCTAAAAGACTCACCTCCAGTCTGATTCTTGCTGACAGGAACTTGAAAAAGGCTGTTACTCCTCTTCCTTCTATACAGTCAGCAACTTAACAAACTGCAAGACTTGCTCAGAAAAGAAGATATAATATTCTTGAGTGTTGGTGTTGTGGTAAGGTGAGACTTTTTCCCTAGATTGCTGGCACAATTCAAGTGTGTTTAGAGAAAATGTTAGTCTTCCTGTCAAAAAATCTATAGAAGGCAGTTTCTTTTTCAGGCTAATCAGAACGTAGGACCCAATAAATATTGGGGTCCTAAGGTAAAGTAAATTATTTATTGCAGGTTAGTCAACTGTCCATACCCCTATATGATACTTGGATAGTGGTTATTCCAGGCACATGACTAGAATAAGGAGCAATCTAAAGAAGTACACTCCAGTGAAGGATGTACCCAAAGTTATCTTTGGTGGTTTAGGTAGAGGAGTGACAAAAGGCTATGGTGAGATTACCAATGGCATAGTCACAATCTCAAAAGTGGCTTATGTTGAAGTGTTGCAACACAACCTGATAAGCATAAGCCAACTCTGTGATCTTGACTATGTCATTGCATTCCATAAGGATTAGTGCCAAATTAAGAGGTCAAGTGACCAAGAGGTCATATTGACTGACAATAGGAGTGGAAATATTTATTTCTTAAACTTTCCATATCTTAATAAAGACTCTCCTATTTTTCTAGTTGCAAATGAGAAAGTCTCATATTATGTACAATGGCACAAGAGACTAGCTCATTTGAACTATAAGACCATGGGCAAGCTCTTTAGTGAAGGGGTTGTTAGGAATGGTCCCAAGATGAAATGCACCAAGGAAGGCATTTGCTCAGCATACCAAAAGGGCAAGCAGACCAAAGTATCCTTCAAGGGCATTGGGACCAAAATCTCTGTGAGGTATTTATACCTACTACATATGGACTAGTTTGGTCCTATGCCAGTTTATAGTCAAGGTAGGAAATTCTATACCATTGTGGTGGTTGATGACTATTCTAGGTTTGCTTGGGTTTTCTTTCTTAAGAAAAAGTCTGAAACCCTTGAAATCTGTAAGACCTTTGTCAAGCAAATTCAGAATAAGCTAGACAGCACTATGGTCAAAATCAAAAGTGCCCATGAGACTGAATTCCAGTCTAAAAGCATGACAAGGTTTTGTGAAAAGCAAGGGATTCATCAAGAATTATCTTCTCCAAGAACACCCCAGAAAAGTGGGAGTGTTGAGAGGAAAAATAGAACACTCATAGAGGTTGATAGGACCGTGCTAAGTGACACATCTCTCCCAGAATATTTATTGGCTAAGGCAGTAAATACTGGATGTCATGTTCTTAATAGAGCCTCTATCACCAAGAGCCACAAGAAAACTCCCCATAAGATTATGAAGGGCAGAAAACCAAATTTGTCCTATCTCAGGATCTTTGGTTGCAAGTGCTATGTACTGAATAACCGGAAGTCCTATGTGACTAAGGCTTCATTTGGTTTGGCGGTGGCGGGCCTATCCAGAGGGTGGAAATGGAGTGTTCCAAATGGAGGGGGGAGGTGGTTGCTCCAAACTGAGCTTTTTGGGGTGTTTCTCAAGGCGGGCGTGTTGAAACGAAGCAAACCCTGACGGAGGTTCATTTTTTTACCCACCTTCCGGTAGTGTTTGCCCCAAATGGAGCGGCAAAAAATCAAACCAAATAGAGCCTAAGTTTGCTGCCAAGTCCTATGATGAGATTTTTGTTGGGTACAACATTCATAGTAAGGCCTATAGGATCTACAACTTGGAAAGTCAAGTTGTAGAAGAGTCAGTTAATGTAGTTTTTGATGAGTCAACTATGATTAATAGCGAGCTGCCAAGCTCCTCTTCTAGTCCTATAGGCACGGAGAAGATGATGGATAAGCTAACCATCTAAGATGTTGCTCCATCAGTCCAAGATGGAGTGGATATTTCAGAAGAAGGGCAGGGCACACTGGAAGTGGATGCAGATCAGCAAGATGCATCCATTCAAGCTGATGCTGGAGGAATATTACCTCTAATTGTCAAGCATCTAAGAGATCATCCAAGACACCAGATTATTAGTGATGCCAACAAAGGAGTGGTGACAAGAACCAAGGGCCTTTATACAGCTTTGTATTGAAGTTTCCAGTCACAGGTTGAGCCCAAGATATTTGAAGAGGCCAACATAGATCAATATTGGATTGTAGCAATGCAAGCGGAATTAAAGCAGTTTAAGAGATTTAAGGTCTAGAAGCTGGTTCCTAGACTATAACGACATAATGTATTTGGAGTCAAGCGGATTTACAGGAATAAACTTGATGAAAATAGCATTATAATCAAGAACAAGGCTAGGCTGGTAGCTAAGGGGTACAAATAAGAAGAAGGTATTGACTTTGATCAAACCTTTTCCCCTGTAGTAAGATTGGAAGTCATCAATCTTTTCCTTGCATATACTGCATACAAAGGATTTAAATTCTTCCAGATAGATGTGAAGTCAGCCTTCCTGAATGGTGACTTAAAGAAAGAAGTCTATATTGAACCGCATTCAGGTTTTGTTGATTCTAACTCTCCTGACTTTGTTTATAGACTATGGAAAGCTCTATATAGGTTGAAGCAAGACCTCAGATCATGGTTTGAGACATTGTCTAGCTTCCTCATTAAGAATAAATTCTCAAGGGGTCAGATAGACAAAACACAATTCCTAAGGGAATCTAAGGGCAAGATCATCCTAGTCCAAATTTATGTAGATGCCATAATTTTTGGGTCTACTGATGACAACCTTTGCAGGAAGTTTGCCAAACTTATGCAAGGGAAGTTTGAGATGAGAAGTATGGGTCAGCTTAATTACTTCTTGGGCCTCCAAGTAAGGCAGACTGAAGATGGATTGTGCATCTTACAGTCTAATTTCACTAAAGAGTTCATCAAAAAGTTTTGTATGGAGAATGCCTCCACCATGAAAACTCCCATGGGGTCAAGTATGTCTATAGACAAATATGAGGCAGGGAAACGGTTGATGAAACTTTGTATAGAGGGATAATTAGCTCCCTTCTATATCTTATTGCCAGTATGCGAGACATAATGTATGTTACATGTGTTTATGCTAGGTATCAAACTAACCCTAAAGAATCTCACTACTCTGCTACTAATAGTATTTTGAGGTTTCTTCAAGGCACACCAGATCTAGGCCTCTAGTACTCTAGAAATAGGGATTTTGAACTAATAATCTATTCAGATATAGATTTTACAGACTGCAAAGAGGACAGTGAAAGTTAGGGTTAGATATGATATACTCTAGAGAGGGGGGGGGGGGTGAATAGAGTATCTTGAAACTTTTAATGCTTTTTGCTGTAAATAAAAAATCAGTCCTAAGATGAAATAATCTACCATAGGCACAACAAATATAAACTAGTTATCACAGACACAACAACCTAACTAGCACAGTCACAGCAAGAATAAAAAAAATGGCAACCAGACAACACAATAATTTTATAGTGGTTCCCCTAAACTTGGATACATCCACTCTTCTACCACCCTGGTAGGAATCCACTCAGCTTTTTGATCAGGTGACTGCCACCAATGAGCTTTTGATCAGGTACTCAAAAACCAATCCCAAGTCTTTTGATCAGGTGACTTGCAACCAGGAATAACTTCTGAATGGAGTTAAAGAACCCTTTTTATAGTGGGGGTGAGAGAGTGATGATGTCTTATCTATCTCAAATACAACTGAGAAGACTTTAGTGGATCTTTGATTTTAATAAAGTCTCCCTATGAGATATTAATTTATTCAGGAAGGTTGGAGCTTTGTTGTAGGGTGAGTAGGTCTTCAATGTTTCAGCCTTGACCAGAAGGTATCCAGGAACTTCTTGACTAATAGAGTATTTGTTGTCCTCTGAAGAATCCTGGAATGAAGAAAGAAAAAGACTCTTTATTTTGAATGGCTGTTCTTTTCCATCTTCAGCTTCTATGATTTCTCTGGTCTAGGGCTTCTTGTTTCTTGACTGTGTTATTGACCTGTGTGTTGCTTGGTCTCTTTCAAAATTCTTGATCTCCTTATTACTGAATACCCCAAAATTTTGGTCGGTGATCTTGGGGAATATTATAGGGCTCTGGTAAAAATTTCACCCCTTTTGGGTTTAATTTGATAGGGTAATTGTGTAGCCCAAGGTTGACCCCGTTTAGGTCAGATTAGGGCTACGTGCCCTAGGTGCTCTTGAGCTGGCCAACCTCATCCAAGGTGATGGATCTTGGCATACAGCCATAATAGCACAAAACACCCCCTCCACTTATATTGGGTGGAAGTTGAAGGGAGTATACCTAGAACACTAGGGTATGGTCCTATGTGTGCAAACCTAGGGTTTGAAGATCAAGGGGGTCAAGTGACCTTGAAATGACTTGAAACTTGGTGGAGAGGACTCTAGGGTAGTCAAGGTCCTCTGGTAGAAATATTATGGAATTTAGAGGTTGTTGAACACCTCAAAACCCTAACCGTAGTTTAGGGCACAAGATTATACATGTAAGTTAGGACATCAAAACTCTGTGAAAAGTTGTGAAACTTGGGTAGTATAGTCTTAGGGTTAACATAAGACTCTGGTAATTTTATTGGAAGTTTTGGAACAACAATTTTAGTACCTCCTTTGTAGTAAATAGTTCAGCCCTTTATATACATTTGTTTATTATGATCTTACTATTCACTGGAATTATAAAAAAATTGGTAAGAGGAAGTTTTAGATCATTATGCTCATACCTGAATTTTATTATAATTTTTAAATGTATATTTTCTGTACTTACCTCATAAGTTATAACTATGCAAATATGTTCAATAATATATTCAGAGATCAGTGCTTGTTAGAAAATTGTGAAACTTATTCAGTGGTGTTCTTAGGTCAATATGCTCATGAGGAAATTTTATCATAATTTTTAGGTGTATAGCTTCTGTATTTATTTCTTTAATTTATGAAAGAGAGATATTGATCAAAATTAAAATTAGAGTTCATTATTCACTGGAAAATTTTGAAACTTAGTCAGGAGAGTTTTTAGGACATTTCAGTCATGCTTGAATTTTTTCATAATTGTTCGATATATATTTGCAGTACTTGTTTCTTTAATTGATAAATATATGTTTATATTTAAAATTTTGGATCATAGGCCTAAAACTTGCAAAAAAAATTGGAATATTTGAATTTAATGTCTATTAGTTTCCTAGTATTTATCATAAATTTGTGGAGCATTTTGTATGATTATAAAAGCCACTTCATATTCAAAACTACGGCATTTGGATTTTTAGGGAAAATTAGGAAAATTATAAGTTTCTTGAGTTTGGCTAATCATGTCATGATAGATCCACAATAATTATCTTAGGGCATTTGGAAGAAAATTTGGAGTACCTCCTATCATGTACATCATATAGCTTAGATTGGTCTGCATTTAGTAAAACTACAGAAAATTTGATAGCATTTGAATTGGGCATATGGGTTGGGGTTAATAGTTGCTGGTTTGGGTAAAATGAAATTGAGTTCATCATTGGAAGTTGGGATGAGTAGAGTGTTGGGTCTACTAGGTTTTGGTGGTGCTCGGGACCGACAAAAGATCGTCTTTCTTGTGGAGGGAGAGAGAGGGTCAAAACACACTAGGGTTAGATCCAGAGTAATATAAAATGGATCGGGAATTAGGTATTGAACAATAATACTAAGTGCCTTGCGAAAGGGATCTTTGGGCTTCAGCCCATCGTAGTTCCTAGTGCCCTCGAGAACCGTTCACGGTGTTAACCCCGAAATCAGTGATCCTTCCCAAAGGAGCCAACTCGCTCGTCGCGGCCTGCCCCGGTTTCCTCCTGTAGGTCGCGATGCCTTAGTGTGGGCGGACAGAATTCTCTGTCCGCTCAGGCCGCACGTATTGGGCGGTCTCAGCGGTCTGGCTGCCTAGGCCGCGCACCTTCCCTTGGTCGGCAGGGGCCACAGACTGCTCCTGAAGTCCGCCCCTGCAGGCCGCGCTCCTTTTCAACTTATCCATAAGATTGTCGCTGCAGGCCTCTCTTTGCCGGACTCGGTTCCCTATCCGCCCAGGCCGGCAATAGGTCGTGTCCTTTGCAGGAACTAACCGCTCTTCCAGCCCGCTCCTGCAGGTCGCTCTTCAAGAACACCAGACCGCGCAAACCGCCGAAGAAGGTGGCGAACTACCCCCAGGCCGCCAGCCATCTACCTCAACTTTCTCGCCAACACACGCAGCCTGCCTCGTTAGTCTGGTAGGTCGCTCAGCCATTGGCCACCAGCAGCATAGGCAGCCAACTCCTTCAGTACTCTTGTAGAGCGCGGACACTCGCTCTCCGGCTACCCGTGAAGATCAGCAGCAATACCCAGTTCCTCGCAAGTTCGGCGGACTCGAAATGCGATCAAGATTTCCATTCCGCCCTCATTGGTGAACCCCAGCTCTAGCTTCCTCAACAACAGCAAACCTCATCTTCGGCAGACTCAGCTTATCAGCAAAGGTGGACTCCGCAGAATTTGCGGACTCGCTATGCAGTCCGCCTTTCCTTGGCTTCCACTCGCTCTTCTCCAGCGGCAGTGTCAACCTCCCTCAGTTCTCAGTCTTGGCATGGGCTCAGTCAGTAGTGGCAGACTCCTTCCAGCCTGCCAGGCAGCAGAACTTCCTCAAGGCAGTACCATACCGCACAACCTTGTGCAGACTCGGCGGACTCAGCGGGCACTCCTCAGCTCGCATCCTTAGCTCATGCCCAGTTCAGCAGCAGCGGACTCCGCGGATTCCCTTCGCAGTCCAACACTTAAGCCTCCAGCATCCGCCTACCCAGCAGCAGGCAAACAATCTCAGCTCAGCATCGGCGGACTATGCGGACTCCCCTCGTAGTCCGCCACTTAGTCTCCTAGTTCGCCATCAGTAGCACCAGCTCCAAAAGCAAGCCCCAGTCCGCGCGGCCTGTTGCAAACGCGGCGGACTCCTTCCTCTTCTCGCTCAATTTACCGTCTCATCGGGGGTAATGTCACCGCAAGCCGTTACCTCCTCGGGCCTATAAATAGACCCTCATACCCCTCATGGGAGAGGAGGTTTTAGACACCCCGAGGACTCTTCATCTCCAAGGTGCTCATGCTCGAAGATAGCCCATGACAAGCTCAATTCCTACGGACTCCGTTTTCCAGTCCGCACCTTCTCTCTACCCTTAGTCGTGCGGCCTGCCGACCTGGTTCTCCAGTCCGCGTGGTCTCTTTGCTTCCCTTAACAGCGTGGCCTGCCGGCCTCCAAGCTCAGTCCGCGCGGCTTCCTCTGACACTCCTTCTTCTTTAGCCGCTAGCTTCCTCTTTGTACCACTTTATTGCTTTCTTGTAAAGGTGTATTGCCAAGTTGTAACTCTCAATATTAATTAAAGGAAAGCCCTTCGCAAGAGTTGTATTTAAGTCGCGGCGGGCGAAGTCTGATGTGGTTGCTTCTAGCGGCCCTCTCTCTTCTTCTTAGCTCAGCTCAGCTCCCTCTCGGCATCAACCTGCAAGCACAACCATCCAAATAACCATCTGCTCGATAGATCATGATCAACCTCCTATTCTCGTCAGACTTCCCAGCTGCTCTCAACGACCCTCTCCTCTATCCCCGCGACCCTCAGACAAGAGCTTGCTCCACTCTCGAGCACACAGAAGCTTCCTCTTCCCCCGCAACCTTCATCCTCTTCCTCTCCTAGACTGTGAGATCGAACACTCCCTCCGTGTTAACTAGGCGGTGTCGTTTTCGCGCATCAACAGTTAACACGCGACCTTCAGATCCGAATAGACGGTGAACAGCGATAGTTAGCCAAGTCAGATCATCATTCAGCCGAGAACCTTGCTCAATCAAATCCCAGAGATGATCCTCTCTGGGAGTCCTTTGAGAAATCGCATCGTGAGAATGTTCAGTAGTTCCAAGCCATCAAACAAATCCTTGCTACAATAACCCACCAGTTGCAGATACAACCTGCAGTAGATCCAGCTACTCCGATCAATCCAGCACCAACATTGGAGCATCAACAAGCTTATCCTCCAACTTGCCAGCCAGTCTATCCTCCTTATACAGCAACCTTCCCGCAAGGGCCCGCAACCCTTTGCGACCTCAAGATGAAGAGTTTGCTGCTCGCCAAAACTTCTTCCGGGAACCAACCCAGGGAAGTCCTACTAGATTTCTCAATTTTCAGGGAAGTCATACTTACCTTGCAGCACCTGCCTTTGCTCCTCCTGCAGCAACTTTTCCCTTTTATCCTCCTTCTTTTGCAGCTACAGCTTATGCTCATTTTCATCCTTATGTTGTAGGAGAATAGGAAGAGCCTTCGCCCTTTACAGAGAACGTTCGCCATGAACCAACTACAGCTAACTTCAGAGAGCCCCGACTACCAATCTACACCAGGGAGATTGATCCATTGAAGCATCTGCAAGCTTTCGAATCGGCCATTGCTCTCAAAACTCTCTCAGATGCTACCAAGTGCAAGCTCCTTGTCACAACCTTTGAAGGACAAGTGAGGGACTAGTTCTATGGTCTTCGCCCTCACTCCATCACTTCCTTTGCTGATCTGCAAAGGAAGTTCTTGCTCAGATTCTCTACTTCCACCAAGAGAAAGGGCAGTCCTGAAGCCCTCTTTGAGATCAAGCAGCGTGGGAAAGAAACTTGGTCTCAGTTCGTGGATCGATTCCAAAGAGAAATTTTAGACATTGAGATTACTGATCAAGAAATGTATCCACGGCCTTCGTGAAGGGTGCTCAAGTTTGAAGCCAATGTCCGAGCGCCAAGAACATATCAAGAGTAGATTGCGTTAGCCAACTCATACATCCGAGGCGAAAAGAGCAATTAAGGCTTCGTCTCCAGGCTTCTATCTGAGAAAGACTCCTCCTCGCAAGCAACCTCCGAGATCACCTCAGAAAGATTTCCCAACTCACTCGAGAAGGTAAAGGAGATTTCAATGCCATCGATATCCCTTCCTGAGCCGTGATCGTGCTCAAGATCAACTGCTACTACCACCAGCTCCATCTTCTCAATCAGTTGCAGTTTATCAATAGCAAAGCAATGACTTGCATGAGTCTGAACAAGATGAAGTCATGCTACAAGTGAGCCAACTTATGAAAGACAGGGCTAATTACAAAATGCCTTACCGGCCAGCTGATCAAAGATAAAGGGACACAGAGCCATACTGCGAGTTCCATAAAGAGTCAGGCCACCTGACTGAGAACTGCTGAGCACTTCGCCGACTAGTGCAAAGGATGCTCCAGTAGGGTAAGATGCGTGATCTGCTTCCTAAAAGTGATCTCCCTGATCCAGTATCCTCAAAGGGTAAAGAAGTTGCAGACATTTCTTGCTACTCAAGAGGGGTGAGCCTAGTCGAAGAACCCCCTCTCCTCGTTGTTAATAAGACTATTGAATGCTTCGATGCCGATGACGAGGGCGTGCTTGGAAGACTATTCTATGCCGACAAAAGACTTCCTAGTTCAACGTTTTTTCATAACTATGACTGGTTACTCTTACTCTTCCTCTTTCAAACATTTTCATTTCAAAGCACTTTTAAATGCTCTTTCATGCTTTTCATTAAAAATTTCATCAGGGATCTCATACTGACACAGTTCCCTTCTTGTAATGCTTTCTCCTCTAATTTTATCTTTTCCAAAGAGATCACTACACCAATGAGATATCGCCAAGTCTGGAATGCTCACTCCGTAGATTGTTCTCTAGCACAATCGCTACGACCACATACAGTGGGGAGTACACATATGTGCAGTGGGAGCCGTTCAATCTATGATGTTGGGCTTCAGACTTTGGATCCTAGCCGGCATCTGACAGAGAGTGTGTGCTAGGGGAGCCCCATGTGTTAGCTCTTCTGTGCTTCACAAAGGATACATTATAGTAACGGTGATCTTTGCTTGACAAGTAATGGCAATCAAGCGTAGCCTTGTCTTTTTGATCATGACATGACTGTGATGGCCGAACACTCTATGGTACTCTTGATCCGTGCCTTCGCGGGATCCCATAATTCCACGGATCAATTCACAAACAAGCAATGCTTTAGGCCACTTGGCGCAACTACTCTCATTGATCAGTGATGATTGTACCCGAGGCAAGAAAGCAGTGCATCTGTCGCTTCCCTCTAAGGATTTTGTGCATGTCTCCCTTTTATGCTCTGTCAAGGGTGTATAGCCAGTGTTCTTTGTTATCAACTGCCTCTTTCACAGGTGAACAGGTTAAATCCGACCTACCAAAAGGATTAGCAAACATTCACTTTGCTTGTGCTCATCTTATATGCATTGCCTGCATAATCTATACCAGATGATAACTTATACAAGCTCTCTTACTCTCATCCTTTATTCACTGCTTGCTTAAGCTCTATCAGATGATGATTCATAAAGTTATTCATTGCTCTTATTAAACGCTACTGGCATCAAACATTGATCAAAGAACCTTACTCTCCTTGATCATCAAGACATGCTATTGCAATCTAGTTCAGATTGGCAGAGTGCATCAAGCTTTTTCTCTGCCAATGTATTCATACCTGTCCAATCATATCAACAGTCAACACTCGAATTATTGATCTGAACTTCATGTTAAAGACATCTGTTACATAGCAAAAAGATCATTGTTTTCTAGTTTGATCTTCATTCAATTATCAGCAGAATGTATCAGGCATTTCCTCTGCTATATGATCATATCGATCTTATCTCATCAACAGTTAGTACCTACAATCCTCATCCAGGTACTTGTAGTTTAATTCATTATTTTATGTCTGCTGCTCACTCTTCTCTTTGTAGTGGTTAGCAGCCTACCTGCAAGTCATATCCAGGTACTTGCAGCTTATTCTTTATATACCATATCTGCATCTAACTCTCATTTTGCAGAGAAATATAGATGCTTGCTAGTTTATTCACAAATACTTGCAAGCTATTTTCACATATTTTTCTGCTCCTAACTCTTTTCTTGCAGAGATCAGCAGACACTTGCAAGTCTCTTCACAGGTACTTGCAAGTTACTTTCATATACTGTGCCTACTTTTAACTCTTCTTTTGCTGAGACCAGTAGATACCTGTAAGTTGCCTTCAGGTATTTGCGGATTTCTTTACTCCCGAATTTGTTTCTAACTTCACTTTTGCAGAAACCAGCAAAGACTTGCAAGTTGCCTTTAGGTACTTGCAGCTCATTTTTCTTTTTTGCATACTCCTCACTCTTCCTTTCGCAGAGGATAACAGGTGCTTGCAAGCCTCCACCAGGTACTTGCAAGTTATTATGCTTCTATGTTTTACTCTCACTTTAATTTTGTAGAACTCAACAGAAAACACATATTCCTCATTTTGCAAAGGCAAGCCCTGGTACACACTAGGTGTACCTCCCATACATGCCTATACTAACTTTTCCTTTGCTTAAAATAGACAGGCATTAGCAAACTCCTAAGGAGAGGCATCAAGTTCTATCTCTCCTTGCCCCGTTCCTTTCCTTTGGGGTGGATCACAATTTTTGCGGGTCTCCTACTTTTTTGAAGTTCTATTCGAAACATAAAAAAGTGTGGGGATTATGTTAACCCCGAAATCGGTGATCCTTCCCAAGGGAGCCAGCTTGCTCGTCGCAGCCTGCCCCGGGTTCCTCCTGCAGGTTTCGACGCCTCAGTGTGGGTGGACAGAATTCTCTGTCCGCTCATGCCGCACAGCTTGGGCGGTCTCAGCGGTCTGAACGCCCAGGCCGCCCGCCTTCCCTTGGTCGGCAGGGGCCGCGGACTGCTCCTGAAGTCCGCCCCTGCAGACTGCGCTCCATTTCAGCTTAACTGCAAGATTGTCTTTGCATGCCTCTCTATGCCGGACTCGGTTCCCTGTCCGCCCAGGCCAGCAATAGGTCGCGTCCTTTACAGGAAGTAGCCGCTCTTCCAGCTCGCTCCTACAGGTCGCTCTTCAAGAACACCAGACCGCGCAAACCACCGAACAAGGTGGCGACCTGCCCCCAGGCCGACAGCCAGCTACCTCAACTTCCTCACCAACACGCGCGGCCTACCTCGTCAATCTGGCAGGTCGCTCAGCCCTTGGCCACTAGCAGCATGGGCAGCCAACTCCTTCAGTCCGCCTGTATAGCGCAGACACTCACTCTTCGGCTACCCGCAAAGATCAGCAACAATACCCAGTTCCTCACGAGCTTGGAGGACTCGAAATGCGATCAAGATTTCCAGTCCGCCCTCATTGGTGAACCCCAGCTCCAGCTTCCTTAGCAACAGCCAACCTCATCTTCGGCAGACTCAGCATATCAACAGAGCCGGACTCCGCAGACTCCGCAGAATC
The DNA here is from genome assembly GCA_039583875.1 of Platanthera guangdongensis. NCBI lineage: Eukaryota > Viridiplantae > Streptophyta > Magnoliopsida > Asparagales > Orchidaceae > Platanthera > Platanthera guangdongensis. Next base: position 224,542,442 of record CM077151.1, on the reverse strand, counting down.
GTATGCAGTTCGCCTTTCCTTGACATCCACCCGCTCTTCTCCAGCGGAAGGGTCAACCTCCCTCAGTCCACAGTCTTGGTGCGGGCTCAATCAGTAGTGGCGGACTCCTTCCAGCCCGCTAGGCAGCAAAACTTCCTCTAGGCAGTCCCAGACTGCATAGCCTAGTGAGGACTCGACGGACTCAGTGGGCACTCCTTAGCTCGCATCCTTAGCTCATGCCCAGTTCATCAGCGGCGGACTCCGCGGATTCCGTTCGCAGTCCGCCACTTAGCCTCCAGCATCCGCCTCCCCAGCAGCAGGCGGACAATCTCAGCTCAACAGTGGCAGACTCTGCGGACTCCCCTCGCAGTCTGCCACTTAGTCTCCCAATTCGCCATCAGCAGCACCAGCTCCAGAAGAAAGCCCCAATCCGCGCGGCCTGTTGCGGATGCGGCGGACTCCGTCCTCTTCTCGCTCAAGTTACCGTCTCATCGGGGGTAATGTCACCGCAAGCCATTACCTCCTCGGGCCTATAAGTAGACACTCATACCTCTCGTGGGAGAGGAGGTTTTAGACACCCCGAGGACTCATCATCACCAAGGTGCTCACGCTCGAAGACAGCCCACGACAAGCTCAATTCCTACGAACTCCATTTTCTAGACTGCACCTTCTCTCTGCCCTTAGTCGCGCTGCCTGCCGACCTGGTTCTCCAGTCCATTCAGTCTCTTTGCTTCCCATAACCACGCGGCCTGCCGGCCTGTAAGCTCAGTCTGCACGGCTTCCTCTGACACCCCTTCTTCTTTAGCCACTAGCTTCCTCTTTGTATCCCATTATTACTTTCTTGTAAAGGTGTATTGTCAAGCTGTAACTCTCAATATTTATCAAAGGAAAGCCCGTCACAAGAGTGGCATTTAAGCCGCGGCGGGCGAAGGCTACTGTTACCGCTGCTAGTAGCCCTCTCTCTTCTTCTTAGCTCAGCTCAGCTCTCTCTCAGCATCAACCTGCAAACACAACCGTCCAAATAACCCTCTGCTCGACAGCTCCTAATCAATCTCTTCTTCTCGTCAGCCTTCCCGGCTGCTCTCAACAACCCGCTCCTCTATCCCCACGACACTCAGACAAGCGCTTGCTCCACTCTCGAGCACTCAGAAGCTTCCTCTTCCCCCACAACCTTCATCCTCTTCCTCTCCTAGACTGTGAGATCGAACACTCCCTCTGTGTTAATTAGGCAGTGCCATTTTCGTGCATCAACACACGGGGTATTCCTTGGAAAGTCCTGGGTTAACCTAAACTTTAGGCAAAATAAACTATAAGAGTAATGAGTACAACTAGGGGTTCACTTTCACTCACCCTAGTGTCTCGGGAAGTTAGTTAGGTCATACGAGCAGTAGGCTCGATCGTGGTTTTGGTGATGGTCAGTTTAGCGCGGTGAGCTGATGGCTCAGATGGTTCTGAGACGGACGGGATTGTCCGGGGAGCTTTAGCTTGGTAGATATTTATGACGGACGGGTTTGTCCGGGGAGCTTTAGCTCAGTGGTGATACATCAAGATTGCATTTGCATAAATTATAAGTTGGTGAGTCATCGGTGTTGGAGGGTCGATACACCAAAGCCAATACGTTGACTCGGCAAGTGTGGTTTAGCAGTTCGCCAATTAAGTCCGGTGGACCAGCCGACAAAGAGTTTGTTGGAGCTCCACTTAGTGCACTAGCGTTGAGACATATGACAGATCTGACTGGTAGTGCAATTACTAGTTTAGAGGTGGGCGAGGCCCAACCCAACACTTCTGTTTGCCACTACGGAGGTATCCTGGGAGGTTAGGCTCCAGAAAGGGGGAACTAAAGGTGTGTGTGCACAGAGTCGAGTGAGTGTGTTGAACTTGCGTGATTCATGGCATAACATAGCATAGCATAACTCATTGCACATAACCCTTGACACCTATTATTAACCCCGAAATCGGCGATCCTTCCCAAGGGAGCCAGCTCGCTCATCACGGCTTGCCCCGGGTTCCTCCTAGAATCCGCAATGGCCTAGGTTGGGCGGACAGAGTTCTCTGTCCGCTCAGGCCGCGCAGCCTGCACGATCTCAGCGGTCTGACCTCCCAGGCCGTGCGCCTTTCCTTGGTCAGCAGGGTCCCCGAACTGCTTCCGCGGTCCGCCTCTGCAGGCTGCCCCCCCCCCCCCAATTTTTAGCTTAACCGCGAGGTTGTAGCAGCAGGTCTCTCTCTGCCGGACTCAACTTCCTATCTGCCAGGGCCGGCAACAGGTTACTCAGTCACCACCAGCCACATGGGAAGCCAACTCCTCCAGTCCGCCTACAAGGCGCGGACTCCAGTTCCAGCTATTCGACAAGACCAACAACGTCAAAGTTCCACGCGAGCTGGGCGGACTCAAAATGTGGTCAAGACTCCCAGTCCACCTACATTGGTGAACCCCAACAGCAACATCCAGAACTCTCTCAAAGCAGTCCCAGACTGCCCAGTCTTCTGGGGATTCTACGGACTCAGCGACCCTCCTCAGCCCGCACTCTTTGATCATCATGAAGCTATGGCGAACTCCGTGGGTTCGCCTCACAGTCCGCCACACAGTATCCAGCTCCGGCTTTCCAGCTGTAGGCGGGCAATCTCAACTCAGCACCAGCGGTCTCCGCGAACTCACCTCGCAGTCTGCCATCCAGTTCGCCATTCAGCAGCACCAACTTCAGTGCCAAGTCCCAGTCCGCGCGGCCTGTTGCGGACTCCGTTTCCATCTCGCTCCAGTTATCGTCTCACCGAGGGTAACGTCACCACAAGCTGTTACCTCCTCGGGCCTATAAATATCCCCCCATGCCTGTCATAGGGGGACGCATCGTCGCTTGGAGGATCGCTCTCGCGCCCGAAATCAGCCCGTCAGCCAGCCCTCCCGCAGACTCTGATTTTCAGACCGCACCCATCTCTGCGACTTTAGTCGCGCGGCCTGCCGACCTGGATTTCCACTCCGCGCGGTCTGCTTCCATTGCTTACCACGCAGCCTGCCAGCATTGCTTTTCAGTCTGCGCAGCCTCCTCTGGCATTCTAATCCCTTAGCCGCCAGCTTCCTTTTGTACCTCTTTATTACTTTGTTGAAAAGGTGTACTAGCAAGTTGTAACTCTAGTTATTAATAAAAGGAAAGCCCGTCGCAAGAGTGGCATTTAGGCCGCGGCGGTCGAAGTATGATGTTACTGCTACTAGAGGCCCTCTCTCTTTTCCCTTCTTCCTAGACCAGCTCATCTCTCTCGGCAATCAACCTACAAGCACAACCGTCAAGAGAAACCGTCTGCTCGACAGCTCCTGATCGACCTCCTCCTCTCTTGATCAACCATCTCTGTTGATCAAGCTTCTCCTCTCCTCTATCCCCGCAACCCTCCTTGACAAGCGCTTTCTCCACTCTCGAGCACTCAGAAGCTTCCTTCCTTCCTCTATCCTCTTCCTCTCCTAGCTTGTGAGATCGAACACGCTCCCCTCCGTGTTAGCTGCCCCAGTGCCATTTTCGCGCCTCAACAGTTAACACGCTGCCTTCAGATCCGATCAGACGGTGAATAGTGACAGTTAACCATGTCAGATCACCAATCAGCCGATAACTTTGCACCAAGTCCTAGAGAAGATCCTCTCTGGGAGGCCTTCGAAAAATCGCGTCGTGAGAATGCTCAGCAGTTCCAAGTGATCAATCAAATGCTTGCTGCAATCACGCAGTGACTCGACTCTCAACCAACAATAGCTCCAGTTGCTTTCGCTGCACCAATCAATCCAGCACCAACTTTGGGTCATCAGCAAGCTTATCCTCCAGCTTGCCCGTCGGCCTATCCTCCTCCTTTCACATCAACCTTCCTGCAAGGCCCTGCAGCTCCTTTGCGAGCTCAAGATGTAGAATTTGCTGCTCGTCAAAACTTCTTCCGGGAAGCAGCCCGGGGAAGTCCTTCTAGATTTCTTAACTTTCAGGGAAGCCATCCTTACCCTGCAGCTCCTGCCTCTGCTCCTCCTACAACAACTTTTCCTTTTTATCCTCCTGCTTCTTTTGCAGCTGCAGCTTATGCTCCCTTCTTTCCTTATGCTATAGGAGAGCAAGAAGAACCTTCGCCATTCGTAGAGAGCGTTCATCATGAGCCAACTCTAGCTAATTTCAGAGAGCCCCGGTTACCAATCTATACCGGGGAGACTGATCCAGTAAAGCATCTGCAAGCTTTTGAGTCAGCCGTCGCTCTCAAGATTCTGACAGATGCGACCAAGTGCAAGCTCCTTATCACTACCTTTGATGGGCAAGTGAGGGATTGGTTCTATGGCCTCCGTCCTCACTCCATCACTTCCTTTGTCGATCTACGAAGGGAGTTTCTTCTCAGATTCTCTACCTCCACCAAGAGAAAGGGCGGTCCTGAAGCCCTCTTTGAGATCAGGCAGCGCAGTGATGAAACTTGGTCTCAATTCATTGATCGGTTCCAAAGAGAGATTTTGGACATCGAAATTGTCGATCAAGAAATGTATCGAGTGGCTCTTATCCACGGTCTTCGTGAAGGGCCTCTCAAGTTTGAAGCCAATGTCCGTGCTCCAAGGACATACCAAGAATTGATTGTTGTAGCCAACTCGTACATTCGAGGTGAAAAGAGCAACCCAGGCTTCGTCTTCAAGCTCTTATCAGAGAAAGATCCATTTCACAAGCAGCCTCCGAGGTCTCCTCATCATCATTTCCCATCTCACTCAAGAAAGGAGAGAAAGTTTCAACGCCACCGATACTCCTTTCCGAGCCATAATCGTGCTCAAGATCAACTACTGCTACCACCAGCTCCATCTTCTCAAACAGCTGCAGTCTATCAGCAGCAAGGCAATGACTCGCACGAGTCCGAACTAGATGAAATCATGCTTCAAGTGAGCCAAGTTATGAAAGACAGGGCTAGCTACAAGAAGCCCTACCGACCAGCTGATCAAAGATCTAGGGGTTCAGAACCTTACTACGAATTCCACAAAGAGCCAGGTCACCTGATCGAGCACTGCCGAGCATTACGTCAGCTTGTGCAAAGGATGCTCCAGTAGGGTAAGATGCGTGACCTGCTTCCAAAAGAAGATCGCCCTGATCCTCAGATTTCGGCTTCTCTCGTCTCCCTTAGTCTCGATCTGCGACGAGGTGTGATTTGGAGGCTTTCTCTGGTAAAGCCAAGTCAAGTGGCTCCTTTCCTCTCCTTTTCCTTAAGTTCTTATAGTAAGACTTTCATCTTATATTAATGTTCCTGTTTCTTTTAGAGTATAAGATGTTAAAACTTTTTAGGCTTACGCTTAGGGTAATTTTTTCGACGTTGTTGTGCGTAGGATGCGTGGCGCTTAGTTTAGGTCGATTATAGGTCGTGTTCTTCGATTTAGTGTTATAATACTTAGGTGCTGTGCCGATTTTGGGATGGTGATGTTGGGGGTATGAGTGTTGGTTGTGGTTAGCATACCACCTAACCGGGAGGCCCCTTCTTTCCGTAGATCATCACAGTGGGGTTATGCTTAGTTTCTCCTTTCCTGGACTGTTGGGTTCTGGTTGGCCCGGTTTGGCCATGTTTGTGTACCACAGTACCGATTGTGAGATGGTTGAGGATCCGGAGTTGGGGTTAGGGCGCCTGAGTTCGTCGCCCTCTCCGGCCTGCAACGCAGTCATACCACGTGTTGATGATCCACACTCTTCCGAGCTGTATTGTGCTCAGTTGTTTTCTTATGGTGTATGCCACAGTTTGCTAAATTTTGCTGATTATGCCCAGTCTTGTTCACCTTCACACTTGGTGCATTCTTTTTAATTTAGAGTTTATTATATTAGCTAACCTTTCTCTAATTATTCTATTTTGCTAATTGTTGCTGTTTTTTTTTTCATTCTTCCTCCTTGGGTTGGGTTTGGTACACCCTCATTTGTTTGTCTTACTCACTTGCTTGCCTATTCTTTTGCCACTTGTTTTTTTTTGCTTGCTGAGGTGTTCTTCTCTTAAATGCCTCAGGTTCAGGGTTGTAGCCGGAGGTACGGCTGAGTACTTTTATTGCTGGGTTTGCTGAGGGTGCCTCGAGCTTGCGAGGTAGTTTTTGTTCTTTTGTAGTATGCTTCAGACTTGAGAACTTTTAGTGGGTTTGTATCAGGTGTTTGATGCCCACTGATTGTTTAATGTGGTTCTTGGATATTTGGCTAGTTGCTAGTGTCCACCTTTGTGCTAGTAATTTTTGCTCTCTGGGAAGGATTTATGCTATGATGCATATAGGTATTTTCAACTATAAAACCAACAATTATTACTATATCATGTACATCATGTTTTAAAACTCTAAATCACTATATTTAAATACCATACAAACTACTTCGATATCATTACTATAAATTTAGTGTAATGCATCCTTGAGTTTTTTTTAGGTATGCTAGACTCATGTAGGATGTCTAACCTGTTTACTATAGTATTTTCCGCTGTGTTTAAGTACTTTTCTTCTGGTGGACTCGTGAGCCACTAAGCCGAGGGATACAGCTAATTTTCTAACTTAAAATAAACTTCTTCAATAAAATATTTAAATCATATTTTTAGTATCGAGTCGGAGTGTTGCCTGAGCATCTGCAGTTATCCCCTGCTGACGTGACATCATGACGCGCATTTTCCCTTACTCTGATATTTCATCGTTGTGGTTAAAATGTGGGTTGTGACAGTTGGTATCAGAGCTAGGTTCTACAAGAGGGGTAGTTGGTTTGGCAAGTTGGTCGAACAACTTGACCTCAAGAAAAACTTTCGTTGTGTCATTCATTGCATACACACACTGGTATGTAATCAGTATATATTGATGGAAACATGAACACTATACTCATAGCACAAAAGAAGAAGTATACGGGGCATATTATGTAGTATGGGATGCATAATATGTGTTTGTATATGGATCCACCATAGGTGGTGACATGTGACAGTTATGTAGTATGGGATGCATAACCACCATCACATGGATGCCCATTAGCACGTTTTACCTTTTTCGTTATATACAATATTATGTAGTATGGGATGCATAACATTGTATGTGTACGCCGCTCATACATGCATTAAGGCTTTTCTTTAGAATGCATAGCACTGCATACATATCATATCATCGCATAAGCACACGTGTCAAGTTAAAGATCTACAGGATGACATATGTATACACATGATTTGAAATAAAAATGTAATTATTCATACACTCATATAATAGGCACAAGAGTCATAAGGATGAGGGTGTTTCCCCCTATATAGGACATGTCATCATTTATTTTAAATCCCAGAGCAAGCTAGCAGCATGAGCAAGTATCTAAGGTTGTATGTCTGAGCTAAGTTGTAAGTCTAGCGGGTTATGCTTGGTGTTGATAAATCATTTATTATTTGTTTAGAATGCCGCCTAAGTGTCCGATGATGAGGACTACTCCCCAGTCGAAGGGAGAATCTTCTGGTGCCCATAGTGAGGCCGTAATAGAGGGATTGTGACAGAGCAATGAGGCCCTGATGAGGCAGATGCTGGAGATGCAGTCGCAGATTCAGTCGTTGTTGTCAGTCGTGGCGAGTGAGTCGCAGAGGGCACAAGTGCCCGCCGTGGATCTAGCTGTTCCTGTTCCCCCCACTCCTCTGATGCCCCCGACGGTGTTGCCACCAGAGATGACTTTCATTTCGCACTTTCAAAGGTTGGGACGCCCTACATATGATGACAAGGCAGATTTTATGGCATTAGATGACTGGATGATTTCCATCGAGGAGATTTTCACCTACTCTGGTATCTCTGCAGACCATAGAGTGATGGTTGCCGCTTATCAACTTAAGGGCATGGACAAGAGTTGGTGGTTGAGGGAGAAAGAAAGCTTGAAGGATGGATGCTCGTGGGAGTCCTTCAAGGAGTTGTTGTTGAATAAGTTCTTGCCATCTGTGGAAAGAGACCGGTTGATGAATGATTTCCTTCACTTGAAGCAGAGTCAGCTTACTGTCAGTGAATACGAGGTGGAGTTCAGTAAGTTGAGCCGCTTTTCTCCTGACTTGGTATCTTTAGAATCCAACCAAGTCAAGCGATTTCTGGGTGGTCTTCGGAATGACATCCAACAGCTTACCAGTTCCTACGGATCCGAGACTTATTCTGAGGTGGTAGAGGCTGCTCTGAAGGTGGAATCCATTGACAATACCAAGGTCAGAGGTCAGCAGATGAGGAAGGATAAGAGGTAGTTTGTTGAAGGTAAGGAATCACAGAAATCTGGGACTATTTAGAAGAAAAGAGGCAAGGAAGTGTGCAGTTTCTGTGGTCGGGTAGGCCACCCATTCGAGAGATGTTACCATAGACTGGGAGCTCGGAAGCAAGAGCAGGTGCACGCGATTCAGGGAACTCCCAAAGAGAGATCAGTTTGTTACAGTTGCAATAAGATGGGGCATGATGCAACCCATTGCTAGAAGGACAAGACCTGTTATATATGTGGGCGGAAGGGGCATATCAAGACCCGTTGCCCGCAGGATGAACCCGCGTTGTTGCCAGTGCCACTTCAGGCCTTGTCGCCACTATAGCTTATGGACAAAGGGAAGGGAAAGTTGAATGTGGTGTCCGCGTATGAAGCTCAGACGTTGACCCAAGTTATTTCAATTCAGATCCTAACCTAGTTTTATTTTCGAGGTATTATCTAAATGTCAATGTTCTTTTCCCTTACTCGTATATTTAATCTTATAGGAAATTTTACGGTAAGTAACTACTGGGCGCGTGTCCTTTTCGATTCCTGTGCTACCCACTCGTTCGTGGCTAGATCTTTTGTAGAGCGTCATCATTTGACCCTCAATCCTGTTGGCGACCCATTCTGCGTCAAATTCTTCTCCGGTGATTCTGTGTTGTCAGATCAGGGAATTCAGGGTTCTCCAGTCCAGTTGGGAGATTTTCTCGTAGTTGTGGATCTAAAGGTTATAGACTTGGAAGATTTTGATGTAATCCTGGGCATGGATTGGCTATCAAAGTACGATGCAGTAATCAAGTGCAACGTCAGGCGCTTGGACTTCAAGATGGATGACGGTCAACGCATGAGCGTTTATGGTTATTCGCGCCAAGATTCTCCGATCATTTTTGCGGTAAGTGATCGAAAGCTTTTGAATTTAGGATGCTTTGCCTGATTGGTTTTAGTGTTGGCGACCGTTATTAGTTTGCCGCTTGTGGAGGAGATTCCTGTAGTGCGTGAGTTTCCTGACGTGTTTCCTGATAATCTTCCTGGTCTTTCTCTTGAGAGAGATGTTGAGTTTATTATAGATTTAGAACCTGGTACCCGTCCTATCGCTAAGGCTCCGTACCGTATGGCTCCGTGTGAGTTGGGAGAGCTGCATAACCAGTTAGATGAGTTGTTGCAGAACGTTTTCATTAGGCCAAGTTCGTCACCGTGGGGTGCTCCCGTTCTATTTATAAAGAAGAAAGATGGATCAATGAGGCTGTGTATAGATTACAGAGAATTGAATAAAGTGACCATCAAGAACAGATATCCCTTGCCGTGAATCGATGATCTGTTTGACCAGTTGCATGGTAGCTCTGTATTTTTCAAGATTGAACTGCGTTCGGGTTATCATCAGTTGAGGATTCGTAAGGCAGACATTCCACGAACTGCTTTTAGTTCGCGACATGGACATTTCGAGTTCTTGGTAATGTATTATGGATTGACTAATGCACCCGCCGCATTCATGGATTTGATGAACAGAGTATTCAAGGAATTCCTGGATCATTTTATCATCGTGTTCATAGATCACGTTCTAGTCTTTTCCCGCAAAGCTGAAGAGCATGCGTAGCACTTGCGATTGGTTTTGTCAACTTTGAGAGAGCATAAGTTGTATGCTATGTTGAGCAAGTGCGAGTTTTGGCTACCTCAAGTCTCCTTCTTGGGCCATGTGGGGAATAAAGATGGGGTAACGGTTGATCCGGAGAAGATAGCTGCAGTGATGGATTGGAGTAGGCCTTCCACTCCCAAGGAAATAAGAAGTTTTCTAGCGCTGGCAGGCTACTATAGAAGATTTATGGAGGGATTCTCTACATTATCTACGCCTTTTACAAAGTTGACGCAGAAGCATGTAGGCTTTATTTGGAGTGATAAGTTTGAAGAGACGTTCCAGGAGCTGAAGCGGAGATTATACACTGCACTAGTTTTGACCCTGCCTACTGAAGGACTGGATTATGTTGTATATGTGGATGCATATCATGTTGGGCTCGGATGCATGTTGATGCAGGAGGGTAAGGTTATTGTATATGGGTCTAGACAGCTAAAGGTTCATGAACGGATTTACCCTACGCATGACCTGGAATTTGCAGCAGTGATCTATGCCCTCAAGTTGTGGAGACATTTGTTGTATGGCGCTTATACAAGATTTATACTGATCATAAAAGTTTGAAATACATCTTCACACAGAAGGAACTAAATTTGTGCCAGCGTAGATGGCTGCAGTATGTGGCAGACTATGATGTTGAGATCCAGTACCACCCGGGCAAAGCTAACGTGGTAGTCGATGCCCTGAGCAGGAAGACAGCTAAAATTATTAACTTTTCGGAGGATTCGCTGGTGGAAGAATTTCTACTTATGGGAATTTCAGTGAGAAGTGGCAGCTCGACTATTGAATTAGAAGTGTTAGAGCCTTCATGGATTACACTTACTAGATTGCATCAAAAGGAGGATCCAGATTTGTTGTATCTTTATAGTAGAGCTGCTAAGGGTGACTTGCCAGAGTTTTCTATTGATGATATGGGAACCCTGATATACCGTCGAGTTGTTAAGGCTTTGCATTCCCGTTGTTAAGGATATTAGGTATCAGTTTTGCAAGGAGGCACATGGTTCTAATGTGGTCTACCACCTCGGTTCGACCAAAATGTACCAGGATCTGAAACAGATGGCATGGTGGATGGGTATGAAGGGTGATATAGCCAGGTTTGTATCTGAATGTTTCACCTGTAAGCGATTTAAGGCCGATCATGAAAGTCCTGGAGGCAAGTTAACACCTTTGGAGATCCTAAGTTGGAAATGGGAGACTATCTTGATGGACTTTATTACTGGATTGCCGAGACCACCCAGAGGGCATGACTTAGTTTGGGTGATTGTGGATAGACTGACGATGAGTGCTTACTTCGTGTCGTTCAAGATTGACTACTCCATGAAGAAAATAGATGAATTGTATTTGGATGAGGTCATCAGGTTGCATGGAGTACCTATCAATATTGTATCTGATCGAGACTCTAGGTTCACATCCCGTTTCTAGAAGAGTTTACAAGAGGGGTTGGGTACCGCCTTGAAGTATTCCACCGCCTACCATCCGCAGATGAATGGACAAACGGAAAGAGTAAATCAGATCGTGGAGTACATGATTAGATGTTATATTTTGGACCACGGTGGAGTGTGGGATGAGCGTCTGCGACTAATGGAGTTTGCCTATAATAATTGTTCAATTTTCTCAAAGTGGTCAGTAGGACAGCCTAAAGCCAAATGAATATTCTCAGAACTATCCAGTTAATACCTTGATCATGCGGAAGCCCAAAGAGCAAGCATAACACCAAACAAAAATTGAAGAACAAGCAGGTCTTATATTCATTCACACTACTTTACAAGGCAAGGTATACATAGCGAGACATGATTTCGCTAGTACACAAGCTACAACAGAAAGCACAAAACAAGCCGGGGGGACAGCACTGGAGACCTCTGAGACCGCCCAGTCCGCCAAAGTCGCCGAAGCCGCCCGAGCTGCTGTTGTTACATGCCGAATAGACGCGGAGTCCACCGAGACCGTGAGGTCGTGTGGACACACCGTTATTCGCAGACTGCTGATGAACTGAAGAACAGACCGCCTACTCGCGTAAGACCGGTGGACAGGTTATTGGCACTTGCAAACGCTGAAGCAGAGAACCACTAACAAGCCGCAGAAGCGACCAGCTGAGACCGTAGAGACCGCACACTTCAATGTACTTGACCGAAGTCAAAGCCAAACTCCTGGCTCCTTGAAGCTAGCCGCGCGACCTGCACACAACAAACCGTCAGCTCTACTCAACCCGTGCGGACAGGAAAATCCAAACCGCAACAATTGCCCAAGCCTTACTTACTGTTCACTCAGTTACTATAGATGTGCCGGGGGGTCTATTTATGGGTGAGGTGAGGAGTGTGATCACCACCCTAGTGAATAGACTCACCACACCAGCTCGTGCACTAGCAAAGAAACATCCACTGAGTCCGCATGGACTTAGCCGGATTCCAAGAAAACCCGCCAGGAGCAATAACGATGATGTTTGCCAACATGCGAACTCGCATCAGTCCGCCCAACCTATGCGAACACGGCACCAGTCCACATTACCCGCAAACATCACACAAGGACAGCCACCACTGTGACAGTCTACATACTATATGCGGACAAGGAGGCAGTCTACACAACTCGAAAACAAAGCCACCATCCGCCATGAGTCCACGACCAACAGGCAGTCCGTCCGGTCAACAGCGGACTCGGTGGACACCGCAGACACACTTATCTTGTCACTGAATGTGACCAAGTCCAAAAAACCACCAAGGGCAAGCGCGAGCTCGACGGACAAGGCCCAGTCCGCCTGCCCCAAAGCAGATCGCCAACCACACCACTAGAAGGCATATCTCGCAAGCCCTACTCACACGGCTGCCAAGACATCGGCCACCTGCTGAACTTCAACACCAGTCCATGCAGTCCTCCACAGCAGCTAACACATGTTGCATCACCAGAGCTCGACAATGGCCACAACCAAATTCCAAGGCCAGTGCGCAATAGCGGACACCGCGGACTCGCCAGTCCGCAAAGCCTCCCGCGGATAAACCACCCAATCCGCCGGTTAACACAAGCTTGCAAATCTATAGGGCCACAGATCAAACCAAGCACTGCCCATCACCCGCTTCACAAGAAGCCCATCCTTGGCCATATGCCAACCAGGTCGCACAGCAGGCCGCACAGCAGGCCGCACAGGCCGCTCTACAAGAACACCAAGCCATGGCACCTAGGCAGCATCAGTAGTCCGCCCAGGCCGCGGGCTCAGTCCGCACAGTCCGCTAAGTCCGCCCGGCCTGCCCATCACCCACTTCCACTTCACAAATTTCAACACTCCCCCTTGAAGTGAGAAGTAGTGATCAAGCCTAGCAAGCTTCGTAACCGCTAAAATGGCCCCTTCGACAGCGGCTTCGTGAACATGTCAGCAAGATTATCTTCACTCCAAACATGCCAGACCAGAAGAGATCCCTCCAACACCTTCTCCCTTATGACGTGATGCTCAATCTCAATATGCTTGGTCCTTGCGTGATACACTAAATTGTTTACCAGTTTGAGAGCACTCTCATTGTCAACCCGGAGCAAAGTAGGCACTTGCACTTCTTCATGAACATCCTCTACAAGCCTCCGCAACCAGATGGCTTCTCAAGCAGCCAAGGCCGAAGCCTTATACTCAGCTTCCGTAGTAGAGAAGGACACAGAGTCCTGCTTCTTGCTACATCACGAAATGCAAGCTGATCCACAAGTGAACACATAACTTGAAGTTGATCTTTGATCATCCGAGTCACAACCATAATCAGCATCCGTGTATCCAAGCAAAGCAAAGTTCGCATCCCTACTATAGAGGAGTCCCATATCAGAAGTTGTCTTGACATACTTCAAAATGTTTTTTGCCGCCACTAGATGATACTTCCTTAGTTCAGCCATAAACCGACTTACTCAGCCAACAGCGTAAGCAATGTCTAGCCTTGTAATCGTCAGCTAGATCAAGCTCCCTACAGAAGCCCTAAACACCAAGGGATCAGGAAGAATCCTTCCTTCATCTCGTCGAAGCTTCAGCCCATGTTCCAGTGGAGTAGAGCAACTCTTCCCTTCGCCCATGCCGAATCGACTCACAATGCAATCCGCATATCCCTTCTGGCATATGAGAATCCCGCTCTCCTTCCTCTCCACTTCAAGACCGAGAAAGTGATGAAGCTCTCCCAAGTCTTTCATCTTGAAGCGTATAGCAAGCTGAGCTCTGAGCCTAGCTACTTCCTCCTCGGAATTCCCTGTGACGATCATATCATACACATACAGCAGGACCAAGACATGCAACTCTCCCTTCTTCGTGACAAACAAGCTAGAATCCGAGTTTGAAGCAAGATAACAACAGAATTGAAGATACTCTGCTATCTTTCCATACCAAGCTCTAGGAGCTTGCTTCAACCCGTAGAGAGCCTTCCTGAGGTTACAGACATAGTCTGGATGAACTTCAGAAACAAATCCAAGTGGCTGATCCATGAAGATGTCCTTGTCAATCTCTCCATAAAGAAAAGCGTTCTTCACATCAAGCTGCCACATCCTTCATCCCTTGCAAGCAGCCAAGGCAATCACCACTCTAACCGAAGTCATCTTTGCAACCGGACTAAATGTCTCCTTATAGTCTTATCCATACTGCTATGAGAATCCTCGAGCAACCAGGAGAGCCTTGTATCTATCAATGCTCCCATCAGCCTTCTTTTTCAACTTAAACACCCACTTGCAAGTCACCGTAGTAATGTCATCAACTTTGGTCACAAGGTCCCAAGTTTCATTCTTTTTGAGAGCAGCAATCTATTCCTTCATGGCATCATACCACTCCTTGACTCTAGTGGCCTCATTGAAGTTTGCAGGCTCTCGCTCATCCAGAGGACCTGTAAAGAAGCAGGAGACAAAACTCACTACATTCCCATCACAATACTTAGCTGGTGGCTTAATAACCCTCTTTGATCTCCGAAGGGGCTTTTCCTTGCTCAATACCTCTGTAGCTTCTTCAAGCTCAACTCCACCTTCAGGAAAGCTTTGATCAATGCTCCCCATGCTTCCTGAGACAGAAGCCTCAGCACCAGAATTTGAAGCAACAGGAGCTGCTAGTGAAACAGCAAGCTCCTCTTCCAGAACTTCAGCAGCCACCTTCTGCTCTTCATCAACCTTACTTTCTGGTAGATCAACCGACCCACCTCCATATGACGTCAGCTCTTCAAAGTCTACATCTCTTGACACAACAAACTTCTTCGTCATAGGATCCATGCATTTCCATCCTTTCTTCCGCTCATCATAGCCAACAAAGACAAGCTTCCTTGCCTTTACATCAAGCTTGGTTCTTGAAGCATCCGGGACATGCACATATCAAGTTGAACCAAACACCCGAAGGTGTTCCACACTGGGCTTCTCCTTCGGCAAAATTTCAAAGAGAGTCTTCATATTGATCGGGCTGGCGGCATCCGATTGATGACGTAAGAAGCACAAGACATCCCCTCTGCCCAGAAGGACCTAGGAATGTCTTTCGCATGAAGCTAGTATTTACAAGTCTCCGTCAGATGACGAATCTTCCGCTCCGCTACTCCGTTTTGTTGTGGAGTATGAGCACAAGTGAGCTCTTGTTAGATCCCGTGCTTCCTGTAGAAGTTAGAAAAATCAGAGGCGATAAACTCACCACCGTTGTCTATTCTAAGCTTCTTGATCTGCAAGCCAAGCCAGCCCTCCACCAACTCCTTGAACTCCACAAACATCCGAAAGGCTTCAGACTTCTCCTTCAAAACATATACCCAAGTGTATCTAGAGTAGTCATCAATCAGAACGAGCATGTATCTGCTCCCACCAAGGCTAGCAGTGACCGTCGGTCCCATCAAGTCTCCATGGATGCACTCCAATGATCTCTTGCTCATCGTTTGTGATTTATCAAACGGAAGACGATGAGCTTTGCCGTACTGACATCCCGCGCAAATGTGACCATTGCCAAATGAAGATAGGTTAGGCAAGCTTCTTACAAGGCTTCTGTTAGTCATAGCCTTTAGCTTATCCATTCCTACATGCCCCAGCCTTTCATGTCATATAGCAGCACTATCATTTGCTCTCATCTGATCAACATAAGAGTTAGTTGCAAGGACAAACAAGTTATTCACTCTCCTCCCAACATGAGCAACATCAGCCTTAACCGCCGATACGTTGTGAAGGAACTTCACTTCAGTTGGCCCAAACAGAACGTGATAACCCGCGTCTACCGCATTGGTCACAGAGAAGAGGTTCTTCTTCATGCCCAGTACGTGATACACATTATTTAACATGAGTGGCCCTATATCACTACCCAAAGATACAACCCCCTCTTTCTCTACTGCATAAACAGTATTATCAGCAGTTGTGATAGCTTCGTTACCTGAGTAAGCTTGGAAGGAAGAGAACTTCGACTTGTCTCCGGTGAGGTGATGACCACACCCGGAGTCCACAATCCAATCATCGTTGAAGTCGATAGTGGACAAAGCACGGACATAAGTGCCCGTCATGAAGGCTCTGCCCCATCCAGCTTCCTCACTCATAGAGCAAGCTTCCTCCTTGCCTGTAGCATGCCCAGGCTGCAATTTGACCTTGCAGTCACGCTTGAAGTGTCCTCGCTGATGACACATGTAGCACTTCAGGTTCTTTTTCCAATCCTTCTTAGGAGCAGTGCTACTCTCTGACTGATAAGAAGTTGAAGGCTCATTTTCAGCAATAGTCTTCTTCTTCTTCCCTTCTCATCCCTTCTTCTTCTTTCCTGAGAAGAGAGCTTCACTGTCTTCCTTAGTGACAGTAACACCAGCCATTTGCCTTGCCAAACTTTCCTGCGAATCAAGCAGGTTTTCAAGCTCCAGCAGAGATGGCTGAGTAGCCTAGGCTTGAACAGATGTCACAAAGGCAACATACTCTTTCCGCAAGCTGCGGATTATGTGCCTTTTCATCTTAGCCTCAGAAAAGGCTCATCCGGATCAAGTGCTGACAGCTCAGCACACAAGCTCTTCATCATCAGAAAGAATTTTGAGATGGTCAGGTCTCCTTGAGTTATCCTAGCCAACTCATTCTCCAGAAACTGAAGTCTTGCTACATTCTTCCTATTGAACAACTCATCAATAGTTATCCAAATATCAGCAGCAGACTCACATCCAATGATGTGATCAAACAGTTCTGGTGAAACAGCTCTCTTGAGAACAAACTCTGCCTTTGCATTTGTTTTTCTCCAGAGCCTCACTTGCTTGATAGTACCAAATGTAGCAGTCACTTCCTATCTGTCGTCACCACCGACGACATCCCATAGCTCCTCACCCAGAAGGTAACTCTTCATGCACGACTTCCACTTCTTAAAGTTAGTCGGCGTTAAGAGTTCAATACCAAGACCTCTTGCATAGCTTACTTCCATTGCAACAACCTTTGGTTAAGCTTCCAGAAGATAGAGCAAAAATAGAGCAACAACAACCGTTGATCACCGCTCAAGCAACTGAACCTGGCTCTAATACAATGATAAATGTTCTCAAAGTGGTGAACAGGATAGCCTAAAGCCAAATGAATATTCTCAGAACTATCCAGTTAACACCTTGATCATGCGGAAGCCCAAAGAGTAAGCTTAACACCAAACACAAATGGAAGAACAAGCAGGTCTTATATTCATTCACACTTCTTTACAAGGCAAGGTATACATAGTGAGACATGATTTCGCTAGTACACAAGCTACAACAGAAAGCACAAAACAAGCCTGGCGGACAGCACTGGAGACCGTCGAGACCGCCCAGTCCGCCGAAGTCGCCGAAGCCGCCCGAGGTGCTGCTGCTACACGCCGAATAGACACGAAGTCTACCGAGACCGCGAGGTCGCGTGGACACACCGTTATTCGCAGACTGCCAATGAACTGAAAAACAGACCGCCTACCCGCCTGAGACCGGCGGACATGTTATTGGCACTTGCAAACGCTGAAGCAGAGAACCACTGACAAGCCGCAGAAGCAACCAGCTGAGACTGTAGAGACCGCACACTTCAATGTACTTGACCGAAGTCAAAGCCAAACTCCTGGCTCCTTGAAGCTAGACGCGCGACCTGCATACAACAAACCATCAGCTTTACTCAACCCGCGCGGACGGGAAAATCCAGACCGCAACAATTGCCCAAGCCCCACTTACTGTTCACTCAGTTACTGTAGACATGTCAGGGGGGTCTATTTATAGGTGAGGTGAGGAGTGTGATCACCACCCTAGTGAATAGACTCACCACCCTAGCTCGCGCACTAGTAAAGAAACGTCCGCTAAGTCCGCATGGACTTAGCCGGATTCCAAGAAAACCGGTCAAGAGCAATAACGATGATGTTTGCCAACAGGCAAACTCAGATCAGTCCGCCCAACCTATAAGGACACGGCACCAGTCCGCATAGCCCGCAAACATCACACAAGGACAGCCACCACTGCGATAGTATGCATACTATATGCGGACAAGGAGGCAGTCCGCACAGCTCGAAAACAAAGCCACCATCCACCATGAGTCCACGACCAACAGGCAGTCTGCCCGGTCAACAGCGGACTCGGCAGATACCGCGGACACACTTATCTTGTCACTGAATGTGACCAAGTCCAGAAAACCACCAAGAGCAAGCGCGAGCTCAGCGGACAAGGCACAGTATGCCTGCCCCAAAGCAGATCGCCAACCACACCACCAGAAGGCATATCTCGCAAGCCCTACTCACACACCTGCCAAGACATCGGCCACTTGCTGGACATTAACACTAGTCCACATAGTCCTCCACAATAGCTAACACCTACTGCACCACCAGAGCTCGGCAAAGGTGTTGGGTACATTGGAAAATGTGTACCAGATTTAAAGAATCTTCACCTTACTCAATGATATGCATCAAGGTGTATTTGATGTTGTTTTGAGTTTATATGTGCAGGTTAAGAAAATGCAGGAATGCAGGAAAAGTTTCTAAGTCCATGAGTCGAAACCAGAAGAAGATGTGTCGACACCAGAAGAAGGTGTGTCGACACTTATGAAGTCTTGTGTCGACACTTGTGAAAAGTTGTGTCGACACTTGGAAAGGCTGTGTCGACACCAGAAGAAATTGTGTCGACACACAGAGGCAGTGTTGACACACAGAGAAGCTTAGTCGACATCAACGGTGTCGACACACAGAGGTAGTGTCGACACACAGAAGACTTTGTCGACATCAACTATGTCGACAAAAAGGACTTGTGTCAACACACGGCAGAGTTTCAACAAAGTTAATTTTTGTGAAGAGAAGAAGTGACTGTGTCGACACACAGAACTAGTGTCGACACATTCTACAGAAGCTGTGTCGAGAAGCAGTGTCAACACCAAGGGAGCTGTATCGACACCACCAAGGCTTGTGTCGACACTTAGTCTACTTGTCGACACATAATGAAGTTCAGTCTCGACACTTTGCTGACAAAGACAGAGTTTCAAGAAGTGACTGGAAGACTTGACAGCTGTCATTACCAACTGGTCTACTGAAGCTGTCAGAACCGTCAGAAGTTCGTTAGAAAACGGATCAGCTGGTTACCATGGAGGAAGTCTATATAAAGATATTCTCTATCAACAAGAGAACGAACACATATAGATGAGATAAAAAATACGAAAAACAGAAGAAGATTTTCAACAGAAGATCTAAGAAGACATTCTCAAGTGGTGATCTACTCAGAGTTTGTCAAGAGAATTCAAAAAAGAATTCAGAAGAATTTTCAGAAGAAGTTGGAGAGAGAGAGCTTCATCTATTCAAGTGAAGAAAGGGACTTACATCAACCAGTCTCTTAAGTGCAGATTCTGAACCAGTTTGCCAAGAAGAATTCAGATTGATTTCTGAATTTCAAGAAAGAAGATGATTGAAGATCAACTTCAAAGGAGATCAACCTTACTGAGTTCAGATTCAAGAAGCTTTGAAGAAAGCTAAGGTAGGTTGATCTCTAACCTCAGATTCTTTCAAGAACTGATCAAGAAATCGTCCATCCTTTCTCTCTCAACCAGGGTGGTGGTAAATTTCAAATTTACATCTAATTTCAGTAGGATCTTTTTAAGATCTGAGTTGTAAGCCTGATTTATAAAGGCTGGGTTGTAGGAGAATAAGTTCTCTGAGTTGTAGGCCTTGTTGAAGGCTGAGGTAGGGCAGATTGCCTGAGATGTAGGAGATTTTCATCTCAGAGTTATAGGCCTTATTGAAGGCTAAGGTTAGGCAGATTGCCTGAGCTGTAGGAGTGTGGACTCACTCTGTGTTGTAGGTGCCTTGTTTGGGTTCTGAGCTGTAAGATCTGCAGATCTGAGGAGAAGGAAAGAAGTTAGGCCGAATCTAGCACACTGCTAGATAGGCGAAGGGGGAAAGTGGATGTACCCAGACCTTGGGGAACCACTATAAATCTATGTGCCAACTGTGATTGTGTGTGATTCTGTGAATTCTGTGATTGTGGTAGCTGTAGAACTGATTGATTTAATTTGATTATCTGAATTAATATTCTGCCTTAGTGTTAAAAGGAATTGCACCTATTCACCCAGCCCCCCACCCCCCCCCCCCTCAGGTGTTTAGGAACCAATTCTTTTAAGTGGTATCATGGGGAGGTTACTCAAAGATAGACTTAACATTCTGAGTAAGATCTGTGAGGCAGATTAAAATAGAAAAGATGGGTTCAGGAGAAAACCATAAAGAACTTGGTTCAATGAAGTTGTCTATCTGCAGGAAGGAAATCTTTGGAATATGGAAGGAAAGGGTCAGACTATTTATGTAGGCATCTGATCATAGAATATATATAAAAGTTAAAGAAGGACCATATATTCCAATGAAGGTTTCTGTTCTTGATGCTAATCAAAGAACTCCTAAGGATTTTTCAGAAATGACTAAGGATGAGATCATCTTGGCTACAATGGATAAAAGAGCAAAGAATATTATAGTGAGTGCCATAGATGATTCAACATTCCAGAATCTGATTCACTGCAAAACCTCCAAGGAGATGTGGGACACATTGGTTGTCTACATGGAGGGTTCTGAAGAGGTTAGGCAAGATAGAAAGTCTATGCTTAATCAAGAATATGAGAGTTTCAGACAAGCCAAGGCTGATAGTATAATTGAATGTTATAAGAAGTTCTACAGAATTGTAAATGAATTAATGTTCTATGGAAGAATATTCAGTACATATAAGCTAAATGACAAATTCCTTAGGTCTTTGACTAAGGATTGGGATACAAAGATCTGTGCCATAAGGGAAGTGGCCAGACTGGCAGAGATTTCACCTCCAACACTGTTTGGCAAATTGCTGTCTTATGAGATGCAGCTGTTGGCCAAAAAGGAGGAAGAGAAAAATACAAAGGTTGACTATAGAGATAAGTTAGTGGCCTTCAAGGTAGATGCCATAAGGAAGAATAGGAGGATGTCTCCATCTTCTCTTAAGGAAGCTGCCGAAGTGATCTCAGAAAATTCTGATAAGCACATTTCAGACAGCAGTAATTCTGATGAAGACTTTGCTGCTTTCCCTAGGCAGTTTCAGAGATTCTTAAAGAAGAAGCAGTGGAAATCTAAGCCATCCTCATCTCAATCCATGGATGACTATTATCAGAAGAGGAAATCATCTAGAAAGGACAGGAGTGGGACAAATCCCAACAAGTCAACTACCTCAAAGATTATTTGCTATTGCTGCAACAGACCTGAACATGTTGTGGCTGACTGTCCAGACAAAAGGAAGGAGTCTGCTGATAAAAAGAAGTCTCAGCACAAGAGCAAGAAGGAGAAATCCTTGGTAGCTAAGAAAGAGAAAAGTTGGACAGATCAATCAACTACAGAGTCTGAATCTGAGGCTGAGGCCTATATTGGTTTGTTTGCAACAGAAGAAGAGGATGAGTTCTTGAAATTACTGAACTCTATCTATGAGCAAGAAGACCATTAGTGTAAAGGACTGATGGCTGTGTCTAAAGAAGACCAGTGTCAGGATCAACCTGGTCCCAGTAAAGTAAAAAGTTTATCTGTAGATTCTGATTACTACACTGGGTCAGAATCAGATGCATCTGCATCAAGAGATGAAGATGGGTCTGAATCTGAAGGAGATATTCATCAGCTTATAGATGAATATGGGGATTTGTTGCAGGCACTCAAGAGAAGCAAAAACATGGCCAAACATCAGTCTAAGATAACAGCAGCTCTTAAGTTGGCTGCATCTGATTCAGAGAAGCTGCTGGATCAAAAGATGAATGAGATTGCCAAGCTAAAAAACATAACAGTTATTCAGATGGGAACAATCACATTCAAAAATGATCAGATCAAAAGTCTGGAAAACAGACTTCAGAAAGAGAAGGAAATTGTGGCTAGTTTCTCTAAGCCAAAATCTGTCCTACCCTTAATTGATGACTTTGTGTCTCAAAAGGGTAAGGCAGGAATAGGCTTTAAGAGAACTGCATGGGCTGCTCAGTCCAATAATAAAAACAAAGTCCCAGCACAAAAAAAAAGATCTGCTGCCAATAATACAGTTAAGATTGTACCTAAAAAGAGGTATAATAAGTATGAGTGCTGGTGCTGTGGCAAGATAGGCCATTATGCCTTAGACTGTTGGCACAACACCAGTGTCATGAAGAATAACAGTCTACCTGTTAGAAGAGCTGCAGGTAGATTTGTCAAGTTTCAGGCTAACTTGAACCAAGGACACAAAAGTTATTTGGGTTCTAAGGTTAAGTAATCTTTGTTGCAGGTGAGTCCAAGTTACCATGCCCCTGTATGGTACTTGGATAGTGGATGTTCCAGGTACATGACTGAAACAAGAGGATTGCTGAAGGACTACTCACCAATATTGAATGAGCCTAAAGTAATCTTTGGTGGTTCTAAAAAAGGAGTCATCAAAGGTTTTTGTAATATTTCTAACAACTCAATTACAATCACTCAAGTGGCTTATGTGAATTGTTTGAAACATAACTTGATAAGCATAAGTCAACTGAGTGATCTTGGATATGACATTTCATTCATTAAGAATGGTTGTCATATTAAAAGGTCAAGTGATCAGAAGGCCATGTTGACTGGCTATAGGAAAAGAAATGTGTATTGCCTAAACTTTGAGAGTGAGAATAAAAATTCTCCTATCTGTCTTGTGGCTGATGAGAAAGCCTCTCATTGTGTCAAATGGCACAAGAGGCTAGCTCATCTTAACTATAAGACTATTGGCCAACTCTTTGGTAAAGAGTTAGTTAGGAATGGTCCTCAAGTTAAGTGCTTTAAGGATGTAATACGCTCAGCTTGTCCAAAAGGCAAGCAGACCAGATCCTCTTTTCATAGCCTAGAAACCAAAGACTCAGTGAGGTCCTTATACCTCTTTTATATGGATTTATTTGGTCCAATGCCAGTTCAGAGCCTAGGTAGGAAAGTCTAAACTTTTGTGGTTGTAGATGACTATTCTAGATTTTTAAGGGTATTCTATCTGAGGCAGAAATCTGAAACACCAAAGATCTTCTACAATTTTGTCAAACAAATTCAGAATGAATTAGATAGTTCAGTGGTCAAAATCAGAAGTGACCATGGAACTGAATTCCAATCTGAAAGTATGACAAGGTTGTGTGAAGAGTTTGGGATTCATCAGGAATTATCCTCACCTACAACACCTCAGTAAAATGGCATTGCTGAAAGAAAGAATAGGACATTGATTGAGGCTGGAAGAACACTATTGAGTGACACTACTCTCCCAGAATATTTCTGGGCTGAGGCAGTAAACACTGCATACCATGTGCTCAATAGGGCTTCCATCACCAAAAGCCGCAAAAAGACATCCTATGAGGTTATGAAAGGCAGAAAACCAAACTTATCCTATTTTAGGATCTTTGGTTGCAAGTGTTATATGCTTAACAATGCCAAGTCTCACCTAACTAAGTTTGCTGCCAAATCCCAAGATGGGATATTTATTGGTACAACAACAATAGTAAAGCTTATAGGGTCTCCAATTTGGCTACTCAAGTTGTAGAAGAGTCTGTTCATGTCATATTTGATGAATCTAGACTTATTAACAGTGAGTTGCGTAGTTCTTGTAGCTCTCCAGGTATATAGCAGAAGATGGACCAGCTTACTATCAGAGAAGATCCAACTGCAAAGCAGGATGAGGAAAATGGTAGTTGCTGTCCATGGGGAGTACAAGACACTCAAGATGCTGATGAAGACCATGAGGTGCAGCATAATGAAGAGATTAAAGAAGGTCAAACTGTTGATAGATTACCTCCAGCAGTTAGACATTTAAAGGATCATTTTGCACACCAGATCATTGGTGATCCAAGACAAGGAGTACAAACAAGAAGCAGGAACTTAAACATAGTTCTTTACTCAAGCTTCTTATCTCAACTGGAACCCAAGAGATTTGAAGAAGTTATTCAATACCCACAATGTATTGATTCTATACAGGAGGAGTTAATTCAATTCAGAAGGTGCAAGGTCTGGGAGTTGGTTCCAAAACCAAAGGGCCACAATGTCATAGGGACAAAGTGGATTTATAAAAACAAGCTTGATGAGAGTGGGATCATAGTGAAGAACAAGGCAAGATAGTTGCCAAAGGATACAGGCAGGAAGAGGGCATAGACTTTGATCAGACTTTTGCTCCGGTGGCTAGGTTGGAAGCAATAAGGTAATTCCTAGCCTATGCAGCATTTCAAGGCTTCAAAGTATTCCAAATGGATATTAATTCAGCATTCTTAAATGGAGACTTAAAAGAGGATGTCTATGTAGAACAGCCCTCAGGTTTTATTGATCCACTCTATCCTAATTATATGTATAGGCTTAGGAAAGCTTTATATGGGTTGAAATAAGCCTCAAGTGCTTGGTATGAAACCCTGTCTACATTCCTCATTGAGAATAAATTCTGAAGGGGGAAAATAGACAAGATTATATTCCTTAGAGAATCCAAAGGAAAGATCATCCTAGTCCAAATATATGTTGATGACATAATATTTGGTTTTACTGAAAACAACCTTTGTAGAAAGTTTGCAAAACTTATGCAAGGGAAGTTTGAGATGAGTAGCATGGGAGAACTAAAGTTATTCTTGGGACTCCAAGTAAGAAAGACTGATGATGGCCTATCCATATCCCAGTCTAAGTTCACCCAGGAGTTAATTAAGAAGTATAGTATAGAGTCATCCACTACCATGAGAACTCCAATGGGGACAAGTATGTCTCTAAGCAAAGATGATGCAGGGAAACCTGTAGATGAGACTTTGTATAGAGGGATAGTTGGCTCCCTCCTTTATCTGACTGCTAGTAGACCAGACATCATGTATGTTATATGTGTTTGTGCTAGGTACCAATCCTGCCCTAAAGAATCTCATTTTACTGCTGTCAAAAGGATTTTTAGTTATCTTAAGGGCACACCTAATCTAGGCCTTTGGTATCCTAGGAATAGAGATTTTCTACTAATAGGCTATTCATATGCAGACTTTGCAGGATGCAAAGTAGATAGGAAAAGCACAACAGGAACATGTCAATTTCTTGGAGGAAGATTGGTGTCATGGAGCTGTAGGAAGCAGACTAGTGTGGCAATTTCCACAGCTGAGTCTGAGTATGTTGTTGTAGGAAGTTGTTGTGCACAGCTGTGTGGATACATCATCAGTTAGAAGATTATGGTATCCAGGTAAGTAGAACCCCATTATTCTATGATTTTTCAAGTGCTATTTTTATTGTTCATAATCCTATTTCTCATAGTAGAACAAAGCATATAGAAATAAGATACCATTTTCTTAGAGATCATGTAGAGAAAGAAGATATTTCTTTAGAATTTGTTAATACAGATTTACAAATTACTGACATGTTCACTGAGCCATTAGATGAAACTAAATTCAATAATTTCAAAATTGAATTAGGAATGTTGAACATAAATTAGTTGAACAAATTTGGCTAAGTAAAATTGTGTCGACACAAAAAGTTGTCTGTGTCGACACATAGTAGTTGGTGTCGACACTCCAGGAAAGTGGTGTCGACACATCTAAAAAAAAGGTGTTGACTCTTCAGAGAAGTTGTGTCGACACATCCTGAAGTTGTGACGAAACTTAGTATCAACACATAGATTTCGTCAAGCGTAGAATCAACTGATCGTCTAGTGCAGAATCGACACACAGATATCATCGAGCGCAGAGTCGACACACATCGTTGAGCGAAGATTTAACAACACTTCGTCGACCTCAAATCGTCGACTTCATGGGCTCTTCGTCGAACATGACCAAGACAAATAGAATTGGTGTCGACATATAGAAGTCAACACTCAGTCGAGACATTAGAAGTATGTGTCGACACAATCTCAACAGTGTCGACACATTAAGAGAATTTTGACGTGCCTTTTCACCTTCATTATTTAGAAGAGTATAAATAAGTCAACAAAATACTCTATCGAAACACTCTCCATATTTTTGAGACCAAAACCTTGTGTCGACAAATTCTCTCTTCTCAATCGAAGATTTCTCTCAACCCCAATGGCGCCAAAGCTTGAAGATAACGTCAACGAAGGCTATGAGCTGGTTCGCAATGCTTTTGATAATGCGGAACTCGAGATTAAAACAGTGGTAACCCTAATTACAGAAAATGGTTTCAAATTTCTGGTATCCGAACCTACAAAGTTATGGAAGAAAGAAATATTGGAATTCTATGGCGCAGCTACTTTAGATTCGACTGGACTTAAGATCAAATCTATAGTTCAGGGAGCTAAAGTAAAACTTACCTTGAAGAGCTTGAGGAAAACTCTTCAACTCCCAAGAACTTAAGAAGAAGAAGAAGAAGAAGAAGTACCCTCTACCAAGACCAGGGAAGCACTTCAGTGGTGTGGATTGGATCCCACCATGAAGATTGGATCTGCAATGAAAAGGAAAGGGATGAATCTGCAAGGAAAATTCCTTTCTGAAGTGGTTGGAAAGGTCATTCTCTGCAATCCAGGGGGACATGATAGGGTTTCAGCCTATATATTCAGCCTGATGACCAAGATTATCTTCAGACTAAACACAGATTGGTCTGTAGTAATCTTTGAAAAGATTAAGGAAGGTATAAAGAAGCCAAATCTGGGAAGAATCATGAGTCTATACTTGGCTGGAACAATTCCAAAAGTAATGGCACAGACTATTCATTCTAAGATCAATCACATGAGAAGAATGGATATAAGGATAATCTCCAGATGGGATAGGGTCCTAACAAAGGACATGGCTGATGAAGAAAGGCCAGAGATTCCTGAAAAATCTCTTGCACAAGACTTTACAGATGGTGCTCAGGTGCAGGGGGAGCCTCATCTTGAGGAACAGCCAACAAACTTATAAAGTGAAATGGCTACTCAAACTATACTTGAGGTAATCCAAGAAGTTAATTAATTAATTTTCAATAATGAGGATGAAACTCTAACTAAGCCTTTGATTGATGCTGACTAGAACACTCAAGCACAGGATGTTATCATGGAGGATACATCTATAGCTGATGATGCTCCTGAGTTGGTGGTGCCTCCAGTCCAACCTCAACAAGAGTTTACCCTTGAAGAGTTGTTCACTAATATAGAATAAGTAAGAACTGAGGGGGAGCAGACTGAAATTGAGGGGAAGCAAGCTGAAATTGAGGGGGAGCAAGTCAGGACTGAGGGGGAGGAGCAAGGGACTCAGAGGGAGCAACCTAGGATAGAAAAGGAACTATCTCCTAGTCCTCAGAAAAGAGTTGATATACCAAGTACCTCAGCTTCTAAAGATGAAGCAGAAATTCAAGCAAAGAAGAGAAAGTTGATGGTTTTCAAAAGAAGAAGCTAAAGCTATAAAAGGGCATTGCAAATTGCTCCATAACCTGCCCCAGCCATTGATTATAGTTCCTTACTGGTCTCTTTGCAAGTAAAGTTAGATGAACAAAGGATAGCCATGGAGAAATATATGGATAAGACCCATAAAGATTTGCAATTCTCCTTGGCTCAAGATATTAAATCCATAAGATTTGAAGTAAATCAGAACAAGAAGGAAATGATAGATTGCTTCCACAAAGGTGGCAATGTTGTAGTCTTTCTGGCAAAACAACAAGAAGGAATAAAGACTCAAGTTGATGATATTGCTGTTAAGCAAGTCTATGTCCTAGAAAATCAACTAATGATGAATGACAATCTGACTGAATCACATAATGTGATTGTTATAAAATTAAAGAATACTGATGCTGCCCATACTGAGGCAAGGGCTAAAGCCAAGTCAGATTTTGATAAACAATTACAGGAAGAACTAGCTGTTGTACAAACAGCTATTAAGAATTCTCAAAAGATCATTTCTGATCAGCTACTGAAACTTAGGTCATTTTATAAATATGGTGTTAATTATCTAGATAAACAAGTAAGATTTCAGAAAGATGACCTCAGAGATCATATTGAGAGAAAAGTCATAAAGGGGGAGAGAGTGTTAGTCAAAGCTGGCTCAAATCAAGCTAAATGGATATCTAATAGCATCAGAGCCACCCTTGGATATCCACCCCTATGTGATGATGATAATGTAGCTGAGTTAGTTATGCAACCTGCTTATTTTGAAGGTGATCAACCTGAACTTGCTCAGGTCATTTACCCTCCAGCAGATTTTGATATGATTATGCAAGAAGTACAGTCAATGTACAGTCCTCCACAGGAGTTTGACAATATTATTATTGAGAAAGTAGAAATGTCAGGGGCTGTCAAGGAAGCTCAGAAGGAAGCTCTATTGTCTAAGAAAAGGTTCAGAGAACAGGCTGAATTGAAGCCTGATTTTGGGCAATGGAGCCCTACTTCCAGAAATATTATATTGACTACATGGAAGGCTGTGAAGGACAAGACCCATGATAGGGGCATATGGTACACTGAGCAAGAATGACAAAAATCTGAAGCCAGGAAGGAAGCCATTCTACAATATAGAAGAAAGGCAAAAGCTAGGAAGCTACCTCCTAATGCTCAGGAGCCTAGCAAGTACTTCCCAAAGCCTTTTCATTACTTTGAAAGGCAAAGGATATGGGATGAAGAACAAAAGAAGAAAGATCTGAAGGGCAAGAAACCACCTGAAAATACTGAAGCTCCAGTACAAGCCAAGATCCAGTCAGGCAAAGGCATAGTCCTCAAGGAGCCTGATCAGCCTTAGAATAGAATAACTAGATTTTACAACATTGTAATCTTTGGTTTTAATAATCTATGTAAATTATTGTTAAGAAACTTTTGAAAGTTTAAACAAAACAATGATTAATGCTCATTATGTTTGCATCATTATTCTATGATGGCTTTTTATACATATTTTGTTTATAAGTTACCCTGTCATGTAACATTTTTATACATCATAATGTGTGTTTATTATGAATGGTTTATATCATTGACTAAGAGTTATGACTTCTCCAAATAGGGGGAGATTGTTGGGTACATTGAAAAATGTGTACCAGATTTGAAGAAGCCTCACCTTACTCAATGATATGCATCAAGGTGTATTTGATTTTTTTTAAAGTTTATATGTGCAGATTAAGAAAATGCAGGAATGCAGGAAATGTTTCTAAGTCCATGAGTCGACACCAGAAGAAGCTGTGTCGACACTTATGAAGGCTTGTGTCGGCACTGGAGAAAAGTTGTGTCGACACCTGGAGTAAATTGTGTCGACACTTGAAAAGGTTGTGTTGACACCAGAAGAAACTATGTCGACACACAGAGGCAGTGTCGACACATAGAGAAGCTTAGTCGACATCAACTATGTCGACACACAGAGGTAGTGTCGACACACAGAATACTTTGTCGACATCATCTGTGTCGACAAATAGGACTTGTGTCGACACACAGCAGAGTTTCAACAATGTTAATTTTTGTGAAGATAAGAAGAGACTGTGTCGACACACAGAACTAGTGTCGACACATTCTACAGAAGCTGTGTCGAGAAGCAGTGTCAACACCAAGGGTGTTGTGTCGACACCACCAAGGCTTGTGTCGACAGTTAGTCTATTTGTCGACACATAATGAAGTTCAGTCTCAACACTTTGCTGACAAAGATAAAGTTTCAAGAAGTGACTGGAAGACTTGATAGCTGTCATTACCAACCGGTCTACTCAAGCAATCAGAACTGTCAGAAGTTTGTTAGAAACCGAATCAGCCAGTTACTATGGAGGAAGTCTATATAAAGACATTCTCTATCAACAAGAGAATGAACACATACAGATGAGATAAAAAATATGAAAAACAGAAGAAGATTTTCAACAGAAGATCTAAGAAGATATTCTCAAGTGGTGATCTACTCAGAGTTTGTCAAGAGAATTCAAAGAAGAATTCAAAAGAATCTTCAGAAGAAGTTGGAGAGAGAGAGCTCCATCTATTCAAGTGAAGAAAGGGACTTACATCAACAAGTCTCTTAAGTGAAGATTCTGAACCAGTTTGCCAAGAAGAATTCAGATTGATTTCTGAATTTCAAGAAAGAAGTTGATTGAAGATCAACTTCAAAGGAGATCAACCTTACTGAGTTCAGATTCAAGACGCTTTGAAGAAAGCTAAGAGAGTTTGATCTCTAACATCAGATTCTTTCAAGAACTGATCAAGAAACCGTCCATCCTTTCTCTCTCAACCAGGGTGGTGGTAAATTTCAAATTTACATCTATTTTCAGTAGGATCTTTTTAAGATCTGAGTTGTAAGCCTGATTTATAAAGGCTGAGTTGTAGGAGAATAAGTTCTCTGAGTTGTAGGCCTTGTTGAAGGCTGAGGTAGGGCAGATTGACTGAGTTATAGGAGATTTTCATCTCTGGGTTGTAGGCCTTGTTGAAGGCTGAGGTAGGGCAGATTACCTGAGCTGTAGGAGTGTGGACTCACTCTGAGTTGTAGGAGCCTTGTTTGGGTTCTGAGCTGTAAGATCTGCGGATCTGAGGAGAAGGAAAGAAGTTAGGTCGAATCTAGCACACTGCTAGATAGGCGAAAGGGGAAAGTGGATGTACCCAGACCTTGGGGAACCACTATAAATCTGTGTGCCATCTGTGATTGTGTGTGATTCTGTGAATTATGTGATTGTGGTAGCTGTAGAACTGATTGATTTAATTTGATTATCTGAATTAATATTCTGCCTTAGTGTTAAAAGGAATTGCACCTATTCACCCCCCTCTAGGTGTTTAGGAACCAATTCTTTCAAAAGGCCACAACCAAACTCCAAGGCCAGTTTGCAACAGCGGACACCGCGGACTCACCAGTCCGCAAAACCTCCCGCAGATAAACCACCTAATGCGCCGGTTAACACAAGCTTGTAAATCTACAGGGCCGCAGATCAAACCAAGCACTGCCTACAGCCCGCGAACTGCAGTCCACTCAGGCAGCTTCATAAGAAGCCCATCCTTGGCCATAGGCAAACCAGGTCGCACAGTAGGCCGCACAGGCCGCTCCTCAAGAACAACCAAGCCATGGCACCCAGACTGCATCAGTAGTCCGCCCAGGCCTCGGGCTCAGTCCGCACAGTCCGCTTAGTCCGCCTGGCCTGCCCATCACCCACTTCCACTTCACAAATTTCAACAATAATAACAACAAGGAGAGCTTGCAAATGGCTCCATTTGAAGCTTTACATGGGAGACGTTGCAGGACACCTTTATTTTGGGCTGAGGTTGGTGAGATACCATTGCTAGGTCCGGAAGCCCTTGAAGATATGTAAATTTCAGTTAGGCTCATCCGAGAGAAGCTTCGAGTAGCCCAGGAGCGCTATGAAAAGTATGCCAGTCGGTGCAGGACTGATTTGAAGTTTGCGGTCGAGGATATGGTTTTCCTAAAAGTTTTCCCGATGTCTGGTGTGAAGCAATTTGGTAAGAATCATAAGTTGGACTCGAGATATGTGGGACCCTTCCGAATTATTGAGCGGATTGGTGTTTCAGCTTATAGGCTGGACCTAACGGCAAATTTTTCAGGAGTGCACAATGTTTTTCATGCGAGTCCGCTGCGGATGTGCGTGTTGAGCGACAGGCAGATTCTCAATGTTGTGCCCCAATTGGAGCCAAACCTTTCTTTTGTGGAGGTGCCTGTTCGTATTTTGGAGTCTCAGGATCGAGTACCATTGAGAAAGACAATCCCCATGGTCAAGGTTCTTTGGAGAAATCAAGACGTCGAGAGCGCGACGTCGGAATTTGAGTCGACGATGAGGAAATCTCATATGCATCTCTTCCCTTAGTTTTGGTAGGTCTCCTTGTTTTTGCGATTTTTGATTCTATCGTTTTGGTTTGATTTTGGTGTTGTATTAAGTTTCAGGGTGAAACTTCTTTTTAGGGAGAGTGACTGTAACGCACCCGATTTTTTTTCGATGATTTTATTTGATTTCATATCGTCATATTTATGATGTCAGGGCATTACCCTTTTTACGTCATGTTGTCGGCGCTGCACCGTTAGTGCGTTTTCGCGTCCGTTAGGTCTGATTGACCAGATTCTGGGATTTTTGTCGAAACTGAAAGTTTTCGAGTTGATAA
This sequence comes from Platanthera guangdongensis, assembly GCA_039583875.1. Lineage (NCBI taxonomy): Eukaryota > Viridiplantae > Streptophyta > Magnoliopsida > Asparagales > Orchidaceae > Platanthera > Platanthera guangdongensis. The sequence goes on along the minus strand of CM077151.1, from coordinate 224,510,319 downwards.
GTTAAGTTTTGTGGGTTTTGACTTGCTCGTCAAGTTCGACGTGGTCCGAGCATTGTTTTTTAGTCTCGGTGCGCGATTGTAGTTTTGTACTATTTACTTTTGTCTTAGACTTTGGGAGTGTATAACTCAAGTTTGTCACATCGGATTTTGGTTTTGACTTCGTCGTTAAATTTGTAGCTTCAGTGTTCACCTTCGGTTCGAGTTTTGTTTAATTCGGCACGCATTTGAGCTTCCATTCTGAGTCTTCTCGAGTAGCTATGGTTCTTCTCGAATAGCCTGTTTCATATTTCACTCGGACGCTGTTTTGAGGGTCAAAACGGCATCGTATCAAAAAATATTATCATGAAACTTGTTCGTCGCGATGAGATCTACAACTTTCATGATGACCGCGTTTCGATTTGAAGCCATATTGAGCCCTTATTTTCATTTTTTTCTCCTGGAACTCAAGTGATATGCTGCTACTCGAGTAATTCATGCTCGAACTCGAGTAATATGCTGCTACTCGAGTAATACATGCTGGAACTCGAGTGATGAGATGCTACTCGAGTAAAATATGCTGCTACTCGAGTACAACATGCTTGAACTCGAGTGATATGTTGCTACTCGAGTATATTATGTTGGAACTCGAGTGGTTCATGTTTCCACTCGATTAGTCCGTTCCTATCTGGTTTCAGGCGCTGTTTTGAGGATAAAACGGCATTGTATCAAAAATTGGTTAACATGACATTTGTTCGTCTCGACGAGATCTACAACTTTCATGTTGACCACTTTTCGATTGGTAGCCATCTTCAACCTTTATTTTTATTTTCCGCGCACCTGCTCGTAAATAGTCCGATTTTAGACAAAACTTTTTATAAATACCTATATATATATATATATTTACGTATACTTAGAATTAGAACCAGCCCCATTCTTCCTTTAGGACATCTTCTTCTGCTTCTTCTTCATTGAACCGAACCAGAACTGAAGAAGCATGAGGACGGCAATGGCGGAGCGTGAGATTTCGTGAACCTTCTGGTCGCTGCCGACGGAGCTCCGATGCTCGAAATCTTCATTCGAGCATAGATTTGAAAAGCTCTCGGCGAGATCTACGTCACCGTGGTAATTTTTTTCCCATTTCTTAAGATTTCTCGTTAGGGTTATTTGGCCCTAACTTCCATTTCGTCCACTCTTGTTCAGATTTCAGCTTCTCTCGTCTCTCTTAGTCCCGATCTGCCACGAGGTGTGATTTGGAGGCTTTCTCTGGTAATGACAAGGCAAGTGGCTCCTTTCCTCTCCTTTTCCTTATGTTCTTATGGTAAGACTTTCATCTTATATTAATGTTCATGTATCTTTTAGAGTATAAGATGTTAAAACTTTTTAGGCTTACGCTTAGGGTAATTTTTTCGACGTCGTTGAGCGTAGGATACGTTGCGCTTAGTTTAGGTCGATTATAGGTCGTGGTCTTCGATTTAGTGTTATAATACTTAGGTGTTGTGCCGATTTTGAGATGGTGATGTTGGGGGTATGAGTGTTGGTTGTGGTTAGCATACCACCCAACCGGGAGGCCCTTTCTTTTCGTGGATCATCATAGTGGGGGTATGCTTAGTTTCTCCTATCCTGGACTGTTGGGTTCTGGTTGGCCCGGTTTGGACATGTTTGTGGACCACAATATAGATTGTGAGATGGTTGAGGATCCAGAATTGGGTTTAGGGCACTTGAGGTCGTCGCCCTCCCCAGCGTGCAACGCAGTCATACCACATGTTGATGATCCACCCTCTTCTGAGCCGTATTGTGCTTAGTTAATTTCTTGTGGTTTATGCCACAGTTTGCAAAATTTTGCTGATTATGCCCAGACTTGTTAACCTTTGCACTTGTTGCATTCTTTTTAATTTAGAGGTTATTATATTGGCTAACATTTCTCTACTTATTCTATTTGGCTAATCATTGCTGTTTTTTTGCATTCTTCCTCCTTGGGTTGGGTTTGGTACACCCTCCTTTTTTTTTCTTACTCACTTGCTTGTCTATTCTTTTGCCACTTATTTTTTTTTTGCTTACTGAGGTGTTCTTCTCTTGAATGCCTCAGGTTCAGGGCTGTAGCCGGCGGTGCGGCTGAGTAGTTTTGTTGTTGGGATTGCTGAGGGTGCCTCGAGGTTGCGAGGTAGCTTTTGTTCTTTTGTAGTATGCTTCAGACTTGAGAACTTTAAGTGGGTTCGTGTCAGGTGTTTGACGCCCACTAATTGTTTAATGTCGTTCTTGGATATTTGGCTAGTTGCTAGTGTCTACCTTTGTGTTAGTAGTTTTTGCTCTCTGGGAAGGATTTATGCTAGGATGCTTATAGGTATTTTCAACTATAAAAGCAACTATTATTACTATATCATGTACATCATGTTTTAAAACTCTAAATCACTATATTTAAATACCGTACAAACTACTTCGATATCATTCCTATAAATTTAGTGTAATGCATGCCTTGAGTTTTTTTTGGGGATGCTAGACACATGTAGGATGTCTAACCTGTTTACTATAGTATTTTTCGACGCGTTTAACTACTTTTCTTCTAGTGGACTCGTGAGCCACTAAGCCGAGGGATACGGCTAATTGCCTAACTTAAAATAATCTTCTTCAATAAAACATTTAAATCATATTTTTAGTATTGAGTCTGAGTGTTGCCTGAGCGACTGCAGTTATCCCTGCTGACGTGGCATCATGATGCGCATTTTCCCTTACTCTGATATTTTGTCGTTGTGGTGAAAATGTGGGTTGTGACAGTAGGAAACACTAGAACCATGCACTTCATTACATATCTTTGTCTGAATATCACCAATAGTTGGAATACAAAATCTGTCGCGGAACTTCAAGGTACCCACATCATCAATCGAAAAGTCTAGTAATTCCCCTTTTTCAGTTTGACTCCAGATATGCTCTAAATCTGGATCTTCCATCTGTTGAAGCCTTGCAAGCATAATCCACGAAGGCTCTGCCACTTCCAAGCTACTCTACGAGTCGCTACTCCCAACAATTATGTTCATTAATAAGAACTCCTCCACCAAGGTTTGCATAGAAAGATTAAAGATTTGCACGGTCTTTCTACTCAAGGCGTTTGCTACCACGTTAGCTTTGCTCGGGTGATAAAGGATATTGACCTCATAATCTGCAACATACTCTAACCATCTATACTGGTGGAAATTTAGCTCCTTCTAAGTGAAGACGTACTTCAAGCTCTTATGTTCTGTATAAATCTTGAACAATGTGCCGTACAACAGATGTCTCCAAATCTTTGGGGCATAAATTATCGTCACAAACTCCAAATCATGCGTAGCATAATATTTTCGTGAACCTTCAATTGCTTCGACCCATATGCAATCACTTTTCCTTCAGCATCAAGACACATCAAAGCCCGATGTGCGATGCATCTACATAAACTGTATACTCCACTCCTTCGGTAGGTAAAGTCAATACTAGAGCAGTGTTTAATCTCATTTTCTTTCGGTAGGATAATAGTTCAAGCATGAGTATCAGTACTTGACAACCCCGTGTTTAAATACGACCTTGATACTACAATTCGACATGTACACTTGCTTGTTCGGGTTCTAGCACATCAAGTTTTTAGCGTCGTTGCCGTGGATGCTTTTTCGTCAATATTAGGAAAATGTTTTCGCTATTACTTCTGCAAAAAATCAAAAAATTTTCCTTTCTCTATTTTCTTCTTCAAGTTTTTATTTCCCTTCTTCTCTTTTTCTTTCCTCCATTCTCCTTCTAATTTTCTTAGTGCATGACCCGCACGAATCCGTCGCTACTTGTAGACTTGGACCCAGAAATCGAACGCTCCTTTCAGAGAAACTTGCGATTCAGAGGTTCTACTTCTCAAACAGCGGTTGAGAATTCCGACGGTGATTGTAATTTTAATTCTGAAATGGGAGATCCCAACCCAGAAATGGCTCAGCAAAGGACCATGTCCGATTATGCTCGACCCAACCTAAAGGGGACTGAAACAAGTATTGTTTGACCTGCAATTGCAACAATAACTTCGAGCTTAAGCCTAGCATCATACAAATGGTGCAGCAATATGTACAGTTCGACGGATTACAATATGAAGATCCGAACTTGCATATTGCCAATTTTCATGAAATCTGTGACACCTTCAAAATAAATGGTGTCTCAGACGATGCTATAAGGCTAAGACTCTTCCCCTTCTCCTTAAGAACTAAAGCCAAATAGTGGTTGAGTTCTCTTCCAAGAGGATCAATCACTACTTGGAACATTTTAACTGAAAAGTTTCTCTCTCGTTATTCCCCCGCCACCCCCCCCCCCCCCCCCCCCCCGCCAAAACTGCTAAGCTAAGAAATGGTATAACTTCGTACTCTCAAATTACTTCTGAGACCCTCTATGATACATGGTAGAGGTTCAAAGAGCTTTTGAGACGCTGCCCCCCATCATGCTCTGCCTGTATGGTTACAGGTCCAGACACTTTACAATGGGCAAAATCAAGAAACTAAGCAAATGATAGATGTCGCTTCCGCTAGTTCTTTGGACCGCAAAACTCCGGAAGCCACTCTTGAGCTTATCAAGGACATGGAGATGAACAGTTATCAGTGGAATTCGTCTAGGACTCGCCCATCTAAACCTGCAGGTATCTATGAAGTGGATTCGGTGTCGCAACTGGCGCTGCAAGTGGAGATGCTGAACAAGAAGATTTCGGAGATGACTGCTTCCTCCGTCTCTAAGGTATATGAAAATGCAAATGCTGCTGCTGCCGAGTAGGTGGATTATCTGGGGAACATAACCAGGCCTGCTCAAAATAATTTTGCCAATAATTTTTCTGCTTTTTCTAATTTTTCTGCACCTCCTGGTTTTAATTCTTTTTCGAACTCTTATAATCCTGGATGGCGTAACCATCCTAATTTTTCTTGGAGTAACCCTGCTAATGCTGCACGCCCACCACATGATTTTACACCACCACCACCACAATAAAACCAAAATCTTCAAAAAAACCCCTCTCTTTGGAAGAAATTTTATCTAGATATATAAGCTCGAACGATGCTACTATTAGAAACTTAACAGGGTCGATGAAAAGTTTAAAAAACCAGGTTTGGCAACTTGCCAATGCTTTTTCCGAGAGACCACCTGGAACTCTTCCCTCGAACACTGAACCTAACCCAAGGGAGCACGCAAATGCGATTTCCCATCGGAGCGGTAAGGTTATTAACGAGTCCACCATCAGGGAAGAGCCAAAGGTGATTGTCCCTCCTGTTGTGGAAAAAATTATCCCCACGGAAAATGCTAAATCAACTTTTGAAAATGAAAAATCTACTTTAGATAAAGAAAAAGATATTTCTGTTTTTTCTGATTTTGGAAAAGAAAATGATGACGTTCAAAATGATGCTCCGGTTGTTATAAAGGAATTTCTGTCACCTCCTTATCCGGCTCGACTTAGGAAAGAAAAACTAGACGATCAGTACCAACATTTCCTTGAAATGTTCAAACAAATTCATATTAATTTACCATTTCATGAAGCGATTAGTCAAATTCCTAAGTATGCAAAATATCTTAAGGATTTATTAACGAACAATACGAAATTGGAAAATTTATCGCATGTAACCTTAAATGAAGAATGCTCGGCGGTCGTTAAAAACTCTAATCTTCCTAAAAAGATAAACGATCTGGGTAGTTTTTCCATTCCTTGCATTTTTGGTGATCTGTTTGTTAAACATGCGTTAGCGGATCTAGGAGCGAGCATCAATTTGATGCCCTTTTCTTTATTCAAAAAGCTAGGATTGGGCACTCTTAGCCGTACAAGAATAAGTATCCAGTTAGCTGATAGGTCAATTAAGTAACCTTTAGGTATCGTTGAGGACGTGCTAGTAAAGGTCGACAAATTCATCTTCCCGATGGATTTTGTCATTCTCGATATTGAAGAGGACGTCGAGGTCCCTCTTATCCTTGGTCGACCGTTCCTAGACACCTCTCGAGCGGTCATCAATGTTAGTAACGGAAAGTTGTCTTTGCGTGTGGGAGATGATGAGGTCAAATTTTCTATTAATCAATCAATGAAAAACTCTTTAAAAAATGATGATTCATGCTTGTTTCTTGATGTTTTAAATGAAGATTCTTCACTTTCTCTTTCCAACATCCCTTCAAATGAATTTTCCTCTTCTTTTTCTGAAATTTCTTCAGATGATTTTGAAAACACGGTTATGTCATTACAAGCAAATTTTGAAAATGATTCTGTCTTTGGTAGAAAGAAGTATGAAAATCTTATTTTTGAAAAAGAAAAGAATTTGAAAAACTCTTATGATGAACCGCCCCATCTTGATTTAAAACCACTCCCTGATCATCTAAAATATGTCTTTCTTGAAAAAAATTCTAAATTGCCTGTTATAATCTCGGCCTATCTTTCTCAATCCGAAAACGATCAGTTGATCGAAGTAATACAAAAGCATCGCCGAGCTATAGCGTGGCAAATTTCCGACATTTCTGGCATAAGCCCTTCTTTTTGTACTCATAAAATATTTTTTGAAAATAATCCTAAGGGTGTAGTCCAACCACAATGTCATCTCAATCCAAATATGAAAGAGGTTGTGAAGGAAGAGGTGCTTAAGTTATTATATGCGGGGATAATTTATCCAATTTCCAATAGTCCGTGGGTAAGTCCGGTCCAGGTTGTTCCTAAGAAGGGTGGGATTACGGTAGTAACGAACGAAAACAACGACTTAATTCCAACTAGGACAATAACAGAATGAAGAATGTGCATCGATTACCGTAAGCTAAACGATGCCACTCGAAAAGATCACTTCCCCCTCCCCTGCCTTATCGATCAAATTTTAGAACGTTTATCCGGCACAGTTTTTATTACTTCCTCGACGGTCTCTCGGGGTATTTTCAAATCCCTATCGCACCCGAGGACCAAGGGAAGACAATATTCACTTTCCCCTTCGGAACTTTTGCTTATCGTAGAATGCCTTTCAGGTTATGCAACGCACCCGCTACCTTTCAGCGGTGTATGCTTGCTATTTTTGATAAATACCTGGAAAATATTATGGAAGTATTTATGGACGATTTTTCTGTTTTTGGCAACTCCTTTGACTTATGTTTAGAAAATTTGGAAAACGTTTTACAACGCTGCGAAGAAACCAACTTAGTTTTAAATTGGGAGAAGTGTCACTTTATGGTGCGGGAGGGCTTAGTCCATGGCCATAAGATTTTCGCTAAGGGAATTGAAGTGGACAAGGCAAAAATTGAAGTAATTGAAAAGTTACCGCCGCCTACAAATATTAAAGCGATTAGAAGTTTTTTAGGGCACACGGGTTTTTATCGATGATTCATTAAAGACTTTTCAAAAATTACTAAACCTCTCACCCACCTTCTCGAAAAAGAAACTACTTTCGTTTTTTATGAATCTTGTCTCGCTGCGTTTGACTTAATTAAATCCAAACTTATAAATGCTCCTATTATGATCGCCCCAGTTTGGGATTTAGCATTCGAAATAATGTGTGATGCGAGTAGTCATGCGGTAGGTGCGGTTCTAGGACAACGAATTGCTAAGAACTTTCATCCAATTTTCTATGCTATTAAAACTTTAACTTCTGCTCAAGAAAATTACACCATGACGGAGAAAGAACTTTTAGCTGTTATTTTTGCTTTTGATAAATTCCGACCGTGCGTTACTCTTGCTAAAGTTATTGTTTTTACGGATCATTCCACTTTGAAGTACCTCCTTTCTAAACCGGATGCCAAGCCGCGTCTTATTCGCTGGATCCTCTTACTTCAAGAATTCAAATTGGATATTCGGGATAAGAAAGCAGCGGAAAACCTAGCGGCTGATCATCTTTCTCGTCTTGAAAATCTCAAACTTGATATTTTAAATGAAAATTTTATTGACTCTTTTCCGGATGAACGACTTTTAAACATTTCTTCTTCTACCCCCTGGTTTGCCGATCTGGCCAATTATCTTGTGGCCCAGGCCCTTCCAAAAGAATACTCTTCTCGCCAAAAGAAGAAATTCTTTTTGGAGTTGAAGTATTATTTTTGGGAGGACCCCTTTCTATTTCGCATTTGTGCGGATCAGGTGGTTAGAAGATGTGTTTCCCAGGAAGAAGGTCAACAAATTTTAAAGCATGTTCATGAGGGTCCGACTGGCGGGCATTTTCAAGCAAACCGCACCACCCACAAAGTGATTAGTGCTGGCTTTTACTGGCCAAGCATATTTAAAGATGCGTAACTCTTTGTGAGCGGGTGTGATCGGTGACAACGGGCTGGAAACTTATCTAATAAAAATGAAATGGAACAAAATTATTTTCTGGAATGCGAAGTTTTTGATTTATGGGTCATTGACTTTGTAGGCCCGTTTCCCTCAAGTCTACGAAATAAATATATTCTAGTCGCAGTAGATTATGTTACTAGGTGGGCGGAGGCCCAAGCTTTACCAAGAAATGATGCTCGCGTCGTAGTTGCCTTTCTTAAAAAATTATTTTCTCATTTTGGTTTTCCGCGAGCAATCGTTAGTGATAGGGGAAGTCATTTTTGCAACGCTCAACTCGCTAAAGCTTTAACTAAATATGGCGTTACGCATAAACTATCAACTGCTTATCACCCCCAAACTAACGGTCAGGTCGAGGTAGTCAATCGAGAGCTTAAAAGAATTTTGGAAAAAAACTGTTTCTACTTCCCGTAAGGATTGGTCTTTAAAGTTAGACGATGCTCTTTGGGCCTATCGGACAGCGTACAAGACCACTATTGGTTGTACTCCTTTCCGACTAGTCTATGGAAATCGTGTCATCTCCCAGTAGAAGTGGAGCACCGTGCGTATTGGGCGTTAAAGTTTTTTAATTTTGATCTGCACTCGGTCGGTGAGCATAGAAAAAACCAACTAAATGAGCTTGACGAGTGGCGAGCGTACGCTTATGAAAATAATAAAATTTATAAAGAACGCACGAAACTTTATCACGATAAGAACTTGCGCCATCCTAAAATGTTTAAACCTGGCGATCACGTTCTTATTTTCAGTTCTCGCCTACGTCTTTTTCCTGGCAAACTTAAATCTAGATGGTCTGGACCATTTACGGTCAAGGACGTTTATCCTTATGGAACTATGTTGCATTCGCACCCCGATAAGGGTGATTTTAAAGTGAATGGGCATGGACTTGAACATTATTTTTCAAATGATTTTGTGTCTCCTGCAACAGAGGATCTTGTCTTGGACTCTTAAATATTTATCTTGTTGTGGAACATTTTTATTTTTGGACTTATTATTATTATAAAACTTTTAATTTTATTCGGACTTTAAATTGTTGTAATAAAGAACAATCTTGGGCACCTGCCCACAGACTCTATTTTTTAGGCTTTTATTTTGCTCTTCCTTCTGGAGGCCAACCAAGCAAGTTTGTGACCTCCGCTCCAACGTTGCTGATAAAAGGATGGATCAAGTCAAACCTGCTGACGATCAAGTGCACTAAAAAGCAAGCATGGGGGAGCGACATCCGCCTTCATCCCATAAACTCGGGGAAGTCTTGTTCTTTTTATTACATTTACTTTCTGCATTTTTCTCTCCTTCTCAGTCTCCTTCTCGTTCTCATTTTTCTTTTTGTTTATTTCATTGAGGACAATGAAGAATCTAAGTTTGGGGGAGGGTTTAGTTAGTTTCTTTTTTCCTTTTTCTTTCTTAAAACCAAAAAATCTTTTGCTTTCTTAAAATCAAAATCTAAAAAATTAGTATAGTTTTGTTAAGCTTCTTTAGTATTACTTTTATTTTAGCCTTATCAAAAATCAAAAAAAAAAGAAAAAAATCTATAAAACAAAAATCCAAAAAGAATTGCTAAAATCTATTTGAAAAACAAAATCTAAAATTATTTTCTATCTTTATTTTTATGTTTATTCTAGTGATGTGTAGGCCCGTGCGGTTCCTTAGTTCTATTTAGATTTCTTTGAATTGGTTTTCTAAATTTATCATTCTTACATAGCTTAGTTTTACTGATTTCTTGTTCTTAAATATAGGCATCTGTTTTTTACGTTATAGATTAGCAATTTGTAGTCTTCTCTTTATTCGGTTAGTTGCGTATGAATGGTTACTAGGTAACATTACCTCTTTTTTCATTTGTGAGGTAATACTTTCTTGGTGTCTAGAACTTGTCCCTAGCTACTTTCAAAGCATTTGCGTCGTTTTTCATGTACTTTAGAAATGATTTAGGCCACCTTTGATTCGTTTGAGCCTTTTTGCCCACCAAAAAATTTCACCATTGCAAAACAATTTTTGGGCCTTTTTCCATGTTTCTTTGTTTTTAGCTCCACCTTTCATTTCATTATTTCGCCAAAGACAAAATTCCTTTCCTATTTCACACTAAACTTTGAGCTTGAATATTATGTTTGTGAAGGGTTATTATCTTTGAAAATGAAAAGGAAAATTTATAGCTTATATTTGGAGCTTTCCTTAAAAGTAAAAAAAAAGAGAGAGTTATTATCAAAAGTATTATCAAAATGAAATGAAAAAAAAGTAGTTTATTATTGGCCAATATTATGAAAAGAAAAAAAAATTTCATGGCCTTGTTTTGTAGTTTGAATTGGAGAAATGACATACTTGTCATTTCTCATTTTGGTTGTGGTTTATTTATTTTGAGCTTAACCTTGGTTTAGTGTGTGTCTTAGCCTTCATTTTTATCTTTGCTTTTCACTTCCTAATCATTTGCCTAAGCCAAGTCATTACGCCTATTTAAGTCCTTTTGATCTTTAGAACGTGAATTGCGTAGTGGAGAGAGTGTGAATGAACAAGCCTATGGCCACCATCATTGACGGATTTCTTTGGATGTTATCTTGAGATGACTTAGTGGTCATTGTTATTCTAGTAACCTAGTAGTTCATTTAATGCGCCGTTTAATTAGAACGTTTACTTTTGCTTTTCTTATTTTCTTAAAGTCATGGATGCCTTGTTTTAGGATTTAGAAATATGTAAATTTTCTTTATGTTCTAATGATATTTTTAGATCTCCACTTTCAAGTTTTTTATTGTGCACTTCTCACCCCACTAGTTATTAACATAGGAATTAGGATAGTTTAATTTTTATGTTTTGTTTTTCTTAATTATGCAACCTAAATTTTCTTTGTTTTCTTTCCCTAGTTCTTTAATTTTTATTCGCCTATGGGCAAGCAAAAGCTCTAGCATGGGGGAATTTGATGACTAGCTTTAGTCATCCCTTTTGGGGTAGTTTAGTGTTCATAATTCTTAGGTTTTATTATAGTTTTATGTATTTATAGGCTTGTTATGTTGTTATTTTATTTTAATGTTTTGTTATGTTATAGTTTTATATGTTTTATGTATTCTCACTTCTATGTTTATCTATGTTATGATTATAACTAATATGTGTGTTATTTTATTTTATTTGTAGGTTCATGGCCCAACAACATTATAACAAGTGCAGCCCACATCATGATGCAGCCGACCCCCTTTAATTGATGCTACCCGGGCCATTGGTGCAGCCCTCTTCAAGTTGGTCGGTCTTCATTGGTGCAGCCCAAGTCCAGCCCCTCCTAGCTGCAGCCCGGCCTCCTCCCCACTTCAAGATGCAGCCCACAAAGAGCAGCCTGCCCCCTTCAAAGTGCAGCCCACTCTCTCCATACTTTGGTCCATTTGAGGCCCATGCATGGCCGGCCACTCCTCATGCATCCCCTCTTTCATTACCACTCTCTCCCCTTTATTATTTTCTCTTCCATTTACTCCTCATGCATCTCCCCACTCACCCCTTCTCTCTTATTTAATTCTCATTCACCCCTCTTTCCCTTTCTCTCATTCTCATTTAAACCCATCCATCCCCCCCATCTTTTATTTATTTTGTTCTTTTTCATTTTGCAATATGAACATGCATGCATGTAGCCATTCCCTCTCCCCTCATAAATGCCATACATGCATCCTCTCCCCTATGCATGGCCGGCCACCCCCTTGCCCCCTCTTTTCATTTCATTCTAGAAGCTTCTCCATCTCCTATAAAAGACACCCCATCCCTCAAGCCTAAAGAGGAATTTTGGGAAGTGAAGTTTTAAGCTAAATTTGAGTGTTGAGTTGGAGAGTGAAGAGTGCTTGTGAGTAGTTATTGTTAGTTTCATTATTGTATTTTTCATTAGTGCAAGTTTTCTTCATAACATAGTCTTGTCTTTTTAATATTTTGTGTACTCCTTTTTTTGCAAGTAATGAAAATGTTCCTCTCTTATCTTGTTTTTTTTTCTTCCCTTTCAATTATGAGTAGCTAATTTCTCTTAGCCTTCGATTGTGAGGATCCATAAAATGAGATGAGGGTTTCTTTTATTTCATAGTTTTATTCTTGCTTAATTTTACTCGATCCTTCTTTGATTTTTATTTTGTCGACTCTATATTTCCGGTATACGGTAGTAGGCTCGAGATCTCATATTTGAGTAGCCGAGAGGCTCGTGAATGTGAAAGATCACTCAAAGAAGGAAGGAGTTGATCACAACACTAGAGATAGGATGACGTAAATCTTCTGGATTGGAGTCAAATCCAATAGTGCAGGTCACCTTGATAATGCGACTTTAGGCCTTTTTGACTTGAAAGAGATTTCGGTCAAAACGTCTATATGTCAGGGGATTTAATGCTCTAGAGAGATTATTTCCTAATTTTTGATATGTCGCGGTCGAGTATGATTTGCAAATTTAAAACTATGCCTTTTCATCCCTCTCATTTCGTTTTATGGTGAATCTTCGATCGAATGCTAACTTTTTATTATAAGTTTTTCGTCTAAAAATTATCTTTAGTTTTTTTTTCTCCGAATCAAATTTCTCAAAACCCACTTTCTTTCTGTAGGATAATAGTTCAAGCGTGAGTAGCAGTAGTTGACAACCCCGTGTTTAAATACGACCTTGATATTACAATTCGACAGGTACACTTGCCTATTTGGGTTCTAGCCCATCAGAAATAGCACGGGTAGCGACAGAAAGATGGAAGGTAGGGACAAGTAGGAGAACCATGCATTTTACTCACTCACGAATGCTTCCGCCCATTCATGAACAAATCGCACGATTAACCACAGAATGGAACAAACTAGAAAGCTATAGGAAAACCGTGTGTTTCCTTCATGCACGGTTATGATGAAACTGTGCATCAACCGTGCGTGAGGATAGTCGAACTCAGCTCAATGAAATTCATCGAGCTCAACTCGATATTCTTCCAGCTGAACAAAATGCACGATCGGGCTCAAACCGTGCGCGAATAAAACGCACAGTCATGCATTTTCCAAAAAACAAAATTCCTGGCTTGGTAAAAACGCACCACATGTACAACAAAACCAAAACTGGAGCACAAGTTCCCAGTAACAAATATACAACAAAGATAACAGTAGGAAAGAGGCATAGGGAGCACCATGTGCTTACCCCCAACAACAGAATGTGCAAATGCACACCCTTTGACCAAAATAGTGCACAAAATTGTCAGGTGACTATCTAAACAAAAATATAACTTTTCCAATTAAAAACGTAATGCACATGCAAGATAATAAGCCCAGATGAGTACGAAAAACCCTATAAATATCGGACTCATCACACCACCAGACTTAAACATTTGCTCGTCCCGAGCAAATCATCTCTCCTTGACTAGAAAATAGCTAGCTGGCTTAGTAATTTCGAAATACAGTAATGTGAGAAATCGAAAACAGCAAGGGCATAAAAATATAATAGATATAATTTCTAATTATGCTACGAAGTTTATAAAGTTTGACAAGTGTAAATAAGTATTGTAACTACTCAAAAATAGAATTCTGGAGAATGGTTCAGTCATGTTTAGGAATAAAGTAGGCAGGCCACTAAGTTGAGCAATGCCAAAGACCGGGGCTCGAGAAAATCTCCAAAGGAATCCACCAATGTCGGTAACTATATGCTCGTCTGTTCACACTCACTCCACGACACTAGTTTGAATCAAGCACGAATCGGTAGGACTTGGAGTATAATATATGCTTAGGTGAAGGCGGGGTATACAAAGACAAACTAGACGGACATGCACACCCAAAATGAGATCGCCCGAAAACACTCAAGGCAAAACTCAACGATCAAACACGTGTGGCGCACCACCAGACTTGGACTTTTGACGGTGCTTGCATGTCCAAAATGAACACAATGCAACAAAATTTCCAACTCAACAACAATATTTTTTCTTCTTCTTCTTTTATTCCACATTGGGAATTTTCAGTTCATTTACTATTATATTTTTTCTTCCCTTTTTTATCCAAAAAGCCAAAACAAGCCGAAAAAATACGGCAACACCATAAGCTGCACAAACATCAACATAACTTCCCACACATAACGGATACAAACTAAAACAAAAAAAAAAGCTAACCGAGCGACCACGTTCAGATGTGCGAGTAGGAAAGTATATATGGCTTTGGTAGCGAGGTGTAGGGATGTCAAAGGAAGGGACAGGCTCAACGGGGATAACAACGGATAGATGTTGGGAATGGTACAAGGCTCAAACTAAACAAAGTGACGGCCTACATCACGCGCTCACTTGATTAACCATGAACCCAAGCTTCGAGAGTAGGTAGGGGCAAGTTCTTAGCCACCGAGAAAGACAACCCTTCCTCCTGACTCGAGCAATACGAGGCTACTGGCGGCTACAGACATTCCTACACTACCTTTCAATTGCTCCAGATTCCACAGTTTTGAGTAGTACAAACATTATTTATAAATGCAGAAAAACATGAATCTATGAGCATAAAGAAAAATTAAAACTATACTATTTCTACACACCATGAGTACTCGATTAGGAGCACTGCATGGGTTTCACACTGCCCTATCCTAAAATCCTTATCCAGCACCACTATCTTAAAGTTAACACAAAAGAAATAAATTAAAGTTGGGCCGAGCGCTTTCTTAAGTGCGCGCTCATGCGGTGTAGGTGCACAATGCTATCATGATTAAATAAAAACTGAAAATGAAAATACTCTCGTGGAATACAAGTGCATGTGCAAAGGTAACTCGCGAAATTTTCCCGCACCAGACTTATACTAAACAATCTAACCATGATTTGCAATAAAAACAGAAAAATAAAAGGTGAGGGAAGAGGTTACCCCATACTCAGCAAATGAGCATACCAGAAGATTGGCGTTAATTTCAGCAGACAGTCCACGGCACAAACTAACTCCACCTGCATAAGAGAATATCTCCAACCACGCATACTCAAAACATATAATCACAGTATCATATTTGAATAAACCAAATGCGGTAAAATTGGCTTGTCTCCCAGAAGCCCTTTTCTTTACTGTCCTTAAGGTGGACGAAATACATGTATTAGCAGTTATATAAATATTGTTCAGGGAATAAGTTCAAAACATAATGATAAAGGTCTACAAATACACACAGCAGTAAACAGTAAACGAAACTAGAAAAAGCAGCAAATGAAAACCCCGGAGATCCTTCACTCCTCAGCTGAACGCTGACTTGTGATAGATCCCCCCAGCCACGTGAGATGAGGGCGAGGCGAAGGCTTTATGGCCCAGGTAAGACGAGTCTCCCCTGACCCTAACCTTGTCCTTCACACACCGGTGGGCAAAATTCTATGCCTTTCATAGGAGCAGCTCCTTTCGTTTCAGATCCACAGAAGGGGATCTCCAGGGTGGTATGATCACACCCACCAATTCAGCAGCAAGTTTATCTTTCGCATCTGGGGGCATCCTTTCCTCACCCGCAGCGGGTGAAAGATCAGCCCAAGTTACCTGTTTAATAGTTTTACAAACTTTGTTAGAACAAATAGAAGATTCCAATTAAGTTTTCTGCACGCTATCAACGGCCGTGCTCACCTCATATTTCTTCTCAACGGAATCTTGTTTCATATTAAGTGACTCCGTCTCTATCTCTCCCTCAACCACCGTCAGCTGTTCTATCACTTTCTTAACCTTCTCTTACTCATTCAGTAGAATACCTATCTCAGCAGCACTAGATACATCATTAGATAACGAATCATTTCATTGCAAAAATTCTCCATGTTCATTTGTACTAATATGGGGATGTGAAGATGATAGAGTCAGATTTACATAGGAGCCGAAGTGACACCACTCGCATTAAATTGCAAGGTAGCTTCACTGTCTTTCAGGAATGGGACCCCTAGGATGGGTTTTGACATATTTCCCAAAGGCCATAACACCTGAAAGTTGGTGACTACAGCAACCCCATTCATAATTACTTCCACATCTTTGATCTCACCATCGGTCTTAACTACCGATCCATCCGCTAGCACTAGAGAATTTTGGACATCAGATTCGATACTTAAATTTAATTTTTCCACATCTTGCAAAGCAAGAATGTTGCAGGATGATCCAGAATCGCATAGAGCTATTGTCTCTACCGCACTGATCTCACATTTGATGGCCAATTCATTATTATCGCACTCCTCCGCATCCCCAGCACTCTTCCCTTTCTCATGGGGATTTTTCTCCGTGTCACTAGGGAGGGTGCTACGAGTACGCTCGGACAATGCAAGGGCTAGTTGACCCAACTATGTCTCCAAGTTCCTCATAGATGCAGTTTGAGTGGCCATATTTGATTGGGCCATCTCCACAAACTTCTCCATCATCTCTTTCACAGCACTTTTACGAGTTCCTCGTACGTTAGGATTGTAACCCATATATGGCGATCGCGACTGGCTACTAGAGGCTTTGTCATCAAACTGATGGTGGCCTCCCTGCTATCTTTGACCGGGAGCATTCTGATTCCATGAGAAATTGGGATGATTTCTCACATTGGGGTTATAAACATTATTAAAAGGAACATTGTGATTTTGACTTTTATAAAATTCACATTTTCATAAGACATTATACCTGACGGCTAAGCAATGCTTTCTCCAGTGGTGCACTCGTAGGCATGATGACCAGGGTTACCACAACCCTGGCAAGATATGTCCATATACCAAGCTGGAGGAGGGGAAGATCTGGTCAACATATTCCTACCATCTAAAGTGTGATGGCTCGCCTCCAATTGTTGTACCACAACGTTAACTTCAAACAAAGTCCTCGCCCTTCTAGGGGCATTTCTCCTGGCGGTCCAATAAGTGTTATGGTAGGCGGTATCTCGAAGTAGCCTCAATGCCTCTTTCGGAGATAAGTTCATTATCATGCCACCAGCAGCTGCGTGGATCATTGCCATGAAATTGGGTTCAATACCAAAGTAAAATATTTCAACTAGATTCCACGGCTCACAGCCGTGCTCTGGGCATCGACATTGCAGTTCCGAGAATTTCTCCCACACCTCGGATAGCGTCTCATGGTCTAGTTGTCGGAAGGTTGCAATATCCCTCCGAGCATTCACTATCTTATCCACCGAGTGGAACTTTGTCAAGAACATAGAGGACAATTCCTCCCAAGTAGTAGCGGTCCCTGGAAAAATGGTTTGTAACCAGGTCTTTGCCTTGTCCCTCAACGAGAACGGGAACAACCTCAGCTTCACAACGTCGTCAGAAATTCCAGCATGCTCGAAAGTGCCACAAATCTTCAAGAACACTGCCAGATGGAGTTGCGGGAACTCACTCGATAATCCCGAGAACTGTGTATTATTCCTGATCATATTCAGGATGGCGGGTTTTATCTCAAAGTGGTTGTTTATGATGGTCGGCACGAAGCCAGGGTAAACACTTCCTGCAATCGGGGTTGTGAAATCACACATTGTCCTAACGCGCAGCTGGAACACCTCTTGGCCAGCAACAACCCGTTCTCCTTGGCCATTTCCTCCTAGGACATTATTCTCCATTCCTTCTTCAACAGCAATAGCACGCAGGCGAGCTCGCCTCGCACGTGCAGTTTCTAGCTCAACCACAAGATCTTCAACCCTTTCACCAGAGTTGGGATCTGTCATACAACATAAAAAAATTCTTTCAAAAATACCAACAACACTTGCAAACTTTTTCAACAGAAAAATACACACAACGTTTGCATTCCCCGGCAACGGCGCCAAAAACTTGATGCGTTCAGGGCAAGTGTACCGATCATAGTCACGTAATAATGTGAGGAGTTGAATCCCCGGATATCGATCTCTCGAGGAGTGCTAGTAGGGAGTGTGATTTCGCTATATGAAAAAGGGATTGCAAGCGGGAAAGTAACCAAAGGGGGTTTTTGATTTGGATTCCTAAGTTAACAACAATAAGAAAACTATTGCGGGTCGCCGTCACCACGTCTCTTCGGTGGATTACTCAAGGGAGTAATAGGGAAGATGGAGGAGCTAATGAGGGTCCCAATCACCTCTTCACAACGCACGCTTCTAAAAATCGCTAGAACGGCACAATCATAACTTGAACAAGAGAAAATCTGAAGTTCAACAACAATATCCAGAACTAAAATATATCAACACTTAGACATGCTGAAATATTCAGGCTATCAATGTTCTTATACATCAATCTAACACCCAAATATGCAGAAAAAGAAATACTACAAGTAACGGGGAAGTGAAACAACCAAACGCACGAAGTCTCTCTGAGATTCACGACCGGATTCAAGGGTTGTCGGGCCTTGTCCGAACTCAGTGTATGGTTGACGTCAGGGAACGAAAAAGGGTTGTCACTTCCTTTGAATATCCTGTCTTCTTCGTGAATAATCGCTGGCTGGTTCTAACCGGAGAACTTCATGGATGCAGCAACCTTTGAGCTTGACATGGAGCTTGGAGCTTGGAGATGACAGTGGTGGCCGGAGATGAAGAAGTTGTAAGCTCTTGGAGTAAAAATGGTGGTCGGATCAACTCTCCAAGGAGGAGAGAGAAAATAACGGCTAGGGGAAAGTCCCCCCCTCCCCCGCCCTCAAAAGAGCAGAAAATGGCTGCTCGGGGCGAATGGATCGGAACTCCCACAAAGAAGAAGAAATCTGAGCTTTAAATAGAAGCGGGTCAGAAAACTAAACACACACGATTTGGCACACGACCGTGCACAAACTGAAAGTCCACCTAGTGTCAACTAGCTTCACCTATGGGGGGGAATAGGTGACGTGCAGCGTTTTTGCGGAATTAAAATTGTACCTGCACACGAAAATAAAACAGCACAGCAAAAAGAGTACACAAGCTATTTATAGTGGTTCCCCGATTTGGGTACATCCACTTTCCCCCTTCGACCTATCTCCCAACGAGGGACGACTCGGTCTCTTCACCAACAGGATTGAAATCCAATCCTTGCACTATCGGAAGGAACCCTTCCACACGTAGGAGACAACACTCACACAATACGGGTTGCACCCAACCCTTACAACTCGGAACCAACGTTCCTTTACAACAAAAATAAACTAGAATGTACAAGAAATACAAACTACTTTTGGAGACTAAGGTGTCCCTCTTCATTTGATGAAGTGTTCTAGAAGTCACGAAGAGTTCACAACCCGAGATCTCACTTGGAGAGAATCTCCCCGACACCGGCGGCGGCAAGAAGAGTGGCGGCTTGGTTCTCGTAATAGGCGGCGACAACGGTGTGCGGCTGCTGTTCGTTGGAGATTCAAACTTCGTAGCGAAGCTAGCTAGGTCTACCAACGGTCACACTAGGATCGATCGTCTCGATCGATTCGGACGGGGAAGGTTTTCCCGATCAACAAATCAAGAGACAAAGGATCTCTGGTTAGACGCGTGAGACTCTAAGCTTGGCTAAGCTTCTATCGCCGGAAGATCTGGAAGAGATCACGATCAAGGTCGGCGAACAACTTGCACGAGAGGCGACGGCGGCGGAGCAGATATCGCGATCTAGGTCACGGTCGGCGGCTCATGTATTTCTTTCTGTGTATCTTCGGTTCAAAATACGCGTATATTTATACGGTGGAAATACCCCATTATAACCGTTATGGGTCCCACCTGACGAAACCCTAACCCCGGTTCAGAACAGTGCCAGCGGCAGAATCCGGTCCAGCGGTTTCCAGGAAATTGCCCAAGGCAAAATCGACGAGAATCAAAGTTGATTCTCGCCGATTCGGCGAGAATCAGAGGTGATTCTCGTCGAATCGTCGAGAATCAAAGGTGACTCTCGACGATGTAGACTTGTTTTCACGCTCTGAGAAAGCTGGAAAGAGACGGCGAGAATCAGCCAGTGATTCTCGACGATTCGGCGAGAATCACTAGTGATTCTCGCCGAATCGGCGAGAATCACTTGGTGATTCTCGTCGATTATGACTTAGCGCCAGAATCGCATGCTTTGATGTAGCCGGATAGAGACGGCGAGAATCAGCCGGTGATTCTCGACGATTCGGCGAGAATCACTAGTGATTCTCGTCGATCACTTATTCTCGTCGATTTACACTTAGACGATTTTTCGTCTATCCGCCCATGGACTGCTCTTTGACCCATCCTTGCTCCTTGTCTGCTCTTGCAATATCACAGCCCTGTACTTGAAAATAAGTGCACTCCAATAGAGAGAGTACACGTAGGCCAACACACTGATCTGCTCAACGAGGGATTACGTCGTGCAGACCCGTGTATATTGACCTACTGCACCCTGACATTGGTGTGCACTTAGCGTGGAATAACTGCAAGCACAACTTGAAATATGTTATCAAATACATTGTCTATTTACCTTAGCTTGTTCAGGGGCTTCTTCAAATCAGGTACGTTGTGGATACAATACCCAACAATCTCCCCCTATTTGAAGAAGCCTAAACCCTACAAGCTAAGGTGAATAGAGCGTATGGGAATGAAAACCATAAACTTGAAATTGAATTGAGAGAGATATTCATTACTAATACCATAAACTTGGAGCCACCTTAGCCTTAGCTGAGAGGGTAATCTCCCCCTTTTCGGCTTCTACAAATCTGGGTCTGTTGCATTTGACCCCTTGCTCCCCCTCAGTACTTGCACCTGTGCTCACACTTGAGTTCCTGGCAGAGGCTCCCCCTAGATGCACGAGCCTAGAGCTTCTGTAGTCTTCATTCCTCATAGTTTAGCATCCCCAATTCAGTTTTGAAAAGACTGAACCTGGCTTCGTCTAAGGGCTTTGTGAAAATATCTGCAATCTGCTTGTCCGTGGGGACATAGCAGAGAGAGATGTCCTTATTCTCCACGTGCTCCCGAATGAAGTGGTAGCACACTTCAATATGCTTCGTTCTGCTGTGCGATACCGGATTGTTGGCAATAGCAATTGCACTGGAGGAGTCGCAGTACATTGGTACTTCCTTGAACTGAAGGTCGTAGTCGGCTAACTGGTTTCTGATCCATAGGAGTTGTGCGCAACAGCTGCCTGCCGAGATGTACTCAGACTCTGCTGTGGAGGTAGCTACACAATTATGCTTCTTGCTGTTCCATGAGATAAGCCTTCTTCCGAGGAATTGACACGTCTCGGAAGTGCTTTTCCTGTCATCCCTACTCCCTGCAAAATCAGCATCTGAAAAACCTATTAGCTCGACATCATTGTTTCTCGGGTACCACAAGCCAAGATTGGGAGTACCTTTAAGGTATCTTAGAATTCGCTTTGCAGCGACATAGTGAGATTCCTTAGTGTTCACCTGATATCTGGCACAGACACATGTGGAGAACATGATATCCGGTCTACTGGCAGTAAGGTAGAGCAGGGATCTAATGATGCTTCTGTATTTGGTTTCATCGAAAGGTTTACCTTTCTCATCCTTATCCAGAGACATAGTGGATCCCATTGGAGTCCTCATAGAGGTTGCACTCTCCATGCCGAATTTCTTGAGGAGCTCATTTGTGAACTTCGTCTGAGAGATGAAGATTCCATCCTCAGACTGTTTCACTTAAAGTCCCAAGAAATACTTTAGCTCTCCCATACTGCTCATTTCAAACTTTTCTTGCATAAGTTTGGAAAACTTTTTGCAAAGATTGTTGTCCGTTGAGCCGAATATTATGTCATCGACATAGATTTGCACCAGCAAAATCTTGCCTTTGACTTCCCTGAGAAACAATGTCTTATCTATTTTACCTCTAGAGAACTTGTTCTCAAGAAGAAAACTAGATAAAGTCTTATACCAAGCTCGTGGAGCTTGTTTTAAACCATATAAAGCTTTATTAAGAAAATATACATGATTGGGACAAGTAGGATTGACAAAACCTGGGGGTTGAGCGACGTATACTTCCTCTTTCAGGTCTCCGTTCAAGAATGCTGATTTCACATCCATTTGATAGACTGTGAATCCTTTGTGCGAAGCATATGCCAGGAACAATCTGATTGCCTCGAGCCTTGCTACTGGTGCAAAGGTCTGGTCGAAGTCAATCCCCTCCTCCTGTCTGTAACCTTGAGCCACCAGCCTGGCCTTGTTCTTTATGATGACACCATGTTCATCCAGTTTGTTTCTGAAGATCCACTTGGTGCCAATCACATTCTGCTTGTGTGGTCTGGGAACCAGCGTCCAAACGTTGCAACGTTCGAATTGATGTAGTTCATCTTGCATGGACAGAATCCATGCCGCATCTTTGTTCGCCTCGTCGAACTTCTTTGGCTCAACCTGTGATAGGAAGCTAAGATGCAAAATTTCGTTAATAGTACCTCTTCGAGTTCTGACACCGACACGAGGATCTCCGATGATCTGATCTCTAGGATGATCCCTCACGTGCCGGGGCTCTAGAAGTCTGGCGTCTGAAGCTTCGACTACTTCTTAGGCTTCTCCTCCTTCTAGGAGATTTGTTCCATTTTGATCTTCAACATTCCCAGATGACGTGGAGGTGGAAACTTTGACGTACTTAGGAGTATCATCTTTAGCGGTCTCATCGAGACTTAGCTGTTCAAGTCGTGCACCTGCATCTTCATGAATACCACTGGAAGAATTGCTGTTAAGCAAACTTCCTTCATCAAATACAACATTAATTGATTCTTCTACCACTAGGGTTTTCTTATTTAAGACCCTATATGCCCGACTGTGGGAACTATAGCCCATGAATATGCCTTCGAAGCATTTTTCACCTAATTTAGTACGCGGGTACTTCCCATTATTCAGTACATAGCATCTGCAACCAAAGATCCTTAAGTAGGACATGGTTGGTTTTCTGCCTCTCAGTAGCTCATAAGGCGTTTTACGATGATGCTTGTTGATCAATGCTCGGTTTTGTACATGACAAGCTGTATTGACAGCCTCTGCCCAGAAGTATTCTGGAGAGAAGCGTCTTTCAACATTGTCATGCAGGCTTCAATGAGAGTTCTATTTCTCCTCTCCGCAACTCCATTTTGCTGAGGAGTGCGCGGGGAGGAAAACTCATGAAAGATACCTTGTTCTTCACAAAACTCTGTCATAGCACCAGATTCGAATTTTGTTCCATGGTCACTTCTGATTTTGACCACTGGACAGTTAAATTCGTTCTGAACCTGCTTGACAAAACTAGTGAAGATGTCAAACGTATCCGACTTTCGTTTTAAGAAGAACACCCATGTAAACCGAGAATGATCATCAACTATCACTAGCGTATAGGACTTGCCTCCCAAGCTATGAACTTGCATTGGACCAAACAAGTCCATATGTAGAAGGTAAAGACATCGGGAAGAGTCTTTGTCTGCAATGCTTTTAAAGGTAGCCCGAGTTTGTTTGCCCATCTGGCATGCAGGACAGGGGCTATCTTTGATGCACTTGATAACGGGAGCATCCCTTACTAAGTTTTTAGAAAACAGCATACTAATTGTTTTGAAATTAATATGTGCCAATCTCTTGTGCCATTGTTCACAAAGAGATGCACTGCCTCTTGCCACAAGGCATACGGGGGTAGATGAATCTAAACTGAGAAAATTTAAGCAGAAGATATTCCTGCTCCTAATGCCTGTTAATACCGTCTCAGAAGAGGCACATGATATTATCAGACATTTATCCTTGCAGAACTTAACGTCATAACCCTTGTCACATAACTGACTTACACTGATCAGGTTATGGTTTAACCCTTCAACATAAGCCACGTCGGTGATAGAGATTATTCCGTTGGAAATCATACCGTAACCTCTGGTGACTCCTCGATCTGACCCTCCAAAGATGACTTTGGGTCCATTCTCGACTGGAGTGTAATCACGCAGCAGGCTTCTTGTCCCAGTCATGTGCCGGGAGCATCCACTGTCCAAGTACCAGATTGGCGTTTTGGTGGCCTTTGGACATTCCTGCAAAACAAAATTAATTTCCCTTAGGAACCCAATCGAACTTGGGTCCTAGATTCTTGGTTACATACTCCCCCTTGGTTGGTTAACCTTACGAGTGGTCGGCCTCGCATAGCTAACATAGGTAGTCTCGTTATACCTCGGATTAAACCAACAATCCACGGCAAAGTGACCGACTTTTCCACAACACCAACAGTCAAATCTGTTGTACCTCTTCCTAGGCTCCTGCTTTTCCCTGAGAATGGAGGGTACAGCTGGGGCCTTGGATCTGGAGGTGGAGGCCTCATAGTGATTGCAGTCACATGACTTCTTCACCTTCTGTTTTGTCAGTATAACAGGCTTGACTCTTGGTGCCTGCTTTCCATTATGGCCGCTAGAGAATTGACCATAATTTCCCATATGGATTTCCTCATAAGGTGCCTTGAAGGCACTCTCACCGAAGTTCCGGGGAAAGGTCCAACCATCATATCGTCTCTTTGGCTTTGCAACCGAGGGCCGGAAATGATGACCAAAGGTTGATTCAAAGTCATGTTGGTTGCAAGGAAAGCTAGGCTTTCTGAACGCAACAGGACTGAGTGGAGCCTTTCCCTTTTCAGCAGCAGAGGCCTTCTTGGCGGCCTTATTCTTCCTCTGGTTCCTGTTTCTCCTGGATGAGGAACCAGATACCCCAACATGCCCCAAGCCAGCTCCTTTGGACTGAGCAGAGAAGGTATCAACTACTAGAAGAACTGTTTTTGGCATAGAGAAGCTCTTGACGATCTTCCTTTCTGCCGCAAGTTGTTCTTCCAACTTGTCGACTTCCTCCTACTTAAGATCGAGGAGCTTGAGAGACTCTGAATGCTTTGAAGTCAGGTCTAGGTGCTCCTGTCGGAGAGAGATCAAACTGGTGATCTCTTCCCTTAGGGAGACACTCTCACCCTTAAGGAATTTCACTTCCTTTTTCTCAGCCTTCAATCTCTTACGGCACTCCTCGAAAGTGTTGAGCAGAAGCTCATACTTCTCGAGGAGCTCCGCTTCACGGGCCGAAAGGCTATCCTCAGGGTCATCATCCTGAGACTCAGGATCAGAGTCGGAGTCGGAGAGAGGGGTGTGAGCTTTTACCTTCCCAGTAAATGGGGGGCATTCTCCTTCTGAGTCGGAGCGACCCACCAGCCAGAAGTAGGCTTCCTCATCATCACTGGAGTCTGAGGAATCAGACTCACTCAGTGTCTTTGGCCTTTTGGCGATGTAGCTCCTCTCTTTCTTCTTATCTCTAGAGGATTTGTGCTCCTCTCCTTTCCCTTTTTCTCTCTTTACTTGGTAGCATTCGGCCACGACGTGTCCTGGCTTATTGCATCCAAAACAAATAATATCAGAGGAGCGATGTTTGTTCGGTTTAGAAGCATACCTGTCAGAAGAGTAGTTTTTCTTCTGATGCCTGGAGGAGGAGCCGTCTTTCTTTCTTTGATTTCTCATCTTGAGGAACTTCTTGAATTCTCGGGTGATGAGGGAGAAATCCTCCTCTGACTGCTCTGAGCTGGAGGAGCATGGCTCGGAGTCCTCCTCCTCATCCTTTTTCCTGGCACGGTATGAAACCGCACCCTTGCCTTTTCTGGAGTGAATGGCTTTTAGAGCCACAGTCTTTTCTTTGGCTGCATCCTTCTCTGCTTCTTCTTCTGCTTTCCTGGTGTTCAGTTGAAGCTCATAGGACATCAGCTTCCCAAACAGAATTTGCGGGTCTGTTTTAGCTAGTCTCTCAAACTCTCGGATGGCGCAGATCTTTGTGTCCCATTCCTTAGTGATGGACCTAAGGAATTTATCATTAAGTTCACCATCAGTGAACACTCTTCCATAGCCTTTGAGGGCATTGACAATCTTGAGAAAGTTCTCGAAGGTGACTCCGATCTCTTCCTTAGGCCCTTGTCTGAAGGCCTCATATTTCTGGTTCAGAAGGGATCTCGGATCATCCCTCACCTCATCAGTGCCCTCCATTAGGATAATCAGGCAGTGCCAGATCTCCTTTGCTGTCCTGCAATTGCAGAAGTTCTGCATCATTGAGTCATAGACCGCGCTGACTAGAATGTTCTGCGCCTTCTTGTCAAGTCCCACCAGCACCATCTCGTCCTTGTCCATTTCAGAAATTTTCTTTGGCACTTTCTTCGTAGGATCTATGGTGGAGACCTTAGTGGGGACATAAGGTCCCTCCTCCACGATCATGAAGAGTCGAGGATCAACTGCTTCCATATAGAACCTGATCCTTTCCTTCCAGATAGGAAAGTTGAGCCTGGTGCACACTGGGATCTTGCCTGTGAACTTGAGCCCGTCTATAGTAGATGTTTGCCTTCTTCTTGACACTAGCGGCAGGATTCTACTCAAGGTGTTAACCTTTTTGATGAGAAACCTCGCTTTGATACCACTTGAAAGTCCACCTAGTGTCAACTAGCTTCGCCTATGGGGGGGGGGGGGAATAGGTGACGTGCAGCATTTTTGCGGAATTAAAATTGTACCTGCACACGAAAATAAAACAGCACAACAAAAAGAGTACACAAGCTATTTATAGTGGTTCCCCGATTTGGGTACATCCACTTTCCCCCTTCGACCTATCTCCCAATGAGGGACGACTCGGTCTCTTCACCAACAGGATTGAAATCCAATCCTTGCATTATCGGAAGGAACCCTTCCACACGTAGGAGACAACACTCCCACAACACGGGTTGCACCCAACCCTTACAACTCGGAACCAACGTTCCTTTACAATAAAAATAAACTAGAATGTACAAGAAATACAAACTACTTTCGGAGACTAAGGTGTCCCTCTTCGTTTGATGAAGTGTTCTAGAAGTCACGAAGAGTTCACAACCCTAGATCTCACTTGGAGAGAATCTCCCCGACACCGGCGGCGGCAAGAAGAGCGACGGCTTGGTTCTCGGAATAGGCGGCGACAACGGTGTGCGGCTGCTGTTCGTTGGAGATTCAAACTTCGTAGCGAAGCTAGCTAGGTCTACCAACGGTCACACTAGGATCGATCGTCTCGATCGATTCGGACGGGGAAGGTTTTCCCGATCAACAAATCAAGAGACAAAGGATCTCTGGTTAGACGCGTGAGACTCTAAGCTTGGCTAAGCTTCTGTCGCCGGAAGACCTGGAAGAGATCACGATCAAGGTCAGCGAACAACTTGCACGAGAGGCGACGGCGGCGGAGCAGATATCGTGATCTAGGTCACGGTCGGCGGCTCGTGTATTTCTTTTCTGTGTATCTTCGGTTCAAAATACGCGTATATTTATACGGTGGAAATACCCCATTATAACTGTTATGGGTCCCACCTGAAGAAACCCTAACCCCGGTTCAGAACAGTGCCAGCGGCAGAATCCGGTCCAGCGGTTTCCAGGAAATTGCCCAAGGCAAAATCGACGAGAATCAAAGTTGATTCTCGCCGATTCGGCGAGAATCAGAGGTGATTCTCGTCGAATCGTCGAGAATTAAAGGTGACTCTCGACGATGTAGACTTGTTTGCACGCTCTGAGAAAGCTGGAAAGAGACGGCGAGAATCAGCCAGTGATTCTCGCCGAATCGGCGAGAATCACTTGGTGATTCTCGTCGATTATGACTTAGCGCCAGAATCGCATGCTTTGATGTAGCCGGATAGAGACGGCGAGAATCAGCCGGTGATTCTCGACAATTCGGCGAGAATCACTAGTGATTCTCGCCGAATCGGCGAGAATCACTTGGTGATTCTCGTCGATTTACACTTAGACGATTTTTCGTCTATCCGCCCATGGACTGCTCTTTGAACCATCCTTGCTCCTTGTCTGCTCTTGCAAAATCACAGCCCTGTACTTGAAAATAAGTACACTCCAATAGAGAGAGTACACGTAGGCCAACACACTGATCTGCTCAACGAGGGATTACGTCGTGCAGACCCGTGTATATTGACCTACTGCACCCTGACATTGGTGTGCACTTAGCGTGGAATAACTGCAAGCACAACTTGAAATATGTTATCAAATACATTGTCTATTTACCTTAGCTTGTTCAGGGGCTTCTTCAAATCAGGTACGTTGTGGATACAATACCCAACAAAAACCATGTGATATTAACTTTCACAACAAGCCTGCGGAAGGAGAGGTGTTGAACCGTGCGTTTCCTTCGCGCACGGATGATTCCGTCTGTGCGTGAAGGAAATCGCACGGGTAGCGACGGAAAGCAAGAATGCAGGGACAAACAGGAGAATCATGCATTTTACTCGCACACGAGCGCTTCCGTCCGTGCGTGAACAAATCTCACAATTAACCACAGAATGGAACAAACTAGAAAGCTATAGGAAAACCGTGTGTTTCCTTCGCGCATGGTTACAATGAAGCCATGCGTCAACCATGTGTGAGGATCGTCGAACTCAACTCGACGAAATTCATCGAGCTCAACTCGATGTTCTTCCAGGTGAACAAAACGCATGATCGGGCTCAAACCGTGCGCGAATAAAATGTACGGTCGTGTGTTTTCCTCAAAACAGAATTCCTGACTGGGGGAAAATGCACCACCTGCACAACAAAACAAAAACTGGAGCACAAGCTCCCAACAACAAATATACAGCAAAGATAACAACAGGAAAGAGCCATGGGGAGCATCATGTGCTTACCCCCAACAACAGAATGCGCAAATGCACACCCTTGGGCCAAAACAGTGCACAAAATGGTCAAGTGAATATATAAACAAAAATATAACTTTTCTAATTGAAAAAGTTGTGCACATGCAAGATAATAAGCCCGGATGAGTCCGAAAAACTATATAAATATCAGACTCATCACAAACCTGCTCAACTTACTGAATTCTATCTCATACTCACTGACCGTGAACTGTCTCTATTTTCGGTGCAGAAAATTATTCATCAGACGGTCTTACTCGTCTGATGGCATAAATTTCTTTAGTAACATCCCCTTGAAAGATTCCCATGAGCATCCCTCTGAGAGGTTCTCTTTCTCTCGGGTCCACCAGCTCTTAGCAAGGCCTTTCAGCAGATAAGCGGCAACCATTACCTTTTGGCCAGTAGAAATTCATGAATACGAAAACATCTCTTCGATGGCAATGATCCAGTCATCCAATGCCATGAAATCAGCTCTCCCATCATAGGTAGGAGGTCCTAATCACAGAAAGTGCAAAATGAAAGTCATCTCTGGTGGCAGCAGAACTGGAGGTACTAGAGGAGTAGGAGGAACGGGTACAGTCCGACCCACTACATGGTCCTGCACCATAGGATGCTACCCTAAGGAGGCAGTAAACAAAGCCTGAATACTTGATTGCATAGAAACCAACTTCCTTGATAGAGTCTCATTGCTCTATCGCAACCCTTCAATCACGTCCTCACTTTGCGCACTTAATGACTCACCCTCAGACTGGGGAGTCAACCTCGTCATAACACGCTTAGGCGGCATTCGTAATAATACAACAAACAACTCATCAAACCAAGCTTAATGCTAGAACTACTGAATTTAGTTCAGACCATACATGCATAGATACTTGCTCGTGCTGCTACCTTGCTCTAGAAATTTCAAAAGTTATGTTATGCTTTAACTTAGAATGATATACCATCATCCTATTGACTCGTGTGCATATAATATGAATACATGAATTCTTAATTTTTTTAAAAAAATCATGTGTGTATATGTGTCATCATGTAGATCTTAACTTGGCATGTGTGCTTATGTTATGTTATGTTATGCATGTAGTGCTATTCATTCCAGTAAAGGCCTTATTACATGTTATGAGCGGCGTATACATGAAATATTATACATCACATACTACATAATATCACATATAACGAAGAAGTAAAATCTAAAGGGCATTCGTGTGATGATTGTTATGCATCACATACTACATAACAGTCACATGTTGTTTCCTATGAGGATCCATATAAAAACACATATTATGCATCCCATGCTATATAATATGCCTCGTATATTTCTTGTCATGCTTATGAGTGTACTGTTCATGCTTCAGCCAAGATGTATTGATGACACATCAGTGTGTGTATGGAATGAGATAAGACAACTAAAACTTTACCAGAGATAGCCATTCGACCAACTTATCAAACAAACCTCCCTTTGATACCAACTGTCAAAACTCATATTTTCTCAATATTTAATAATATATCAGAGTAAGAGAAAACACATGTCGTGATGCCACGCCGTGCAGGGGACAACTGCAGACACTCATGCAAGAAGTTACTCCTAAGACTTTTAATGAAATTCTCAAGTTTGTTATGATGAAGATATAGTTGAGTTTAAGTTTTAAGGTTCATGTCCCTCGGCTCAGTTGGTTAATTAGTCCACGGGTGAAAATATACGTATACGTAGCGGAAAATACTTGGTTAAATTCATTTATTATCCTACATGAGTATGAAGATCCGATAGGACAAGTCATGATATGCATAACTCTAGATTTAATATAAGTACTAAAGGTGCTTTTACGTTCGTTAAAGTAGGGTAACATTTGATTTAAAGAGATGTTATGAGTATGAGATAATAATATTTATCATTTTATACTTTAAAAATAACTAACATGCAACCTGACATAAATCCTTCCCAAAGAGCAAGTAGGTATGACAAACAACAAGAAAATTAGCATAGCTGCTAGCAAATAGATTATCATCAATTATAATCCACTATGGGCATCAACAACTTGACACGAATCCACAAAACAAAGTGTATGTTTGAACTAAAGAAAGAGAAAAACAAAACTACCCCATGGAGGTGAGGGAAAAACCACTGCCACCACTACAGAGTGCCTGAGACCACCGACTCTAGCTACTCAGACCGCTACTGCTTCAAGCCTGAGGCATTCAAATACAAGAGAATGCCTCAGCAAAAGATATACATGTGGAAATAAAGATAAAAAAAATTAAATAGTTCGACCCGTTAAGAGGGTTCTCAACTCACCCAGATTAGCTGTCAAACCACAACACCTAAATCAAAATAAAGTAAACAATGAAGAATTCAAGAGATTAATTATATAAAGTTGCACCAAGTGCAACAAAGAGCTATGATTCAATAACATCTGCAAGAGAGAGCTTATAAACATATGCATATATATGAGCAAAGACTTATCAGATAAACATGTGAATCATTAACACTAGAAACTCAGCATCAGATTTCCATAACGACACAAAGGGAATAAAAAAACCCAAAAATCTCCTAAGGCCTACTCGACGAATAGGACTTCATCCGACGAAGAAAAAAATCTAAGTCCACACAGATTCATTGATAATATTCGACGAATTGACTCGACGATGAATGTCAGACTCAATGAAAAGTTCTAAGTCCACAAAAATTCGTCGAAAGACACTCGAAGAATCCACAGTCGCTCGACGAAAAAGACTTTGCTTGACGGAAATACTCAATGAACTTGACTTGGTGAATTTAACGAAAACCCAAGGATACTCGACGATTTCGTCAAGAATACTCGATGAAAATGACTTGGCCTCACATGTGTAACACCCTCTATCCATCACATAGCATATAGCAGTAGGTCCGGCCGGGGCCCGACGCCATATACCACAGACAGATCGGGTGGTTACTCAATGGAAACCATCCAACCAATCATAACGTCCTACACAGAGCATTCTAGCGGAAGGAGTTTAAATAGTTGCAATTAAAAGAACCCAGCAACAAGCATGAATGTCTACTAACAAGCCAAAAAGGAATGATGTACATACACAAGTACTGGTCTTAAGGCCTTACAAATTGTTTACTCAAATTACATGTTTTCATACCATGGCACGCAGGCCGGTCATACATGAACGAAAGCAAGTAAACACTCCAATTATGCCTTTGAGGGCCGGCTTCGCAATTTGGGCTTTAGCCCGCTATTGACCGCTCGGTCCAGCAGTACCTGCAAGCATAATCCACCGAATGGTGGCAAACAAAAGCAACGGTCAGCAATGCTGACCAAATTATAACGATCCCGCCCCCAACTCGGGGTGGCGATGCTCCTTCCCTGCATTTTATTAGTATAATTAAGCAATATAGTAATGTCACAACATCACAGGCGTAGGCACGCACGGCTACACATCCCGTGCACTCAGGGCACATTCTCAGTGATCACGGTCAAAGTCCGCAGACTCATCACCATCCCTTTGGACGGCCATACAATGAGCATTTTGTCTTCCCGGCATGGGTCACGGTAATTTAAGCCATAGACCACTGAAGACCCTCATCTATGCCAACGGCTCTAACCGAATGACATAGAACGGGTACGGTTCCGCCTAACCCGTTGCTCACACCGCAACGTTAATTTAAAACATATGCGCGTGTCAAACTTTTCTGAGTCCTGTTTCCATCATATACTTCACACAACCCGGTTATGTTCAAGTTGGCTCCCAGGCCACCAAGTTGGCAAGATCGCGCATCCGCCCAGTTTTTCGGGTGCACCTTAGGGTTAATCCCCAAGGCTCCCTGTTGCAATCTACCATGTAGAAAACCCGAAAAACAAACATTCGCACGGAGTCTTCCCCGGCATTTATGCAATGCAACATCACCGATCCAGACCAACATGTCCGGATAGGCTTCACACATCATGCCTATGTCCGTTCTCGATTACGGACTCTAAACAATGGGGACTTCACATATCTACCCGAAGGAATGCCTCCAACTCACCGCAAACTCGCGAGAGCGGGCTTCCTATGCAAAAGAAGGAGAGCTTCACATGCTCAAGTAGAGAATCGTTACCCTGGCATTCTTCCTTGGCGCCATGGAAATATACGCGGATGTAAAGCACCGCAATCTCCTTGCCTTAGTAGATCCGAAGTCGGCTCGCGATTTGGAGCTCTAAAACTCCTCCAATGACTGGATCTAGACTTTTACTTCCTCCTTTTCTCTCCCCTCTCTCTAAGATTTAGATAGAGAACTATGACAGAAAAAATAAGGGTTTTAAAACCCTTCTCTCGGGTATAACCCCTTCAGGATAACCACAGCCGTCGGATCCCACAAAAGGGATGAACGGATACGATCCAGGTCGGACCTGGACAAATGGGGCTAAAGACCATACGAATCACCAACAGGTGCAGGACACGTCCGCGTCAAAAGAGTATCGGAACAAATAGTGAACTCCCGCCAAAACCCCTGTGTCGATACTCTACGTCGACAGAGTCAAACACGCCACAATGCGCCCCGCGCTCGACGATCGTCGAACCAAGATCGTCGACCACTGCCAGATCATCGAACGGAGATCTCTGGCCAAATCGTCGAACACAGCCAGATCGTCGAACGGAAATCTCTGGCCAAATCGTCGAACGCAGCCAGATCGTCGAACGGAATTCTCTGGCCAAATCGTCGAACGCACGGCCCGATCGTCGAACCCATGGCCCGATCGTCGAACCCACGGCCCGATCGTCGAACCCAAGGCCTGATCGTCGACCGCAGAAAATCGACCAAATCGTCGACCACCGAATGTCGACCAAATCATCAACCGCTGCTCGACGATCGTCGAACCCAAATACTGCCAGATCATTGCTAGATCTTTGAATGACCCCGACATGCCCTGGGACACGCCCGTGTCCCAGGCCGTGTACCCCTGCCAAATTCCAAATTTGGTACTCAAATGTCACCCGTCGCGCTTTTGAGTTTCGGGGCGTTACAGCTCTCCCCCTCTTAAAAGAATTTCGTTCACGAAATTACATAAAGGAAAGATAAGTACAAAATTAAATTGTACCTGAGCGGAACAACTCCGGATACTCATCAATCATAGTCTGCTCTCGTTCCCAAGATAGCTCTTCTCGGCCGCAATTGTCCCATCGGACCCTGACCATCCTGATCTCTTTATTGCGTAGCCGCTTGACTTCTGAGTCTTCGATACGCACGGGCTTGACCTTCGTCGTCAACCCACTATCAACCGGCACTTGATCGACCACGATCACTTGCGTAGGCTCTTGCACCGCCTTCCGTAGCACCGATATATGAAATACATCATGTAGACCACTGAGCTCCACAGATAGCTTCAAACGATAGGCTGCTTCGCCAACCCACTCCAGAACCTCAAACGGCCCAAGGTACCTCGGGCTTAGCTTTTTCAAGCGCCGCACCCGCGAGACACCCTTGAACGGCTTGATCTTTAAGTACACCCAGTCGCCCACAGCGAACTCCTCATTCCTGTGCTTGCATTATAGTACTTCTCCTGACGGTCCTGAGCGATTAGCAACCTCTCCCGAATGGTTCGCACCAATGAAGTAGCATCCTCCACCTCTTGATGCTTGTACAACATTGACTCACCCGATTCTAACCAGGATAACGGCGTGCGACATCTTCTACCATAAAGGTCCTCGAAGGGCGTCATTTGAATACTCACCTGGTAGCTATTGTTGTACGCAAATTCCACCAAATAAAGATGGTATTCCCATTGCTTTCCAAAGTCCAATACACACATGCGGAGCATGTCTTCCATAGTTCTATTGACGCTCTCGGTCTGCCCATCCGTCTGCGGATGGAAGGCTGTGCTAAAACTTAGCTTTGTTCCCAACATTTGCTGCACAAGCCACCAATCATTGGACATGAACCGCCCATCTCGGTCACTCACGATGCTGCGGGGCACACTGTGGAGCCGCACTATGTTATCCACATATAACTTTGCCAACTTCTCCATTGGATCATCTGTTGGGTACATTGGTTAAAATGTACCTGATTTGAAGAAGCCTCACCCAACTCAATAATATACATCAAAATGTATTTGATGTGTTTTGAGTTTACTTGTGCAGGCTAAGTATTTGCATGAAAGAAGAAAAAGTTTCTAAGTCCATGTGTCGACACCCAGAGGGAAAGTGTCGACACTTAAGAAGACTTGTGTCGACACCCAGGCAAGCAGTGTCGACACTTGGAGTTATTGTGTCGACACCAGGGATGCTGAGTCGACACCAGACAGAAAGTGTCGACACAAGGAGCTGTGTCGACACTCAATGAAGAAGAGTGCAGTGAAGCTGTGTCGACACTTAGCAGTTGTGTCGATACCCAGTGAAACTGTGTCTACACCAGAAAGTGTCGACACTTGGAGGCTGTGTCGACACTCAGCAAAAGTCAGCAGAGACTAAGTACAAGTGTCGACACTCAGAACAATGTGTCGACACTCAACAGAAGAGTCAACACTTGAAGTAAGTGTCGACACCCAGAACAATGTGTCGACACTTATCAGAAGAGTCAACACTGGAAGTAAGTGTCGACACCCAGAACAATGTGTCGACACTTAGCTGAAGACTCAACACTTGAAGAAAGTGTCGACACAAGGAGCTGTGTCGACACTTAGCAAAGAACAGCAAAGTTCAACAAAATATTCTAAGTACAAGTGTCGACACTAAGGAGTTGTGTCGACACTCAGTCAGAGTCTCGACAGAAGAAGAATGTGTCGACACCCAGAGCAATGTGTCGACACTCAACAAGTATCAACACTGAAGATATGTGTCGACACCAAGAAGCAGTGCCGACACTTAACAGATTCAACACATGAAGATGTGTCGACACAAAGGTGTTGTGTCGACACTTAGAAGAATTCAGCAAAATACTGAAGTACAAGTACTTGTGTCGACACTCAATTTCAGTGTCGACACATGAAGAAGAAGTAGTGTCGAGATATAAAATCTACAACACAAGGAGTTGTGTCGACACCTTGTAGGCTAGTGTCGACACTTAGACAACATGTGTCGACACTTGGTATATAAGTGTCGACACTTAAAGACAGATAGTCTCGACACTTCTAGACAGTTACAGAATTTTCAAGAACTGACTGGATGACTTGACAGCTGCCATTCCAGCCGGTCTACAGCACCTGTCAGAGTTGTCAGAATTCAGTTATGGACCGGACCAGCCGGTTACCATGAAGAAGGCCTATAAATAGGCTTATACAGTCTATAGAAACTGTTGTTGAAGAAAAAAAAAGTTCAGATCAAGTGATTGTCTAAAGAAGATCTAGCTATCAAGTGAAGATCATAGAAGTTGGAGAGAGAGAGCTCCATCCAAGAAATCAGCCGTTGGAACTAGGCTGAGAAGAAGGGTTCAGATTTATTCTGGATCTTAAGTAGCAGAGATCAAGGATCAACTGCAGAAGGAGTCAATCTTATTGAGTTCTACTTTCAAGAAGCTTTGAAGAAAGCTAAGTCAGATTGATTTCAGCTGAGTTCTTCCAAGAACTCATCAAGAAACTCACAACTCCCCTCTCTTGTCTCTGGGTTGCTGAGTTAACTATTTTGTATTCATTTTATCTTGTAGGATCCTTTGGATCTGAGTCTTGTAAGCCTGCAATTATAAAGGCTGAGTGTAGGGCTTGAGAGCCTGAGTGTAGGAGATTGAAATATCTGAGTGTAGGCCTTGGTGGCTGAGTGTAGGCCTTTGTGGCTGAGTGTAGGCTTTGTGAAGAAGCTGAGTTGTAGGGCCTTGGGCCTGAGGTGTAGGAACCTATTTTGGGTTCTGAGATAGTGGAGAAGTTGGGCCGAATCTAGTACACTCCTAGATAGGCGAAGGGGGAAAGTGGATGTACCCAAACCTTGGGGAACCACTATAAAACTGTGTGTCTTCTGTGTGCTGTGGTTTGTTGTGAATGCTGTGTACTTGCTGTGAAATAGTAGATATAAATCTGTGTTAAAAACTGATTGCTGCCATAAAAAGTTAAAAAGAATTTGGTCACCTATTCACCCCCCCCCCCCTCTAGGTGTTTAGGTACTATATCTTTCAAGTGGTATCAGAGCCAGGTTACTCAAAAAGGGACATAACTGTCTGAGTAGATCCTGTTGGCAGATTCAGTCTAAGTCAATAACAGAATCAAGAAAATCAAGAACTATGGGTTCCACTGAAAATCACAAGGAATTGGGATCCATGAAGCTACCTATATGTAGGAAAGAAATCTTTGGGATCTGGAAGGAAAGGGTGAGACTCTTTATGGAAGCTTCAGACCCTAGGATTTATATCACAGTAAAGGAAGGGCCATATGTGCCCATGAAGGTGTCAGTCTTAGATGCAAATCAAAGAACACCAAAGGATTTCTCAGAAATGACAAAGGATGAGATTATTCTAGCCACTATGGACAAGAGGGCTCAGAACATCATAGTGAGTGCCATAGATGATGCAACTTTTCAGAATCTAATACACTGTAAGACAGCCAAAGAGATGTGGGATACTCTTATTGTGTATATGGAGGGTTCTGAAGAAGTTAGGCAAGACAGAAAATCCTTGCTAAATCAAGAGTATGAAAGTTTTAGATAAGGAAAGGGTGATAGCATAACTGAGTGCTATAAGAAGTTCTACAGGATAGTGAATGAACTCATGTCCTATGGCAGAGAGTTCAGTAATTATGAACTCAATGATAAGTTTCTAAGGTCCCTAACTAAAGATTGGGACACCAAGATCTGTGCCATCAAGGAAATGGCAAAGCTGGGAGAAATTCCTCCACCAACACTTTTTGGCAAACTGTTGTCCTATGAAATGCAATTGCTGGTGAGGAAAGAAGAGGAGAAATCCACAAGAAATGAACACAAGGAAAGAACAGTGGCCTTTAAATCAGAAGCCCCCAGAAAGTACAGGAGTAAGTCACCAACTCCACCTCCAAAGGTAGTTGAATCTGAGTCAGATGAGTCAGTCAGCACAAAGTCTGAAAGCAGTGAAAGTGATGAGGACTTTGCTGCCTTTACAAGACATTTCTAGAAGTTCTTAAAGAAGAAACAATGGAAGACAAGGCCAGCTACTTCACAGGGAAAGGAAGACTCTTATCAGAAAAAGAAGTCTTCAAAGAAAGACAGGAAAAAGTCCAAGTCTAGCAAAGCTGCACTATCAAAAATTGTGTGTTATTGCTATAATAGACAAGGTCATATGATAGCAGATTGTCCAGAGAAGAGGAAGGAGTCCAGTGACAAGAAAAGGACTCAATACAAGGGCAAGAAAGAGAAGTCTTTTGTTGCCAAAAAGGACAAGAGCCTGTCAGATTTATCTTCATCAGAAACTGAGTCAGATACAGAGGCATATATTGGACTGTTTGCTGAGGAAGAAGAAGAAGCGTTCATGTAGATTATGAATTCTATATATGAACAAGAAGCCTGTCAGTGCCAAGGACTAATGACATTGACAGAAAGTGAC
This sequence comes from Platanthera guangdongensis, assembly GCA_039583875.1. Classification (NCBI taxonomy): domain Eukaryota; kingdom Viridiplantae; phylum Streptophyta; class Magnoliopsida; order Asparagales; family Orchidaceae; genus Platanthera; species Platanthera guangdongensis. The sequence goes on along the minus strand of CM077151.1, from coordinate 224,472,240 downwards.
AAAATCCTGGAGCAGCCAGGTCCTAGTAAGGTACAAAGTTCAACTTTAAGTTCAGTTTCTTGTGCCAGTACAGAATCAGATTCATCCTCATCAAATGATAAGAGTGCATCTGAGTCTGAAGAAGATATTCATCAGTTGATATATGAATATAGAGTTCTGTTGCAAGCTTATAAGAAGAACAAGTCCCTAGCCAAAAGTCAGGCAAAGGAAATTGCTATTCTCAAAGCTGCTGCAACTGATTTTGAGAAGTTGTTTGATCAAAAGCTTAATGAGATAGCCAGATTGAAGCACATAACTGTGATTCAAATGGGAACTATATCATTTAAGAATGATCAAATCAAGAGTCTGAAGATTAATCTTCAGAAGGAGAGAGACTTAGTTGCTAGGTTCTCTAAACCTAAGTCAGTTCTGCCATTAATTGATGAATTTGTTCATCACAAAGGCAAAGCTGGACTGGGATTTACTAGACCTGCAAGGACTGTTCAGTCCAAGTCTAAGTCCAAGGGCAAAGCCCCAACTCTCAACAAGTCTGCTGTAGATAAAACAGCAAAGACAATACCTAAGCAAAGGTACAATAAGTTTGAGTGTTGGTGCTGTGGCAAGGTAGGCCACTATGCAATGGACTGTTGGCACAATGCTAGTGCCAAAGTGAGTAGCAAACTGCCTGTTGGAAAACCAGCAGGTAGCCTTGTCAGGATACAAACTAACAAGTACCAAGGACCCAAGAATTCTTTGGGTTCTAAGGTTCATTAATCTGTTTTGCAGGTGAGTCCAAGTGGCCATACCCCTATATGGTACTTGGACAGTGGATGTTCCAGACATATGACTGGAACAAGGGATTTACTAAAGGACTACACACCAATAAAGGATGGTCCAAAAGTCACCTTTGGTCGTTCTGAAAAAGGAATCATCAAAGGGTTTGGTAACATTTCTAGTAACTTAGTTACCATTACTCAAGTGGCTTATGTTAAAGGTTTGAAACACAACCTAATTAGTATAAGTCAATTAAGTGATGTAGGATATGACATCTCATTTGTTAAGGATGGTTGTCATATCAAGAGGTCAAATGATCAAGAGATCATTTTGACTGGCTATAGAAAGAGGAATGTCTACTGCCTAGACATTATGTGTGAGACCAATGGTTCTCAAGTGTGTCTTGTAGCTGATGAGACAGTCTCTCAATGTGTCAAATGGCACAAGAGGCTAGCCCATCTTAACTACAAGACAATTGGCAAACTCTTTAGCAAAGAGTTAGTGAGGAATGGTCCTCAAGTTAAGTGTGTTAAAGATGGTATTTGCTCAGCTTGTCAAAAGGGCAAGCAGACAAGATCCACCTTTAGAAGCATTGAGAACAAAGATGCTGTGAGGTGCTTATACCTCTTGCATATGGATCTTTTTGGTCCAATGCCAGTTCACAGCTTGGGTAGGAAGGTCTATACATTTGTAGTTGTAGATGACTACTCAAGGTTTTCCTGGGTGTTCTTTCTTAGACAGAAATCTGAAACACCCAATGTCTTCTATAGCTTTGTTAGACAAATTCAGAATGAACTAAATAGTACAGTGGTCAAAATAAGAAGTGACCATGGTACTGAGTTTCAGTCTGATGGCATGACAAAACTATGTGAAGACTTTGGGATATTTCAAGAGTTTTCTTCACCAAGAACACCTCAGCAAAATGGCATTGCTGAGAGGAAAAATATAACCTTGATTGAGGCTGGTAGGACCCTTTTAAGTGATACATCACTACCAGAATATTTCTGGGCTGAAGCAGTCAATACTGCATGCCATGTTATTAATAGGGCTACCATAACTAAAAGCCTCAACAAGACCCCCTATGAGGTTGTGAAAGGCAGGAAACCAAACCTATCCTACTTCAGGATCTTTGGTTGTAAGTGCTTCATACTTAACAATGTTAAGTCTTACTTGACTAAGTTTGCTGCCAAGTCCCAAGAGGGAATTTTTGTTGGGTACAGTAACAACAGTAAGGCTTATAGAGTCTACAACTTGACAACACAAGTTGTAGAAGAGACTGTACATGTAGTATTTGATGAAACTAGGCTTATTAACAATGAGTTTTCTAGTAGTGTATGCAGCCCCACAGGTTTAACAAAGAAGATGGACAAGCTCACTATAGAAGAAGAACCTACTGCAAGACAGTAGGTAGAAGACAGTGGCTGTTGTCCAGGGGGAGAACTACATGTACCAATTGCTGATGAAGTTCAAGGAGTACAGCATGATGAAGATGTTGAAGAAGCTCAACCTGAAGCTAGTATGCCTCCAGCCAATAGGCATCTAAGAGATCATCCAGCTGACCAAATCATTGGTGATCCAAGACAAGGGGTACAAACAAGGAGCAGAAACCTGAATGCAGCAATCTACTCCAGTTTTCTATCCCAAGTTGAACCAAAGAAGTTTGAAGAAGCCATCCTAGACCCTCACTGGATTGAGGCAATGCAAGAAGAACTCAATCAGTTCAAGAGATGCAAGGTCTGGGAGCTTGTTCCTAAACCTAAAGACCACAATATAATTGGAACCAAGTGGATCTATAGGAACAAGATGGATGAACAAGGAGTCATCATTAAGAACAAAGCAAGATTGGTTGCTAAAGGGTATAGGCAGGAAGAAGGTATTGATTTTGATCAAACCTTTGCTCCAGTAGCCAGACTGGAAGCCATAAGAATGTTCCTGGCCTATGCAACCTTTCAAGGATTCAAAGTTTACCAAATGGATGTCAAGTCAGCATTTCTAAATGGTAATCTTAAAGAAGAAGTCTATGTGGAACAACCCTCAGGTTTTGTTGATTCAACTCTACCTAATCATGTCTATAGACTTAGGAAAGCTTTATATGGGTTAAAGCAAGCCCCTAGGGCTTGGTATGAAACCCTGTCTAGTTTCCTCATTGAGAATAAGTTCACAAGGGGGAAAATAGACAAGACCCTATTCCTTAGGGAATCTAGAGGCAAAATAATACTAGTCCAAATATATGTAGATGACATTATATTTGGGTCTACTGAAAGTAGCCTTTGCAAAAAGTTTGCAAAGCTAATGCAAGGTCAATTTGAGATGAGTAGTATGGGAGAGCTAAAGTTCTTCTTGGGTCTCCAAGTAAGACAGACTGAGAGTGGTTTATCCATATGCCAGTCCAAGTTCACCCTAGAACTCATAAGGAAGTATGGTATGGATTCATCCAGCACCATGAAGACTCCTATGGGGTCAAGTATGTCTCTTAGCAAGGATGATGCAGGGAAACCTGTAGATGAAACCTTGTATAGAGGGATAGTTGGCTCCCTATTATACTTGACTGCAAGTAGACCAGATATCATGTATGCTACATGTGTCTGTGCAAGGTATCAAGCCTGCCCTAAAGTGTCTCATTTGACAGCAGTCAAAAGAATATTGAGATATCTAAAGGGCACTCCTTATCTAGGCCTCTGGTACCCTAGGAATGGGGATTTTGATCTAACAGGTTATTCAGATGCAGACTTTGCAGGATGCAAAGAAGACAGAAAAAGCACAACTGGAACCTGTCAATTCCTAGGTGGGAGACTGATTTCATGGAGTAGCAAAAAGAAAACAAGTGTGGCTATCTCCACTGCAGAATCAGAATATGTGGCTGCAGGAAGTTGCTGTGCTCAACTTCTGTGGATACAACATCAGCTTGAGGAGTATGGATTTCAGGTAAGTAGAACTCCACTCTTCTGTGATTCTACAAGTGCTATTTCAATTGCACATAACCCTGTTTCACATAGTAGAACTAAACATATTGAGATAAAATATCATTTTCTTAGGGAGCATGTAGAGAAAGAGGATATTTTACTAGAATATGTTAAAATAGATAATCAACTAGCTGATATGTATACTAAGCCCCTAGAAGAAACTAAGTTCAATAGGTTTAAGATTGAACTAAGAATGATAAACTTAGAGTAAGTTTATAGTATTGGAAATTGGCTAAGTAAAAAGGTGTCGACACACAGAGATATTTGTGTCGACACAGAAAATTGGTGTCGACACTTCAGGGAAAATGTGTCGACACATCTAGAAAGTTAGTGTCGACACTTCAGAATAATAGTGTCGACACATGACAAGTTGGTGTCGACACAACCAAGGTGGTGTCGACACATAGTGTTTACTCAGAATTATCTAAGTAAAGTCTCGACTATGTGTCGAGTTAAGTAGTGTCGATACATAAACAAGTGTCGGCACATATAATCTGTTGACTAAACTTGTGTTGACACATAGGTGTCGAGACATTATAAGTCAGTGTCGACACTTATTGACAGTGTCGACACAATCCAAGTTAGCTGCCCGCCTTTTCATCTTCAAACATAGAAAGGTATAAATAGGGTTTTGCCTTAGTCTGTCGACACGCTTTCAAAAGTTTCGAGACCAAAACTTGTGTGTCGACACCTCTCTTCTCTCCAGTCAAAATTCTTCAAACCCTAATGGCGCCAAAGCTTGAGGAGAACGTCAACGAAGGCTACGAGCTGGTGCGCAATGCTTTTGATGATGCCGACCAAGAAATCAAGACTGTAGTAACCCTAGTAGCCGACTCAGGGTTAGAATATCTTGTTTCAGAGCCAACAAAAATTTGGAAGAAGGAAGTCTTGGAATTCCTTAATGGAGCTAAGGTAGACGACACTGGATTGAAGATCAAATCCAGGGTTCATGGTGAAAAAGTAAAGGTCTCTCCAAAAAGTCTGAGGAAAGTACTGCAGTTATCAAGAACTAAAGAAGAAGATGAAGTTACTGCTTCAAAGACCAGGGAAGCTCTAACTTGGTGTGGACTAGATTCTAAGATGAAGATTGGTTCAGTCTTCAATAGAAAAGGAATGAACAGTCAGGGGAAATTCCTGTCTGAAATTGTTGGAAAAGTGATATTGAGCAAGCCAGGAGGGCATGACAGAGTGTCTGCCCATATGTTCAACATTATGACCAGAATAATCTTCAATCTGAAAACTGACTGGTCTATAGTAGTTTTTGAAAAGATTAAAGAAAGCCTAAAGAAGCCCAATCTGGGCAGAATTTTAAGTATATACCTTGCTGGTATTATACCAGAAGTTATGGGTCAGACTACAGGCACTAAAATAAATCATATGAGGAAAATGGATATGAGAATATTCTCCAGATGGGACAGGGTGTTGACTAAGGAGATGCCAACCCCTGAGAAGATCACTTCTGAAAAGGAAACCTCACTCAAGAAGAAGAAGAAGTCTGCCCCAGTAGCTCAGGATCCATCCAGCAGCTCTGAAAGTGAAGAGCAAGTTGTCTTCACACCTGATGAGCATGAAGAAGAGACTATTGAGAAGTCTACTGCTCAACAAGAAGTTGTTGAAATCCAGGGGGAGCTACCTCAAGCTAGCCCCATACACAAGGATCACATCCAGGGGGAGCCACTAGTTGTGGAAGAACCGACTCCTCTTGAAAGTGAGCAAGCTACAACCACAATTCTAGAGGTAATTACTGAGCTTAATGCTTTGGATTTTCCTATAGAAGATACTGATTTGTCTGATGTTTATCAGCAACCACAGACTGATAGTCAAGTTCCAAATGTTGTCATGGAAGACACATCTGCTGCAGCTCAGTTTATATCTGATCCAGTGGTAGATGAGCCCAGAATTTCTCCAGCTCATTCTCCACAAGAGTATACCATGGAAGATTTATTTCTAAATCTGGATCAAGCAGATTTTGATAAGGAAACTGCTGCTGCTGAGGGGGAGAATGCTCCAGTTGAGGGGGAGCAAGTGCCAATTGTTGAATAGCCTGCAAGGACAGAACCTGAAAAGCCCCAAGCTGTTGAAGAGCTACCTAAGGAGAGGGTAGAGATTGCTAGCTCCTCAGCTTCTGAAGATGAGGAGGCAGCAAGGGCTAAGAAAAGAAAGTTTCAAGTTTTCAGGAGAAGAAGCCAGAGTTACAAGAAGGCTTTACAAACTGTTACTCCACAGCCTATATCACAACCAGCTCCAACTGTTGATTATAGTGCTTTAATGGTTGCTATGCAGATTAAACTGGATGAACACAGAAAAGCTATAGAGACATATGTGAATGAGGGGCACAAATCTCTCCAATTTGATTTGGCCCAGGATATTAAATCCATAAGATTTGAGATGAATCTAAATAAGAAAGAGATGACTGACTGCTTCCACAAGTGTGGGAATGCAGTAGTCTATCTTGCTACACATCAGGAAAAGATAAAGGCTCAAGTAGATGACATAGCACAGAAGCAGGGGTATGTTCTAGAGAACCAAATAAGAATGAATGACAATTTGACACAATCCCACAATGCTATTGTCACAGAAATGAAGAACATTGCTGCTGGCCTGACAACTTCTACTGCTACTGCTATGACAGCTTTTGATAAAGCACTGCAAGAGAGCTTAACTGATATTACAACTGCTATTCAAGACTCTCAGAAGCTGATCTCTGAAAAACTCCAAAGGTTAAGACCTTTCTACAGGGATGGAGTCAATTATCTCAATGCCCAAATCAGATTTCAAAAAGATGACTTAAGGGATCACATAGAAAGAGAAGTCATAAAGGGGGAGAGGGTCTTAGTCAAAGCTGGCTCTGACCATGCAAAATGGGTTTCTAATTCCATCAGAGCCACTCTTGGTTATCCTCCTCTTTGTGATGATGATAATGTAGCAGAATCTGGAATTAACCCGGCCTATCTTGGAGGTGAGCAACCAGAAGTAGCTCAAGTGATCTATCCTCCACCAGATTTTGACATGATCCATGCTGACATACAGTCCATGTATAGCCCACCTGGGGGTAAGGACAATGTTATACTAGAGAAAGTTGTTCAGCCTGTCTCTGAAGCTTTACAGGAAGCTATCTTGAAGGAGCAAGCTGAAGAAGAAACCAAATTGTCAAAGAAGAGGTTCAGGGAGCAAGCTGAACAAAGACCTGACTTTGAGCAGTGGAGCCCCACCTCTAGGAACATTATTTTGACTGCATGGAAAGCAGCAAAGGATAACATCCATGACAGGAATAAATGGTTTTCTGAGGCTGAATGGAGAAAGCATGAGTCAAGGCAGGAGGCTATAGCTCAATACAGAAGAAAGGCCAAGATGGGAAAGCTACCTCCTACTGCTCAGGAGCCTAGCAAGTACTTTCCCAAGCCTTATCATTATTTTGAGAGGCAAAAGATTAAGGCTGAGGAACTTAAGAAGAAAGATCTGAAAGGCAAGAAGCCTGCTGATGCTGAGGTTGCTGAAGCTCCTGTTCAAGCCAAAGTACAAGCTGGAAAAGGAATAGTGATCAAGGAGCCTGAACAGAAATAGAATTAGAATTTTCTTAAAGTTTACTATGTAATCTTTTGACGTAAAACTTTCTGTAAACTTTTTGAAATATGGATATGACAAAGTATTGGAACAATGTGTTGTGTAATAAATTTGCTATGTGTTAAATTTATTTCATAATTATTCTGTGATGCAATCTATGTGTACATGTTTGTTTCATACATGTTTATGTTTGCCCTGATTTATAATCCTGCTTTACATCATTTTGTAATTTTATTATAAATGGTGTATATCATTGACTAAGGGTTATGACTTCTCCAAATAGGGGGAGATTGTTGGGTACATTGGTTCAAATGTACCTGATTTGAAGAAGTCTCACCCAACTCAATGATATACATCAAAATGTATTTGATGTGTTTTGAGTTTACTTGTGCAGGCTAAGTATTTGCAGGAAAGAAGAAAAAGTTTCTAAGTCCATGTGTCGACACCCAGAGGGAAAGTGTCGACACTTAAGAAGACTTGTGTCGACACCCAGGCAAGCAGTGTCGACACTTGGAGTCATTGTGTCGACACCAGGGATGCTGAGTCGACACCAGACAGAAAGTGTCGACACAAGGAGCTGTGTCGACACTCAATGAAGAAGAGTGCAGTGAAGCTGTGTCGACACTTAGCAGTTGTGTCGATACCCAGTGAAACTGTGTCTACACCAGAAAGTGTCGACACTTGGAGGATGTGTCGACACTCAGCAAAAGTCAGCAGAGACTAAGTACAAGTGTCGACACTCAGAACAATGTGTCGACACTCAACAGAAGAGTCAACACTTGAAGTAAGTGTCGACACCCAGAACAATGTGTCGACACTTAGCAGAAGAGTCAACACTGGAAGTAAGTGTCGACACCCAGAACAATGTGTCGACACTTAGCTGAAGACTCAACACTTGAAGAAAGTGTCGACACAAGGAGCTGTGTCGACACTTAGCAAAGAACAGCAAAGTTCAACAAAATATTCTAAGTACAAGTGTCGACACTAAGGAGTTGTGTCGACACTCAGTCAGAGTCTCGACAGAAGAAGAATGTGTCGACACCCAAAGCAATGTGTCGACACTTAACAAGTATCAACACTAAAGATATGTGTCGACACCAAGAAGCAGTGTCGACACTTAACAGATTCAACACATGAAGATGTGTCGACACAAAGGTGTTGTGTCGACACTTAGAAGAATTCAGCAAAATACTGAAGTACAAGTACTTGTGTCGACACTCAATTTCAGTGTCGACACATGAAGAAGAAGTAGTGTCGAGATATAAAATCTACAACACAAGGAGTTGTGTCGACACCTTGTAGGCTAGTGTCGACACTTAGACAACATGTGTCGACACTTGGTCTATAAGTGTCGACACTTAAAGACAGATAGTCTCGACACTTCTAGACAGTTACAGAATTTTCAAGAACTGACTGGATGACTTGACAGCTGCCATTCCAGCTGGTCTACAGCACCTGTCAGAGTTGTCAGAATTCAGTTATGGACCGGACCAGCCAGTTACCATGAAGAAGGCCTATAAATAGGCTTATACAGTCTACAGAAACTGTTGTTGAAGAAAAAAAAGTTCAGATCAAGTGATTGTCTAAAGAAGATCTAGCTATCAAGTGAAGATCTAAGAAGTTGGAGAGAGAGAGCTCCATCCAAGAAATCAGCCGTTGGAACTAGGCTGAGAAGAAGGGTTCAGATTTATTCTGGATCTTAAGTAGCAGAGATCAAGGATCAACTGCAGAAGGAGTCAATCTTATTGAGTTCTACTTTCAAGAATCTTTGAAGAAAGCTAAGTCAGATTGATTTCAGCTGAGTTCTTCCAAGAACTCATCAAGAAACTCACAACTCCCCTCTCTTGTCTCTGGGTTGCTGAGTTAACTATTTTGTATTCATTTTATCTTGTAGGATCCTTTGGATCTGAGTCTTGTAAGCCTGCAATTATAAAGGCTGAGTGTAGGGCTTGAGAGCCTGAGTGTAGGAGATTGAAATCTCTGAGTGTAGGCCTTGGTGGCTGAGTGTAGGCCTTTGTGGCTGAGTGTAGGCTTTGTGAAGAAGCTGAGTTGTAGGGCCTTGGGCCTGAGGTGTAGGAACCTGTTTTGGGTTCTGAGATAGTGGAGAAGTTGGGCCGAATCTAGTACACTGCTAGATAGGCGAAGGGGGAAAGTGGATGTACCCAAACCTTGGGGAACCACTATAAAACTGTGTGTCTTCTGTGTGCTGTGGTTTGCTGTGAATGCTGTGTACTTGCTGTGAAATAGTAGATATAAATCTGTGTTAAAAACTGATTGCTGCCATAAAAAGTTAAAAAGAATTTGGTCACCTATTCACCCCCCTCTAGGTGTTTAGGTACTATATCTTTCATCATCCTTCCTATGCGGAATGAAATGCGACACCTTCTTTAGTCGATTTACGACCACCCAGATGGCGTCGTTCCCCTTTTACGGCCTTGGCAACCCGTGCACAAATTCCATAGTGATGTCGTTGAATTTCCACTCTGGAATAGGCAAGGACTTCAGAAATCCTCCCAGCTTTTGGCACTCCGCCTTCACCAAGGCGCAAGTTTGGCACTTCGCCACATAGAGCGCCACATCCTTCTTCAAACCCGGCCACCAAAACAGTTTCTTAACGTCGCGGTACATCTTTGTGCTCCCCGGGTGAATTGAGTACTTGGTATGGTGCACCTCGTACAACAAATCCACCCGCAAACTGCCCACTCATGGGACGCAAAGATGACTGTCTTTCCAAAGCAATCTATCTTCCACAACGAACTGGGAATTTGACCCATCCAGAGCCTCTATCATGAGTTGCTTCATGTGGACATCCATATCCAACACCTGCCAAATCCGATCAGCCAGGTCATATTAAACTTCAGTCCAATTCAATAGTGCTTCAGCACTTGACTGCTTATCCACGCAATAAATCTCCAACGCCTCCAACTCCCGAACCAACCGCTCATCATGCATCGATAGCCAATTGGCTTGAGCTGGGGCTCGGCGAATCAACGCGTCCGCAACCGCATTACCTTTACCAGGCACGTAGTGGATCTTGAATGTATAGTCCCCAGGAACTCCATCCATCTACGCTGCCGAATGTTCAGGTCTTTCTGATAAATCAAATACTTCAGGCTCTTGTGATCGGTGTAGATATCAATCTTCACACCGTACAAATAATGCCTCCACAGCTTCAAGGCAAAAATCACGGCGGTTAACTAAAAGTCATGGATCGGATAAATCCTCTCGTGCACCTTCAGCTATCTCGAGCTATATGTTATAACGCTTCCATACTGTAACAGCACACAACCCAAACCACTGCCTGAAGCATCGCTATAAATCTCATAACCTTCGGTCCCACTCAACGAACTCAGAACAGGCGCCATGGTCAACCGACATTTCAAGTCCTCAAAAGCTTGCGCGCACTCCGACATCCAAATGAACTTCTGCTCCTTCCTCGTCAAAGTAGTGAGAGGTAACGCTATCCACGAGAAGTTATCTACGAAGCGCCTATAGTAGCCGGTAAGCCCCAGAAAGCTCCATACTTCCGCTACCGTAGAAAGCTCAGGCCACTCGTGTATCGCAACAATCTTCGCCGGATCCACTGCAATACCTTCCCCACTCACTATATGACCGAGGAACGCCACTGAGGACAACCAAAACTCGCACTTTGAGAACTTGGCGTACAATTGATTCCTCCTTAGCTTATCCAAAATCAAATGAAGATGCCTAAAGTGACCTTCCTCACTCTGCGAGTACACCAACATATCATCGATGAAGACGATCACAAAATGGTCCAAGTACTCCCTGAAGGTCATGTTCATCAAATCCATGAACATTGACGGCGCATTAGTCAGCCCAAACGGCATGACCGTAAACTCGTAATGCCCGTATCTCATACTGAACGCTGTCTTTGGGATATCACTCTCCCTTATTCGCAGCTGATAGTACCCGGACTTGAGGTCCAACTTTGAGTACACCGTCGACCCGACTAACTGATCGAATAGATCATCAATCTGGGGGATCGGGTACTTATTCTTTTCCTTCAACTTGTTGAGCTCCCGATAATCAATACATAGCCTCAAGATTCTGTCCTTCTTCTTAACAAAGAGGACCAGCGCGCTCCAAGGCGAAGAACTTGGATGCACATACCCTTGCTCCAACAACTCTTTCAGTTGAACGTTCAGCTCCGCCATTTCCTTAGGCGCTAGCCGATATGGAGACTGTGACACAGGCTTTGCACCTGGTACGAGCTCTATCGTAAAATCTATCTCCCGCTGCGGCGGGGCTCCAGGAAGATCTCTAGGGAACACATCAGGGTACTCTGATACCACTGAAATACTATCCAACGCGGGCTTAGGCTTTGCAACCTCCACTAGTGTAAAGAACAGTTCTGCACTGGCACGAACCGCCTTCACCACCTGAATAGCAGACATCAATGTCTTGCTCGACTCCTTCAAGCCCGTGAAAGTCGTCTCACGACCTGCTCCCAGCTTGACTTCCTTGCTACCGCAATCAATATAGGCTCGCTGCTCCGAGAGCCAGTCCATGCCAAATATAACGTCGAATTCCACTAGCGGCAATAACGATGCTTGCAAATGGAACTCCTGGCTAACACCTCGAATGTTAACGCCACAGATTCTATCCGCGCGCATCGAACCCCCATAGGGCAACAACACATCCAACTTGTCCTTCGCCATCGAAGAAGGTACTCCGATGCGCGATATGAATTCTTCGGACAAAAAGGAGTGTGAAGCTCCTGTATCGAAGAGTGCTCATGCCAGATTTTCACAAATCAAAATAAATCCTAAACAAGCAGTGGTAAGGTAACATGTGCATAACAAGTATTTAAAGAAATTAACTTGCTCCAAATTTAAATTTTACCTATCACCACATCCGCCTGATTGATGGCCTCCTGTTGGCCAAGATTATAAACCCTCAGTTGGGCCGGAGCATAATGGTACGCCGTTGACTCCACCGCCTTGCCCTTCTCTTCATAAGTTGCTCCCGACTTCCTTTTGGACTTGGGACGTCCGCTCCAGCAATCGCGGGCAAAGTGCCCCGGCTTTCCACAAGTAAAGCATGCACCCGAGGTCTGACCCGTAGTCGCCCCAAAAGCACCAGAAGAAGGAGCTGGACCCGAAGTCCTAGACTTCTGAAAGAACCTTTGATAGCCGTACTTTGAAGTAGTCGGCACTTTGAACCCAGATTTCTTGTCACCAATGCTTTTCTTTGCTTGTACATTCTTCATGTCCTTCTCCAAGGACCGGGCCGTGTTGACCAAGGTCAAGAAACCCTGCGTCATCGGCCCCGAGAGTAGTAGCCTCAAGTCATCTCTCAACCCTTCATAGAATCGACTCATCTTGCGCTCCTCATCCACGATGGAGGAGCTAGCATACCGACTCAATTGAGTAAATTCGTGGAGATATTCATCCACGCTACTCTCTCCTTAAACCAACTTCAGGAACTCGTTCTCCAAAGCTATCCACTACGTCGAAGGGAGGTACCTAGCCAAAAATAGTCTCGAGAACTCTTCCATCGAGACGTCTGTAAGTTTCCTTCCTCTCAATAGATGCAGCTCCAAACCCTCCCACCACAGCCTAGCGTCTCCATCCAACAGGAACGTAGCTATAGTGGTCATCTGCCACTCTTCTGTCTCCGTCGCTGTCAAGACTCTCTTCACACGGGAGAGCCAGTCTTCAGCTCGAGATTGGGGTTCCCAACCCAGAGAATACCAGAGGATTAAAGCTCATGACATGTTTGAGCTGTTTCTCGATTTCCCTTCTTGGCACCAATGGCTCCACTAATACCTGCTACACTCTTCTCGGCTCTACCTTTGGAAGAGGTACCTGCTCCATCGCAGGAGCGGGCTGCTGCATTTGCCTTGCCGGCTGCGCATTAATCAAGACAAACACTGCTTCGGCCACCAGTCGTATGGTCTCAGCCGATGGAGGTGTTGCAGGAGCATCATTTGGTGCACTACTAGCCTCAGAAACCCGACGTTCCGACGGCCCAGCACCGCTTCTGGTCACCTATAGTTGTACAAAACACCGTTAAGCGACCAAACAAAATTGCAAACAGCAATTATAGGAACACGCAGGTTCCCCAAACATGTGTATTTTCATTCCTAAGTGGACATTCATGGGTTCTTTTGTTGTTATAACGACGACGCACACACATGTGCTCACCACCCCTTAAAAAAGAATTTGTCCACAAATCCATTTTAAGCCTGACCAAAACTAGTAGGCTGATACCAAATTGTTACACCTCCTATCCGTCACATAGAATATAGCAGTAGGTCCGGTTGGGGCCCGATGCCATATACCACGGACAGACCAGGTGGTTACTCAATGGAAACCATCCAACCAATCATAACATCCTACACAGAGCATTCTAGCGGAAGCAGTTTAAATTGTTGTAATTAAAAGTACCCAGCAACAAGCATGAATGTCCACTAACAAGCCAAAAAGGAATGAAGTACATACACAAGTACTGGCCTTAAGGCCTTACAAATGGATTACTCAAATTACATGTTTTCCATACCACAGCACGCAGGCCGGTCATACATAAACGAAAGCAAGTAAACACTCCAATTAGGCCTTCAAGGGTCGGCTTCGTAATTTGAGCTTTAGCCCACTATTGACCGCTCGGTCTAGCAGCACCTGCAAGCACAATCCACCGCACGGTGGAAAACAAAAGCAACACTCAGCAATGCTGACCAAATTATAACGATCCCGCCCCCAACTCGGGGCGGCGATGCTCCTTCCCTGCATTTTGTTAGTATAATCAAGCAATATAGTAATGTCACAACATCACAGGCGTAGGCACGCACGGCCACACACCCCGTGCACTCAGGGCACATTCTCAGTGATCACGGTCAAAGACCGCCGACTCACCACCATCCCTTTGGACGGCCATACAATGAGCATTTTGTCTTCCCGGCATGGGTCACAGTAATTTAAGCCATAGACCGCCGAAGACACTCATCTATACCAACGGCTCTAACGAAACGACATGGAATGGGTATGGTTCCGCCTAACCCGTTGCTCACACCACATCGTTAATTTAAAACATATGTACGGGTCAAACTTCTCCGAGTCCCGTTTCCATCACATACTTCACATAACCCGGTTATGTTCAAGTTGGCTCCCAGGCCACCAAGTTGGCAAGATCACGCATCCGCCCAGTTTTCTGGGTGCACCTTAGGGTTAATCCCCAAGGCTCCCTATTGCAATCTACCATGTAGAAAACCAAAAAAACAAACATTCGCATGGAGTCTTCTCCGGCATTAATGCAATGCAACATCACCGATCCAGACCAACATGTCCGGATAGGCTTCACACATTATGTCTATGTCTGTTCTCGATTACGGACTCTACACAACGGGGACTTCACAAATCTACCCAAAGGAACGCCTCCAACTCACCGCAAACTCGCGAGAGCGGGCTTCCTATGCAAAAGAAGGAGAGCTTCACATGCTCAAGTAGAGAATCGTTACCCTGGAGTTCATCCTTGGCGCCATGAAAATGTACGCAGATGTAAAGCACCGCAATCTCCTTGCCTTCGTAGATCCGAAGTCAGCTCGCGATTTGGAGCTCTAAAACTCAGATACTCGACGAATTGACTTATTCTTCCTCCTTTGCTCTCCCCTCTCTCTAAGATTTAGACAGAGAACTACAACAGAAAAAATAAGGGTTTTGAAACCCTTCTCTCGGATATAACCCCTTCGGGATAACCACAGCCGTCGGATCCCACAAAAGGGATGCACGGTTACGATCCAGGTACGACCTGGACAAATGGGGCTAAACACCGCATGAATCACCAATAGGACCAGGACACGTCCGAGTCAAAACAGTGTCAGAACAATTAGTCAACTCCCGCCAAAACCCCTGTGACGACACTCCGCGTCGACAGAGTCAAACACGCCACAATGTGCCCCGTGATCGACAATCGTCGAACCAAGATCGTCGACCGCTGTCAGATCGTCAAACGGAGATCTCTGGCTAAATCGTCGAACACAGCCAGATCGTCGAACGGAAATCTCTGGCCAAATCGTCGAACGCAGCCAGATCGTCGAACGGAAATCTCTGGCCAAATCGTCGAACGCATGGCCCGATCGTCGAACCCACAGCCCGATCGTCGAACCCACGGTCCGATCATCGAACCCACGGCCCGATCATCGAACCCACGGCCCGATCGTCAAACCCACGGCCCGATCGTCGGCCGAAGAACGTCGACCAAATCGTCAATCATAGAATGTCGACCAAATCGTCGACCACAGAATGTCGACCAAATCATCGACCGCTACTCAATGATCATCAAACCCAGATACTGCCTGATCATTGCTAGATCTTTGAACTATCCCGACACTCCCTGGGACACGCTCATGTCCCAGGCCGTGTACCCCTGCCAAATTCCAAATTTGGTACAAAAACGTCACCCGTCGCTCTTTTGAGTTTCGGGGCGTTACAACATGAACACTCGACGCATTCGTTGGATACTCGATGAATTGACTTCACTAGATGAATTATGCTTAACTCCACGCCTAACTGGAATCACTTGACGAATTAGACTAAACTTGATGAATTCCGCTTAACTCAACGTATAATTGGAATCACTCGACGAATTCGTCAAGAATACTTGACAAATTTGACTACACTCGACGAATTTCGCTTAACTCGATGCCTAACTAGAATCACTCAACGAATTCGTCGAGAATACTCGACGAAAAGGACTTAGCTCCACAAATTTATCTGGTCTCGACGAATTTTCTTGATTTAGCGAAGTGACTCGATAAATATACCTAGACGGATTTTCTACACTACCATAAATCAACTGAAACAATAAGGAACAAGGTCTTACACCATTTAAGTCCCATGAAGAGAAAAAAAGAAGGTAAACATTAACAATAGCAGCAAAGCAAGACGGTGAACAAAAGGGTCAAGAGAGCAAAACACCACTTGCCTCAAAATCTCCCGAAAATGGCCTTTCAAGCGCTTCGCTTCAAGGATCAGCCGCAATAACTCCTCTCCCACGATCTCTGAAACTTTTTGGGGTAAAATAAGGGTCAAAGTCAAATACTCTAACGTCAAAAATCCACGAAACGGGAAAATCTTACCGTGCACGCTAAGATCTCGATGAGAGCTTTCTGGATCTATGATCCGTCGAGAGTTTCGTGCGCCAGAGCTCCGAAGGGCAGCGGTTGAAAGACTACGCGATATACAAGTCGCTCTCTTCTTTCCGCTCTTCAGGCCGACAATTTGAGTAAGATGATGAATAGGGTTTCTTAAGTATATATATATAAATATATAACATATTATTATTATTATAACTAGAAAAACTCAAACGTCGAGGATGACCAAATCACCTTGGTTCTTGATGAAATTCACATCAAGGCTAAATGTCGGTGCTACGAATCCATCGACGAAGTCGAAATCACGATATGACAAATCATACTCGGGTTAAAACTCTCAGAAGTTTAAAACAACCATCTTTATAAAATCCACCGAGAACTCAATTAAGCCCGGATCGCAACAAAACGCCATAAACACGCTTAAAATTTATTACTTTAAATTTTCATAGGTAAAAATTCTAATTCTGACGAGTCTAAAAACTGGCCGACTCGCCCCAACGAACAAAATCTCACACTAACGACGGCGCACTGTTAACTACACTTCAACAAAACGCCCTTACGCCACTAATACGACACTAAGGAAATAGAAATAATTATCATAAATTCATCGGCATTACACCAAGGTCGCCGCTGGCGGGAGCCGTGCCGGAGAGCCATCGGGCTACACTCGGCGGGTTTGCCAGAGTCCGACGACTCCTCCAGTGGGCGCCGGTCAAGCCGCTGCCGGCTCCGCCGATGGTGGCCGCCACACCCGTGAATAGTTTTTTTTTAATGGTTGTCGCAACCCGGCGCTGATCTGTGGGAAAAAAGAACGTCTTGGATCACTTTGGTGGCTCGTCACTACACCAAGGCACTGAATTGCACTGGTGGGCATAAAGCTTGATGGGGTCGGCCCGGTATCGGGCCCAATGGGCTTGGGCTTTAGTCAATCGGGTCGAGCCCGTGTTTTCCTTAAATCGGGCTAGGGAAGCTGCCCGACCTCATGCCGGGCCTGGTTATTTTTTAAAAATTATTAATTAAAAAATTATAAATATTGAATTATTTAAAAAATACTTTAAAATTTATACTTATTATTTTATTATGATAATAAAAGAATTCTCTCACGAAGACATGGATAAGAAAAATGAATTTTTACTAATATTGAATAAAAATAAATAACATTTATAATTTACATAAATTGAAAAAAATGAAATTTATTATCATTATTAATTTTAAATAAAGAAAATTATAATATTCATTAACTTAACAAAACACATAAAATATATTTTTTTCATTTATATGATGAATGTGGGACCACTTAATAATCTCTAAAATTCATTGTCTCAATCTCATTTTCTATCAACCCTGAGCTATCCTCTAATGCTGTAATGTGTTGCTTCGTCTTCATAGTATCCAATTAGTCTTTGTAGCAGATACACATTTCCAGATATTCTTCGTTGAGCCGGCTCCTCCGCCCGTTCAAAACCCTGTCACTAAGAGAAAAATCTGACTCTGAAGCTAACATACAAGCTTGGATTGTTAGTAAAACATGAGTTATATAGGCCAAAATAAGATATGTATTAACTTTACCTTTCCACCATTTTAAGAGATCGAAGTTTTCAATCTCTTTTGTGCTCATAAAATCACGGAATTGTGTTTTAGTATACAATCTTAATTCATTTAAACTACTAGATGTGCAAGTTGTTTTTCTGTCAGCTAATTCTAAAATTTCATTTTAAAAAGTATCTTTTGTTTTTGGTTGTGATATTTCTTCCCGAGTTCGCGAGCTGTATAAGTATCATAATAATTATAACACTCGGAAAAAAAAGAAGTAATTTTAGAGTACAAACGTCATCATAATCATCAAATTTTAAATTTATATTTAAATTAACATTGATTTTATCTATCAAATTTTCTACGCCTTCTACGTCGAACAACGGATTTAAAGTGACGGCGCATAAAAACATTACAAGCATTTCTCTATAATATTATTTTAAAAATTCTTCCATTATTTCAATTAATGGAAGTCATCTATCATATTGCTTATAATAATTAATTTTTTCTGCTATATTTACAAAATTTTTATTTACTAGTGAGCTAGTCGGATAGTACATGCCAGATAAAAAAACAGTTGCCCTATAAAAATATTTTAATAAATCCATATAATTTGCTAATACCTCCCAATAGGAATTGGTCAAATCACGAGTATTTGTCACATTATAATATTTCATAAGAAGTGATTTTTGTTGAAACACTCTTTTTAACATTTTCTGTGTTGAGTTCCATCTAATAGGCATATGAAATTGAGATTTCAAAATTTTTTTTACCCTGTGTGTTTACAAAATTTTTAAAATTTTGAGATCGTTGTCTAGAACTATAAATGACTCCTAGTGTAACGCCCCAAAACTCGGAAAAGATCTGGTAGCATCTTAGGGCCAATCTGGGGCCTAGCGAGGGTCACATGGCCTTGGACATGGGCATGTCCATGGCCATTTTATGCTACGAGTTCGACGATTTTACTTATGGTCGACGAAATGCATTCGATGATCCTTAGAGATCGGGTACACGGCATGAGACACGGGCATGTCCAGGGCCGTGTCCTGCTCTGTGTCAGCAGGGTTGTGTTGAGTGAGGTACATGGCCTGGGACACGGGCGTGTCAAGGTCAGACACGGACGTGTCCAGGTCGGACACGGGCGTGTCCAGAGCTGTGTCCTCCTCTGTGTTAGGAGGGTTATGTTGGGTAAGGGACATGGCCTGGAACACTAGCGTGTACGTGCCGACACGGGCGTGTCAAATGTTCACACAGGCATGTCTAAGCCCGTGTCCTAGTCAGGACGTGATGGTTTCCTGTGTCTCTTGAGGGACGCGCCCCATAACAAGGGCGTATCGTAAGCTGACATGGGTATGTCAAGCAGTACACGGCCGTGTCGGAGCCCGTGTCCTGTTCTGCTTTCGACGATCATGTTCAGATCGTGAGATACGGCCTGTGACACTCATGTCACAGGCCGTGTTCGGCCTAGGAAGTTGATTTTAAGAGCGAATCAGGGCCTTTCGTTTTATTTGGAAATGATCGGACGGCCTAGAGTCCTCCCTGGTGTGTTATATTTGACAGTGTAGGGTTTACTCCTCATTTTCCTTAGATGGTTCTCTTTCTAAAGTGTTAGAGAGAGGGGAGAGCAAGAAAGAAGGAGAAGGAGAAATTCGGCTGCCGGTGGAGCTTCAGAGCCCCAAATCGCGAGCCGAGTCCAGATCCGAGGAGGCAAGGTTGTTGCGGTGCTTTTAATCTGGCTAGTTTTCTATGGCTCCCAAGCGAACTTCTAGGGTAAACATTCTCTTCTTGGACATGTGAAGTCTTCTTCCTTTCTGCATAGGAATACCGCTCTCGCGAGTATGCGGTGAGTGTGAGGTGTTCCATTGGGTGGACATGAATAGTCCTCCTAGTTTTGCATGTAGAGTTCGAAATCGAAGTACGGACATAGGCATGGTGTGTGAAGCCTACCCAGACAAGTTGGTCTGGATCGGTGATGTTCCATTATACATGAATAGCCGGAGAAGACTCTGTGCCGCTAGTTGTTTTTCGGGTTTTCTACGTGGTAGATTGCAACAGGGAGCCTTGTGGACTAACCTCAAGGTGCACCCAAAAAACTGGGCATATGTGTGGTTCTGCCATCTCGGTGGCCTGGGAGCCAACTTGTACATAACTGGGATATGTAATATTGTGTGATCGATGATGAAAAATTTTATAGTTTTAAAATGTAGCCAAACTATAATCTCAAATAGGCAAGCGTACCAATCGAAATATAGTATAGGAAATGTTGTATTAGACTCGGGGCCTGTTGAGCACTCCTACTCACGCAAATTATTATTATTTTACCTAGATATAAAAGGAGATTAAATTAAACTAAAATCAAGAAACTAAACTGAAAACTAGCACTTGATCTGAACTCGCCTTGAATTAAAACAAACTCTTTATGAAAACCAAACTCTAAATTAACAACTTCGACCGTGGAGGTTCCTTAAGTACAAAAGCGTCTCTCTCGAGCTCATACTTTTGACTAACCTTAGGTTGATCGATTAAGACCTCTCGGCCAGTCGAAACCCCTAAGCTTGCTTTAGGCGGTGAACCCCTCTATTGGATTTGACTCCAATCCGGAAGATTTATGTCGTCCTCTCTCGAGGAGTGCATGCAACTCCTTTTATCTTTGAGCGATCTACTCATATCCGCAACCTCTCGGTCATTTAAGATACGGATTTGGGATCGAAAAACATATCCGCGAAATATAAATTCGACGAAATATAAATCAAAGATAAATCGTAAGCGCTGAATAAAGAGGTTGACAAAAGAACATTATTTTATTCTAAAACTTGTCAAAATCAAGTGCTACTAAAATTAACTAGGGAGACATGATGGAAAACAAAAGTGCTTGAATTGAAATTGCAAAGTAAAACTAAACTATTACAAGAAAGAAAAGCTAAAACGGTAAACTAAACTACATAATATTCCTAAAATTGGCTCCTAGTCTCCTCTCTAAGCCTCTGGACTCATCTGCAATTTATAGGAAAAATTTCTGCAAGGTCACGACCTAGGTCACGCCCGTGACCTAGGGCGTGTCAGGCTCGGAACCGCCGTCTTGAAAGCTCGGGAACGTTGGAGGAGAAACTGTCAAAATCTGTTAAATTGCGGGTCACGCCCCTAGGTCACGCCCATGACCTAGGGCGTGTCAAGTCTGTTACAGGAAATGACGGGAAGGAGAAACTGAGAGAAATAAATTCTGGCTGTTATGGGATGTCACGCCCCTAGGTCACGCCCGTGACCTAGGGAGTGTATTGACCGGGTCAGCAAACGGCTTGAAACGGTGCAATCTGGCATCAATTCGGCAGGGTTGGTCATGCCCTAGGCGACGCCCATGACATTGGGGTGTGTACTTGGTAAATGTGCCAGAATTGTGCCGGGAAGATTTCTGGAGAAACTGTTTTCTTAAACTAGACACGCCCGTGTTCATGCCCTGGTCACGCCCGTGTCATGGGGGTGTGTACTTGTGAAACTCTCCAGATTTGTAGAGGACATTGTTCTCTTTCTGTTGACTGGTTGCACGTCCCGTAACTCTTCCTGGTTTGAAAGTTATGGTCATTTGAATTTCAGCTATCCGTGGCCAAAAATGTTAATTTTCTCCAAATATTTTCAGATCTTTGTCATGGACTTGAAAATGATATTTGGAGCCCATATTGACCTGAAATATAAAAATAAATGAATTATTATATATATTAATATAAATCCAAATAAATTATACTATTTATTTATAAAAAAAGTAAACTAAAATAACTATATAAATTGACTTATTAAATACCCCCATACTTAATCTTTTACTATTCCAGAGCAAAACTATGAGAGTACATATAAGAAATTAATATAATTTTTAAATTAAACTAAAAATTTATTAAATCAAAAGAAAGTTAAAAATTAACTTAAGGGATTCAAAATTTTAAGTCTTAAAATATGAAAATAAAATGAGAAAAGATATATATTTAGCAAATTTTCTCTAATAAAATAATTAGATCTCAAAATTAAGTAGTTAGTAAACAAAGTTAGATTAAAAATAATAAACACTTTTTTCACTAAAAAGAAACTTCGAGGAAAATTCAAACTACTACTTATGCTCTTTTACAATTTTAATTTAAAACTAAAGCAATTATATTGGGTTTTGGGTTTGGAAAAAAGAAATTGAAGAGATCTTAGATTGGAGGTGATGAATTTTATCCTCTTATCTCGCACAATTTTTTCTTTTTTGATGTTTTTTTCTTCTTTTTTTTCTCTTCAAACAAAATTGCTTAGGAGTAATGAATTTTATCCTCTTACTCCTTTTTTGGGGGGTTGCATATGTGTACCAAGGAATACTTGATTCCCATGACATATGATCTAACCAAAAAAATACATATATGTACTAGGGGATAATGAATTTTATCCTCTTATCCCCGTGACATATGATCTAACAAGAAAAATTAAAACAAGGGAAGGCTAAAAAATATTTAGATTAAATTAAAATTAAAAGAGAGCAACTATAGTAAATTAAAATTTCCTAAGAATCTTAAAGTTCAAAGTGGAGATAATTGGAATCTAAAAATTATTAAACTAATCAACAATGATATTGAAACTAATTATAATAAAAGAGAAAAAGGGCTAAATAGATTTCTCTAAACAAATTTATTTCATAAATTTATTTCTTAAAATAAAATCACCTAAAAATTAATTTTAACTAACTTTGATGAAATAAAAGTTTAGAAAAACAAAAATTATAAAAATTCTTAGAAACAAACTCAAAGTAAATTTCTAAAAAGCTCAAAAATTAAGTAGGGGAGTATTATTTGGTTTTTTTGTATTTTCTTTTTTCTATATTTTTTTGTATTTTTCCTTTTTATTATAAAAAGAAATTTTTTTTTAATTTGAAAGATTTTTTCATTTTTTTTTTGATTTTAGAGATTTTTCATTTCTTTATTTTTAAATAAAAATAATAAATAAGAATACACCCCCATACTTAAAAATAAACATAGTCCCCAATGTTTATAAGTCAAGTAGGTGGGGGAAAAGAAAACAATTTGTGAAAAATAAAATTCATAAAAACTAATAGATAAGCAAGGGGTGTCTCGCAAGAGCACTTTTCTTTTTCCCGTCTTTAAGCTAGATGGTTTTAGTTAGGAAAAAGGGAAATAAAAAGTAAAGTGCACTGGCAACTCCCTTAATTCATGCTTGGGTGAAAACGCCAAAGACGCTCGCCCAATGACTCCTCCGCTTGCTTCTTGATTTTCCTTCTCGCAGTTGACTTGAAAATTTAGATTCAAATCACCTAACCATACCTGAGGTGATTTGAATCTTTCTAGATGAGCGGCAAATGGGTCAGGGACAACATTTGATTGCAACGGCTCATCATCTTCCTAAAACTTGTTAGGGAAAAAAATCAAAAAGAAGTGTGCCAGAAAAATCTTCGCAAGGAGGAGACTCTTGCGAAGTTATAAGATTAGGCTCGGGTTGTTTATTTTCTAAAATTAATTTTTCGTCCGAAACTTTATATAAAACAAAATTGTCGGAAGCATCATGTGCATAAATTTGCGCTCCTAGAAAATCATAAATTGTGCAAGGAGATTCATTAATAGGAGGAAAATTGGGAGTAGTAGGAGGAGAAACATATTCTTCTTCTACTCCTCCCAGCGCATCCATACACCTAACGAGCTCTTGAAATAAAAGTTGTTGTTCTTCTTCGGTATAAACAACTACCGGGGTACATGAGAAGTCATGTTGCTCATTAGCGACA
Organism: Platanthera guangdongensis; assembly: GCA_039583875.1. Lineage (NCBI taxonomy): Eukaryota > Viridiplantae > Streptophyta > Magnoliopsida > Asparagales > Orchidaceae > Platanthera > Platanthera guangdongensis. The sequence goes on along the minus strand of CM077151.1, from coordinate 224,448,560 downwards.
GTATCCGAAGGAGAAGAATCACTAAACGTAAGAAAATTCTCATCCAAATTTTGGGGGGAAGAATCAGATTGCAAATGAGAGGATTCCCCAAAATTAAGAGAGAAAGCTTGCGGTGCGGAAGAAGAAGAACAAAAATTTGGATCCAAATAATTATTCTCATAACTCGGGAAACCTTCCGGTTGATCTTGCGACCAAGAGAAGTTTTCATCCGAGTTGGAAGAATAATTATTTACATCAAAATAATTATTCGCATTATTACTTGAAAAATTATTTTCATGAACATAGGAAAAATTAGAAAAATTATTTTCATAAAAATTTGATTTGTCATAAAAGTGAGAAGAATTATTATCATAATTACTATCAAAATTATTTTCATAAGAAAGATTTTTATAATAATTATAATGATAACAAAACTCACTTGGATGAGAACCGTGACAATAAATATAAACACATTGACGCTTTTTTGCAGCTTCCAAAATATCTAATTGATTTTGAAGTCGGGAAATTTTAGCAGCCAATTGAGATAACGTTGTTTTTAATAAAAGAAAATAAACACAACCCGTACTTAATAGAAATGAATTTTAAAAAAAAAGATGAAAAAGAGAATTGGGGTTAGAGAAAGAGAGTGATAAAAGTAATACAATTTACGCTTTTAAAATATCAACAAAAATAGTCCCCGGCAACGGCGCCAAAAACTTGATGAAAAATTTTATAGTTTTAAAATGTAGCCAAACTATAATCTCAAATAAGCAAACGTACCTATCAAAATATAGTATAGGAAATGTCGTATTAGACTCGGGGCCTGTTGAGTACTCCTATTCACGTAAATTAATATTATTTTATCTAGATATAAAAGGAGATTAAATTAAACTAAAATCAAGAAACTAAACTGAAAACTAGCACTTGATCTGAACTCTCCTTGAATTAAAACAAACACTTTATGAAAACCAAGCTCTAAACTAACAACTTCGACTGTGGATGTTCCTTAAGTACAAAAGCATCTCTCTCGAGCTCATGCTTTTGACTAACCTTAGGTTGATCGATTAAGACCTCTCAGCCAGTCGAAACCCCTAAGCTTGCTTTAGGCGGTGAACCCCTCTATTTGATTTGTCTCCAATCCGGAAGATTTATGTCGTCCTCTCTCAAGGAGTGCATGCAACTCCTTTTATATTTGAGCGATCTACTCGTATCCGCAACCTCTCGGTCATTTAAGATACGAATCTGGGATCGAAAAACATATCCGCAAAATATGAATTCGATGAAATATAAATCAAAGATAAATCGTAAGCGCTAAATAAAGAGGTTGACATTGTAAAACTCCCCCTCCCCGGATCCCAAAACACGGTACGAAGAGGGAGTCTTATGCCCGGAACAGCCGCCTTGCGGTAGCATTAGCACACGGGCTAACCTGTACCACAAGACGCCTATTCCGCCGGCTACAACCATATCAATATCATGCCAACCCAACCAAATAAATAAGCAAGAGAAGTCAAAATCCACACTAAGTTATAATGTCCAAATACATCAATAATGAGAAGCTAAAACATGCTTCTACTATATATCAGAGTATAGCTAAACATTGCCCAAACGGGCTACATCAGAGTAATCAAAACTAACATCAGTAACTGACGGTATCGACGGCACCGTCACCTCAGGCCCTGTCATCCTGGCCTGGCTGTCCTGCTGCGTAGCCTGCGGCTGCTCTACCTGCGGCGTGACCTCCTAAAAAGGAAGACGTAGCAACCGTTAGTCGAAACGACTAAGTGGTTTCACATCCGCTCCCCCGGCGACTCCTCGGCACCGGGCGGAGAAAAGGAACAAGAGTATAGTATATAACAAGTATGCAAGTAAAGGAAGTACAAGCAGGTGACAGTAGTGTAAGAGTAACAGTATCATAATCAGCATTTATGTAAGAGCTACACTAAACTAGCAAGTTTAAGAAACAGCAGGAAAGTAACTTAACTTATAAGAATGTCCATACAAACTTATAAGTTAAGGATCGGGTTACATAAAAGTAACTCATCGTATAAGAGTGCCCATACAAACTTATACGATGAGGATCTTGTTGTGCAATGATATGAAATGCTATGAATGCTATGCAATGACTCACCCATGCACACCCATGCAATTGCTATGTCGACACAGACTATAGTTCCCACTTTTCGAGCAGGTAGCTAACCTCTCAGGCATCAGCCGCCGTGGCCAGGCGGTGACAGTAGAACGGGCACTTCTACTACTAGGCGGGTATCACACTACTTCACCTAGGCCTCCGTACGCCTCAACGCTAAGAACACAACAGCGGAGCCCATGCGTACTATGGCCCAGCGGGGTCTTGGGTAGATGTGCACCAAGAACACAGCCCGAACTGGCCTTGCGTGACCCGGAAGGGGCCTCGGAAGAAGCACGAGGACACAGCCCAACCGTTCACATGGCCGGAGGGGCCTCGGGACGTGAACACCGAGGACACAGCCCAAACCGACCAAGTCTAACTGCCAACTCCCGTCGGTGTGACGACTGGCGAGCCCGTAGACCTGCCACACTATCCTTAACCCAGGATTACGACACCGCGTGTCGACTCACACCACATGCAAATATCACATCAACATATCATGGAAGGGGCCTCAGAGTGAGCACGAGGACACAGCCCAACCATCCATCCACACCTTACCTCAACACGACCAAAACTTAGTGGCGGTCAACACCGCACTTGCACATTTACTATAACATGCCAATAGGAGACGACACACTATTGTTGGACTCCTAAATTCAATCTGATATATAACATATGCATGGCCATGGGTTACCCATCTATATATCATCCCAAGTGATTTCAACATGATATAAACAAGATTTGCTCTTACGACAACCTACCGAAGTATTATCAAATCAATCCAATTAAACATAAGGAAATCAACAGGCCTCAAGCTATCTTGCAATAATAAATTGATTTCTAAAACAGTAAATATTATCATCCATAACACTTTGGTGGTTAACATAAAATTATTTCACCAAAACCACGAATTAATTGCGACATTGGATCCACCAATTTCAAATCCACAATGTATGTAGAGACCCAGAATTTCAGCGCAGGATTAGCACTGGACAGCAACTTCGACCGGAGTTTCCTGAAGTTACAGGAATCCGGTGGAGGCGTGTAACCCCTCGTTGGAAAGGTATTTCCATGATCTACAACTTTCATATTCAGGTTACAACCCAGATCTGACAATAACGTACTCGAAATCGGCTTCAAAGTTCACTGCGCACAAAACACAATTTCTGCGTACAGGAATTGCCGGACAGCAAACTCGATTCGGTTTTCCCGGGGCCACAGACATCACCTGAAGTCGTGCAACCACTCGTTGGAAAGGTATTTCCGAGGGCTACAACTTTCTTGTTTAGCCAAAAGCCCAGATCTGCACCTATCCTACAAGAAAATGGCTTAGAAGATCGCTGCGCGCAGAATACAGATTCTGCGCGCATCTTAAAGAAAATGAACGGCATCGGTCCGTCTTCCTCCTCAAGCGATCCTTCCTAAATTTTCCAGAAATGTCCTCCTCCCTTATTCAACCTCAAGGGCCAAAACTCCTCACGAAACCATTCACCCATCGTCGTATTGAAGAAAAGGGGAAGGGTTGAAGAGATCTAAAATCTAGGATTCAAATCCTAGCATGGCCAAACCTAGAAATCTTCTCCTCTCCATCAAGCTCTCTTGAACCGATGTCTCTCCTAAATGTCTAAGATCTAGCACCAAGGGAGAGGGTAGGAAACTCACGTTGGCTCCAGCGGTACCACCATTTCCGGCCATGGATCGCGTAGTTCTCCTTGGCGGCATCTTCTCTTTCACGGCGATGGCGGATCTCCTTCGGTAGAACTTGCTCCTGCAGTTTTCCTCTCACCAGGAGCTCTCACAGGAAATAGGGGGTGAAATGAGAGTGAAAACGGCTAGGGTTTCCTCTGCCCCTTATAAACAAAATATGACACGGGTAGGGACACGGCCGTGTCCGTACCCGTGTCCCGCTTCCGCGAAACGGCCGTGGCGGTTTCCATGTCGGTTCAATGTTTGACACGGGTAGGGACACGCCCGTGTCCCGACCCGTGTTCACATGACACGGCCGTGTGCCTGGCCGTGTCATTGGCCGTGTACTTCTCGGGTTGCATCTCGACACTTCTCGTCGAGCTCAACTCGACGCACACGGGTAGGGACACGCCCGTGTCACTACCCGTGTCCCCCGCTCGACTATCTCGACGCATCTCGACGATCTCGACACGCTTCGTCGAGACCATCTTGACGCACACGGGTAGGGACACGGCCGTGTCACTACCCGTGTCACCTGGTGTCGACACAGTTCGACGGTCTCGACACGGCTCGTCGAGCTCAACTCGACGCACACGGGTAGGGACACGCCCGTGTCACTACCCGTGTCACTTGGTGTCGACACAGTTCGACGATCTCGACACGCCTCGTCGAGCTCAACTCGACGCACAGGGGTAGGGACACGCCCGTGTCACTACCCGTGTCACGCCCGTGTCTTTTTACACTGATTTCTCCGCTTCTCCACAAGTGCAGTCCAATTCCCTGCACTTCTCAGGACTGGAGTCAACCCTCCTGACTCAAAAACACACACACTAGGGGCCTAGAGCGATTCGGGACGTTACAAATCCTATAAACAAAATAAAAGATTTCGTCCCCGAAATCAGGCTTAGGCTGTGTGGCGAAAAGCTTAACAGGAAATTTATCATATGTTTTTAAATAAGATTACCTTGGGCAAACAACTCCGGGTAGCGTTGCTGCATCAAATCCATTGGCTCCCACGTGTACTCCTCTTTCCCATGATTCGACCATAGTACCTTCACCAAGGGTACACTTTTGCGGCGCAAGGTTCTTGTCTCGCTGTCAACAACCCGCACCGGCTCTAGTCGCACAGACCTATCTGATGCCACTGCACCATCATTAGTGGGAATATACTGGTCGGGCCGCAACAGTGCTTTTCGAAGCGACGACACATGGAACACGTCGTGGAGATTTTCTAGTTCTGGTGGTAACTCCAACCGATAGGCCAACGGGCCGATCCTTTCTAGTATAATATAAGGCCCAACATACCTCGGGCTGAGCTTTTTCACCCCACGTACCCGTGACACACCATGCATCGGCCGAATCTTGAGAAACACTTTTTCGCCCACTTGGAACTCCATCATCCGGTGCTTTTTATTGTAATATTTCGCCTGTCGACTTTGAGCCTCCAACATGCGATCCCGTATCAATCTGACCGCCGCATCAGTATCATCTATGTATTCGTTTCCCAATGCCTTCGGATCTTCATCTTGCACCCAAGACAAGGGAGTCCTGCACCTTCTTCCGTAAAGGGCTTCATGGGGCGCCATGCCGATGCTCGCCTGATGGCTATTATTATAGGAGAATTCCACTAGTGGCAAGAGCCTTTCCCATGGCTCTCCTCTGTCCAGCACGCATAACCTCAATAAATCTTCCAGTGTCCTGATAGTCCTTTCAGACTGCCCGTCCGTCTGTGGGTGAAATGCGGTACTAAAGGTTAGGCGCGAGCCCAAATACGCATGTAACACCTTCCACTCATTGGATGTAAATCGACCATCCCGATCCGAAACAATTGTCTTGGGCACGCCATGATACCGTACAAATTGCTCCACAAAAAGGCGTACCAAAACATCCACGTGTGCTTCCTTCTTCATTGGAATGAACCGGGCCACCTTTGTCAGTCGATCAACAATAACCCACACTGAATCATTCCCGGAGCGGGAACGGGGTAACCCATGAACAAAGTCCATGGAGATATCCTCGAACTTCCATTCGGGGATGGGCAGCGACTGCAACAAACCACCGGGACTCCTGCATTCAGCCTTCACTCTTTGACATGCTTCACAATGAGTGACATAATACCGGACATCCTTCTTCATCCCCGGCCAACACATGGTCTTTCGCAATCCGGCGTACATCTTAGCAATACCCGGGTGCACTGAATATTGAGAGGAATGTGCCTCTCTCAAGATATCCTCCCGAATTTTGCCGCCCTTGGGAATATAGAGTCGGCCACGAAAATAAACAAGGCCGTCTTTGAGTGTGTACTCATCGGTGGTCCCATCTTCAATTGCCTTGATTGCCGGGGCCAAGGCCGCATCCATTCCTTGCTCCACCCGAATCCGGTCTCGGATATCACAAACTATGCTCATGTTGGCCAAATACTCCGCATACTCGGCCGAAGGAGCCTTGAATACTAGAGTAATTTCCATCTCCTCGATCATCCGAGCCAACTCCATACTCATCAACTGAGACTCTGGGCTAGAGCCTGGCGCTTTTCTACTCAAGGCATCGGCTATCGAGTTCGCTTTCCCGGGGTGGTAGTTCATGGTGAACTCATAGTCGCATAGAAATTCCAACCACCGCCGTTGTCTCAGGTTCAACTCCTTCTGAGTGTGGACATACTTCAAGTTCTTGTGATCGGAAAAGATCTCGCAGTGTACGCCATATAGGTAATGCCTCCAGACCTTCAAAGCGAAGACCACTGCTCCCAACTCCAAATCATATACCGGGTAATTGATTTCATGTTTCTTTAACTGCCTTGAAGCATATGCGATCACGTGCCCATGCTGCATCAATACCGCTCCCATCCCTTGATATGAAGCGTCCGTGTAAACTTGGAATCCTTCCTTCCCCGACGGAAGTGCAAGGATGGGGGCGGAGGTAAGCCTATCCTTCAGCTCTTGAAATGCCGCTTCACATTGAGGTGTCCACTCAAATGGCACACCCTTCTTCGTCAAGGATGTAAGGGGAAGAGCGATCTTGGAGAATCCTTTCACGAACTTGCGGTAGTACCCAGCAAGTCCAAGAAAGCTTCGTACATCGGCCGCCGACTTCAAGGGCGACCACTCCTTCACGGCTCGCACCTTCGCTGGATCCACCGCTAATCCTGCTCCACTGATCACATGCCCCAAGAAGGCTACCTCCTTAAGCCAGAATTCACACTTGCTAAACTTGGCATACAAGGCATGCTCCTTCAATTTCTTCAAAACCAAGGTCAGGTGCTCGACATGCTCCTCCTCCGTCTTTGAGTAGACCAAGATGTCGTCGATGAAAACAATGACGAAGATGTCCAAATATGGTTCAAACACCTTGTTCATCAAACTCATGAAGGCCGAAGGGGCATTTGTGAGCCCAAACGGCATTACTGTGAACTCATACAAACCATATCTCGAACTGAAGGCCGTTTTCTGGATGTCCCCTTCTTGTATCCTCAACTGATAGTATCCGGAGCGCAAATCCAATTTAGAAAATCAATGTGCTCCCACTAGTTGATCGAACAACTCATCGATCCGAGGTAGTGGGTAAGTGTTCCGTACCGTCAACCGATTGAGTTCCCGATAATCTATGCACAATCGCAGGGTTCCATCCTTCTTCTTTACGAACAGCACAGGGGCTCCCCATGGTGATGAACTGGGGCGAACGAACCCTGAATCCACCAGTTCTTGCAATTGAACTCTAAACTCCGCGAGTTCTTTCGGAGCCATTCTGTACGGAGCCTTGGATACAGGCTTGGCACCTGGTACTAGATTGATCTGGAAGTCAACCTCTCTATGCGGAGGTAATCCTGGTAGCTTCTCAGGAAATACCTCGGGAAAATCCCGCACAACCCGTACATCCTTTAATTCCAACGCTTCCTCCTTCAACTCGAACCAGATCATGAAGACCTCGTCCCCCTTCCTATGAGCTTTTACAACCTGGACGGAAGATAACATAATGCGAGGTGCGAAGCCAATACCTTGGAAGATGACGTCAGAGTCTCCATGTCTCAAATAGATCCGCTTCTCCGCGCAGTCGATCCTCGCGATGTGCCAATCCAGCCATACCATGCCCAAAATGATGTCAAACTCCGGCATTCTCAGAACCGTGGCCGGCGTATCAAAGGCCTTCCCATCAATAAATAACTCAAACTCGCACTTGGCGGTTGCGATCATCTCCGAGCCATCCGGAAGGCGTACACGTCGGGCTATGCCAGTGAAGTACTGTACATCCTCCACGTCTTTTATGAAATCCTCGGACACAAATGAGTGTGAGGCACCGGTATCGAACAGCGCATAGGCTGTCTTCCCGCCAATAATCACGTTGCCTAAGTACCAACAACCAAAACTTATTGCTAGTGGCTAGTAAGTTCTAATCAATTCAAGTTAGACCATGCAAATATGTAAATTAATTAAATCATACCTGCAATCACATCTTGTGGGTTCCGTTCCTGCGCCATGTCAAGCGCGTACACCTGATCCCGGACCGGTCCGGGGTTTCCTCTTGGCGGTCCTCGTCCTCGACCACGCATATATCCCCGCCCTCGTGGAGCTGCTGGAGGGAGAGCAGGAGGGAGAGCAGGAGGGAGAGCAGGAGGGGCGTTCCCATATAGCTGCGGGCAAAAACGCCGGATGTGGCCCGGCTGGTTGCATTCGAAGCACACCAGACCACGACGCCCTTCAGGTTGTTGAAATCGCTGAGGCTGTGGGGGTGGAGGCAACGCAGGCGGCTGCGGAACTGGATGCTCCACCCTATAGTTTCGGTGGACACGCCCTCCACCTCTTTGATAACCTCTTCCTCCTCTGAAGTCCCGTCTCCTTCTATTACTTGGGCCAGCTTCCATCACGTCCTCCGCAGGCCTCTTACTACATCCCAGGTGGTCCGCCTCCAATCTTTTCGCCATATCAATGATCTCCGCCAAGCTACCATCCGCTATAAACAAAAGAGACTGCCTTAGGGGATCTCGCAGTCCTTTATAGAAGCGCTTGGCATAACCTCTGTCATCCAACTCATAAGAATCCGCAAACCTTGCGAGATGCTGGAATTCCCGCTGGTATTCTGTCACCGACTTTGATCCCTGCTTTAGTAGAAGGAACCTCTGCTCAAGCTCATCTCGGGCCGATGTAGGGATAAAGTGCTCCAAGAAAATACCCGAGAATTCACTCCAACTTATCTCAGTGTAGATCCGGCCTTGGAAGGTAGAGCCCATGAGGGACTTCCACCACCTCTTCGCATGTAAGTCCAAGACGGACACTGCCAATGTCACTGCCATGTTGGCTGGGCAACGGATACCAGCCAACAACTCCTGTATCGTGTCTAGCCATTCCTCTGTACGTACGGCTGACTCTGTCCCAAGGTAGACGGGAGGGGAGAGAGCCCGGAAGGTGCTCAGCCAGTTGGAGCTCGGGGCCTGTTGTTGCACCGGAGCCTGCTGTGCCTTAAAAGCATCAAGAATGGCGGTGAGCGTCTGCCCCAACTCAGACTGTTCGAACTGAGTGGGTATGGGAGGGGTAGGAGTACCCCCCATCGGCTCAACCTGCAGTGGGACCTACACATACACGACAAATTTGTGGTCAGGTTGGCTAAACTTAAGGTCAAAGTTGGACAAACTTAATGTGAATTACATATGGGCACACCACTGCTTCCGCTAAGTCAGTTTGTCCCCAAACTGACTAACCAAACGGGGGTGGCACCATTGTTGAATGACTTCTTAGTTGAGGATCGTGGCAAACTGATACCATTTGTAAAACTCCCCCTCCCCGAATCCCAAAACACGGCACGAAGAGGGAGTCTTATGCCCGGAACAGCCGCCTTGCGGTAGCATTAGCACACGGGCTAACCTGTACCACAAGACGCCTATTCCGCCGGCTACAACCATATCAATATCATGCCAACCCAACCAAATAAATAAGCAAGAGAAGTCAAAATCCACACTAAGTTATAATGTCCAAATACATCAATAATGAGAAGCTAAAACATGCTTCTACTATATATCAGAGTATAGCTAAACATTGCCCAAACGGGCTACATCAGAGTAATCAAAACTAACATCAGTAACTGACGGTATCGACGGCACCGTCACCTCAGGCCCTGTCATCCTGGCCTGGCTGTCCTGCTGTGTAGCCTGCGGCTGCTCTACCTGCGGCGTGACCTCCTAAAAAGGAAGACGTAGCAACCGTTAGTCGAAACGACTAAGTGGTTTCACATCCGCTCCCCCGGCGACTCCTCGGCACCGGGCGGAGAAAAGGAACAAGAGTATAGTATATAACAAGTATGCAAGTAAAGGAAGTACAAGCAGGTGACAGTAGTGTAAGAGTAACAGTATCATAATCAGCATTTATGTAAGAGCTACACTAAACTAGCAAGTTTAAGAAACAGCAGGAAAGTAACTTAACTTATAAGAATGCCCATACAAACTTATAAGTTAAGGATCGGGTTACATAAAAGTAACTCATCGTATAAGAGTGCCCATACAAACTTATACGATGAGGATCTTGTTGTGCAATGATATGAAATGCTATGAATGCTATGCAATGACTCACCCATGCACACCCATGCAATTGCTATGTCGACACAGACTATAGTTCCCACTTTTCGAGCAGGTAGCTAACCTCTCAGGCATCAGCCGCCGTGGCCAGGCGGTGACAGTAGAACGGGCACTTCTACTACTAGGCGGGTATCACACTACTTCACCTAGGCCTCCGTACGCCTCAACGCTAAGAACACAACAGCGGAGCCCATGCGTACTATGGCCCAGCGGGGTCTTGGGTAGATGTGCACCAAGAACACAGCCCGAACTGGCCTTGCGTGACCCGGAAGGGGCCTCGGAAGAAGCACGAGGACACAGCCCAACCGTTCACATGGCCGGAGGGGCCTCGGGACGTGAACACCGAGGACACAGCCCAAACCGACCAAGTCTAACTGCCAACTCCCGTCGGTGTGACGACTGGCGAGCCCGTAGACCTGCCACACTATCCTTAACCCAGGATTACGACACCGCGTGTCGACTCACACCACATGCAAATATCACATCAACATATCATGGAAGGGGCCTCGGAGTGAGCACGAGGACACAGCCCAACCATCCATCCACACCTTACCTCAACACGACCAAAACTTAGTGGCGGTCAACACCGCACTTGCACATTTACTATAACATGCCAATAGGAGACGACACACTATTGTTGGACTCCTAAATTCAATCCGATATATAACATATGCATGGCCATGGGTTACCCATCTATATATCATCCCAAGTGATTTCAACATGATATAAACAAGATTTGCTCTTACGACAACCTACCGAAGTATTATCAAATCAATCCAATTAAACATAAGGAAATCAACAGGCCTCAAGCTATCTTGCAATAATAAATTGATTTCTAAAACAGTAAATATTATCATCCATAACACTTTGGTGGTTAACATAAAATTATTTCACCAAAACCACGAATTAATTGCGACATTGGATCCACCAATTTCAAATCCACAATGTATGTAGAGACCCAGAATTTCAGCGCAGGATTAGCACTGGACAGCAACTTCGACCGGAGTTTCCTGAAGTTACAGGAATCCGGTGGAGGCGTGTAACCCCTCGTTGGAAAGGTATTTCCATGATCTACAACTTTCATATTCAGGTTACAACCCAGATCTGACAATAACTTACTCGAAATCGGCTTCAAAGTTCACTGCGCACAAAACACAATTTCTGCGTACAGGAATTGCCGGACAGCAAACTCGATTAGGTTTTCCCAGGGCCACAGACATCACCTGAAGTCGTGCAACCACTCGTTGGAAAGGTATTTCCGAGGGCTACAACTTTCGTGTTTAGCCAAAAGCCCAGATCTGCACCTATCCTACAAGAAAATGGCCTAGAAGATCGCTGCGCGCAGAATACAGATTCTGCGCGCATCTTAAAGAAAATGAACGGCATCGGTCCGTCTTCCTCCTCAAGCGATCCTTCCTAAATTTTCCAGAAATGTCCTCCTCCCTTATTCAACCTCAAGGGCCAAAACTCCTCACGAAACCATTCACCCATCGTCGTATTGAAGAAAAGGGGAAGGGTTGAAGAGATCTAAAATCTAGGATTCAAATCCTAGCATGGCCAAACCTAGAAATCTTCTCCTCTCCATCAAGCTCTCTTGAACCGATGTCTCTCCTAAATGTCTAAGATCTAGCACCAAGGGAGAGGGTAGGAAACTCACGTTGGCTCCAGCGGTACCACCATTTCCGGCCATGGATCGCGTAGTTCTCCTTGGCGGCATCTTCTCTTTCACGGCGATGGCGGATCTCCTTCGGTAGAACTTGCTCCTGCAGTTTTCCTCTCACCAGGAGCTCTCACAGGAAATAGGGGGTGAAATGAGAGTGAAAACGGCTAGGGTTTCCTCTGCCCTTTATAAACAAAATATGACACGGGTAGGGACACGGCCGTGTCCGTACCCGTGTCCCGCTTCCGCGAAACGGCCGTGGCGGTTTCCATGTCGGTTCAATGTTTGACACGGGTAGGGACACGCCCGTGTCCCGACCCGTGTTCACATGACACGGCCGTGTGCCTGGCCGTGTCATTGGCCGTGTACTTCTCGGGTTGCATCTCGACACTTCTCGTCGAGCTCAACTCGACGCGCACGGGTAGGGACACGCCCGTGTCACTACCCGTGTCCCCCGCTCGACTATCTCGACGCATCTCGACGATCTCGACACGCTTCGTCGAGACCATCTCGACGCACACGGGTAGGGACACGGCCGTGTCACTACCCGTGTCACCTGGTGTCGACACAGTTCGACGGTCTCGACACGGCTCGTCGAGCTCAACTCGACGCACACGGGTAGGGACACGCCCGTGTCACTACCCGTGTCACTTGGTGTCGACACAGTTCGACGATCTCGACAAGCCTCGTCGAGCTCAACTCGACGCACACGGGTAGGGACACACCCGTGTCACTACCCGTGTCACGCCCGTGTCTTTTTACACTGATTTCTCCGCTTCTCCACAAGTGCAGTCCAATTCCCTGCACTTCTCAGGACTGGAGTCAACCCTCCTGACTCAAAAACACACACACTAGGGGCCTAGAGCGATTCGGGACGTTACAGACATAAGAACATTATTTTATTCTAAAACTTGTCAAAATCAAGTGCTACTAAAATTAACTAGGGAGACATGATGAAAACCCAAAGTGCTTGAATTGAAATTGCAACGTAAAACTAAACTATTACAAGAAAGAAAAGCTAAAACAGTAAACTAAACTACATAATATTCCTAAAATTGGCTCATAGTCTCCTCTCTAAGCCTCTGGACTCATCTGTAATTTATAGGAAAACTTTCTGCAAGGTCACACCCGTGATCTAGGGCGTGCCAGGCTCGGAACCGCCGTCTTGAAAGCTCGGGAACGTTGGAGGAGAAACTGCCAAAATCTGTTAAATTACGGGTCACGCCCCTAGGTCACGCCCGTGACTTAGGGCGTGTCAAGTCTATTACAGGAAATGGCGCGAAGGAGAAATGGCGGGAAATAAATTCTGGCTGTTCTGGGATGTCACACCCCTAAGTCACGCCCGTGACCTAGGGTGTGTATTGACCGGGTCAGCAAACGGCTGGAAACGGCGCAATCTGGCATCTATTCGGCAGTTTCGAGTTGGTCACGCGCTAGGGAACGCCCGTGACATTGTGGTGTGTACTTGCGAAATGTGCCAGAATTGCGCCCGGAAGATTTCTAGAGAAAACTGTTTTCTTGAATAAGACACGCCCGTGTTCACGCCCTGGTCACGCCCATGTCATGGGGGCGTGTACTTGCAAAACTCCTCAGATTTGTAGAGGACGTCGTTCTCTTTCCGTTGACTGGTTACACGTCCCGTAACTCTTCCTGATTTGAATGTTATGGCCATTTGAATTTCAGCTATCCGTGGCCAAAAATGTTAATTTTCTCCAAATGTTTTCAGATCTTTGTCATGGACTTGAAAATGATATTTGGAGCCCATATTGACCTGAAATATAAAAATAAATGAATTATTATATATATTAATATAAATCCAAATAAATTATACTATTTATTTATAAAAAAAGTAAACTAAAATAACTATATAAATTGACTTATCAAATACCCACATACTTAATCTTTTGCTATTCCAGAGCAAAACTATGAGAGTACATATAAGAAATTAATATAATTTTTAAATTAAAGTAAAAAATTTATTAAATTAAAATAAAGTTAAAAATTAACTTAAGGGATTCAGAATTTTAAGTCTTAAAATATGAAAATAAAATGAGAAAAGATAAATATTTAGCAAATTTTCTCTAATAAAATAATTAGATCTCAAAATTAAGTAGTTAGTAAACAAATTTAGATTAAAAATTATAAACACTTTTTTCACTAAAAAGAGACTTCGAGGAAAATTCAAACTACTACTTATGCTCTCTTACAATTTTAATTTAAAACTAAAGCAATTATATTGGATTTTGGGTTTGGAAAAAGGAAATTGAAGAGATCTTAGATTAGGGGTGATGAATTTTATCCTCTCACCCCGCACAATTTTTTCTTTTTTGATGTTTTTTTCTTCTTCTTTTTTTTCTCTTCAAACAAAATTGCTTAGGAGTAATGAATTTTATCCTCTTACTCCTTTTTTGGGGGGTTGCATATGTGTGTCAAGGAATACTTGATTCTCATGACATATGATCTAACCAAAAAGAAAAAAAATGTATATGTGTATCCGGGGATAATAAATTTTATCCTCTTATCCCTGTGACATATGATCTAATAAGAAAAATTAAAACAAGGGAAGGCTAAACAATATTTAGATTAAATTAAAATTAAAAGAGAGCAACTTTAGTAAATTAAAATTTCCTAAGAATCTTAAAGTTCAAAGTGGAGATAATTGGAATCTAAAAATTGTTAAACTAATCCACAATGATATTGAAACTAATTATAATAAAAGAGAAAAAGGGATAAATAGATTTCTCTAAACAAATTTATTTCATAAATTTATTTCTTAAAATAAAATCACCTAAAAATTAATTTTAACTAACTTTGATAAAATAAAAGTTTGGAAAATCAAAAATTATAAAAATTATTAGAAACAAACTCAAAGTAAATTTCTAAAAAGCTCAAAAATTAAGTAGGGGAGTATTATTTTTGTTTTTTTGTATTTTCTTTTTTCTATATTTTTTGTATTTTTCCATTTGATGATAAAAAGAAATTTTTTAAAAACTTTTAAAGATTTTTTCATTTTTTTTTATTTTAGTGATTTTTCATTTTTTTATTTTTAAATAAAAATAATAAATAAGAATCCACCCTCATACTTAAAAATAAACATTGTCCCCAATGTTTATAAGTCAAGTAGGAGGGGGGAAAGAAAACAATTTGTGAAAAATAAAATTCATAAAAACTAATAGATAAGCAAGGGGTGTGTCCCAAGAGCGCTTTTCTTTTTCCCATCTTTAAGCTAGACGGTTTTAGTTAGGAAAAAGGGAAATAAAAAGTAAAGTGCACTGGCAACTCCCTTAATTCATGCTTGGGTGAAAACGCCAAAGACGCTCGCCCAATGACTCCTTCGCTTGCTTCTTGATTTTCCTTCTCGCAGTTGACTTGAAAATTTAGATTCAAATCACCTAACCATACCTGAGGTGATTTGAATCTTTCTAGATGAGCGGCAAATGGGTCGGGGACAACATTTGATTGCAACGGCTCATCTTCTTCCTGAAACTTGTTAGGGAAAGAAAAATCAAAAAGAAGTGCGCCAGAAAAATCTTCGCATGGAGGAGACTCTTGCGAAGTTATAAGATTAGGCTCGGGTTATTTATTTTCTAAAATTAATTTTACGTCCGAAATTTTATATAAAACAAAATTGTCGGAAGCATCATGTGCATAAATTTGCGCTCCTAGAAAATCATAAATTGTGCAAGGAGATTCATTAATAGGAGAAAACTTATTAGTAGTAGGAGGAGAAACATATTCTTCTTCTACTCCTCCCAGCGCATCCATACACCTAACGAGCTCTTGAAATAAAAGTTTTTGTTCTTCTTCGGTATAAACAACTACTGGGGTACATGAGAAGTCATGTTCCTCATTAGCGATAGTATCCGAAGTAGAATAATCACTAAACGTAAGAAAATTCTCATCCAAATTTTGGGGGGAAGAATCAGATTGCAAATGAGAGGATTACCCAAAATTAAGAGAGAAAGCTTGCGGTGCGAAAGAAGAAGAACAAAAATTTGGATCCAAATAATTATTCTCATAACTCGGGAAACCTTCAGGTTGATCTTGCGACCAAGAGAAGTTTTCATCCAAGTTGGAAGAATAATTATTTACATCAAAATAATTATTCGCATTATTACTTGAAAAATTATTTTCATGAACATAGAAAAAATTAGAACAATTATTTTCATAAAAATTTGAATTATCATAAAAGTGAGAAAAAATATTATCATAATTACTATCAAAATTATTTTCATAAGAAAGATTTTTATAATAATTATAATGATAACAAAACTCACTTGGATGAGAACCGTGACAATAAGGCTTCATTTGTTTTGGCGGTGGCGGGCCGATCCGGCGGGTGGAAACGGAGTGTTCGAAACAGAGGGGGGAGGTGGTTGCTCCAAACGGAGCTTTTTGGGGCGTTTCTCAAGGCAGATGTGTGAAAACGTAGCAAATGCCGCCGAAGGTTCATTTGTCTAGCCTCCTTCCGGCGGCGTTTGCCCAAAACGGAGCAGCGAAATGCCCAAACAAATAGAGCCTAAATAAAACACATTGACGCTTTTTTGCAGCTTCCAAAATATCTAATTGATTTTGAAGCCGGGCATTAGCAGCAAATTGAGATAACATTGTTTTTAATAAAAGAAAATAAACACAACCCGTACTTAATAGAAATGAATTTTAAAAAAAAGATGAAAAAAAGAATTGGGGTTAGAGAAAGAGAGTGATAAAAGTAATACAATTTACGCTTTCAAAATATGAACAAAAATAGTCCCCGGCAACGACGCCAAAAACATGATGAAAAATTTTATAGTTTTAAAATGTAGCCAAACTATAATCTCAAATAGGCAAGCGTACCTATCGAAATATAGTATAGGAAATGTCATATTAGACTCGGAGCCTGTTGAGTACTCCTACTCACGCAAATTAATATTATTTTATCTAGATATAAAAGGAGATTAAATTAAACTAAAATCAAGAAACTAAACTGAAAACTAGCACTTGATCTGAACTCGCCTTGAATTAAAACAAACTCTTTATGAAAACCAAGCTCTAAATTAACAACTTCGACCGTGGAGGTTCCCTAAGTACAAAAGCGTCTCTCTCGAGATCATGCTTTTGACTAACCTTAGGTTGATCGATTAAGACCTCTCGGTCAGTCGAAACCCTCAAGCTTGCTTTAGGTGGTGAACCCCTCTATTGGATTTGACTCCAATCCGGAAGATTTATGTCATCCTCTCTCGAGGAGTGCATACAACTCCTTTTATCTTTGAGCGATCTACTCGTATCTGCAACCTCTCGGTCATTTAAGACACGGATCTGGGATCGAAAAACATATCCGCGAAATATGAATTCGACAAAATATAAATCAAAGATAAATCGTAAGCGCTAAATAAAGAGGTTGACAAAATAACATTATTTTATTCTAAAACTTGTCAAAATCAAGTGCTACTAAAATTAACTAGGGAGACATGATGGAAAACAAAAGTGCTTGAATTGAAATTGCAAGGTAAAACAAAACTATTACAAGAAAGAAAAGCTAAAACAGTAAACTAAACTACATAATATTCCTAAAATTGGCTCTTAGTCTCCTCTTTAAGCCTCTGGACTCATCTGCAATTTATAGGAAAAATTTCTGCAAGGTCACGCCCTAGGTCACGCTTGTGACCTAGGGCGTGTCAGGCTCGGAACTGCCGTCTTGAAAGCTCGGGAACGTTGGAGGAGAAACTGCCAAAATCTATTAAATTGCGGGTCACGCCCCTAGGTCACGCCCGTGACCTAGGGCGTGTCAAGTCTGTTACAGGAAATGGCGGGAAGGATAAACAGCGGGAAATAAATTCTGGCTGTTCTGGGATGTCACACCCCTAGGTCACGCCCGTGACCTAGGGCGTGTATTGACCGGGACAGCAAACGGCTGGAAAGGGAGCAATCTGCCATCAATTCAGCAGTTTCGGGTTGGTCACGCCCTAGGGCACGCCCGTGACATTGGAGCGTGTACTTGGGCAATGTGCTAGAATTGCGCCGGGAAGATTTCTTGAGAAAACTGTTTTCTTGAAATAGACACGCCCGTGTTCACTCCCTGGTCACGCCCATGGCATAGGGGTGTGTACTTGTGAAACTCTCCAGATTTGTAGAGGACATCGTTCTCTTTCCGTTGACTGGTTGCACGTCCCGTAACTCTTCCTGGTTTGAAAGTTATGGCCATTTGAATTGCAGCTATCCGTGGCCAAAAATGTTAATTTTCTCCAAATATTTTCAGATCTTTGCCATGGACTTGAAAATGATATTTGGAGCCCATATTGACCTGAAATATAAAAATAAATGAATTATTATATATATTAATATAAATCCAATTAAATTATACTATTTATTTATAAAAAAAGTAAACTAAAATAACTATATAAATTGAGTTATCAAATAGCCTCATACTTAATCTTTTGCTATTCCAGAGCAAAACTATGAGAGTACATATAAGAAATTAATATAATTTTTAAATTAAACTAAAAATTTATTAAATCAAAAGAAAGTTAAAAATTAACTTAAGGGATTCAAAATTTTAAGTCTTAAAATATGAAAATAAAATGAGAAAAGATGAATATTTAGCAAATTTTCTCTAATAAAATAATTAGATCTCAAAATTAAGTAGTTAGTAAACAAAGTTAGAATAAAAATTATAAACTATTTTTCACTAAAAAGAGACTTCGAGGAAAATTTAAACTACTACTTATTCTCTCTCACAATTTTAATTTAAAACTAAAGCAATTATATTGGGTTTTGGGTTTGGAAAAAGAAAATTGAAGAGATCTTAGATTGGGGGTGATAAATTTTATCCTCTCACCCCGCACAATTGTTTTCTTTTTTGATGTTTTTTTTCTTCTTTTTTTTCTCTTCAAACAAAATTGCTTAGGAGTAATGAATTTTAACTTCTTACTCCTTTTTTTTGGGGGGGGGGGGGTTGCATACGTGTACCAAGGAATACTTGATTCCCATGACATATGATCTAACCAAAAAGAAAAAAAATGCATGTGTACCAGGGGATAATGAATTTTATCCTCTTATCCCCGTGATATATGATCTAACAAGAAAAATTAAAACAAGGGAAGGCTAAACAATATTTAGATTAAATTAAAATTAAAAGAGAGCAACTATAGTAAATTAAAATTTCCTAAGAATTTTAAAATTCAAAGTGGAGATAATTGGAATCTGAAAATTGTTAAACTAATCCACTATGATATTGAAACTAATTATAATAAAAGAGAAAAAGGGCTAAATAGATTTCTCTAAACAAATTTAATTCATAAATTTATTTCTTAAAATAAAATCACCTAAAAATTAATTTTAACTAACTTTGATGAAATAAAAGTTTAGAAAATCAAAAATTATAAAAAATCTTAAAAACAAACTCAAAGTAAATTTCTAAAAAGCTCAAAAATTAAGTAGGGGAGTATTATTTGGTTTTTTTGTATTTTCTTTTTTCTATATTTTTTGTATTTTTCCTTTTGATGATAAAAAGAAATTTTTTTTTTAATTTTAAAAAAAAATTTCATTTTTTTTATTTTAGAAATTTTTCATTTTTTTTCATTTTTAAATAAAATAATAAATAAGAATCCACCCCCATACTTAAAAATAAACATTGTCTCCAATGTTTATAAGTCAAGTAGGAGGGGTGAAAGAAAACAATTTGTGAAAAATAAAATTCATAAAATCTAATAGATAAGCAAGGGGTGTCTCCCAAGAGCGCTTTTCTTTTTCCCGTCTTTAAGCTAGACGGTTTTAGTTAGGAAAAAGGGAAATAAAAAGTAAAGTGCACTAGCAACTCCCATAATTCATGTTTGGGTGAAAACGCCAAAGACGCTCGCCCAATGACTCCTCCGCTTGCTTCTTGATTTTCCTTCTCGCAGTTGACTTGAAAATTTAGATTCAAATCACCTAACCATACCTGCGGTGATTTGAATCTTTCTAGATGAGCGGCAAATGGGTCGGGGACAACATTTGATTGAAACGACTTATCTTCTTCCTGAAACTTGTTAGGGAAAGAAAAATCAAAAAGAAGTGCGCCAGAAAAATCTCCGCAAGGAGGAGACTCTTGCGAAGTTATAAGATTAGGCTGGGGTTGTTTATTTTCTAAAATTAATTTTTCGTCCGAAAATTATATAAAACAAAATTATCGGAAGCATCATGTGCATAAATTTGCGCTCCTAGAAAATCATAAATTGTGCAAGGAGATTCATTAATAGGAGAAAAATTGGGAGTAGTAGGAGGAGAAACATATTCTTCTTCTACTCCTCCCAGCGCATCCATACACCTAACGAGCTCTTGAAATAAAAGTTGTTGTTCTTCTTCGGTATAAAAAACTACTAGGGTACATGAGAAGTCATGTTCCTCATTAGCGACAGTATTCGAAGGAGAAGAATCACTAAACGTAAGAAAATTCTCATCCAAATTTTGGGGGGAAGAATCAGATTGCAAATGAGAGGATTCTCCAAAATTAAGAGAGAAAGCTTGCGGTGCGGAAGAAGAAGAACAAAAATTTGGATCCAAATTATAATTCTCATAACTCGGGAAACCTTCCGGTTGATCTTGCGACCAAGAGAAGTTTTCATCCGAGTTGGAAGAATAATTATTTACATCAAAATAATTATTCGCATTATTATTTGAAAAATTATTTTCATGAACATAGGAAAAATTAGAAAAATTATTTTCATAAAAATTTGAATTATCATAAAAGTGAGAAGAATTATTATCATAATTACTATCAAAATTATTTTCATAAGAAAGATTTTTATAATAATTATAATGATAACAAAACTCACTTGTATAAGAACCGTGACAATAAATATAAACACATTGATGCTTTTTTACAGCTTCCAGAATATCTAATTGATTTTGAAGCCGGGCAATTTTAGCAGGCAATTGAGATAACATTGTTTTTAATAAAAGGAAATAAACACAACCCGTACTTAATAGAAATGAATTTTTAAAAAAAAGATAAAAAAGAGAATTGGGGTTAGAAAAAGAGAGTGATAAAAGTAATACAATTTACGCTTTCAAAATATGAATAAAAATAGTCCACGGCAACGGCGCCAAACTTGATGAAAACTTTTATGGTTTTAAAATGTAGCCAAACTATAATCTCAAATGGGCAATCGTGTCTATCGAAATATAGTATAGGAAATGTCGTATTAGACTCAGGGCCTGTTGAGTACTCCTACTCACGCAAATTAATATTATTTTATCTAGGTATAAAAGGAGATTAAATTAATCTAAAATCAAGAAACTAAACTGAAAACTAGCACTTGATCTGAACTCGCCTTGAATTAAAACAAACTCTTTATGAAAACCAAGCTCTAAATTAACAACTTCGATAGTGGAGGTTCCTTAAGTACAAAAGCGTCTCTCTCGAGCTCATGCTTTTGACTAACCTTAGGTTGATCGATTAAGACCTCTCGGCCAGTCGAAACCCCTAAGCTTGCTTTAGGTGGTGAACCCCTCTATTGGATTTGACTCCAATCCGGAAGATTTATGTCGTCCTCTCTCGAGGAGTGCATGCAAATCCTTTTATCTTTGAGCAATCTACTCGTATCCGCAACCTCTCGGTAATTTAAGATACGGATCTGGGATCTAAAAACATATCCGCAAAATATGAATTCGACGAAATATAAATCAAAGATAAATCGTAAGCGCTAAATAAAGAGGTTGATAAAAGAACATTATTTTATTCTAAAACTTGTCAAAATCAAGTGCTACTAAAATTAACTAGGGAGACATGATGGAAAACAAAAGTGCTTGAATTGAAATTGCAAGGTAAAACTAAACTATTACAAGAAAGAAAAGCTAAAATAGTAAACTAAACTACATAATATTCCTAAAATTTGCTCCTAGTCTCCTCTCTAAGCCTCTGGACACATCTACAATTTATAGGAAAAATTTCTGCAAGGTCACGCCCGTGACCTAGGGCGTGTCAGGCTCGGAATCGCCGTCTTGAAAGCTCGGGAACGTTGGAGGAGAAACTGCCAAAATCTGTTAAATTGCGGGTCACGCCCCTAGGTCACGCCCGTGACCTAGGGCGTGTCAAGTCTGTTACAGGAAATGGTGGGAAGGAGAAATGGCAGGAAATAAATTCTGGCTGTTTTGGGATGTCATGCCCCTAGGTCACGCCCGTGACCTAGGGCGTGTATTGACCGGGTCAGCAAACGGCTGGAAACGGCGCAATCTGTCATCAATTCGGCAGTTTCAGGTTGGTCACGCCCTAGGGCACGCCCGTGACATTAGGGCGTTTACTTGGGCAATGTGCCAAATTGCGACGGGAAGATTTCTGGAGAAAACTGTTTTCTTGAACTAGATACGCCCGTGTTCACGCCCTGGTCACGCCCGTCTCATGGGGGCGTGTACTTGTCAAACTCTCCAAATTTGTAGAGGACATCGTTCTCTTTCCGTTGACTAGTTGCACGTCCCGTAACTCTTCCTGGTTTGAAAGTTATGGCCATTTGAATTTCAGCTATCTGTGGCCAAAAATATTAATTTTCTCCAAATGTTTTCAGATCTTTGCCATGGACTTGAAAATGATATTTGGAGCCCATATTGACCTGAAATATAAAAATAAATGAATTATTATATATATTAATATAAATCCAAATAAATTATACTATTTATTTATAAAAAAAGTAAACTAAAATAATTATATAAATTGACTTATCAAATACCCTCATACTTAATCTTTTACCATTCTAGAGCAAAACTATGAGAGTACATATAAGAAATTAATATAATTTTTTAAATTAAACTAAAAATTTATTAAATCAAAAGAAAGTTAAAAATTAACTTAAGGGATTCAAAATTTTAAGTCTTAAAATATGAAAATAAAATGAGAAAAGATAAATATTTAGCAAATTTTCTCTTATAAAATAATTAGATCTCAAAATTAAGTAGTCAGTAAACAAAGTTAGATTAAAAATTATAAACAATTGTTTCACTAAAAAGAGACTTCGAGGAAAATTCAAACTACTACTTATGCTCTCTTACAATTTTAATTTAAAACTAAAGCAATTATATTAGGTTTTGGGTTTGGAAAATGGAAATTGAAGAGATTTTAGATTGGGGGTGATGAATTTTATCCTCTCACCCCGCACAATTTTTTTTCTTTTTTGATGTTTTTTTTTCTTCTTTTTTTCTCTTCAAACAAAATTGCTTAGGAGTAATGAATTTTATCCTCTTACTCCTTTTTTGGGGGGTTGCATACGTGTACCAAGGAATACTTGATTCCCATGACATATGATCTAACCAAAAAGAAAAAAAATGCATATGTGTACTAGGGGATAATGAATTTTATCCTCTTATCCCCGTGACATATGATCTAACAAGAAAAATTAAAACAAGGGAAGGCTAAACAATATTTAGCTTAAATTAAAATTAAAAGAGAGCAACTATTGTAAATTAAAATTTCCTAAGAATCTTAAAGTTCAAAATGGATATAATTGGAATCTAAAAATTGTTAAACTAATCCACAATGATATTGAAACTAATTATAATAAAAGAGAAAAAGGGCTAAATAGATTTATCTAAACAAATTTACTCCATAAATTTATTTCTTAAAATAAAATCACCTAAAAATTAATTTTAACTAACTTTGATGAAATAAAAGTTTAGAAAATCAAAAATTATAAAAATTCTTAAAAACAAACTCAAAGTAAATTTCTAAAAAGCTCCAAAATTATGTAGGGGAGTATTATTTGGTTTTTTTGTATTTTCTTTTTTCTATATTTTTTTGTATTTTTCCTTTTGATGATAAAAAGAAATTTTTAAAAAAAAATTTAAAGATTTTTTTCATTTTTTTTTATTTTAGAGATTTTTCATTTTTTTTATTTTTAAATAAAAATAATAAATAAAAATCCACCCCCATACTTAAAAATAAACATTGTCCCCAATGTTTATAAGTCAAATAAGAGGGGCGAAAGAAAACAATTTGTGAAAAATAAAATTCATAAAAACTAATTGATAAGCAAGGGGTGTCTCTCAAGAGCGCTTTTATTTTTTCCATCTTTAAGCTAGACGGTTTTACTTAGGAAAAAGGGAAATAAAAAGTAAAGTGCACTGTCAACTCCCTTAATTCATGCTTGGTTGAGAACGCCAAAGACGCTCGCCCAATGACTCCTTCGCTTGCTTCTTGATTTTCCTTCTCGCAGTTGACTTGAAAATTTAGATTCAAATCACCTAACCATACCTGAGGTGATTTGAATCTTTCTAGATGAGCGGCAAATGGGTCTGGGATAATATTTGATTGCAACGGCTCATCTTCTTCCTGAAACTTGTTAGGGAAAGAAAAATCAAAAAGAAGTGCGCCAGAAAAATCTTCGCAAGGAGGAGACTTTTGCGAAGTTATAAGATTAGGCTCGGGTTGTTTATTTTCTAAAATTAATTTTTCGTCCGAAAATTTATATAAAACAAAATTGTCAGAAGCATCATGTGCATAAATTTGCGCTCCTAGAAAATCATAAATTGTGCAAGGAGATTCATTAATAGGAGGAAAATTGGGAGTAGTATAATGAGAAACATATTCTTCTTCTACTCCTCCCAGTACATCCATACACCTAACGAGCTCTTGAAATAAAAGTTGTTGTTCTTCTTCGGTATAAACAACTACTGGGGTACATGAGAAGTCATGTTCCTCATTAGCGACAGTATCCGAAGGAGAAGAATCACTAAACGTAAGAAAATTCTCATCCAAATTTTGGGGGGAAGAATCAGATTGCAAATGAGAGGATTCCCCAAAATTAAGAGAGAATGCTTGCGGTGCGGAAGAAGAAGAACAAAAATTTGGATCCAAATAATTATTCTCATAACTTGAGAAACCTTCCGGTTGATCTTGCGACCAAGAGAAGTTTTCATCCGAGTTGGAAGAATAATTATTTACATCAAAATAATTATTCGCATTATTACTTGAAAAATTATTTTCATGAACATAGGAAAAATTAGAAAAAAAAAATTCATAAAAATTTGAATTATCATAAAAGTGAGAAGAATTATTATCATAATTACTATCAAAATTATTTTCATATGAAAAATTTTTATAATAATTATAATGATAACAAAACTCACTTGGATGAGAACCGTGACAATAAATATAAACACATTGACGCTTTTTTGCAGCTTCCAAAATATCTAATTGATTTTGAAGCCGGGCAATTTTAGCATCCAATTAAGATAACATTGTTTTTAATAAAAGAAAATAAACACAACCCGTACTTAATAGAAATGAATTTTAAAAAAAAGATGAAAAAGAGAATTGGGGTTAGAGAAAGAGAGTGATAAAATTAATACAATTCACAGTATCAAAATATCAACAAAAATAGTCCCCGGCAATGGCGCCAAAAACTTGATGAAAAATTTTATAGTTTTGAAATGTAGCCAAACTATAATCTCAAATAGGCAAGCGTACCTATTGAAATATAGTATAGAAAATATCGTATTAGACTCGGGGCCTGTTTAGTACTCCTACTCAGGCAAATTAATATTATTTTATCTAGATATAAAAGGAGATTAAATTAAACTAAAATCAAGAAACTAAACTGAAAACTAGCACTTGATCTGAACTCGCCTTGAATTAAAACAAACTCTTTATGAAAACCAAGCTCTAAATTAACAACTTCGACCATGGAGGTTCCTTAAGTACAAAAGTGTCTCTCTCGAGCTCATGCTTTTGACTAACCTTAGGTTGATCGATTAAGACCTCTCGGCCAGTCAAAACCCCTAAGCTTGCTTTAGGCGGTGAACCCCTCTATTGGATTTGACTCCAATCCAGAAGATTTATGTCGTCCTCTCTCGAGGAGTGCATGCAACTCCTTTTATCTTTGGGCAATCTACTCGTATCTGCAACCTCTCGGTCATTTAAGATACGGATCTGGGATTGAAAAACATATCCGCAAAATATGAATTCGACAAAATATAAATCAAAGATAAATCGTAAGCGCTAAATAAAGAGGTTGATAAAAGAACATTATTTTATTCTAAAACTTGTCAAAATCAAGTGCTACTAAAATTAACTAGGGAGACATGATGGAAAACAAAAGTGCTTGAATTAAAATTGCAAGGTAAAACTAAACTATTACAAGAAAGAAAAGCTAAAACAGTAAACTAAACTACATAATATTCCTAAAATTGGCTCCTAGTCTCCTCTCTAAGCCTCTGGACTCATCTGTAATTTATAGGAAAAAATTCTGCAAGGTCACGCCCTAGGTCACGCCCGTGACCTAGGGCGTGTCAGGCTCGGAACCGCCATCTTGAAAGCTCGGGAACGTTGGAGGAGAAACTGCCAAAATCTATTAAATTGCGGGTCACGCCCCTAGGTCACGCCCGTGACCTAGGGCGTGTCAAGTCTGTTACAGGAAACGGCGGGAAATAAATTCTGGCTGCTCTGGGATGTCACGCCCCTAGGTCACGCCCATGACCTAGGGCGTGTATTGACCGGGTCAGCAAACGGCTAGAAATGGTGCAATCTGGCATCAATTCGGCAGTTTCGGGTTGGTCACGCCCCAGGGAACGCCCGTGACATTGGGGCGTGTACTTGGGAAATGTCCCAGAATTGCGCCGGGAAGATTTCTGGAGAAAAATGTTTTCTTGAACTAGACACGCCCGTGTTCACGCCCTTGTCACGCCCGTGTCATGGGGGCGTGTACTTGTAAAACTCTCCATATTTGTAGAGGACGTCGTTCTCTTTCCGTTGACTGGTTGCACGTCCCGTAACTCTTCCTGGTTTGAAAGTTATGGTCATTTGAATTTCAGCTATCCGTGGCGAAAAATGTTAATTTTCTCCAAATGTTTTCAGATGTTTGTCATGGACTTGAAAATGATATTTGGAGCCCATATTGACCTGAAATATAAAAAAAATGAATTATTATATATATTAATATAAATAAAAATAAATTATACTATTTATTTATAAAAAAGTAAACTAAAATAACTATATAAATTGACTTATCAAATACTCTCATTCTTAATCTTTTGCTATTCCAGAGCAAAACTATGAGAGTACATATAAGAAATTAATATAATTTTTAAATTAAACTAAAAATTTATTAAATCAAAAGAAAGTTAAAAATTAACTTAAGGGATTCAAAATTTTAAGTCTTAAAATATGAAAATAAAATGAGAAAAGATAAATATTTAGCAAATTTTCTCTAATAAAATAATTAGATCTCAAAATTAAGTAGTTAGTAAACAAAGTTAGATTAAAAATTATAAACAATTTTTTCACTAAAAAAAGACTTTGAGGAAAATTCAAACTACTACTTATGCTCTCTCACAATTTTAATTTAAAACTAAAGCAATTATATTGCGTTTTTGGTTTGGAAAAAGGAAATTGCAGAGATCTTAGATTGTGGGTGATGAATTTTATCCTCTCACCCCGCGCAATTTTTTTCTTTTTTGATGTTTTTTTTTTCTTATTTTTTTCTCTTCAAACAAAATTGCTTATGAGTAATGAATTTTATCCTCTTAATCCTTTTTTGGGGGGTTGCATACGTGTACCAAGGAATACTTGATTCCCATGATATATGATTTAACCAAAAAGAAAAAAAATGCATATGTGTACCAGGAGATAATGAATTTTATCCTCTTATCCCCGTGACATATGATCTAACAAGAAAACTTAAAATAAGGGAAGGCTAAACAATATTTAGATTAAATTAAAATTAAAAGAGAGCAACTATAGTAAATTAAAATTTCCTAAGAATCTTAAAGTTCAAATTGGAGATAATTGGAATCTAAAAATTGTTAAACTAATCCACAATGATATTGAAACTAATTATAATAAAGGAGAAAAAGGGTTAAATAGATTTCTCTAAAAAAATTTACTTCATAAATTTATTTCTTAAAATAAAATCTCCTAAAAATTAATTTTAACTAACTTTGATGAAATAAAAGTTTAGAAAGTCAAAAATTATAAAAATTCTTAAAAACAAACTCAAAGTAAATTTCTAAAAAGCTAAAAAATTAAGTAGGGGAGTATTATTTTGTTTTTTTGTATTTTCTTTTTTCTATATTTTTTTGTATTTTTCCTTTTGATGATAAAAAGAAATTTTTAAAAAATTTTAAAGATTTTTTTCTTTTTTTTAAAGATTTTTCATTTTTTTTTATTTTTAAATAAAAATAATAAATAAGAATCCACCCCCATACTTAAAAATAAACATTGTCCCCGTTGTTTATAAGTCAAGTAGGAGGGGCAAAAGAAAACAATTTGTGAAAAATAAAATTCATAAAACTAATAGATAAGCAAGGGGTGTCTCGCAAGAGCGCTTTTCTTTTTTCCGTCTTTAAGCTAGATGGTTTTAGTTAGGAAAAAGGGAAATAAAAATTAAAGTGCACTGGCAACTCCCTTAATTCATACTTGGGTGAAAACGCCAAAGACGCTCGCCCAATGACTCATCCGCTTGCTTCTTGATTTTCCTTCTCGCAGTTGACTTGAAAATTTAGATTCAAATCACCTAACCATACCCGAGGTGATTTGAATCTTTCTAGATGAGCGGCAAATGGGTCGGAAATAACATTTGATTACAACGGCTCATCTTCTTCCTGAAACTTGTTAGGGAAAGAAAAATCAAAAATAAGTGCGCCAGAAAAATCTTCGCAAGGAGGAGACTCTTGCGAAATGATAAGATTAGGCTCGGGTTGTTTATTTTCTAAAATTAATTTTTCGTCCGAAAATTTATATAAAACCAAATTGTCGGAAGCATCATGTGCATAAATTTGCGCTCCTAGAAAATCATAAATTGTGCAACGAGATTCATTAATAGGAGGAAAATTGGGAGTAGTAGGAGGAGAAACATATTCTTCTTCTACTTATCCCAGCGCATCCATACACCTAACGAGCTCTTGAAATAAAAGTTGTTGTTCTTCTTCGATATAAACAACTACTGGGCTACATGAGAAGTCATGTTCCTCATTAGCGACAGTATCCGAAGGAGAGGAATCACTAAACGTAAGAAAATTCTCATCCAAATTTTGGGGGGAAGAATCAGATTGCAAATGAGAGGATTCCCCAAAATTAAGAGAGAATGTTTGCGGTGCGGAAGAAGAAGAACAAAAATTTGGATCCAAATAATTATTCTCATAACTCGGGAAACCTTCCGGTTGATCTTGCGACCAAGAGAAGTTTTCATCCGAGTTGGAAGAATAATTATTTACATCAAAATAATTATTCGCATTATTACTTGAAAAATTATTTTCATGAACATAGGAAAAATTAGAAAAATTATTTTCATAAAAATTTGAATTATCATAAAAGTGA
Source organism: Platanthera guangdongensis (assembly GCA_039583875.1). NCBI lineage: Eukaryota > Viridiplantae > Streptophyta > Magnoliopsida > Asparagales > Orchidaceae > Platanthera > Platanthera guangdongensis. The sequence continues at coordinate 224,419,282 of CM077151.1, read as the reverse complement.
GAAGAATTATTATCGTAATTACTATCAAAATTATTTTCATAAGAAAGATTTTTATAATAATTATAATGATAATAAAACTCACTTGGATGAGAACCGTGACAATAAATATAAACACATTGACGCTTTTTTGCAGCTTCCAAAATATCTAATTAATTTTGAAGCCGGGCAATTTTAGCAGCCAATTGAGATAACATTGTTTTTAATAAAAGAAAATAAACACAACCCGTACTTAATAAAAATGAATTTTAAAAAAAAAAGATGAAAAAGAGAATTGGGGTTAGAGAACGAGAGTGATAAAAGTAATACAATTTATGCTATCAAAATATCAACAAAAATAGTCCCCGGCAACGGCGCCAAAAACTTGATGAAAAATTTTATAGTTTTAAAATGTAGCCAAACTATAATCTCAAATATGCAAGCGTACCTATCGAAATATAGTATAGGAAATGTCGTATTAGACTCGGGGCCTGTTAAGTACTCCTACTCACGCAAATTAATATTATTTTATCTAGATATAAAAGGAGATTAAATTAAACTAAAATCAAGAAACTAAACTGAAAACTAGCACTTGATCTGAACTCGCCTTGAATTAAAACAAACTCTTTATGAAAACCAAGCTCTAAATTAAAAACTTCGACCGTGGAGGTTCCTTAAGTACAAAAGCATCTCTCTCGAGCTCATGCTTTTGACTAACCTTAGGTTGATCGATTAAGACCTCTCGGTCAGTTGAAACCCCTAAGCTTGCTTTAGGCGGTGAACCCCTCTATTGGATTTGACTCCAATCCGGAAGATTTATGTCATCCTCTCTCGAGGAGTACATACAACTCCTTTTATCTTTGAGCGATCTACTCGTATCTGCAACCTCTCGGTTATTTAAGATACGGATCTGGGATCGAAAAACATATCCGCGAAAAATAAATTCGACGAAATATAAATCAAAGATAAATCGTAAGCGCAAAATAAAGAGGTTGACAAAAGAACATTATTTTATTCTAAAACTTGTCAAAATCAAGTGCTACTAAAATTAACTAGGGATACATGATGGAAAACAAAAGTGCTTGAATTGAAATTGCAAGGTAAAACTAAACTATTACAAGAAAGAAAAGCTAAAATAGTAAACTAAACTACATAATATTCCTAAAATTGGCTCCTAGTCTCCTCTCTAAGCCTCTGGACTCATCTGCAATTTATAGGAAAAATTTTTGCAAGGTCACGCCCTAGGTCACGCCCGTGACCTATGGCGTGTCAGGCTCGGAACCGTCGTCTTGAAAGCTCGGGAACGTTGGAGGAGAAACTGCCAAAATCTATTAAATTACGGGTCACGCCCGTGACCTAGGGCGTGTCAAGTCTGTTACAAGAAACGGCGGGAAGGAGAAACGACGAGAAATAAATTCTGGGTGTTCTGGGATGTCACGCCCCTAGGTCATGCCCGTGGCCTAGGGCGTGTATTGACCGGTTCAGTAAACGGCTGGAAATGGCGTAATCTGGCATCAATTCGGCAGTTTCGGGTTGGTCACGCCCTAGGGCACGCCCGTGATATTGGGGCGTGTACTTGGGAAATGTGCCAGAATTGCAACGGGAAGATTTCTGGAGAAAACTATTTTCTTGAACTAGACATGCCGTGTTCACGCCCTGGTCACGCCCGTGTCATGGGGGCTTGTACTTGTAAAACTCTCCAGATTTGTAGAGGACGTCATTCTCTTTCCGTTGACTGGTTGCATGTCCCGTAACTCTTCCTGGTATGAAAGTTATGGCCATTTGAATTTCAGCTATCCGTGGCCAAAAATGTTAATTTTCTCCAAATGTTTTCAGATCTTTGCTATGGACTTGAAAATGATATTTGGAGCCCATATTGACCTGAAATATAAAAATAAATGAATTATTATATATATTAATATAAATCCAAATAAATTATACTATTTATTTATAAAGAAATAAACTAAAATAACTATATAAATTGACTTATCAAATACCCTCATACTTAATCTTTTGCTATTCCAGAGCAAAACTATGAGAGTACATATAAGAAATTAATATAATTTTTAAATTAAACTAAAAATTTATTAAATCAAAAGAAAGTTAAAAATTAACTTAAGGGATTCAAAATTTTAAGTCTTAAAATATGAAAATAAAATGAGAAAAGATAAATATTTAGCAAATTTTCTCTAATAAAATAATTAGATCTCAAAATTAAGTAGTTAGTAAACAAAGTTAGATTAAAAATTATAAATAATGTTTTCACTAAAAAGAGACTTCGAGGAAAATTCAAACTACTACTTATGCTCTCTTACAATTTTAATTTAAAACTAAAGCAATTATATTAGGTTTTGGGTTTGTAAAAAGGAAATTGAAGAGATCTTAGATTGGGGGTGATGAATTTTATCCTCTCACCCCGCATAATTTTTTATTTTTTGATGTTTTTTTCTTCTTTTTTTTCTCTTCAAACAAAATTGCTTAGGAGTAATGAATTTTATCCTCTTACTCCTTTTTTGGGGGGTTGCATACGTGTACCAAGGAATACTTGATTCCCATGACATATGATCTAACCAAAAAGAAAACAAATGCATATGTGTAGCAGGGGATAGTGAATTTTATCCTCTTATCCCTGTGATATATGATCTAACAAGAAAAATTAAACAAGGGAAGGCTAAACAATATTTAGATTAAATTAAAATTAAAAGAGAGCAACTATAGTAAATTAAAATTTCCTAAGAATCTTAAAGTTCAAAATAGAGATAATTGGAATCTAAAAATTGTTAAACTAATCCACAATGATATTGAAACTAATTATAATAAAAGAGAAAAATGGCTAAATAGATTTCTCTAAACAAATTTACTTCATAAATTTATTTCTTAAAATAAAATCACCTAAAAATTAATTTTAACTAACTTTGATGAAATAAAAGTTTAGAAAATCAAAAATTATAAAAATTCTTAAAAACAAACTCAAAGTAAATTTCTAAAAAGCTCAAAAATTAAGTAGGGGAGTATTGTTTGTTTATTTTGTATTTTCTTTTTTCTATATTTTTTTGTATTTTTCCTTTTGATGATAAAAAGAAATTTTTTTAAAATTTTAAAGATTTTTTTCATTTTTTTTGATTTTAGAGATTTTTCATTTTTTTTATTTTTAAATAAAAATAATAAATAAGAATCCATCCACATACTTAAAAATAAACATTGTCCCCAATATTTATAAGTCAAGTAGGAGGGGCGAAAGAAAATAATTTGTGAAAAATAAAATTCATAAAAACTAATAGATAAGCAAGGGGTGTCTCCCAAGAAAACTTTTCTTTTTCCCGTCTTTAAGCTAGACGGTTTTAGTTAGTAAAAAGGGAAATAAAAAGTAAAGTGCACTGGCAACTCCCTTAATTCATGCTTGGGTGAAAACGCCAAAGACGCTCGCCCAATGACTCCTCCGCTTGCTTCTTGATTTTCCTTCTCGCTGTTGACTTGAAAATTTAGATTCAAATCACCTAACCATACCTGAGGTGATTTGAATCTTTCTAGATGAGCGGCAAATGGGTCGGGGACAATATTTGATTGCAACGGCTCATCTTCTTCCTGAAACTTGTTAGGGAAAGAAAAATCAAAAATAAGTGCGCCAGAAAAATCTTCACAAGGAGGAGACTCTTGCGAAGTTATAAGATTATGCTCGGGTTGTTTATTTTCTAAAATTAATTTTTCGTCCGAAAATTTATATAAAACAAAATTGTCTGAAGCATCATGTGCATAAATTTGCGCTCCTAGAAAATCATAAATTGTGCAAGGAGATTCATTAATATGAGGAAAATTGGGAGTAGTGGGAGGAGAAACATATTCTTCTTCTACTCCTCCCAGCGCATCCATACACCTAACGAGCTCTTGAAATAAAAGTTGTTGTTCTTCTTCGGTATAAACAACTACTGGGGTACATGAGAAGTCATGTTCCTCATTAGCGACAGTATCCGAAGGAGAGGAATCACTAAAAGTAAGAAAATTTTCAACCAAATTTTGGGGGGAAGAATCAGATTGCAAATGAGAGGATTCCCCAAAATTAAGAGAGAAAGCTTGCAGTGCAGAAGAAGAAGAACAAAAATTTGGATTCAAATAATTATTCTCATAACTCGGGAAACCTTCCGGTTGATCTTGCGACCAAGAGAAGTTTTCATCCGAGTTGGAAGAATAATTATTTACATCAAAATAATTATTCACATTATTACTTGAAAATTTATTTTCATGAACATAGGAAAAATTAGAAAAAATTATTTTCATAAAAATTTGAATTATCATAAAAGTGAGAAGAATTATTATCATAATTACTATCAAAATTATTTTCATAAGAAAGATTTTTATAATAATTATAATGATAACAAAACTCACTTGGATGAGAACCGTGACAATAAATATAAACACATTGACGCTTTTTTGCAGCTTCCAAAATATCTAATTGATTTTGAAGCCGGGTAAATTTAGCAGCCAATTGAGATAACATTGTTTTTAATAAAAGAAAATAAACACAACCCGTACTTAATAGAAATGAATTTTAAAAAAAGATGAAAAAGAGAATTGGGGTTAGAGAAAGAGAGTGATAAAAGTAATACAATTTACACTATCAAAATATCAACAAAAATAGTCCCCGGCAACGACGCCAAAAACTTGATGAAAAATTTTATAGTTTTAAAATGTAGCCAAACTATAATCTCAAATAGGCAAGCGTACCTATCAAAATATAGTATAGGAAATGTCGTATTAGACTCGGGGCCTGTTGAGTACTCCTACTCATGCAAATTAATATTATTTTTTCTAGATATAAAAGGAGATTAAATTAAACTAAAATCAAGAAACTAAACTGAAAACTAGCACTTGATCTGAACTCGCCTTGAATTAAAACAAACTTTTTATGAAAACCAAGCTCTAAATTAACAACTTCGATCGTGGAGGTTCCTTAAGTACAAAAGCGTCTCTCTCGAGCTCTTGCTTTTTGTAATGCCCCAAAATTTATAGAGGGATGACCAGCGTTTCTGTCCAAGTTTGGTTTCTGGCTGGGGGCACACGGCCTGGGACTCGGGCGTGTCATAGGGCGTGTCAGGCTCTAGTCGATGTTTTGGTCGAGAGGTCGACGATTTTGGAGTCGACGATCGTCGAGCAGAGAACACGGCCTGACACACGGGCGTGTCTCAGGGCTTGTCGAGCCCGTGTCGATGATCGGCCCGGGGAGTCGACGAATTTCGCTCGACGATGTGTCAGGGAGTCGACGAATTTCGCTCGACGATGTGTCGAGACAAGGCACACGGCCTAGGACATGGGCATGTCCAAGGCCGTGTTAGGCAGTCGACGAACTTCGCTCGACGAAGTGTCGAGACAGTGAACACGGCCTGGAGCCCAGGCGTGTTGAGTTAGACAGGGGCAAGGACACGGGCGTGTCCAGTACCCGTGTGAGTCTCGGGTTATTTTCGGGGTTGTGTCGATGGAGGCACACGGCCGACCACACGGCCGTGTCAGTTGGGACACGGGCATGTCAGGTCGAACACGGGCGTGTCGGATGCCCGTGTGTTGTTCCAGGCGCATCGATTTCTGACGGCGAATGGGGGACACGGCCCTGGACACGGGCGTGTCGCAGGCTGTGTTCGGCCCAGGTTTAGCATTTCAGGCCCAAATCAAGGTCGTTCGTTTCTTTATTTTGGTATCCAACGGATGGGGGTTGTTCTTGATGGGATATACACAGTATTGGACCCTTAGAAACCCTCATTTCTTTTGGATGGTTCTCTTTATAAAGTTCTAGAGAGAGGGGAGAGCAAGTAAGAAGGTGAAGTAAAGATCCGGTTGTTGGAGAGGCTTCGGTGCTCCAAATCGCGAGCCGAGTCTAGATCCGTGAAGGCTAGATCGTTGCGAAGGTTTTCATCCGGCTATTTTTCCATGTCTAGGAAGAGGAGTCGGAAGGTAACGACACTTCTCCTCTCGGTTTTAGGATGCATGTTTTAGCATATTTTCTTTTCTAGTTTTTGGGCACCAAACACTCAAATGAGAGGGGTTTGGATCGCCAAGGTTCAAGAGGAACCTCCGGGTCGATTGAGTCTGTCCTCGGCATGATTATTGCATTAGAGATCCGCTCCGTTAGTTGATTAGGCATGGTGGGTGAAGCCGTAGTCGCGACCGTTAGTCCGACTCGGTGATGTTGCATACGAGGTTTAAGGATTCGTAGGAATCCGCTGCGGCAAGAGGCCGTTTGTGATGTTCGTGTTGTTTGTGATATTCTTCTCTTTATCTTGCATGAGTACGTATGGCTGGTACCGGACAAGGTTAGCTCCTCATTGGCGGTAGATGGTTTCCTTGATGAACAAGGTTAGCTCTGCATGAGCGGTAGATGGTTTCCTTGATGAACAAGTTTAGCTCCGCATGAGTGGTAGATGGTTTCCTTGATGCGCGGGAACGCTGCAGTACATATGAGGGACTATGTAGGAAATGTCTTGGTTTGTGATGTGCCAAGGCGTGGCAATGTCTCCGTGGTCGGCTGGCTATCCCGTGACGTGCAAGTCATGTGTGGAAAGTGTCCCGACGAGACTAGTCCCCTTTGTGTGAGACTGGCGAGAACGCCGAGCATGGGACAAACCTGGGCAATGAGGCCATGAGCGGGTGGGGCCCAGCAAGGCTTCTTAGAATCGGTCAGTTTGTGTTTGTTGGAATCCTGACATGAGACGTCAGAGCTTGCAGGCAAGCCCGGGTCAAAGAGGCCTTGAGCGGTTGGGGCCTTAGCAATAGTTCCATGTGGCGGCTTGTGTGCTGTTGGGGGGGGGGGGTTGTGTTACCCCTTTGTTTGTGGCTTTATGCCAATGGGGAAATGATGAGTACCTAAATGATGTGATGTTGTGCTAGATGCATACGCTATAGGGTGCCTTGGGTGAAGCCCGGGTGTTGCATTCATGTTGCATAGTAGGCCCTATTATTATATGCTCAACAATAGAGAACATGTATGATGTTTGAGACATCCAAGCCTGTTTCCTTAGTTTCTTTTCTTGCTTATGATTATTGCATACGAAGTGCTAACTTGCAGGTTGGAGGAGTACCTCGGGGTCCGTTAGGGGCGGCCGGGAGGATATGTGTTTATTACACAGTTTGAGGTCAGCCTTTGCTGACACACGTTACTAATAATTTTTACAGGGCAAGGATCGCAAGCAGAAGCTAGCTCGCTGGCCAGAAAGGCCTGAGCCTCATGAAGTGTTAACTTTTTTTGTAGCTCTACTCTTTATGAACATTGTATGTTTTGATGCCCTTGGTGACCGGCTTGCATGCCGAGGTAGACTAGGTGTGCTTATGCACTTTCAGGACTGTTGTATTATTTGAGTTTGGATTCACTCTTATTGTAAGGCCTTAAGGCCATTTTCTTACTCTTGTAGGCGTGGATAACTTCTAGTCTCTTTGTTGTTTCCGATGTGATGTGTTTTGAGTTTCGAGTTTGGGTAGCTATATCATTTTTTAATAACAAAGCTGTGACGTCTATATGTTGTGGGGCCCCGGCCGGACCCATATTATACGGTCATTACAGGGGAGGTGTTACAATTTGGTATCAGAGCCAGGTTAGATTCAAGGTCAGTGCATAGAGAAGTTATCCACATAAGAGTAACGCGGGACCATGAGTGTCCTTACGTTTAAGTCTTGAGATTAGAGACTGATCCCTTGTTTCTTATTTTCTTGAAGAGTGCAAGCAACGAGGCGAGTACGTCTAGAGCAAGAGAAGAACTTTCGGCGAGCAGTGCCACTGCTCCAGGTATTTTGGGCACGGGTGTAAACCCGGCCGACTTATGTCGTATGCTAGCAGAAGCGATGGTGGCAGCCCAAGCTGCAGCGGCAGCTCAGGTAGCAACCCCTGCTACACCGGACACGACGACGGTCATGCCAGGCGGAGAAGCCAGGCGAGTGGAGCCTTTGGCGGAAAGGGTGGTTGTCGTACATGGAGACCGGCACATGAAGTATTTCCTGAGCTTCCATCCGCCGTTGTTCAAGGGAGTTGGTACGCCAATGGATGCGGAGGATTAGTGTGTTTGAATTCAAGAGCTTTTGAGGGCGGCAGAGATGCCAGAAGAAAAGAAATCTGAGTATGCGGCATTCATGTTGGAGGGAGACGCCAAGTTGTGGTGGGTGAGCCATAGCGGCCGCCAGTTCCCTGGACGCACCCCGTTGATGGAGGAATTTGGGTATGCTTTTCTAAAGAGGTACATTCCCGTTTCTACACGGTTGGCCCTTCAGAGGCAGTTTCTGCACTTAATGCAGCGAGACAAGACGGTGGACGAGTATGTGCAGGAGTTCACCCGTTTGGGTCGTTATGCGGGAACGACGATGGCAGATGATGTAGAGAGGGATAACCTCTTTACCAGGGGCTGAGGGAGAATCTGAGGCAACCCCTCATTTCCATGAAGAGAGCTTGTTTTAATGAGCTAGTTGAGGCTGCCAGGATATTGGAGAGTGATCTGGAGTGAACCCAACGTCGTAAGGGTTTCACTCCAAAGCAAGGGGAAGGGAAGCCTCCCCAATCCCAAGGAAAGTATGTAGGGAGCAGGTGGAGGAAAAAGCCTCACACTTTCAGGTCCGGTGAGAAGAGCAAGTGGACGCCTGGAGGTTCTCACTCTAGGGGACCACCGACGTGCTACAACTGCGGAAAGGTGGGGTACATAGCTCGTGTTTGTCCTCAAGGAGGAGCGGAGCAAGAGGCAAGGCAGGAGCAGACTGTGCGCTCTGGCCCCAGTGTCGCAGAGAAAGGGAAGATGGCGGAGTCAAGCGCTTCTCGGTTCCAACCGGTGCAACCAAGGGCCTACAACCTTGGACAGCAGGAAGCGATCTGCCAAACTGATGTGGTGACAGGTATGAGGAAATTTGAGTTTAATTTTGTGCTTCATACTTTTAGACTTTTATGTGTGATGTCGATGTTGTAGGCTTTGTATTAGTTTCCGGATATCCCGCTAGGGTATTGTTCGATACAGGAGCATCACACTCCTTTCTCGCGGAGAGCTTCATCCGAAGAATAGGAGTTGAGTCCTTCTCGGCGGACGCGGAGCTGAAGGTGCGCATGCCTAATGGGTCATCCATGACCACCGGGGCTAAAGGGCGCATCTGTTGGGAGATGGACGGAGTTGACTTCATTTTGGTAGCATCGGTTTTACCATTGGTTGAGTTCGATGTCATTTTGGGCATGGACTAACTTGCAGAGCAGCACGCCAGTATTGATTTCCTATCTAAGGTAGTGACCCTAAAGAGCAAAGGGCAGGCGGAGGTCAAATTTGAGGGCCTTTGTGGAGTGGCATATTCCCTGATTTCGGCCATGCAGTTGATGCGGGCAGTTAACCAGGGTGGTGTAGCGCTGGTAGCGTTATTGGATGTTCGCCTCCCCCAGTTGTCTATTGAGGAAGTGCCCGTGGTGGCAGAGTTCAAGGATGTGTTTCCGGATGAACTTCCTAGAGAGCCTCCTCGGCGGGAGATCGACTTCTTGATCTAGTTAGTGCCGGAGGCTTGGCCGGTGTCACGTCCTCCGTTTAGGATGACACCAAAGGAGTTTGCTGAACTCAAAGTTCAGTTACAGGAACTGTTGGAGCAAGGGTATATCAGACCCAGTTCTTCGCCGTGGAGCGCGCCGGTGTTGTTTGTAAAGAAGAAAGACGGTAGTATGCGGCTGTGCATAGACTACCGAGAGATAAATAAACTGACTGTTAAGAATAAGTATTTGATTCTGTGACAGCATTACTAAAGTTTAATATATTAATAAGGCACGAATCTTAAAGCAATAATGGAGGACATCCATTCATCTTCTTCCTCCAGCCAAGGGCCGAGATTGCCCCGACCTGGAGCTCCTTCAAACCTCATTTCCCGGCCACCCCTTAGCCTCCACGGCTGGCTACCACCACCACCACCTCCGTTGAGGTGGTGGCCAACGTTTGGCGGCGAAATGGTGGCCGGAGGCGGCGGTTTCCGGCGAACTTGTACTCCATCAAAATTCCAAAATCCATGAAAAAGCTCACCTTGGATCTAGCTCATTTGAGCCAGATGTCTCGCCTAATAGATCTAGGAAACTAGCACGGGTAGAGGTGAGGTGAAACGAACCTGGATTGGGGCTTGGCGGCATTTCAGGCGACGGTTAGCCATGGTGGTGGTGCGCCGGCGAGCTCCCCTTCCTCCCCCTTACCAAGGAGGGCTACCGGGCCTTATGCCCAGAACCGCCGTCTTACGGTGACACTAACGCACGGGTTAGTCAACACCGCAACACGCCGATCCTGCCGGCTAATACAATCATATACATAGGCCAATATGAGATAAGAAGTGTAACAATGTAACAAATCTACAAGTCCACAAGTCACAGAGTACATATCATATGTATGAAATGAAAAGTACATCAACATGGTCCACAAAAGAGTACAAAACGAAAGAGTAATAAGGGCTTATGCTTAGTACATCAAATCAACTCTCTCTCAAATAAAAGCGGAAGTTATACTAGTACATCAGAACTCGTCCATCCTGAGGACGCACAGTAGTGGTAGTAGCCTGCTGTAGCGGTATCTGCTCCTCACGTCCTGTCTCCTCGTCGTGCTGGTGCTCCATCTCCACGGGCTCCTAAAAATAGTATGGTCACCGACCATTAGTCAAAAAGACTAAGTCGTTTCCTCCGCACCTCGCCCCGCAACTCCTAGGCACCGGGCAGGAGGACGAAGCGGAGGACAACAAGGGGTAGCAAAAGTGGAAGCAGGTCACAGAAACTAACTAGCAGTTGTAATAAGTATTATTGTTTTACTCTAGCAGTTCTAAATATAGTACAAGTAAGTAAAGAGCAGTACTAGTAAAGGAAGTAAATAACAGAAGGTAAGAGCATGTAAATAAAACTATTCTACCACTATACTACCATCACAAAAGTACCCTAACTTATATAAATGCCCATACAAATATATAAGTTAGGATTTCCAGGAAATTTAACTTATCATATAAAAGAGCTCATACTAATTTATATGATAAGGATCTATGAAGCGTATGACCTAATATGAATGAATGTTATGATGCAATTTTATGCACAGGCAAGTGCAACTCACGCACAACGACTCTGTGATCACAGACCTTTAGTTCCCACTTTTTGAGAGCTAGCATCACTCTCGGGTACCATCGCTGTGGCTACGGGAGCAGCGGAGCGGGCGTCTCCGCTTCTAGGCCGGTATGCACACTACCGAGCCTTAGACCCCTCTCATACGCCTCTGTACACGTCCAAGGTGCACTCTAGAGTCTCGCGTACGTACTTTGCTGACAACTCGTTAGTCTTGTTGGGTCGGATGTGCATTATCGGGGGTCGTCCTCCAGACCGCAGTGTAAAACAACCCACTGGCCCCTCTAACCCTCACAACCGCTTGGTGCACCGTACTGCCATCGGTGTGACGAACGGCCAGTACCGCATGCCCCGCCACTATATTTATGCACATGCAAGTATTTCATTCCGAGCCTTCCGCTCGCAGGACCAAACCTGTCCTGAAACCCTCAAACCCAACCCGGGTGAGAACGCACAATAGTGCCTTTAAACCAATTCCCTCAAACCCTACACGGGTGAGCATATAACATGAAACTCTCCAACCCTATACGGGTGAGAAGGTGCAACAAATGTCTTAACATATTATACTACTCTTGTCTACGGGTTATTATACTTAGTTATTTAAGGTTAATCCCAGGACTGCCTAGGGTATAACCGGTGAAGGGCTCTCGGGGGCACTAGGAACTACGATGGGATTACGCCCAAAGTTCCCTTTCGCAAGGATATTTACTTTAGTTGATGACTACCCAGGTTTCACCCCAGCTCTCATTGTTGCTCTGGAATAATCCTAGTGACTTAAGATATTACCGGGAAACCGACGGTCTTCCGTCGACCTCCACTCTGATTGCTACCTAAAGACTTGCACCTTTACTCCCGTCACTAAGACAATACTACCCACCAGGGATTATTCATTTCGCACTCCCATATTCTTCTGATAATCAATCCTCTGGTAATCCCCTAAAGCATGACATATTTATGTTATATACAGACCATGTCCTATTATTACCCCAAAAATGGAATCTTCCAATCCTTAGGGCCTCTTGCCCCTAACTATTTATCCTAGGGTGGTATGGGCTAATGGAACTATCATATGAATTCTCATAATTTTCCTTGGTCAAATAATCCCTTAATTAAATCTTTTAATTTAATTCCTAGGTCACTTAACACATGAAGTAGTATAATTTAAAATCCACTGACCTAGGTAATTTTTCCTGAGTTGTATATTGATAAATTATTTCTGTCTACAGGGTTTCATAATTTTCCTTTGACTATTTATACCAATTCCTTATTTAAAACCAAATCTACATAATTTCCATTTTCCAAATGAAGTACAAGGAATATGTAATCCAAAATTCCAGGAAAATTACAGAACATATAAAACATTAATTTAAGACTATTGGTAGAGTTTCATCAACCTTTATAATGTAATGGCCTAACAATTCCCATTCTTATATATTTACCAAAATGCCATTATATTAATTTACAAATTATCAGTACACCCATAAATTCTAAAATAATTATGCAAGACTAATAATATAATTATACAACACTAGAAATATTTTCAAATTTATCTGAACTGTATTTCCATCAATTCAAGAATAAATGCAAAAAGGGTAAAATGGGCATTTCAAGGTATTTTACTCCAAACGTTCTTCAAACAGAAAGATCAAATTTTCCTAAGTCAATTATAACCTTATGTTTAACTTGGCAAAGTTTGAGAACTTGTACTTGAGGAAAACCTATTTTTCCAATTTATTTTCAAAAGGAGCTATATTTTTAAAAATTCCAATTAATGGGATTTTTGATTCCAAAAATCCCATAATTAATCTGAGGGGTGAACTTTACCCTAATGAACCACAGGAATAAAATCCATGATTTTTGAGTGCCTCAATTAGGCTGAATGCACCATATTTAAATTATTGCTATTGGCACACCAAGGCAATATATAAACCAACACATGCAAGTGGATTTGCCAACATGAAGTGATCCAAATGTGCTGAAATTTTTATCATGCACCACTGATGTCCCCAAGGACCTACAACCAAAATTTGGGGCTATGAGGAGTCATATAACTCCAAATATTTCATTTATTTAGTTTTTTACATTATGACCAAAACTATAGAAATAGATGTCACAAAATTCCCAATTTTCGGCAGGGGCTAGAAATGCCCTAACCATGCATGTACCCAAAATTTGGGGCCATGGTGATTGCTGGTTTGACTTGGGCATCCAAATGAATTTCTGCCCTTGTCTAGGACCAGTCCTAGGCGAAATGCCCTACAGGCCAGACTACGGAAACAAAATTGATTATTAAGGTGTCAAATTAAACTTAACAGGTAAGGCTACAGTTTTCATTCAGGGTCTAAGTTCTGGAAATGCCTCTAAAAGGCCTAAAAATGACATGCAATGTCACTGAATATTTGTGACAGCATTACTAATGTTTAATATATTAATAAGGCACGAATCTTAAAACAATAATGGAGGGCATCCATTCATCTTCTTCCTCCAGCCAAGGGTCGAGATTGCCCCAACCTGGAGCACCTCCAAACCTCATTTCCCGGTCACCCCTTAGCCTCCACGGCTGGCTACCACCACCACCACCTCCGTTGAGGTGGTGGCCAACGTTTGGCGGCGAAATGGTGGCCGGAGGCGGCGGTTTCCGGCGAACTTGTACTCCATCAAAATTCCAAAATCCATGAAAAAGCTCCAAGGAGAGTGAGCTTAGCCTTCATTTTCTTCTTTATGTCAATTGTGTTGACTATGTTGACTTTGAGTTGACTTGGTCAACCATGGTGGGTGGGCTGACCCCATTTGATGGTCATGAGCTTAGTGGCACCACCCAACTTGGGTTGGGTCAAGGGGGTGCCCTACTTACGCTAATTGGGCTTATGAGTGTGGGTTTGACCAAATTAAGCCCAAGGTTGACTTTGGTCAACTGGGGTCAAAATGTTGACCTAGTGAAATGCCCTAGGGTGCACTTAGATTTTTTTTAGGGTTAGGGCAATGTGGTGGGGTCATGGTGTGGTTTGGGTCCCTATTTAGGCTAGTTTGACCTAGTTTGACTTGGTCCTATAGTGGGCCCCACATGGCTACAACCCACTACCTAGGGTCAAACCTAGCTAAAACCCATGTCACCCATCCCATGCCTAACCCAATCTAAGTGGAAGGGGCCTAGAAGTAACATGGGATGTTACATTGTGCGTGAGTTGTGCGTGAGTTACACTTGCCTGTGCTTAAAATTGCATCATAACATTCATTCATATTAGGTCATACGCTTCATAGATCCTTATCATATAAATTAGTATGGGCTCTTTTATATGATAAGTTAAATTTCCTGGAAATCCTAACTTATATATTTGTATGGACATTTATATAAGTTAGGGTACTTTTGTGATGGTAGTATAGTGGTAGAATGGTTTTATTTACATGCTCTTACCTTCTGTTATTTACTTCCTTTACTAGTACTGCTCTTTACTTACTTGTACTATATTTAGAACTGCTAGAGTAGAATAATAATATTTATTACAACTGCTAGTTAGTTTCTGTCACTTGCTTCCACTTTTGCTACCCCTTGTTGTCCTCCGCTTCGTCCTCCCGCCCGGTACCTAGGAGTTGCGGGGCGAGAAGGGCGGCGGCGAGAAGGGCGGCGGCTTGGTTCTCGGGATCGGCGGTGACAACGGTGTGCGGCTGCTGTACTTTGGAGATTCAAACTTCGTAGCAAAGCTAGCAAGGTCTTCCAACGGTCACACTAGGATCGATCGTCTCAATCGATTCGGACGGGGAAGGTTTTCCCGATCAACAAATCAAGAGACAAAGGATCTCTGGTTAGACGCGTGAGACGCTATGCTTGGCTAAGCTTCTATCACCGGGAGATCTGGAAGAAACCACGATCAAGGTCGGCGAACAACTTGCACGAGCGGCGACGGCGGCGGAGCAGGTTTCGCGATTTAGGTCACGTCGGTGGCTCGACTTCGTATATTTTTCTGTATGGGTCTACTGTTCAAAATACGCGAGTATTTATACAGTAGTATACCTCTTTATGACCGTTGTGGGTCCCACCAAAAGAAACCCTAATATCGGTTCAAGATCAGCGCCTTAACATTTGATTCGGTCCAGCGGGATCCAGAGAATTATCTAAGTCAAAATCGGCGAGAATCGAAGGTGATTCTCGTCGAATCGTCGAGAATCAAAGGTGATTCTCGACGATTCGGCGAGAATCAAAGGTGATTCTCGTCGAAGTTGACTTGTTTGCACGCACTGTTTTAGCCGGAAAGAGACGGCGAGAATCAGCCAGTGATTCTCGACGATTCGGCGAGAATCACCAAGTGATTCTCGCCGAATCGGCGAGAATCACTTGGTGATTCTCGTCGATTAACACTTAGACGATTTTTCGTCTATCCGCCCATGGGCTGCTCTTTGACCCATCCTTACTCCTTGTCTGCTCTGGCAATATCACAGCCCTGTACTTGAAAATAAGTACACTCCAATAGAGAGAGTACACGTAGGCCAACACACTGATCTGCTCAACGAGGGATTACGTCGTGCAGACCCGTGTATATTGACCTACTGCACCCTGACATTGGTGTGCACTTAGCGTGGAATAACTGCAAGCACAACTTGAAATATTTTATCAAATACATTGTCTATTTACCTTAGCTTGTTCAGGGGCTTCTTCAAATCAGGTACGTTGTGGATACAATACCCAACAATCTCCCCCTATTTGAAGAAGCCTAAACCCTACAAGCTAAGGTGAATAGAGCGTATGGGAATGAAAGTCATAAACTTGAAATTGAGTTGAGAGAGATATTTCATTACCAATACAAATTTCTTGAGAGCAAACTTGGAACCACCTTAGCCTTAGCCGAGAGGGTAATCTCCCCCTTTTCGGCTTCTGCAAATCTGGGTCTGTTGCATTTGACCCCTTGCTCCCCCTCAGTACTTGCACCTGTGCTCACAGTTGAGTTCCTGGCAGAGGCTCCCCCTAGAAGCACGAGCCTGGAGCTTCTGTAGTCTTCATTCCTCATAGTTTAGCATCCCCAATTCAGTTTTGAAAAGACTGAACTTGGCTTCGTCTAAGGGCTTCGTGAAAATATCTGCAATATGCTTGTCCGTGGGGACATAACAGAGAGAGATGTCCTTGTTCTCCACGTGCTCCCGAATGAAGTGGTAGCGCACTTCAATATGCTTCGTTCTGCTGTGCGATACCGGATTGTTGGCAATTGCAATTGCACTGGAGGAGTCGCAGTACATTGGTACTTCCTTGAACTGAAGGTCGTAGTCGGCTAACTGGTTTCTGATCCATAGGAGTTGTGCGCAACAGCTGCCTGCCGAGATGTACTCAGACTCTGCTGTGGAGGTAGCTACACAATTCTGCTTCTTGCTGTTCCAAGATATAAGCCTTCTTCCGAGGAATTGACACGTCCCGGAAGTGCTTTTCCTGTCATCCCTACTTCCTGCAAAATCAGCATCTGAAAAACCTATTAGCTCGACATCATTGTTTCTCGGGTACCACAAGCCAAGATTGCGAGTACCTTTAAGGTATCTTAGAATTCGATTTGCAGCGACATAGTGAGATTCCTTAGTGTTCACCTGATATCTGACACAGACACATGTGGAGAACATGATATCCGGTCTACTGGCAGTAAGGTAGAGCAGGGATCCAATGATGCTTCTGTATTTGGTTTCATCAAAAGGTTTACCTTTCTCATCCTTATCCAGGGACATAGTGGATCCCATTGGAGTCCTCATAGAGGTTGCATTCTCCATACCGAATTTCTTGAGGAGTTCATTTGTGAACTTCGTCTGAGAGATGGAGATTCCATCCTCAGACTGTTTCACTTGAAGTCCCAAGAAATACTTTAGCTCTCCCATATTGCTCATTTCAAACTTTCCTTGCATAAGTTTAGAAAACTTTTTGCAAAGATTGTTGTCCGTTGAGCCGAATATAATGTCATCGACATAGATTTGCACCAGCAAAATCTTGCCTTTGACTTCCCTGAGAAACAATGTCTTATCTATTTTACCTCTAGAGAACTTGTTCTCAAGAAGAAAACTAGATAAAGTCTCATACCAAGCTCGTGGAGCTTGTTTTAAACCATATAGAGCTTTATTAAGAAAATATACATGATTGGGATAAGTAGGATTGACAAAACCTGGGGGTTGAGCAACGTATACTTCCTCTTTTAGGTCTCCGTTCAAGAACGCTGATTTCACATCCATTTGATAGACTGTGAATCCTTTGTGCGAAGCATACGCCAGGAACAATCTGATTGCCTCGAGCCTTGCCACCGGTGCAAAGGTCTGGTCGAAGTCAATCCCCTCCTCCTGTCTGTAACCTTGAGCCACCAGCCTGGCCTTGTTCTTTATGATAACACCATGTTCATCCAGTTTGTTTCTGAAGATCCACTTGGTGCCAATCACATTCTGCTTGTGCGGTCTGGGAACCAGCGTCCAAACGTTGCATCGTTCGAATTGATGTAGTTCATCTTGCATGGCCAAAATCCATGCCGCATCTTTGTTCGCCTCGTCGAACTTCTTTGGCTCAACCTGTGACAGGAAGCTAAGATGCAAAATCTTGTTAGTAGTACCTCTTCGAGTTCTGACACCGTCATGAGGATCTCCGATGATCTGATCTCTAGGATGATCCCTCACGTGCCGGAGCTCTAGAAGTCTGACGTCTGGAGCTTCGACTACTTCTCGGGCTTCTCCATCTTCTAAGAGATTTGTTCCATCTTGATCTTCAACATTCTCAGTTGACGTTGAGGTGGAAACTTTGACGTACTTAGGAGTTTCATCTTTAGCGGTCTCATCGAGACTCAGCTGTTCAAGTCGTGCACCTGCATCTTCAAGAATACTACTGGAAGAATTGCTGTTAAGCAAACTTCCTTCATCAAATACAACATTAATTGATTCTTCTACCACAAGGGTTTTCTTATTGAAGACCCTATATGCCCGACTGTGGGAACTATAGCCCATGAATATGCCTTCGAAGCATTTTTCATCAAATTTAGTACGCGGGTACTTCCCATTATTCAGTACATAGCATCTGCAACCAAAGATCCTCAAGTAGGACATGGTTGGTTTCCTGCCTCTCAGTAGCTCATAAGGCATCTTGCGATGATGCTTGTTGATCAATGCTCGGTTTTGTACATGACAAGCTGTATTGACTGCCTCTGCCCAGAAGTATTCTGGGAGAGAAGCGTCTGTCGACATTGTCGTGCAAGCTTCAATGAGAGTTCTATTTCTCCTCTCCGCGACTCCATTTTGCTGAGGAGTGCGCGGGGAGGAAAACTCATGAAAGATACCTTGTTCTTCACAAAACTTTGTCATAGCACCAGATTCGAATTCTGTTCCATGGTCACTTCTGATTTTGACCACTGAGCAGTTAAATTCGTTCTGAACCTGCTTGAAAACATTAGTGAAGATGTCAAACGTATCTGACTTTTGTTTTAAGAAGAACACCCATGTAAACCGAGAATGATCATCAACTATCACTAGCGTATAGGACTTGCCTCCCAAGCTATGAACTTGCATTGGACCAAACAAGTCCACATGTAGAAGATAAAGGCACCAGGAAGAGTCTTTGTCTGCAATGCTCTTAAAGGTAGCCCGAGTCTGTTTGCCCATCTGGCATGCAGGACAGGGGCTATCTTTGATGCACTTGAGAATGGGAGCATCCCTTACTAAGTTTTTAGAAAACAGCATACTAATTGTCTTGAAATTAATATGTGACAATCTCTTGTGCCATTGATCACAAAGAGATGCACTGCCAGCTGCCACTAGGAATACGGGGGTAGATGAATCTAAACTAAGAAAATTTAAGCAGAAGATATTTCTGCTCCTAATGACTGTTAGTATCGTCTCAGAAGAGGCACATGATATTATCAGGCATTTATCCTTGCAGAACTTAACGTCATAACCTTTATCACATAACTGACTTACACTGATCAGGTTATGGTTTAACCCTTCAACATAAGCCACGTCGGTGATAGTGATTATACCGTTGGAGATCATACCATAACCTCTGGTGACTCCACGATCTGACCCCCCAAAGATGACTTTGGGTCCATTCTCGACGGGAGTGTAATCACGCAGCAGGCTTCTTGTCCCAGTCATATGCCGGGAGCATCCACTGTCCAAGTAGCATATTGGCGTTTTGGTGGCCTTAGGACATTCCTGCAAAACAGAATCAATTTCCCTTAGGAACCCAATCGAACTTGGGTCCTAGATTCTTGGTTAGCATACTCCCCCTCGGTTGGTTAACCCTACGAGTGGTCGGCCTCGCATTGCTAACATAGGGAGTCTTTTGATACCTTGGATTAAACCAACAATCCACGGCAAAGTGACCGACTTTGCCACAACACCAACAGTCAAATCTGTTGTACCTCATCCTAGGCTCCTGCTTTACCCTAGGAATGGTGGGTATAGTCGGGGCCTTGGATCTGGAGGTGGAGGCCTCATAGTGATTGCAGTCACATGACTTCTTCACCTTCTGTTCCTTCAGTATAACAGGCTTGGCTCTTGGTGCCTGCTTTCCATTATGGCCGCTAGAGAATTGACCATAATTTCCC
Source organism: Platanthera guangdongensis (assembly GCA_039583875.1). Lineage (NCBI taxonomy): Eukaryota > Viridiplantae > Streptophyta > Magnoliopsida > Asparagales > Orchidaceae > Platanthera > Platanthera guangdongensis. The sequence goes on along the minus strand of CM077151.1, from coordinate 224,399,680 downwards.
ATGTGGATTTCCTCATAAGGTGCCTTGAAGGCACTCTCACCGAAGTTGCTGGGAAAAGTCCAACCATCATATCGGCTCTTTGGCTTTGCAACCGAGGGCCGGAAATGATGACCAAAGGTTGATTCAAAGTCATGTTGGTTGCAAGGAAAGCTAGGCTTTCTGAACGCAACAGGACTGAGCGGAGCCTTTCCCTTTTCAGCAGCAGAGGCCTTCTTGGCGGCCTTATTCTTCCTCTGGTTCCTATTTCTCCTGGATGAGGAACCAGATACCCCTACATGCCCCAAGCCAGCTCCTTTGGCCTGAGCAGAGAAGGTATCAACTACTGGAAGAACTGTTTTTGGCATAGAAAAGCTCTTGACGATCTTCCTTTCTGCCGCAAGTTGTTCTTCCAACTTGTCGACTTCCTCCTGCTTAAGATCAAGGAGCTTAAGAGACTCTGAATGCTTTGAAGTCAGGTCTAGGTGCTCCTGTCGGAGAGAGATCAAACTGGTGATCTCTTCCCTTAGGGAGACACTCTCACCCTTAAGGAATTTCACTTCCTTTTTCTCAGCCTTCAATCTCTTACGGCACTCCTCGAAAGTGTTGAGCAGAAGCTCATACTTCTCGAGGAGCTCCGCTTCACGGGCCGAAAGGCTATCCTCAGGGTCATCATCCTGAGACTCAGGATCAGATTCAAAGTCGGAGAGAGGGGTGTGAGCTTTTACCTTCCCAGTAAATGGGGGGCATTCTCCTTCTGAGTCGGAGCGACCCACCAGCCCGAAGTAGGCTTCCTCATCATCACTGGAGTCTGAGGAATCAGATTCACTCAGTGTCTTTGGCTTTTTGGCGATGTAGCTCCTCTCTTTCTTCTTATCTCTAGAAGACTTGTGCTCCTCTCCCTTCCCCTTTTCTCTCTTGCCTTGGGGGCAGTCGGCCACGACGTGTCCTGGCTTATTGCATCCAAAACAAATAATGTCAGAGGAGCGATGTTTGTTCGGTTTAGAAGCATACCTGTCAGAAGAATAATTTTTCTTCTGATGCCTGGAGGAGGAGCCGTCTCTCTTTCTTTGATTCCTCATCTTGAGGAACTTCTTGAATTCTCGGGTGATGAGGGAGAAATCCTCCTCAGACAGCTCTGAACTTGAGGAGCATGGCTCGGAGTCCTCCTCCTCATCCTTTTTCCTGGCACGGTATGACACGGCACCCTTGCCCTTCCTGGAGTGAATGGCTTTTAGGGCCACAGTCTTTTCCTTGGCTGCAGCCTTCTCTGCTTCTTCTTCTGCTTTCCTGGTGTTTAGTTGAAGCTCATAGGCATCAGCTTCCCAAATAGAATTTGCGGGTCTGTTTCAGCAAGTCTGCAAAACTCTTAGATGGCGCAGATCTTTGTGTCCCATTCCTTAGTAAGGGACCTAAGGAATTTATCATTAAGTTCACCATTAGTGAACACTCTTCCATATCCTTTGAGGGCATTGACAATCTTGAGGAAGTTCTCGAAGGTGACTCCGATCTCTTCCTTAGGCCCTTGTCTGAAGGCCTCATATTTCTGGTTCAGAAGGGATCTCCGATCATCCCTCACTTCATCAGTGCCCTCCATTAGGATAATCAGGCAGTGCCAGATCTCCTTTGTTGTCCTGCAGTTGCAGAAGTTCTGCATCATTGAGTCATCGACCGCGCTGACCAGAATGTTCTGCGCCTTCTTTTCAAGTCCCACCAGCACCATCTCGTCCTTGTCCATTTCAGAAATTTTCTTTGGCACTTTCTTGGTAGGATCAATGGTGGAGGCCTTAGTGGGGACATAAGGTCCCTCCTCCACGATCATGAAGAGTCGAGGATCAACAGCTTCCATGTAGAACCTGATCCTTTCCTTCCAGATAGGAAAGTTGAGCCTGGTGCACACTGGGATCTTGCCTGTGTACTTGAGCCCGTCCATAGTAGATGTTTGTCTTCTTCTTGACACTAGTGGCAGGATTCTACTCAAGGTGTGAACCTTTTTGATGAGCAACCTCGCTCTGATACCACTTGAAAGTCCACCTAGTGTCAACTAGCTTCACCTATGGGGGGGGGGGGAATAGGTGACGTGCAGCGTTTTTGCGGAATTAAAATTGTACCTGCACACGAAAATAAAACAGCACAGCAAATAGAGTACACAAGCTATTTATAGTGGTTCCCCGATTTGGGTACATCCACTTTCCCCCTTCGACCTATCTCCCAACAAGGGACGACTCGGTCTCTTCACCAACAGGATTGAAATCCAATCCTTGCACTATCGGAAGGATCCCTTCCACATGTAGGAGACAACACTCCCACAACACGGGTTGCACCCAACCCTTACAACTAGGAACCAACGTTCATTTACAACAAAAATGAACTAGAATGTACAAGAAATACAAACTACTTTTGGAGACTAAGGTGTCCCTCTTCGTTCGATGACGAGATCTTGAAGTCAACAAAGAGTCCACAACCCTAGATCTCTCTTGGAGAGAATCTCCACGGAACCGGCGGCGGCGAGAAGGGCGGCGGCTTGGTTCTCGGGATCGGCGGCGACAACGGTGTGCGGCTGCTGTACTTTGGAGATTCAAACTTCATAGCAAAGCTAGCAAGGTCTTCCAACGGTCACACTAGGATCGATCGTCTCAATCGATTCGGACGGGGAAGGTTTTCCCGATCAACAAATCAAGAGACAAAGGATCTCTGGTTAGACGCGTGAGACACTATGCTTGGCTAAGCTTCTGTCGCCGGGAGATCTGGAAGAAACCACGATCAAGGTCGGCGAACAACTTGCACGAGCGGCGACGGCGGCAGAGCAGGTTTCACGATTTAGGTCACGTCGGCGGCTCGGCTTCGTATATTTTTCTGTATGTGTCTACTGTTCAAAATACACGAGTATTTATACAGTAGTATACCTCTTTATGACCATTGTGGGTCCCACCAGAAGAAACCCTAATATCGGTTCAAGATCAGCGCCTTAACATTTGATCCGGTCCAGCGGGATCCAGAGAATCGTCTAAGTCAAAATCGGCGAGAATCGAAGGTGATTCTCATCGAATCGTCGAGAATCAAAGGTGATTCTCGACGATTCGGCGAGAATCAAAGGTGATTCTCGTCGAAGTTGACTTGTTTGCACGCACTGTTTTAGCCGGAAAGACACGGCGAGAATCAGCCAGTGATTCTCGACGATTCGGCGAGAATCACTACTAGTGATTCTCACCGAATCGGCGAGAATCACTTGGTGATTCTCGTCGATTAACACTTAGACGATTTTTCGTCTATCCGCCCATGGGATGCTCTTTGACCCATCCTTGCTCCTTGTCTGCTCTGGCAATATCACAGCCCTGTACTTGAAAATAAGTACACTCCAATAGAGAGAGTACACGTAGGCCAACACACTGATCTGCTCAACGAGGGATTACGTCGTGCAGACCCGTGTATATTGACCTACTGCACCCTGACATTGGTGTGCACTTAGCGTGGAATAACTGCAAGCACAACTTGAAATATTTTATCAAATACATTGTCTATTTACCTTAGCTTGTTCAGGGGCTTCTTCAAATCAGGTACGTTGTGGATACAATACCCAACAGGTGCGGAGGAAACGACTTAGTCTTTTTGACTAATGGTCGGTGACCATACTATTTTTAGGAGCCCGTGGAGATGGAGCACCAGCACGATGAGGAGACAGGACGTGAGGAGCAGATACCGCTACAGCAGGCTACTACCACTACTGTGCATCCTCAGGTGGGACGAGTTCTGATGTACTAGTATAGCTTCCGCTTTTATTTGAGAGAGAGTTGATTTGATGTACTGGGCATAAGCCCTTATTACTCTTTCGTTTTGTACTCTTTTGTGGACCATGTTGATGTACTTTTCATTTCATACATATGATTTGTACTCTGTGACTTGTGGACTTGTAGATTTGTTACATTGTTACACTTCTTATCTCATATTGGCCTATGTATATGATCGTATTAGCCGGCAGGATCAGCGTGTTGCGGTGTTGACTAACCCGTGCGTTAGTGTCACCGTAAGACGGCGGTTCTGGGCATAAGGCCCGGTAGCCCTCCTTGGTAAGGGGGAGGAAGGGGTCTTACAAACTGGTATCACTTGAACAACGATCATATGAGAAAGAAGTCCACAACACCGGATCACCCCCGCCCGAGCATTAGTTTGCGGACAAACTATGCAGTGGAAGCAGTGGTGAACTATGTGTTAAAGTCACATAAAATGGTCCACGAAGTACAATGAGTTAGGCCAGTTCTGTTTTAACCTTACCTTTATACAACCTCCACAGGTCGCCGCGCCGCAAAATATGACTTCTCCCCCTCCAGCTGCCACTCCATCCCTACATACGGAGATAAGGCAAACTTTGACGGCGATTCTGGATGCCTTCAAATGCCAGCAAGTCCCGGCTCCGCAGCCAAATCCGGGGTCGAACTAGCTGAGTGATTTCAAGAGCCTGTCCCCATCAGTGTACCGTGGGACAGAGGATACGGTAAAGGCGGAGGAATGGCTGGAGGCCATACACGAGATTTTAGCAAGCATCAGCTGCCCGGTCGGCGAGGCAGTACCTCTAGCCACCTCTGCACTAGAGGCTCATGCGAAGAGATGGTGGAAATCGGTGCGGGAGTCTACATATGCAGACTGCGAGCTGTTAGAGATATCATGGGAGGAGTTTGGCGATGTATTCCTGGATCACTTCGTCTCTGCTACGGACAGAGATGCCTTGGAGGAGAGGTTTTTGAACCTCAGGCAAGGGACTAGATCGGTGATCGAGTATCAGCGAGAGTTCTCTCATCTGGCCAGGTTCGTAGGGATTCAGGATACCGATGATAGGAGGTATGCCAAGAGGTTCTACCGGGTCCTCAGAGACGATTTGAGGCAGGTCTTGCTGTTCATTTCTCATGGAAGCACTAGGCAGATCATTGAGATGGCAAAGAAGCTGGAGGCTGACCAGCTGATGGTGCAAGGTAGAGGAAAGAGACCGTTTGATAGGTCCACATCAGGAGAGGGCAGCAGGGGCTCTCAGAGAGGCAGGACTATCGGATACAAGAAGGGTGGGGTACGTCGTCGTCCCAACTTCAGGCAGGAGCAGGAGCCTCCTCCAGCATTAGCTCCCCCACCTCTACAGGTGTATGGTCCGAGGAGACGGGATGATCATGGCCACCGGCAGGTAGTTTGTTACGGATGCCGCCAGCCCGGGCACATTAGGTCGGAGTGCCCGCGTCGATTCCATCCTCGTCCTCCTCCTCCACCTCCAATGGCCCAAGTACATCAGGGCCGAGTCCGAGGCCGAGGACGAGGCCGAGGCCGGGGATATCACGGCAGGGGATGCAATCAGGAGCAGATATACGCCTTGGACCTCACGGAGCAGAGGAACCCCGAGGAGGTTATCACAGGTACTTAAGCTTAATTATTAAATTCCTTGAGTTTTCAATTATATAGTACCTGGAACTATAGGGTAACAATTAATTTTAACTTAAACAAACCTCAGGCATAGTTATAATCAGCGGCAAGCCCGCACATACTCTATTCGACACGGGTGCTTCGCACTCGTTCGTATCCGAGGCCTTCATAGACGGACTCGAAGACGTGGAAAGATTTCCTAGACTGGAGATGAGGGTGCGTCTACCCGATGGGTCAGAACTACGGACCACAGCCCATTGTGATATGGAGGCCGAGATTGGCGGCAAGGCATTTGAGGCACCGGCAACTATTCTGAAGCTGCAGTACTTTGACTTGATTTTGGGCATGACATGGTTACATCGGAACCATGCTCAGATAGATTGCCCATCAAGAAGGATCACACTAAGGCATGGCGACTCCCATGTTATCATCGAAGGTATTCGGCCTATCTGCCACACATTGTTATCTTCTGTACAAGCTGTGAAGGCCCACGAGCAGGGAGAAGAAGTTTACCTTATCTACTTTGAGATGGTGGGGACAGAGACTTCTATTTCAGATGTTCCGGTGGTCCGGGATTTCTCCGACGTATTCCCGGAGAAATTGCCCGGGCTACCACCAGCCAGAGCCGTGGATTTCAGGATCCAGCTAGTACCGGGAGCGACGTCGGTGTCCCGGGCACCTTACAGGATGGCTCCCAGGGAGTTAGCAGAGTTCAGGACTCAACTTCAGGAGCTAGTTGAGTCGGGATTTGTGCGGCCTAGTTCATCGCCGTGGGGAGCGCCAGTTCTATTTGTGAAGAAGAAAGACGGATCATGGCGACTATACATAGATTACCGGGAGCTGAACCGGTTAACGGTCTGCAATACCTACCCACTACCTCGGATAGATGAGTTATTTGATCAGCTGCAGGGAGCCTTCTGGTTCTCTAAGCTGGATTTGCGATCCAGTTACTACCAGCTCCGTATCCGGGAAGAGGACATACCGAAGATGACATTCAGTTCACGCTATGGATTATACGAGTTCACGGTGATGCCTTTTGGGCTCACGAATGCCCCTGCCGCATTCATGAGTCTAATGAACCGTGTATTCGAGCCCTTCTTAGACCGCTTCGTTATTGTATTCATCGACGACATTTTGATATATTCCCGGACTCAGGAAGAGCATACAGAGCATTTGACGCTGGTCTTGCAGAGGCTGAGGGAGTCCCAGCTGTACGCAAAGTTTTCAAAGTGCCAGTTCTGGCTGCAGGAGGTGGCTTCCCTGGGACACACGATCAGTGGGGCTGGATTAGCAGTGGACCCAGCCAAGATAGAGGCAGTAAGGGATTGGCCACGACCAAAGTCAGCATCCGATATTCGCAGCTTCCTGGGTTTGGCAGGGTATTATCGGAAGTTTGTGGATGGGTTCTCGAGGATATCCCTCCCCCTCACGACTTTGACGAGGAAGGATACTGAGTTCACCTGGACAGAGCAGTGTGAGGAGGCATTTCAGGAGCTGAAGGACCGACTCATCTCATCCCCTATTCTTGCGCTTCCATCCGGGAGTGAAGGATTTCAGATTTATACAGATGCCTCTTACCAGGGGATGGGTGTTGTCCTGATGCAGCATGGACATGTTATTGCTTATGCTTCGAGACAGTTGAAGAAGCATGAGCATAACTATCCAGTACATGACTTAGAGCTCGAGGCTGTGGTATTCGCCCTAAAGATGTGGAGACATTACTTATACAGGATTCATTGTGATATCTATTCAGATCACAAGAATCTTAAATATATCGATACGAAGAAAGACTTAAACTTACGACAGAGGAGATGGCTGGAATTCCTCTGCGATTATGATTATAAGATCCACTACCATCTGGGGAAAGCGAACACAGTAGCAGATGCTTTGAGTAGGAGGCCCGACACTTCTGGACCGGAGCGTCGATTGATGTCTATAGAGCTGCTGCGGATGATGGAAGACATGCACATTACCATGGTATCTGAGGCCGAACCAGTGGTATATTGAGAGTATTTGAGCTCAGTGATCAGTAGTGATGACATACGAGAGCGCATCCGAACACATCAGAGGCGGGATGTTGCATTACAATCGATTTTTAGTGCTCTAGGACTACACGATACAGGATGATCTTCTTCGATTCCGTGGACACATTTACATACCAGCAGGGGGCAGTATCCGGGAGGACATACTCAGAGAGGCTCATTGCTCCAGATATTCAGTGCATCCCGGCATCACCAAGATGTGGGCAGATTTGCGGAGGTCTATGTATTGGCCTGGGATGAAGAGGGAGATCACTCATTTTGTGACATTCTGCGAGACATGTCAGCGCATGAAGGTGGAATGTAAGAGCCCAGGAGGTTTGCTACAGCCACTACCAGTCCCAGAGTGGAAGTTTGAGGACATTTCTATGGATTTTGTGCACAGACTACCTCGCTCCCACTCTGGGCATGATTCTATATGGGTCATAGTAGACAGACTGACCAAGGTAGCGCGCTTTATCCCAGTTCGGAAGGATACCCCAGTTGCAGTTCTGGTGAGATTATTTGTGGAGCAGTTCGTCAGATATCATGGCATTCCCAGGACGATTGTTTCGGACCGTGATGGTCGGTTCACTTCGAGCGAGTGGAGGGCCGTGCATGCTTACTTGGGCTCTCGGCTTACTTTTAGTACCTCCTTCCACCCGCAGACCAACGGACAGACCGAGCGGACCATCCAGATCATGGAGGACCTACTCAGACTATGCATATTGGATACGGGGAAGCCTTGGGAGAGGCTGCTGCCACTGTTTGAGTTCTCGTACAATAACAGCCACCAGGCTAGCATCAGGATGGCTCCATATGAGGCACTTTATGGGAGGAAGTGCCGGACACCACTATCATGGGTTCAGGATGTGGATACCAGGGCTCTTGGATCTGATTATATAGAGGATACTGAGGTTCAGATTCGTTTGATCAGAGATCGGCTACTAGAGGCCCAGAGCAGGCAGGCAAAGTATTATGATGCTCGGCATCGGAAGGTGGAGTTCCAGGTTGGAGACAGAGTTTTCTTGAAGATACGTCCAGTACACGGTGTCTCTCGGGTGCGGAGGCACAAGAAGCTCAGTCCACGATACATGGGGCCATACTTGATCTTGGAGCGGATCGTCCCCTTAGCTTACAGACTGCAGTTGCCACCGGAGTTGGGTGCATTACATAACGTCTTCCATGTCTCTTCCTTGCGAAGAGCTCTCCTTCGGCCAGAGCAGCACATTACTACTACAGCCGGACCGGTAGAGCCTGACAGATCAGTTAGTTTGGAGCCGATCCGGATTGACGATACAGCCATTCGAGTGTTGCGGAAGAAGAATGTCCCTCTTGTGAAGGTTTTGTGGTCCAACCATGGACGGGAGGAGCACACCTGGGAGCCAAGGGATGTAATGCTGGAGCGACACCCGGAACTGTTCACTTCAGGTATAGTTTAGTTTACACGTTAAAAATTTCTTATAAATCTTGCAAATAAACCCCGTAAACCCGAACTTAAATTTCGAGGACGAAATTATTTTTCTTGGTTGTTGGAATTTGTAACATCCCATGTTACTTCTAGGCCCCTTCCACTTAGATTGGGTTAGGCATGGGATGGGTGATAGGGGTTTTAGGTAGGTTTGACCCTATGTAGTGGGTTGTAGCCATGTGGGACCCACTATAGGACCAAGTCAAACTAGGTCAAACTAGCCTAAATAGGGACCCAAACCACACCATGACCCCACCACATTGCCCTAACCCTAAAAACAATCTAAGTGCACCCTAGGGCATGTCACTAGATCAACATTTTGACCCCAGTTGACCAAAGTCTACCTTGGGCTTAATTTGGTCAAACCCACACTCATAAGTCCAATTAGCCTAAGTAGGGCACCCCCTTGTCCCAACCCAAGTTGGGTGGTGCCACTAAGATCATGACCATCAAATGGGGTCAACCCACCCACCATGGTTGACCAAGTCAACTAAAAGTCAACATAGTCAACACAATTGACCTAAAGAAGAAAATGAAGGCTAAGCTCACTCTCCTTGGACCAGGCCCACCAAATTTGGCCCATGGCCAGCCCAAGTGAACAAGACCAGCCCTACCCCTCTGAATTAGGAGAGAGAGTACATGCATGAGGGCATTTTAGATAAATTACCCAAAGGAGGAGAGAGAAGGTGAGTTAAGAGGAAGAAGCCACATGGACTTGGCTCCATCAGCCCCACAATGGTGCTGGCTGGCCTCCTCAGTAAATTCCAAGAGGAATTGGCAGAATGGTGACCACTTGGCATCCTTGGTGACACAACCAAAGCCCAAACCGAGCCTTCAGAAGGTGGAAAGGAGTGGAATTTGATATCTGGATCAAAGCTTTTGGTGGAGAATCAAGAAATTGGGGAGGAGCACGCCGACGCACCACCACCATGGCTAACCGCCGCCTGAACCGCCGCCAAGCCCCAATCCAGGTTCGTTTCACCTCACCTCTACCCGTGCTAGTTTCCTAGATCTATTAGGCGAGACATCTGGCTCAAATGAGCAAGATCCAAGGTGAGCTTTTTCATGGATTTTGGAATTTTGATGGAGTACAAGTTCGCCGGAACCGCCGCCTCCGACCACCATTTCGCCGCCAAACGTTGGCCACCACCTCAACGGAGGTGGTGGTGGTGGTAGCCAGCTGTGGAGGCTAAGGGGTGGCCAGGAAATGAGGTTTGAAGGTGCTCCAGGTCGGGGCAATCTCGGCCCTTGGCTGGAGGAAGAAGATGAATGGATGCCCTCCATTATTGCTTTAAGATTCGTGCCTTATTAATATATTAAACTTTAGTAATGCTATCACAAATATTCAGTGACATTCAATGTCCTTTTTAGGCCTCTTAGAGGCATTTCCAGAACCTGGAACCTGAATGAAAAATGTAGCCTTACCTGTTAACTTTAATTTGACACCTTAATAATCAATTTTGGTCCAGTAGTCTGGCCTGTAGGGCATTTCTCCTAGGACTGGTCCTAGACAAGGGTAGAAATTCATTTGGATGCCCAAGTCAAACCAGCAATCACCATGGCCCCAACTTTTGGGTGCATGCATGATTAGGGATTTTCTAGCCCCTGCTAAAAATTGGGAATTTTTGGGACAACTTTTTCTATAGTTTTGGTCATAATGTCAAAACCTAAATAAATGAAATATTTGGAGTTATATGACTCCTCATAGCCCCAAATTTTGGTGGTAGGTCCTTGGGGACATCCTTGGTGCATGATAAAATTTCAGCACATTTGGATCACTGCATGTTGGAAAATCCACTTGCATGTGTTGGTTTATATATTGTCTTGGTGTGCCAATAACAATGATTTAAATATGGTGCATTCAGCCTAATTGAAGCACTCAAAAATCATGGATTTTATTCCAGTGTTTCATTAGGGTAAAGTTCACTCCTCAGATTAATTATGGGATTTTTGGAATCAAAAATCCCATTAATTGGAATTTTTAAAAATATAGCTCCTTTTGAAAATAAATTGGAAAAATAGGTTTTCCTCAAGTAAAAGTCCTCAAACTTTTCCAAGTTAAAAATAAGGTTATATTGGACTTAGGAAAATTTGATCTTTCTGTTTTAAGAACGTTTGGAGTAAAATACCTTGAAATTCCAATTTTACCCTTTTTGCATTTATTCTTGAATTGATGGAAATACACTTCAGATAAATTTGGAAATATTGCTAGTGTTGTATAATTGTATTATTAGTCTTGCATAATTATTTCAGAATTTTTGGGTGTACTGAAAATATTTAAATTAATATAATGGCATTTTGGTAAATATGTAAGAATGGGAATTGTTAGGCCATTACACTATAAAGGTTGATGAAACTCTGCCAATAGTCTTAAATTAATGTTTTATATGTTCTGTAATTTTCCTGGAATTTTTGATTACATATTCCTTGTACTTCATTTAGAAAATGGAAATTATGTAGATTTGGTATTAAATAAGGAATTGGTATAACTAGTCAAAGGAAAATTATGAAACCCTGTATACAGAAATTTTTTATCAATATACAACTCATGCAAAATTACCTAGGTCAGTGGATTTTAAATTATACTACTTCATGTGTTAAGTGACCTAGGAATTAAATTAAAAGATTTAATTAAGGGATTATTTGACCAAGGAAAATTATGAGAATTCATATGATAGTTCCATTAGCCCATACCACTCTAGGATAAATAGTTAGGGGCAAGAGGCCCTAAGGATTGGAAGATTCCATTTTTGGGGTAATAATAGGACATGGTCTGCATATAACATAAATAGGTCATGTTTTAGGGGATTACCAGAGGATTGAATATCGGAAGAATAAGGGAGTGCAAAATGAATAATCCCTGGTGGGTAGTATTGTCTTAGTGACGGGAGTAAAGGTGCAAGTCTTTAGGTAGCAATCGGAGTGGAGGTCGACGGAAGACCGTCGGTTTCCCGGTAATATCTTAAGTCACTAGGATTGTTCCAGAGCAACAATGAGAGCTGGGGTGAAACATGGGTAGTAATCAACTAAAGTAAATATCCTTGCGAAAGGGAACTTTGGGCGTAATCCCATCATAGTTCCTAGTGCCGCCGAGAGCCCTTCACCGGGTATACCCTGGGCAGTCCTGGATTAACCTTAAATCACTAAGTATAATAACCCGTAGATAAGAGTAGTATAATATGTTAAGACATTTGTTCTACCTTCTCACCCGTATAGGGTTGGAGAGTTTCATGTTATATGCTCACCCGTGTAGGGTTTGAGGGAATTGGTTTAAAGGCACTATTGTGCGTTCTCACTCGGGTTGGGTTTGAGGGTTTCAGGACGGGTTTGGTCCTGCGAGCGGAAGGCTCGAAATGAAATACTTCCATGTGCATAAATATAGTGGCGGGGCATGCGGTACTGGCCGTTCGTCACACCGATGGCAGTACGGTGCACCAGGCGGTTGTGAGGATTAGAGGGGCCAGTGGGTTGTTTTACACTGCGGTCTGGAGGACGACCCCCGATAACGCACATCCGACCCAATAAGACTGACGGGTTGTCAGCAAAGTACGTACGCGAGACTCTAGAGTACACCCTGGACGTGTACAAAGGCGTATGAGAGGGGTCTAAGGCTTGGTAGTGTGCATACCGGCCTAGAAGCGGAGACCCCCGCTCCGCTGCTGCCGTAGCCACAGCGGTGGTACCCGAGAGTGATGCTAGCTCTCAAAAAGTGGGAACTAAATGTATGTTATCACAGAGTCGTTGTGCGTGAGTTGCACTTACCTGTGTATAAAATTGCATCATAACATTCATTCATATTAGGTCATACTCTTCATAGATCCTTATCATATAAATTAGTATGGGCTCTTTTATATGATAAGTTAAATTTCCTGGAAATCCTAACTTATATATTTGTATGGGCATTTATATAAGTTAGGGTACTTTTGTGATGGTAGTATAGTGGTAGAATAGTTTTATTTACATGCTCTTACCTTCTGTTATTTACTTCCTTTACTAGTACTGTTCTTTACTTACTTGTACTATATTTAGAACTGCTAGAGTAGAACAATAATACTTATTACAACGGCTAGTTAGTTTCTGTCACTTGCTTCCACTTTTGCTACCCCTTGTTGTCCTCCGCTTCGTCCTCCCGCCCGGTGCCTAGGAGTTGCGGGGCGAGGTGCGGAGGAAACGACTTAGTCTTTTTGACTAATGGTCGGTGACCATACTATTTTTAGGAGCCCGTGGAGATGGAGCACCAGCACGATGAGGAGACGGGACGTGAGGAGCAGATACCGCTATAGCAGGCTACTACCACTACTCAGCGTCCTCAGGCGGGACGAGTTCTGATGTACTAGTATAGCTTCCGCTTTTATTTGAGAGAGAGTTGATTTGATGTACTGGGCATAAGCCCTTATTACTCTTTCATTTTGTACTCTTTTGTGGACCATGTTGATGTACTTTTCATTTCATACATATGATCTGTACTCTGTGACTTGTGGACTTGTAGATTTGTTACATTGTTACACTTCTTATCTCATATTGGCCTATGTATATGATCGTATTAGCCAGCAGGATTGGCGTGTTGCGGTGTTGACTAACCCGTGCGTTAGTGTCACCGTAAGATGGCGGTTCTGTGCATAAGGCCCGGTAGCCCTCCTTGGTAAGGGGTAGGAAGGGGTCTTACAGATTCCTCGGATAGATGACTTGTTCGACCAGTTGGTGTGGTCGGTGGTGTACTCAAAATTGGACTTGAAGTCAGGCTATTATCAGTTGCGAATTCTGGACGAGGACATACCAAAGTCTGCCTTTGCTACGAGGTACGGACACTTTGAGTTTACGGTGATGTCGTTCGGGCTGACGAATGCACCATCTGTGTTCATGGACCTTATGAATCGAGTATTTCAGGAATACTTGGATTCTTTTGTGGTTGTCTTCATTGATGACATCTTGGTGTATTCCAAATCGGAAGTGGAGCATGAGACCCACTTGAGAGTGGTTTTGCAAGTGTTGAGGGAGAATCAGTTGTATGCAAAGTTCTCAAAGTGCGAGTTCTGGTTAGCGAAGGTGGCATTTTTGGGCCACGTGATTAGTGGGGATGGGGTGGCAGTGGATCCAACAAAAGTGGAAGCCATCAGAGATTGGCCGGTTTTGAGGACCGTGGCGGAAGTCCGAAGTTTTCTTGGACTAGCCGGGTATTATAGGAGATTCGTGGAGAATTTTTCACGGATAGCTCTACCCCTCACCTCACTCACTCATAAAGATCATACATTTGTGTGGACTCAAGAGTGCAGTCAAGCATTTGAGGCACTGAAGGAGAGATTGATGATGTCTCCAATCCTAAGTCTACCGCAAGGGACCGAGGGATTTCAGATCTTCAGTGATGCATTGGGATGCGGTTTGGGTTGCGTTTTTGTGCAACATGGCAAGGTGATAGCTTTTGGGTCTAGACAGCTGAAGCCCCATGAGAGGAATTACCCCGTCCATGACTTGGAGTTGGCGGCGGTAATTTTTGCGTTGAAAATATGACAACATTATGTGTATGGTGCAAAGGTGGAGATCTTCACGGATCATAAAAGCCTGAAGTATCTCTTGGATCAAAAGGACTTGAACATGCGACAACGCAGGTGGGTTGAGTTTCTTGGAGACTACGAGGTGGAGATTCAGTATACACTAGGTAAAGCCAATGTGGTGGCGGATGCCTTGAGTAGAAAGTACTCGAGGCAAGGGAACTGGATCGAAGCTCATGTTGAGCGGTTGGTACGGGAATGGGAGTCCCTTGGTTTGGAATGTGTGGGGAGAGGCGAGTCCAGCGTGGCTCGGTTGAACTGGATTGAAATGCAGAACGACTTGTCCGATCGCATTCGGGAAGCGACTCGATTGGATGTGGAGTTTCAACCTTATGTGATGGAGGCTCAAAAGGGCGAGAGCAGTGCCTGGGAGATGATTGATGGGATTCTGAGGAAGGACGGAAGGGTTTGTATACCGCAGTTCGGCAAACTCTGTGAGGAGTTGATGTTTGAGGCTCACTTCATAAAGTACTCCATTCACCCATGTAGTACAAAGATGTACTTGGATATGAAGAAATCCTTTTGGTGGCCGGGGCTGAAGCGGGACATAGCTTTGTATGTGAATCGTTGCCAAACTTGCGCCTTGGTGAAGGCCGAATGTCAGAAGCCGGGCGGGTTCCTGAAGCCCCTTCAAATCCCTGAGTGGAAATTTGATGACATCTCCATGGATTTTGTTCATGGTCTGCCTAGATCGCAGCAGGGTAATGATGTTATTTGGGTGATCGTGGATCGCTTGACCAAGGTGGCCCACTTCATCCCAAATCGGAAGGAGGACAGCGTGGAGAAGCTGGTGGAGTTGTATGTTCGCAACATCGTGCGACTGTACGGGATTCCTAAGAGCATAGTCAGCGATCGAGATGGACGGTTTACGTCCAAGGACTGGAGATTGATTCAGAAGAGTTTGGGCACGAAGCTAAAGTTCAGTACGACATTCCATCCTCAAACTGACGGGCAAACCGAAAGAACGAACCATACTATGGAGGATATGCTGAGAATGTGCATTCTTGACTTCGGCAAGAAGTGGGAGGATCACCTCTTCAAGGTGGAATTCGCATACAATAATAGTTATCAAGCAAGTATAAAAATGGCGCCATACGAAGCTTTGTATGGGAGACGGTGTCGAACACCGATGTCTTGGACAGAGGCGGGAGACACCAAAATTTTGGGAAAGGAGGTGGTAGTTGACGCTTGTGAGTTGGTACAGACCATTCAAGAGCGTATGAAGGTGACGCAAGACCGGCAAGCAAAATACTTTAATGCTTGTCACAGGAAGTTGGAGTTTGCGGTAGGTGATTGGGTCTATTTGAAGATCAAGAAGTTCAAAGGCGTCTCACGGATTCGCCGACTCAAGAAGTTGAGTCCAAGGTTTTTGGGGCCTTTTGAAGTTGTTGAACGGGTGGGAGAAGCAGCCTCTCGGTTGGCGTTGTCCGCGGAGCTGAGTGGATTGCACGACGTCTTCCATTTCTCCGTCTTGAGGAAAGCCTTAGTGGAGGCTAGTGTGGTGATCGAGCCGGCACCGGTACCGATAGAGGAAGACTTGAGGATGTGATTCCGTCCAATTGCTATAGAGGATTCGGAGACTCGGCAGTTGCGGAATAAAGAGGTTAAACTCGTGAAAGTCCAATGGGACAACTGCGGTCGTGAGGAGCACTCTTGGGAGCGAGAACAAGCCATGCTAGAAGAGCATCCAGAGCTCTTCAAATCAGGTACCATTTAAGTTTTGTTCCCTTTTGCTTTGAAATTTCGGGACGAAATTCTTTTAAGGGGGAGAGAGTTGTAACGCCTCAAAATTTGTAGAGGGACGACCAGCGTTTCTGGCCAAGTTTGGTTTCTGGTAGGGGGCACACGGCCTTGGACACGGGCGTGTCCCAGGGCATGTCAGGCTCCAGTCAACGTTTTGGTTGAGAGGTCGACGATTTTGGAGTCAACGATCATCGAGCAGAGAACACGGCCTGACACACGGGCGTGTCTTAGGGCGTGTCGAGCCCGTGTCGATGATCTGCCCGGGGAGTTGACGAATTGCGCTCGACGATGTGATGAGACAAGGCACACGACCTAGAACACGGGCGTGTCCAAGGCCGTGTCAGGGAGTCGACGAATTTCGCTCGACGATGTGCCGAGACAAGGCACACGGCCTAGGACACGGGCGTGTCCAAGGCCATGTCAGGCAGTCGACGAACTTCGCTCGATGAAGTGTCGAGACAGTGAACACGGCCTGGAGCCCAGGCGTGTTGAGTTAGACACAGGCAAGGATACGGGCGTGTCCAGTACCCGTGTCTGTCTCGAGTTGTTTTTGGGGCTGTGTCGATGGAGGCACACGGCCGACCACACGGCCGTGTCAGTTGGGACACGGGCGTGTCAGGTCGAACACGGGCGTGTCGGATGCCCGTGTGTTGTTCCAGGAGCGTCGATTTCTGACGGCGAATGGGGGACACGGGCGTGTCGCAGGCCGTGTTCGGCCCAGGTTTAGCATTTCAGGCCCGAATCAAGGCCGTTCGTTTTTTTTATTTTGGTATCCAACGGCTGGGGGTTGTTCCTGATGGGATATACACGAGATTAGACCCTTAGAAACCCTCATTTCTTTTGGGTGGTTCTCTTTCTAAAGTTCTAGAGAGAGGGGAGAGCAAGGAAGAAGGTGAAGTAGAGATCCGGTTGTTGGAGAGGCTTCAGTGCTCCAAATCGCGAGCCGAGTCCAGATCCGTGAGGGCTAGATCGTTGCGAAGGTTTTCATCCGGCTATTTTTCCATGGCTAGGAAGAGGAGTCGGAAGGTAACGACACTTCTCCTCTCGGTTTTAGGATGCATGTTTTAGCATCTTTTCTTTTCTAGTTTTTGGGCACCAAACACTCAAATGAGAGGGGTTTGGGTCGCCAAGCTTCATGAGGAACCTCTGGGTCGATTGAGTTCGTCCCCGGCATGATTATTGCATTAGAGATCCGCTTCGTTAGTGGATTAGGCATGGTGGGTGAAGCCGTAGTCGCGACCGTTAGTCCGACTCGGTGATGTTGCATACGAGATTTAAGGATTCGTAAAAATCCGCTGTGGCAAGAGGCCGTTTGTGATGTTCGAGTTGTTTGTGATGTTCTTCCATTTATCTTACATGAGTACGTGTGGACGGTACCGGACAAGGTTAGCTCCTCATTGGCGGTAGATGGTTTCCTTGATGAACAAGGTTAGCTCCGCACGAGCAGTAGATGGTTTCCTTGATGAACAAGGTTAGCTCCGCATGAGTGGTAGATGGTTTCCTTGATTGGCGGGAACGCCGCAGTACGTATGAGGGACTATGGAGGAAATGTCTTGGTTTGTGATGTGCAAGGCGTGGCTATGTCTTCGTGGTCGGCTGGCTATCCTGTGACGTGCAAGTCATGTGTGGAAAGTGTCCCGGCGAGACTAGTCCCCTTTGTGTGAGACTGACGAGAACGTCGAGCATGGGACAAGCCCGGGCAATAAGGCCATGAGCGGGTAGGGTCCAGCAAGGCTTCTTAGAATCGGTCAGTTTGTGTTTGTTGGAATCCTGACATGAGACGTCAGATCTTGCATGCAAGCCTGGGGCAAAGATGCCTTGAGCGGGTGGGGCCTTAGCAAGAGTTCCATGTGGCGGCTTGTGTGTCGTTGGGGGGGGGGGGTTGTGTTACCCCTTTGTTTGTGGCTTTATACCAATGGGGAAATGATGAGTACCTAAATGATGTGATGTTGTGCTAGATGCATACGCTATAGGGTGTCTTGGGTGAAGCCCGGGTGTTGCATTCATGTTGCATAGTAGGCCCTATTATTATATGCTCCACAATAGAGAACATGTATGATGTTTGAGACCTCCAAGCCTGTTTCCTTAGTTTCTTTTCTTGCTTATGATTATTGCATACGAAGTGCTAACTTGCAGGTTGGAGGAGTACCCCGGGGTCCGTTAGGGGCGGCTGGGAGGAGATGTGTTTGTTACACAGTTTGAGGTCAGCTTTTGCTGACCCACATTACTAATAATTTTTACAGGGCAAGGATCGCAAGCAGAAGTTAGCTCGCTGTCCAGAAAGGCCTAAGCCTCATGAAGTGTTAACTTTTGTTGTAGCTCTACTCTTTATGAACATTGTATGTTTTGATGCCCTTGGTGACCGGCTTGCATGCCGAGGTAGACTAGGTGTGCTTATGCACTTTCAGGACTGTTGTATTATTTGAGTTTGGATTCACTATTGTTGTAAGGCCTTAACGCCATTTTATTACTCTTGTAGGCGTGGATAACTTCTAGTCTCTTTGTTGTTTCCGATGTGATGTGTTTTGAATTTTGAGTTTGGGTAGCTATACCATTTTTTAATACCGAAGCTGTGACGTCTGTATGTTGTGGGGCCCCGACCAGACCCATATTATACGGTCATTACAGGGGAGGTGTTACACTTTTGACTAACCTTAGGTTGATCGATTAAGACCTCTCGGCCAGTCGAAACCCCTAAGCTTGCTTTAGGCGGTGAACCCCTCTATTGGATTTGACTCCAATCCAGAAGATTTATGTCGTCCTCTCTCGAGGAGTGCATGCAACTCCTTTTATCTTTGAGCGATCTACTCGTATCCGCAACCTCTCGGTCATTTAAGATACGGATCTGGGATCGAAAAACATATCCGTGAAATATGATTTCGACGAAATATAAATCAAAGATAAATCGTAAGTTCTAAATAAAGAGGTTGACAAAATAACATTATTTTATTCTAAAACTTGTCAAAATCAAGTGCTACTAAAATTAACTAGGGAGACATGATGAAAAACAAAAGTGCTTGAATTGAAATTGCAAGGTAAAACTAAACTATTACAAGAAAGTAAAGCTAAAACAGTAAACTAAACTACATAATATTCCTAAAATTGGCTCCTAGTCTCCTCTTTAAGCCTCTGGACTCATCTGCAATTTATAGGAAAAATTTCTGCAAGGTCACGCCCGTGATCTAGGGCGTGACCTAGGACGTGTCAGGCTCGGAACCGCCATCTTGAAAGCTCGGGAACGTTGGAGGAGAAACTGCCAAAATCTGTTAAATTGCGGGTCACACCCCTAGGTCACGCCCGTGACCTAGGGCGTGTCAAGTCTGTTACAGGAAATGGCGGGAAGGAGAAACGGCGGGAAATAAATTCTGGCTGTTCTGGGATGTCACGCCCCTAGGTCACGCTCGTGACCTAGGGCATGTATTGACCGGGCCAGCAAACAGCTGGAAATTAACGGCGCAATCTGGCATCAATTCGGCATTGTCGGGTTGGTCACGCCCTAGGGCACGCCCGTGACATTGCGGCGTGTACTTGGGAAATGTGCTAGAATTGCGCCGGGAAGATTTCTGGAGAAAACTGTTTTCTTGAACTAGACACGCCCGTGTTCACGCCCTGGTCACGCCCGTGGCATGGGGGCGTGTACTTGTGAAACTCTCCAGATTTGTAGAGGACGTCGTTCTATTTCCGTTGACTGGTTGCACGTCTCGTAACTCTTCCTGGTTTGAAAGTTATGTCCATTTGAATTTTAGCTATCCGTGGTCAAAAATGTTAATTTTCTCCAAATGTTTTCAAATCTTTGCCATGGACTTGAAAATGATATTTGGAGCCCATATTGACCTGAAATATAAAAATAAATGAATTATTATATATATATTAATATAAATCCAAATAAACTATACTATTTATTTATAAAAAAGCAAACTAAAATAACTATATAAATTGACTTATTAATCGATACTCGGGCTTCGGGGAATCTTGACCCGCGCCGATGACTTAAATTGACGTGGCGATGTGGGCAACGGGTTGAGTGGAACCGTTCCTGCTCTATGTAGTTCAATTTAACGGGCCTACCGATGGCATAGAGGGCGGGTCTTAAGCTTCGGTCAGAAAGACTCAAATGCTCACGATGTTGCCGTCCTGGGGGCGGTGGTGTACCGGGTTCACCGAGAATGTGCCCTGAGAGCACGGGGTGTGTGGTCGTGCGTGCCTACGCCTGTGGTGAAGTGTGCTTAAATTATACTTTCACTATCTTGCTTTTTTATACTAATATAATACAGGGAAGGAGCACCGCCGCCCCGATTTAGGGGTGGGGTTGTTATAATTTGGTCATCTTTAGCTGACCGTTGCATTTGTTTGCCACCGTTGTGGTGGAATGTTGATTGCAGGTGCTGCAGAGCCTTGTGGCAAGTAGCGGGCTGTCGCCCAAGTTGCTGAGCCGGCCCTCGAAGGCCCAAAAGCTAAAGTTTATTTTATGCTCATTTGTGGCTGACCTGCGTGCCGATGTTCGGAAGACATTTATTATTTAAAGTTAACTCTTGTAAGGCCATAAGGTCAAGTACTTTGTGTATTTGTATGCTCATTCCTACATTGGGGTTTTTAGTGGACATTCATGTTGTGGTTTGGGTTCTTATAACTATTTTAAAAAGCTTCCGCTAGAATTCTTTGAGTTAGGACATGTGTTCCTTTGGAAGTAATTTGGTATTAATACATAACTCCACTAGTTGTCCGTGGTATATGGCGTGGGGCCCCGACCGGACCTTCTATTATTTCCCATGTGACGGATGGGGGTGTTACAATTTGGTATCAGAGCTATGGCTTCGGTCTTACTTATTTGAATTCATTGGCGAATTTTTTTAAGGGGTGGTGAGCACATGTATGTGCGTCATCGTTATAACATGAAAAGAACCCGTGAATGTCCACTTAGGAATAAAAATACACTTGTTTTGAGGAACCTGAGTGTTCCAATGATTGCTTTTAGCAATCTGTATGTCGCCTAATTGAGGATTTTTGCTACTATAGGTGACTAGGAGCGGCGTTGGACAGTCGGAACGTCCGCAATCGGCGGAGAGCAGTGCACCTAATGATGTGCCTGCAACCCCTCCTTCAGCGGAAACCATTAGACTGGTCGCTGAAGCGGTGTTTGCGATGATAAACACCCAGCAAGGAACGCAAGTGCAACATCCTGCCCCTGCAGTGGAGTGATGCATTGGACGGCAAGTGTACCGGTCGTACAGGTAATATAAAATGGGTGAATTTCCCAAAGTATCGATCTCTTCAAGGAACACAGTAAGGTGGAGTTAATTTCGAGAAGGACTTGAGATTGAAGTCCTTTGGTCTGAGTTAACTAAGGGGATTTTGATGGCAGCGGAAAACAGAAAATAAAACACTAAGAACTACTCCTATGCAATGCCGCTATGCGATGCTTCGCCAGGTATGATGGCAGACTACACGGGCCGCTATGCACCGAATCGCTAGGAGGGTGGACGAGTCGTCTTGCGGATGAGGGGTGAGAACGGCGGAATGAGGGTCGAGAACACCTCTTCGCTACACACGCCACTAGCAATCGCTAGTGCGGAACCACCAGATGTGGTGGCGGAAGGAAATAAAGGCGCACCTCAAGCAAATAACGAAAATACAAAATCATAAAGACATGATTGTATACAAACGTTTTACAAACTAAACACACTTAATCAAATACAAGAGATTAAGCTACACTATTAATCAACACGAGAAGAAAAGTGTGCGAAATCGACCGGATACGAAGTCTTACGGAGGGTTTACGGAAGGAATCGCCGGGTTGTCAATCCGCGTCCTAGCTCGGTCCTCAACTGCGTCCGGGTAGAGGAGGCTGTCACTCACTCCCAATGGACCCTTCTTCTTCGTGTCACCAACCAGTGGATGATGACACAAACTTCTCCTAGCTTGATGGAGAAAGCTAGATCAAACTCTCCTTGAAGCTCAAGGATGAAGGAGGAGGCCGAGAGGAAGATCCGGCTTGAATATGGCATTGAAAGCTTGCCTGGAGCACCTCCCTAAGGTGGAAGATGAAGGGAAATGGCGGAACCCTTCCTTGGAGGTGGAAAATGGCGGAGAAGAAAGTATGTCCCGGTCTCCCCTAATGGTGAGAAATCTGCGCTTTAAATAGAAGCAGGTCAGAAAAATAGGCACGCACGGTTTGGTGCATGACCGTGCGTTAACCGTTCGTTATTAACTTGCAGGCCCAGCTTGCGGAAGATGAAGCGTTGACCCGTGTGTTTTACTTTGCGCACGGGCAATTCTGCCCATGTGTGAAGGAAATCGCATGGGTGGCGACAGAGCGCAGGAAATCAAGAAAATACAGTGGAACCATGCGTTTTACTCTTGCACGGGCGCTTCCGCCCGTGCTTGAACAAATCCCACGATTAACCACAGAGAGCAACAAACAAGAAGCTACAGGAAAACCGTGTGTTAATCGTGCATTAAGAACTGTGAGCCAAGAAAACACATGATCGTGCATTTTCCTCAAACCTGCATTCCAGCCTTGGGGAAAACGCACTACCTGCATACAAACAATTAAATTCAAAGAGAACCCTCCAGCGTCACAGAAATGCAATGAAAATATCCGGAAAGGGCCATGGGGAGCACCATGTGCTTACCCCCAAAAATTGAATGCGCAATTACACACCAATGAGCCAAAACAGTGCACTTAGCGTGAAAAATGGTATAAATGAAATATAAACGATAACATACTAAACGTGAAGTGCAAGTGCGTGAAAAACTAGCCCAGATGAGTCCGAAAAACCATATATTAATCAGACTTAGCATCCACTCGCAAAGAAGAGGAAGAGGCACGACCAAAGCTACGGAATTTGCTAATCACCTTCTTGTAACCCATGGCGATGAAGCGGAGAGAAAGTGGAAGAGAAGGAGGGGAGGAATGGGGGAAGATTTGGAAGAGGAGGACGAGATCTCGCTGAAGAAAAAGGTGGCGAGGCGGACGATTGCGGCAGACGCACGAGGATGAGGGCCAGCGTGCGTCAAAAATGCTCGGCCTGCGTTTTTATAAATAAAAAAATGCACGGTCATGCGTTGTCGCCGCGCACATTTTCCCAAACCATGCATTTTGCAAAAACAACCTGATTTGCATCATTTTATCTGGGAAGTCTCGTCCTGCCACAACAGAGAGAAAAACAAAAACAAATGGAACAAATAACCTCCTGAGTGACTAGGCAATCTTCCCGAAGTAGCCACAAGCACACAAAATTTTTGCAAGTAAGCATAAAAGCAAAAATAAATAAAACGACAAGCAAAGCTATTTTTAAAACATAAAAACAAAAAAAAAACTAAATAACTAATCCTACTCCTAGATAAGTACTGGGGTTATTGTCATCCCAGTACGACTTATTCGAAAAATGAAAACTACTAGCTAATGGGTCTATGAAAAGAAAAGTGCACAGGTAACTGTTCTATTATCTGTTGCGGTAACGGGTAGCTATACGGAGATAAAATAGTTACCCCTCTACCTAAATAATAATACCTGCCCAACACAGGTAGAGAAAATAGAAAATAAGAAGAGGAGGAGCTTGGTCCTCGCTCATCTTATCACAAAATAAATCCTTGCCTAGTAAGGCGTCGTCAACCACAGATGTGTAGGAAGTTATGGCAACGGCATGAACACCAAGCTCATCATCATCCCAGCGTACCCATGGAGACTCAGCCTGCATAGGCTCAGATAAAGAAGGGTGATCAAGTAATAAAAGAGATGAAAAACTAAAATAATCAGAAAATGGGAGAGCGATCCCTGTATCACTCTCAGCGAGATCCAAACAACAATCATCATCGGTATCATACGAGTCGTACTGTGGGGAATCCGAGAACTCGATGTCCACGGTGGTAGGGGAACGACCTCATCCAATAAGGAAGTGCAAACCTCCGCATCGGAAAGAGGATATTCCTCATCTCACCGGGGTGCGTCAAAGTGCTTCAAAGATCCACATTCTCCGTCGGAGATAGAAGAATCCTCATCCCACTTTGGCTTAACCTCAGGCACCGAATCATCCAAAAATATGGCATCATCAGCCGACTCACAAGAAAAAGGAGTAGCAAACTCAGGCAAAAATTGCGTAGGGGCGGAACTGCTCTCAAAATCAGGCATAGAATGAGAAGGCCCCATCGCAAAATTAGTCGTAGACGCCATCCCGTCGACACGAATAAACTCTGCGTCCCACACAGGAGTGCCCATGAATTCCTAATCCTCTTTTTGCTGGCTACCACAAGAGTGATCGTCATCATTCAAGGGAAGCTCATAAAAAGGGAGCGAGGGACCCATGAAGGATCTGTACGCAGCGAGAGATTCTTCGGTAATCTCAACGGGTAAAGAACGAGCAAGGTGCGCTATGTCAGTGTATGGGCCAGGCAACACCATGGTAGGCCTGTCCACAACAGTTTTCCATGAACGGGAGGCTGTTGCGCACACGCCCTCGGAGGGGGAAGGCTCGCACAAGTGAGGGCAATCCTTCACCACGTGGCCTATTCCTTGACATAACAAACATCTAATGCAATGCTCGGCTTTCATATCAGCCATGGCATCGATGCATCATCGCAAAGCATCGTAAAGACAGCACTCGGTAATAGAATACATCGTGAACAAAAATAATTGCCGAAAAAAGCGCTACACAGCTAGAATACAAAAAATACAGATCTGCTATCTAATCCAAAATTCAGAAAAGGGCAAAAAGAAATGAGCAAAATAAAGATTCTAACAACAAAAGCAAAGAAGAACAATGCAATGCACAAATGGAAAGTGCTTCGATCTACTATCTCCCTCTCCAAAAACTCACATGACTGTGTTCCCCGGCAATGACGCCAAAAACTTGATGAGTTGGACGGCAAGTGTACCGGTCGCACAAGTAATATAAAATGGGTGAATTTCCCCAAGTATCGATCTCTTCATGGAACACAGTAAGGTGGAGTTAATTTCAAGGAGGACTTGAGACTGAAGTCCTTTGGTCGGAGTTAACTAAGGGGGATTTTGATGGCAGTGGAAACAGAAAATATAACACTAAGAACTACTCCTATGCAACGCCGCTATGCGATGCTTCGCTAGGCTGGATGGAAGACTACACGGGCCGCTATGCACCGAATCGCTAGGCAGGTGGATGAGTAGGCTTGTGCATGAGGGGTGAGAATGGAATAATGAGGGTCGAGAGCACCTCTTCGCTACGCACGCCACTAACAATCGCTAGTGTGGCACAACTGGATGTGGTTACGGAAGGAAATAAAGGCGCACCTCAAGCAAATAATGAAAATATAAAATCACAAAGATATGATTGTATACAAATATTTTACAAACTAGACACACTTCATCAAATATAAGAGATTAAGCTACACTATCAATCAACAAGAGAAGAAAAGTGTGCGAAATTGACCAGATACGAAGTCTTGCGAAGGATTCACGGAAGGAATTGTCGGGTTGTCAATCTGCGTCCTAGCTCGGTCCTCAACTGCGTCAGGGGTAGAGGAGGTTGTCACTCACTCCTAATGGACCCATCTTCTTCGTGTCACCAACTGGTGGAGGATGGCACAAACTTCTTCTATCTTGATGGAGAAAGCTAGGTCAAATTCTCCTTGAAGCTCAAGGATGAAGGAGGAGGCTGAGAGGAAGCTCTGGCTTGAATATGGCTTGAATATGGTGGAAGATGAAGGCAAATGGAGGAACACTTCCTCGGAGGTGGAAAACGACGAAGAAGAAAGTCTGTCCTGGTCTACCCTAATGGTGAGAAATTTGCGCTTTAAATAGAAGCAGGTCAGAAAAATAGGCACGCACAGTTTGGCGCACGACCGTGCGCTAACCGTGCGTTATTAACTTGTAGACCCAGCTTGCGGAAGATGAAGCGTTGACCCGTGTGTTTTACTTTGCACACGAGCGATTATGCACGTGCATGATGGAAAACGTACGGGTGGCGACAGAGCACAGGAAATCAAGAAAATATAGTGGAACCGTGTGTTTTACTCGCGCACGGGCGCTTCCGCCCGTACGTGAACAAATAACACGATTAACCATAGAGAACAACAAACAAGAAGCTACAGGAAAACCGTGCATTTCCTTCGCGTACGCTTCCAAAGAAACCGTGCGTCAACTGTGCATTAAGAAATTTGTCGAGCTCAGTTCGACGTTTCTCCTGCACAAATAAAACGCACGATCATCAAGAACTGTGTGCCAAGAAACCGCATGATCGTGCGTTTTCCTCAAACCTGCATTCCATCCTTGGGGAAAATGCACTACCTTCATACAAACAATTAAATCCAAAGAGAACCCTCCAACGTCACAGAAATGCAATGAAAATATCCGGAAAGGGCCATGGGGAGCACCATGTGCTTACCCCCAAAAATAGAATGCGCAATTGCACAAAAATTGGCCAAAATAATGCACTTAGCATAAAAACGGTATAAATGAAATATCAACGATAACATACTAAAAGTGAAGTGCAAGTGCATGAAAACTAGCCCAGATGAGTCCGAAAAACCCTATATAAATCGGACTCATCATGGAGCAGGTGCCGCTTCGAGAAGCAGAACCCAGAAGGGTGGAATAAGTGGTGGGAAAGCCGTTGATACCTGAAAGAGCGACAGAGAAGCAGCTCAAACATGTAATGAGCTTTAACCCTCTGGTGTTCAGGAACTGGAACTCCAACCCAGGCTAAAGATTGGCTCTCCCGGGTGAAGTGAGTCTTAACAGCCACGAAAATACAGGAATGGCAGAAGACCACGATAGCCACCTTCCTGTTGGATGGAGAGGCGAGGTTGTGGTGGGAAGGGTTGGAGCTACATCACTTGGCTGGAAGGCAACTCACGAATGTTTTGATGGAGGAGTTTTCGAGGTTATTCTTGGCAAGATACCTCCCCTCGGCTCAGAGGATCGCTATGGAGAATGAGTTCCAGAGACTGATGCAGGGAGATAGTAGCGTGGATGAGTACCTCCACGAGTTTGCGCGGTTGGGTCGTTATGCTAGCTCTATATTGGTTGATGAGGAGCATAAGACCATCCGTTTCTACGAGGGTTTGCGGGATGATCTAAGGCTACTACTCTTGGGGCCTATGACGCAGGGCTTCCTAACCCTTGTCAATACGGCCCGGTGTTTGGAGAAGGATCTGAAGAGAGTCCAAGAGAAGGAGTTGAGTGCGACAAAGACAGAGTTAAAGATGCCGAACTACTCAAAATCTGTGTTCCGTAAGTGGAATAAGAAGACTTGGAGTTCGGGTCTGGCCCCTTCTTTTGGTGCATCTGGGGAAACTACAGGACGAATCCCGGCCGCATGTTACAACTGTGGAAGGCCGGGGCAATATGCCTGAGAGTGCCGGAACGAACGTCCAAAGTTTGAGAGGAAGCCTGGAGCAACATACGAGGAAAAGGGGAAGGCGGTGGAGTCAACCGCATCCCACTATGCTCCCGCTCAGCCTAGTGAACTCAATATATGAGCATGAGGACCATCAGTACAAGGGACTGATGGCTATATCTGAAGGAGACAAGAACCAGGATCAGCCTGGACCAAGTAAGGTACAAAGTTGTTCTTCTAGTTCAATTTATAGTACTGAGTCAGAATCAGATACATCTGCATCAAGTGATGTGGGTGAGTCTGAATCTGAAGGAGATATTCATCAGTTAATTGATGAATATAGGGACTTGTTGCAGGACTTGAAGAAAAGCAAAACCTTGGCCAAAACTCAGGCAAAGGAGATTGCTAGTCTTAAATTGGCTGCTGCTGATTCAGACAAGTTGTTAAATCAGAAATTGAATGAGATAGCCAGACTGAAGAACATTACTATTATTCAGATAGGTACTATTACATTTAAGAATGATCAAATTAGAAATCTGGAGGTTAGACTTCAGAAAGAGAAAGAAATAGTAACAAGTATTTCTAAACCTAAATCTGTTTTACCCTTAATAGATGAGTTTGTACCTCAAAATGGTAAGGCTGGATTAGGGTTTAAAAAACCTGCCTGGACTGCTAGGTCCAAATCTAAGGGCAAAGCCCCAGCACAAAACATAAAGCCTGTTGTAGATACTTCAGCCAGGGTAGTACCTAAACAAAGGTACAACAGGTTTGAGTGTTGGTGTTGTGGGAAGATATGCCACTTTGCCTTAGATTGTTGGCATTATGAGTTCACCATCATGTCATTTGGGCTAACTAATGCCCCATCCGTATTTATGGATTTGATGAACAGAACTTTCAGAGAGTACCTGGACCACTTCCTGATAGTCTTTATCGATGATATATTGGTGTACTCGCAGTGCGAAGAGGATCATTTCAAGTATTTGCATATGGTGTTGGAGACATTGAGAAGGAATCAACTTTATGCCAAATTCTCCAAATGTGAATTCTGGTTATCCTCGGTAGCATTCCTTGGTCATATTGTTAGTGGAGAAGGGATTGTGGCAGATCCGGCGAAGATAGTTGAGAGATGGGAGTGGCCTGTGTTATATTCAGTGGCAGAAGCCCAAAGTTTCCTTGGACTTGCGGGATACTACAGGCGCTTCGTAGAGAACTTCTCGCAGATAGCGTTACCCCTCACGACTTTGACAAGAAAAGATCAAAAGTTTGTGTGGTCGCTGGAGTGCGTGAAAGCTTTCGAAGAACTAAAAAGTCAGTTGACCACGGCATCGATTCTATGTTTGCCGAGTGGGACCGAAGGGTTTGAGATTTATAGTGATGCATTGGGCAGTGGCTTAGGTTGTGTTCTACTGCAGCATGTGAGTGTAATAGTTTATGGCTCTAGTCAGCTAAAGGTACACGACAGGAATTATCCGGTTCACGACTTGGAGCTAGCGGCCATGATATTTTCCCTGAAACTGTGGAGGCATTACCTGTACGGTGTGAAGGTCGATATCTATACCGATCACAAGAGCCTGAGGCACTTGTTGGATCAAAAGGACCTAAACATGAGGCAGCGGAGGTGGATGGAGTTCCTGGGCGACTACACCTTCAAGATACATTATGTGCCTTGGAAAGGCAATGCAATGGCAGATGCATTGAGTCGCAGGGCCACCGCGCAGGCCAATTGGTTGTCAGTTCATGACGAGCGTTTGATTCGGGATTTGGAGAAATTAGAGATCTCTTGTGTTGACAAGCAGGCGAGTGCCGAAGCATAATTGAACTGGACAGAGGTGCAGTATGACCTTCCTGATAGGATTCGGCAGGCTTTAGACTTGGATAGCAACATGAAGCAGACCATGGTTGAGGCTTTGGATGAGTCAAATTCCTAATTTGTTGTTGTTGATGGCCTATTATGGAGGGACAGTCGTCTGTGCGTCCCAAATGTGGGTAAACTGCTGGAGGAATTGATGTACAAGGCTTATCATACCAAGTACTCGATTCACCCCGGGAGTACGAAAATGTATTGTGATATTAAAAAGTTGTTCTGGTGCCTAGGACTTAAGAAGGACGTGGCACTTTATGTGGCAAAGTGCCAAACGTGCTCCTTGGTGAAGGCGGAGTGCTAGAAGCCTGGAGGTTTCTTGAAGTCCTTACCTATCCCGGAGTGGAAGTTCGACGATATTTCGATGGATTTTGTGCATGGGTTGCCAAAGTCGCAGAAGGGAAACGACACCATCTGGGGGATCGTGGATCGATTGACGAAAGTGTCGCACTTCATTTTGAATAGGAAGGATGATTCGGTGGATAAGCTAGCAAACATTTACGTGGATAACATTATTCGGCTGCACGGTGTGCCCCGCAGCATCGTGAGTGACCGGGATGGGCGCTTCACGTCCAATGACTGGAGGTTGGTGCAACAAATGTTGGGAACCAAGCTGAGTTTAAGCACGGCCTTTCATTCGCAGACGGATGGTCAGACCGAGAGGGTCAACTGGACGATGGAGGACATGCTTCGCATGTGCTTCTTGGATTTTGGAAAGCGGCCGGAAGATCACCTGTACATACTGGAGTTTGCTTATAACAACAGCTACCAAGCGAGTATTCAAATGGCGCCCTTCGAGGCTCTTTACGGTAGAAAATGTCGCACGCCATTGTCATGGTTGGAAACGGGTGAGTCGAGGCTGTACAAATTACAAGAAGTGGAAGATGTCACTTCGTTAGTACAAACAATACGAGAATGTTTGCTGATCGCTCAGGACAGGGAGGCTAAATATTATAATGCCAAGCACAAGAACGTTGATGAATTACTTAGACTGGTACAGGAGATTGAGAATTGATCTCAGGCAAGAGCACAAGCTCTATATTTTGGAAGAGATATCCGCTGATGAGCCTACCAGGAATGCATCCCGTGTTGATAAGGATTCTTATAAGAAGTATCTTGACGACTCCTTAGACATCGAATGTCTCATGCTGGCAAACATGAACTATGAGCCCCCAAAGCAACATGAGAACATGGGTGGCAAGGAAATTGACGAGCATCTCAAAAAAATGTTTCAAGGGCAAGCTCGTCAAGAGAGATTTGACGTCACTAAGGCATTGTTTCAGTGTAAGATGAGAGCTCGGGACCTAGTAGGGACTCACATACTCAAGATGATTGGGTATATAGAGAATCTTGAGAGAATAGGCTTCCATATGGGTCAACAGTTGGCCAAAGAACTGATCCTGCAATTGTTGTCAGACAGTTATGAGCAGTTTATCTTAAACTATAACATGAATGAAATAGACAAGACACTGCCCGAGCTCCTAGGTATGTTGCAAACTATCGAGATCAATATGAAGAAGGCTAAGCCTGCTAGAACTATACTGATGGTGCATAAAGGCAAGGGCGAGGCCAAGGGCTTCATGAAGATTAAGGTAGGACCTAAGTCTGCTCTGGATCCCTAGTCTTTTGAACTAAAAAGGAAAGGCTCTATAAAAGAAGGGAAATGTCACCACTGTGGCAAGGCTGGTCATTGGAGGAAGAATTGTCCTTCGTATATTGAGGGTCTGCAAAAGATGAGGGAAGGTACGACCTCCACTTCAAATATCTATGTTTTAGAGATAAACCTTTCTGCTCCTTCATCCTAGTATTAGATATCGGATGTGGTTCTCACATTTGTATAAATGTGCAGGAACTGGGAAGGAGAAGATTGCTGAGTAAAGGGAAGGTAGACCTACGTGTTGGCAATGGAGCAAGAGTTGCTGCAGTCGCCGTAAGAGCTTACCATCTTTCTTGGCCCAGTGGGCTTGTAATAGAACTAGATAACTGTTATTATGTTTCTTCCATAACTAGAAACAATATTTCCATTTCATGCTTGGACATGGTTGGATTTTCTTTTATTATTAAGAAAAATTATTGTTTGATATTTAAGAATGATGTTTGTTATGGTATATCCCAAATGTTTAATGGTTTATGTTGGATCCCTAGTAAGATTTGGGCTACGTTCACTAAGTTAGGATCATATGACCCACAATGTATAGTCAGGGTCATAGTTGTGTCCTAGAGTCTATGCCAAGTCCTTAGAGTCAATAACACATGGACCAGCTATCAACAAGACTGCCAGAGACTCAAGACTTAGAAGAATTCAAAGACTGTAAAATGAGTTCAACGTTCTTCGAACTCAGGTCGATGATTGTCGTGCTCAGCTTGACGATTTCAGAGAAAATTCTCCGAGCTGAGCTCGACGAACTCTATTCTTTGGTCGACAAAACCTTGGACGCTGCAATAACACTTCAAGTTCAGAAAACATCAAGATATTCTAAGTCCTTAGAAGCAGACTTTGGTCGACGAACTTTATTCTCAGGTCGAAGAACTTTGGACTCAACCTCCAATATTCCAAGACTATGTGCTTTAGACTCAGGTCGACGAACTTAGTTCTCTGGTCGACAATTTCTGGATCCTTTACTTCAACCATAAGCTTCTAAATTTTTCTAAGTCCAGAATCATCTCCAGTCGACGAAGCTAGTTATCAGCTCGACGAACTTCAGACACAAAAAAGGCAATGTTTCTGAAGCATACAGTTCTATTATCAGAACGACGATCATGGAACTCAGCTCGATGAACAGAAGTCATCTGGTGGACGAACTCAACAACTCAGCTCGACGAACTGTGAACTCAGCTCGACGATCTCTGTTATCTGTTTGACGAATCCAGACTTAGTTATTTTCTTTACTTCTGTCCTCTTCTTACTGCAATAATTCCTGAGCAATTAATGCTCAAATATTCTCTGGAATATGGCCGTTAGACAGAGCATTGATTGTGGTCTTCTCCAGAATTATTGCTTGCCATTTTTCCATGGGACAGTTGGGGAAATAATTCAATGCCGTTTATTCTGAAGGCCGTTAGCATTGATTGCAGAGGTTTTCAAATTTTAAAAAAGAATTTTGACAGGAAATATAAAAGAAGTTTTCTCACCTCTTCTAAACATAGAGAGAACACAGACAATACAGCAGACAAGCGATAGACAGACAATATACACACAATCAGTTTGCAACAAGAAAATCTCTGCTCTCTCTTTCTGAATTCTGATGCAGCAACTCAAGAAGCCCTACGACAGAGGCAGATCAGCTATTGAAGAAGAAGAACAATCAATCTAAATCAAGAGTCTTCTTTCTTCATCACTCCAGGAAACTTCAAAGGACAACAACTACTCCATCTGTCAAGAAGTTCCTGCAGATTTCTCTGATAATGGCTTAAAGACTGAAGGACTATCACCCTGTAACCAAGATCCAGATTTCCCTGAACTATTCTACATCTCAGGTGGAGCTACTTGCTAATATCATATCCACTTGTCTTCTCTCTGATTGTTGATAGAGAAGACACCATCACCTCTCACCCCTCTCTGTATAAAGGGTTGTCATATCCCTTCAACAGTGATTCTTGGTTACAAGTCACCTGACCAAAAGACTTGAGATTTGTTTTTTGAGCAACTGATCAAAAGCTCATTGGTGTCAGGCACCTGATCAAAAATCTGAGTGGATTCCTATAAGGGTGGTAGAAGAGTGGGTGTACCCAGATTGGGGAACCACTATAAATTTCTTGTGTTATCTGGTTGCACCCTTTTCCTTTTTGTTCTTGCTGTGTTTGTGTTTTTAGGACTGCTGTGCTTATGTTTATTTAGTCTTATTTCTGCACTTATTTAATTACATCAAAAGCTGTAATAGTTTTTAAGGATTTTAGAATACTCTATTCACCCCCCTCTAGAGTATTTTAGATCTAACACATCACTTTCAATTAGTATCAGAGTTAGGTTAGTTAATTGGTTGTACAAGCTAACACTTGAACCAAAAAGATCCCTTGTTAGATCTGATACCTTATCTTTCCTTATTTTTAGTTACACAACATGACACAGAACAAGGACTATGCAAGCACCAGACCTCCAGTGTGCAATCTGAATAAGTTTGTCATCTGGAAGGCAAGAATTAAGTTGTACATGAATTATATTGATGAAGATATCTTCAATTTCATCTTGACAGGTCCGCCACAACCATCTAACTCTACAACAACATTTTTAAGCACAACTGCAGTTCCACCACCTGAGTGGACTGAGGCCCAGAAGAAAGCTAAGATTGTTGATGCCAAGGCAATGAACATACTGGCACAGACAATATCTGATGACATTTTTCAAAAGGTTGCTGAATGCACTTCAGCCAAAGCCATCTGGGATTCCCTAAATCAAATGGTGGCTGGATCAGCAGATGAAAGAAAGGATAGGAGATCCAACCTCATATCCTTATATGAGAACTTCAAGAAAGAAGAAGCTGAATCAGTGGATGAAATGTATAACAGGTTAAGCTCAATCATCAATGATCTAAAAAACTTGGACAAGGACATCACTCTCACTGAGGTGAATGATAAAATCCTAATATGCTTCCCAAGCTCATGGGATTCAAGGATCTGGCCTATCAAAGAAGACAGAAGCCTAAATGAGATATCCACTGAATCTCTATTAGGAAAACTTAAGTCCTATGAACAGCTGATTAAGCCAGGGAGGCAGCTGAGCAAAGAACACATCCTCCAGCTAGAAAAGAACAAAGCATAGCATTCAAAGCTGCTGATGAGACAGAGACTCCCTCAACAAATGAAGAACTAATGAGTTTATTTGCCAAAAGATTCTACAAAATGGCAAGAAAAGATTTCAGGAGGAAGTCATCAAGGCAGGATGACAAGCCTATATATGATAAGACACCAACCAAAGAAGTTGTGTGTTTTGGACGCAGGAAGTCTAAGAACTTTATCTCTGAGTGTCCAGAGAATCATAAGAAAGATAAGAGAAGAGAGAAAGATACCAGGAGACAGCACAATAGCATGCCTTCTTCCAGAAAATACAAGAAGAAGGAGAAGGGTTTTGTGGCTGAAACCTGGAGTGAGACTGAAGAAGAGTCAACATCTTATAGCTCCAGTGAAGATGAGGAAGAAGCAAGGGCCAAGGGGGTTTGACTCATGGTAATTGATGCTTCCAGGAGCCATTCAGAAGAAGAGGACTCAAACAATGAAGCAATTTCAGATTCTGAAGCTGACAAGGTATTGTCTTCTATTGATTACCGTTCTGATTCCTTTAAATTTGAATTTAAAACAATGTGTATAGATTTGATTAATTCAGAAAAGGAGATTAAAACACTTAGGGAGAAACTAGGAATTTTAGAAAATGTAAACTCTGAAAATAATAGATTAAAAGATGAATTGTGTTTAGCCAATGAACAAATCATAATATTGAAGACTGAGCTTATTGAGGATAAACAACTTGAGGAAACTCTTAATGGAAGAAGCCTCAAGCTGATGGACATCACAAGCACTGTTAATTCCAAACTCAATGGCAAATTAGGCTTGGGTGCTTCATCAAGTTTGCCCCCTATTCTCAAGAAAAACATACTGACAACCCCAATAAAATTTGTTTCTGCTAAGGGAAAAGAGAAAAAAACACATAAACAAACAATAGAAAATATTCCCAAATTAATGGGTCAGAAAACCAAAAATTAGAAAACCTTAAGTAAAAATAAGGTTTAGCAAAATTCGTCGAACTTAGATCGACGAAATGCAGCCAGTTCGTCGAACCCCACTCGACGAACGCTGAACACAAACTATAGTTATAATAATTCATATAATTGCGATCAACGAACTCTATATGGTTCGTCGAGCAGAGGTCGATGAAAGTGGGGCACAAAAAATGAATACATTCATTCTCTGGGCAGAGATCGACGATCTCAACCCAATTCGTCGAACTCTGGTCGACAAACTCACAGAAATTCATCGAACCCACAAAGACTTCACCAAAACTTTAATTATAACAGAAACTTAAATAATTCGAGGAAAGCTTTCAATCCACTAGCTGATTGGGTTATACCACCTAGGAGATATCACCCTCTAGGATATAAATCCCAACCTAAATTTTCTATAATTTCTAGCATTTCATTTCAGCAAAACAAAGGACCCAATGTAACCTGAGTCAAGAACAATTAGTTATTTTCACTGCAGGTGAAGAGCTGTCCAGGAGTGAATCAACCTTGGTACCTGGACAGTGGTTTCTCCAAACATATGACAGGCAGCAAGGATAATCTATCCAACTACAAGTCCATGCTAGGACCAAAGGTAATCTTTGGTGATTCCAAATGTGGCCAGTTAGAAGGCTATGGAGCAGTGAAGATTGGAGCTGTTACTTTTAAGAAAGTGACATATGTCAGAGGACTGAAGCATAACCTTATCTCCATAAGTCAATTATGTGATGAAGGTTATCAGGTACATTTCAATTCATCTTCTTGTATTATTTCTAATAAGAAAAATCAAACAGTTTTAATTGGAAATAGACAAGACAACATATATTTAGTTGATTTTCTATCTGTCAATTCTGATATCTGTTTACTTAACTTAATTAGTAACCAGAATGATTTATGGCATAAAAGACTAGGTTATGTAAACTTGAAAAACATTGCTAGGCTATCAAAAGAGAACCTTGTTATAGGTTAACCTTCTGGTCCCTACAAGAAGGAAGGCCTTTGCAGGGCTTGTCAACTAGGCAAGCAAACTAAATCTAGTTTTAAATCTGTTAATAAAAGTGATTCACCTAGGATTTTGTATTTGCTACATATGGATATCTTTGGACCCATTGCTGCACAAAGCCTAGGAGGGAATTCCTACACCTTAGTTATTATGGATGACTTCTCCAGGTTCACTTGGATATCCTTTCTGAGATCTAAGTCAGATACCTTCAAGGTTCTTACAGATTTTCTCAGGACCATACAGATTGAGTTTTTTTACTCATGTTGCATTGATCAGAAGTGATCATGGCACAGAGTTTGAGTCTCTTCTTATGCATGAGTTCTGTGAGAAGGAAGGTATCAGACACTGTTTCTCAGCTCCTAGAACTCCTCAACAAAATGGGGTAGCTGAAAGGAAAAATAGGACAATCATTGAAACTGCAGGTACATTACTTGCAAATGCTTACATGCCACTAACCTTTTGGGCAGAGGCTGTAAACAATGCAAATTATGTCCTGAATAGAAGCCTGATACATAAACTGAAGAATAGGACTCCCTATAAATTACTTAAAGGGAAGAAACCTAAAATCAACTATTTTAAAGTATTTGGATGTATATGTTATATTCACAATAACAACAAAAGATAGATTAGAAAGTTTGAGGCTAAGGCTGAAGAGAGAATCTTTCTAGGATATTCCCAAGTAAGCAAAGCTTATAGGATTTTTAATAAATCATCTCTAAAAATTGAAGAATCTATTCATGTTTCTTTTGATGAAGCTAACATGTCTTGCAAGGAGAAAGAGATTTCTACCAATAGCACTTTGCAGGTACCTCACTTGTGTGAGAGTTTGGATGGACTAAACCTCACCCAAGAGGTTCCAACACATCCTTCTCCACAAGTAATTGAAGAAAGTGAAGATGAAGGCAATGAAGGAATTGAACTTCGTCCAACAACAAACACAATTCCACAAGAGGAATTAATCCAAGATGTTGTTGCACAACCAACTCCACTCACTGATTTAGTCACACTAAGGGATCACCCAAGATCTTAAGTGATTGGAGACATATCAGCATGTGTACAGACAAGGCATCAACTCAATCAAGATGTGATGCATGCCTGTTTTATCTCTCAGGTTGAACCTCTATCCTCCATGATGCAGAGAAAGATCCCCACTGGATCATTGTAATACAGGAGGAACTAAACCAATTTGAGATATGTAGAGTTTGAGATTTGGTTCCAAGACCCCAAGACTATCCAGTCATTGGAACCAAATGGGTATACAAAAATAAATTGGATGCCCAAGGTACAATAGTGGGGAATAAGGCTAGGCCTGTTGCTCAAGACTATAGACAAGAGGAAGGAATTGATTATGACCAGACATTTGCACCTGTTATAAGATTGGAGGCAATTAGAATATTCCTTACCTATGCAGCCCACAAGATATTCAAGGTCTATCAAATGAATGTGAAGAGTGCATTTCTCAATGACGTACTTCAAGAAGAGGTTTATGTTGAACAACCTCTAGGTTTTGTCTCTTCAACTCACCCCTTTTATGTTTTCAAATTGCATAAAGCTATTTATGATCTAAAGCAAGCTCCAAGAGCTTGCTATGAGACCCTATCTAGCTTTTTATTAGATCATAAATTTACAAGAGGAATAATAGATAAAACCTTATTCACTAGACATCATAAGGACCAAACTTTATTAGTACAAATCTATGTGGATGACATCATCTTTGGGTCTACTGATTCCAAATTGTGCAAGAGGTTCTCTGACCTCATGCATTCTAAATTTGAAATGAGTAGTATGGGTGAGCTATCCTACTTCCTTGGTCTCCAAGTGAAGCAGCTCCTTGATGACATTTTCATCTCCCAAGCTAAGTATGCTAAAGAGCTTCTAAAGAAGTTTGGGATGGCTGATGCCCCAGCAATGAAAACACCCATGACAACAAATGCTGTAGTGGACTCTGATGTATCAGGGAAACCTGTGGATCAGAAACTATACAGGGGCATTGTTGGGTCCCTATTATACCTTACAACAAGTAGACCTGATATCATGTTTGCCACATGCCTTTGTGCTAGGTTCCAAGTGAACCCTAAAGAATCTCACCTAGTTTTTTTAAAAAGGATTTTGAGATATATAGAGTTATCCTAATCTAGGTCTTTGGTATCCCACTGAGTCAGAGTTTGAGTTAACTGGATACTCAGATGCTGACTTTGCTGGATGCAGAGTGGAAAAAAAGAGTAATTCAGGAACTTGCCAGTTCCTGGGTATGAGATTAGTGTCCTAGTTTTGTAAAAAGCAAACATCAGTTTCTTCATCAACTGCTGAAGCAGAATACATGGCTGCTGGCAGTTGTTGTTCTCAGATGTTATGGATACAAAATCAACTCTTGGATTTTGGTCTCAACTTAAATAATTCAACTTTATATTGTGATAATACTAGTGCTATAGCTATAACACAAAATCCAGTCCATCATAGTAGGACTAAGCATATAGATATAAGACATCATTTCATTAGAGAGTGTGTGGACAAAAACAAAATCAATCTTATCTATATCCCAACTTATTTGCAAAGAGCTGATATTTTCACCAAACCCTTGGATGAAAGAAATCATTTGTTATTTATAAATCAGCTGGGAATGATCAATGGAGAAGATTTAGATTAATTTCTGTCTGCACTCGACGAATTTTCCAGAGTTCATCGAACGGAGAGCGATGAACTAGGGAAAGTTCGGGAGATATTCGTTGAATGGAGGTCGACGAACTCTCTCTATGTGAAGTTGTGTTCGTCGAACGGAGCTCGATGAATCCACTTCAGAAAACTTCCGTCGAACGGAGCTCGATGAAATTTCTTCAATTCTTCAGACTGAGCTCGAAGAATTGTTTAACTCTGCATTATTTTGTCAAACCCAGATGGAAGAATGTTTTAACTTTTGTGGAACGGAGTTTGTCGATTCAAATTCCTAAAAACCCTATATTTAGGTTTTTTTCGACCTCCATCCCGTGCTTTCTATTCCCTTTGCACTTGATTGCTATTTTTCTCTTTTGCAGGTGATTTCATGGCGATTCAAGTAGGAGCCCTAGCCGCTATGAAGTTTGACACAGGATTTGATGTCAACTTCGACTCCTTTCAACACCCGGATCAAATTTTTCTGAACATTTTGACTCTACTGGAAGAATAAAATTTGAAAAATCTGATGACGACAAGGATAAAACTATCTGGCATAGAAATTTGAGAATGGGTTTTCACTTCATCAATATCAGAAGAGAATACCATGACAGGAACAATCACAGGTAATGCTGTTTCTTTGACTCCCGCAGTTTTGACTGAAATTTTTGGTTTGATAAATGGAGAAGAAGAACTGGATATAGATACTGAATAATATGATATGATTTTAAGTGTGATGGGTTATGCTGGAGATAACCCAAATAAGCTGTTGAAGAAGCACTTATCTGCCGAATACAAATTTCTGGCAGATATTGTGGGAAAGGTTTTGCTGGGCAAGCACACTGCCCATGATTACATCACAAGGC
The DNA here is from genome assembly GCA_039583875.1 of Platanthera guangdongensis. Classification (NCBI taxonomy): domain Eukaryota; kingdom Viridiplantae; phylum Streptophyta; class Magnoliopsida; order Asparagales; family Orchidaceae; genus Platanthera; species Platanthera guangdongensis. The sequence goes on along the minus strand of CM077151.1, from coordinate 224,360,118 downwards.
ATCAATTCCTAGTCATGTGTGCAATAGTCAATAAGAAAAAAGTGGATTGGGCACAGATCATTTTTGATCTTATTAAGAAAAAGTACAATAAGAAAGAAGTTTGCTTTGGAAGGATCCTAGGGATCTTCCTGAAGGAGAAGGTTGCTGAATCCCTGGTCTCACAGACCATATTCATTAATGCCAGCAAGAGGCTCACATGCACCTTGTTTGGTAGGTGGGAGAGGACCATAACTAAGTCATCCAAGGCTTCAACCTCTTCCACCTCAGCTTCTAAAAGCACCAGGGCTGTAAGAGCCACTCCCCACCCTACTGAAGAGATCATCCCCTCACCTCTATCTCTTCCAGCAACTCAACAACACTCACCTTCCATAGTTCATACTCCCTCTCCTCAACCACATCCACAACTCCAACAACAACTCCAACAAGTTCATGTCCCTCCTACAGTTACATCTTCTGCCACCTCTCCACCCCTAGATTTTACCAACATCCCCTCATCTCCTACTCAGGAATACCATCAACCCACTCTACCTAAATTACCCCTATCCCCCAATGCTACACCAGATCCAACACCACCATCATCTCCTCTTCCTCCACACTTATCCTCAATACCATCCTTCAATCTCCTGACATCTCCTCCCAATTCTCCTCCTCTTCCATATCCATCCACTCAGGATGTCCCCATGACAGATGTCCCTCCTCCACCATCTCAAACATCTACCATCCCTCCAAATGTCTCCACCCAACATTCTATTGAACCATGTGCCACTCCATCTCTAGATCCCTCCACCATTTCCTCTGTAATTACTCTCATCACTCCTCTACTCAAATCTCTTATAGCAGAGGACATTACACCTCTTGCTACTTCTATCTCTGCCCTTTCTGCTCAACTCTCTGACTTCACTGCTGCCCCCTCTTCATTTAGAGGCCTGGCTCCAGTTCTTACTAAAACCAGGCAGGGGGAGATGTTTGATGAAGAAGCTGCAGCAGCAACACCAGTTCAAGCAGCAGCTCCAGCTCGAGTAGTGACAGAGGTTACAATAGCAACAGTAGTTGATACAAATTATACTGAAACAGATTTAATTGATTTAATTCAAATCATTGATACTGACATGGACTTAAAAGAGTCAGTACCAGAGGACATTATTACTGCTGGTGATTTCATTTTAAATCCCACAGTAGATATAGTTAATTTGTTGAGAACCTTTGATACTGCATATTTGAGATTTCCTGCAGCAGAGTATACTAAGCCATTCTTGGCTATTGTACCATATACTTCCACAGTAAGTCCTCAAGCTGCAAAGAAACTTAGTGACAGTTTTGTTGTTCCTAATCCCACAGTCATTCCAGCTTCTCAAGCAATTTCTACTGCACCTAGTTTTGTCATGGATGACTCTCCAATGCCAAATCTTGATGACTTGATCTTGGCTGACATTGAAAAAGAGAAAAAGGCAGCAGCTGAAAGCACTGTCAGAATCAGCTCTCCAGCTTCTCCTCCAGCTCCTATTGAAGTTCCTGCTCAAGCTCCATCTCTACCTAAAAAGCCTATCATTTTTGCTGAGGCTCTAAAAGCTTTAAATGATTTATATGATAACCCTCAGAGATCTGATGATGATGATGATGAGGATGAGGATGATGATTCTGATGATGAGCCCAAGAGGAAGCAAGTTTCCAAGAAAAGAAAAGCTCCTCCTCCTCCTGCTCCAAAGCCAAATCCAAATAATGACACTCCCTATTATATTCTCCAAAAGATAACTCCATACAAAGGATGCCATCTTGGATGTGGTTATCCAAAAATCAGCAGAAAGAGAGGAAGAAAAGTAGAAGGTACTCTCCTCCTCCAGTTCAAAGATCCAGAAAAGATCCACCTCCTCCAGCTGCTGGGGCTTCAGGCACAACTTCTCAAAGATCTGCCCCTGTTCAAACATATCAGAGACACCCTGGGAGATCATCTTCTAAAAGCAGCCAGCATAGGAATTACTCTTCAGGCAAGCAACAACAACAACAACTTCAACCACAGCAGCAAACATTCTCTGCAGATCATAAAGTTTAAAGTTCTAAAAGACCAACTTCTCCTCCTATTCCTTTTGAAGATCCAGAAACAGCTAATACTGCTAGAATGGCCAGGTTCCAAGAACTAGTAGGCTTTTCTATGATTAATAAAGCCAAAGCTGAAGGAAAGGATCCTTCTGTATATTCAACAATGTCAAAGTACAGGAAAGAGGAACTTAAAAGATTTGAGAAAGCAAATAAGTTTTTCAATGTTGATGTCTACATGAAGTTGCACGTAGAAGCAATTGTTCCCAGAGCCACATCTTTGAAGATTATAGGGGCTACTGACATGACCATGACAAAAGTGCAAGCTGTTGGATCCCTAGTTGATTTGGGCTAGGTTCACTGACTTAGGTTGTGACCCATCATGTATAGTCTGGGTCAAGTTCTTGTCTTAGAGTCTAGGATAGTCCTCTTTCTCAACTTCAGATGGACCAGCCTTCTTCAAGACCATCAGGAACCCCAGATCTATCAGTTTTTCAGACTAAGTGAAATGAGTTCGACGTTCGTCGAACTCAGCTCGACGAAGGAAGTTCTGCGCTCGACGATCGTGAGACAATTCACAGTGCTAAGCTCAACGAACTGTGTTCTTTGCTCGACGAACACCGGGATTTTTACCTCAAGCTTATCAGGACTACTTCAGAATTTCTCTAAGTCCAGCTTCATGCTTCGATCGACAAATTTTATTCTGAGCCCGACGAACTTGGACCTCAAGTTCACAGCTTGTCAGTTCGACGAATGCTGATCTCTACTCAACGATTTGTGTACTCAGAGAATCTGTGTCGACACTTAGGGCTTGTGTCGACACCAGACGATTTGTGTCGACACCAGGATTTCAGTCGACACCAGCTTATGTCGACACCAGAGGATTTGTGTCGACACCAAGATCAATCTGTCGACACCAGAGGATTTGTGTCGACACCAAGACCAATCTGTCGACACCATTTTGTCTCGACACAGCAATTCAGCAGATGCAGAGTATTTCGTCCAAGTCCAGAACTTTTCTCAGGTCGACGAAGTTTATTCTCAGCTCGACGAATTTAGTTCTCTGCTCAACGAATAGTGTTTGTCTGATATTGAAGGTTGTCTATTCAACGAATGAAGACTGTCAGCTCGACGAAATCAGCTCAGCTCGACGAACTCAGGCTCAGCTCGACGAACTCTAAACTCAGCTCGACGAATTATGTTCTTCGGTCGATGATTCCAGACTAGGTCTTCTTCCGTTCCCGTCTCATTCCATGGCGCTGATTCCTGGACAATTAATGGCAGTTCTTCACAGAATACTACCGTTAGGATGCGCAGTTAATTCTGGTTTATTACATGCCATTTTCCCATGGAAACAGTTGGGGAAATAATTAATTGCTGCCTCCTTTCCAGGCCGTCTGCCATTACTGCTCGACATTCAAAAATTCGAAGGTGTTCTTATGAGAAATAAATAGATATACAGAAACAGTTAGTAACACAGAGATACACAACAGACAACAACAAGAAAAGCATACACAGTGATTCAGACAACATAAGAAAAGGAATTCATTCTTGGCCCAGAGAGAAATTGATCTAGAAGAAGAAGAAGAAGAACACTACATCAATATCAAGAGTCTTCTTCATCTGCTTTCACTCATGATAACTTCAAGAAACAATACATTCATATCAGTCGCAAGAAGTTCCTGAAGACTTTCTCTGGACCTGGAATTCTAGGTCTTTCAAGACCTATCACCCTGAAGCAGTGCTCCAGCATTCTTCCTGATCCATTTTACATCTCAGGGGGAGCAAAGCCGCTAAACAACATTCCCCAAGTCTTCTCATTTGACTTGAGAAAGAGAAGACCCCATCACCCTCTCACTCCACCTCTGTACAGGGTTTTAATTCCCTTCAAAATTATTCTAGTTGCAAGTCTCCCACCAAAAGACTTGAGGGTTTGGTTTTTGGGAACCTGATCAAAACCCCATTGGTGTCAGGACACCTGATCAACCCCTTCCTGCAGTGGATTCCTACCAGGGTGGTAGAAGAGTGGACTACCCAGATTTGGGGAACCACTATAAAATTCTTGTGTCGTCTGGTTGCTTTCTTTTCCTTTTGTTTTCTGGCCTTGCTCTGTGAATGTACTGTGACTAGTCCATTGCTGTTTTCTTTTTGATTTATTGTATTTGCTTCCCTGCACACACACACACACACACACACCTAAAATACAACAGCAGTTGTAAAAGTTTTAAAATCACCATATACTCTATTCACCCCCCCTCTAGAGTATATCAGATCTAGCTGCACTTTCACAAGCTTCTAATCCTAACAGAGAGACTATCTTCACAAAGCCTGGAGAGAAGAGCAAGCAAGAAATGCCAAAGGAAAAGAAACAGAAGAAGTAAAGTTTGAACTCTTTTATTTTCTACAATTGTCTATAACTGCTCTATATTCTGAATAAAGCTTATGTATATATATATCTGCTGCATGTGTTATTGATCTCTGCCAGATATATACTTTTTCTGCTATGTTTATTTTCAGTTTGATTTGAGTCTGTAATTAGTGACCTCACCCAAATAGTGGGAGATTGTCGGATCCCTAGTAAGATTTGGGCTAGGTTCACTAAGTTAGGATCATATGACCCACAGTGTATAGCCAGGGTCATAGTTGTGTCCTAGAATCTAGGCCAAGTCCTTAGAGTCAACAACACATGGACCAACTATCTACAAGACTGCCAGAGACTCAAGACTTAAAAGAATTCAAAGACTATAAAATGAGTTTGACGTTCGTCGAACTCAGGTCGACGATTGTCGTGCTCAGTTCGACGATCTCAGAGAAAATTCTCTGAGCTGAGTTCAACGAACTCTATTCTTTGGTCGATGAAAACTTGGACGGTACAACAACACTTCAAGTTCAGAAAACATTAAGATATTCTAAGTCCTTATAATCAGACTTTGGTCGACGAACTTTATTCTCAAGTCAACGATCTTTGGACTCAACCTTCAGTATTCCAAGACTATGTTCTCTAGACTCAGGTTGACGAACTTAGTTCTCTGGTCAACGATTTCTGGATCCTTTACTTCAACTAGAAGCTTCTAAATTTTTCTAAGTCCAAAATAATCTCCAGTCGATGAAGCCAGTTATCAGCTCGACAAACTTCAGACACAGAAAAGGCAAAGTTTCTGAAGCATACAGTTCTGTTATCAGATCGACGATCTTGGAACTCAGCTCGACGAACAGAAGTCATCTGGTCGACGAACTCAGCAACTCAGCTCGACAAACTGTGAACTCAGCTCGACAATCTCTGTTATCTGTGTGACGAATCCAGACTTAGTTATTTTCCTTCCTTCTATCTTCTTCTTACTGCAATAATTCCTAAGCAATTAATGCTCAAACATTCTCTGGAATATGACTGTTAGATAGAGCATTGAATGTGGTCTTCTCCAGGATTATTGCTTGTCATTTTTCCATGGGACAGTTGGGGAAATAATTCAATGTCATTTATTCTCAAGGTTATTAGCATTGATTGCAGAGGTTTTCAAATTTCAAAAGAGAATTTTGACAGGAAATATAAAAGAAGTTTTCCCACCTCTTCTAAACATAGAGAGAACACAGACAATACAGCAGACAAGAGATAGACAGACAATATACACACAATCAGTCTGCAACAAGAAAATCTCTGCTCTCTCTTTCTGAATTCTGATACAGCAACTCAAGAAGCCCTAGGCCTGAGGCAGATCAGCTATTGAAGAAGAACAATCAATCTAAATCAAGAGTCTTCTTTCTTCATCACTCCAGGAAACTTCAAAGGACAACAACTACTCCATCTGTCAAGAAGTTCCTGCAGATTTCTCTGATAATGGCTTAAAGACTGAAGGCCTATCGCCCTGCAGCAAAGCTCCAGATTTCCATGAACTATTCTACATCTCAGGGGGAGCTACTTGCTAATATCATATCTACTTATCTTCATACTGATTGTTAATAGAGAAGACACCATCACCTCTCACCCCTCTTTGTATAAAGGGTTGTCATCTCCCTTCAAAAGTGATTCTTCGTTACAAGTCACCTGACCAAAAGACTTGAGATTTGGTTTTTGAGCACCTAATCAAAAGCTCAATGGTGTCAGGCACCTGATCAAAAATCTGAGTGAATTCCTACCAGGGTGGTAGAAGAGTGGATGTACCCAGGTTGGGGAAACACTATAAATTTCTTGTGTTGTCTGGTTGCACCCTTTTCCTTTTTGTTCTTGCTGTGTTTGTATTTTTAGGACTGTTGTGCTTATGTTTATTTAGTCTTATTTCTGCACTTATTTAATTACAGCAAAAGCTGTAAAAGTTTTTAAGGATTTTAGAATACTCTATTAATTCACCCCCCCTCTAGAGTATTTCAGATCTAACACATCACTTTCAGTTTATATGTTTTGAACTTAGACCATCAGATCTATAATATAGAAAATAATAAAAGACTAAGAATGAATGACTCAAAATTTATATATCTTTGGCATTATCGTTTGGGAAATATAAATGAGAAACGTATATCCAAGCCCCATAGAGATGGACTATTGGACTCATTTGATTATGAATCATTTGAGAGATGTGCATCTTGTTTGTTAGGCAAGATGACTAAGGTCCCTTTCACTAGAAACAATGAGAGGGTTGATGATCTCTTGGGTATAGTATATAGTGATGTATGTAGACCCATGAGTTATATGGCTGAGGTGGATATTTTTACTTTATTACATTTATTTATGATTTCAGTAGATACAGATACGTGTATCTTATGAAGTGCAAACCCGAAACCTTTGAAAACTTCAAAGATTTTAAGAATGAAGTAGAGAACCAGCTTGGTAAGAAGGTTAAAGCACTCTGATCTGATCGAGGTGGTGAATTTCTGAGTCATGAGTTCTGTGATCCTCTAAAAGAGTGTGGTATTTTATCATAGCTCACTCTACCTAGAACATCACAACATAATGATGTGTTTGAGCGGAGGAATTGTACTCTGTTAGATATGGTACGGTCGATGATGAGTCATGCACATCTTCCCGTTTCCTTTTGGGATTTTGCTATAGAAACAACTGCTTTTACACTAAATTGTGCTCCAACAAAAGCGGTTCTTAAGACAACGTATAATATATGAACTGGGAAGCGTCCTAGTATGTCATTCATTAAGGTTTGGAGCTGTAAGGCATACATGCGACGTTAAATGCCTAACAAGATGGAACCCAAATCAGATAAGTGTTATCTTGTGGGGTATCCTAAGGAAACTAAAGGGTACTATTTCTACCTACTGTCCGAGGGCAAAGTGTTTATCGCAAGAATCGGTGTCTTTCTTGAGAAAGAGTCCTTAAGTAGAAAGACTGCGAGGGTAGAACTTGAAGAATTTCAAGAACCACAAAATGTGAATGAAATGAAATTAGAACCTGAGCCAGGACTACAAATTATTATGGCTAGAGAACCTGCTCAGGAAACATAATTTCCACATAGATCTGGTAGACCAAGTTTTGAGCCTGAAAGATATGGATTTCTCATGTCTCAAATAGGAAATGTGTTGCTTATGGATCATAGTGATGAACCTGCAACCTACCAAGAGGATATGAGTGGACCAGACACTGAGAAGTGGCTTGAGGCTATGAAATCTGAAATAAACTCCATGTATAAAAACCAAGTTTGGACTTTGGTGGAACCACCTGAAGGTGTACAACCCATAGGGTACAAGTGGGTCTTCAAGAAGAAGACCGACATGGATGGGAATGTACAAACATTCAAAGGGCGACGGATGGCTAAAGGTTTCAAACAAATTCATGGTATTGACTATGATGAGACATTTTCCCCTATTGCTATGATTAAGTCAATTAGAATTCTACTTGCTATTGCTACGTATTATGACTATGAGATCTGGCAGATGAATGTAAAAATGGCTTTCATAAATGGAAACCACCTTTAGGAAGTGTATATGACACAACCCGAGGGTTTTGTATCTCCAAGTGAAGCCACTAAACTATACAAACTGCAGAGATTGATTTATGTATTAAAATAGGCTTCTCGAAGTTGTAATCTCTATTTTGATGAAAACATCAAAGTGTTTAGTTTTTTCAAGAATGAGGATGAACCGCGTGTTTACAAGAGGATTAGTGGGAGCATCGTTGTCTTTCTGATATTTTTTGTAGATGACATATTATTGATCGAGAATGTCAAACCGACCCTACAAGTTATTAAAAACAACCTAGGGAACTGCTTTTCTATGAAGGACTTTGGTGAAGCTACCTATATACTTGTTATTAAGATCTATAGAGATATATCAAAGAAGTTGCTGGGTTTGACCCAAAGTAGGTACATTGACAAGGTATTGAAATGGTTCAGCATACTTGAGTCCAAGAAAAGTTTCTTGCCCATGTCTCATGGTGTGAGTCTCTCTAAGGACCAGTGTCCTAAGTCTTGTGGAGATAAGGACTGCGTGAAGTTGATTCCATATATTTTGGCAATTGGGTCAATCATGTATGCAATGATTTGTACTAGACCCGTTATCTTTTATGCCTTGAGCATGACTAGTAGGTATCAGTCTGATCCCAGTGAAAGTTACTGGTTTGTTGTTAAGAATATCCTAAAGTACTTATGAAGGACTAAGGATACGTTCTTGGTATTTGGTGGAGAGGAAGAGCTCGTTGTTAGAGGTTACACAGATGCTAGCTTTCAGACTGATAGGGATGACTTAAAGTCTCAGTCAAGTTTCATATTTTACCATAATGGAGGTGTTGTTAGCTGGAAAAGTTCCAAGCAGGAGACAGTTGCTGATTCCACAACTGAGGCCGAGTATATCGCCACTGTAAATGTAATGAAGGAGGCTATATGGATTAGGAAATTCATCGACGAGTTAGATGTAGTTCCTAGCATTTTTTGTCATGTAGATCTCTAATGTGACAATAACGGTGCCATTGCACTTGCTTCGGTACCTAGGTATCATCAGCGCTCCAAGCATATACTTAGGCAGTTCCATCTAATTCGAGAGATTTTCGATCGCGGAGATGTGAGCATTAACAGAGTGCCGACTGAAGAAAATATTATGGATCCACTGACAAATCCTCTACCGCAGAGAAAGCATGACAGTCATATTAGATCTATGGGTATATGATACCTTAATGATCAGCCCTAGTGTGAGTCTTGTGGATTGTATGTTTATTGGCTGTAATAATTCATTTGATGAACATAGTACTCTATACATTTCATTTATACATTTTGGTAAGTTCTTTTATTGTGTTATTATTTCTATTGTGATAGAGTAGTTAACTAAATAAATGCCCTTACAGTGTTTGCTTCCATAGGTCAAGTAGTGACATGAATGTGAGAACCTATGATCTCAGTAGCTTCATTATTAAAGGTCCCTGGTCATTGTATCATCTTAGAAGCTAAGGGCGATGATGATACCTTTAAGACTAGCATGTGCGTTAACTGATGACCAGTCCTCACAAGTCATGATATTGTGATATCAAGTCATCACATGGGTACTTGTTGTGAATAAGTTGTACTGGATTGACCCACCGTGAGAATACTTTGTGGATTGTTATATGAACGTGTCACAAGTATGGCTCAAGTGGCAATGGTGTTTGTGGTCCTTTGACCAGAAGTCACATCATTCATCAAGTGAGGAAGAGCGTGCTTTGATGCTATCAAAAGTCCAGTCTTGAGAAAGTTGGATGATAAAGGTGATTATTGGATACGTTACGAATCATCTGGGTGTTTGCGTGTGAGCAGAGATGGGATTTGTCCTCCTATATGACAGGAGTTGCATCCATGGGCCCCTCGATGGAATGAGACTGAGAAATATATGGCCATGCTTGGTTGAGTCAATATATGATATTGGGCTCACCAATTTCTGGAAGTCCATTCTAGATCAGGAAACCGGGATTGAACAATTATGAGGGTGACACGGTCTATAAATCTAGTTCTATCCGGATGTAAGGGACGAAGGGACATGGCAACACTGTAACATTAGTCATATAGATTTTGAGTTTATTAACTATTACTGTTGGGTATTGTATCCACAATGTACCTGATTTGAAGAAGCCCCTGGACAAGCTAAGGTCAATAGACTATGTATTTGATAAAATCCTTCTAGTTGTGCTTGCAGTTTTTCCACGCTAAGTGCACACCAATGTCAGGGTGCAGTAGGTCAATATACACGGGTCTGCACGACGTAATCCCTCGTTGAGCAGATCAGTGTGTTGGCCTACGTGTACTCTCTCTATTGGAGTGCACTTATTTTCAAGCACAGGGCTGTAAATATGCAGGAGCAGACAAGGAGCAAGGATGGGTCAAGGAGCATCTCATAGGTGGAAAGACGAAAATTCGTCTAAGTTAGAATCGACGAGAATCACCAAGTGATTCTCGCCGATTCGGCGAGAATCACTTGGGATTCTCGCCGATTCGTCGAGAATCAGAAGTTGATTCTCGCCGAACTCGATCCAGCAACTTCTAAGCAAGCACCTCTGCGTCTAAGTAAGAATCGACGAGAATCACTTAGTGATTCTCGCCGATTCGGCGAGAATCACTAGTGATTCTCGTCGAATCGACGAGAATCACTGGTTGATTCTCGCCGTCTCGACCTGGCTTAAAGCAGTGCGTGCAACCAAGGCAAATTCGACGAGAATCATCTTTGATTCTCGCCGAATCGTCGAGAATCACCTTTGATTCTCGGCGACTCGGCGAGAATCACTTTCGATTCTCACCGATTTGGACTTGGCAATTTTCTGGAACTTCCTGAACCGGATTCTGCCGCTGTTAAATTTCTGGACCGGGATTTGGGGATTTCCTTTGTGGGTCCCACAAACGGTCTTATTGGAGGTAGCTACAGTATTTATACTCGGGTATTTTGAACGGAATACACACACAGAAAGAAGCCGAGCAAGCGGAAACCCTAATATCGCGAAATCTCTCCGCCGCCTCCGTCGCCGCTCGCGCAAGTCCATCGCCGCCGCTGATCGCTCTTCTTCCCGATCTCCGGCGACAGAAGCTTAGCAAAGCTTGTGTCTCACGTGTCTATCCAGAGATCTCTTGTCTCTCGATTTGTTGACCGGGAAAAACTCCCCCGTCTGAATCGATCGAGACGACCGATCCTAGAGTGACCGTTGGTAGACCAAGTTTGCTTCGCTACGAAGTTTGGATCTCCAAGTTCAGCAGCCGCTCATCATCGTAGCCGCCGATCCCGAAGCTAGCCGCCGCTCGTGTGCCGCCGCCGGTTCCGGGGAGATCCTCTCCAAGAGAGACCGAGGTTGTAGACTCTTCATCGACTTCAAGAACACGTCGTCGAACGAAGAGGAACACCGTAGTCTCCAAAAGAAGTTTGTATCTCGTGTACATTCTATATTTTCTTTTGTTGTAAAGGAACTTTTGTTCCGTGTTGTAAGGGTTGGGTGCAACCCGTTTTGTGGGAGTGTTGACTCTCACGTGTGGAAGGGTTCCTTCCGGTAGTGCAGGGATTGGATTTCAATCCCGTTGGAGAAGTGACCGAGTCGTCCCTTGTTGGGGAGATAGGTCGAAGGGGGAAAGTGGATGTACCCAAGTCGGGGAACCACTATAAATTGCCTGTGTATTCTGTGTGCTGTGCTTTTTATTTTTATTGTGCAGGTACGTTCGTAAATTCCGCAAAAGCGCTACTCGTCACCTATTCCCCCCCCCCCCATAGGTGCACATAGCTGACACTAGGTGGACTTTCAAGTGGTATCAGAGGGAGGTTGCTCATCAAAAAGGTCAACACCTTGAGTTGAATCCTGCCCCTAGTGTCAAGAAGAAGACAAATATCTACTATGGACGGGCTCAAGTTCTCCGGCAAGATCCCAGTATGCACCAGGCTAAACTTTCCGATCTGGAAGGAAAGAATCAGGTTTTACATGGAAGCAGTCGATCCTCGACTCTTCATGATCGTGGAGGAGGGACCTTATGTCCCCACCAAGGCCTCCACCATCGATCCCACCAAGAAGGTGCCGAAGACACTTTCTGAAATGGACAAAGACGAGATGGTGCTCGTAGGACTGGACAAGAAGGCAAGAAACATTCTGGTGAGCGCAGTTGATGATTCCATGATGCAAAATTTCAGCAACTGCAGGACTGCTCAGGAGATCTGGCAGTGCCTGATCATCCTAATGGAGGGCACGAATGAAGTGAGGGATGATCGGAGATCCCTCCTGAACCAAAAATATGAGGCCTTCAGGCAAGGGCCTAAGGAAGAAATCAGAGTCACATACGAGAACTTCCTGAAGATTGTCAACGCCCTCAAGGGCTACGGAAGAGTGTTCACCAATGGTGAACTCAATGACAAATTCCTTAGGTCCCTTACTAAGGAATGGGACACAAAGATCTGCGCCATCAGAGAATTTGGCAGACTAGCAGAAACTGATCCACAAATCCTGTTTGGGAAGCTGATGTCCTATGAACTTCAGCTGAACACCAGGAAGGCAGAGGAAGAAGCAGAGAAGGCTACTGCAAAAGAAAAGACTGTGGCCCTAAAAGCCAGTTACTCTAGAAAGGGCAAGAGTGCGATGTCATACCGTGCGAGGAGTAAGGAAGAGGAGGAGGACTCTGAACCATACTCCTCCGGCTCAGAGCTGTCGGAGGAGGATTTCTCCCTCATCACCCGAGAGTTCAAGAAGTTCCTCAAGATGAGGAATCAAAGAAAGAAAGACAGCTCCTCCTTCAGGCATCAGAAGAAAAATTATTCTTCTGACAGGTATGCATCTAAACCTAACAAACATCGTTCTTCTGATATTATTTGCTTTGGATGCAATAAGCCAGGACACGTCGTGGCCGACTGCCATCAAAGCAAAAGAGAAAAAGGGAAAGGAGAGGAGCTCAAATCCTCCAGAGATAAGAAGAAGGAGCGGAGCTACATCGCAAGAAGGCCAAAGACACTAAGTGAGTCTGATTCCTCAGACTCCAGTGATGATGAGGAAGCCTACTTCGGGCTGGTGGGTCGCTCGGACTCAGAAGGAGAATGCCCCCCATTTACTGGGAAGGTAAAAGCTCACACCCCTCTCTCCGACTCCGACTCTGATCCTGAGTCTCAGGATGATGAACCTGAGGATGGCCCTTCAGCCCGTGAAGCTGAGCTCCTCGAGAAGTATGAGCTTCTGCTCAACACTTTCGATGAGTGCCGAAAGAGACTGAAGGCTGAGAAGAAGGAAGTAAAATTCCTTAAGGGTGAGTGTGTATCCCTAAGGGAAGAGGTCACTAGCTTGATTTCTCTCCGACAGGAACACCTTGACCTGACTTCCAAGCATTCAGAGTCTTTGAAGCTCCTTGATCTAAAGCAGGAGGAAGTCGACAAGTTGGAAGAACTACTTGCGGCAGAAAGGAAGATCGTCAAGAGCTTCTCCATGCCAAAAACAATTCTTCCAGTCGTTGATACCTTCTCTGCTCAGGCCAAAGGAGCTGGCTTGGGGCATATAGGGGTACCTGGTTCTTCATCTAGGAGAAACAAGAACCAGAGGAAGAATAAGGCCGCCAAGAAGGCCTCTGCTGATGAAAAGGGTAAGGCTCCTCTTAGTCCTGTTGCGTTCAGAAAGCCTGGCTTTCCTTGCAACCAACACGACTTTGAGTCAACATTTGGGCATCATTTCCGGCCCTCGGTTGCAAAGCCAAAGAGCCGGTATGACGGTTGGAACTTTCCCCGGAACTTCGGTGAGAGTGCCTTCAAGGCACCTTATGAGGAAATCCACATAGGAAATTATGGTCCGTTCTCTAGCGGCCATAATGGAAAGCAGACACCAAAAGCCAAGCCTGTTATACAGAAGGTGACAAAGTCATGCGACTGTTGTCACCATGAGGCCTCCACCTCCAGATCCAAGGCCCCAGCAGTACCCACCGTTCCCAGGGTAAGGCAGGAGCCTAGGAAGAGGTACAACAGATTTGACTGTTGGTGCTGTGGCAAAGTCGGTCACTTTGCCGTGGATTGTTGGTTTAATCCAAGGAACTACGAGACTCCCCATGTTAGCAATGCGAGACCGACCACTCGTAGGGTTAACCAACCGAGGGGGAGTGTGCTAACCAGGAATCTAGGACCCAAGTTCGATTGGGTTCCTAAGGCAAATTAATTTTGTTTTGCAGGAATGTCCAAAGGCCACCAAAACGCCGATCTGGTATTTGGACAGTGGATGCTCCCGGCATATGACCGGGACAAGAAGCCTGCTGCGTGATTACACTCCAGTCGAGAATGGACCCAAAGTCATCTTTGGAGGGTCAGATCGAGGAGTCACCAGAGGTTATGGTATGATTTCCAACGGTATAATCTCTATCACCGACGTGGCTTATGTTGAAGGGTTAAACCATAACCTGATCAGTGTAAGTCAGTTATGTGATAAAGGTTATGACGTTAAGTTCTGCAAGGATAAATGTCTGATAATTTCACGTACCTCTTCTGAAACGGTATTATCAGGCATTAGGAGCAGAAATATCTTTTGTTTAGATTTTCTCAGCTTAGATTCATCTACCCCCGTATGCCTTGTGGCAACAGGCAGTGCATCTCTTTGTGAATAATGACACAAGAGATTGGCACATATTAATTTCAAAACAATTAGTATGCTATTTTTTAAGGACTTGGTAAGGGATGCTCCCAGTATCAAGTGCATCAAAGATAGCCCATGTCCTGCATGCCAGATGGGCAAACAGACTCGGGCTACCTTTAAGAGCATCGTTGACAAAGACTCTTCCCGATGTCTTTACCTTTTGCATATGGACTTGTTTGGTCCAATGCAAGTTCATAGCTTGGGAGGCAAGTCCTATACGCTAGTGATAGTTGATGATCATTCTTGGTTTACATGGGTGTTCTTTTTGAAACGAAAGTCAGATACGTTTGACATCTTCACTAATTTTGTCAAGCAGGTTCAGAACGAATTTAACTGCTCCGTGGTCAAAATCAGAAGTGACCATGGAACAGAATTCGAATCTGGTGCAATGACAGAATTTTGTGAAGAACAAGGTATCTTTCATGAGTTTTCCTCCCCGCGCACTCCTCAGCAAAATGGAGTTGCGGAGAGGAGAAATAGAACTCTCATTGAAGCCTGCACGACAATGTTGAAAGATGCTTCTCTCCCGGAATACTTCTGGGCAGAGGGTGTCAATACGGCATGTCATGTATAAAACCGAGCATTGATCAACAAGCATCATCGTAAGACGCCCTACGAGCTACTGAAAGGCAGGAAACCAACCATGACCTACTTGAGGATTTTTGGTTGCCGATGCTATGTACTGAATAATGGGAAGTACCCGCGTACTAAATTCGGTGAAAAATGCTTCGAAGGCATATTCATGGGCTATAGTTCCCATAGTCGGGCATATAGGGTCTTCAATAAGAAAACCCTAGTGGTAGAAGAATCAATAAATGTTGTATTTGATGAAGGAAGTTTGCTTAACAGCAATTCTTCCAGTAGTATTCTTGAAGATGCAGGTGCTAGACTTGAACAGCTGAGTCTGGATGAGACCCCTAAAGATGACGCTCCCAAGTACGTCAAAGTTTCCACCTCCACGTCATCTGAAAATGTTGAAGATCAAGATGGAACAAATCTCTTAGAAGAAAGAGAAGCCCAAGAAGTAGTTGAAGCTCCAGACGCCAGACTTCTAGAGCTCCGGCACGTGAGAGATCATCCTAGAGATCAGATCATCGGGGATCCTCGTGTTGGTGTCAGAACTCGAAGAGGTACAGTTAACGAAGTATTGCATCTTAGCTTCCTGTCACAGGTTGAGCCAAAGAAGTTCGACGAGGCGAACAAGGATGCGGCATGGATTCTGGCCATGCAAGAGGAACTACATCAATTCGAACGTTGCAAGGTTTGGACGCTGGTTCCCAGACCATACAAGCAGAATGTGATTGGCACGAAGTGGATCTTCAGAAACAAGCTGGATGAACATGGTGTCATCGTAAAGAACAAGGCCAGGCTGGTGGCTCAAGGTTACAGACAGGAGGAAGGGATTGACTTCGACCAGACCTTCGCACCAGTAGCAAGGCTCGAGGTAATCAGGTTGTTCCTGGCGTATGCTTCACACAAAGGATTCACAGTCTATCAAATGTATGTGAAATCGGCATTCCTGAACGGAGACCTGAAAGAGGAAGTATACGTCGCTCAACCCCCAGGTTTTGTCGATCCTACTTATCCCAATCACGTTTATTTTCTTAATAAGGCCTTATATGGGTTGAAACAAGCTCCACGAGCTTGGTATGAGACTTTATCTAGTTTTCTTCTTGAGAACAAGTTCTCCAGAGGTAAAATAGATAAAACATTGTTTCTCAGGGAAGTCAAAGGCAAGATTTTGCTGGTGCAAATCTATGTCGATGACATAATATTCGGCTCAACGGACAACAATCTTTGCAAAAAGTTTTCTAAACTTATGCAAGGAAAGTTTGAAATGAGCAGTATGGGAGAGCTCAAGTATTTCTTAGGACTTCAAGTGAAACAGTCTGAGGATGGAATCTTCATCTCTCAGACGAAGTTCACAAATGAACTCCTTAAGAAATTCGGTATGGAGAGTGCAACCTCTATGAGGACTCCAATGGGATCCACCATGTCTCTGGATAAGGATGAGAAAGGTAAACCTTTCGATGAAACCAAATACAGAAGCATCATTGGATCCCTGCTCTACCTTACTGCCAGTCGACCGGATATTATGTTCTCCACATGTGTCTGTGCCCGATATCAGGTGAACACTAAGGAATCTCACTATGTCGCTGCAAAGCGAATTCTGAGATACCTTAAAGGTACTCCTAATCTTGGCTTGTGGTACCCGAGAAACAATGATGTCGAGCTAATAGGCTTTTCAGATGCTGATTTTGCAGGGAGCAGGGATGACAGGAAAAGCACCTCCGGGACGTGTCAATTCCTCGGCAGGAGGCTTATCTCATGGAACAGCAAGAAACAGAATTGTGTTGCAACCTCCACAACAGAGTCAGAGTATATCTCGGCAGGAAGCTGTTGCGCACAACTTCTATGGATCAGAAACCAGCTAGCCGACTACGACCTTCAGTTCAAGGAAGTACCCATGTACTGCGACTCCTCAAGTGCAATTGCCATTGCCAACAATCCGGTGTCGCACAGCAGAACGAAGCATATCGAAGTACGCTACCACTTCATTCGGGAGCACGTGGGGAACAAAGATATCTCTCTCTGTTATGTCCCCACGGACAAGCAGATTGCTGATATATTCACAAAGCCCCTAGACGAGGCCAAGTTCAATCTTTTCAAGACTGAATTGGGGATGCTCAATTATGAGGAATGAAGACTACAGAGGCTCCAGGCCCGTGCAAGAACTGAGGGGGAGCAAAGGGTAAAACGCTACAGACCCCGATTTGTAGAAGCCGAAAAGGGGGAGACTACCCTCTCGGCTAAGGCTAAGGTGGCTCCAAGCTTGCTCCCAAGAAATTGGTATTGGTAATGGATAACTCACTCAACTCTCTTTTCAGTTTATGGTTTTCATTCTCATTTGCTCTATTCACCTTAGCTTGTAGGGTTTAGGCTTCTTCAAATAGGGGGAGATTGTTGGGTATTGTATCCACAATGTACCTGATTTGAAGAAGCCCCTGGACAAGCTAAGGTCAATAGACTATGTATTTGATAAAATCCTTCTAGTTGTGCTTGCAGTTTTTCCACGCTAAGTGCACACCAATGTCAGGGTGCAGTAGGTCAATATACACGGGTCTGCACGACGTAATCCCTCGTTGAGCAGATCAGTGTGTTGGCCTACGTGTACTCTCTCTATTGGAGTGCACTTATTTTCAAGCACAGGGCTGTAAATATGCAGGAGCAGACAAGGAGCAAGGATGGGTCAAGGAGCATCTCATAGGTGGAAAGACGAAAATTCGTCTAAGTTAGAATCGACGAGAATCACCAAGTGATTCTCGCCGATTCGGCGAGAATCACTTGGGATTCTCGCCGATTCGTCGAGAATCAGAAGTTGATTCTCGCCGAACTCGATCCAGCAACTTCTAAGCAAGCACCTCTGCGTCTAAGTAAGAATCGACGAGAATCACTTAGTGATTCTCGCCGATTCGGCGAGAATCACTAGTGATTCTCGTCGAATCGACGAGAATCACTGGTTGATTCTCGCCGTCTCGACCTGGCTTAAAGCAGTGCGTGCAACCAAGGCAAATTCGACGAGAATCATCTTTGATTCTCGCCGAATCGTCGAGAATCACCTTTGATTCTCGGCGACTCGGCGAGAATCACTTTCGATTCTCACCGATTTTGACTTGGCGTTTTTCTGGAACTTCCTGAACCGGATTCTGCCGCTGTTAAATTTCTGGACCGGGATTTGGGGATTTCCTTTGTGGGTCCCACAAACGGTCTTATTGGAGGTAGCTACAGTATTTATACTCGGGTATTTTGAACGGAATACACACACAGAAAGAAGCCGAGCAAGCGGAAACCCTAATATCGCGAAATCTCTCCGCCGCCTCCGTCGCCGCTCGCGCAAGTCCGTCGCCGCCGCTGATCGCTCTTCTTCCCGATCTCCGGCGACAGAAGCTTAGCAAAGCTTGTGTCTCACGTGTCTATCCAGAGATCTCTTGTCTCTCGATTTGTTGACCGGGAAAAACTCCCCCGTCCGAATCGATCGAGACGACCGATCCTAGAGTGACCGTTGGTAGACCAAGTTTGCTTCGCTACGAAGTTTGGATCTCCAAGTTCAGCAGCCGCTCATCATCGTAGCCGCCGATCCCGAAGCTAGCCGCCGCTCGTGTGCCGCCGCCGGTTCCGGGGAGATCCTCTCCAAGAGAGACCGAGGTTGTAGACTCTTCATCGACTTCAAGAACACGTCGTCGAACGAAGAGGAACACCGTAGTCTCCAAAAGAAGTTTGTATCTCGTGTACATTCTATATTTTCTTTTGTTGTAAAGGAACTTTTGTTCCGTGTTGTAAGGGTTGGGTGCAACCCGTTTTGTGGGAGTGTTGACTCTCACGTGTGGAAGGGTTCCTTCCGGTAGTGCAGGGATTGGATTTCAATCCCGTTGGAGAAGTGACCGAGTCGTCCCTTGTTGGGGAGATAGGTCGAAGGGGGAAAGTGGATGTACCCAAGTCGGGGAACCACTATAAATTGCCTGTGTATTCTGTGTGCTGTGCTTTTTATTTTTATTGTGCAGGTACGTTCGTAAATTCCGCAAAAGCGCTACTCGTCACCTATTCCCCCCCCCCATAGGTGCACATAGCTGACACTAGGTGGACTTTCAATTACTGTTTGGGGAGCAATGATATATTGCTAGATGCCCCTCATTATTTGTGAGGCATTTGTTTGATACTCTCAGGATCATGTAGGAAACTGTTGGTGTTACCATTGTGATTTGCAAGTAATCAAGCATGTAGCCTCACTACCAACTCAGTATGAGCCTGATAGGGTCGCACATAAGATTGTGGAGAAATTGGGAGATTGGATTTGTATGATATAGCTCATATAATGAGTTTAAAAGACTTAGCTCAGTCAGGCTAAAAAGCATCGAGTGCTTTGAGACCAGTCAACGTATTCATCAAGTTAAGGGTTAACTCATCGAATGGTGGCATTGTGTGTGTTGAGTATACTCAATAATTTGTCGAGTATCATACTTAAGTGTTGAGTGTGTTCAGCGATTCGTCGAGTATCACCCTTAAGCATTGAATGTGTTGAGCTTACTCAATGATTTGTTGAGTCAAGGTGTTGATTCAACAAATCTGGGTCTTAGGCATTGATTCCACTCAATGCATTCATTGAGCCAAAAGTTGATTCGATGGATATGGAACTTAGGTGTTGAGTACATTGAGTGCACTCAACGCCTTTGTCGGGTCATATGATGAATCAACAAGTATGGCGCTGAAAGCATTGAGAGCATTGAGCCCACTCAACGCCTTCGTAGATTCAAGCGTTGAGTCTACTGGGGATGGTGTTGAGTTCATCGTGTACCTTATGGACACTCGACGATTCGTTGAGTATAAGATGATACTCGAAAATTCGTTGTATATGATATGGATACTCGATGATTCATCAAGATAAGGGTTGCTTGGCCGAAATTCTGGATTCTAAGTCTTGGGTTTGTGGATAGCGGCAAAAACTATCTTATTAATTCCTTGGAGTATAAATAGGATGTTTTAGGGTTTCTACTTAATGCGATCATTCTTTATTAGCACACGAGTCATACTGTGCGAAAGACAGTAGACCTAAAAGCTCGACGGAAGTCGTTCCGCCTTTGCCATCGCTGTCGCCGATCCCGATCCCGACCAGTGTTGGCGCCGGCTCTCCTTTAATAGATCTAATAGTCTGTGGAGACGCTGAATGTCCTCTCCCTACCTAGTGCTTGTTCGACAAGTGACTGCGGGTTCTCCCGATCATGTGTATTTCTTGTAGAGGCACGAATAAACTTTCTACGCTCAGGACTCTAGCTGATTAGTGGCCGACTGAATTTTCTGGAGCATCTAGGTTGAGTATTGAGTCAATCCCAAAAAGGTAATGTTATTTACAACAAGTTTAACTTCTTGATTTATGTATATTGCCAGATCTGAATTCTTTTGAGCTTTTCTTGTTCTCTATTTCCGCTGCGCAAAATGTGTTGTGTCGTGAAGAAAAACCCAATAAGAATGTATTTGAGTTAGGATATGTACCCGTGCAGAGACACCGAGATCTAGCCACCCCTTGATAGTAGGGCGAGGCTACTTGCCGAGCTGGACCTACAACCATCCAGCTCGCTTTGGGATTCCTTCCATTTAGAGACTTGTTATAAACCAAAATTTCCCAAGTAAAATCTTGATAGGATGGAGTGTAGTTGTCGGGGACAAACTCGACTCACTCTTCTTTAGTACATGACGAGCTCTCGGCTCGCTATTTTCAGATCTGCCTTACATAGATAGTGCCACCCCATGGTGGTTGCCGAGACCACGGTTCGCTACTTCTAGTCTTGCTTGTGGATTTTTGGGTCTAACCCCTAGTTTCCCTCGTGACCTTTCCCCCTGGCCTCTTCCCCAAGTTCAACTTCAGATGCCTTGTGTTGATTGACAAGAGCAGCCCAGGACTTGGTTCTGGAGAAACAACTTCATCCACCGAGGACCCCTGCCTTGTTAGCTAGGTGAAAACCCGACATTGGGGGATGCTTGGGACTTAGCTCCAGAGCAAGAACAACGTCCACCGGGGACCCCTGCCCTGCCAGTTAGGTGAAAGTATAATAGCGGGTGCAGCTCGAGACTTAGCTCCAGAGTAAGAACAACATCCACCGAGGACCCCTGCCCTACTAGCTAGGTGAAAGCCTGACAACGGGAGTAGCTCGGGACTTAGCTCCAGAGCAACCATCGGGCAATACCACTGACCCAATCAGCTATGTGAGAGCTTGACGACTGGTGTTGAGCATTAACCGGACTTTCCGTTGGCCAACCACCAGGCGCTACCACCGGCCTAATCAGCTAGGTGAGAGCCTGACAGTGGGTGTTGAGCATCAATCGGACTTTCCTTTAGCTAACCACCGAGTGCTACCACCGACCCAATCAACTAGGTGAGAGCCTGATGACGGATGTTGAGAATCAATCGAACTTTCCTTTGGACAATCACCGGGCACTACCACCGGCCCAATCAGCTAGGTGAGAGCCCGACGGCGGGTGTTGAGCATCATCCAGACTTTCCCTTGGCCAACCACCGGGCACTATCACCAGCCTAATCAGCTAGGTGAGAGCTTGATTACGGGTGTTGAGCATCAATTGGACTTTGCCTTGGCCAACCACCAGGCGCTACCACCGGCCCAATCAGCTAGGTGAGAGCCTGTCGTCTGGTGTTGAGCAGCAGCTGGACTTTCCCTTGGCCAACCACCGGGAGCTACCATCGGCCCAATCAGCTAGGTGAGAACCTGACAGCGGGTGTTGAGCATCAACCAGACTGTTTTATTCAACCAAGTCTCATGTTGTTCTTGCCAAGCAAATGAATCATTTATAAATAATAAGAACGTGAAAAAAGAGATAAGTTGTAAATATACCTATTTTTATGTACATTAATTAAGTCATTTTTGTTTATTTGCTTTGCTTTCAGTAAATTTCCTTTAATAAATTGTTCATATTTTTTTAAATTTGATTTTAACTTAACTTATTTTGATTTTCTAAAATTTCAGAAAACTGCAGAAAAATGACCTGACACGCCTGTGTCCCAAGATGACACGCCCGTGTCATGGGCGTGATACCTTCAATTCCAACAAAAATCAGCGAAAGTCGAAGAAATGCTAGACACGCCCGGACACACACCCGTGTCAAATATGACATGGTCGTGACCGAGACCCGTGTCACCGTGCTCGACGCTTTGCGCTCGACATTCGTCGACCCGACAAGGACACGCCCGTGTCCCATGATCCGATACACCCATGTCATTCCCGATCGACGATAAAGGCTTCCAGCTCGATGAAACTGCGTTCAACGTTCGTCGACCCAACCTGACACGCCCGTGTCAAGATGTGACACGGGCGTGTACTCCTCTACCTGGAAGACAAGACCGCACTGGCGACTTTTCGACATGACCCGCGCCAAGTTCAACCTCCCCGACACGCCCACCGTCATGCCCGTGACCAGGGGCGTGACCGCTGCATTTTCGGCCTCGAAGTCAACTTTGCCGTCAAATCGACAGTCACCTCATGAACAGTACTGACACGCCCCCTGACATGCCCGTGTCAGAGGGCGTGTCCATGAATTTTTTGCGTATAAAAGGCCAGCTGCTGTATGAATTCCTGTTCCTGTTTTTTGAACCATTTTGCTAAGGTGTTATGCTGCCTAGATGGATTCCAAATGCTATGTAAGGGATTTTCTCCCCCTCTCCCTCTTTTATTTTCATTTTAGCTTTGTAATAATCTTTTAGTATTAATAAAAATTATAGTTTTTCTCCGTTATATGTCTTTGGAATGGATCTAAGCAACTCTCCCTTTAGTAATCTTATTTTTACTTGTTTTTCTTTTGTTTTGTTTTCGTTCTTTTTCATACGGGTGTGTGTGTGTATGAGTGTATTTTTATTCTTTCATATCTTTTATAGTTTTCATAACTTAGTTTTCCCGTTCTTCTTATATTCATCCTTATGAACCTATAAAAATGATTACAAAAGTGGTTTTGATTTTTTTACTTAGTCTTTTATTTTTAGTTTTGTAAAACTTTTCGTTCTTTTAACTTCTCTTCCACTTTTTAACCGTTTTTATAGAATTATAAGAATGAATAAGTCGTAGTTTTAATTTTTCAATCACTTTTGTTTAGCTTTATTTTCAAAAACCTTTTGCCCGTTTCATTTTTCTGCTCTTTTTATGCATTTCTACCGCATTCTAGCGGTAGAAATATATTCATTTTAATTTTTCGAGCACTTTCTTTTTTGCATTTATTTGCAAACCCTTTTGCTCGTTTAATTTTTATTTTCACTTTTTTGCATTTCTACCGCATTTTAGCGGTAGAAATGCAGTTGTTTTAATTTTTCAGTAACTTAGTTTTCAGAATTTTGTGTGCGTGTGCACATTTATTTCTGCCTACTCGTTAAGAGTTAAATGTCGCATTGTTTTACTTTCCATAGAGTGGGTGTGTGTGTGCATTTATTTTGTCTTACTCATTTGAGTAGGCTCACTTTATTTTCTCCTAATCATTTGAGTAGGATTTGTGTGTGTGCGTTTTCAATTTCTGTAGAGGGAGTGTGTTTTACTTTCTACAGTGTGTGTGCGTTTTCATTTATGTCGTGTGCGTGTGTTTCCAATTACGTTGAGTGTGTGCGTGTGTATTAATTTTTGTAGAGTGCATGCGTGTGTGCATTTATTTCCCCTACTCATTTGAGTAGGACTCGCTTTCATTTCTCCCGCCCACTCATTTGAGCAGGGACTCACATTTTCTGCTTTCATTTCAGTCTTACTCGTTTGAGTAGGACTTGTAATTTACTGCTTTCCTTTCCTACTTTTTTTTATCTCTTTCCTTTCTAGCTTTCTTTTACTGCTTTATTTTATTGCTTTCATCGCAAGCCGTCCCCATTCCGATGAGTGGCTAACCGTTCTTAGCCCTCAGTATCGAAGAGCATTGGGACAGATAAAATAACTTTAAATAATTAAAGGTCCTGTTTTTCTAATTAATTAAAATTACTTAGGGTTTGCCTAGGGTTTACGAAGCGTAGGACAACATAATCGATGTGTGGGCTCTATTTCCGTAGTCCATACGCTAGCTAGCCGAGAGGCCGTACGTATAGACCGATCGCCCCTTGGTAAAGAGAATTCCGCACCAACCCTCGGGAGAGGAGGGGCGCAAACTCTACCGGATTGGGTTCCCCACCCAATAGTAGGGTTCTTAGCAAAATGCGGGCGTTAAGAGGAATCCTTCGCTGGACTAACGTTCGGTCGAATAGTCTTAGCGTTCAGGTGAGCGATATCCCTATAGCTAGGTGAGCTCATTTTAGTGGAACCTCCACGGCCAAGTCTCCGCCTTAATTAATTCGAAATTTAGGATCTCTTTTTATTAAAAATTTATTTTAGTTCAAATTTTATTCGGTGCGGTTGCGCTAAGCTCTTCATCGGCTCCACCTTTTAATTGCTTTTATTTTCTGCTTTTTTTATTATATATAAAAATATAACCCGACAAGTTAAATATCTGTAAAATAATAGTCCCCTCCAGGGAAGAGTAGAAATAATCGACCCGACCCCGAGAACAATACGACCTCGATATTCTACACCGGAATATCATATACTACACACGATAGGTGCACTTGCCTCCTATCGTTAAAACACGATCTCATCTGTTTTATATCCAAATAATAAATCCGTGCGCCCTGTTTTCAAAATAAAACTAAATCCGCTTTTCTTAAATAAAACTGCCCGGGGCGCCGCGGGCTCGTAATAAATTTTGGAGTTTTAACCCGCATCAAGTTTTTGGCTTGATGCAAAATATCAATCAAGTTTTTGGCGCCGTTGCCGGGGATTTTTCGAGTCGTTATTTTGAACTCTGAAGCGCTATTAATTTTACCTATTTTATATATACAAAAAAATTGGGCAACAAAAAAAATTAAAATTAATAATAATTATGATAACAATAACGATAAAACTACTTAAAAAACAAACAAACAAAAACTAATTTTTTTTTATGTTATTATTATCTATAACAACATATAAAATGACGTCGTTTTCTACTATAAAAAAAACAAAAAAACTAACTAAAGAAAAACAACACCAAAAAAAAATCTAAAAACAAAAAAAACCAAAAAACTATAAAACACCTAAAAATTTAAAAAAATCTAAAACCCCCCAAAAAAAACCACAAAAAATTCTAAAACTTCAAAAACCTACAAAATCTAACAACTTAAAAAATGCAAAAAACCACATAACACAAAAAAAAGAGAAAAACTTAAAACTTAAAAAACTCTAAGAACTAAAAACCCGCAAAACCAAAAAAACTAAAAAATACCTCCTTAAAAACAAGCTAAAAAATTAATAAATCTACTTAAAAACACAAAAAATAATAATCCTTTCTTATTCCAAATGTCTTTATGTTTTGTTTATTTTACTTTACACTTGTCTTGTTTTCCTTGTTTCATCTTTTCGACACGTTTCGCGCTCTTGTGTGCGCTAGAGGATCGCCTTTCTGTACACGCTCTTATAGCTAAAACGTTAGCTTACGAGTCACACACACATTTTCCCCCTACCTATCACAATCTGTTGGCCGAGTTTATATTTTTCGTTTTATTTGTTTTGTTATATTTTTGCTACTTCTTCTAAAATAATGCAGGGTTTCAACTCGGGCCTCCCCGAACTCATATAAGGGTAGTTCCTACCCCCATTCCTCTCTATTTTTATACATACTATATTTTGTATATTATCGTTCTGCAGACTTAGATTGCAACATTGGGGACAATGTTGGATTTAAGTATGGGAGTGTATTCTTAGTTTCCTATTTCGCACTTATATTTTCTGCAAACATACCAAAAAACTCCAAAAAAAATTTTTTTGCTTCTTTTTTATAATTAAACAATCAAAAAAAAAATCTCGCTTTTTAGCAAGTCCGCGACGTTCGACTCATCGGACCAACCACCTAAATAAGAGTCTGTTTGTGGGCCATAAAAAAAATTTAAAAAATATTTTGTTTACTTTGTAAATCTTTGTAAAAAATCTCTCTCGTTCCCCCCTCTTTTCTTTGTAAATAACACTAATTTCTTCCCCACTTTCTTGTAAATAACTTAAAAAAATTGAAAATCCAAGAATCCAAAAAAAGATAATAATCAAAACGCAAAAAAGAGATAAAAACTGTAAAAAAATCCAAAAATATTTTGTCAATTATGCAACGAATAAATCGAATATCTCATTCTTAACCTTTTTCGCTCTCCACAAAGTTTGTTGCGAGTTAATTTATAAGCGAATTTTATTAATTCTTTGCTTACGATTCGTTTATTAATTGGAGATCGATAGATTTAGATATCTGGGGTTAAGATTTAAAAAATTTTCGGATGTTTTTTTATTTAGATAAGGTACCTGTTTTCAGCATTACTTCTAACTCATCTAAATAGTTGCACATTTATTTTGTTAGAAAATAACAACCTTAGATTTCAATTATGTTACTTCAAACTTTTTTGTGAACTATAGAAATGTCTAATTTATGAAGGTTGCTCTCAAAAGTTTTTTACTTTATCTAGTTTTCTTTTTGAAAAATAAAAGCCAACCTATCACCTTTTTTTCATGTCTTACTTGACATGATTTCGATCCTTAAAAGACCCTATGTCAATGGGATCAATGGGAATAAGATTTCGTTCCGTAAACATAGGCATCCAATATTTGAAAAGATTATATGTTACGGAGTAAGAGAATAAAATTCATTACTCCTATACATATATATTGGATTATTGTGAAAATGTTAAAAAATATTATGTTATGAAAAATAAGATTTCGGTTTACTAACATTCATTCAAACCAAAAAAAATTTATTAGAGGTTCGAGCGAAAAAATCTACCCACGCCTCTAAAAAAATATCAAAGCCTTCTTTATATACCACGACATCCTACTCTGCCAATTTCAAAAGATTCTAGATTTAATTTTAAAATCTTTTTGAGAGCATAATTTGTAAATTTCATTATTTCCTATAATTCTTTTAAGCTACAGTTTTAATAAATCCAATCTAGTTTTGTTAGTCTAACAAATAAATTTTTTTGCTATCTATTTGATTATAACGAGAAGTATTTAGCTGAAACTCTTTCTTTATTTAAATTTTTTTCATAATTTAAGATTTAACTCTTATACCACGGATATTCATTTTGATCTTTCTTTCAATTAAGTCAAGTGGTAGCTAAAATTAGGATTTCTTTAATTCATTATAAGTTCATCTCCAACTTTTGCTCTGCAATAACAAAAGCTTAAGTATGAGGGTATTTGATAAGTTGTAAATATACCTATTTTTATGTACATTAATTAAGTCATTTTTGTTTATTTTCTTTGCTTTCAGTCAATTTCCTTTATTAAATTGTTCATATTTTTTTAAATTTGATTCTAACTTAACTTATTTTGATTTTCTAAAATTTCAGAAAACTGCCCAAAAATGACCTGACATGCCCGTATCCCAAGATGACACGCCCGTGTCATGGGTGTGATACCTTCAATTCCAATAAAAATCAGCGAAAGTCGAAGAAATGCTAGACACGCCCGGATACACGCCCGCGTCAAATATGACACGGCCGTGACCGAGACCCGTGTCACCATGCTCGATGTTTTGCGCTCAACGTTCGTCGACCCGACAAGGACACGCCCATGTCCCATGATCCGACACACCCGTGTCATTCCCGATCGATAATCAAGGCTTCCAGCTCGACGAAACCGCGTTCAACGTTTGTCGACCCAACCCGACACGCCCGTGTCAAGATATGACAACGGCGTGTACTCCTCCACCTAGCTGACAAGACCGCGCCGGCTACTTTTTGACGCGACCTGCGCCAAGTTCTACCACCCCAACACACCCACCATCAGGCCTGTGACCAGGGTCGTGACCGCCGCATTTTCGGCCCCGAAGTCAACTTTGCCGTCAAATCGACGACCACCTCATAAACAGTACTGACACGCCCCCTGACACGCCCGTGTCTGCGGGCGTGTTCCATGAATTTTTTGCCTATAAAAAGCCAGCTGCTATATGAATTCCTGTTCCTGTTTTTTGAACCATTTTGCAAAGGTGTTATGCTGCCTAGATGGATTCCAAATGCTATGTAAGGGATTTTCTCCCCCTCTCCCTCTTTTATTTTCATTTTAGCTTTGTAATAATCTTTTAGTATTAATAAAGATTGAAGTTTTTCTTCGTTATATGTCTTTGGAATGGATCTAAGCAACTCTCCCTTTAACAATCTTATTTTTACTTGTTTTTCTTTTGTTTTGTTTTCGTTCTTTTTCATACGGGTGTGTGTGTGTATGAGTGTAGTTTTATGCTTTCATATATTTTATAGTTTTCAAAACTTATTTTTTCCGTTCTTCTTATAATCATCCTTATGAACCTATAAAAATGATTACAAAAGTGGTTTTGATTTTTTTACTTAGTCTTTTATTTTTAATTTTGTAAAACTTTTCGTTCTTTTAACTTTTCTTCCACTTTTTAAGCATTTTTATAGAATTATAAGAATGAATAAGTCGTAGTTTTAATTTTTTAAACACTTTTGTTTAGCTTTATTTTCAAAAACGTTTTGCCCGTTTAATATTTCTGCTCTCTTTTTATTCTTTTCTACCGCATTCTAGCGGTAGAAATGTATTTGTTTTAATTTTTCGAACACTTCCTTTTTTGCGTTTATTTGCAAACCCTTTTGATCGTTTAATTTTTATTTTCACTTTTTATGCATTTCTACCGCATTCTAGCGGTAGAAATGCAGTTGTTTTAATTTTTCAGTAACTTAGTTTTCAGCATTTTGTGTGCGTGTGCGCATTTATTTCCGCCTACACGTTAAGAGTTAAATGACGCATTGTTTTACTTTCCGTAGAGTGGGTGTGTGTGTATTTATTTTGTCCTACTCATTTGAGTAGAACTCGCTTTATTTTATCCTACTCGTTTGAGTAGGATTTGTGTGTGTGTGTTTTTAATTTTTGTAGAGGGAGTGTGTTTTACTTTCTGCAGTGCGTGTGCGTTTTCAATTATGTCGTGTTCGTGTGTTTCCAATTATGTTGAGTGTGTGCGTGTGTTTTAATTTATGTAGAGTGCATGCGTGTGTGCATTTATTTCCTCCTACTCATTTAAGTAGGACTCGCTTTCATTTTTCCCGCCCACTCATTTGAGCCGGGACTCGCATTTTCTGCTTTCATTTCAGTCCTACTTGTTTTAGTAGGACTTGCAATTTACTACTTTCTTTTATCGCTTTCATTTTCAGCTTTCTTTTACTGCTTTATTTTATTGCTTTCATCGCAAGCCATACCCATTCCGATGAGTGGCTAACAGTTCTTGTCCCTCAGTATCGAAGAGCATTGAGACAGATAAAATAACTTTAAATAATTAAAGGTCCTGTTTTTCAAATTAATTAAAATTACTTAAGGTTTGCGTAGGGGTTTACGAAGTGTAGGACCACATAATCGATGTGTGGGCTCTATTTCTGTAGCCCATACGCTAGCTAGCCGAGAGGTCGTGCATATGAACCGATCGCCCCTTGCTAAAGAGAGTTCCGCACTAACCCTCGAGAGAGGAGGCGTACAAACTCTACCGGATTGGGTTTCCCACCCAATAGCGGGGTTCTTAGCGTAATGCGGGTGTTAAGAGGAATCCTTCATCGGAAAAACGTTCGGTCGAATAATCTTAGTGTTCAGGTGAGCGATATCCCTATAGCTAGGTGAGCTCATTTTAGTGGAACCTCCACGGCCAAGTCTCCGCCTTAATTAATTTGAAATTTAGGATCTCTTTTTATTAAAAGTTTATTTTTGTTCAAATTTTATTCGATGCGGTTGCGCTAAGCTCTTCATTGGCTCCACCTTTTAATTGCTTTTATATTCTGCTTTTTTTATTATATATAAAAATATAACCCGACAAGTTAAATATCGGTAAAATAATAGTCCCCTCCAGGGAGGAGTAGAAATAATCGACCCGACCCCGAGAACAATACGACCTCGATATTCCACACCGGAATATCCTGTACTACACATGATATGCGTACTTGCCTACTTTCGTTAAAACGCGATCTCTTCTGTTTTATATCCAAATAATAAATCCTCACGCCCTGTTTTCTAAATAGAACAAAATCCGCTTTTCTTAAATAAAACCGCCCGGGGCGCCGCGGGCTTGTAATAATTTTTGGAGTTTTAACCCGCATCAAGTTTTTGGCTTGATGCAAAATATCAATCAAAAAGCTATCTCATTAATTTCATGGGTAAACTCGCTTTAGGTCATCGCCACTCCAGACATGACTGAGGGGTTCCCCTCTACATCTTGTAGGTGATATCCTCCTGACTTCAAGGCCTCTCAGATTGTATAGGGACCTTCCTAATTGGGATTCATCTTGCTGACGGATGCCGACCTCCCGGTAGCATCGACCTTCTTCAGGACCAAGACCCCTTTTGCAAATTGTTTTATTCTGACATGCTTGTCAAAATACTTGGGCATTCGCCGCTTGACCTCTTACTGCCGGATAGCTGACAAGTCGCGCCACTCCTCCACCATATCAAGGGAGAGCTGAAGCTCGTCCTCGTTCTCGACTCACCACTCTTCCTTGCCTTCCTCTGCTTCAACTACCCGAGGTGTACAGACCTCAAACTCTACGGGGAGCACTGCTTCACAACCATGAGAGAGCTTGAAGGGGGTCTCCCCTGTAGTCGTGTTAAGAGTGGTCCTCAGGGCCCATAGGACTGAAGGAAGTTGTTCTACCCAGCTCCCCTTCAAGTTCTCCACCTTCTTATATAGAAGGTTCTCGATGACCTTTTTCTCTGCCTCCACCTGCCCGTTTCTCCTGGGATGATGAACCGACGCGAACCTGAGATCAATCCCAAGTTGGCCGCAGAAACTGATGAACTCAGCACTGGAAAACTGTGGCCCATTGTCTGTGACAATGACCTGGGTCAGTGCATGTTGGCAGATGATCTCTCCCCATAAAAGTTACTGATCACCTAGGAGGTCACTTTGGCCAATGCCCTTACCTCCAACCATTTATAAAAATAGTCGATCATGACCAGCAAGAACCTCCTTTGCCCCCTGGCCTGAGGGAAGGGTCCTACCAGGTCCATTCCCTAGATGGAGAGGGGTAAACAACTGGAGAGGGGTAAACAACTGGCACTTGTGCCAGTTGCTTCTGAGCCATTGAGTTGGAAGTAGCTGGAGAGGGGTAAACAACTAGCACTTGTGGCACTTATTTATGAATTCAGCGACATCCTGGCCCAGGGTCGGTCATAAGTACCCTTGCCTAACTATCCTTCCTTCCAAGGTCTTGCTCCCCGAGTGGTCCCGTACTCTCCCGAATGGACTTCTTCTAATATCCTCTGGACTTCCCTCTCAGCCATGAAACGTGCCAACAACCACGAGAGGGACTTCCGATATAACTGCCCATCACGCATGATGTAGTATGCCGACTTATGCTTGAATCGCTTCTTATCCATACCCTCCAGGAACTCCCCTGTGGATAGGAAAGTTGCAAAAAGATCCATCCACGAGGGGTGCTGGTCAACCTCCATCAGCTCCCCCTACTCAATGGATGGGCGGAACAAGTCGGTGATGGATTCCCCCCGGGTCAATGCTTGGCCAATTGGTCAACCTTCTTGTTTTCCTCCTGCAATATATTTCGGATGAAGAAGGTTTGGAACATGTCGATGACCCCAATCACCTTTGTTAAATATAATTGGAGAGTAGGCTCCCTTGCCTCAAACTCCCCATTGATCTGAGAGGCCACCACCATGGAGTCTATAAGGACCTCCACATCACGCACCCCCTAACTCCCTGGCCAGGTGCAACCCTGCTATTACTGCTTAGTACTCAGCCTAATTGTTAATGATGGGAAAGTGCACGACCACCGTCTACTCGATCCTTGTTCCCTGGGGGATCTCCAAGATCACCCCTACCCCCAAGGAATGCCTCCCTAAGGCGCCATCCATCATCACCTTCCAAGGAAATGGGTGAGTGAGTTTCGCCTCCGCCACCTCGACCACATAATCAGTAAAAAGTCGACCATCTCCTGGGCCTTGATCGAGAGATGAGGAATAAAGGATATGTCAAACTCACTCAGTTCCACCGACCACTTTCCCAACCTCCCCGGATGCTCCACCCCCTCAAAGATGTTGTGGAGGGGATGGTCAGTCACCGCCCGGATGGAGTATGCTTGTAAATAGGTTCGAAGCCTCCGGGCCGAGATGACCAGAGTGAAGACTAGCTTTTCTAAGATCGGGTATCAGAGCTCTGCTTTCCTCAAGACCCTACTCACATAGTAGATAGACAATTGCTTCTTCCCCGCTTCCCAGACTAGGATGAAGCTTACCGCCTCGATCCTGACCCCAAGGTACAGGGACATATTTTCCCAATCCTTAGGCCCTTGGAGGAGTGGAGCCTGGGTCAACTCCCTCTTCAAGGCATGGAACTCCTCCTCGCATTCCCGGTACAACTCAAACTTCTGGCCCCCTCTCAGTTCCTTGACGAAGGGAGAGCACTTATCTCCTGCCTGAGGGAGGAACCTGCTAAGTCCTGCCAACTTTCCCTTCAGCTACTGAACCTCCTTGACATTCCGTGGTGATCCCAACTCCATGATCATCTTGACTTTCTTAGGATTAGGCTCCACCCCTGCGGGGGTAAGAAGATGACCCAAGAACTTCCCTCTGCTTGCCCCGAAGACACACTTCAAGGGGTTCAACCTCATCTTGTACTTCTGCAGGGTGCCGATGGTCTCCTCCAGATCCCGAAGATGAGAGTCCACCTCCCGGCTCTTGATCATAAGGCCATCCATATACACCTCCAGATTCCTCCCGTTTTGCTCTCGAAAGACTCGATCCATCATTTTTTGATACGTCTCCCCTGCGTTCTTTAGCCCAAAGAACATCATCTTGTAGCAGTAGCACCAATCCACATTGATGAAGGAGATATCTTTAATGTCGTGTGGGTGCATCCTAATTTGATGATAACCTGAAAATGCATTAAAAAAACTCATGATAGAAAAACCGATGGCTAAGTCAACCAGTGCGTCGATCCGAGGCAAAGGGTAACAATCCTTAGGAAATGATTTATTTAATAATGAAAAATCAACACACATCCTCCACCAACAGTCTCCTTTTTTTACTATTACAACATTGGAGACCCGGCCGGGGTATTGGATTTCAGACACGATCCCATCCTTGAGGAGCTTGGACACCTCTCTGATGGGCTCCGCTAGCTTGTCCGTGATGGACCTCTTCTTTTGTTGAACGGGGCGGGCATCTGGATCCAGTTTGAGATGGTGGCAGGCAACATCCGCATCGATCCCCGGTATGTCGGGCGTGCTCCATGCAAAGATGTCGACGTTCTTCCAGATACACTCTAGCATCCTACCCATGTCCTTCGGGCTGAACCCCCCGCTGATACGCACCTTCTCCACCCAGCCCTCACGGGTGAGAACCTCCATCTCTACCACCTCTTTCGCAGCCTCTAGCCGGGTCTGCTCCTCCCACTCACTGGCAGCCCCCTCACCTGGGATTGGAACTTCCTCCTCAGCTTCCTCCATGGCCATCAGCTCGGCCGGCTACTCCAGAACTCCTTCCGCCACCGCCACTTGGGTGCGGATTTCCTCCTCCACTTCCATCTCCTCTGTCTCTACTTTGGCCCTCTATCTGGACAGCTCCTACATCCTCCTCTCCATCTCTTCGGCTACACCCTACAAAGAGATGGAGTTCACCACAGTGACATAACATTCCATCGCCACTTTGAGATCTCCTCAGACCCTAACCTGGATTTCTTTGGCATTGAACTTCAAGCACTGATGGAAGGAGGAGGGTACACAATGGAAGGAGCTGATGAGGGGCCATTTGAAAATGGCATTGTAGTTGATGGGGGAGTCCACGATGATGAATCTGCAGTTCCCGGACTGCCCCTAGGATGACATGGAGTCCTACTGCTCCTTACACATCTTTCATCTCTCCCGAGAAGCCGGACAGAGGTCAATCCGAGGCCAACATCCTCTGGGCCTCCACCTTCATTGCATCAAACTCCTTTTTGAAGATGACGTTGACCGAGCTCTCGTTGTCAATGAGGATCTGGGAGATAGTGAAATTCTCGACTAAGGTCTGGATGACCAACACGTCGCAGAAAGGATCCTCATGTTCCAACATATCTTTCCCTGAGAAGGTGATCTTCTCATCCGGGGTGGGTTTTGGGATGTAGAGCCAACGATCTGATAGTACATGGTGTGAAGGCTCGCATTTTGAGTGGCTTTGATCCCCTCCCCCTCGTGGATCACCCCGATCCCTCCCCGGGCTCCGACATCAGCCTGGTCCTCGCACCTATCCCCCTCTCCCCTGGGCGATACCTCCTTAATCCTCACTGGCGGAGTTGCTGCTGCTGCTCCCTGTTCCCCCTAATCTCGAGGAACTCCGGGGACATGGTCGTGGCATGGCCCTATTCCTCATGGAGGATGTAATAGGGAAACTCCACCCTGACTGTAACCTCAACAAATAACTAGACCCCTAGCAGATTTTTTTCATGACTAGGTCATGACAAAGCTTTAAGATGATCAAGAGGACCTTGGATGCCTAGGTAAATAGGTGAAAACACCTTGGTCTGCAAATAGTGGCTTTTGAATACCTAAGCTCCAAACATGACTACTTGACCCCACCCTACCACCTTCAATCTTATAGGGCCCCTTTGGTTCCCTAATAACCCATTAGGGGTCAACCAAGGGATGGAATTTACAAGAGTCAACCCTAACCCTAATTAGGTTAAAGTGCCCCAACTTGACCTAAATGGGTTACACCAAGCCACAAATGGACTTGGGTGGTGGCAAGGGACTCAAGACACCTATTGACCAGTCAACCCACTCATTTGACCAAGTCAACACCCCCAAGTTAACTTTGATCAAACCAAGCCCAAAATGGGGAAGGAGCCAAAACTATCTCAATCCAAGTGGGCTAGACCCAATTAGGATGGACCACTAGCTACAACAAGTAGAAACCAGTTAGAATACCACTCAAATTCTGAAGGTGGTGACTTGGAGAGAGAAAATGGGTGTTTTCGTTAAGGGAGGAGAGAGAAAGAGGGGAGAGTAATGGAGAATGCAAAGAGGCTCCCCATTCCCCCCTAAACTTCTATTCATCTCCCCTGACCCTTCAGAGGAGATTTCCATAAATTCCAACCAGGCCAGTACAATAAAAGACACCAATCCACCTTGGCCAAACAGCCCCCTCCATGGTCATTAATGGCCATTTAGGCTCCATTTGGTTCGGCGGTGGCGGTCGATCCGACGGGTGGAAACAGAGTGTTCGAATCAGAGGGGGAGGTGGTTGCTCCAAACATAGCTTTTTGGGGGCATTTCTCAAGGCGAGAGGGTGGAAATGGAGCAAATGCCGCCAGAGATTCATTTGTTTACTCTCCTTCCGACGACATTTGCCCAAAATAGAGCAGCAAAACACTCAAACAAATATAACCTCAGTGTAGCCTCTTCCACTCCCCAATTCAACCTCCCCATTAGTTTTAGAATCTCCCAAGCAATCAAAACAACTGTTTACTTCACTAGTTTAGGAGGAGAACAAGGGATTTGTCAAGGAAAAAGCTTGGAGTCGTCGGCCATGGCACACCACAGCCACATACGCCGCCAAGCTGGCCTGCAGGTCTAGTCCTTCTCCTTCTCTCCTGTGCAAGATATTTAGATCATTAGGTGGAGAAATTGGGCTCAATTGGTCCCGATCAGTAAGGAGAAAATCCAAGTTTTTCCACGTGTTGAAGTTGGTGACCGGGCGGTCTGGCGGTTTGTCTTGGCGGGTTGAAGACCGCGCGGTCTGGCGGTTTGTCTCAGCCGGCTTGGAGACCGGGCGGTCTAGCGGTCTACCCTGGCAGTCTCTCTTCCTCTCTGGTGGTAGCCGTGCGGTTAGCCCTACTGTCTAACCGCGCGGCTTGTGCGGTTTGTTTTGTATAGTCCGCTTAGTCCTGTAAATTATAGTCCCACATCTCTTATTTGTATTCTCTCATCTCTCCTCCATTCTATATAAAGGAGGGCATACCTTTGTAATAGATACCTTTTTTGGATAATAAAATTTCAATTATTCAAAAGTCTATCCGTTTGTTCTTTTCTTTTCGCTACTTTTAACATGGTATCAGAGCCAGGTTCCATCCAGTTTCTGTCCGGTTCCGTCCGGTCCGCCCATGAGCTCTGTATCCCGGTTCCGTCCGGTCAATCCATGCTATGGGCGAGGGGGGATGTTAATAATAGTCCCACACCGCCAATCCGCTCTGGTCTGATCTGTTTATATGGCAAGGCAACCCTCACCTGTTGAACCGATTTTTCAGGTTGAGTTAGACCAAATCTATAATAGTCCCACACCGCCAATCCGCTCTGGTCTGATCTGTTTATATGGCAAGGCAACCCTCACCTGTTGAACCGGTTTTTCAGGTTGAGTTAGGCCAAATCTAACATGGTATCAGAGGACACGGTCATTTCCTCCTGATTCTGTGCGCTCTCTGCTTCTAGCGGCTTGTTTTCCGCTATCCGCGACCTCTCTCGCGGCTTGCCTTCTCTTCTGTCCGCCGCCCTGTTCGAGCGACTTGTTTCTGTCCGCTGCCCTGTTCGCGCGGCTTGCTTCTTGGTTCTCTTCTCCTACTGCTATTTCGCAGCGACCTGTTTCCTTGTCGCCGCGCTCCTTGCTCTTTCTTGCCTCTCCGGCTTCCTAGTCTTTGCGGCTTGTGTCTACCCGCTGCGGACTTCTTCTCCCTGTCCGCTTCTGCTTTCCCCATATCCGCTTGCCCCTATACTCGCGGTTTGCTGCTGTGATCTGCCTGACCGTGCGGGTTGTTCCTTTCTCACCCGCATCTTGGTCGCGGTCACCTGCTCTTCTCCTCTCTTCTGTTCGCTCGGCCTTTTCAGTCCACGCGACCTCTTCCCCGCTGTGCCTTTGA
This sequence comes from Platanthera guangdongensis, assembly GCA_039583875.1. Taxonomy (NCBI): domain Eukaryota; kingdom Viridiplantae; phylum Streptophyta; class Magnoliopsida; order Asparagales; family Orchidaceae; genus Platanthera; species Platanthera guangdongensis. Next base: position 224,323,139 of record CM077151.1, on the reverse strand, counting down.
CCTCTTGCTAGCCGCTGCTGTTCGCGCTCTACTTGTTGTTCCCTTCTACCCGCTCCTGCTTACTAGTCGCGCCGGTCTCATCTTTTGCCGTGCGACCTGTTCTCTTCTGTTCGCCCGACTTTTTCAAGCCGTGCGACTTCTTTCCCTCTGCTTTGCTTCTTGGTAGCGGCCTTCCTAGCCGCCCGACCTGTTTCTGTTCGCCCGGCTTGGTGCTCTTTTCTCTTCTCGCGGCTTGTTCTTATCGTCGCGGCTTGCTCCTCTCTTGCTTCCATGGCTTTCCCCTCCTCCAGCCTGTCCTCCTCCGTGGTCACCTCTTCTGGTAGTGCTCATGTTGTTACTCGCGGAAGATGGCTCATCGACTCTGGTGCAACCAATCATATGACAGGCAATCCTCAACGTTTCTCTCTTCTTGACACACATGCTCAGTTGCCCCCGGTCATTGTTGCTGATGGATCTCCATCCCCGGTCCATGGGACGGGCATGGTTCAAGTCACTCCATCTCTCTGCCTGGCTGATACCCTCTATGTGCCCAAGTTTCCGTGCAACTTATTATCGGTTACTACTTTATGCAAGCAACTACGGTGTTCTGTCATATTCACCCCTAGCTCTTGTACTTTTCAGGATCCGGACTCCCAACGGACGATTGCTACCGGGACTGAGAGTGGTGGCCTCTACTTCCTCGACAACGTTTCTGCTCTATCCGCCTTCTCCTCCTCCTCTACAGATCTTCTCCAATGGCATCTTCGCCTTGGACATGCTCCTCCCCGAATTCTCCGCCAGCTCTTGCCGCACCTCCCACCTCATCATCCTCCTCTAAACTGTGATGCATGTCAACTTGGCAAACATCACCGCTCATCCTTCCCCCCAATGCAAAGTCGGGGCTCTTCCCGTCCGTTCGACCTCGTTCACTCTGACATATGGGGTCCCGCTCCTAACCTCACCATCGGTCGGGGTAGTTCCTATTTTGTCACCTTCATTGATGATTTCTCTCGATGTACGTGGGTATATCTTCTCAAAGATCGCTCCGAGCTGTTCTCTGTTTGGACCTCCTTTTATTCTATGGTTAAGACTCAGTTTGATACGTCTATTAAACTCCTTCGTTCTGACAATGCTAAGGAGTATCTTAGCCACGACTTCTCCTCCTTTTGTATTCACCATGGCGTTATTCGTCAAACAAGTTGTGTCTACACCTCCCAACAAAATGGGGTGGCGGAACGCAAAAACCGTCACCTCCTTGATGTTGCTCGCACTATGATGACTCAAATGCATGTTCCTCGCTCCTATTGGGGATATGCTGTCCTCCTCTCCTGCTATCTCATCAATCGCCTTCCCTCCACAGTTCTCCACGGTGCTACCCCCTTCTCCATTCTTTATCCAGACAAGGATCCCTTTCCTCTTCCTCTACACATCTTTGGGTGCACCGCTTTTGTGCACTCTCCCGCTGCCACCCGTGACAAACTCTCACCACGTGCCACCAAATGTGTCTTTCTGGGCTACTCTCCCACTCAGAAAGGATATTGCTGCTTTGACCCTGTTACCCGCAAGCAATTTGTCTCTGCGGATGTCACCTTCTTTGCCAATGCCTCTTACTTCTCTCCCGCTTCCTCTTCTACTCCTCCTGATCCTCCTTCTCATACCAACTCATCCATTCCCTCTGCTCCCACTGCTGTTCCACCCTCTCCACCCACTCCACCGTCTTCCCCATCCTCATCCTCTCCACCCTCTACTCCGCTTTCTCCCTCCACTCCGCTGCCATCTCTCTCTACTCCCGGGCAAGCTCTCTCCACCACGGATACTCCGGATACTGAGGCACCTGCTGACCTGGATCTCCCGATTGCTCTTCGCAAAGGGGTTTGGGCATGTACCCAACACCCGCTTGCTTCAGTTGTTTCTTATGATCGTCTTACCCCTGCTCGCAGAGCTTTTGCACTGGCTATCTCGGCCACTGGCACCCCCCATTCCTACCAGGAGGCCCTTACTATTCCTCATTGGAAAGTTGCCATGGATGAGGAGATTGCTACTCTCACTGAACGGGGTACCTGGACCCTTGTTCCTCCTCCTTTCGGCACAGATGTTGTTGGCTGTCGCTGGGTCTTCGTGGTGAAGTTTCTCCCGGATGGCAGTGTGGATCGTTATAAGGCTCGCCTGGTTGCCAAGGGTTTTACCCAAACTTATGGGATTGATTACTTTGACACTTTCTCTCCCGTGGCTCGTCTCAGCACTATTCGGGTTCTTCTCTCTGTGGCTGTCAACAGGGATTGGCCCATCTCGCAGCTAGATGTTAAGAATGCCTTCCTCTATGGTGATCTGCAGGAGGATGTTTACATGGAGCAACCTCCTGGGTATGTTGCTCAGGGGGAGACACGGGTATGCCGGCTAAAGAAGGCTATCTATGGCCTCAAGCAGAGTCCTCGTGCCTGGTTTGACAAGTTCAGTGGCATTGTTGCGGCCATTGGTTTTACAAGAAGCTCAGCAGATCACTCCTTGTTTGTTCGGAAAACCGCCTCTGGTCTTGTTGTTCTTGCGGTTTATGTTGATGACATTCTTCTTACTGGCGATGACCAGGATGGGGTATTGATGACCAAGAAACACCTTCGTCAACATCTGGTCACAAAGGATATGGGCTCCCCCAAATACTTTCTGGGGATTGAAATCTCTAGAAAGCCCAACTCCATGGTCCTTTCACAACGGAAGTATGCTCTTGATCTTTTAAAGGAGGCAGGACTGACTGGTGCTAAACCTGCACGTTGTCCTATGGCTGTTGGAGAAGACAAAACTTGGACAGATGACTCACCTCTTCTCTCCGATCCTACGAGATACCGGCATCTGGTGGGCAAGCTCATATATCTCACGGTAACAAGACCCGACATCTCTTATGCTGTTGGCAAGGTGAGCCAGTTCATGCAAGCTCCGAGGGAGTGTCATCTACAATCTGCTCTGAGGATATTAGAGTATATTAAAGCTGCTCCAGGGAAAGGACTCCTATTTCAGAAAAATGGTCACCTTAGGGTTGAAGCGTACTCTGATTCAAGCTATGCGGATGACAAAGGGGACCGCAAATCGACTTCAGGTTTCTGCACATTTGTTGGAGGCAATCTTGTGAGTTGGAAGAGCAAGAAACAGTCTGTCGTTTCCAGGTCTAGTGCAGAGGCGAAATATCGCAGCATGGCATCGACTACATGTGAGTTGAAGTGGTTGCGGGCTCTCATGCTTGACTTAGGAGAGGTTTACAACTATCCTCTTCCTATGTTCTGTGACAATAAGGCCGCGATACACATTTCCAAAAATCCGGTCTTTCATGAGAGAACAAAACACATAGAAGTCGACTGTCATTTTATTCGGGAAGAAATATTGAAGAAACAGATTTGTACTCCATTTGTCACTTCCGACAACGAGTTGGCAGATGTCTTCACCAAGCCGGTGTCCGCTTCCTTTTTCCACATCTGCGACAAGCTGGGCATGATCGATATATATGCTCCAGCTTGAGGGGGAGTGTTGAAGTTGGTGACCGGGCGGTCTGGCGGTTTGTCTTGGCGGGTTGAAGACCGCGCGGTCTGGCGGTTTGTCTCAGCCAGCTTGGAGACCGGGCGGTCTGGCGGTCTACCCTGGCAGTCTCTCTTCCTCTCTGGTGGTAGCCGTGCGGTTAGCCCTGCTGTCTAACCACGCGGCTTGTGCGGTTTGTTTTGTATAGTCCGCTTAGTCCTGTAAATTATAGTCCCACATCTCTTATTTGTATTCTCTCATCTCTCCTCCATTCTATATAAAGGAGGGCATACCTTTGTAATAGATACCTTTTTTGGATAATAAAATTTCAATTATTCAAAAGTCTATCCGTTTGTTCTTTTCTTTTCGCTACTTTTAACACCACGAAAACAAACCTCTTAGGTTCGACAGAATATGCCCCTCTGACAACTATGCCGCCGCCAGGCGATAGCCATCACCTTAACAGAAGTGGTGGTGGTGGTGGCCAGCTAGGGATACGGCTGGGTGGCCGGGAAATTGTGCTAGAATAGCTCTAGTAAGAGCCAATCCCTGTCGTTGGCTCATCGGGGATGATGAGCAGGCGCTGTCGGATCTGGTTTGATTTGATAAGCGCAGGATAATTATTTAATGTATATGTTTTATTTCATTTGTCACAATTTAATGGTCACATTGTTTAATTTATTAAAAAATAGTTAGAGGCATTTTCTGTAAAACTGTTCAACATAGACAAACTAGCCCATGGTGTCTACTTTCATAAAAAATTTGAATCAACTCTTTTGTACCAATAGTTTTCCCTCAACACTTTTTTTGGTGCAAGGTTTCCAAGGGTTAACCCGAAATTGAAATGAGTGCCCCTAGTGAAACACCTTGTCAAATTGCCTAATTTTTTGACCATAGGTTATTTGTCCATGGTCCACATCATATCCAAAAATTAGAATTTTTGGAGATGATTTTTCTATAATTTTTGCAATAATTTAATAATTCATGTATGTTATTAAAATAGGGTCAATGGACATCAGAAAATTTTTAAACTATGGAGGATGACCAGAGGGTATAATATAAGGGTAAAAATATCAACGCATTTGGAGCTAAATTGATAGGTTATCTTTGGGAGTAAAATTGGCCATTTAAGGTAATAAGCCTAGTTTTTAAGAAAGTGTACTTAGGATGGTTGAGTGGTCAACCCCACAACTAAACAAGGTGAAACTTTGGCCAACACATTGTTATCACTTGTAACAACCCTAGCAATTGATTTGGAAGTATTTAGGGTTGAAATACCATGAGACCTTAGTTCAAACCTTAGGGTTGCCTTTTAGGGTTAATGAATAAAACATGGTCACCTCTCAAAGCCTTGGCTCAAAACTTTGTAGAAGGTTCAATGGGAAGAGAAACCCTTTGGATAATTTAATTAGAATTTTATGAGTATTCCACCCCCCCCCCCCAACAAATCAATTATTTATTAGGATATGAACTTCCCTATCAAGTATCAAATACATGTTTATTACTATTAGATGGTCATGAAACTTTGGCAATAGATCTTTACTGATGTTGTGTATGCCTGCAAATTTTATTATAATTTTAAGTTAAAGATTTTTAGTACCTCCTTTGTAACACTAGAGTTTCTTGATTGGAGAAATAAAGTTTTATAGAACAAACCGAGTACTAGAAAATTCTGAAATTTGACTGGTAAACTTTTTATGTTTCTGTAATGCCTTGTTAATTTTAGTACAACTTTTTGGAAGAGTGTACATAATAATTTCTTCACAAATTTCCCTAGAGGTAAATTATTTTGTAAATTCAAATAAATTATTAACTCTCTTTAGAAAATTATGAAATTTGGGCAGACATGTTTTCTGATCATTATAGTCCTTTGGTAATTTTGTTATAATTTTTGGATGGACAAATCTTGTACTCACTTTGTAAATTGTCATTTTGATTAAAAGGTTTGAATTTAGATTTATGGTAAAATGCCTTTTTGGAAAATTATGAAATTTATACCTTGATGTTGTTTAGGCAATAAGAAGCTTCAGAAATTTTATTAAGGTCATTGCATGTTAGATTCTCATACTTCATGTTCAAAGTCATAGGAGGGATAATTTTTGGAAAATTAAATTAAAGGTTGATTTAATTAGAAAAGATACCTAGTTCTTGTTTGGGGCTCAATATATCATGGTAGACCCCAGTAATAATTATAAGGTTGTAGACAAAGTATTTAGAGTGTTTACCCTCGTACGCTTAAGATCGATCACATGGTCTCCATATAGTGAATTCAAGGTTTCATGATAGTATAGTATACCATATATGAGTGAAATTATAGTGGGTGCACTAGGTTGGGTGAAGTCATGATGAGGTCACCCTGAGGGCCAAGTTCTAAGTAGTCCGAGTAACATGGAGTTGGGGTTGTACTCGGGGTTGAAGGTGTATTGTCTTCTCCCGGGGAATATATAAATTCTCATAAGATTAGCTAAAAGGCAATAATGGAAAGAGATTTGGTAATAAATAGATACTCATAAAAGTAAGTGTCTTGTGAAAGGGAACTTTGGGCTTCAACCCATCATAGTTCCTAGTTCCCTTGAGATCCCTTCATAAGGAATGCCCTGGGCAGTCCAAGGTTAACCTTAAACCATAGGAATAAGCAGACTAAAAGAGTAACCCCGAATAACCACTGTCACTTACACTCACCCCGTCGTTTCAGGAGGATAGTTGGTATAGATTCACGAGCAGTGAGCTCATTATTTGATAGAAGAATGGTTTAATTTTGAAGAGCCGATGGCTCGGGAGCTCTTACAGCATGTGTGCGTGTGCATTAAGTGGTGGGTCCACTGAAAGTGTTTAGTTGCCTACCTAAATCACCTAGAGGGGTATGAATAGGTGAGATGTGCGTCTTTTGCGGAATAAAAAGTTTATATCTATGCACATAACTATCTACCAATCAATCACAGACGAAGCAAGATTTATAGTGGTTACCCAACCTTGGGTACATCCACTTTCTCTCACCGATCTAGCAATACACTAGACTCGGATACTCCACTATCTCGGATTGAAAACCAATCGTACGTCTAGGAACAAAGTTCCTACAAACTTGATCCACAAAACGGATCTACACTCGGAATGTAAAACTTCCTATAATCTCGGAGATAAAAGCTCCTACACTCGGAAAAAATTCTCCTACAAGAATGAAATAGAGCGTATGTAGAAATACAAACAATGAATCTTTATCAGATCTACAAACAATCGGCCTAGATCTTCCCCTTGTAGACTTTGCGGCTTTATTAGAGAGGTGAAGAAAATCTCGGCAAACCAGATCTCGACTTTCTTGGCTTCACACGATCGGATAGAAGATGAGGAATTGAGCGGCAATCTCGATCTGTAAGCCTTCTTGATCTGAATCCACTGAAATCGAATACCCTAGCCGGATGAGAACGATGAGGATCGGCGGCGGCGACTTTCGCTTCTTGGAGAGAGAAAGAGATTCAGAGAACTTAAAAATAATTGGTTGCAAAACTTCTTCTTAGGGTTTGTCAGTTTGACAAGACCTTATATAGGATCTGCGATAACAGTCATAATTAAATCTTAATGGGGTACACGTGGACCAATCACATCAAGGCTCATTAAGAAATCTGTCAATTCCGGACTTAACGAAAAATCAGAAGAAATGAAGCTGATATACTCGAGTGAAGATAAGACTACTCGAGTACTACATAGAGCTACTCGAGTGAACTCAAGATAAATACTCGAGTAAATATTTGGAGAAAATCTTGAAATGAAGAGCAGCTACTCGAGTACAAAGAGACATACTCGAGTGCTAAAACAGTTACACGAGAAGTGGAGTTGGACTACTCGAGTATAATAAATTTTACTCGTGTGAAAAGAAATTGACTACTCGAGAGGTAGAGGAACTACTCGAGTCAGGGACTTAGAATAATTTTTGGAATAGAATCCTGGGTTACTCGAGTAGGTGAACTGAACTACTCGAGAGAATATGAACTACTCAAGTATATGGAAATAACTACTCGAGTAATAGACTTAGAAAAATTCTGAGGGAAGAAAACATAGTTACTCGAGTATAAAACATAGACTACTCGAGTAGTAGATGAACTACTCCAGTACATGACTAAGACTACTCGAGTGAGGAGAAATTACGCGTGACCCAGATTTCTGTAACTCGAGATAAAAGATTCAGACTACTCGAGTACTTATATGACTACTCGAGTAATTTACTTAGAAAATATCTGGAGAAGAAATCCTATAAACTTGAGAATGATACGGAATCTACTCGAGTAGTTAACTTAGCTACTCGAGAGCTATTACTTGATTACTCGAGTTCGAACTTCCTTACTCGAGTATAACAAATTTTTACTTGAGTATAAACTAAGCAATTCACTCGAGTAGGTATATTTTTACTCGAGTAAAATTCTTAGTAAATTCTCTTAATAGAAATCTCTTCTTCTTTGGTGAAACCAACATCAAGTATTTTCAAATTAGTCCTAGTGCGTGAGTATGAAGTGTATCCCAATAGAGAGGCTACACATGAGTCAACACCTTGGATCACATAATGAGGGATTACATTGTATGGTCCTGTGTTTGGTGACCCATTGTATACTGACATTGGTCTACACTTGGCATTAAAATCCTGCAAACACATAACTCAACCAAAGCATCAATACAACTTAATTCATCTTAGTTCAAGGGCGACTTCATCAAATCTAGGTTAATGTGGATACAATACCCAACAATCTCCCCTATTTGTAGAAGTCAGAATCCTTTACACTAAGGTGAATTATAGACAAAAAAAGTGCTAAATAGATAAATCAGTGAAAGCTAGCATAAGACTGTAAACAGGATTATATGACCAAAAGATAGAATAATATAAATGTGATTTTCCAAAGTATCATTTCTACAAAAATCATTTCCACATTCTCATATATCCTTGTAGCTTAGACTTGGTGGTGCAGCCTGTCTTGCTTCTCTTCCTGTCTCCTCTAGTAGCTGTATGGCTTGGGGTTGTATTTAGGAGGTCTTGGAGGAGCAGTAGGGTTATTCCTACCAAATTCTCTATCATACTGTCTCCTCTTAGTCATAGACTTCTCATATAATTCCCATTCCTGGGAGCTGTAATGAATATTCCTACTTTCATGAAAATCCATAAAAAGTTTGAGAGTATCCAAAATGAGGGACTTAGAAGCAGGAGACCAGATTTCTGCAAATTCTGGAGCTTTTCTCTTTTCTGAATGTGGAACTGGGATAGACCTACTAGTAGAGGCACCATCACCATATTTTCTTTTCTTCTTAGAAGTCTGGATCTCAGGAGGAGCATGAAGAAAGATATCTGCAGGGTCATCCTCCCAAAGTTGGGCATACGAATCTGGAGGAAGGCCTTCTTGGCCTTCAAGTCTTGGAGAGAAGGTAGGTTGTTGAGGAGGAGCAGGAGCAGCAATAGGTAGAGGGTTGAGATGATGAGGAATGATATTTGGATCAGCAGTAAACTCAGGAAGGATTTGATTATGCATCCAGACAGCAGTGTCATATATATGGAATTTGACACTCTGAATTTGTCCTAAGACATCATCATGGATCTCTTTCATTTTAGTTTCCCAAAGCTCTTGCTTGAGTGCATCTGATTTTTCTAAATATTCTTTCACCAAACTCTCCCCTTTTATAACTTCTACAGTCAGTGTTGTGATGGCATCATCTTTGAAGGTTCCAGCCTCTTCACAGATCTTCAGCTTAGTAGCTTCAGGTCTCTTATCCAATTCAATCTGATTTCCTACCAGAGTCACACCTTTATCCATAACAAGACCAACATTAGTAATAGTGTGATCTAGAGCCTTTCCACCAATTTGGAAGAGGTGTCTTAGCTGATCAGTATTGTGCTGGATTTCTGCAAATCTCCTACTCATTTCAGTCTCTAGAGCAGTGACTTTGTCAGTAATAGCCTTGAGTGAAGTATCAAAGTAGGTTCTTTGCTCTTAAAGCATAAGAACAAACAGATACATCAAATCATTGGATAAGGTAGTAACAGCAGTAGGAGGAGCACTAAAAGAGGGAACTGGAGGAGGAGGAGCAACCCATGGAGCAATTTCTACAACGGAGACTGAGCTCTTTGCTCTAGTAGTGTGAATCAGGGCATCCCCTTCATCTGTGACCATGGGTATGGAGAAGTCCAGTTTTATCAACGGGGCCTCTGTTGGTTCTGGAGATGGCTCATCAGTAATGAAAATGGTTTCAACCTGCTCTTGGTGTGCAGCAGGAGACTTTGTTGGTGAAGGAGTATGTATTGGAGATTGTACAGGAGTGGACTCTTTTGGTATTTTAGTGGTGGTTTCCATTGGAGAGGGAGGATAAGGAGGAGGAAGATCATCTGCAGTCAGCTCTTCAATCATTTCACTGATGGCAGCTTCTGTTGAGAGTAGGGCATCTTGAAGTTGTTGTTCAGATATAGTTTCTTCTGGAGTCTTAGGAGGTGGAGGAGTAACTGCTGGAGGTGTAGGTATTCTTGCTAGGACAGAAGGAGCAGGCTCCCCCTTAATAGATACACCAGAGGAGCTGGCAATCTGATGTGGAGAGGGAGATGGGGTCTTGTCCTATGTGGCTGGAATCTCTTGAACCTTGGCAGCCTGAGTTGGATTCTGCAGTTTCACTTCCCATCATTGAATGGAGGATATGGAAAATTTCTTCATGTGATGAAGAACAGTCCCTTGTGAGAAGTTGAAAACTTCTGGATTGATTTCGTGGAGAAGTGAGATTATTCTGGAATAATTGAGAGCTTTAATGCTAGCTTTGATCTTATCCAAGATCATCATTCCAAATTGGAATTTCTTCCTACAGACTATAGCTTGCATAATATCAAAGAATGAGAGAGCGATATCTCTGATATAATTTATTTTGCAGAGGAGGACTTTCCCTATTATATCCACAAGTAATTTTCCTTCAGGATTCAGCTGAGACCTTTTGATGTACTCTTCATCAGGAGAAATGCCACAAAACGTACATGTTCTGTCAGACTCATCAGGGCCTAGATGATCTTCTTCATCTACAAGCGGCAATCGAAGAAGTTGAGAAACAGATGTCTTTGTAAGCTTGATTTTGATACTTATGACTGTCGATTTGAGAACAACACCATGTCGCTTAACCTTGACATTTCTGAAGAACTCTGCAACATCTGGAAAGAGGATTTTAGAGGGTTCGTGGAGAATTAAGGAATGTCCAGCGGTGTCGAGAAGGATCATAAGATTGTGGAAATCATCTGAAAGTTCTGCAATTCCGGCGGCAACCAGTTCGGAACCTATGCCAATGATTGAAGAGGCGGCCATGATTCAGAAGGTCTTGGAGAAACTACAATGGGGAGGAGGAATACGCGGCTCTGCAACTTCTTGACGGAAGACGAAGCGACAGTCGGCTTTACTCGAGTGAGGAAATGATTTTGTGTAGAAGGATTATAGAATTTCCGATTTATATAACCCTAAGTTTATGTCTAATTAAGAGATAAATGATGGAATCATATCTTAGAAGTGGCATCATAAGCCTCGGGTTGCGAATAAGAAAATTTGAATCAAGGAAGAAAAGATGGCCGACACATACTCGAGAGACTTGATATTTGTAACACCCCCTATCCGTCGCATAGCATATAGCAGTAGGTCCGCCCGGGGCCCGACGCCGTATACCACAGACAGACCGGGTGGTTACTCATGGAAACCTTCCAACCATCACGTCCTACACAGAGCATTCTAGCGGAAGCAGATTAATAAATTGCATTAAAGAACCCAGCACTAAAGCATGAATGTCCACTAATACCAAATAGGAATGTTGTACATACACAAGTACAAGCCTTAAGGCCTTACAAAATGGTTCACTTGATATTACATGATTTACAAACCACGGCACGCAGGCCGGTCATACATGAATAAATCAGTAAACACTCTAATTTGGCCTTCGAGGGGCGGCTTTGCAAATTGGGCTTTAGCCCGCTACTGACCGCTTGGTCCAGCAGCACCTGCAAGCAACAAACCACCGCACGGTGGCAAAACAAGGCAACGGTCAGCAATGCTGACCAAATTATAACGATCCCGCCCCCAACTCGGGGCGGCGATGCTCCTTCCCTGCATTTCATTAGCATACGCGAGCAATAAATCAATATTCATTTCATCACAGGCGTAGGCTCATACGACCACACACCCCGTGTACTTAGGGCACATTCTCGGTGAACAAAGTCTAAGTCTGCCGACTCATCACCATCCCTTTAGACGGCCAATCAATGAGCAGTTTGTCTTCCCGGCATGGGTTCACGGTAATTAAAACCGTAGACCGCCGAAGACCCTCATTTATGCCAACGTCTCTAATCCGAACGACATAGAACGGGTACGGTTCCATCTAACCCGTGCTCACAACGCAATGGTTATTTAAACCATATGCGCCCGCAACGGTAATTTAAACCATATGCGCAGGTCACACTTCTCCCGAGTCCCGTTTCCATCACAATTCACATAACTCGGTTATGTTCAAGTTGGCTCTCAGGCCACCAAGTTGGCAAGATAACGCATCTGACCAGTTTTCCGGGTGCACCTTTGGGTTAATCCCCAAGGCTCCCTGATGCAATCTACAGTGTAGAAAACCCGAAAAACAACCAATAGCACGGAGTCTTCTCCGGCATTATGCAATGCAACATCACCGATCCAGCCCAACATGTCCGGATAGGCTTCACACATCATGCCTATGTCCGTTCTCGCTTACGGACTCTACACAACGGGGACTTTACATATCTACCCGAAGGAACGCCTCCAACTCACCGCAAACTCGCGAGAGCGGGCTTCCTATGCAAAGAAGGAGAGCTACACATGCTCAAGAAGAGAATCGTTACCCTAGCATTCTTCTTTGGCTCCATGGAAAAGTAAGCGGATGAAAAGCACCGCACTCTCTTCGCCTCCGTGGATCCGGAGTCGGCTCGCGATTTAGAGCTTCGAAGCTCCTCCAATGGCCGGATCTAGCTTCTTCTTCCTTCCTTGGCTCTCATCTCTCTCTAAGCTTTAGAAAGATAACCACTCAAGTAACAGTGAGGGTTTCTAAGGCCCAATCCCGGGTATATCCCATCAGGAACAACCCCCAGCCGTTGGATCACAAATTAAAGAAACGAACGGCTTTGATTCAGGACTGAAATGTCCAATCTGGACCGAACACGACCTGGCACACGCCCGTGTCCAGGGCCGTGTGCCTCATTCGCCGTCAAAATCGACATGCCTGGAACAACACACGGGCATCAAACACGCGCGTGTTCGACCTGACACGCCCGTGTTCCACCTGACACGGCCGTGTGGCCAGCTGTGTACCCCCATCGATTTATCCCGGAAACAACCCGAGAACTACACGGGTTCTAGGACACGCCCATGTCCTAACCCGTGTCCACTCAAACACGCCTGGGCTCCAGTCCGTGTACACGGTCTCGACACTCGACACTTCGTCGAGCGAAGTTCGTCGACCTCACGACACAGCCTTGGACACGCCCATGTCCTAGTCCGTGTGCCTTGTCTCGACACATCGTCGAGCAAAATTTGTCGACTCCATAGGACGAGTGTCGACACGGGTCGACACGCCCTGCGACACGCCCATGTCGCAGGCCGTGTGCCATGTCTCAACACTTCGTCGAGCGCAGAGTGTCGACTTCGCAGGCTGAGTGTCGACACGGGCCGACACGCCCTGCGACACGCCCGTGTATCCAGTCTCGACATAATGTCGAGCGTAAAATGTCGACTTCGCCGGCTGAGTGTCGACACAAGACTGACATGCCCTGGGACACACCCGTGTCCCAGGCCGTGTGCCTCCTGCCAGAACCCAAAACTGGCCTAAAACGTCCCCCGTCGCTACTTTGAGTTTCGGGGCGTTACAACTCTCCCCCTCTTAAAAGAATTTCGTCCTCAAAATTATATAAAGGAAAGACATGTACAAAACCAAAATTTGTACCTGAGCGGAACAACTCCGGATACTCGTCAAGCATAGTCTGCTCTCGCTCCCAAGAGAGCTCCTCACGACCGCAATTGTCCCATCGGACTTTGACCATCCTGATCTCTTTATTGTATAGCCGCTTGACCTCTGAGTCCTCAATCCGCACTGGCTTGACTTTTGTCGTCAGCCCACTATCCACCGGCACTTGATCAACTGCGATCACTTGCATAGGCTCTTGCACCGCCTTCCGAAGCACCGAAATATGGAATACATCATGTAATCCACCAAGCTCCACTGAAAGCTTCAACCGATAGGCTGCTTCACCAACTCGCTCCAGAACCTCAAACGGCCCAAGGTACCTCGGGCTTAGCTTTTTCAATCGCCGCACCCGCGAGACACCCTTGAACGGCTTGATCTTTAAGTACACATAGTCGCCCACAGCGAACTCCACGTTCCTGTGCTTGGCATTATAGTACTTCGCCTGCCGGTCCTGAGCGATAAGCAACCTCTCCCGAATGGTTCTCACCAAATAAGTAGAATCCTCCACTTCTAAATGCTTATACAACTTTGACTCACCCGTTTCTAGCCAATACAATGGCGTGCGACATTTTCTACCATATAGGGCCTCGAAAGGCGCCATTTGAATACTCGCTTGGTAGCTATTATTGTACGCGAACTCCACCAAATAAAGATGGTCTTCCCATTTCTTTCCAAAATCCAAGACACACATGCGAAGCATGTCTTCCATAGTTCTATTGACCCTCTCGGTCTGCCCTTCCGTTTGCGGATGGAAGGCTGTGCTGAATTTCAACTTTGTCCCCAACATTTGTTGCACTAGTCTCCAATCATTGGACGTGAACCGCCCATCTCGGTCACTCACGATGCTGCGGGGCACACCATGAAGCCGTACAATGTTATCCACATACAGCTTTGCCAACTTCTCCACCGGATCATCCTTCCTATGTGGAATAAAATGCGACACCTTCGTTAGCCGATCAACAACCACCCAAATGGCGTCGTTCCCCTTTTGCGACCTTGGCAAACCGTGCACAAAGTCCATAGAGATGTCGTCAAATTTCCACTCCGGAATAGGCAAGGACTTCAGAAATCCTCCAGGATTTTGGTACTCCGCCTTCACCAAGGCAAAAGTTTGGCACTTCGCTATGTATAGCGCCACATCCTTCTTCAAACCCGGCCACCAAAACAGTTTCTTGACATCACGGTACATCTTCGTGCTCCCCGGGTGAATTGAGTACTTAGTGTGGTGTGCCTCGTACAACAATTCCACCCGCAAATCGCCCACACTTGGGACGCACAGACGACCGTCTTTCCAAAGCTATCCGTCCTCCACAACGAATTGGGAATTTGACCCATCCAGAGCCTCTACCATGAACTGCTTCATATGAACATCCATATCCAAAGACTGCCAAATCCGATCAGCCAGGTCATATTGGACTTCAGTCCAATTCAGAACTGCTTCAGCACTTGATTGCCTATCCACACAAACAATCTCCAACGCCTCCAACTCCCGCACCAACCGCTCATCATGCACCGATAGCCAATTGGCTTGAGCTGGGGCTCGACTACTCAACGCGTCCGCAACCGCATTCCCTTTACTAGGCACGTAGTGGATCTTGAATGTATAGTCTCCCAAGAACTCCATCCATCTACGCTGCCGCATATTCAGATCCTTCTGATCAATCAGATACTTCAAGCTCTTATGATCGGTGTAGATATCAATCTTCACACCGTACAAATAGTGTCTCCATAGCTTTAAGGCAAAAATCACGGCCGCTAACTCCAAGTCATGGACCGGATAATTCCTTTCATGCACTTTTAGCTGTCTCGAGCCATAAGCTATTACACTTCCGTGTTGCAGTAGCACGCAACCCAAACTGCTGCCCGAAGCGTCGCTATAAATCTCATAGCCTTCGGTCAACCGACACTTCAACTCCTCAAAAGCTCGCGCGCACTCCGGCGTCCAAATGAACTTCTGCTCCTTCCTCGTCAAAGTAGTGAGAGGTAACGCTATCCGCGAGAAGTTCTCTACGAAGCTCCTATAATAGCCGGCAAGCCCCAGAAAGCTCCGGACTTTCGTTACCGTAGCAAGCTCAGGCCACTCCCGTATCACAACAATCTTCACCGGATCCACAACAATACCCTCTCCACTCACTATATGGCCGAGGAACACCACTGAGGATAACCAAAACTCGCACTTCGAGAACTTGGCATACAGTTGATTCCTCCTTAGCGTCTCTAAAACTAAATGAAGATGCTTAAAGTGATCTTCCTCACTTTGCGAGTATACCAAAATATCGTCGATGAAGACGATCACAAAATGGTCCAAGTACTCCCTGAAAGTCCTGTTCATCAAATCCATGAACACTAACGGCGCATTAGTCAGCCCAAACGGCATGACTGTAAACTCATAATGCCCGTATCTCGTACTAAACGCTGTCTTCGGGATATCACACTCCCTTATTCGCAGCTGATAGTACCCAGCCTTGATATCCAACTTCGAGTACACCGTCGACCTGACCAACTGATCAAAAAGATCATCGATCCGGGGGATCGGGTACTTATTCTTCTCCGTCAACTTGTTGAGCTCCCGATAATCAATACATAGCCTCAAGCTTCCATCCTTCTTCTTAACAAAGAGGACCGGTGCGCTCCAAGGCGAAGAACTTGGGGGCACATACCCTTGCTCCAACAACTCTTGCAGTTGAACTTTCAGCTCCGCCATTTCCTTAGGCGCTAGCCGATAAGGAGATCGTGACACAGGCTTTGCACCTGGCACTAGCTCAATCGTGAAATCTATCTCCCGCTGAGGCGGGGCTCCAGGAAGATCTGCGGGGAGCACATCAGGGTATTCCGATACCACTGAAATACAATCCAACGCGGGCTTCAGATTCGCAACCTCCACTAGTGTAAAGAACAGTTCTGCACCGACACGAACCACCTTCACCACCTGAAGATCAGACATCAACGTCTTGCTCGACCCCTTTATGCCCGTAAAAGTCGTTTCACGACTTGCTCCCAGCTTGACTTCCTTGCGACCGCAATCGATATAGGCTTGCTGCTCCGAGAGCCAGTCCATGCCAAATATAATGTCGAACTCCACCAACAGAAGTAACGACGCCTGCAGATCGAACTCTTGATTCCCAATACGAATCTTAACATCGCAGATCCTATCCGCGCTGATCGAACACCCGTTGGGCAAAAACACATCCAACTTATCCTTTGTCATCGAAGAAGGGACTCCGATGCGTGATATAAATCCTTCGGACAAGAAGGAGTGTGAAGCTCCCGTATTGAAAAGTTCTCTAGCCGAATTTTCACAAATCAAAACAAATCCTAAACAAGCATTGCTAAGGTAACATGTGCATAACAAGTATTTAAAGAAATTGACTTGCTATAAATTAAACCGTACCTATCACCACATCAGCCTGTATGATGGCCTCCTGTTGGCCAAGATTATACACCCTTGGTTGGGCCAGAGCATAGTGGGATGCGGTCGACTCCACCGCCTTACCCTTCTCTTCATAAGTAGCTCCCGGCTTTCTTTCGGACTTGGGACGTCCGCTCCAACAATCGCGGGCAAAGTGCCCCGTCTTTCCACAAGTAAAACATGCCCCTGGGGTCCGACTCGTAGTCGCCCTAGGAGCACCAGAAGGAGCTGGACCCGAAGTCTTATGCTTCTTGAAGAATCTTTGATAGCCAGACTTTGAAGTAGTCGGCACTTTGAACCCAGATTTCTTGTCACCAACATTCCTCTTCGCTTGAACGTTCTTCATGTCTTTTTCTAAGGACCGGGCTGTGTTGACCAAGGTCAAGAAACCCTACGTCATCGGTCCCGAGAGTAGTAACCTCAACTCATCTCTCAAGCCTTCGTAGAATCGATTCGTCTTGCGCTCCTCATCCGCGATGGTGGAGCTAGCATATCGACTCAAACGAGTAAACTCATGGAGATATTCATCCACGCTCTTCTCACCCTGAACCAACTTCAGGAACTCGTTCTCCAACACTATCCTTTGCACCGAAGGGAGGTATCGAGCCAAGAACAATCTCGAGAACTCCTCCATCGAGACATCAACAAGTTGCATACCTCTCAATAAGTGCAGCTCCAATCCTTCCCACCACATTCGCGCTTCACCGTCCAGAAGGAACGTAGCGATGGTGGTCATTTGCCACTCCTCCGTCTCCGTTGCTGTCATGACTGATGAATTGTAAATATACCTATTTTTCTGTACATTAATTTAGTCATTTTCATTTCTTTTCGTCTTTTTTATATATTTTTGGTTAATAAATTGCTCCTTTTTTGTAAATAATTTTGCTGACTTGCTTTATTTTTATTTTTCAGAAAAAATCAAAATCTGCCAAAAATTGACATGTCACGCCCGTGACAAATTGGTCACGCCCGTGACCAGGGCGTGACACGTCAAATTCCAGTCAATCAGCAAATTTTGAAGAGCAAAGCTTGACACGCCCCCTGTCACGCCCGTGTCACCCGACACGGGGCGTGACCCAAGCCCGTGTCCACCCGCTCAACGTTTTCATCTCAACGATCATCGACACCAGCCGACACGCCTAGCGTCACGCCCGTGACCTAGGGCGTGACACCTCTTTCCGCTCGACGATTTTCAACTCGACACTTTCAGCTCGACATTCGTCGAGTGTCGACACCAGCCGACACGCCCAGAGTCACGCCCGTGACCTGGGGCGTGACCTTTCCAGCTAGCCCGACAAGACCTGCCCGAAGACTTTCGGCGCAACCCGCGCCCAGATCAACCTGCTTGACACGCCCAGCGTCACGCCCGTGACCTGGGGCGTGACCACTGCGAGACCGACACGTGTCCAGCCCGAAGTCCACTTTCCCGTCAAATCGCCGGCCGCCTTCGCAAATAGTACTGTCACGCCCCCTGTCACGCCCGTGACCAAGGGCGTGACCCATGTAAATTTTTTCTATAAATTCAGAGCTTCTGCTTAGGATTTCTGTTCCCTTTTTGAACCACTTTGCTTAGGGTAGGTGCTGCCGAATTGCCTTCTCATGCTATGTAAGGGATTTTCTTCCCCCTCTCTTAGTGTTTGTTTTTAGCTTTCTTGTAATCACTTTTTCATTAATAAAATGCGTTAGTTTTTTCTCTCTTTGCATAGCTTGGAATCCATTCATGCGCCCTACTCGAAGTGATTTTTAATGTTTGTTCTTATTTTGTTTTTCTTTTATGTCTTCTAAATCTTTTTAGCTTTTAACTTTTGTCTAATTTCTAGCCGTTATAATCGCAATTTTATTTTCATGCAAATACTTGTTTAGGTTTACTTTATTATTTTTACTTTGTTTTCATTCCTATAAGTTTATAAAACAATGTTTTAAAAGGTGATTTTTAATTTTCTTTTAACTTAGGCTCTTTAGGATTGTAAAACTTTTCGTTCTCTTTTAGTCTTATTTCCACTTTTTAGGCGTTTCTATAAAATTATAAGAATGAAAACATAATCGTTTTAATTTTTCAAGCATTTTTCATTTTTGTTTTTATTTCAAATTTTTTTTTCCTTATTTACTTTTTTCGTTCTCTTTTTATGCATTTCTACCGCATTCTAGCGGTAGAAATGTATTCGTTTTAATTTTTTGTGCACTTTGATTTTTCGTTTAAACTTTTGCCCCTTTTATTTTTATTTCAGCTTTTTATGCATTTCTCCCGCATTCTAGCGGTAGAAATGCAGTTGTTTTCATTTTTAGACAACTTAGTTTTTTTACATTTTTCTGTACTTGTGCGCATTTATTTCCGCCTACTCGTTAAGAGTTAAATGGCGCTCGCTTATTTTACTTTCTGTAGAGTGCGTGAGTTTGTAATTTTCTTTCTTTCCGCCTACTCACTTGAGTTAAATGGCTGGATTTTATTTCGGTAGAGTGTGTTTACTTTCTTGTAGAGTGTGTGTGTTTTCATTTATGTCGAGAGAGCGTGTGCGTGTGTTTTACTTTCCTGTAGAGTGCGTGCGTGTGTTGCATTTATTTAGTCCTACTCGTTTGAGTAGGACCCGCTTTCTTTCTCCCGCCCACGCATTTGCGCCGGGACTCGCACTTTACAGCTTTCTTCAGTCCTACTCGTTTGGGTAGGACTTGCAATTTTCAGCTTTCCTTTACTGCTTTATTTTACTGCTTTCATTTCCTGCTTTCTTTATCGCTTTATTTACTGCTTTTCACCGCAAGCCGTCCCCATTCCGATGAGTGGCTAACCGTTCTTAGCCCTCGGCATCGAAGAGCATTGGGACAGATAAAATAGCTTAAAATAATTAAAGGTCTAATTTTTCTAATTAATTAAAAGTACTTAAGGTTTGCCCGGGGTTAACGACGTGTAGGACCACATATCGATGTGTGGGCCCTATTTTCGTAGTCCATATGCTAGCTAGCCGAGAGGCCGTGCATATGGACCGATCACCCCTTGGCAAAGAGAGTTCCGCACTAACCCTCGAGAGAGGAGGCGCGCCAACTCTACCGGATTGGGTTCCCCACCCAATAGCGGGGTTCTTAGCGTAATGCGGGCATTAAGAGGAATCCTTCGTCGGACGAGAGCCCGGTCGAATAGTCTTAGCGTTCAGGTGAGCGATAGTCCTAGAGATATGTGAGCTCATTTTAGTGGAACCTCCACGGCCAAGTCTCCGCCTTAATTAATTAGAAATTTAGGAGCTCTTTTTATTTAAAGTCTATTTTAGTTCATTTGTTTTCTCGGTGCCATCGAGCTAAGCTCTTCATCGGTACCACCTTCAAGCTTTCTTTTTATGCTTTCTTTTTATGTTTTCTGCCTTTCTTTTATATATATAAATACCCGACAAGTATTATCGGTAAAATAATAGTCCCCTCCAGGGAAGAGTAGAAATAATCGAACCAACCCCGAGAACAATACTACCTCGATATTCCATCCGGAATATCCTGTACTACTCACGATAGGTGCACTTGCCTCCTTTCGTTAAAACTCGATCTAACCCGTTTTATATGCAAATAAATAAATACGCGCGCCCCGTTTTCTAAATAAAATCACTTCGCTTTTTTCTCAAATAAAACCGCCGGGTCGCCGCGTGACCGTAAATAATTTTGGAGTTTTAACCATCAAGTTTTTGGCGCCGTTGCCGGGGAAATTGTCGTTTCGTTATTTTGAACCCTGGAAATCTATTAATTTTACTTATATTTATAATTATAACAAAAATTAAAAATGGCCAACAAAAATATAAAAATAATAATAATAATAAAAACTATAAAAAAAATATTACAAAATTATAAAACAAAAAAAATGTGAAAACTTATAAAACTAAAAAAAAAAATTTTTTGCAAAACCTTAAAAACTTAAAATAAATAAAAAAACAAAAACTATAAACCTAAAAAAAAACTAAACTCAAAAAAAAAACTAAAAATCCAAAAAATGAAAAAAAAAAACTTAACAAAAAAAATATTTTTATTTTCATTATTGTTTTTAAAAAAAAAACAAAAAAAAAACACTATAAAACAAACAAAACAAAAAAAATTCGAAAAAATGAAAAAACTTAACAAAAAAAAATAATCACAAAAAACTATATTTTCATGAAAAAAAACAAAAAAAAATGAAAATAAAAAAAAAACTAAAAACTAAAACACCTACCTAAAAACAACAACAAAAAATAATAAAACATCCTTAAAAACAAAAAATTACATGTGTATATATTTTATCTTTTTATTTTCTTTTAATTTGTTTTATTTTATTTTGTTTCGCTTCGGCGCACTTCCATTCTTGTGCACGCTAGGGATGCGCATTTCCATCACACTCACGTAGCTAAGGCCTTAGCTACCTTCGAGTCGCCCACACACTTACTCCCTACCGCCCGCACACTTTAGGCCGAGTTTATCTTTTTTTTGTTTTTTCTGTTATCGTTTTTCTTCTTCTTCTAACAATAAATGCAGGGTTTCGACCCGGGCATCCCCGTACTCATCTTCAGGGAAGCTCCTACCCTCCCTTTTTCTTTTTATACTTATTATATTTTGTATATTATCTGTTCCGCATACTTAGATTGCAACATTGGGGACAATGTTGGGTTTAAGTATGTGGGTGTTTTCCTATTCTGCACTTTTTATATTCTGTACTTAACAAAACATAAAAAAAAAATTTGCAAAAATCAAAAACTAAAACAAAAAAAAAATTTTCATTATTTTTTAAAAAAAACCTTAAAAAACAAAAATTAATAAAACCAAAAAATTCAAAAAAAAAAAATTTTAAAACTTTTTTGTAAAAACTATTTTCTCTTCCCCCCCCCATCTTCTTATTTGTAAAAGCTTGCATTCTGCCTGCCCGCGACGTTCGACTCATCGAACCAACCATTCAAATAAGAGTCTGTTCGCGGGCTGCATTTGAGTTTTTACTGTACCCCTTTTTTGTAAAAATCTCTCTTTCCCCACTATCTTCTTTTAATAACACTTCTTTCTCTCCTCATTCTTATAAATTACTTATCATAAAACACTAAAAATCAAAAAAATTAAAAAAACCAAAAATACCAAAAAAAGATAATAACTCTAAAAATCTTAAAAAGATAATAATTAAAACACACAAAAATGATAAAAACTCTAAAAATTCCAAAAAAATGTTTTGTTAAATTATGTAACAAAATAATTCGAATATACCATATCTTAACCCTTTTTGCTTTCCAAAAATCTAGTTTCGAGTTAATTTATATGCGAATTTTAGTTATTCTTTGCTTACTATTCGTTTATTAATTAAAGTTCGATAGATATAAGTGTCTGGGGTTAAGATTTAAAGAATTTTTTATGTCTTTTCCTTATAATAGAGAACTTGTTTTTCACCACCACTTCTAATTTTATAAATAGAAGCTCGTTTTTTATGTTAGAAAATAACATCCATGGATTTCAATTATTTCTACTCTTTGCTTTTAGAAACATTGGAACGTTCATTTTAAAAAGGTTGCTCTCAAAACTTTTTTATTAAAATCTAGTTTTCTTTTTGAAAAAACTAAACCCACTTCCTTTTTTTCATGTCTTACTTGACATGTTTACCCCTATCCCTTAAAAGATCTTATGTCAATGGGAATAAGATTTCATTCCGTAAACATAGGCACCCAATATTTAAAAAAAATTATATGTTATGGAGTAAGAGGATAAAATTCATTACTTCTACACATATACATTGGGTTATTTATTTATGAAGAAAGAAAAAAAAATAAATTATTATGTGTTAGGAAAATAAGATTTCATTTTCCTAACTATCCAAAAAAAATTGGAGGTTCGAGAAAAAATTACCTCACCTCAATATTCAAGCCTTCTTCATAAACCACCAAACCACTTAGCCTATTTCAATGATTCTAGAATTAATTTAAAATTTTTTGAGAGCATAACTTTTAAATTGCATTATTTCCTTTAACTTCTTTTAAGCTAAGGTTTTTTATTTAAATCCAATCCATCTTTGTTAAACTAACAAAAATGAATTTTTGCTTTCTATTTTATTTTATCTAGAAGTATTTTTGAAACTCTTCCTCTATTTATAACATTTCATAAATTAGGATTTAATTCTTTAACCCCGGATATTTATTTTGATCTTACTTTTAATTAATTCAAGCGGTAGCTAAACTTAGGATTTCTTTTATTCCTTATAAGTTCATCTCCAACTTTTGCTCTGGAATAGCAAAAGCTTAAGTATGGGGGTATTTGATGAATTGTAAATATACCTATTTTTCTATACATTAATTTAGTCATTTTCATTTCTTTTCGTCTTTTTTATATATTTTTGGTTAATAAATTGCTCCTTTTTTGTAAATAATTTTGCTGACTTGCTTTATTTTTATTTTTCAGAAAAAATCAAAATCTGCCAAAAATTGACATGTCACGCCCGTGACAAATTGGTCACGCCCGTGACCAGGGCGTGACACGTCAAATTCCAGTCAATCAGCAAATTTTGAAGAGCAAAGCTTGACACGCCCCCTGTCACGCCCGTGTCACCCGACACGGGGCGTGACCCAAGCCCGTGTCCACCCGCTCAACGTTTTCATCTCAACGATCGTCGACACCAGCCGACACGCCTAGCGTCACGCCCGTGACCTAGGGCGTGACACCTCTTTCCGCTCGACGATTTTCAACTCGACACTTTCAGCTCGACATTCGTCGAGTGTCGACACCAGCCGACACGCCCAGAGTCACGCCCGTGACCTGGGGCATGACCTTTCCAGCTAGCCCGACAAGACCTGCCCGAAGACTTTCGGCGCAACCCGCGCCCAGATCAACCTGCTTGACACGCCCAGCGTCACGCCCGTGACCTGGGGCGTGACCACTGCGAGACCGACACGTGTCCAGCCCGAAGTCCACTTTCCCGTCAAATCGCCGGCCGCCTTCGCAAATAGTACTGTCACGCCCCCTGTCACGCCCGTGACCAAGGGCGTGACCCATGTAAATTTTTTCTATAAATTCAGAGCTTCTGCTTAGGATTTCTGTTCCCTTTTTGAACCACTTTGCTTAGGGTAGGTGCTGCCGAATTGCCTTCTCATGCTATGTAAGGGATTTTCTTCCCCCTCTCTTAGTGTTTGTTTTTAGCTTTCTTGTAATCACTTTTTCATTAATAAAATGCGTTAGTTTTTTCTCTCTTTGCATAGCTTGGAATCCATTCATGCGCCCTACTCGAAGTGATTTTTAATGTTTGTTCTTATTTTGTTTTTCTTTTATGTCTTCTAAATCTTTTTAGCTTTTAACTTTTGTCTAATTTCTAGCCGTTATAATCGCAATTTTATTTTCATGCAAATACTTGTTTAGGTTTACTTTATTATTTTTACTTTGTTTTCATTCCTATAAGTTTATAAAACAATGTTTTAAAAGGTGATTTTTAATTTTCTTTTAACTTAGGCTCTTTAGGATTGTAAAACGTTTCGTTCTCTTTTAGTCTTATTTCCACTTTTTAGGCATTTCTATAAAATTATAAGAATGAAAACATAATCGTTTTAATTTTTCAAGCATTTTTCATTTTTGTTTTTATTTCAAAAAACTTTTTCCTTATTTACTTTTTTCGTTCTCTTTTTATGCATTTCTACCGCATTCTAGCGGTAGAAATGTATTCATTTTAATTTTTCATGCACTTTGATTTTTCGTTTAAACTTTTGCCCCTTTTATTTTTATTTCAGCTTTTTATGCATTTCTCCCGCATTCTAGCGGTAGAAATGCAGTTGTTTTCATTTTTAGACAACTTAGTTTTTTTACATTTTTCTGTACTTGTGCGCATTTATTTCCGCCTACTCGTTAAGAGTTAAATGGCGCTCGCTTATTTTACTTTCTGTAGAGTGCGTGAGTTTGTAATTTTCTTTCTTTCCGCCTACTCACTTGAGTTAAATGGCTGGATTTTATTTCGGTAGAGTGTGTTTACTTTCTTGTAGAGTGTGTGTGTTTTCATTTATGTCGAGAGAGCGTGTGCGTGTGTTTTACTTTCCTGTAGAGTGCGTGCGTGTGTTGCATTTATTTATTCCTACTCGTTTGAGTAGGACCCGCTTTCTTTCTCCCGCCCACGCATTTGCGCCGGGACTCGCACTTTACAGCTTTCTTCAGTCCTACTCGTTTGGGTAGGACTTGCAATTTTCAGCTTTCCTTTACTGCTTTATTTTACTGCTTTCATTTCCTGCTTTCTTTATCGCTTTATTTACTGCTTTTCACCGCAAGCCGTCCCCATTCCGATGAGTGGCTAACCGTTCTTAGCCCTCGGCATCGAAGAACATTGGGACAGATAAAATAGCTTAAAATAATTAAAGGTCTAATTTTTCTAATTAATTAAAAGTACTTAAGGTTTGCCCGGGGTTAACGACGCGTAGGACCACATATCGATGTGTGGGCCCTATTTCCGTAGTCCATATGCTAGCTAGCCGAGAGGCCGTGCATATGGACCGATCACCCCTTGGCAAAGAGAGTTCCGCACTAACCCTCGAGAGAGGAGGCACGCTAACTCTACCGGATTGGGTTCCCCACCCAATAGCGGGGTTCTTAGCGTAATGCGGGCGTTAAGAGGAATCCTTCGTCGGACGAGAGCCCGGTCGAATAGTCTTAGCGTTCAGGTGAGCGATAGTCCTAGAGATAGGCGAGCTCATTTTAGTGGAACCTCCACGGCCAAGTCTCCGCCTTAATTAATTAGAAATTTAGGAGCTCTTTTTATTTAAAGTCTATTTTAGTTCATTTGTTTTCTCGGTGCCATCGAGCTAAGCTCTTCATCGGCACCACCTTCAAGCTTTCTTTTTATGCTTTCTTTTTATGTTTTCTGCCTTTCTTTTATATATATAAATACCCGACAAGTATTATCGGTAAAATAATAGTCCCCTCCAGGGAAGAGTAGAAATAATCAAACCAACCCCGAGAACAATACGACCTCGATATTCCACCAGGAATATCCTGTACTACTCACGATAGGTGCACTTGCCTCCTTTCGTTAAAACTCGATCTAACCCGTTTTATATCCAAATAAATAAATACGCGCGCCCCGTTTTCTAAATAAAATCACTTCGCTTTTTTCTCAAATAAAACCGCCGGGTCGCCGCGTGACCGTAAATAATTTTGGAGTTTTAACCATCAATGACTCTCTTCACCCTGGAGAGCCAGTCTTCAGCTTGAGATGGGGTTCCCAACCCCGAGAATACCGGAGGGTTAAAGCTCATTACATGCTTAAGCTGCCTCTCGGTTGCCCTCCTTGGCACCAACGGTTCCATTACCACTTGTTACACTCTCCTCGGCTCAGCCTCTTGCAGCGGTACCTGCTCCATCGCAGGAGCGGGCTGCTGCGTTTGCCTTGCAGGCTGCGCATTAATCATGGCCAACACTGCTTCGGCCACCAATCGTATGGTCTCAGCCGATAGAGGTGTTGCAGGAGCTTCATTAGGTGCACTGCTAGCCTCAGAAACTCGGCGTTCCGACGGCCCAGCACCACTTCTGGTCACCTATAGTGGTACAAAACACCGTTAAGCGACAAAATAAAATTACAAACAGCAATTATAGGAACACGCAGGTTCCTCAAACACGTGTATTTTCATTCCTAAGTGGACATTCATGGGTTCTTTTACTGTTATAACGATGACGCACACACATGTGCTCACCACCCCTTAAAAAGAATTCGGCCACGAATTCAGTTTAAGCCCGACCAAAAACAGTAGTCTGATACCAAATTGTAACACCCCCTATCCGTCGCATAGTATATAGCAGTAGGTCCGGCCGGGGCCTGACGCCGTATACCACAAATAGACCGGGTGGTTACTCATGGAAACCATCCAACCATCACGTCCTACACAGAGCATTCTAGCGGAAGCAAATTAATAAGTTGCATTAAAGAACCCAGCACTAAAGCATGAATGTCCACAAATACCAAATAGGAATGTTGTACATACACAAGTACAAGCCTTAAGGCCTTACAAAATGGTTCACTTGATATTACATGATTTACAAACCATGGCACGCAGGCCGGTCATACATGAATAAAGCAGTAAACACTCCAATTAGGCCTTCGAGGGCCGGCTTCGCAAATTGGGCTTTAGCCCGCTATTGACCGCTTGGTCCAGCAGCACCTGCAAGCAACAAACCACCGCACGGTGGCAAAACAATGCAACGGTCAGCAATGCTGACCAAATTATAACGATCCCGCCCCCAACTCGGGGCGGCGATGCTCCTTCCCTGCATTTCATTAGCATAAGCGAGCAATAAATCAATATTCATTTCATCACAGGCGTAGGCTCATATGGCCACACACCCCGTGCACTCAGGGCACATTCTCGGTGAACACAGTCTAAGTCTGCCGACTCACCACCATCCCTTTGGACGACCAATCAATGAGCAGTTTGCCTTCCCGACATGGGTCACGGTAATTAAAACCATAGACCGCCGAAGACCCTCATCTATGCCAACGGCTCTAATCCGAACGACATAGAACGGGTACGGTTCCATCTAACCCGTGCTCACAACGCAACGGTAATTTAAACCATATGCGCCCGCAACGGTAATTTAAACCATATGCACAGGTCAAACTTCTCCTGAGTCTCGTTTCCATCACAATTCACATAACTCTGTTATGTTCAAGTTGGTTCTCAGGCCACCAAGTTGGTAAGATCACGCATCCGCCTAGTTTTCCGAGTGCACCTTTGGGTTAATCCCCAAGGCTCCCTGATGCAATCTACCGTGTAGAAAACCCGAAAAACAACCAATAGCACGGAGTCTTCTCCGGCATTATGCAATGCAACATCACCGATCCAGACCAACATGTCCGGATAGGCTTCACATATCATGCCTATGTCCGTTCTCGCTTATGGACTCTACACAACGGGGACTTTACATATCTACCCGAAGGAACACCTCCAACTCACCGAAAAATCGCGAGAGCGGGCTTCCTATGCAAAGAAGGAGAGATACACATGCTAAAGAAGAGAATCGTTACCCTAACATTCTTCTTTGGCGCCATGGAAAAGTAAGCAGATGAAAATCACCGCACTCTCTTCGCCTCTGTGGATCCGGAGTCGGCTCGTGATTTGGAGCTTCGAAGCTCCTCCAATGGCCGGATCTTGCTTCTTCTTCCTTCCTTGGCTCTCCTCTCTCTCTAAGCTTTAGAAAGATAACCACTCAAGTAAAAGTGAGGGTTTCTAAGGCCCAATCCTGGGTATATCCCATCAGGAACAACCCCCAGCCATTGGATCACCAATTAAAGAAACGAACGGCTTTGATTCGGGACTGAAATGTCCAATCTGGACCGAACACGGCCTGGCACACGCCCGTGTCCAGGGCCGTGTGCCTCATTCACCGTCAAAATCGACGCACCTGGAACAACACACGGGCATCTAACACGCCCGTGTTCGACCTGACACGCCCGTGTTTGACCTGACACGCCCGTGTTCCACTTGACACGTCCGTGTACCCCCATCGATTTATCCCGGAAACAACCCGAGAACTACACGGGTTCTAGGACACGCCCGTGTCCTAACCCGTGTCCACTCAAACACGCCTGGGCTCCAGGCCGTGTATACGGTCTCGACACTCGACACTTCGTCGAGCGAAGTTCGTCGACCTCACGATACGGCCTTGGACACGCCCGTGTCCTAGGCCGTGTGCCTTGTCTCGACACATCGTCGAGCAAAATTCGTCGACTCCCCAGGACGAGTGTCGACATGGGTCGACACGCCCTGCGACACGCCCGTGTAGCAGGCCGTGTGCCATGTCTCGACACTTCGTCGAGCGCAGAGTGTCGACTTCGCGGGCTGAGTGTCGATACAGGTCGACATGCCCTGCGACACGCCCGTGTCGCAGGCCGTGTCCCCAGTCTCGACACAATATCGAGCGCAAAATGTCGACTTCGCTGGCTAAGTGTCGATATAAGCCTGACACGCCCTGGGACACGCCCGTGTCCTAGGCCATGTGCCTCCTGCCAGAACCCAAAACTGGCCCAAAACATCCCCCATCGCTATTTTGAGTTTCGGGGCGTTACAATATTACTCGAGTGAAGTATTTGAGATACTCGAGTAGATAGGCTGGACGTACTCGAATAGTTAGGTTGAAGTACTCGAGTAGTTGTATGAAGGTACTCGAGTGAAGTTTTACTACTCAAGTAGGTGATTTGACTACTCGAGTAAGCCATTCTGCAACTCGAGTAGGTTACTCGAGTGGCTTATAGGGTACTCGAGTAGGTCAACTTTACTACTCGAGTAGGTCATTTTCTTACTCATGTACTTTACTTCTTACTCGAGTCAAAAAGTTAGAAATTTGTAGAATTCCAACTTTTGACTGATTCTGGATCTCTGAGCCTTCTTGGGGGTCCACTTTCTCTACTCTTCCTTGTTGAGCATTCCAAGTTCTGTTTTGAAGAAAGAGAACTTGGTCTCGTCGAGCGGCTTTGTGAAAATATCTGCAATCTGCCTGTCTGTAGAGACATATTAGAGCCACATGTTCCCGGATGAAATGATACCTCAGCTCTATGTGCTTTGTCCGACAGTGCGAGATTGGGTTGTTGGCTATTGCAATTGTGCTGGAAGAGTCACAAAACAACAGAATGTTATGGAACTTCATATTATAATCTTCAAATTGATTCTTTATCCATAGCAGCTGTGCACAACAACTACCTGCAGAGATGTACTCTTACTCAGCTGTTGAGATTGCTATACAGTTCTGCTTCTTGCTACTCCAGGAGATAAGCCTTCTTCCTAGGAATTGGCAAGTCCCGGAAGTGCTTTTCCTGTCTTCTTTGCTCCCTGCAAAATCTGCATCTAAAAAACCTATTAGTTTGCTATCATTACTTCTTGGGTACCATAAGCCAAGATTTGGTGTACCTTTAAGGTATCTCAAAATCCACTTTGCAGCAGCGTAGTGAGATTCCTTAGAGTTCACCTGGAATCTAGCATGTACACATGTTGAAAACATTATGTCAGGTCTACTGGAAATAAGGTAGAGCAAGATTCCAATTATACTTCTGTACTTGGTTTCATCAAAAGGTTTCCTCTTTTCATCCTTGTCCAGAGACATAGTTGAACCCATTGGAGTCCTCATCGAGGTTGCGTTCTCCATTACAAATTTCTTAATTAGCTCTTTGGTGAACTTGGTCTGCGAGATGAAAATTCCATCTTCAGATTGTTTCACCTGAAGCCCTAAGAAATACTCCAGCTTGCCTATACTGCACATTTCAAACTTCCCTTGTATAAGTTTAGAAAACTTCTTGCAGTGGTTGTCGTCTGTAGAGCCAAAAACGATGTCGTCGACATAGATTTGCAATAGCAAAATATTGCCTTTTATTTCCCCAAGAAATAATGTCTTATCTATCTTTCCCCTTGTGAACTTGTTCTCAAGTAGAAAGCTAGACAGTGTCTCATACCAAGCTCGAGGAGCTTGTTTCAGACCATATAAAGCTTTATGCAATAAATAAACGAAATCAAGAAAGTTAGAATCAACGAAATTTGGAGGTTATTCCACATACACCTCTTCCTTTATGTCTCCATTAAGGAAGGCAGACTTCACATCCATCTGATAGACAGTTAAGCCTTTGAGTGCAGTATATGCTAGGAATAACCTGATGGCCTATAGCTTTGCCACTGGAGCATATGTCTGGTCGAAGTCGAGTCCTTCTTCTTGACGACATCCTTTAGCGACGAGTCTGACCTTGTTCTTTATGATCGTTCCATCCTTATCCATCTTGTTCCTGTAGACCCATTTTGTGCCGATGACATTCTTACCTTTGGGTCTTGGAACAAGTTTCCATACTTGGCAGCGCTTGAACTAATTTAGTTCTTCTTCCATCGCCACTATCCATGATGCGTCTGAGTTCGCTTCCTCAAACTTCTTTGGTTCAACCTGTGAGAGAAAACTTAGATATAAATTTTAGTTAGTTGTACGTCTACGAGTTCTGACACCTTCCCGGGGATATCCTATGATCTGGTCCATGGGGTGATCCTTCAGATGTCTGAGCTCTAGAGTCCTTTCATCTTGATTATCTTCAATCACCGGAGTTACTTCATCAACTTTCATAATTTCTTCATCTAGATCATCTTCCTCTCCAATAGGGGTTGGAGTGGTGATCCTGATGAACTTTTTACCTTTATCTTCAGATGGTTCATCCAAGCTGAGTTCTTTTAGCTTTGTACCTACAGCTTCAGTAATCACACTAGAGGAGTTGCCTTGCAGCAAGCTCGTCTCATCAAATACAACATGTATTGATTCTTCTATGATCAGGGTTTTTCTATTAAATATCCTGTATGCCTTACTCTGGCTACTATATCCTACAAAAATACCTTCACAACTCTTTTAGCTGAACTTGGTAGTATGATACTTACCATTGTTAAGCACGAAGCATTTACAACCAAAAATTCTAAAATATGAGACATTTGGTTTCCTGCCCTTTAGAAGTTCATAAGGTGTCTTATCGTGGTTTTTGTTTATGAGTGCTTGATTTTGTACGTGGCATGCAGTGTTGATGGCTTCAGCCCAGAAGTATTTCGGTAGTGTGGCATCACTCAACATGGTCCTGCAGGCCTCTATGAGTGTTCTATTCCTTCTCTCGGCCACTCCATTTTGTTGTGGAGTATGAGAAGAGGAAAACTCATGAAAGATACCTAAGCTTTCACAGAATTCTGTCATGGCCCCAGACATGATCTTTGTTCCATTGTAACTTCTGATTTTGACTATGGAGCAGTTGTATTCATTCTGGAATTGCCTGACAAAGTTAGTAGAGATGTCGAAGATATCTGACTTCTGTTTCAGAAAAAACACCCACGCAAAGCGCGAGTAATCATCAATAATTACTAACGTATAATCCTTACCTCCCAAACTTCTAATTTGCAGTGGACCAAACAAGTCCATATGAAGTAGATGGAGACATCTATTAGAATCCTTGCCAAAAATGCTTTTAAAGGTAGCCCTTGTTTGCTTGGCTTTTACACATGCATGACAAGGTCTATCTTTGACGTACTTGACATTTGGGGCATCACGTACCAAGTTCATTGAAAATAATTTATTAATAGTTTTGGAATTAATATGTGCTAATCTCTTGTGCCATTGGTCACCAAGAGACGCACTATCTTTTGCTAAAAATCACACTGGTGTAGAAGAGTATATACAAATGAAATTTAAATAAAATATGTTTCTGCTTCGAGTGTCGGATAGAATCGTTTCCATATTGTCAACAGATTTTATCAAGCACTTATCAGCGTGAAACTCAACTATGTATCCTTTATTGTAGAGTTAGCTTATGCTTATAAGATTGCGTTCCAATCCTTCAACATAAGCTACATCTGAGAAAGATACGCAACTGTTAGTGATCATACCATAGCATTTAGTGATTCCTCGATTTGAACCTCCAAAGATGACCTTTGGTCCGTTCAAGACTAGAGAGAAGTTCTGAAGTAGGCTTCTTGTCCCGGTCATATGCCGAGAGCATCCACTGTCCAAATACTAGATTGGCATTTTGGTGGCCTTTGGACATACCTGCAATCATATTCAATTTTCCTTAGGAACCCAAATATGTTTGGGTCCTTGGTCTCAGGTTAGAACACTCTCCCTACGAGTGTTAGCATTATGAGCGGTCTTTCTTATATTGATAACATGAGGAGTTGCATCATTTCTAGGATTAAACTAGCAATCGATGGCAAAGTGACCAATTCTGCCACAGCAACAACAGTCAAACCTGTTGTATCTTTGCCTTATGTTCTCCTTCTTGACCTTTTGAAATAGTGGTCTAGCAGGGGCCACATTCTTGGAGGAAGAAGCGTCATGATGATGAAAATCACATGATTACTTCTCCTTCTATGGCTTTTCCACAGCGGGCTTTACCTTTGGTGCTTTCTTGAAGTTATGACCATGATTGAAAGGGCCATAGCTATGAAGAATGACTTCTTCGTAAGGTGGATTAAAGATACTCTCACCAAAGTTTCTGGGGCAAGTCCATCCTTGGTAGCGAGACTTTGGCTTTACAAAGGTAGGCCTGGTCAAGTGACCGTAGGATGAGTCAAGATTAAACTCGTTTGTTGGAAATATGACCTTTCTGAATGAGGTTTGATCTTGAGGGGCTTTCCCCTTCTCTTTGGCCGAGGCCTCCTTGGCGGCCTTATTCTTACTTTGAGCCTTATTCCTCCTAGAAGATTTACTAGGAGCTTCTTCATGACCTAATCCAGCACCCTTGGCCTTCGCTGAGAATTCAGCCACGAGTGGAAGAACAGTCTTAGGCTTCGTGAAACTTTCAACCAGTTTCCTTTCAGCAGCGAGTTGTTCTTCCAACTCTTTGATGATTTTCTCTTTTAGGTCAAGGTGCTCAATAGCTTTGTTGTATTCTTCAATAGCATTATTGAAGTTCTCTTTGAGTGAGTCAGTCTTAGCGACTTCTTCTCTCAAGATGCTCTCTTCAGCTTTTAGAGACTTTATCTCTTTAGCCTGAGTTTTCATGACTCGGCGACATTTGTCGTAAGCCATGATCAACTCCTTGTACTAGGCCATGAGTTCAGACTCATCGTCAGAAGAGCTGTCCTCACTATCATGCTTAGAAGCTTCAGATTCTGAAAGAGGAGTGTGAGAGTGTACCTTCCCAGTGAACTGGGGCTCTTGTTCGTCATCTGTCTGAGCCATTAGCCCAAAGTAGGCTTCTTCTTCTTCACTCGACTCTGATGAGTCGGAGTCACTAAGAGTCTTGCCCTTTTTGGCTATTAGGCTCTTCTCTATCCTCTTCTTGTTATATGAGGACTTCATTTCCTCTCTTCTTCCACCCTCCTTCTTCTTATGGGGGCAGTCAGCAATGACGTGTCCTGGCTTATTACAGTAATAAAAAATAATGTCAGTAGAAATATGTTTATTCTGTTTAGGAGTATACCTGTCGTCGTTACTTGAGCCTTTTCTTTGACGATCACCATCATGTCGTGATCTCCTGTAAGAGTCATCCTTGCCTTTCCAATGCTTCTTTTTATTCAAGAATTTCTTAAACTGATGTGAGAGTAGTGATAACTCTCCTTCAGATAGCTCAGAGCCTGAGGTACTTGGCTCCAAAGTTTCTTCTTCACTCACTTCTTGTGCTGGAGCAGGAGGAACAACCTTTGACTTCTTTGAGGTTTCTGCCTTTAAAACAACATGCTTCTCTTTGAATGCAGACCTGCTCTTCTCTTCTTCAGCCTTTTCTGGTGTTGAGTTGAAGCTTATATGACATAAGCTTCCCGAAGAGATTCTTTGGGTCTATCTCGTCTTGTTTTCCAAACTCCCTGATGACACAGACATTGTTATCCCATTCCTTAGTTAGGGATCTCAAGAATTTATCATTTAATTCTCCGTTTATGAATACTCTGCCATAGACCCTTAGGCCATTTACTATCTTAAAGAAATTCTCAAATGTGTCAGCAATGGTGTTCTTGTTTCCTTGTCGAAAGCTTCATTCTTTTGGTTTAGAAGGGATCTTCTATGATCCCTGACTTCTTCTATACCTTCCATCAAGGTAACTCGAGACTACCACATCTACTTTAAAGACTGGCAGTGGATCAGGTTTTGCAGCATGGAGTCATCAACTGCACTTGCTATTATGTTTTTGGCTTTCTTATCTAAGGATACAAGTGCAATCTCGTCTTTGTCAAGATCTATTAATTTCTTTGGAACTTTCTTAGTTGGATATATAGTGGAGATTGTTATGGGAATATAAGGACCTTCTTCAACTATCATGAAGATCCTTGGATCTACAGCTTCCATGAAAAGTTTGATTCTCTCTTTACACATGTGAAAGTTATTCTTGGTGCACAGAGGAAGCTTGGCAAAATCTTTAGCCTTGTCCATGCTTGGTAGATTTCAAAAGACAACTAATTAGATCTGATCAAGGTGTTAATCTTTTATTGATCAACTTGGCTCTGATACCAATTGAAAGTGTTTAATTGCCTACCTAAATCACCTAGAGGGGGTGACTTGGTGAGATGTGCGTCTTTTGCGGAATAAAAACTTAAGATCTATGCACAGAACTATCTACCAATCAATCACAGACGAAGCAAGATTTTTTTGGTTTCCCAACCTTGGGTACATCCACTTTTCCTCACCAATCTAGCAATACACTAGACTCGGCTACTCCACTATCTCGGATTGAAAACTAATCGTACGCCTCGGAACAAAGTTTCTACAAACTCAATCCACAAAATGGATCTACACTCGGAAGGTAAAACTTCCTACAATCTCGGAGACAAAAACTCCTACACTAGGATAAAATTCTCCTACAAGAATGAAATAGAGCGTATGTAGAAATATAAACAATGAATCTTTATCAGATCTACAAATAATCGGCCTGGATCTTCCTCTTGTAGACTTTGCGACTTTATCAGAGAGGTGAAGAAAATCTCGACGAAGCAGATCTGGACTTTCTTGGATTCATACGATCGGATAGAAGATGAGGAATTGAGCGACAATCTCGATCTGTAAGCCTTCTTGATCTGAATCCACTGAAATTGAAAACTGATGAGTCCGATTTATATAGGGTTTTTCAGACTCATCTGGGCTAGTTTTCACGCGTTTGCACTTCACTTTTAGTTATATATCGTTCATATTTCATCTTGTCTCTATTTTCATAGGAAGTGCACACTTAGGCCCAGGGTTGTGTATTTTTGTACTTTGATTATTTGTACTCCTTATTGTGCTCGTCTGGAATGTCTGCACATATCAGTGCTTGGTACAGGGTTCGTGTGCGTGTTCCGGGGATGTTTGGAAGCAGGAATACTGCGCACGCTCACTGGATATAGTGCGCACGACCACTGGTCGTGCGCCACTGATCGTGTGCATTGATTCCATTTTTTTCCAAAATCTGCCTGGGGAAAACGCACTACCACTGGACATAATGCGCACTACTAGTGGTCGTGCGCCACTGGTCGTGTGCATTATAATTTCTGCAATCTATAAATTCGCAGGTTCCGCCCTAATTCCGAATCGCTCGATATTTCTCCGCCATTTTCGTCCCCGAAGAAGGTTTCCTCCGTTCCCCTTCATCTTCCACCCTAGGGAGGTGCTCCGGGCAAGCTTTTACCGCCAAATCCAAGCCGGAGCTTCCTCTCGGCCTCCTCCTTCATCTTTGAGCTTCAAGAAGAGCTTGACCTAGCTTTCTCCACCAAGCTAGGGGAAGTTGTGCCATCCTCCACCGGATCGTGACACGAAGAAGACGGGCCATTGGAAGGTGGTGACAGCCCTTCTCTACCCCGGACGCAGTTGAGGACCGAGCTTGGACGCGGATTGACAACCCGACGATTCCAACCGTGAATCCTCAGCAAGACTTCGGATTCGGTCGATTTTGCACACTCTTTTCTTGTTTGGTTGTTGAATGTGTAGTTGAACTCTTGTATATGATGAAGAATGCTTAGTTTGTAAAACGTTTATATTCAATCATGTCTATGCGATTTTGTGTATTTTCGTTATTTACTTGAGGTGTGCCATAGTCCATCCACCATCCATCCACCCTTGCCGCACTAGCAATTGCTAGTGGAGTGCGTAGCGAAGAGGTGCTTTCGACCCTCATTCCGCCATTCTCACCACCTCATCCGCAAGCCTACTCGTCCATCCGCCCAACGATTCGGTGCATAGCGGCCCGACTAGTCTTCCATCCCGCATGGCGAAGCATCGCATAGCGGCGTTGCATAGGAGTAGTTAATAGTGTTTTATTTTCTTTGTCCCCAATATCAAAGCCCCCATCGTTACCGCCGACCCTAAGGACTTCAATCTCAAGTCCTCCTCGAAATTAACTCCACCTTACTGTGTTCCTTGTGAGATCGATACTTGGGAAAGCCCCCATTTTATATTACTTGTGCGACCGGTTCACTGCCGTGATCTTAAGCATCAAGTTTTTGGTGCCGTTGCCGGGGAACACAGTCGTGTGAGTTTTTGTAGAGGAAGATAAGAGATAGAAGCCCTTTTTCATTTGTTCATATCACTTTCTTCTTTGTTTTAGTTTTTAGCATTTGTGTTTGTTTTTATTTGTTCCTATTCTAGTTTTAAATTTTCTGTAGCAGGCTGTCCTATTCTTTTATTTGTGCTGTGTAGTTAATTGTTGCTTAGAAACTTTCTGTTGGTGAATTCTTCTTGTTGCACCATGTATTCTTATATGAATATTCGTTGCCGATGGTGCGGGGATTATAGGCATGGTAGTGATGAGTGCCCCATTGAAGATTGGGAGCATAATTCTCGTGGTTCTGTGTATGGAGCACCGTCTTCCTATGGTACTCATACACCAAACCCAGGTCTTATGGTCACTCCTCTTCTACGCATTCATCTTTTTCTTATTCCTCTCCGGTCCCACCTGGACCGATGAGTAATGGAAAACCGTGTTTGTGTTATCGTAGCACCGACCACGTGTTGAAAGATTGGGCAGAATTTCAGCTCCAGTTGGAGGAGGATGATGAACCGGGTATCTGATTCATTCCATCCACCTCTCAATCGGCTGCCCCTTCTGATTCTGATGATATGTTCGCAGCACCACCTTGTCTATGGGGGACTGCTGCGGATATACCCATAAGACTTTCTGCTGATCGGTGTGACGACATTGTGGCACCGTCTCCCCCCATGCCCTCTTCCCCTCTTGTTGATTCACCCCCGGAGGAACCTGCACATATTTTCTCTGACGATGTTGTTCCTCCGCCTTCATTGCAAGAATTGTCTATCCCTATTTTTAGTGAGTCGGTTGATGATGTTCGGCCGGATTGTGATTCTGAGCCTGAGGATGTGCCCATGTTTGATGAGGATATTATTTTCATTAATGGACAGTATTACATCTTGGAACATGTGGATGCACCGAGGTGTGTTGATGAGGATATCCTCTTTGTTGAGGAAGTTTCCACTTCCTCGATGGATGAGGAGGTCCAAACCACCACCGAGGACCTCGAGCTCGCGGATTCCCCTCGCCATGACTCATATGACGCCGTCGATGATCTATGTCGGGATCCTGCTGGGAGTGAGACCGGGACCACTCCCCATATTTCTGATTCTTTTAGTTATTCATCTCCTTTATTTCTTGATCCCCCTTCTTTATCTGAGCCTGGGCTGGTTGAGTCTCTGCAGGACCTTCAGGAGGACTTGGTGCTTTCAGCTCGAGTCATCGATGGTAGCATCCTCTCTCGTGAGGAGGTTGATTCCTCCTCTGTTGAGAAAGCTCCATTGATTGCTTTCTCCTCCCGCCTTCTCCCTGTAGTTGACGATACCTTGCTAGGCAAGGATTTATTTTGTGGTGAGAAGAGTGAGGACCAGTGCTCCTTCTCTTCTTACTTCCTATTTCCTCTACCTGTGTTGGGCAGGTATTACTATTTAGGTAGAGGGGTAACTGTTCTATCGCCGTATCGGTACCCATTACCGAAACGGATATTGGAACAGTTACCTGTGCATTTTTTTTTCATAGACCCATTAGCTAGAACCTTTTCTTAGCTGAATAAGTCGTGCTGGGATGACAATAACCCCAGTACTTATCTTTTATTTTCTGTAATTTTTATTTTTCATGTCTATTTTAGTTTTAGTATTTATTTGTATTTTGTATAGTTTTCTTTTGTTTTTGCGGAGCTCACCCCTGCAGGTATTCTTGGCAAATTGCATTGGCAGGGTTGTGATTCTTCGTATGCCGGGCCTGCTTCAGGTTTCCACGCGTCTTCTGGTATGCTCACTAGCTGAGCATTGGGTAACCTCTTCCCTTAGCTCTTTATGATTTTTAATTTCTCCAGCATATGATGTGTCGTTTAGTTTAAGTCCGGGGAGAGCCAGTTTTGTTACCTTTTGCACGTGCACATCTCATGTGCATACTAGAAGCCTTTATAGTTTTATTTTGATTAGTTCATTGCACTACATACCACTGCACCCACATGAGCGCGTGCTTAGCTTTTTGCGTGCTGCGAGTTAAACTCGTTTCTTTTGTTAGATTTGGGAAAATTATGGTGCTGGCTTAGGATTGTGAGACAGAGTAAAATGTTGACCTTGTTGTGTTTCTAGTCAACTGCTCTCGTCTCGTGTAGAAATTCGAGTAGATTAAATTTTTCTGTATGCTTATAGTTTTATATTTTTCTATTTACGTAAAGAATTTTTATTCTACTCAAAAGTTGGTGAATCCGGTATGAATCAAACGGTAGTGTAGGGATGTGTGTAGCCGCCACTAGCCTCGTTTTGCTCGAGTCGGGAGGAAGGATTATCTTTCTCGGTGGCTAAGAACTTGCCCCAAGCTACTCTCGAAGCATAGGTGCATGGTTAGTCAAGCGTAAGCATGATGTAGGCCATCATTTTGGCTCGGTTGAGCTTTGTACCGTTCCTAACGTCTTGTCCTTGCTAGCCCCGTTGTGCCTACCCTTCTTTTGATTCAGCTCCACCTTCATTCACCAAAGCCCCATAGCCTATCCTAGTCACACACCCAAGTCGAGTTTAGTGTTTTATATTTTCATGTTGGGATGTGATGTGGTGTTATTATTTATGAAAATGTGGAAGTGCTCCCAAGTTTATATCTGCTGAATTGTGCAAATAAAATGAAGAAAAAAAAAGAGAAAAATATTTGTAAAGAAAAAAAAAGAAGTGAAAAGAAATAGTTTAAATTGAAAATCTTTATGGAAATGTGATTATATTTGGAGTAGGCGGTGCACACACCCATTTGTTAAAAGTTAAGATTAGGGGTGTGGTGCACCCGCATTTATTTTGGTTAGCTGATGGATTCTTTCTTTGATAGCTCATTTGGGTTAGGTACATAGCCTTCCTTTTTATCATTGTTTACCTCACCATAACCCAGGCCCCGTGATTATCCTAAAGTCCTACGGATTTGCGCTTGAGTCTAACTAGTGCCGTGGAGAGAGTGTGAACGAGCAAGCGTATGATCCCGACATTGGTGGATTCCTTTGGAGGTGATCCTGAGCCCCGATCTTTGGCAAAGCTCACCTTAGTGGTCTGCCTACTTTCTTCCTATGTGTGACTGGTTGATTCACCGTGATTCTATTTTTGAGTAATAATAAAATTTTGATACGCATTGTGAAAAATATAAACTATCCTGCATACTTAGAAATTTTCTCTATTGAATTTTTACGCACGCGAGCATGCGACTTCGCATGGTACTTTGTTTTTCAATTTCTTTATTAGCTAGTAATTTTCCCTATCTTCTTAGATTTTGTTTGCTCGGGACGCGCAACCAGTTAAGTCTGGGGGTGTGCTGAGTCCGATTTATATAGGGTTTTTCAGACTCATCTGGGCTAGTTTTCACGCATTTGCACTTCACTTTTAGTTATATATCGTTCATATTTCATCTTGTCTCTATTTTCATAGGAAGTGCACACTCAGGCCAGGGTTGTGTATTTTTGTACTTTGATTATTTGTACTCCTTATTGTGCTCGTCTGGAATGTCTGCACATATCAGTGCTTGGTACAGGGTTCGTGTGCGTGTTCCGGGGATGTTTGGAAGCAGGAATACTGCGCACGCTCACTGGATATAGTGCGCACGACCACTGGTCGTACGCCACTGATCGTGTGCATTGATTCCATTTTTTTCCAAAATCTGCCTGGGAAAAACGCACTACCACTGGACATAATGTGCACTACCACTGGTCGTGCGCCACTGGTCGTGTGCATTATAATTTCTGCAATCTATAAATTCGCAGGTTCCGCCCTAATTCCGAATCGCTCGATATTTCTCCGCCATTTTCGTCCCCGAAGAAGGTTTCCGCCATTCCCCTTCATCTTCCACCCTAGGGAGGTGCTCCGGGCAAGCTTTTACCGCCAAATCCAAGCCGGAGCTTCCTCTCGGCCTCCTCCTTCATCTTTGAGCTTCAAGAAGAGCTTGAACTAGCTTTCTCCACCAAGCTAGGGGAAGTTGTGCCATCCTCCACCGGATCGTGACACGAAGAAGACGGCCCATTGGAAGGTGGTGACAGCCCTTCTCTACCCCGGACGCAGTTGAGGACCGAGCTTGGACGCGGATTGACAACCCGACGATTCCAACCGTGAATCCTCAGCAAGAATTCGGATTCGATCGATTTCGCACACTCTTTTCTTGTTTGGTTGTTGAATGTGTAGTTGAACTCTTGTATATGATGAAGAATTCTTAGTTTGTAAAACGTTTATATTCAATCATGTCTATGTGATTTTGTGTATTTTCGTTATTTACTTGAGGTGTGCCATAGTCCATCCACCATCCATCCACCCTTGCCGCACTAGCAATTTCTAGTGGAGTGCGTAGCGAAGAGGTGCTTTCGACCCTCATTCCGCCATTCTCACCACCTCATCCGCAAGCCTACTCGTCCATCCGCCCAACGATTCGGTGCATAGCGGCCCGACTAGTCTTCCATCCCGCCTGGCGAAGCATCGCATAGAGGCGTTGCATAGGAGTAGTTAATAATGTTTTATTTTCTTTGTCCGCAATATCAAAGCCCCCATCGTTACCGCCGAACCTAAGGACTTCAATCTCAAGTCCTCCTCGAAAATAACTCCACCTTACTGTGTTCCTTGTGAGATCGATACTTGGGAAAGCCCCCATTTTATATTACTTGTGCGACCGGTTCACTGCCGTGATCTTAAGCATCAAAAACCCTATCTGGATGAGAATGATGATGATCGGCGGCAGCGGCTTTCGCTTCTTGAAGAGAGAAAGAGATTCAGAGAACTTAAAAAATAATCGACAGCAAAACTTCTTCTTAGGGTTTGTCGGTTTGACAAGACCATATATAGGATATGCGATAACAGTCATAATTAAATCTTAATGAGGTACATGTGGACCAATGACATCAAGGCTCATTAAGAAATCTGTCAATTCTAGACTTAACGAAAAATCAGAAGAAATGAAGCTGATATACTCGAGTGAAGACAAGACTACTCGAGTACTATATAGAGCTACTCGAGTTAAGTGAAGATAAATACTCAAGTAAATATTTGGAGAAAGTCTGGAAATAAAGAGTAGCTACTCGAGTACAAATAGAGATACTCGAGTGCTAAAACAGTTACACGAGAAGTGGAGTTGGACTACTCGAGTACAATAAATTTTACTCGAGTGAAAAGAAATTGACTCCTCGAGAGGTAGAGGAACTACTCGAGTCAGGGACTTAGAATAATTTCTGGAATAGAATCCTGGGTTACTTGAGTAGGTGAACTGAACTACTCGATAGAACACGAACTACTCGAGTATATGGAAATAACTACTCGAGTAATAGACTTAGAAAAATTCTAAGGGAAGAAAACATAGTTACTCGAGTATAAAACATAGACTACTCGAGTAGTAGATGAACTACTCGAGTACATGACTTAGACTACTCGAGTGAGGAAAAATTATGCGTGACCCAGATTTCTGTAACTCGAGATAAAAGGTTCAGACTACTCGAGTACTTATATGACTACTCGAGTAATTTACTTAGAAAATATCTGGAGAAGATATCCTATAAACTCGAGAATGAGACAAAATCTACTCGAGTAGTTAACTTAGCTACTCGAGTGCTATTACTTGACTACTAGAGTTCTAACTTCCTTACTCGAGTATAACGATTTTTTACTTGAGTATAAACTAAGCAATTCACTCGAGTAGGTATATATTTACTCGAGTAAAATACTTAGTAAATTCTCTTAATAGAAATCTCTTCTTCTTTGTTGAAACTAGCACCAAGTCTTTTCCAATTAGTTCTACTGCTTGAGTATGAAGTGTATCCCAATAGAGAGTCTACACATGAGTCAACACCTTGGATCACACAATGAGGGATTACATTGTATGGTCCTGTGTTTGGTGACCCATTGTAGACTGACATTGGTCTACACTTGGCATTAGAATCCTGCAAACACATAACTCAACCAAAGCATCAAATACAACTTAATTCATCTTAGTTCAAGGGTGACTTCATCAAATCTGGGTTAATGTGGATACAATACCAAACATCCACGTTATTGGATGATCGTTCACACCGACTTCGATACGTTTACTCGACGAGTATAAGTGTTCACTTAGCCCATTAAAGACTGGTGGTTTTGCTAGCACTGGTACTAAAGACTCTGTAGCACCTGACTGTGGGTGTACCAAGTAATAGGCTTGGTATAGGTTGGGTAGTGTGAGTACCGACCTAAGAGTGGGGGCGCCCAACCCACTGCCTTCGTTTTCCACTACGAGAGATACCTAAGAGTTTAGCTAACTCCAAATGGGGGAACTAAAGTTCTGTGCGCATATAGTCAGGCGGGTGCATTGCACTTGTGTGAAACACATTATTTAGCATGCATAATATTCCATGTCATACATACCTTGCATAAAACCTCTAACCCTAATGTATAAATTAGTATGACATCTTTTATACGTTAGGTCCTGCAAAACGACCCCCTTACTTATAAGTCTTTATGGGCATTCTTATATGTTAATGTTACTTTCTTTGTGAAGATAGTTAGCTGATCTACTTTTATTTTAATTTATTACTTCTATTGTACTGCTGCATTTATTTGCTCTTCATATACGTGACATTATTATACTACATACTATTAGCATATGTTAGTTAGGGCCAATGTCACCATCTCTTGCTTACTCTTCAATTTCAGTCCCTTTCCTTTCATCCTCCCTCGCTTGGTTCTTAGGTGTTGCAGGGGGGATAAAATGGGACAAAAACTTAGTTTAAACTAACGGCCTGATGGGTATAATACTAGGGACACCAGTTGGGAGATAGGGTGCAACACTAGGGGAACCAACACGTCCAGGAGGAGGTGAATCAAACTAGTCTCTGAGTGGCTGCACTAGCAGCAACAACTGTCATGGGATTAGTGAGTGATTAGTAGATTTACTTCCATGAGCGTTATGTATTGAAGATTACATGTATCAGGCATGAGCCCTTTTTTCCTTTCCTTTCGGATTCAGTATAATTAATTAGTTTATTTCCTTTATGCGGACTTTTATATACTGCTATGTCATCGTCGATTCATGTTTACATGTTTACTTCTTTTCTTCCGTGGATTATGGTTGAGTAGTTGCCAGTAGAATCAACAATTTGTGGTAACGACCCTCTCGGTGTAGGTGTCACCATAAAGCGGCAGTTTTGGGCATAAGACCCAGCAAAAGAAAAAAAGGGGGTTCTTACACTGACTTCCCGCCTTCTTCTCTACTGGCCTCTCATCCTCCTGTGGGCTATCGCCATAGCCTGACATTGATCGGGGAGAGGTGTCCTCTGGCCCTGCAACCAACCTATAGGGTTGAACTAACCCTGGCCCCCTTGGCAATTGTCTCCTCCATGGAAACCTCTCCGTTGGGCCTACTCCTACCACTACAGCTGCCTCCAGCCGAGCCGATTATTTGGCTCCTGGCGCCCCCACCTCGGCTACTGCTGTTGTTGCTGCTGCTGCTCCCACTTCTTAGGCTCAGGCCTCCACTCCTCTTGGCCCTTGCCACCTCTCGAATACTCCTCCATGGTCTACCTAGCCAGCTTTCGGGCAAAGTCTCGGTTTAATGCCTCCCCATTGACCTCCCTTATTACCCCGTCCATTAGCTCCTCAAAGGAGAGAGGAGGCACCCTCTTCAGCTTCATCCTAAAGAAGACCTACTACAACCCCGAGGTGAAGCTCATCATCAAGGTGTGCCCTGACATCTCCTGGATGTGGATGACCTCCTCCTAGAATCGGTCCACATAGCTCTCGAGAGTCTCGTTCAACCCCTGCTTGATGTGGAATAGGGACTCAGACACTTTCTTCCTCTTCTTAGAAGTGGTGAACCTCTTCATGAACCCCCTACGTAGGTCCTCGAAATAGTAGATAGAGCTGGCCGATAGCTGGTGGAACCAATCTCTTGCCTTTTCCTTTAGGGTGATGGTGAAGAGCCTGCACTTGAATGCATCCGACATTTGTCGGATCGAGGCTACATCCTCAAAACACAGGATGTGTTGAAACAG
This sequence comes from Platanthera guangdongensis, assembly GCA_039583875.1. Lineage (NCBI taxonomy): Eukaryota > Viridiplantae > Streptophyta > Magnoliopsida > Asparagales > Orchidaceae > Platanthera > Platanthera guangdongensis. The sequence goes on along the minus strand of CM077151.1, from coordinate 224,278,421 downwards.
ATCATCCTTCCCAGTGTAGTAATACATCTCTAGATCATGAAACCCCTCTGGAATTGGGGAAAATGAGGCCAACTAGCTGAAGGGGCTGCGTTCCCATGCAGTGCAAGTCAGGGAATCTCACACACCTGTCTCACCGATCCGGCCTCCACTTGCTGAGCTGTGGAACAACACTCACCCCTGCAGATCTCTCTCCCTCCCCTCCTCTGCTACCTCCTTTCCAGGTCGCCTATCAGGGGAATTCTCTCCCACGGTTGGGGCTGCGTCAACTGGGACTGCTGGCATCGAGCACTCGGTGCGTGTGCCAAGTGCGAACTTGATAAGGCTAATCAACTCCTCCCTGAAATCCTCGAACATCCTGAGGGTGGTGAGTGGAGGTGGAGGTGGCGAATCAGCCCTATCAAATCCCAGTCCTTCACCTCCAGTCATCGAGCTCACTGAAGACTTTTGGTGCTGATCACTCTCCATGCTCACCGCACCAAAAATGTTGAACCCGAAAATCGACTTATGTGGAGTTCAAACCCTTGGGGAAGGTATGATCTCGCACTTACTTATCCATCACAAACTCAAACAACTAGATACTTAGAACAAGAAACGAACCCCAGGCTCCAGCACAGAGGTCCCACCACACACCCGGAAGATCTTAGAGCGCTTCCCCTCCTTAGCCAAGTGCTGAGCAAGGATATCTCAGAAAGCGCAAGAAGACCAAGGCACAAGTAAGCATGCCCTCTGAGGTACCCCCTTGGGTCTATTTATAGTTTTCTGAAAATAGTCTTCAAATAGACAACCTCCGCTGTTCTAAACCGCTATATGCAGTCCAGATTAGCCTGCCAACAGTGTTGAGACCGAAAATCTGCTTTTGTGGAGTTCGAACCCTTGGAGAAGGGGTGATCTCGCACTTACTTCTCCCACACAAACTCAAACAGCTAGAGACTTAGAACAAGAAACAGACACAAGGCTCCAGAAAGGAGGTCCCACCACACACCCAGAAGATCTTAGAGCGCTTACCCGCCTTAGCCAAGTGATGAGCTAAGGATACCTCAGAAAGCGCAAGAAGACCAGGGCACAAGTAAGCATGCCCCCTATGGTACCCCCTTGGGTCTATTTATAGTTTTCTGAAAACAGTCTGCTAATAACCAACCTTCGTTGATCTAAATAGCACTATACAGTCCAGATTGGCCTGCCAACTGCATAACTTCGCTGTTCTAAAAGGCTATGGGCAGGCCAGTGGGGGTAAAATGGTAAAAATAGCTCATACAACTCTAAGGCGAGTGTCCCTTGAAACCTCCGCTTGCATGGGGTGGTGAGTGCTCGATGGTGCTAGCACTCGCCGTCTCCCTATGGCACTGGGTGAGTGCAGGACATAAATACCCCACTCTCCAACTGCCTGCCGAGATCCATGGTAGAGTTCAAGCCTGCTGCTCCACTCCCCCTTCTCGCTGAAATCCATTGGAGTGTGCAAACCTACTGCTCCACTCCCCCCCTGTTCCACTCCACCCCAACTGGGCGAGCTGACGGGGCTGCAAAAATCTCACTCAAGGCCAAGAAAGAGGCGTTGAGTTTCCGGACTTCAGTCAACACCAAGCAAAGAAGCGTAGGGTGAACAAGCCTCACTCAATTCAAGATCAAGATGCATTGAGCGAGTTCTCCTCTCTCGATGACTGGGCAGAAGGCGGCGAGTGCACTCGACGTCGGGGCTGAAGGCATCGAGTGGACTCGACGACGGCGCCGAAGGTGTCGAGTGGACTTGACGCTGGGGCCGAAGGCATCGAGTGGACTCGACGCCGGGGCCGAAGGCGTCGAGTGGACTCGACGCCGTGGCCGAAGGCGTCGAGTGGACTCGACGCCGGGGCCGAAGGCGTCGAGAGGACTCGACGCCAGGGCCAAAGGCGTCGAGTGGACTCAACGCCGGGGCCGAAGGAGTCCAGTGGACTCGATGCCGGGGCCTAAGGCATCGAGTGGACTCTACCCCAGCGAAAGGCATCTAGTGGACTCGACTGCAGGGGCCCGACTTGCCTGGTACTTGAACAAGATGACTTAGCTGGTCTGGCTCTTGTTGATCCTCACTCATCGGATATGGGGTTGTACAAGTTTAACTTATGCAAAGTCTTGAGAATCGCTAGAGGGCAAGTTCTAGACATCGAAAAAGAATACCTTTACTCTTAATTCGCAAAAGATTTCTCTAATAAACTTTTACGTACTCACCTAAATTATTTTGGGATTTTACCGGTTTCAAAATAAAAGTAGAATAAACTATTCCACTCTTTTTAAAAAAATAAAAGTCTAATTGTATGCTGAATATTTAGTTCTACATCAAATTCCACTAATACGTGCATTTGATTAGGAACACAACATGACCAAAAGTTCTACTCCAAAATTCAAAATTCAATTTAAGCATGAAAATCTTCAAAACACTATGTAAAAGTTAAATTACTAGGAATTTTGCATGTGAGTAAATATAAAAATAAAGATTTCTCTAATAAAATTAAACCTAAATTTTTATTATTTCTTAGACTTTCTGAGGTATTCCCTATGAAGGGCTCACCGGTACTAGGAGGCATGATGAGATGATATCCCAAACGTTCCTTTCTTAGAAATTAAGTTTCGATTTTCTATTTTTCTATTTTTGTTTTTTTAGAAACTATATAGAAAGGAATATATTTTTATATTTTTCTAAAAAAGTGGTTAAAATAGTGAGAAATATCTCTGATGGGATGATAACCCAAACGACCCTTTCTAAGAAATTAAGTTTCGATTTTCTATTTTTTTTAATAAAAAAGCTATATAAAAAGTAATATTTTTTGTTTTCCTAAAAAAAGAAGTTAAACTAGTGAGAAATATCCCCCCATACTTAAATAAAATATTGTCCACAATGTATGAAAATAAAAAGTAGAGGAAGAGAACTTCCCTGGGAAATCCAAATCTGCATTAAGTTTGACTTGACAGAAAATACTAAAGCAAAACATAAGATTTTTTTTTATATTTGATTAAGATAATAATAAAAAAAGTACATGAAAATGCTAATAAAAGAAAAGATACAAATACAACAGTCCGCTACAAGCTCGATACAAAAGGAAATATATTCCTCAACGCTATCGCCCTCCTGTTGCTGATACTACATCCGCAGTTCCACAAACTCAAGCAAAATATGCGTTATAGAAAAGAGTGACTCTGCTCCAGTGCGGCAAACCGTCCGTAAAAATGCGTAAAACTCTCGTCAAAATGGGTCTGCATCTAGTCTAGTCATGTGTGAATTGACCCAAATTGACGATCCCAATAGGTCGAAGGACTTGGCGCTTGATAAGAATGTTGCGGTGGTGGTGGAATTTGTGGAGAGTGAGGAGCGCCAATAGTACCCTCCCCGAGATTAATGTCAAAGTCTCCACCACCCACTGCTAGAGGGATAGCCTCGAACTCGCCATCACGTCGTCGCTCTAAGCCGGGGGCCTGGAGTGTCTGAAACTGAATGACATGCGGCGTCAGAATGCAGTGCAGCTGCGGAAGAGCATCCCAGATTCCCATCTGTTTGGCAAATGAGTAATTAATTTCCCTCCATGGACTGCTCCCAACCTCGCATTTTCGACATGATGCCAAAAGAAAAGGGCAAGAACGTGGCCTAGGTTGAGTGGGACCTGGCAAAACATAATATATAAATATAATAAGTTCACCCGAGTCACAACGCCATGGCTATCATTGCGACTGGTGAGGGTAAATGTGAGGAGGTTATGGAAAATACGTAAGGAATTGGAATTAGGTGGCTACCTTTTGATTTTTTTGGAAAAAGTAAGAAGGTTAAAGACCGAAGGAAAATCAGAACAAAGGGCAGAATAAGCAGGCGAGAGAGAACTCCTCATCACGAAATCCCATGATAACATTGAGTTGGCAGATTGTAAGTTGATGTGCTGCGTCGCCCATCTGAAAGATAATAAAATCATCATCCGCACCCGAACAAAACTCAAAAGATGATAAGAACTCCACGATAAGCTCGAGAAAGGTGGGCTGCGAAATGGAAAAAAAAGTACTCCATCCAGGTGTCGATAAAAATTCTCAAACTAAATTCGCCGCGCCAAAGGCTATAAGGATTCCCAAGTCAAGAATCCGGAAGACGCCAAAGGGTTTGGCACATAAGTGCTCACTCCGGTCTTACTGGGTTGAGTTCTCAAAGACTAGCATAGCTTTTGCCATGATGGGATCCACAGGGTGTGCAGATGAGGATGCAGTAGAGCAAGGATATTGGCGAGGCATGTTGGAAAGGAAGAGTGAAAGTTTCGGCCAAGGCGAGTAGAGGAGGAAAGGGGGATGGGTGTATGTTGTGTGGACGAAAGAAAGGGAAGAAAAACCTTAAATAGAGAAAATTGGGAGGTAATGCCCCCCTGTCACGCCCGTGACTGGGGGGCATCTAACCTGTACGGGTGTGAATGGGCGATCTCCTCTCGGGAATCTGCCAGGAGTGTTGTTTGGCAGGTCACGCCCCAGAGTCACGCCCGTGACTCAGGGGCATGTAATATTAAAATAATAGAAAAGGGAATCTGAGGCATTGACGGGGATGTTGACCCTCCGCACGCTAGCGGAGGGCTGGACAACGAAGAAGCTGCCTGATTTAGATGGTTATGGCACGGTGCACGACAACGACGACGATGGCGGTTGGCATGGCAGTTTCGTCTCATACAGCTACAACGACAATGATGGTTGGCACATCGACTTCATCTCGAATGGCTTCAATAATGATGATGGTTGGCACGGTGGTTGGCTCGACTGTTTTGTCTCGGACGGCTGCACACAGTTCTATGGACTCAGTCAAACCGGCACAGTGGAGCCCCATTATTTACCCCCCAAGTCCCTATAACTTAGAGCTGAAATGAATGGAGGGAGGGGACTTCTCCCTAAGTTGTGCATGTGATAATTTGGTGGTGATCATGGTGGGGGTGATCAGTGGGGAAGTGGTGCATAAGGTGAACTATCCGCCGAGTAAAATGCTTGCTCACGGTGGTGTGTGCTTATGGCTAGATGCGTCAGGGGTGAGATGTGCTCGGGGCACCTTTTGTGCTGGAAGAAGTGTTCATGAGGTATGCACTATTGGAGTAGTGTGCACAAAGTATGTATTGTGCGCTTGGAGATCAACATGCGCAGTGCAAGGAATAATGCATGAATCGCGCGCTAGGCACAATGTGCAGGGGCATTATGCGCGCATAATCACAAAGTTTGCATAACGTGTGTGCAGAGCGAAGTGTACGACATGTATGCATAGGGGGCGATGTGTACCATGCGTGCAAGGTGAACTATGCACGATGCGTGTTATGCGCATGTGAGGCATAATGTGTGATGCGTGCTGGGCACAATGTGCAATAAATGTGTAATGTGTGCTTTATATGTGCGGGGCACAATGTGCAACATGTGCATAAGGTGCTACGTCCACCGAGTGCAATGCACAACAAAGATTAAGATACACCTACGAGATTGAAGGTGATGTTCCTTTGCATGACGGTGTGGTCGCACGGTTGCAGTGTAGCCGGTTTTGGTACTAGAGATCTCTGGTGGGAGTGAGAGCTCTGACATTAATAGAAATGCGGTATAGTTTTACATTTATTGTATCTTTGTACATCTGCATCATGTCATGATTTTCTACTGTGTTTGTGGTGCCATGGATGCTCTGTATGCATTGCTTGATTGATTGTTAACCGCTTCATTTTGCACATTTACTTGTGAAAGTAGAGCATCTGGTAGTGTTTGAACTATTATCCCGAGTAAGCAAATTTGGTCTGCTTCATTGACATTGGCGGTTGAGGGTGAGATCCGGACGATACCGGGACTGGATGTGTATTTGTAATTGGACTGTCTATCCTTATTTTGCTGTTGCAGCTCTGTGAATTTTTCCATCCTTCCAACTGATTGACCTATTATGATTTTAAACCATTCTTGTGAGATTTGTAATGTCAGTGTTGTTATCTTTGCATGGGAAACTTTGAGATACTCTTTTGAGGTTGACTGTTGGAGAACGAGACCTGGATGGTCCCACGACCTACTACCAGGTTAAAGGGCGAATGCTTTTAACTGGTAGTGTGTGGTCGGGTGTACCAATCTAGGAGATGTCGCTGAGTGGTTGGCGGTTGAAGGACGAGACCCGGATGGTTACACAACCTAATACTAGGGCGAAGGGCAAATTCTTCTAGACAGGAAGTGAGAGGTTTGGTTTACCAGCCTGGCGGATGTCGTAGAGCAGCTGGAGGTGAAGGGAAAACCTTTGATCCTGGGTGACTGCGAGGGGGGCAGGCCCTGGTGGTGCTACAACCTACTACATGTGAAGGGTAAACCTTTGATTTTTGGCAGTGGGAGGCCACAAGGACGTGGTCCCGGTGAGGCGGTGAAGGGCAGACCTTCGAACCGATTGTAAGTGTAAGGGGGCTGGCCCTGGAGACACTACGAGCTACTATGGAGAGAAGGGAAGACTTTAGATTGTTGGAAGTGGGAGGCCACATGGACATAGTCCCGAAGAGGCGGTGAAGGGTAGACCTTTGAACCAGTGGCGAGCGAGGGGTCAGGACCTGGCGATGTTGTGACCTACTGTGGAGAGAAGGGTAGACCTTACAACATTAGAAGTGGGAGGCCATAGGGACGTGGTCTCGAGGAGGCGGGGAAGGGCAGACCTTCGAACAAGTGGTGAATGCGAGGGAGGAGAGGCCCTGGTGATGCCGCAACCTACTGCAGATAGAAGGACAGACTTTGATTGTTGGTAGTGGAATGCCGCAGGGACGTGATCCCGGAGAGATGCTGAAGGGCAGACCTTTGAACTGTTGGCATGTGTGAGTGAGGCAGGCCCCGATGATGCTGCAGTATACTATGGAGAGAATGCAGACCTTCGATAGTTGGCAATGGGAGGCTGCGGGGACGTGGTCCCAAAGAGATGTCGGGCGCGCTGCTCGGAGGTAGTTGCTACGAACGTCCTTTTTTGGAGCGAATTGAGTACGTAGTTCCATTAGCACAGGCAATGTTTGCCATCTATAGGACTGAAATGAACAGATTTCAAAAGCTATTAGAACCCTAGCCATGAGATTGGTCTAGTGGTAATTTATATTAAAGATTAATAAAGAGAACAAAGTTAATAAATAATTACGGTGATGCGGGTAGGGCGCTGTTGATTGGTAGGAAGCTTTCTCTTGAGATAGTTGTCCTGGGGGATACCCCCAGTCTCTCATGGAGAGCGGGTGGTTATGACCACGCTGGTGAATTTGGTGCTTGGTCCTAAAAGAACCTTCCTAACAGCCCTTGTCTGATGAAACACTCGACTTCCTTCTTGAATTTGGAACATCTTTCTACACCGTGCCCTCGTCCGCAGTGGAACTTACAATACTTTGATTGGACTCCTCCACCTTTAGCAAGTGGTCGGGGCTTATGGAGTGCCTTAGTTCCTTGGATTGTGAATAGCATGTTTTCTCCGGTGGTATTGAGGGGAGTGAAGGCTTGACAATAATTTTGCCCTCCGGTTTCGCGGGTTTTGCCACGAAGTCCGCCACTCTTCCCGAGGAATTTCGGTGGGTTATGCCCCCTATTTTTCTTTTGCCTATTTTTGATTTGTTGTTGATGTGCTTTTGCTAACAATGACGACTGATGGTGCACGGGATGTCATGTCAAAGCCATCTGCTGCTTGTTTATGATTCTCTTCTACTCGACGCATGCATTCCTCTAATTCTGCAGCCATGTTCCTTTCTATAGAAGGCGTGCTGACAAGTGAGTGGGGGAGAGTTGGATTAACTTGCCCAGTAAGGACCAATCTTTCAGTCATGCGGGCAGCTCTTCCTTCCTTATTTTCTAGTAACGAGTACCGCTGTGCGGAGGGCACTGTCTTTTAAGTCTTCTAGGAATAGTGGGAACCGTGTTCCAATAGATGACACTAAATTATTGCAGATCGCTCGAGGCTCTGGTAGATCGGACTAAATTGAACCACCTTAGCCCAAGAGCGGTCGAGCGTACACACAGTCAAAGTAAGTAGAAAGTTGGGAAGAGAATTATTTTAATGAAGAGAACTCGTCAACTGGGGGAAAAATCACACGGTCGATCTATATCGGCCAAACCCCCACTATTTACTGGTTTTGTGCAAGGCTTTCTTGAAGAACTCGAGGGCGACAAGCCGTCTCTCATTATAATTGCTGAGAGAGAGAGAGGAGGGAGAGCTCAGAGTGTGACACACCACTACTTGCAGAGCCAAATGCTTATTTTTGAGTTGTCGGGAGTGATGTGCTAATTGCATCTTGAAGTCCTATACTGGTGATCGGAAGTGGGAGTAGCTCCTTGAACTTGTTCTAGCATTTGAGCAGCATGCTCGATGCACGTTATCCTTTGCAATTTATCTCCGTAGTTTTAGTATTGTAAACTTTGGCAGTGCGGGACACACGAGCTTTGGTCGCTCTGGCTGGCTTGGTATACAAAGACTACGGAGGATTGGATGTCCCGACAGAGTGCTTAGTGGCATGCTTGAGACAGCCTTGACAACATAAATCACAAAGTCGCATCTATAACTGTATTGATGGCGGAGCGTAGTGAGGAGTGCTGGGAGTCATCTTTTTAGTGGAGCGCACGGGGGCGCGCTTGGAATGGTGTTGACAGCGGAGCGTTCGGGGCGTGTTTGGAATGGTCTTAATGGTAGGACACAAGGAGGTACGCTTAGAGCAGACTTGGTGGCAGAACACACAAAGGCACACTTGGGACGGTCTTGAAGGAAGAACTGCCTACGCGATTAATCCTCTATGACCTATCTTTGATTAAATTTTGGTGAGATTGGGTGTGGTTGTCCTGTCAGTGGTTGGAGCGTTTTTCTTGAGTGTACGAGGTGCTTGGTGGAGGAGAGCTTGCAGAGTGCTTGCTGGAGGAGAGTGCGTGGAGCACTTGTTGGAGGAGATCATGCAGAGTGATTGTTGGAGGAGAGTGCACGTAGCACTTGCTGGAGGAGATCATGCAGAGTGCTTACTGGAGTAGAGTATGTAGAGTACACGAGCGCTTTCTGGACGAGTGCATGATGTAACATCCCATGTTACTTCTGGACCCCTCAACTTAGATTGGGTTAGGCATGAGGTGAGACCTAAGGGGATCAACTAGGTTTGACCCTAGATAGTGGGTGGTGGCCATGTGGAGCCCACTATAGGACCAAGTCAAACTAGGTCAAACTAGCCTAATTAAGGACCCTAGCCACACCATGACCCCACCACATTGCCCTAACCCTGAAAACAATCTAAGTGGACCCTAGGGTATGTCACTGGGTCAACATTTTGACCCCAGTTGACCAAGGTCAACCTTGGGCTTAATTTGGTCAAACCCACACCCATAGGCCTAATTAACCTAAGTGGGGCACCCCCTTGACCCAAACCAAGTTGGGTGGTGCCACTAGACCCATTTCCACCAAGTGGGGTCAGTCCACCCTCCATAGTTGACCAGTCAACCTTAAAGTCAATTTGGTCAACAATTTGACCTAAAGAGAGAAAATGAAGACCAAGCAATTTTCCTTTGGACCAAGCCCACCAAATTGGCCCATGACCAGCCTTAATGGTTAATGACAGCCCCTACCCTCCTGATATTGGAGAGAGAATGCATGCAAAAGGGGTAAAATTGGAAATTTTAGGAGAAGAGGAGAGAGAAAGAGGGATGAAGGAAATGGTGGCCACATGGCCACCCCATCAGCTGACTTAGGCTGCCCAAAACCAAGTGGCTGACCTCACCTCTTCATTTCCAGCAGAATTCCAGAGCTGAGAGCCACATGGCACCCATGGTGACACAACCAAAGCTCAAACCGAGCTCACATTGGGCTTATCTCCCCATATACCCTCTATCAGCCCCAAATAACCCCTCCATTAGCTTCAGAAGGTCCAGAGGAGTGGAATTCGACTACTTACACATGGAGAACGGTGGAGAATGCAACTTTCGGGGAGGAGCTCGCCGGCGCACCACCACCACGGCAAACCGCCGCCTGACCCGCAGCCAAGCCCCGATTATGGTGCGTTTCACTTCACCTCTACCCGCACTAGCTTCTTAGATCAAATAGGCGAGAGATCGGGCTCAATTGAGCCCGATGCCATGTGAGAAAATCTAGAAAATTCTAAGTTTCTGAAACCGCTCGGGATCGCCGTCGCCGCCGTCTCCCGCCGCCCCATCGCCGGGAAATGATAGCCACCACCACCGTGAAGGTGATGGCACCATTGGCCGGAGGTGGCGACGCCTCAGCTGGCCGGAAACCGCCGGCAAAATCGCTCCAGGTCGGCTCGATCTCAGCCGTTGGCTGGAGGTAGACGATAACCCGATTCCGTCCATTCTTGCTTTAAGATTCGTGCGCCGATTTTAATATAAATCAGGATTAATAAATGAATAGTAACATTTCTGTCACATATATTCAGCCCTCTTGCAAGTTAAATTTAGGCCTCTTAGATGCATTTCCAGAACTTAGGCCCTTAATGAAAATTGTATCCTAGGGTCTTACCTTTAATATGCCACCCTAAACACACATTTTGGGGTAGAGTACAGCCCTGTAGGACATTTTTCCTAGGACTGGTCCTAGACTAGGGCAGAAAATATATTGGATGCCCTGGTCTCAATACTAGTCACCATGCCCCCAAATTTTGGGCACATGCATGATTAGGGCTTACTTACCTCCTGCCAAAATTTAGGAATTTTTGGAAAATATTTTCCTATAGTTTTTGGTAAAATATCAAAATTTAAATTAATGGCATGTATGGAGTTCTACTCCTCCCCATGGCCCCAAATTTTGGTGGTGGGTCAGTGGGGTCACCCTTGGTGCATGATAAAATTTTCAGCACCTTGGGATCACTGCATGCGGGAGAATCCACTTGCATGTGATAGCCTATGTTAAGGCTTGGTGTGCAAATAGTAAAAATGTAATTTGGTGAATTTAGCCCAATGGTTGCATGCAAGGATTATGAAATTATTTATAGTGGCTCATTAGGGTAAATGGCACTCTTCAAATTAATAATGTAATTTTTGGAATCAAAATTCCATTTATTGGAATTTACTTTATAAATAGCTATTTTGGAATTAAAAATTGGAAAATAGGATTTATTCAAGAACAAATCCAAACAACATTACCAAGGCATAGATTACATCACACTTGACCTAGGAAAATTATGATTTCTCTGTTTTGAAGAACCTTGGAGTAGATACCCTAAATTTCCCATTTTACCCTCATCATGATAATTCTTGAAATGATATATATATACCTCTGAAAAATTTGGGATTTATTCTACTGTCATAAAATATTGTTATTAGTTTATCATGAATTTCTCAGAATTTATTGGATGCATTACTTGTGTTAAACTAGTACAATGGCATTTTGGTAAATACCTTAAAATGGAACCCCATAGGCCATCCTACATTCAATTTTGATGAATCTCTGCCAATAGCCATAATTTAGTGTCTTAAAGGCTCTGTAAATTTTCTGGAATTTGTGAATATGTAATGCTTATACTTCATGTGTAAAATGGAATTTATGTGGGATTGTTATTAAATAGAAAATGACAATAAATAATTTAAGGAAAATTATGAAATTTTGAAGGCAGCAATATTTGGTCAATATACATCTCAGGAAAAATTCCCTAAGTCAGTGGATGCATAATTAAATCACTTCATGTGTAAAGTGGCCGAGCATTTAAATTAAGAGAATTAAATAAATGACCATTTGGCCAGGAAAAATTATGAGAATCCTTAGGGTAGTTCCCTTAGTCCATAATACCCTAGGATAAATATTTAGAGGCAAGATGCCTTAAGTTTTGGAAGATCACATTTCTAGGGTAAACATAGGTCATGGTCTGCATATAACACAAATAGGTCTTGCCTTAGGGAATTACCAGGGGATTGATTATCGGCAGAAATAAGAGAGAGTTCAACATGAGTAACCCTGGTGGGTAGAGTTGTCTTAGTGAGGGATCAAAAGTGCAAGTCTTGGTCATCAACTGGAGTGGGGGATCGGCGGAAGACCGTCGGTTCCCGGTAACACCTTAAGTCACTAGGGTTATACTTAAGCAATAAGGAGAGCTGGGGAGATACATGGGTAGTCATCAACTAAAATAAGTATCCTTGCGAAAGGGAACGCTGGGCGTAATCCCAACACAGTTCCTAGTGCCCCTTGAGAGCCCTTCACAGGGAATACCGGGGGCAGTCCTGAGATTAACCTTAAATCTCTAAGTATAATAAACCGTAGACAAGAGTAGCTTAATAGGTTAGGACATGGTTGTACCTTCTCGCCCGTGTTTGGGTTAGAGAGTTTCATGATATATGCTCACCCGTTTAGGGTTGGAGGGAATTGACATAAAGGCACTATTGTGCGTTCTCACCCGGGTTTGGGTTTGAGGGATTCAGGACGAGTTTTGGTCCTGCGAGCGGAAGGCTCGGTATGAATTACTTGCATGTGCATAAATATCGTGGCGGGGCATGCGGTATTGGTCGTTCGTCACACCGATGGCAGTACGGTGCACCAGGCGGTTGTGGGAGTTAGAGGGGCCAGTGGGTTGTTTTACACTGCGGTCTGGAGGACGACCCCCGATAACACACATCCGACCCAACAAGACTGACGGGTTTGTCAGCAAAGTACGTACGCGAGACTCTAGAGTGCACCTTGGACGTGTACAGAGGCGTATGAGAGGGGTCTAAGGCTTGGTAGTGTGCATACCGGTCTAGAAGCGGAGACGCCCGCTCCGCTGCTGCCGTAGCCACAGCGGTGGTACCCGAGAGTGATGCTAGCTCTCAAAAAGTGGGAACTAAAGGTCTGTGATCACAGAGTCGTTATGTGTGAGTTGCACTTGCCTGCGCATAAAAATTGCATCATATCATTCATTCATAATTAGGTCATACGCTTCATAGATCCTTATCATATAAATTAGTATGGGCTCTTTTATATGATAAGTTAAATTTCCTGGAAATCCTAACTTATATATTTGTATGGGCATTTATATAAGTTAGGGTACGCTTGTGATGATAGCTTAGTGGTAGCTTAGTTTATTTACTTGTTTATACTGCTGTTTCTTTACTCTCCTTTACTGCACCGTACTTACTTACTTACTACTTGTACTGTACTTAGCATTGCTAGAGTAGAATTTCATTACTTAGTACCACTTTAGATAGATATTGTCACCTGCTTCCATTTTGCTACCCCTTGTTGTCCTCCGCTTCGTCCTCCCGCTCGGTGCCTAGGAGCTGCGGGGCGAGGTGTGGAGGAAACGACTTAGTCTTTTTGACTAATGGTCGGTGACCAACTTTTTTAGGAGCCCGTGGAGATGGAGCACCAGCACGTCGAGGAGGCAGGACATGAGGAGCAGATACCGCTTCAGCAGGCTACCACTACTACTGTGCGTCCTCAGGTGGGACGAGTCTTGATGTTCTAGTTTAGCTTCCGCATTTACTATTTTGTGAGAGAGAGAGATTTGATGTACTGGGCATAAGCCCTTTTTACTCTTTCAGTTGTACTTATTTGTGGACTATATGTTGTACTATTCATCTCTTTTCATGATTATACAGTGGCTTGTGGACTGGTATTTTTACATATACAGTTTTACTTCTTTCCTCATATTGGCCTACAGGTTTATGATCGTACTAGCCGGCAGAATCGGCGTGTTGCGGTGTCGACTAACCCGTGAGTTAGTGCCACCGTAAAAACGGCGGTTCTGGGCATAAGATCTGGTAGCCCTCCTTGGTAAGGGGGAGGGGGGTCTTACAAACTGGTATCACTCGAACAACGATCATATGAGAAAGAAGTCCACAACATGGCACCACCCCCGCCCCAGCATTAGTTTGCGGACAAACTATGCAGCGGAAGCAGTGGTGTGCCCATGTACAAAAGTCACAGAAATGGTCCACAAAGTACAATTTGATAGGCCAATTTTGCCTTAACCTTACCTTTATGCAACCTCCACAGGTCGCAGCGCCGCAAAATGTGGCTCCTCCCCCTCCAGCTGCCACTCCATTCCTACATACGGAGATGGGGCAGACCCTGACGGCGATTTTGGATGCCTTTAGAGCCCAGCAAGTTCCGGCTCCACAGCCAAATCCGGGGTCGAGCTGGCTGAGTGCATTCAAGAGCCTGTCCCCACCGACGTACCGTGGGACAGAGGATGCAGTGAAGACAGAAGAATGGCTGGAGGCCATACACGAGATCTTAGCGGGCATCAGCTGCCCAGTCGGCCAGGCAGTACCTCTAGCCACCTCCGTGCTAGAGGCCCACGCGAAGAGATGGTGGAAGTCAGTCCGGGAGACTACTTATGCGGACTTTGAGTTGTCAGAGATTTCTTGGGAGGAGTTTGGCGATGTGTTCCTGGAGCACTTCGTCTCTACTACGGACAGGGATGCTTTGGAGGAGAGGTTTTTGAACCTCAAGCAGGGGACTAGATCAGTGATAGAGTACCAGAGGGAGTTCTCCCACTTTGCCAGGTTCGCGGGGATTCAGGACACCGACGACAGGAGGTATGCGAAGAGGTTCTACCGGGGCCTTAGGGATGATCTGAGGCAGGCTCTGTTATTCATTTCACATGGCACATCCAGACAGATCATTGAGATGGCGAAGAAGCTGGAGGCTGACCAGCTGATGGTGCGAGCCGGAGGGAAGAGACCATTTGATGGATCGACATCAGGTGAGAGCAGTAGGGGCTCTCAGAGGGGCAGGACCATTGGATACAGGAGGGGTGGGGGACGTCGTCGTCCCAACTTCAGGCAGGAGCAGGGACCTCCTCCAGCTTTGGCTCCCCCACCTCTACAGATGCACGATCCGAGGAGACAGGATGACCGAGGCCACCGACAAGTGGTTTGTTATGGATGCCGCCAGCCAGGGCACATCAGGTCGGAGTGCCCGCATCGATTCCATCCCCCTCCTCCTCCTCCACCTCCAGCGGCCCCCGTACAGCAGGGCCGAGGACGAGGCCGAGGACGAGGCCGAGGCCGGGGATATCATGGCAGGAGGCGCGAGCAGGAGCAGATATACGCCTTGGACCTCACAGAGCCGAGAAATCCCGAGGAGGTCATTACAGGTACTTGAAGTTAGTTTTGAGTTTCCTTAAATTTTTCCAATGATATATATATAGTACCTGGAACCATAGGATAACAATTAACCTTCACATAAACAAACCTCAGGCATAGTCATGATCAGCGGCAAGCCTGCCCATACTCTTTTCGACACGGGTGCGTCACACTCGTTCGTATCCGAGGCCTTCATCGACGGACTCGAAGGCGTGGAGAGGTTCCCTGGACTAGAGATGAGGGTACGCCTACCCGATGGGTCGGAGCTGCGGACTACTGCACATTGCGACATGGAGGCCGAGATTGGCGGCAAGGCTTTTGAGGCGCCGGCGACTATTCTGAAGCTGCAGGACTTTGACTTGATCTTGGGCATGGCCTGGCTGCACCGGAACCATGCCCAGATAGATTGTCCGTCCAGGAGGATCACGCTGAGACATGGCGACTCTCATGTTATCATTGAAGGTATCCAGCCTGTCTGCCACCTACTATTATCTTCTATACAGGCTGTGAAGGCCCATGAGCAGGGTGAAGAAGTCTATATTGTCTGCTTCGAGATGGTGGGGACAGAGGCGACTATCTCAGATATTCCGGTGGTTCGGGATTTCTCCGACGTATTCCCGGAGAAATTGCCCGGGCTACCGCCTGCTAGAGACTTGGATTTCAGGATTCAGCTAGTGCCGGGAGCGAAGCCGGTGTCCCGAGCACCCTACAGGATGGCTCCTAGAGAGTTAGCAGAGTTCAGAACTCAACTGCAGGAGCTAGTCGAGTCAGGATTTGTACGGCCTAGTTCATCACCATGGGGAGCACCAGTTCTATTTGTGAAAAAGAAGGATGGATCACTGCGATTGTGTATAGATTACCGGGAGCTGAACCGGTTGACGGTCCGCAACACCTATCCTCTGCCTCGGATAGATGAGTTATTTGACCAACTACAGGGAGCATTCTGGTTCTCCAAGTTAGATCTGCGATCCGGCTACTATCAGCTCCGTATCAGGGAAGAAGACATACCGAAGACGGCTTTCAGTTCGCGCTATGGACTATACGAATTCACGGTGATGCCTTTTGGGCTCACGAATGCTCCTGCCGCATTCATGAGTCTGATGAACCGTGTCTTCGAGCCTTTCTTGGATCGCTTCGTGATAGTATTCATCGACGACATCCTTATTTATTCTCGGACTCGGGAGGAGCATACTGAGCACTTGGCACAGGTCCTGCAGAGGTTGAGGGAGGCACAGATGTACGCAAAATTTTCGAAGTGCCAGTTCTGGTTGCAGGAGGTGGCTTTCCTGGGGCACACGATCAGTGGGGCTGGGTTAGCTGTGGACCCGGCCAAGATAGAGACAGTGAGGGATTGGCCGCGGCCGAAGACCGCATCTGACATCCGCAGTTTCTTGGGACTAGCAGGCTATTATCGCAAGTTCGTGGAGGGGTTCTCAAGGATAGCACTCCCCCTCACGTCCTTGACGAAGAAGGATGCTGATTTTGTTTGGTCAGAGCGGTGTGAGACGGCTTTTCAGAAGCTGAAGGACCGGCTCATCTCATCCCCTATTCTTGCGCTTCCATCCGGGAGCGAAGGATTCCAGATTTACACGGACGCCTCTTATCAGGGGATGGGTGCAGTCTTGATGCAGCACGGACACGTTATCGCTTATGCTTCGCGACAGTTGAAGAAGCATGAGCATAACTATCCAGTACATGACCTAGAGCTCGGGGCTGTGGTTTTCGCCCTGAAAATATGGAGGCATTACTTATATGGGATTCACTGTGACATCTTCTCAGATCACAAGAATCTCAAGTATATCGATACTCAGAAGGACCTAAACCTGAGACAGAGGAGGTGGCTGGAGTTTCTCTGTGATTATGATTACAAGATCCACTATCATCCGGGAAAAGCGAACACGGTTGCGGATGCTTTGAGCAGGAGGGCCGGCACTTCTGGACCGGAGCCCCGATTGATGTCCATAGAGCTGCTTCAGATGATGGAGGACATGCACATTACCGTGGTGTCCGAGACCGAGCCAGTGGTATATAGAGAGTATTTGAGCTCAGTGATCAGCTGCGATGATATACAGGAGCGCATCCGAGCACATCAGAGGCTGGATGCCGCGTTACAGCCGATTTTCAGTGCCCTAGAGAGGGGCAAGGTCGAGGACTACACACTACAGGATGATCTTCTTCGGTTCCGGGGGCGCATCTACATACCAGCAGGGGGCAGTATTCGAGATGACATACTCCGAGAGGCACATTGCTCGAGATATTCAGTGCACCCCGGCATCACCAAGATGTGGGCAGATTTGCGGAGATCTATGTATTGGCCCGGGATGAAGAGGGAGATCACGGATTTTGTGACCCATTGCGAGACCTGCCAGCGTGTGAAGGCGGAATGCAAGAGCCCGGGAGGTTTATTACAGCCACTGCCAGTTCCAGAGTGGAAGTTCGAGGACATTGCTATGGACTTTGTACACGGATTGCCTCGCTCCCACTCCGGACATGATTCTATATGGGTTATAGTGGACAGATTGACCAAGGTCGCGCGGTTTATCCCAGTTCGGAAGGATGCCCCAGTTGCAGTTCTGGTGAGACTATTTGTGTAGCAGTACATCAGGTATCATGGTATCCCCAGGACTATTGTTTCGGACCGTGATGGTCGGTTCACTTCGAGCGAGTGGAGGGCCGTGCATGCTCACTTGGGATCTCGGCTTACCTTTAGTACCGCCTTCCACCCGCAGACCGACGGACAGACCGAGCGGACCATCCGGACCATGGAGGACCTGCTCAGATTATGCATATTGGATACGGGGAGGCCTTGGGAGAGGCTGCTACCATTGATCGAATTCTCGTATAATAACAGCCACCAGGCTAGCATCAGGATGGCTCCGTACGAGGTGCTTTATGGGAGGAGATGCCGGACTCCGCTATCATGGGTACAGGATATGGACACCAGGGCTCTGGGATCCGATTATATAGAGGACACAGAGGCTCAGATTCGATTGATCAGGGATCGGCTACTGGAGGCCCAGAGCAGGCAGGCAAAGTATTATGATGCTCGGCACCGGCAGGTGGAGTTCCAGGTTGGAGACAGGGTGTTCTTGAAGATACGTCCGGTACACGGTGTTTCACGGGTGCGGAGGCACAAGAAGCTCAGTCCACGATACATGGGGCCCTACCTGATCCTGGAGCGGATCGGCCCCTTAGCCTACCGACTGCAGCTGCCACCGGAGTTGGGTGCACTACATGACGTCTTCCATGTCTCTTCCTTACGGAGAGCTCTCCTCCGGCCGGAGCAGCACATCACTACTACAGCCGGACCGGTAGAGCCTGACAGGTCAGTGAGATTGGAGCCGATCCGGATTGACGATACAGCCATCCGAGTGTTGCGGAAGAAGAAGGTTCCCCTTGTGAAGGTGCTGTGGTCCAACCATGGACGGGAGGAGCACACTTGGGAGCCGAGAGATCTGATGCTGGAGCAACACCCGGAGCTATTCGCATCAGGTACATTTAAGTTATGCTTTTAAGATTCTTGATAATTCTTGCAAATAGAACCCCGTAGACCCGAACTTAAATTTCGGGGACGAAATTATTTTCTTGTTTATTGGAATTTGTAACATCCTATGTTACTTCTGGACCCCTCAACTTAGATTGGGTTAGGCATGAGGTGAGACCTAAGGGGATCAACTAGGTTTGACCCTAGATAGTGGGTGGTGGCCATGTGGAGCCCACTATAGGACCAAGTCAAACTAGGTCAAACTAGCCTAATTAAGGACCCTAGCCACACCATGACCCCACCACATTGCCCTAACCCTGAAAACAATCTAAGTGGACCCTAGGGTATGTCACTGGGTCAACATTTTGACCCCAGTTGACCAAGGTCAACCTTGGGCTTAATTTGGTCAAACCCACACCCATAGGCCTAATTAACCTAAGTGGGGCACCCCCTTGACCCAAACCAAGTTGGGTGGTGCCACTAGACCCATTTCCACCAAGTGGGGTCAGTCCACCCTCCATAGTTGACCAGTCAACCTTAAAGTCAATTTGGTCAACAATTTGACCTAAAGAGAGAAAATGAAGACCAAGCAATTTTCCTTTGGACCAAGCCCACCAAATTGGCCCATGACCAGCCTTAATGGTTAATGACAGCCCCTACCCTCCTGATATTGGAGAGAGAATGCATGCAAAAGGGGTAAAATTGGAAATTTTAGGAGAAGAGGAGAGAGAAAGAGGGATGAAGGAAATGGTGGCCACATGGCCACCCCATCAGCTGACTTAGGCTGCCCAAAACCAAGTGGCTGACCTCCCCTCTTCATTTCCAGCAGAATTCCAGAGCTGAGAGCCACATGGCACCCATGGTGACACAACCAAAGCTCAAACCGAGCTCACATTGGGCTTATCTCCCCATATACCCTCTATCAGCCCCAAATAACCCCTCCATTAGCTTCAGAAGGTCCAGAGGAGTGGAATTCGACTACTTACACATGGAGAACGGTGGAGAATGCAACTTTCGGGGAGGAGCTCGCCGGCGCACCACCACCACGGCAAACCTCCGCCTGACCCGCAACCAAGCCCCGATTATGGTGCGTTTCACTTCACCTCTACCCGCACTAGCTTCTTAGATCAAATAGGCGAGAGATCGGGCTCAATTGAGCCCGATGCCATGTGAGAAAATCTAGAAAATTCTAAGTTTCTGAAACCGCTCGGGATCGCCGTCGCCGCCGTCTCCCGCCGCCCCATCGCCGGGAAATGATAGCCACCACCACCGTGAAGGTGATGGCACCATTGGCCGGAGGTGGCGACGCCTCAGCTGGCCGGAAACCGCCGGCAAAATCGCTCCAGGTCGGCTCGATCTCAGCCGTTGGCTGGAGGTAGACGATAACCCGATTCCGTCCATTCTTGCTTTAAGATTCGTGCGCCGATTTTAATATAAATCAGGATTAATAAATGAATAGTAACATTTCTGTCACATATATTCAGCCCTCTTGCAAGTTAAATTTAGGCCTCTTAGAGGCATTTCCAGAACTTAGGCCCTTAATGAAAATTGTAGCCTAGGGTCTTACCTTTAATATGCCACCCTAAACACACATTTTGGGGTAGAGTACAGCCCTGTAGGACAT
Organism: Platanthera guangdongensis; assembly: GCA_039583875.1. NCBI lineage: Eukaryota > Viridiplantae > Streptophyta > Magnoliopsida > Asparagales > Orchidaceae > Platanthera > Platanthera guangdongensis. Next base: position 224,258,316 of record CM077151.1, on the reverse strand, counting down.
TTGTCCTAGGACTGGTCCTAGACTAGGGCAGAAAATATATTGGATGCCCTGATCTCAATACTAGTCACCATGCCCCCAAATTTTGGGCACATGCATGATTAGGGCTTACTTACCTCCTGCCAAAATATAGGAATTTTTGGAAAATATTTTCCTATAGTTTTTGGTAAAATATCAAAATTTAAATTAATGGCATGTATGGAGTTCTACTCCTCCCCATGGCCCCAAATTTTGGTGGTGGGTCAGTGGGGTCACCCTTGGTGCATGATAAAATTTTCAGCACCTTGGGATCACTGCATGTGGGAGAATCCACTTGCATGTGATAGCCTATGTTAAGGCTTGGTGTGCAAATAGTAAAAATGTAATTTGGTGAATTTAGCCCAATGGTTGCATGCAAGGATTATGAAATTATTTATAGTGGCTCATTAGGGTAAATGGCACTCTTCAAATTAATAATGTAATTTTTGGAATCAAAATTCCATTTATTGGAATTTACTTTATAAATAGCTATTTTGGAATTAAAAATTGGAAAATAGGATTTATTCAAGAACAAATCCAAACAACATTACCAAGGCATAGATTACATCACACTTGACCTAGGAAAATTATGATTTCTCTGTTTTGAAGAACCTTGGAGTAGATACCCTAAATTTCCCATTTTACCCTCATCATGATAATTCTTGAAATGATATATATATACCTCTGAAAAATTTGGGATTTATTCTACTGTCATAAAATATTGTTATTAGTTTATCATGAATTTCTCAGAATTTATTGGATGCATTACTTGTGTTAAACTAGTACAATGGCATTTTGGTAAATACCTTAAAATGGAACCCCATAGGCCATCCTACATTCAATTTTGATGAATCTCTGCCAATAGCCATAATTTAGTGTCTTAAAGGCTCTGTAAATTTTCTGGAATTTTTTAATATGTAATGCTTATACTTCATGTGTAAAATGGAATTTATGTGGGATTGTTATTAAATAGAAAATGACAATAAATAATTTAAGGAAAATTATGAAATTTTGAAGGCAGCAATATTTGGTCAATATACATCTCAGGAAAAATTCCCTAAGTCAGTGGATGCATAATTAAATCACTTCATGTGTAAAGTGGCCGAGCATTTAAATTAAGAGAATTAAATAAATGACCATTTGGCCAGGAAAAATTATGAGAATCCTTAGGGTAGTTCCCTTAGTCCATAATACCCTAGGATAAATATTTAGAGGCAAGATGCCTTAAGTTTTGGAAGATCACATTTCTAGGGTAAACATAGGTCATGGTCTGCATATAACACAAATAGGTCTTGCCTTAGGGAATTACCAGGGGATTGATTATCGGCAGAAATAAGAGAGAGTTCAACATGAGTAACCCTGGTGGGTAGAGTTGTCTTAGTGAGGGATCAAAAGTGCAAGTCTTGGTCATCAACTGGAGTGGGGGATCGGCGGAAGACCGTCGGTTCCCGGTAACACCTTAAGTCACTAGGGTTATACTTAAGCAATAAGGAGAGCTGGGGAGATACATGGGTAGTCATCAACTAAAATAAGTATCCTTGCGAAAGGGAACGCTGGGCGTAATCCCAACACAGTTCCTAGTGCCCCTTGAGAGCCCTTCACAGGGAATACCGGGGGCAGTCCTGGGATTAACCTTAAATCTCTAAGTATAATAAACCGTAGACAAGAGTAGCTTAATAGGTTAGGACATGGTTGTACCTTCTCGCCCGTGTTTGGGTTAGAGAGTTTCATGATATATGCTCACCCGTTTAGGGTTGGAGGGAATTGACATAAAGGCACTATTGTGCGTTCTCACCCGGGTTTGGGTTTGAGGGATTCAGGACGAGTTTTGGTCCTGCGAGCGGAAGGCTCGGTATGAATTACTTGCATGTGCATAAATATCGTGGCGGGGCATGCGGTACTGGCCGTTCGTCACACCGATGGCAGTACGGTGCACCAGGCGGTTGTGGGAGTTAGAGGGGCCAGTGGGTTGTTTTACACTGCGGTCTGGAGGACGACCCCCGATAACACACATCCGACCCAACAAGACTGATGGGTTTGTCAGCAAAGTACGTACGCGAGACTCTAGAGTGCACCTTGGACGTGTACAGAGGCGTATGAGAGGGGTCTAAGGCTTGGTAGTGTGCATACCGGTCTAGAAGCGGAGACGCCCGCTCCGCTGCTGCCGTAGCCACAGCGGTGGTACCCGAGAGTGATGCTAGCTCTCAAAAAGTGGGAACTAAAGGTCTGTGATCACAGAGTCGTTGTGTGTGAGTTGCACTTGCCTGCGCATAAAAATTGCATCATATCATTCATTCATAATTAGGTCATACGCTTCATAGATCCTTATCATATAAATTAGTATGGGCTCTTTTATATGATAAGTTAAATTTCCTGGAAATCCTAACTTATATATTTGTATGGGCATTTATATAAGTTAGGGTACGCTTGTGATGATAGCTTAGTGGTAGCTTAGTTTATTTACTTGTTTATACTGCTGTTTCTTTACTCTCCTTTACTGCACCGTACTTACTTACTTACTACTTGTACTGTACTTAGCATTGCTAGAGTAGAATTTCATTACTTAGTACCACTTTAGATAGATATTGTCACCTGCTTCCATTTTGCTACCCCTTGTTGTCCTCCGCTTCGTCCTCCCGCTCGGTGCCTAGGAGCTGCGGGGCGAGGTGTGGAGGAAACGACTTAGTCTTTTTGACTAATGGTCGGTGACCAACTTTTTTAGGAGCCCGTGGAGATGGAGCACCAGCACGTCGAGGAGGCAGGACATGAGGAGCAGATACCGCTTCAGCAGGCTACCACTACTACTGTGCGTCCTCAGGTGGGACGAGTCTTGATGTTCTAGTTTAGCTTCCGCATTTACTATTTTGTGAGAGAGAGAGATTTGATGTACTGGGCATAAGCCCTTTTTACTCTTTCAGTTGTACTTATTTGTGGACTATATGTTGTACTATTCATCTCTTTTCATGATTATACAGTGGCTTGTGGACTGGTATTTTTACATATACAGTTTTACTTCTTTCCTCATATTGGCCTACAGGTTTATGATCGTACTAGCCGGCAGAATCGGCGTGTTGCGGTGTCGACTAACCCGTGAGTTAGTGCCACCGTAAAAACGGCGGTTCTGGGCATAAGATCCGGTAGCCCTCCTTGGTAAGGGGGAGGGGGGTCTTACACATGAAGCATACAAGTAAGAGGAACACACGGGAACACGAAAGGAAGAGGCGTGCATGGGATATCACATGGAAGAGGCGCGCACATTGGAGCACAAGGAAGAGGCATTCTCAAGAGCACATAAGTAAGGGGCCCGCGCAAGAGTGCGCAAGGAAGGGTCACGCGCAAGAGCACGCAAGGATGGGGCATGCACGAGAGAGCACAAGGAAGGGGGACACACAAGAGAGCGTATGGAAGGGGCGCACACAAGAGAGCGTAAGGAAGGGGCGCGAGCAAGAGCACGCAAGGAAGGGGCGCGAGCAAGGGCACGCAAGGAAGAGGCGCGCACGGGAGCACGTAAGGAAGATACGCTCACGAGAGCTTACAAGGAAGAGGCGCGTGCGAGAGCACACATGGAAGAGGTGCGTGCAAGAGCATGGAAGGAAGAGGCATGCGGAAGAGGCGCGCAGAAGAGCGTGCAAGGAAGTGGCGTGCGAGAGCCCCAAAAATGATGAAAAAAATGATGAATGAGCTATTTTTATATTTTAAGAGGGGTGAATCAATAAATTTACCCGGTAACCACCAGACAGACGAATAGAATCGCCCGAAATAGAACACATGGATCACCTCTTTTATGCAAATGACAAAACCACCCACGACTTGAAAATAACCACCCTCGTTAGAAAAATAACTGCCCCTCCCACGAGGGGAAGACGCAGCACTACCGCCGGGCGCTAGCTTGGTAACGCGTCATGGTTACCCACTCAACGCTCCAAGGCGTTGAGTGCATTGAGACTTGCCTACCGTCGGGCGCTATCTGCCTACCTTACTACGCTAGCATTGGAAAAAGTAAAATATTTGTTTTGAATATTTTCTAAATTCGCAGGACAGCTTGCACATCAAGCGCATGAACCTACTGCCGGGCACAAGTCTTAATGTCGGCGATATCCTATTTTTATAAAGACGTATATAAGGTGCCTCATGTTCTACATTCGAGACCAAGATGAAAAGAGATAGAGTTCTATCATTGCTGGGATTCGGCCGCCTCTCTGTGATCCATTCCACCATCTCTGTCAAACGATAAGAAAACCGTCTCCCTCCTATTCGCCCATGAAGAACTCCGGCGATCCAAAGACTACAACAACTATGAGGTGTTGATCAGTGGCAAGCACACGAAGAAAAGGAAGGATTTTATTCTCTGCAATCTACCACCGCTCTATAATTAGTTACCGCCCCATGGTAGCTTCCTGCAATGTCTTCTCTATTTAAAATAGCCCGAACTTGAGTTTCATGTGACGGTTTTTCATGAAATTTGAAAGGAGAGTTCGTCCTAGCCGTCTAAAGGGAAGGAAGGGGTCATCCCAACTCATTAAGGAGGAGAGTTCTTCAGAGGAGATCAAAAGGTATTCATGCGCACGGATTGAAGGCTACCAACATGATGATCAAGAATCTTTCGTCCTAATATTCACATGAATGTTCCTCGCTACGAAAAACTCTCATCAAGCGCACACCTTCACGAATCTAAAGAACATCGAAGATGAAGACTCTCAAGCCACAAAGATCGAACCTTTGCAAGCAGATCATCATCAACATCAAGGGTTCTAGTTAGAGGGGAGTTTTCTCTTATTCATTGTATTTTACTTTAAATGCTTTTTATCTATTTGGTTGTGTGAGGGAAATCGACCGAAGGGTCGTCAAAATCCGGGAGGAGTTTTGTGAGAAATTGACCGGAGGGTCATTAGAATCCGAGGAGGATTCTGTAAGAAATCGTCCCGGGGAAGGGACGTCTAGATCAGGAGATCCAGTGGGGCTCTAAGACCCTTCCGTGCATGAAGATGAAGAGCTGGCTCAAAGACCTTTCTTGGATGGAAAGAAAGAGAGGAAACCGGTCCGGGTAGTGGGTCGGTATAGCAAACAAAAAGAGATTTCATTTTCACCGCCTCCGATCTCCGGCTTCTTGGAGATCACAATATTGTAAATATAAAAACAGTTGTTGATTTAGTTTGAATAAGATTCATGTACTGTTATTTTTATAACTTCTATGATGTGCTGTGATTGTTAGTTGGTATTCTTATAAGGGGTGTATAAGAGAATTTGCATAGGAAACGAGTTCATAGATATACCGCCACATGTTAGCTCCCTAATGCCCCGCGGTAGCTTCTAGAACTCAATTTTATAGGGCAAAATAATTTAAATTACAATAAATGCGTAAAACCTTATTCACCCCCTAAGGTTGGCCATGAGATCCAATACGGCCCGTTAAGGTCGGAGGTCGGCAGAAAGGGCTTCCTGACAGGGTGTAACACCCCCATCCGTTACATAAGATATAACAGAAAGGGCTGCCCAAAACCTCCAATCACGCGTTGATACGTGGCCTCGACGTAACTGCCCTGCTACCGCCGTACGGTAACTCTTTATCGTCGTACGGTAGGTGATACTTACTATCAACGTGCCAGTTACAAAAAATTGCTAGTACCACCATGCGGTATCGCTATCGTCGTGTCGTATCCCACCGAGAACCTTACTAAATAAAACAGCCACGCTACCGCCTGCGCTATCGCTACCATTGGGTGCTAGCTTACTGAAAGCTTTGCTGCTAATACTACCAAGCTACTGCGGCACGGTAACTCATTATCGTTGTGTGATACCATTCGATGCCTTATTGCGACAACTACGTTGAGTACTACCACTGCGCGGTATCAACATACCACCAGGCAGTAGCTTGTAGAGAACACCCGTACCAAATTCACAAAACTACCGCCAGCAACAACCCTACTGTCGTGTGGTAGCTCACAGAATCGTTCTCTAGTTATGGGAATCCTGGGGCATTATAAATCTTCCCCACTTAAAGAAATTTCATCCCGAAATTACACATTGCAGGAAATCATAGAAGTATTAATATTACAATGTATACCTCAAAGAAATTGCTCGGGGAACTCTGCTCTCATGGTTTGTTCCCGCTCCTATGACTGTTCCTTACGGCCACAGTTGTCCCAACATGCCTTGACCATTCTGATTGACTAATTCCACAACTGCTTGTGTTGGAACCAGCTACCCAATCCCGCCTAGAGTTCGGACCAGAGGTTGCAGCCAACACCAACTCCTCTTGAACCACCCTCCCGACGTGAGTCGCATACCTAGAAACAGACCGAAGGGTCTCAGCTCGGAGGTCCCACCTCTTAATCGGAAAAAACTGAAGTCCTTCCCCTCCCTAGCCAATGCTGAGCTAGGTGCCTGCGAGGAAGAATATGGAAAGGTTAAACAACCTGTTCCATACACCTTGTCGGTCTATTTATAGGCCTCTGAGTTTGATATGCAAATGTCCATACTGAACCGACCTGAAATTACCAAAATACCCTAGGTCGGGTCTGCCAATAACCAAACTCCACTGTCCCGAAGATCTATATGCAGATCACTAGGGGTAGAAGTGTAAAATTACCTGGGGCAGAAGAGTAAAATCCCCCTTGGGGGCAAAAAGGTAAAAACATCTTTCCTCCTATGCGGAGAGTGAGGAAAGTGACTGGCAGGAGGGACGATCCCACCTGTTCGTCTCACTGGCCTCTCGCCCCATAGGCTATCTAGCCTTCTAGGGCCAAGCTCGCGACCCCAAAGGGCATCTCGCCTACTGCAGAGAACCCCCGTCTCGCCTCCTACGAGTGGACCACTCAGTACCTCTCTCCTATCAAGTACCTCTTGCCAGCTTCTCCGGGTTACAGCTGCTGGAAAGGCCTCCCAAGAGTCCAAGGTTGTACACAATCCCGCTCTTTTCGAGGTTGGACCAAACTCGGAAAGAAAGTCCAACCGAGGCTCGCAGTTGTCGGGATTCATTTGTAAGAATCTTTGGCGGGTCCCTCCCCCTGGAGTCTATAAATATGAGACCCCATCTCAACATGGAGTGCCCCCCCTTTCTCATTTCCACTTTTCTTCCATCCACAACATGTCTCATAGCCAGAGCTTTTGTGAGCGTCTCCCGATGGTGCACAAGCAAAACAAAGCCAATGTGGCTGCCTTGATCCCGTCTTTGGGGCGCACCCCCGCATCAGCCCCTTCATCCTCTCGCCCGAAGAAGATGAAAGCCGCCGACCCTACCTTCTTGGCCGGCGTGACATCCTCGGCATCCTTGAAAGCCAATACACTTCCTCTCGCGTCTTCCGGGGTGAGACAGGTGATTGTTGATTCCTCCTCTCGCCTCTCTTTTCTCTTATCGTCTCTCCTATTGACCATGCTCTTTCAGGGAAACCTCGCTGATTCCCCTATGCCTGCAAATCCTCCTGATATCACCAACCAACCTTATCAACGCCTCGACTCGCCTGAGGAATCTTCCCCCCAACCACGAGGAGAGAAGACCTCTCGTGAATTGTGGGGAATCCTCGCATCCCGAGTAAGAAAACTCATCCAGTCTTTTTTGTTTCACACAGATTCTTGTTCCTTCACCGGGCACATACGAGACCACAGGGCTATTCCATGTACCCACGACACCCGGCCGCGAGACCGTCCTTCATTATGATCTTTCACCTTTCATTTTTCTGCGCAGGTATCCAGTTCGACTCGAGTACCGAGGGGTCTCCCGCGCCGCCTCCCCTCTCGCCTCTTCCTCTCCCAAATGATATCGACGACTACCCGGGTCATCCTATGGACACCCTGGAGTTGAAGCACCGGACTGCCAGGATGTTTTGAAAGTATACACATATCATCCGCGAGATGGAGCTAGAGAAGCAGGATTCTGATTGGCGCTTTGACTGGCTGGAAACTGAGTGCAGTCGCCTCTCTGCCGAGATCGAGGCCGACACCGTAATAAATGGGACAGACCCCCAGGCCGTCATAAATGATACGGACGAACACCTCTGTCTCGTGCGCCGTGGTCTAGTCATCGCCCACGCATTACATCTACCCGGTCTCCCTCCATGGGCGGGATCTCACGGTGGCCGTTGGAAATGGCTCAAGAACTGAGGGGGTCCTAGATTCGTATCGCCTACTTAATGCTTCCTTGTAGCTTTGTTATGAATCAATCGGCCACCCGCCATTTTAATAATTAATTTGTTATATAGGTCCCCCCGGATGAGATGCCCGCCCCGTGTGGGATGAAATAATTTATTATGATAATCTATCATGATTTTTTGTCAACCTGTCATGTCATGCTAGGTTTTGCATCATTGCTGTGTTTAATCAGTCAATTCTTTTGTTTTATTTTTGGCTCATCGGAAAAATTGCCGCGACGTTTCCGCTCCTCGGGTTCTGGAGAGAGAGAGAGAGAGAGAGAGAGAGAGAGGATGAACCGCCGGGTTGCCCCTTCGGCTTCCGCCTTTTCATTTTCCCGCTCACTTTCCTTTCCTCTCTCTATCTGTTATAAATGCCCCCCCTTTGGATCCAGATGCTTTTACGCTTGTACAGTTCCTCTGCCGCTTTCGAGAGTCGGAGCTCTCGCCTACTACCCCTCACCTACCCATTCTCACGTCCTGCTTTCGCTTCATCCTTTTTCTTCACTTTCTCTATCTCTGTCATCTCGCTCACTATGGGGAAGAAGAAAGTAGAAGAAGGCGAGGGCCGCAGCCACTGCGGGAAGCGATTTACCGACCACGACTTCCCACTCAGTAGGATATTCGAAGAAGACTACAATCGCTTCGCCAGTGAGTTCCTGGCTGATGGGTATCTGTCTCGCCCACCCAAGGTCGGCGAGTTTGTCAACACTCTCTATCCCGACAGCTAGCCTTCCCCGTCTCGCACTTCGAGGTGGGGCTAAGACTCCCCCTCTGGCTAGAGGTAAAACATGTCTTCAAATACTTTGGAGTTGTTCCCGCACAGTTCAACACAAATGCTATTTTGATGCTGGTCGCCATTGCCAGCTACCTACGGCGAGAGCACATCGAATTCAGCCTGACCATCTTCCGCAAGCTATTCATCTACGAGCCAAAGACGACGACATTTCCTACTTCACAGGCCAAGGCCTAAAGGTGTGCGAGATGCCGAACAAGAACCACCATTGGCTCACCCGCTTCGTCTTCATTCGCGAGAACTTGGGAGGCATCCATCTCACTCTGGTGTAGCCTGCTGAGGTGTACTACGCGACCCCCAAAGTTGGGGGTGCCGAGAAGGCTCTCTACGACTTCTTCGCAGGGAAAAATTTCGAGGTCAACTTCCCTCGGCGAGACCTCGACTCGCTTCCTCCAGTCCTTCCTGGTGAAGGTATATTCGCGCCCCTTAATATTATGCTTATCTTCTTGTTTTATTCTAACCACTATCTTGCAAAGGAGAGAGAACTATACATGTCCACCCCCCTTATCAGAGCAATAAGGTTCTCGCCCTTGCGAGCATGGCGGCGGAGGCGGCAAATGAAACACTGACTCCCGCCCCAAAGAAGAGGTCCGGGGATGATGCCGCTACTTGTCGGCATAGCCCAAAGAAAAAGATGAAGAATGTGGTGTCCTTCCTGAAGGAGAAGAAAGGAGCCGCTCCTAAGGAAATGAAGCAAATGTTTGGGTCCCCGACCCCCATTTTTGTGGAAAGGTCTCCCTCACGTCGCCATCAAGCCGTCTCGCCTACCTGCGAGACGGACCTACCTGATCGAACCGCCGCCACCTCTGTCCAGCCCGCCGAGCTTCCCCCTCATGAGGCTAGCTCTTCCAGCCACCCGGCCCCCTCCCCGCATCCAAATTACAACATGGGGCCCATGACGGACGATGCCGCCGGTGAGCCGGTACTCTCATGGGAGAAGGATGCCAACCGCGTGTCAGTGTCTACTCTTCTTCCCTCCTGGAAGGAGCAAGAACCGCCCACCACTCATGCCTTCTCCCTTGGGTACGGGCTATATGGTGGCCTTGGGACTGAGCTAATGGATAATGAAGCATCGCGAGACCTCATCCTGAATACCGCCCACGCCCAGTTTCTCTCCATGGAGCTCTCGCACCAGATCTCGTGCCGCCTGGTCTTTAACAATAAGAAGTGGAAGGAGGCTGAGGCCAGCCTTGCTGCGGAGTGCGAGAAGTCAAATGACCTCGAGAAGCGGTTGGCCATTACCGAAAACCTTCTCTCATGAAGCCAGGGCAGTGTGGTAAGCTTTTTAACTGCCACTCGCCAGTTTCACTTCGTAGCTCTTCATAAACGCTTTTTGACTGATGGCCTTCTTGTAGGATGTCGAGACTGTTGATCGCATGCGCTCGCGCATTGCGGATTTGGATGGAGAAAATAAGAAATTGAAGGATGAAAATGCCCGTCTCCTGGACAGCACCGCGCTCCATCCACATCTATTCCAAGCTTCTTCGCCACCTCGTTACTTCTCGGACGAGGTCGACACCATCTGCCGAGACGCCAACATCAAGACGGTGGAGCTCGTCCTCAAGATGATGAAGGAGGTGGGGGTGGTCCGGGACTATGCCGAGACGGTCACCGTGCGCGACTTGGTACCCCAGATGTATGGAGAGATGGATGACAACTCCACCTCCGGTGATGAAGAGTGAAGGGATGTCAGAGTCTGGGGACTTCTCCCCCCTCTTTTTTGTCTTTTGTAAATTTTCCTGATGTTGAGATGTTTCTGATTATTGTAATACACATTTTGGGACTTGTATTATAACCTTAGGGGATTTTTTGTTATGACCTTTCGCTCATCTTATTTCATTGCACTTTACCCATTACCGTTTCGCTTGATAGTTAGTTTAGAGAGCTAGCCGTTGGCCTTCTCCTCACCTCCGCCGAGCACGGGACAAATTTCCCTTGAACTCTCATCTCGCCACGAGACGTACCCCGTGGGATTAGGGCCTAGGGACCAGACTGCTGCTTGCGATAAATTCTCCCCTTTTTTATGCCAGACCTGTGCCTTTAACAGTGAATACCCGCTCGCGGCGGGCGAGACCTTCCTTGCCGAGGGTTAGCATGGAATGCCCATTCTCTCTTGCATTGCCTCCAATCCTTCCTTTTCCAAGGAATTATGTACCAGTTCTCTGACAAATATGTACACCTTTCTCCATGAGCTCTTACCACTTAACTTGCCTCCGAGTGAGCCTACAGCCCTGCCAGCTAGGTGGGAGCCTGGCCAACAGGTCTGCTCGGGGTCTCCTCTCCAAACCATCTCCAAACACCGAGTGAGCCTACATCCCTGCCAGCTATATGAGAGGCTGGTCAGCGGGTATGCTCGGGGTATCCTCACCAAATCATCTCTAACCTCTAAGTGAGCCTACATCCCTGCCAGCTAGATGAGAGCCTGGTCAGTAGGTCTGCTCGGGGTCTCCTCTCCAAATCATCTCCAACCACCGAGTAAGCCTACAACCCTGCCAGTTAGATGAGAGCCTGGTCAGCGGGTCTGCTCGGGGTCTCCTCTCCAAATCATCTCCAACTATCGAGTGAGCCTACAGCCCTGCCAGCTAGGTGGGAGCCTGGATAGCGGGTTTGCTCAGGGTCTCCTCTCCAAACCCTCTCCAACAACCGAGTGAGCCCACAACCCTGCCAACTAGATGAGAGACTAGTCAGCGGGTCTGCTCGGGGTCTCCTCTCCAAACCATCTCCAACCACCGAGTGAACCTACAGGCCTACCAGCTAGATGAGAGCCTGGTCTACGGGTCTCCTTGGAGTATCCTCTCCAAATCATCTCCAACCACCGAGTGAGCCTACAACCCTACCGGCTAGATGATTGCTTGGTCAGCGGGTCTGCTCGGCGTCTCCTCTCCAAATCATCTCCAACCACCGAGTGATCATACAACCCTGCCAGCTAGATGAGAGCCTGGTCAGCGGGTCTGCTTGGGGTCTCCTCTTCAAATCATCTCCAACCACCGAGTGAGCCTACAGCCCTTCTAGCTAAATGAGGTCCTGGTCAGCAGGTCTACTCGGGGTCTCCTCTCCAAATCTTCTCCAACCACCGAGTGAGCCTACAACCATGCCAGCTAGATGAGAGCCAGGTCAGCGGGTCTGCTCGGGGTCTCCTCTCTAAATCATCTCCAACCACCGAGTGAGCTTACAACCCTGCCAGCTAGATGGGAGCCTGGTCAGCGGGTCTGCTTGGGGTCTCCTCTCCAAATCATCTCCAACCACCGAGTGAGCCTACAACCCTGCCAGCTAGATGAGAGCCTGGTCAGCGAGTCTACTCGGGGTCTCCTCTCCAAATCATTTCCAACCACCGAGTGAGCCTACAGACCTGCCAGCTAGATGAAAGCCTAGTCAGCTGGTCTGCTAGGGGTCTCCATGTAGCCATTTCACCTTTAATGTCATGAAAAGAGACATCTGCGATTCCATCAAATCAGAAGGTCACATCAAAATTGCAAGTATTGAACAATAAAAAACGCAATGAACAAAGTGTGTTATGGATAAAATCTTTTTAAGTCATCGCCACTTCGGGTGCGATCAAGGGAAACCCCGTCCACATCCTGGAGGTGGTACCCTCCCGACTTCAAGACCTCCTTTAATACAAAAGGACCCTCCCAATTTGGATTGAGCTTTCCTACGGAGGCCCCTCTACCTGCTGCATCCACCTTTTTGAGAACCAGATCACCCTTCTGGAACTGCTTGATCCTTATATCCTTATCAAAGTATCTCGCCTTCCGGTGCTTGACCTCCTCCTGTCGGATCACCGCCAAATCCCTGAGTTCTTCCACGAGATCAAGAGAGAGTTTTTGCTCTTCTATGTTCTCTGTCATCTATCCTTCGTCTTCCTCTCTTGCAACGGCTACTATTAGTGATGTGACCTAGAACTCTATTAGTATGACAGCCTCCGAGCCATGAGAGAGCTTAAATCGGGTCTCTCCTGTGGCGGTGTTTGGTGTGGTTCTCAATGCCCAGAGGACCGAAGGGAGCTGTTCCACCCAGCTCCCCCTCAGGTTCTCCACTTTCTTCTTCAAAAGGTTAATAATGATCTTATTTGTTGCTTCCACCTATCCATTGCCCCACGTGTGATGAACCGAGGCAAAATGGAGGTCTATACCCAGACGGATGCAGAAGTCAACGAATTCCCTACTAGCAAATTGCGTCCCATTATCAGTCACGATGGCCAGTGGTAGCCCAAGCCAGCAAATGATCTCTCCCTATATGAAAGTTTTGACCACCTGTGAAATCACCTTGGCTAATGCCTTCACCTCCACCCATTTTGAAAAGTAGTCCACCATGACCAGCAAAAATTTCCACCATGACCATTTTGAAAGTGAGGGTTAGGTCTACAATACTCTAGAGAGGGGGGGGGGGGTGAATAGAGTATATTAAAAGTTGTTAGGTCCTAATACAGGTGTTGTTACAGCTTTTGCTGTAAATAGAAAAAGTGTAGTGATTAAGAAACCGGAAAACAAAAAGTAACAGTCCTATTCAGAGCCACACAACAAGAAACAAAAAGAAAAGATAAGCAACCAGACGACACAAGAAATTTATAGTGGTTCCCCAAATCTGGGTAGTCCACTCTTCTACCACCCTTGGTAGGAATCCACTCAGGTTTTTGATCAGGTTCCTGACACCAATGGGTTTTGATCAGGTCCGCAAAAACCAACTCAAGTCTTTTGGTAAGGAGACTTGGAACCAGGAATCACTTTTGAAGGGAGATGACAACCCTTTGTATAGGAGGGGTTGAGAGAGTGATTTTTGTCTTCTCTTTCTCAATAAATTGAGAAGACTTGTGGATTGATGTTTTGCAAGAGCTCCCCCTGGGATGTAGAATGATTTAGGGAAGATCTAGAGCATTGATGTAGGGTGATAGGTTTTCAATCAGAGTTCTGGACAAGCATTGATGTAGGATCTTCTTGACTGATTTGATATATGTTGTCCTTGGAAGTCCTGGAGAGAGTGTTGAAGAAGAAGACTCTTGATATTTTATGATTGTTCTTCTTCCTCTGGATGAAGATCACTGTCTGTCACTGTATGCTTCAGTATGATTTCCTTGTGTGAAGCTTTTCTGGAGCTGTATTGATTCTTTCAGTCAGTCTATCTGTGTATCTCTATTTTTTTGACTGAGTATGTTCTTATTGTTCTGGTGTTCTTGCTTCCTGATTATTAATCTTGTTTTCTTTTTTGTCTATTCAAAAATTTGAATCCTCTGTAATAAATGCTTACGCCTTGAGAATAATCGACATTTAATCATTTCCTCAACTGTCCCATGGAAAGTCAACAAGTAATATTCCTGAAGAAGTCTGTAATTAATGCTTCCTCTAACGACTACATTCAGAGAATGTTTGAGTCATTAATCTGTCAGGAATTATTGCATTTGAGTGAGGATTGAATACCAGAAATGGCTAAGTCTGGAGTCGTTGAACGAATAACAGAATTCGTCGAGCTGAGTTACTAGTTCGTCGAACTGAGATGTTGTATTCGTCGACCAGACAGCTTCTGTTCATCGAGCTGAGTTCCAAGTTCGTCGAGCTGATAACAGAACTTGCATGCTTTAGAACCTTTGCCTTTTTCTGTCTGAAGTTCGTCGAGCTGACAATTTCATTTGTCGACTGGAGTTCAACAACAATTCTGGACTTAGTCAAATAGTTTGTGTTGATTGATATTCTGTGTGTCGACATGAAACTTCTGGTGTTGACATAGTTGGTGTCGACACATGCCCTCAGTGTTGACACAAATCTTCTGGTTCAAGAATTTGTCGACCAAAGAACGTAGTTCGTCGACCTGAGGATTCTTCGGCCTGAGAAGTTGACTTTGTCGACCTGAGATCTTCTAACAGAAGGTTGTTGTGAACTCGAGGTCCAAATTCGTCGAGCTCAGAATCCTGTTCGTCGACCAAAGATTGAAGTTGTACTTAGAATAATCTGATGTTATCCTGACTTTAGTCTGTTGAAGTATCCCAGTTTTCGTCGAACAGAGAATGAAGATCGTCGAGCTTAGGTCAGAGAAATATCTCAAGATCGTCGAGCTGAGGATGCCTTTCGTCGACCTTAGTTCGACGAACGTCGAACTCATTTTACTTAGTCTTGAAATCCTCTAAGTCTTGAGTCTCTGATGGTCTTGTTGATAGCTGGTCCATCTGATGTTGACTCTAAGGACTTGGCCTAGACTTTAGGACACAAATTTGACCCTGGCTATACATGTTTTGTCACATCCTAAGTTAGTGAACCTAGCCCAAATCAACTAGGTATCCAACAATCTCCCCCTATTTGGGTGAGGTCACTAATAGACTCAAAACATAAACATAAAGATAAACAAAACAAGAAAAAGATATATATCTGACAGAGAATTACTAACACATGCAGCAGATATACATGTACATAGGCTTTGTTTAAGCAAATAACATAGTTTGAAAGTAAATGCAGAGGAAATTAAAACAAAGTAAAGATTACCTCTTCTACTGCTTCTCCATGGACTTGTCTTCTTTTATCTTCTCTCCTGGCTTTGTAAAGATAATTTCTCTATTTGGACTTAAAGCCTGTGCTGGTGTCATTTTCATGTCAGCTGCCCCAATAATCTTCAGAGATGTAGCTCTGGGGACAACTGCTTCAGGATGGAGGTTCATGTAATCATCAACTGTTGGAACACCCTATTACTAATTTGGGTCAGGATCACTATGTCTCTAGGAATCCTTTGCTTGACCTTCTGTATAGCTTAATAGGTCAATTAGAATTGAGTCTAAGGGTTAGAAGTCTAGGTTTGGAAGCTGCCCTGAAGACCAAGATTTTGTGTTTAGAGACTAAGTCTGATCGTCGAGCTCAGCACGACGATTCGTCGAACTCCGATCGACGATCGTCTAGCTCAACTTCGACAAGATCGTCGAACTCCATTCGACGATCGCTGAGCTCAACATCATTATATCGTCGAACTCCATTCGACGATCGGTGAGCTGAGGTCGACGATTTTGACTATGCTTTGGATTTTTATCTCTGAGCTCAGTTCGACGATCTTTGAGCTCAGATCGACGATATTTTGCTGCTGTATATTTCCAGATCGCTGAGCTCAGCTCGACGATAGTAGAGCTCAGTTCGATGATTTCAGATAACTTCCAGGAAATTTCTTAATTCAAATTCAAATCAGTTAAGAGTTATTCTGCAATTAATTCAGAGATTTCCTAGCCGTTATCATTCAATTCTGGACCAAGTTTCAAGGGATTTTTCAAGGAATAATTCTGTGGACTTTCCTCCAGAAGAGATTATGCAATTAGGATGCAATTAATGCAGGCCAACGGCTATACTTGACAGAGAATGATATTCTATTCTGGACCAGAGAATAAAAGACAGAATGCTTTTTTGAATCCAAAAAGAACAACAAGAAGAGCGCACACAATACAGATTACAGAGACACATTCAAAAATCTTCTGTCACAAAGAATTCTGAAGAACACACATCCAAGGAGATCAACCCTTCTCAAATCTTTAGATCTCCTTAGTCTTCAAAGTGTTCAAGGCCAACATATTTCAAGACTCCAGACATTCAACATTTCAGCTATTGCTGGAATCATCTTCTGCTGGAGCTTCAATCTTTGAAGGCCTATCACCCTCTGCAAAGCTTTTCTTCCTGAAGATTTCAAGGATTCAGGGGGAGCTTTGACATCAATCCACATAGTCTTCTCAGTTGTTTGAGAAAGAGAAGACTGCCATCACGCTCTCACCCCCACTCTGTAAAGGGTTTCTCAAACTCCCTTCAAAAGTTTGAGCTTGGTTTTTGAGCATCTTGTCAAAAGCTCATTGGTGGCAAGATACCTGATCAAAAAATCTGCTTTGGTTTTTGAGCACCTTATCAAAAGATCATTGGTGCCCAGGACACCTGATCAACTCATCCTGCAGTAGATTCCTACCTAGGGTGGTAGAAGAGTGGATGTACCCAAGTTTGGGGAACCACTATATTTCCTCGTGTCTTCTGGTTTTGCTTGTTTTCATTTTTGTTTCTGGCCTTGATTTCTCTGTACTTAGTTTTTGTTTAACTTAGTGCTGTGATTAGATTTATTTTTTGCTTCCCTGCTCACACATATTACAACAATTGTTGTAAAAGTTTGTAAAAGTTTTTAGAGCACCATATACTCTATTCACCCCCCTCTAGAGTATATCAGATCTAGTTGCACTTTCAATTGGTATCAGAGCCAGGTTGGTTAAACTTACCATACCTGATTGGTTGTACATTCTAACACATGAACCCAAAGATCCCAAACTAGATCTGTTCCTCTTTTGTAGTGTTTTATTTGATTTTGTTTTCTCAAATCATGGCCCAAAACAAAAATTATGCAAGCACCAGACCTCCAGTGTGCAATCTATCCAAGTTTGCACTTTGGAAGGCAAGGATCAGACTTTACATGAATTCTATTGACGAAGATATTTTTAATTCTGTGTTGACAGTGTGTCCAAGACCCCCAAAGAGCACAAGTACAAATGCTGTGCCACCTCCATCAGGAACAGATGCTGACATCAAGAGATGGAAGGTAGCTGATGCTAAGGCTATGAACATCCTAGCCCAGACAATGTCAGATGACATATTTCAAAAGGTAGCTGAATGTAATTCAGCCAAGGAAATTTGGGACAATCTCTCAGAAATAGTCTCAGGCTCAGCTGATGAGAGAAAGGATAGAAGATCCCATCTCATCTCTCAATATGAGAATTTCAAAAAGGGAGAAACTGAGTCAGTGGGAGATATGTACAACAGACTAAGTCTAATTGTCAGTGAACTTAGGACATTGGACAAAGAGATCTCTCTAACAGAACTTAATGACAAGATCCTAATGTGCTTCCCCAGCACTTGGGATTCAAGAATCTGGCCAATTAAGGATGCTAGAAGTTTGAATGAGATCACTACTGAAGCCCTACTGGGTAAGCTCAAATCTTATGAGCTACTCATCAAGAATAGAGAGGAAGAACAAAAGGCTGCCTCACCAGCCACAAGAAAAGAGAAGACCATAGCATTCAAGGCAACTGAGGATCTGCCTGAAGATAAAGCTACAGGAAATGATGAACTACTCAGTCTGCTGGCCAAAAGATTCTACAAGATGGCCAGAAAGGACTTCAGAAGAAGATCATACAAGGAGCAGGATAAGCCAAGGTATGACAAGTCCATTAGCAATAATAAAGACATTATTTGCTTTGGCTGCAGGAAATTAGGGCACATAGTTCCTGACTGTCCAGAGAACAAGAACAAGGACAGAAGGGACAGAAAAGAAAGAAGAAAGGAGAAAGACTCCAAAAGAAATGGCAATGGCAAACCTTCTTCAAGAAAAAATAAGCATACAAGAAAAGGGTTTGTTGCTGAATCCTGGAGTGAGACAGAAGAGGAGTCAGAAGCCTCATCCAGCTCAAGTGATGATGAGGATGATGCAGAAGAAAAGGAGTTCTGCATGATGGCAATTAATGCCTCACAGCACAATTCAGAGGAAGAAGAGTCAGAGTCAGACTCAGAGACTCAACCTGAAGAAGATCAGGTAATTAGTTCTTTTGATTTTAGTTCAGAAGATTTTAAATCTGAGTTTAAAGCACTGTGTTTAGATCTGCTAAAGTCTGAGAAAGAGATTATCTCTCTCAGAAACCAATTATCTGAACACAATGCTCTAAAGTCAGAAAACATCAAACTCTCTCAGGAGTTGGAGTGCTGTAGGGAACAGATAGCTTCACTGAAAAGTGAGCTCTCTGAGGCCAAGAAGCTTGAAGAATCCCTTAATAGGAGAAGCATCAAGCTGATGGACATCACAAGCACAGTGAACTCTAGATTTAACAGTACACTGGGCTTGGGTGCTTCATCCAGCCAACCTATAGTCCTAACAACTCCCATCAAATTCATTTCTGACAAGGGAAAGGGAGTTGTAGAGGTAGCTAGGAAAAATTCTGATCTGCCTCAGAAAACTAAGCCCCAGCAGAAATCGTCGAACGGAGATCGACGATCGCCGAATGAAGATCGACGATCGCCGAACGCAGCTCGACGATCTCAGGCACAATCGTCGAACGCAGATTGACGATCTCAGCCAAAGTCGTCGAACGCAGGTCGACGATCTCAAATACCTGACCTCAGCCATAGTCGACCGTCGAACGGAGCTCGACGATCTGACCCAAGATCGTCCAACGCAGCTCCAAGATCGTCGAACAGAGGTCAGAGCTCTGGAGCAATTTTTCAAAGGCAAATCAAAATTGAATCCTAAGGGTCCTTCATCCCAAATCTATAACCCTTATACTGAATGGATTTTACCTCCAAGGAGATATCATCCTGAAGGATATAAGAGTCAACCAGGGATGTCTTTCATTTCAGAATTTAAAGGCTATCAACCTAGGCCCAAGGTAAACTGGGTCAAAAACAAATGAATTGTTTTATGTGCAGGTGAAGACCTATCCAACATCTAACCAGCAATGGTATTTGGATAGTGGGTGCTCTAAGCACATGACAGGGAACAAGGACAACCTCACATCCTTTAGAGCCAAGCTTGGACCCAAAGTTATCTTTGGTGATTCAAACTTTGGTCAGACTAAAGGATATGGTGCAGTCCAGATTGGTTCAGTAACTTTCAAGAAGGTAGCTTATGTGGAAGGACTGAAGCACAACCTAATTAGCATCAGTCAGCTGTGTGATGAAGGCTACCAGGTGACCTTCAGCAAAGCCTTATGCAAAATTAAGTCAGAGGACAACACAACTGTGTTGACAGGTAAAAGGAAAGGTAACATCTACCTAGTAGATTTTCTTTCAACTGATGTAGATATCTGCCTGTTTAATTCTGTCTGTAGACCCAATATTTTATGGCATAAGAGATTAGGACACCTAAACCTTAGAACTATTGCTAGGCTATCCAAGGACAACCTTGTTAGAGGACTACCTTCTGGCCCCTACAAGAAGGAAGGACTCTGCAGGGCTTGTCAATTAGGCAAGCAAACTAAAAACAGCTTTAAATCACTTAATAAGAGTGATTCACCTAGGATATTGTATCTGTTACACATGGATCTTTTTGGACCCATCACAGTACAAAGCCTAGGAGGGAAATCCTACACTTTAGTAGTTGTAGATGACTTCTCTAGATTCACTTGGGTGTTCTTTCTAAGGAAGAAGTCTGATAACTTTAAGTGTTTGACAGAGTTTCTCAAATGCATACAGATTGAGTTCAATACTCACATTGCCCTGATCAGAAGTGATCATGGGACAGAGTTTGATTCTCTTCTTATGCAAGAGTTCTGTCAGAGTGAAGGGATCAGGCATACTTTCTCAGCTCCTAGAACTCCTCAACAAAATGGGGTAGCTGAAAGGAAAAATAGAACCCTTATTGAATCTGCCACTACATTGTTGTCAGATGCTCATCTACCTCTATCCTTTTGGGCAGAGGCAGTGAACACCTCCAACTATGTGCTGAACAAAAGTCTGATACATAAACTAAAGGGAAAGACTCTCTATGAATTACTCAAAGGGAAGAAACCTAAAGTTGACTATTTTAGAGTCTTTGGTTGTATTTGCTACATTCACAATAATGACAAGAAATATTTAGCAAAATTTCAAGCCAAAGCTGATGAAGGAGTGTTTCTGGGATACTCCATGATCAGCAAGGCCTATAGGGTCTATAATAAATCATCTTTGAAAATTGAGGAATCTGTTCACATTTCTTTTGATGAATCTAACATGTCTTTCAAGGAGAAGATTTCTTCTACCATAGAACCTTTGCAGGAACATTCTCTAGTTGAAGACTTGAACAGGTTACAGGTTACTCAAGAGGATGAAAGCAGTGAAGATGAAGGGAATGCTCAACATATTGAAGCACAACTTGAAGAGCCAGTTGTTGTACCACAAGAGGAAACAACAACACAGGTTGGTGAACAATCAACACCCCCTGTTGATTTAGTAACATCAAGAGACCATCCAATTTCCCAAATAATTGGAGAAATCTCAGCTGGTGTGCAAACCAGAAATCAGGTCAACCAAAACCTGTTGCACACCTGCTTCCTATCTCAAATTGAACCTCAGACCATTCAAGATGCAGAGCAAGATCCACACTGGATCATTGCAATGCAAGAGGAGTTGCATCAATTTGAGAGGAACAAAGTATGGGAACTAGTGCCAAAGCCTAAGGATCATTCCATTGTTGGAACAAAATGGGTATTCAGAAACAAACTGGATGATCAAGGAGTAATTATAAGGAACAAGGCCAGGCTAGTTGCTCAGGGATACTCTCAAGAAGAAGGAATCGACTACGACCAGACTTTTGCACCAGTTGCAAGACTAGAAGCCATCAAAATATTTCTAGCTTATGCAGCTCACAAAGGCTTCAAAGTATATCAGATGGATGTCAAAAGTGCTTTCTTAAATGGAGACATCAAAGAGGAAGTTTATGTCAGACAACCTCCAGGTTTTATCTCTCCAACTTTTCCTGATTATGTTTTTAGACTGAACAAAGCATTATATGGTCTCAAGAAAGCTCCTAGAGCATGGTATGAGACCCTAGCATGCTTTCTCTTGGAAAATGGTTTTATAAGGGGTAGAGTAGACCAAACTCTTTTCACTAGAACTCATAAGTCCCATACCCTACTAGTACAAATTTATGTAGATGATATCATTTTTGGTTCTACTGACTCAAAATTGTGCAGAAGGTTTTCTAACCTGATGCATTCTAAATTTGAGATGAGTAGTATGAGTGAGCTATCCTTCTTCTTAGGATTGCAAGTCAAGCAACATGCTGAAGGCATCTTCATTTCTCAAACCAAGTATGCAAATGAATTGGTTAAGAAATTTGGTATGTCTGAGGCATCTTGCATGAAAACACCCATGCCTACCAATGCTGTATTGGATGCTGATGAACATGGGAAACCTGTTGATCAGACAACATATAGAGCAATGATTGGCTCTTTACTGTATCTTACAGCTAGTAGACCAGATATAATGTTTGTTACATGTATATGTGCTAGGTTCCAAGTAAGCCCTAGAGAGTCACACCTAACTTTAGTAAAGAGGATTCTCAGGTATGTTAAAAGTTGTCCAAATCTAGGTCTCTGGTATCCAAAAGATTCAGCATTTGAGTTAACTGGATTCTCTGATGCTGATTATGCTGGATGCAGAATTGACAGGAAAAGCACCAGTGGAACTTGTCAGTTCCTTGGTGACAGACTTGTCTCTTGGTTTTGTAAGAAACAAACATCTGTGTCAACTTCAACTGCTGAAGCTGAATATATGGCTGCAGGCAGTTGTTGTTCACAAATCTTGTGGATTCAAAACCAACTCCTAGACTATGGTTACAACTTAGAGAAGTCTAAAATCTTTTGTGACAATACAAGTGCTATTTCCATAGCTCAAAATCCAGTCCTCCATAGTAGGACAAAACACATAGAGATTAGACATCATTTCTTAAGGGATAATGTTGAAAAAAATAAAATTGAACTACAATATATCCCAACTGATTTACAAAGGGG
Organism: Platanthera guangdongensis; assembly: GCA_039583875.1. Classification (NCBI taxonomy): domain Eukaryota; kingdom Viridiplantae; phylum Streptophyta; class Magnoliopsida; order Asparagales; family Orchidaceae; genus Platanthera; species Platanthera guangdongensis. The sequence continues at coordinate 224,235,905 of CM077151.1, read as the reverse complement.
AGATATTTTCACCAAGCCCTTGGATGAAAAGAAACACACCTTCTTCCTAAATCAGTTAGGAATGTTAGATGGAGGAAGTCTTAAATAATATCCAAGATTTTGAAAGCTTAAAAATTGACCAATACTAGGCAAACATTCTGATTTTTCTTAGTGTCTAAAATTTTTCTGATCTCTGAACTGCGCTCGACGATTTGCCCTAAGATCGTCGAACGGAGATCGACGATTTCCAAAAATCGTCGAACTGAGTTCAGCGCCTCTCAGATAGTGTGAACTATCTCTTCCGGTCAACGATCGTCGAACGGCGCTCGACGATTTTGTTCTCTGAATGATCGGCGAACGGAGCTCGACGCTCTCCAAGATCGTCGAACGGAGATCGACGATGTTGAAGACTCTTCAGATTCCATTAGAAGCCTCGATCGTCGAACTGAGTTGAACGATCTTTCCAATTCTGCGTCGAACCCTAATATAAAACTCATTTTTTCGCCGTCGTTCTCATTTGCGCTTTCGATTTCTCTGCAAGAATCTTCTTTCCCTCCAAACAGTTCTACGCTTGGTCATTTTGTTTGTTGAGTTTTTGCAGGTACAAATGGCTGTGTCAGTTGCTGTTCTTGCTGCAATGAAATTTTATGCTGGGTTTGACATTGATATAGAATCCTTCAGCACGACTGATCAGATCTTCCAAGATATACTGGGTTTATTCAAGGATCAGAATCTGACTGCCATCATGACGACCAGGATCAAGCTGGCTTCTGATGAGATCAAGGAGTGGGTTTATACTGCCCATAATCAAGACAACAACACCATAGTTGGGTCAATAGCTGGAAATCAGGTACCCTTGACCCCAACCATTCTATCAGAAGTTTTTGGACTGAGAAATGGAGAAGATATTGCTGAGTTATCTGGAGAGGACCACTCTGAACTGCTTGCCAGGATGGGTCATCCAGAGGGAAACCCTAGCAAGCTATTCAAAAGAAACCTGTCTGTTGAATACAGGTTCATGGCAAATGTGGTGGGGAAAGTGCTACTGGCAAAGCACTCAGCCCATGATACAATATCCAGACATCAGCTCTGTCTCATGGGAGCTCTTGTGGATAAGAAAAATCTGAACTGGGGAGAGGTTTTCTTTGACCTCATCAAAAAGAAAATAAACAAAAGTTTTATTAATTTTGGAAGGATTATTGGAGTATTTCTGCAGCAAAGGTGCCCTGCCTTGCTAGTCTCCTCTGGAGTTCATATCAATGCCTCCAAGAGATTGACCTGTGCCCTCTTTGGAAAGTGGGACAGGCAAATCAGCAAGCCTAGCAGGCCCTCCTCCAGTGCTCCTTCAGGCACAAGGACTCCAAGAGTCACTCCTCCACAGGTCTCTGCTCCTGCAGATGACCTGGCTGCTGTTGCTGCCTCTCCTCCTCCTCCAATTCCCTCCCTACCCCTACCATCCACCATTCCAGCTCCATCCACCATTATCATATCCAGCCCATCTCCAACATCAACACCTTCTCCAGAACCCATTCTACCTCCACCAGCAGACCAATTCCACCCTCTATTCTCCTACCCTCCACCAAATGTCACCACATCACCCTCTCATCCATCCTTCACCCTACTTGATGATTCCTTTATGGATGATTCCCCATCCTCTCCTCCTGACTTACCTACCTCCTCCACTTCATTTCAAGATCTCCTACACCACATCATAGACCAACCAACATTCATCCCATCTATATCCATTCCCTTATCCTCCATATCCACCCTACCAACACCTCAGCCATCCATTCCAAAATTCTCCAGCCCTTCCCTTCCAGCATCCCCAGCTGATTCCATCCCTTCTACCTCTGCTCCAGCTCTTGAGCAAGTAGACCTCTCAGCCCTTGCTGACAGGCTGTATGAGCTACTTGCCCCCAGGCTCTCTCTATTGTTAGAGACCTCCTTGGCTCCTCTGCACCTGTCAGTGGCAGCCCTCTCTGCCAGGCTCTCTTCCCTCCTCCCTCAGGCAGCACCTGCAACAGTGTGCCTTGATACAGACCTGTCTGCATCTAGGCAGGGGGAGATGCCTTATGAAGAGACTCTTCATGCTGCTGCTGCTGCTGTTTCTGCAAGCTCTCTGTCTGCTGCTGTTATCAGTTCTGCTTCTTCTGCTGCTCCTTCTGTTGCTGTTGTTGTGCCTCCACAAATTCAGAGTTCAACTGCAGTTCTTGCAATAGACCTCAGGTCTTTGCTATCAGCTTTTGATTCTGCCTTCTTTAGCTGTCTGCCAGAGGTCCATGCTGTCCAGCCCCCAGAAGACTTATCCAAGGCACTTGTGCCTCTTTCTTGCTATGACCCTAGCATGATCTCCTCCTTTGTCAATTCAGTCATTGCTGCTGCTGCTTCTTCTGAAGAAAGGACTGATTTTGCTTCTGAGATTGTTGATACTGTTGCTTCTGAGATTATTCATAATGCTGCTGCTGCTGAAGTTCTTACTGCTTCTGCTGAGCCAATCTCCAAGGACATTCTGATGTCAGAGGCCACTGATTTTGAGCCTTCTGCAGTCTTTGATGTTGCTCCTGCTGTTTCTGTTGTTGTTAGTAAATCTGCTGTATCTGCTGTTGTTAGTGAAGTTGCTGCTGTTGTTGCACCTTCTCCATCTACTGCTGTCTCTGCTGTTACCATCTCAACACCTGCTGCTGCTGCTGCTGTTTCAACTTCTGCCTCATCTGCCTCTGTTCAGCTTAAGAAAGATTTAATGAAGAAAATAGATGCTCTCTATGAGGACCAGAGTTCTGAATCTGATGAATTTAAAACAGACTCTGATGATTCTTCTGCTACCATTGCCAGGAAAAGGAAGGCAAGGAGCAAGGCTATGAAAAGGGTACCTCCTACTAAAGTTAAAGATAACAATGATATCCCATATTACATTCTGCATAACTGCCCAATCACTGAACACTGGATGCAATATTCTAAGAATCAGCTAAAAGCAATGAAGAAAAAGAGAAAATATGAGAAGGGTTCATCCCAATTCCAGCACTCTCATCCTCCTCCACCACCTCCTCCTGATGCAGGTGCAGGTGGAAGCTCTGCAAGTCAACCCCCAGCCAGAAGCCAGGCTCCCTATCAACCTCATGCCAGATCTTACCACAGGGAAAGCCAATCCAGGGGATCTCAATCAAGGAGAGGAGGATATAGAGGTAATCAGAGAGATATTCAAGTATATTCTAAAGGGTACTCCAGGCAGCACCCATATTTTAGGGGAGGACATAGTTCTTCTGATACAACTTCTGGTCCCTTCCCCTACAAGCTAAAAGAGACTGTGTCTGCCAGGCCTCCTCAAGACAATCCTTTCAACAGGTATGAGCCACCTGTACCTTTTGAGGACCCTGAAAATAATCCAGCTGCTTCGACTGCCAGGTTAAAGGAATTAGCTGCACTGGACCAAATTAAAAAGGCCAGAGAACAAGGATTGGATTCTTCCAACATTTCTACAATGTCAGAACAGAGACAAAAAGAACTAGACAGATATGCTTCCAGTAAATTCTTTGATGCTGACAGATACATGGAGTTACATCCTGAAGTAGTGGTCCCCAGGCCTAAAAAGCAAACTTATTTGGGTGCAGCAGATGACACCAGATCCAACAAAGAATCCCTTAATCCAAACAGAGAAATTGAAATGGTTAAAGACAAAGAGAAGAAATGATTTTGTAAGGTGACAATTTCTGTGATATCTGATTATCTGGATGCCATATATATCTCTGTGTTTCTGCTATGTCTAGCTGTTGTTTTTATGTTTTTCTGCTTTGATGCTTGTATGTTGTTATTTAAAGTTTTTCCAAAGTCTGTAAATAGTAATCCTAACCCAAATAGGGGGAGATTGTTGGAACACCCTATTACTAATTTGGGTCAGGATCACTATGTCTCTAGGAATCCTTTGCTTGACCTTCTGTATAGCTTAATAGGTCAATTAGAATTGAGTCTAAGGGTTAGAAGTCTAGGTTTGGAAGCTGCCCTGAAGACCAAGATTTTGTGTTTAGAGACTAAGTCTGATCGTCGAGCTCAGCACGACGATTCGTCGAACTCCGATCGACGATCGTCTAGCTCAACTTCGACAAGATCGTCGAACTCTATTCGACGATCGCTGAGCTCAACATCATTATATCGTCGAACTCCATTCGACGATCGGTGAGCTCAGGTCGACGATTTTGACTATGCTTTGGATTTTTATCTCTGAGCTCAGTTCGACGATCTTTGAGCTCAGATCGACGATATTTTGCTGCTGTATATTTCCAGATCGCTGAGCTCAGCTCGACGATAGCAGAGCTCAGTTCGACGATTTCAGATAACTTCCAGGATATTTCTTAATTCAAATTCAAATCAGTTAAGAGTTATTCTGCAATTAATTCAGAGATTTCCTAGCCGTTATCATTCAATTCTGGACCAAGTTTCAAGGGATTTTTCAAGGAATAATTCTGTGGACTTTCCTCCAGAAGAGATTATGCAATTAAGGATGCAATTAATGCAGGCCAATGGCTATACTTGACAAAGAATGATATTCTATTCTGGACCAGAGAATAAAAGACAGAATGCTTTTTTGAATCCAAAAAGAACAACAAGAAGAGCACACACAATACAGATTACAGAGACACATTCAAAAATCTTCTGTCACAAAGAATTCTGAAGAACACACATCCAAGGAGATCAACCCTTCTCAAATCTTTAGATCTCCTTAGTCTTCAAAGTGTTCAAGGCCAACATATTTCAAGACTCCAGACATTGAACATTTCAGCTATTGCTGAAATCATCTTCTGCTGGAGCTTCAATCTTTGAAGGCCTATCACCCTCTGCAAAGCTTTTCTTCCTGAAGATTTCAAGGATTCAGGGGGAGCTTTGACATCAATCCACATAGTCTTCTCAGTTGTTTGAGAAAGAGAAGACTGCCATCACTCTCTCACCCCCACTCTGTAAAGGGTTTCTCAAACTCCCTTCAAAAGTTTGAGCTTGGTTTTTGAGCACCTTGTCAAAAGCTCATTGGTGGCAAGACACCTGATCAAAAAATCTGCTTTGGTTTTTGAGCACCTTATCAAAAGCTCATTGGTGCCCAGGACACCTGATCAACTCATCCTGCAGTGGATTCCTACCTAGGGTGGTAGAAGAGTGGATGTACCCAAGTTTGGGGAACCACTATATTTCCTTGTGTCTTCTGGTTTTGCTTGTTTTCATTTTTGTTTCTGGCCTTGATTTCTCTGTACTTAGTTTTTGTTTAACTTAGTGCTGTGATTAGATTTATTTTTTGCTTCCCTGCTCACACATATTACAACAATTGTTGTAAAATTTTGTAAAAGTTTTTAGAGCACCATATACTCTATTCACCCCCCTCTAGAGTATATCAAATCTAGTTGCACTTTCATCAACATTAAACAGTTTGTTGGCTTTATCAAATCTTTTTAGTTCTTCCTTCCTGTATTTTGACATAGTTGTATATTCTGATATGTCTTTGCCTTCCGCTTTTGCTTTATTAATCAAGGAGAGACCAATGAGTTCCTGGAATCTGGCCATTTTAGCAGTGCTTGCTGTTTCAGGATCTTCAAAAGGAACAGGAGGTGAATCTGGTCTTTTGGAATTGTCAGTTTTCTATTCTGCAGAGAGAGTTGGTTGTTGCTGCTGATGCTGTTGATGTTGTTGATGTTGCTGTTGTTGATTTCCTGAAGAATGATGCCTTTGCTGACTGCTTCCAGAGGATCTCCCTTGATGTCTCTGATAAGTTTGCATAGGGGCAGATCCCTGAGAGCTACATCCAGTGGCACCAGCTGCTGGAGGTGGTGGAGGAGGTGGATCTCTTCTGTATCTCTGAACTAGTGGAGGAGAATATTTCCTATTTCTTTTCCTCTCCTTTTGCTGGTTCTTAGATAGCCACATCCATGCTGGCATTCCTTTTTAAGGAGTAATATTTTGAAGAATATAGAATGTAGTGTCATTCTTTGGATTTGGCTTAGCAGTAGGAGGAGGAGAGGCTTTCCTTTTCTTTGACAACATTTTCTTCTTCTTCTTAGTAGTTTCTTCGTCTGAATCTTCTTCATCATCATCTTCATCATCTTCACTTGCAGAACCCTGAGGATTATCATACAGAGCATCCAATGCTTTCAAGGCTTTATCATAAATATCAGTCTTCTCTGTAGTAGGAGCAGAAATTTCAAAGGCTAGAGTTTCAGCAGGAATTAAAGAAGAGGCTATACAAGAGTCAGAAGTAACTGGGTCAGAGCTTTCAGCTGCTGCCGTATTTTCTTCTTCAATATCAGCCAAGATCAACTCATCTAGATCTGGCATAGGGGAGTCATCCATCACAAAGATTGGTGCTGAGATAGCTTCTGGAGAGGATGGAATGACTGCCAATGTTGGTGCAGAAACTGGAGTTACAAAACTGTCACATAGTTGCTTAGCAACTGCTTGACTGATAGGAGGAGTATAAGGAACAATAGCCAACTATGGCTTAGTAAATTTTGTTGGAGTTAGATGCATATTACAATATCAAAAGTTGTCAGCAATTCTTGTAAATTAACTGTGGGATTGAGGATAAAATCCCCAATAGTTGTGAGTCCTTCAGAATCTGACTCAAAATCCATGTCAGTGTCAATAAAATCAATGAAATCTTTATCTATACAGTCTGTAAATGCTACTGTGGGGACTGAAGTATCTACTGGTGTTGTAGCTGAAGTATCTGAAGCTGTGGCTGCTGCTTCATCATCAGACATCTCCCCCTGCCTGGTTTTAGTGGGAACTGAGGCCAGGCCCCTGACTGAGGAGGGGGCAGCAGTGAGAGAAGAGATTTGAGCAGATAAGGAGGTAAGAGTAGTAGCAAGAGGTGTAATGGCCTCTGCTATAAGGGATTTAAAAATTGGGGTGATGATGGTGATGATAGAGGATATGGTAGAGGGGTCCAATGAGAAAGTGGGAGATGATGTTGTAGTTGGTGTGGAAGAGGGAGCAACTATTGATGGAATAAATGGCGGAACATCATGTATGTGAAGATTTGATGGGGATGAGGATGGAGGGGTGGCATCTTGCATCATGGTGTCTGTGGGTAGGATGTAAGATGGTATGGAAGATAAATGTGGGGGAAGTGGAGATTGTGGTGGTGTAGAAATGTATGTGTCATGAGGGGAATCAGGAGGCGTTGGTTCTTGATTTTCTTGAAGAGGGGAAGATGGAATGTCAGTGATGTCAAGTGGTGGAGATGGAGGTGGAGTAGGTACATGAGTATGCTGTTGTGATTGGGGTGTTGAAGAAATAATGGGAGAGGAAGTGAGTTGTTTTGCTGGAAGGGGTGCTGGAAGAGATGGTGGTGTGGGATGAATCTCTTCAGTAGGTGCGGGAGTGGCTTTAACAGCCCTGGTGCCTTCAGAAGCTGGGGTGGAAGAGATTGAAGCCTTAGTGGGCTTTGAGATTGTCCTCTCCCACCTGCCAAATAAGGCATAGGTGAGCCTTTTACTGGCATTGATAAATATAGTATGGGAGACCAGTGATTCAACAGCCTTTTCCTTGAGGAAGATCCCCAGGATCCTTCCAAAACACACTTTTTTCTTGATATTTTTCTTCTTTATCAGATCAAAGAATATCTGAGCCCAGTCCACTTGCTTCTTATTTATTACTGCACACATGACCAAGAACTGATGTCTTATGATGTTGTCATGGGCAGTATGCTTGCCAAGCAAGACCTTCCCAACAATGTCTGTCAGGAACTTGTATGCTGCAGACAAATGCCTCTTCAATAATTTGTTTGGGTTGTCACCAACATAACCCATCAGATTTAGCATCATAGTAAACTCTTCAGAATAAATTTCTAATTCCTCTTCGCCATTTGTCAAACCAAATATTTCAGTTAAAACGGCGGGGGTTAAGGAGACAGCGTTACCGGCGATTGATCCTGTCATAGTATTATCTTCAGAAATGGATGAAGTATAGACCCATTCTCTAATTTCTGTTCCTGCCAACTTTATCCGGGTGGTCATCAGGTTCTTCAGATTTTATTCTTCCAGAAGTTCCAGAATATATAGAAAAATTGGATCCGAGTGTTGGAATGATTCGAAGTCGACATCAAATCCAGTGTCAAACTTCATAGCGGCTAGAGCTCCTGCTAGAATCGCCATGTAATCACCTGTAAAGGAGAGAAACGGTGATCAAGTGCAAGGGAACAGAAAGCGTGGGACGGAGGTCGAAGAAAACCTAGATATAAGGTTTTCAGAATACGAATCGACAATCTCCATTCCACGAAAGTAAAATTAGTTCTTCGAACTGAGGTCGACGAAATGATTTAATAATAAATAATTCGTCGATCTCATTCAGAAGACTTGAAGACAATTCGTCGAACTCCGATCGACGAATATCGTCTGAAGCAAAGTTCGTCGATCTGTGGTCGACGAAAATTGTTTCACTCACAGAGAATTCAGCGAACTCCATTCGACGAATATCTCTCAAACCTTCCCTGGTTTGTCGAACTCCGTTGGACGAATGTTGGAAAATTCGTCGAATGCAGACAGAACTTAAGCTAAGTCTTCTCCATTGATCATTCCCAGCTGATTTAGAAAGAAAGCATGATTTTTCTCATCCAAAGGTTTGGTGAATATATCAGCTTTTTGTAAATCAGTGTAGATATAGACAAGCTTAATCTTATTTTTGTCTATACACTGCCTAATGAAATGATGTCTTATGTCAATATGCTTTGTCCTACTATGGTGAACTGGATTTTGTGTTATGGCTATAGCACTAGTATTATCACAGAATAGGGTTGAATTATTTAAGTTGAACCCATAATATAGAAGTTGATTTTGTATCCATAACATCTGTGAACAACAGCCGCCTGCTGCAATATATTCTGCTTCAGTAGTGGATGTTGACACTGATGTTTGCTTCTTACAAAACCAAGATACTAGCCTCATACCCAGGAACTGACAAGTTCCTCAAGTACTTTTTCTATCTACCCTGCATCCAGCAAAATCAGCATCAGAGTATCCAGTTAACTCAAATTCTGATTCAGCAGGATACCATAGGCCTAGATCAGGACAACTCTTTATATACCTTAAAATCCTTTTTAAGAAAATTAGATGAGATTCTTTAGGGTTCACTTGGAACCTAGCACAAAGGCATGTAACAAACATAATATCTGGCCTACTTGCTGTGAGGTATAATAGTGACCCAACAATGCCCCTATAAAGTTTCTGATCTATAGGTTTTCCTGGTATATCATAGTCCACAACAGCATTTGTGGCCATGAGAGTTTTCTTTGCTGAGGCATCAGCCATCCCAAACTTCTTTACAAGTTTTTTAGTATATTTTGCTTGTGAGATGAAGATGCCATCAGGGAGTTTTTTCACTTGGAGACCAAAGAAATATGAAAGTTCTCCCATGCTACTCATTTCAAATTTAGAATGCATGAGATCAGAAAACCTCTTGCATAATTTTGAATCTGTAGAGCCAAATATGATGTCATCTACATAGATTTGTACTAACAATATTTGGTCCTTATGATGTCTAGTGAAAAGGGTTTTATCTACAGTTCCTCTTGTAAATTTATGCTCTAATAAGAAACTTGCTAAGGTCTCATACCAAGCTCTTGGAGCTTGCTTTAGACCATAAAGAGCCTTATTTAATCTAAAAACATAAGAGGGATAAGTTGAAGAAACAAAACCTGGAGGTTGTTCTACATAAACCTCTTCTTGTAGCACTCCATTTAAGAAGGCACTTTTCACATCCATTTGGAAGACTTTGAATCTTTTGAATGCTGCATAGGCAAGGAAAATCCTTATAGCTTCCAACCTTGCAACTGATGCAAAGGTCTGATCATAGTCAATTCCTTCCTCTTGCCTATATCCTTGAGCAACAAGCCTGGCCTTGTTCCTCACAATGACTACTTGGGCATCAAGCTTATTCCTGAAAACCCATTTGGATCCAATAACTGGGTAGTTTTGGGGTCATGGAACCAAATCCCAAACTCTACATCTCTCAAATTAGTTTAGTTCCTCTTACATTGTAAGGATCCAGTGGGGATCTTGCTCAGCTTCATGAATGGTGAGAGGTTCAACCTGAGAGATAAAACAGGCATGCATCAAGTCTTGGTTGAGTTGATGTCTTGTCTGTACACCTGCTGATATGTCTCCAATTACTTGAGATCTGGGATGATCCCTAAGTATGACAAAATCAGTGGGTGGAGTTGGTTGTGTAACAATATTTGGATTAAATTCCTCTTGTGGAATTATATTTGCTATTGGTTGAGTCTCATGTTCTTCAGCTTCATCTTCTTCACTATCTTCAATGACCTGTGGAGAGGGATGAGTGGGAACCTCTTGGGTGAGGTTTAGTCCATCCAATGTCTCACACAAGTGGGGTACCTGCAAGTTGCTAATGGTTGAAACTTCTTTCTCCTTATAGTACATGTTAGTCTCATCAAATGACACATGAATAGACTCTTCAACTTTTAAGGTTGATTTATTAAATACCCAATAAGCCTTGCTTACTTGGGAGTATCCTAGAAAGACTCCCACTTCAGCCTTAGCTTCAAACTTTCAAATGTATTTCTTGTTGTTATTGTGTATATAGCATGTACAACCAAATACTTTAAAGTAGTTAATTTTAGGTTTCTTCCCTTTGAGTAATTCATAGGGAGTCATATTCTTTAATTTGTGAATTAAACTCCTATTTAGGACATAGTTTGCTGTGCTTACAGCCTCTGCCAAAAAGGTTAGTGGTATGTATGCATCAGCAAGTAATGTACCTGCAGCTTCAATGAGTGTTCTATTTTTCCTTTCAGCTACCCCATTTTATTGGGGAGTTCTAGGAGCTGAGAAGCAATGCCTGATACCTTCCTTCTCATAGAACTCATGATTACTTCTGATAAATGCAACATGAGTAGAGAACTCAATCTGTATGGTCCTGAGAAAATCTGTAAGAACCTTGAATGTATCTGACTTTGTTCTCAGAAAGAATACCCAACTGAACCTAGAGAAGTCATCCACAATAACCAAGGTATAGGATTTCCCTCCTAGGCTTTGTACTGCAATGGGTCAAAATAGATCCAAGTGTAGCAAGTACAAGATCCTAGGTGAATCACTCTTATTAATTGATTTAAAGCTAGTTTTAGTTTGCTTGCCTAATTGACGAGCCCTGCAGAGACCTTCCTTCTTGTAGGGAGCAGAAGGTAGACCTCTAACAAGGTTGTGCTTAGATAACCTAGCTATATTTTTCAGATTTACATGTCCTAGTCTTTTGTGTCATAAGTTATTCTAATTACAAGTTAAATTCAGTAAGCAGATATCAGTTGTGGCAGAAGAAAAGTTTACTAAATAAATGTTTCCTTGTCTACTTCCAGTTAAAACAATTTGGTTATTTTTATCAATAATAGAGCAAGTAGAAGGGTTAAAGTATACCTGATAACCATCATCACATAATTGACTTATGAAGATGAGGTTATTCTTCAGTCCACTTAAATATGTCACTTTTCTGAATGTGACAGCTCCTATTCTTACTTCTCCAACTCCTTCTGACTGACCACATTTTGAGTCACCAAAGATAACCTTTGGCCCCAATTTGGACTTGTAGTTGAATAGGATGTCCTTGCTGCCAGTCATATGTTTGGAGCAGCCACTGTCCAGGTACCAAGTTTTATTTTCTCCTAAACAGACCTTTACCTGCAATAAAACCAGTTAGTGGTTTTTGACACAGGTTACCTTGGGCCCTTTGTATGGCTGATAGGAGAAACTAGAAATAATAGAAAATTCTGGCTGAGATTTATATCCTAGGGGGTGGTATCTTCTAGGTGGAATGGTCCAGTCAGCTAGGGGATTAAATGATTTCCTAGAAGCATTTAAGTTTCTGTTAAAGTTAAAGTTTTGGTTAAGTCTTCCTGTGTTCGACGAATTTATGTAAGTTCGTCGACCAGAGTTCGACGAATTGGTTTGAAATCATCAATCTCTGCCCAGAGAATAAACATGTTCATTCTCTGCGCCCCACGTTCGTCGATCTCTGCTCGACGAACCATACAAAGTTCGTCGATCGCAGTTGGACGAATAGTGGTAGCTATAGTTGGCGTTCAGAGTTCGTCGATCTGGGTTCGAAGAACTGGCCCCTTTTCGTCGATCTGAGGTCTACGAAAATTGCTGAACTTTGTTTTTATTTGGTGTTTTCTGTATTTCAATTGTGTCCTTAGTTTTAATTTGTTCTAGAATCTTATTTAACTTATTTACTTGATCAATATTCTTCTTTCCTTTCTCAGAAATAAAGTTTATGGGTTGTGATAGATGATTTTTCTGAATAATAGGTGGTTCACTAGATGATGCACCTAATCCTAGCTTACTTCTATTGAATCTAGCATTTGATATATTGGTAATTACTGCTAGTTGTTTGCTTCTTCCATTTAGTGATTCTTCTAGCTGTTTTGCCTTATTTAACTCATCTTTCAGAAGGGTGATTTGTTCATTAAACATATCTATTTCATTTTTCAATTTTGTATTTTCTAATACTAAGCTATCATAGTTAACTTGCTTATCTTTGAGTAGTTTGATTTCATTCTCAGAGTTGATTAAGTCTAAACACATAATTTTGAAATCTGATTTGAAAGATTCTGAATTATAATCAAACAATGATAATACCTGATCAGCTTCTGATTCAGAAGCTTCCTCATTGTCTGAGTCTCCTTCTTCTGAGTTGCTTCTTGAGGCATCAATTGCCATGAGGCAAACCTCCTTTGCTCTCTCTTCTTCTTCATCTTCACTGGAGCTTGAAGATGTTGACTCCTCTTCAGTCTCACTCCAAGTCTCAGCTACAAACCCCTTTTCCTTCCTCTTGTGTTTTCTTGAAGAGGGTTTGCTGGTGAACTGCTTTCTGGAGTCCTTTTCCTTTTCTCTTCTCTTCTCTTTCTTCTGATTCTCTGGGAACTCAGAGAGGAAATGCCCAGGCTTTCTGCATCCATAACACACCACTTCCTTTGTTGGTGTCTTATCATACTTTGGCATGTCATCCTTTCTTCCTGACTTCCTCGTGAAGTCTTTTCTATCCATCTTGAAAAATCTCTTAACCAAGAGACTTATAAGTTCTTCATTTGATGTTGAAGACTCTGATTCTTCTGAGGCTTTGAATGTTATGTTCTGATCTCTTCTAACTGTAGGAGGTGTTCTTTGTTCAGCAGCCTCCCTTGTCTTAATTAACTGCTCATAAGATTTCAGTTTGCCCAGTAGAGATTCAGTGGACATCTCACTCAGGCATCTGGCCTCCTTGATGGGACAAATCCTTGTGTCCCATGAGCTTGGGAAGCACATCAGAATTTTGTCATTCACTTCAGTGAGAGTGATGACCTTGTCTAGAGTCTTTAGCTCATTACTAATTAAGCTTAGTCTATTGTACATCTTTGAGACTGTTTCAGCTTCCTGCTTCTTAAAATTCTCATATTGGGATATGAGATTTGATCTCCTATCCTTTCTTTCATCAGCCGATCCTTCAACTATTTGGTTTAGTGAATCCCAAATGGCTTTTGCTGATGTGCACTCAGCAACCTTCTGGAAAATGTCATCAGACATTATTTGGGCCAATATGTTCATGGCTTTTGCATCAGCCATCTTGGATTTCCTGTAAGCATCATTATAATCTGGAGGAGGTACTGCAGTCATATTTGTAGAAGTGCTTGTAGAAGCTGCAGGTGCTGGAGGTACTCCTGTTAAGATGGAAGAAAAGATATCTTCGTCAATAAAATTCATATACAACTTGATTCTTGCCTTTCAGATTCCAAACTTTTGCAAGTTTCAAACTTGAGGTCTGGTGCTTGCATAATCTTTGTTCTATGCCATGGCTGTGATTTACTTTAAAATGTGAACACAGTGATATGTAGATCTAACACAAGATCTTTGGTTCAAGGATTAACTTGTGCAACCAAAGGAACCTTGCTCTGATACCAATTGAAAGTGAGGGTTAGGTCTACAATACTCTAGAGGGGGGGGGGGGGGGTGAATAGAGTATATTAAAAGTTGTTACGTCCTAATACAGGTGCTGTTACAGCTTTTACTGTAAACAGAAAAAGTGCAGTGATTAAGAAACTGGAAAACAAAAAGTAACAGTCCTTATCACAGCCACACAGCAAGGAACAAAAAATAAAAGATAAGCAACCAGACGACACAAGAAATTTATAGTGGTTCCCCAAATCTGGGTAGCCCACTCTTCTACCACCCTTGGTAGGAATCCACTCAGGTTTTTGATCAGGTGCCTGACACCAATGGGGTTTGATCAGGTCCCCAAAAACCAACACAAGTTTTTTGGTAAGGAGACTTGCAAACAGGAATCACTTTTGAAGGGAGATGACAACCCTTTGTATAGGAGGGGGTGAGAGAGTGATTTTTGTCTTTTCTTTCTCAATAAACTGAGAAGACTTGTGGATTGATGTTTAGCAAGAGCTCCCCCTGAGATGTAGAATGATTCAGGGAAGATCTGGAGCCTTGCTATAGGGTGATAGGTCTTCAATCAGAGTTATGGACAAGCAGTGATGCAGGATCTTCTTGACTAATTTGATATCTGTTGTCCTTGGAAGTCCTGGAGAGAGTGTTGAAGAAGAAGACTCTTGATATTTTACGATTGTTCTTCTTCCTCTGCATGAAGATCACTACCTGTCACTGTATGCTTCAGTATGATTTTCTTGTGTGAAGATTTTTTGGTGTTGTGTTGATTCTTTTAGTCAGTCTATCTGTGTATCTCTATTTTTCTGACTGAGTATGTTCTTGTTGTTCTGGTGTTCTTGCATCCTGATTATCAATCTTGTTTTCTTCTCTGTCTAATCAAAAATTTGAATCCTCTAATAAATGTTGACGCCTTGAGAATAATCGGCATTTAATCATTTCCTCAACTGTCCCGTGGAAAATCCGCAAGTAATATTCCTGAAGAAGACTGTAATTAATGCTTCCTCTAAAGACTACATTCAGAGAATGTTTGAGTCATTAATCTGTCAGGAATTATTGCATTTGAGTGAGGATTGAATCCAGAAATGGCTAAGTCTAGAGTTATCGAACGAATAACAGAATTCGTCGAGCTGAGTTACTAGTTCGTCGAATTGAGATGTTGTATTCGTCGACCAGACAGCTTCTGTTCGTCGAGCTGAGTTCCAAGTTCGTCGAGCTGATAACAGAACTTGCATGCATCATAACCTTTGCCTTTTTCTATCTGAAGTTCATCAAGCTGACAATTTCATTCGTCGACTGGAGTTCAGCAACAATTCTGGACTTAGTCAAATAGTTTGTGTTGACTGATATTCTGTGTATTGACATGAAACTTCTAGTGTCGACACAGGTGGGTGTCGACTGATTAATCTTGGTGTCGACACAAGTCTTCTGGTGTTGACATAGTTGGTGTCGACACATGACCTAAGTGTCGACACAAATCTTCTGGTTCCAGAATTCATCGACCAAAGATCGCAGTTCGTCGACCTGAGGATTCGTCGGCCTGAGAAGTTGACTTCGTCGACCTGAGATCTTCTAACAGAAGGTTGTTGTGAACTTAAGGTCCAAATTCGTCGAGCTCAGAATCCTGTTCATCAACCAAAGCTTGAAGTTGGACTTAGAATAATCTGATGTTATCCTGACTTTAGTCTGTTGAAGTATCCCAGTTTTCGTCGAATAGAGAATGAAGATTGTCGAGCTCAGCTCAGAGAAATATCTCAAGATTGTCGAGCTGAGGATGCCTTTCGTCGACCTGAGTTCGACGAACGTTGAACTCATTTTACTTAGTGTTGAAATCCTCTAAGTCTTGAGTCTCTGATGGTCTTGTTGATAGCTGGTCCATCTGATGTTGACTCTAAGGGCTTGACCTAGACTTTAGGACACAAATTTGACCCTGGCTATACATGTTGGGTCACATCCTAAGTTAGTGAACCTAGCCCAAATCAACTAGGGATCCAACAATTTCGTTTGGCTACTTGCCTGGGGAAAAGGACCCACTAGATCTAGTCCCCATATAGCTAAGGGCCAGGGAGCCGTGATGGTTCGTAACCTCTGGGTTGGAAGGAGTTGGAGGGGGGTGAACTCCTGACACTTTTGACATATTTTTGCGAACTCCTCTGTATCTTTCCTGATGGTACGCCAGAAGTACCCCTGCCTCAGGACTCTCCCCTCCAATGTCCGGCTTCCTGAGTGACTGCCACATTCTCCTCAGTGAATTTCCTCCAGAGCCCTTGGAACCTCCTCCTCTAACACACATCGAGCCAACAGACCCGATAATGTCTTACGGTACAAAGCCCCATCTATTAGCAGGTAGTACGCTGATTTGTACCTGGCACGCTTATTATCGAGATCGCCCGCGGGCAGTTGCCCCGAGGTCAAAAAGGTGATGAAGGGGTCCGTCCAAGACCCTTGCTGTCTTATCTCCATGAGTTCTCCCTCTTCTATGGATGGCCTGAAAATATCCGTCATTGTTCCTCCAGCTCGAGGGCCATACTTGGCGAGTTGGTCAGCCTGAGTACTCTCCTCCCTTGGGACGTGCCGAATTGAAAAGCTTCAGAACTTCCTGATGATGCTTTGACCTTCCCTAGGTACAGCTAGAGGGCGGGCTCCCTTGCTTCGAACTCCCCTTTGATCTGGCCCGAGACCACCATGGATTCCATCGTGACCTCAATATCTTGTATGCCCATCTACCGAGCTATCCTCAGCCCAGCGATGATCGCCTAATATTCCGCTTGGTTGTTGGTGATCGTGAAGTGGATCTTTAAGGCCTACTCAATCTTGGTCCCCTCTGGACTTACCAAGATCATTCCCCATCCAAAGGAATTTCTTCCTGACGCCCCATCTACCATCATCTTCCAAGCCGCTCGAGGGGATGCTTCTGCCTCTTGGACCTCAACTATGTAGTCCACTAGGAAGTCGGCCACCGCCTGTGCCTTGATGGCAAACCGAGGAATAAAAGCGAGGTCGAATTCACTGAGCTCTATCGACCACATGGCCAGCCTCCCAGAGTGCTCCACCCCCTCCAAGATGTGATAGAGGGGGTGATCTGTCACCACCTGAATAGAGTGAGCATGAAAATATTGCCTAAGCTTCCTGGCCGATATGATGAGGGCAAATGCTAGATTTTCAAGGATGGGGTACCCGAGCTCCGCCATCTTTAGGACCCTGCTCACGTAATAGATCGGGAATTGCTTTTTTCCTTCCTCTCGTACGAGAACCAAACTCACGGCCCCAGTCCCTAATCCTAAGTATAAGAACAAGTCCCCCCTTCCCTTGGCCCCTAGAGTAGAGGAATTTGGGTGAGCTACTGCTTTAGAGCCTGAAAAGCCTTCTCGCATTCGGGGGTCCATTCGAACTTCTTGCCCCTCTTAACATCCGGAAGAAAGGTGAGCATTTATCCCCGGCTCGAGAGAGAAACCTGCTTAGCCCGGCCAGCTTGCAGGTGAGACGTTGAACTTCCTTGGCATTATTGGGAGACTCCAGTTCTAGAATTGCGTTCACCTTATCGGGATTCGGTTCTACTTCGGATGGTGTGAGAAGATGCCCTAGGAACTTTCTCATATTGGCTCCAAAAATACATTTCAGGGGGTTGAGCCTCATTTTATATTTTCTTAAAGTTCCAAAGGTTTCCTCAAGATCCGATACATGAGATCTGAGGTCCTGACTTTTGATCATCAGGTCATCCACATAAACCTCGAGCTTCCTTCCTTTCTGCTCTCGAATGATCCGATAAATCATTCTTTGGTAGGTTGCCCCCACATTTTTCAACCCAAAGGGCATCATATTAAAATAAAAGCACCCATCCTCCGTGATGAAGGTGACGTCCTTGATGTCCGGAGGGTGCATGCGTATTTGATGATATCCTGAAAACGCATCTAAAAAACTCATAAGTGAGAAACCGACGGCTGAGTCAACCAGCGCGTCGATTCGAGGCAGGGGGTAACAATCCTTAGGGCACGCTTTATTTAAAAAAGAGAAATCTACACACATTCTCCACTTACCCTCCCCCTTCTTAACCATTACAACATTGCTCACCCACCCCAGATACCTACATGAAGACAAAAACCGTGCCTTAAGTAGCTTTTCTACCTCCTCTCTAATGGGTCCGACCATCTTAGAGGTGATGACCCTCTTCTTCTATTGCACTGGGATAGTGTTGGGGTCGAGGTTGAGATGGTGGCAGGCCACGTCCGCATCGACCCCTAGCATGTCAGCCGCGCTCCAAGCGAAGATGTCAATGTTCCTTTGCACGCATGCCTTGATCTCCTCCTGGTATTTCGGGCTGAGCTCTCCACTAACCTTTATCTTCTCTTTCCTTCCTTCTTTGGTGAGGATCTCCATGTCTATTACTTCCACTTCTTCCTTCAGGCTTGATGGTTCCTCCTCTCCCTCTTGCTCTCCCAGCACATCATGTTCTCCGGCCTCATCCTCCGTGACAGTCACCACCATTTCCCACCCAAGATTCTCCATCTCCTGCTCGCTAGTGTTCTCTCCTTAGAGTAGTGAGATACTTCTTTTTCCTAGCTGGGATTCCCTTCCGGGCGACCCTACTGCTTCCCCCATTTTTCATTTTTCTTTCCTCCTCCCTTCTTCATCATTCGACCACCTCTCCTCTTCCACCTCCATCTCCCCGTCCTTCTCGCCCTCTGTTTTCGGCTCCCCCGCAATGCCTCCTACCATCTCCTCTTCTCCCTCTCCTCCGACCTCTTCTTCTTCACTCTCGTCTACCATCCCTATCTCTCTGTCCTTCTCTCCTGCAGTTTTCGGCTCCACCGCAATGCCTCTTACCATCTCCTCTTCTCCCTCTCCTCCGACCACTTATTCTTCTTTCACCTCTTCTTCGCCACCAAGCTCTTGCTGCCATCGCTCCATCCTCTTTTCCATCTGCTCAGCCTCTTCCTGCCATGAGATGGTGTTCACCGTCGTCACGTAGCATTCTCTGGCCGCATTTGGATCTCCTCGCACTCTAATTTGGGTACCTCCGGAGTTAAGCTTCAAGCACTAGTGAAAAGATGACGGAACACATCTAAAAGCACTGATCAAGGGACGCCCAAAAATTGCATTGTAACTACTAGGAGCATCCACTATGACAAAGTGGCAGTTTCTGGATAGCCCTCCCCGGGTTACCTGGAGTCCCACTCCCCCTCGACTTCTTTCCTCTCACCTGAGAATCCAAACAATGGTCCATCTGCCGCCAACACCCTCCGGGCTTCCACCCTCATCTCGTTAAACGCCTTTTTGAAAATAACATTCACTGAGCTCCCATTGTCCACCAAGATCCGCGATACCGTGCAGTTCTCAATGGCGGTCTGGATCACTAGTGCATCGCAGAAGGGGTCTTCATGGTTTGGCATGTCCTTTCTAAAAGAGGTGATCTTCTCATCGGGGGGGGGGGGGAGATTGTGACGTCGAGGCTATGCTTCGACAGTACATAGTACGAAGGCTCGCCTTTCGGGTAGCCTCGATCCCCACCCCCATGGATTACTCCAATCCCCCTCGGTCTCCTACATCCGCTCGATCCACACATCGATCTTCCCCTCTGGTTCCAGTCACCTCCTCTATTTGCACTGGCCTCTGCTGCTCTCCTACTCCTCTAGTTCTTCTCATTTCAAAGAATTCTGGGTAGGTAGCCATTGCGTGACCCTCCTCCTTGTGAAAGTCACAGTATGGCAAGGCTAACTCCCCCCTGTCGCCCTTCCTGAGGGTTTCTCCTCCTCCCAGCTCCTGCTCCCACTCTTCCTCTCTACCATCCTCTGCCTCTTCCTCGACTGATTGCCATAGCTTGCTGTGGTGGGGGTAGGTGTGGTCTATGACCGTACCCCCACCCTTGCTGGTGAAATCTTCTAGGTCCTCCCGGTTGGTTCCTTCCCCCCCTGGGGAAATCCTCTCCCTTGCCCTTAGACATGGCCTCTCTGCTTCCTCCATCCGAACTCCTGATATGTCGGCGCCCTCAGATCTTCCCTTCTCCTCACCTCCTGCTGTCTCCCTCCTGATTTTCTCGATTCCACCTCCATCAGCCTTGCAAGAGTTTTGCAAAAGCTAGATTCGTCGCTTCCATAGATATTTCCTTCGCAGCCTTCTCCATCAACCATTCGAACGACAGTGGAGCTTTCCGAGTGAGGCTCATCTTGAATAAGCCCTCCCGTATCCTCACGGTAAAGGCCATCTGGAGGGAGAATCCAGGAACCTCCTGAATATCCAAGATCTCCTCCTGAAATCTGTCTACATATTGAGATAGGGACTCGTCCGCCCTCTGCTTAATCAAAAAGATCGACTCCGGGTTCTTCTTCCTCTTATTTGAAGTCGAGAATTGTAGCTGAAAACTCCTTCTCAGGTCTCCGAAGCAGTATATCGAGCCTGTTGGGAGGTGGTGAAACCAGTCCCTAGCCTTGTCCTTCAGAGTGATGGCAAAAAGACGGCACTTGAACACGTCCGTCATAAGCCTGATCGAGACCGCATCCTCGAACCACTGCAAGTGATGGAGGGGATCATCTTTCCCCACATAATAGTTCATCTCGGGTTCCCGGAACCCTTCTGGGATGGGTGCCGACAGGATCAACTTGCAAAAAGGCGACCCTCTCTCCACTGGTCTCGCCGCCCCTACTCGCGCGACGACCTCCCTTGGCGAGATGGCGCTCGCAGGGCTGGGGAACAGCTCCCTTCCTGCCATGTCTCGCCCGCCTCCTTCCACCATCACTTCCTTCCCCGGTTGCCTCCTTGGGGCATCTTCTCCCACAAGTACCGAGACGAGCTCTTCTTGCGGCATGAGATCAGGCACCTGAGGTAGCGGGGCTGAACAATTCCCCTGTCGCGGGATCCCTTGCAGCAAGTCCATGATACCTTTGATTGACGCCATGAACTCTTCCATTCCAACGAATCCTCTCGGGTTATCCGACCCATCTCTGTATCCTTCTCTGTGACCTCCCGCCATGTGTTTTCTCAAGATTCTTCTTTGAGGGCTGCGGTCCATGCTCACCGCACCAAAAATATTGGAACCAGTTACCTGATCCCGCCTAGAGTTCGGACCAGAGGTTGCAGCCCACACCAACTCCTCTTAAACCACCCTCCCGACGTCAGTCGCATACCTAGAAACAGACCGAGGGGTCTCAGTTCGGAGGTCCCACCTCTTACCCGGAAGAAACTGAAGTCCTTCCCCTCTCTAGCCAATGCTGAGCTAGGTGCCTATGCGGAAGAATATGGAAAGGTTCAACAACCTATTCCAGGCACCTTGTCGGTCTATTTATAGGCCTTTGAGTTTGATCTGCAAATATCCATACTGAACCGACCTGAAATTACCAAAATACCCTAGGTCGGGTCTGCCAACAGCCAAACTCCGCTGTCCCGAAGAGCTATATGCAGACTACCAGGGGTAGAAGTGTAAAATTACCTAGGGCAGAAGAGTAAAATTCCCCTTGGGGGCAAAAAGGTAAAAACATCATTCCTCCTATGCGGCGAGTGTGGAAAGTGACTGGCGGGTGAGACGATCCCACCTATTCGTCTCGCCGGCCTCTCGCCCCATAGGCCATCTCGCCTTCTAAGGCCAAGCTCGCGACCCCAACGGGCGTCTCGCCTACTGCAGTGAACCCCCGTCTCGCCTCCTCCGAGTGGACCACTCGGTCCCTCTCGCCTATCAAGTACCTCTCGCCAGCTTCTCCGGGTCACAGCTGCTGGAAAGGCCTACCGCAAGCACAAGGTTGTACTGCTTGACCTCTATATCATCGATTCGAATGGGCTTAACCTTTGTTGACAACCAACTATCGATTGGCACATGATTTGTGCTAATCACTTGCAAAGGCTCTTGCATTGCCTTCTGTAATACCGATATGTGGAATACATCGTTCAGATCACTTAATTCAGCCGAAAGCTTCAATCAATAGGCAGCTTCACCAATGCGCTCCAAAATCTCAAATGGCCCGTTGTACCTCGAACTTAGCTTTTTAAAGTGTAAAATCCTTGATACGCCCTTGAACGGTTTGATCTTTAGATAAACCCAATCGCCTACGGTGAACTTGACATTTCTATGCTTGGCGTTATAATACTTAGTCTGTATATCCTGAGCGAGCAACAACCGCTCCTGGATTGTATGAATAGTCGAAGTAACATCTGTTGGGTTTCTGGGGATGACACAACACTTGTGCACGTAGTGGAAAAAGAACAAGAAAAATCCAAAGGAGTTCAGATCTAGCAATATTCATGAATCAAGAAGTAAAGCATACTGTAATAAAAATTATGTTTGAGGGATTGAGTCAGAACTCAACCTAGATGCTCCAGAAAAATCAGGCCGGCCACACAGTGGCTAGAGTCTTTAGCGCAAAAATATATCTGTGACTCTACAGTAATCCACAAAATCGGGAGAACCCACAACAACTTGTCACACAAGCACTAGGTCGGGAGAGGACACTCAACGTCTCCACAGACTGCTAGATCTGTTATAGGAGAGACGACGACGACACTCACCAGGATCGGGATCAGAATCGGCGACAGGATTGGCGGAACACTTCCGTCGGGTTTCTACATTTTCTTCTTATCGCATAGTATCGGCTAGTGTGCTGAAAGAAAAAAACCATCCTCAGATAACCCTAAAACATCTTATTTATATCCCAGGAGATAAATTCAGCAAGTCAACATTTGACTCAGCACGGGCATTCGTTGAACTCAGCTCGATGAACAATTCGTCGAACTCAGCTTGATGAAATCTGCGCCAAAGGCCAGAACGTCGAACTTGATTCGTCGAACTCAGCTCGACGAAATCTACGCCAAAAGCTATCACGTCAAACTTGATTCTTTGAACTCAGCTCGACGAAATCTGCGCCAAGGCCAGAATGTCGAACTTGATTCGTCAAAATCAGCTCGACGAAATCTGCGCTAAAAGCCAGCACGTCAAACTTCATTCGTCGAACGGCGTTGAGTGAATACAATAAACTCAACGCCTAAGAGACAGATTCGCTAGGTAAACCCTTTACTCGGCGAAGGCGTTGAGTGGACTCCATGCATTCAACGCTTAAGTGAGACAGTCAATGCACTCAATGCACTCAACACCAACATTCGCAGAGTTAACACTTAACGCGCTAAAGCGTTAACTGGACTCAACACACTAAATGCTTTCAGCCCGATGGCGTTGAGTGAGCTAAAGAAACTCAACTCCTAATGCCTTAGAATCTTTCAACCTCCATGGCGTTGAA
Organism: Platanthera guangdongensis; assembly: GCA_039583875.1. Taxonomy (NCBI): domain Eukaryota; kingdom Viridiplantae; phylum Streptophyta; class Magnoliopsida; order Asparagales; family Orchidaceae; genus Platanthera; species Platanthera guangdongensis. The sequence continues at coordinate 224,212,792 of CM077151.1, read as the reverse complement.
TGAACTAAAAACACTAAATGCCTTCAGCCCCATGGCGTTGAGTGAGCAAAACACACTCAACTCCAAATGCTTTAGAATATTTGCAGCCCATTTATTTTCAATATCCTTCAACTCATCATATGAGCTAAATAGAATAGATACAATCTCCCAATTTCTCCACAATCTTATGTGTGATCCTCATGGACTCATACTGAGTTGGCAGTGAGGCTACATGCTTGATCACTTCCAGATCACTATGGTTGCACCAACAGTCTCCCACTTGATCTAGAAAGTATCAAACAAAAGCTTCATAAACAATGAGCGGCATCTTGCAAAACATCATTGCTCCCCAAACAGTAAGAGTTTATAAAACTCAAGAGCCATTGTGACCAATGTTACATTATTGTCATGTCCATTCATCCCTTACATCCGGATAGAACTAGAGGTATAGACCGTGTCATCCTCATAAATGTTAAATCCGAGTTTCTTGATATAGGGTGGGCTTGTAGAAAATTTGTGAGTCCAATATCATATAATGACTTAATCAAGCATGGTCATGCACTTCTCAGTCCCATTCCATCAAGGGGCCACATGGATGCAACTCCTGCCATATAAGAGGACAAATCCCATCACTGCTCACAAGCAAACACCCAAATGATTCGTAACGTACCCAATAACCACATTTATCATCCAACTTTCTCAAGACTGGACTTTTGATTGCATCAAAGCACGCTCTTCCTCACTCAATGAAAGCTGTGACTTCTGGTCAAAGGACCACAGACACAATTTCGACTTAAGCCATAATTATGACACATTCATATAACAATCCACAAAGTATTCTCAAGGTGGGTTTGTCCAGTACAACTTGTTCATAACAAGTACCCATGTGATGACTTGATATCATATTATCATGACCTGTGAGGACGGGTCATCAGTCAATGCACATGCTAGTCTTAAAGGTATTATCATTGCCCTTAGCTTCTAAGATGATACAATGACAAGGGACCTTTAATAATGAAGCTTCTGAAATCATAGGTTCTCACATCATGTCACTATTTGACCTATGGAAGCAAACACTCTAAGGGCATTTATTAAATTGAACTACTCTATCATAATAGAAATAACTTCATAATAAAAGAACTTCCCAAAATATATAAAATGAAATGCATATAGTACTTTTATTCATCAAATGAAATATTATACAGCCAACAAACATACAATCCACCAGACTTAAATAAAAGTTGATCATTTAGGTATCGTATACCCAAAGATCTAACATTACCATCATACTTTCTCTGTGCAAGAGGCTTTGTCAGTGGATCCGCAATATTTTCCTCAGTCGGCACTGTGCATGTAACACCTCCATCCATTGCATGACATATAATAGAAGGTCCGGCCGAGGCCCAACACCATATGCCACAAACAAGCGGCGAAGTTACGGGTTAATATCAGAGTTGCGCATCCTAGCTCAAAGCATTCTAGCGGAAGCTTTTAAGTTGATTGAACTCAGCTCATCAGAATGTACACAATATATAAATTAGCATTTATATATACATCACGAAGGAATGTACTCCAAATACACAACAATTCTGGCCTTATGGCCTTACAGTTAAGCTTTGTACATGTGACTTTCATACATCGACATGCAGGCCGGCTACATATGAAAAGACTACCCTAGTAACGTCTTTGGCCTTTGAGGCCACCATAGCAGCAATGACAGTAGCAACAACAACAATGGATTCAGCCCCCTATTTTCTGCTCGGCTCTCCTGCACCTGCACGTGACAATCCACCGCACGGTGGTAAACAAGGCAACGGTTAGCATCCAGCTAACCAATTTATAATGATCCTACCCCTTACCAGGGGTAGTGACATTCCTTCCCCGTAGGCATAGCAATTTACAAGCAGATACATCACACAATGTGCACTCACGCACAATCAATAGATCACAAACGTCGCCCACATGGCCCGATGCTCCGTGCACTCAGGGCACATTCTTGGTGTACCAGATAAACCAGTCGCCCACCGCCATTCACGGCCAGAAGCCCAACGGCAAACTTGAGCATTCTGCTCCACGGCCTTCAGCCGGAGACTTTAGTCTTAGAATAATTACCCAGGATTGGCTCGTAGCCCCCCATGGCATTATGGCGCACAGGCGTAAGCATCTCATATTCTTGTAACGATCCAGAATTTGGCCCGTAGTCCCCCATAACATCGCTACTGAGTAGCGCGCAGGTCTAAGACTCTCATTATGCATTTCTGCAGAATGTCAGGAGCCCAGGTTACTCATGGCAGACAACCATAACGCGGATACAGTTCATCAGTTTCCCATTGCTCAAATCGTCAGTTCACAGATGCTAGTCGGCATCCCCTTGTCCGTTCAGCACGAGCTCACAAAGCTCATAAAAATCCACACTGTACCCAAAGGACTGGCTTAACAATCACAGGTTAGCTAGGAGCCATCACCAGCGATACTCACTCTCGCCCGGCGTTAGCGACAGAACTCACTTTCCCTCCCTAGCCCTAACCTTAGCTAGCTCAATCATCCAGTAACCCCTAGAGCCATCAGCAGTGCCAGAAATACAGGTCTTTCAAAGTATACAACGCAAGAACTTTGCGTGTATTTTCCTGGACTTTCACTCCAATACTTCCTGCTACTACACTTCACAGGCACAACCCACCAAATACGCAAACATATTCATTTATACGCGGTGTCTTCTCCAGTGTGCAAACTAAAACATCACCAGTCCAGACCAACCTATCCAAATGGGCTTCACACAGTATGCTTATTCCCTACTTCATGTTTCCGGATCTACATGCAAGACATCTTGGGGATATCCAGAATCAACCCAAGGGGAATCCCTCAACAAGCCACCTTTTGGTGGGGAAACCCATGCATATGCCAAAATAAGGACTTCACATGTCCAAGGAAGAAAGATCGTTACCGTTGAAGATCGCTTTGGAGTCATGGAAAACTAGCCGGAGGAAAGGCACCGCAACGGCCTTGCCTCGACTAATCAGGACACGGCATGCGATTCAGGGCACTAAAACTCCATCGGCAGCCGGATTCCTCCTCCTTCTCCCTTGCTCTCCCCACTCTCTAATACTTGAAGAAAGAGAAAGACCTTTAGAAAAAAATGAGAGAGTTTATCCTCAACTCTTGGCCTTATCAGCAGCACATAGAATACTAGGCCGTTGTATCCTTTTTGAAAAGAATGGAAGGCCACGAAAAGCCCTGAAAAACTCTTTCCTGGGCTGAACACGGCTTTTGACACGCCCGTGTCATAGGTCGTGTTCCTTAAGCGGTAAAGAAACAGCCTTACCCAGACCAGGACACGGCCGTGTGACACGCCCATGTCACAGGTTGTGTGCCAGAGATGGCTTCAGACACACCCGTGTCTAGCCCATGTACATCAGCCTGCTCAAGCACAGAGAAGGACATGGCCCTTGACATGCCCATGTCATAGGCCGTGTGCCCCACTCGAGGATCGTCAAGTACAATTCATCGAACTCACTCGAGAACTCGTCGAGTGCATAGCAGGACACGGCCCTGGACACGCCTGTGTCACAGGCCATGTACCACACTCGAGGATCATCAACCGCGTTTCATCAAGCTCACTCGAGACCACCCTGCAGCACTCGAGTGCAGGACACGGCCCCAGACACGCCCGTGTCCCCGGCCGTATACCTCACACAGAATAGGACACGGCTTGGGAATACGCCCGTGTCCCCGGCCGTGTTACCCACTCTCCTCAGCCCAGTCATCACTTAGATTTGGGGCGCCACAATCCTCCGCTCCTTACAAAAAATTTCGTCCCAAAATTTGCATACAGTACTCGGGAAATTCTTTAAGAAATATAGTACAACATTTCTGTACACACAAACTGTTATACACGTTTATATAAACAACTCAGGAAATTCAGCTCGCATGGTCTATTCCCGCTCCCATGTTAGCTCCTCATGGCCGCAATTGTCCCATCAGACTTTGACCATCCCGATTGTCTTGTTCCGCAACTGCTTATCGGCCTTATCGTCGATCCGAATGTGCCTAACCTTCGTTGTTAGCCTAAAGTCGATCGGTACACGATCATTTGCAATTACTTTTGCTGGATCTTTTACGGCTTTTCGAAGCACTGAGATGTGGAACACATCATGCAGTCTACTCAACTCATCCGACAGAGCTAGCCGATAAAAAACTTCACCAACTCTTTCCGCCACTTCAAATGGGCGAAGATATTACGGACTTAACTTTTTCATGTGCCGAATCCTGGACATGCCTTTGAAGGATTTGATTTTCAAATAGACCCAATCGCCAACAGCAAACTCAGCATTTCAGTGCTTGGCGTTGTAATATTTGGCTTGTCTATCTAGGGCTATCAGTAGTCTCTCCCGAATAGAGCGTATCATCGAATTAGATTCTTCGACTTCCTTACGGTTATATAGTTTTGATTCGCCTACTTCCGCCCAAGCTAAAGGTGTACGACATTGTCGACCATACAGAGCTTCAAACGGTGTCATACCGATGCTCGTTTGGTAGCTATTATTGTAGGCAAACTCTACCATATAGAGATGATCTTCCCACCACTTACCAAAATCCAAGGCGCACATTCAGAGCATGTCCTCCATCGTTCTGTTGGTCCTCTCAGTCTGACCATCAGTTTGGGTATGAAAGGCCGTACTGAATGTTAACTTTGTTCCCAAAAATTGATGGATTAGCCTCCAATCATTCGATGTGAATCGCCCATCACGATCACTTACGATGCTTCGGGGAATACCGTTCAACCGTATGATCTGCTCAACATAGAGTTTCGCCAAGACTTCCACTGAGTAGTCCCTCTTGTTCGGAAGGAAGTGAGCCACTTTTGTCAAACGATCTACGATCACCCAAATTGAATCATTACTGCGTTGAGTCCTTGGCAAACCATGCATGAAATCCATTGAAATATCATCAAACTTCCACTCCGGAACAAGTAACGTCTTCAGGAAACCTCCAGGCTTCTAACATTCAGCCTTTACTAAAGCTCAGGTCTGACACTTAGCCACATACAGTGCTATGTCTTTCTTCATGCCTGGCCACCAGAACAGCTTTTCATGCCCTTGTACATTTTTTGCTTCCTGGGTGAATTGAGTATTTCGTAAAGTGCGCTTCATACATCAATTCTTATCTTAGCTTACCCATACTTGGAATGCACAAACGACCATCTTTCCACAAAAGGCCGTCATTTATGGAGAAATTGTCATTCGACCCATCCACTACATAGCGTTGCAAGCTTTCATCAAGTTCTGTTGCCCGCCGAACCCTGTCCGCAAGGTCACACTGTACCTCCGTCCAGTGCAAACACGCATTTGTTATGGAATTCTTGTCAACAGAAGAAATCTCTAATGCTTCCAACTCCTGGATCAGACGCTCATCATGCATCTGCAACCAATTTGCCTTTGACGGAGTCCTATGACTCAAGGCATCTGCAACCTCGTTTCCTTTCCCTGGAGTGTAGTGAATCTCAAAAGTATAGTCCCCGAGGAACTCCATCCACCGTCGTTGTCGCATATTAAGATCCTTCTGATCCAATAGGTACTTTAGGCTCTTATGGTCCGTGAATATATCCACCTTCACACCATATAAATAGTGATGCCACAGTTTAAGTGCAAAAATTACCGCCGCCAACTCCAAATCATGGATGAGATAGTTCCGCTTATGAACTTTCAACTGGCGTGAGACATAAGCAATCACCTTTCCAAATTGAAGAAAAACACAGCCTAAGCTGCTTCCTGAAGCATCACTATAAATCTCAAAGCCGTCTGTACCACATGGCAACGTTAAAATGGGCGTCGTGGTTAACCGACTCTTTAGCTCTTCAAATGCTCGCGTGCACTCCAATGTCCAAACGAACTTCTGATCCTTCCTCGCCAACGTGATAAGAGGCAAAGTGATCCGTTAGAAGTTTTCTACAAAACATCTATAGTAGCCCGCCAGTCCAAGGAAACTCCTAACTTCGGCCACCGAATACAACACTGGCCATTCCTGGATGGCTCTTATCTTTGCCGGATCCACCACAATGCTCTCTCCACTCAGCACATGGCCAAGAAAAGCCACTAACGACATCCAAAACTCAAACTTTGAGAACTTGGCATAGAGCTTATTTCTCCTCAGGGTATGCAACACCAACCGTAAATGGTTCACATGATCTTCTTCCGATCGAGAGTACAACAAGATATCATCAATGAAGATAATCACAAACAAATTCATGTACTCTCAGAATGTTCGGTGCATTGGATCTGTTGGGTACATTGGTCAAATGTACCTGATTTGAAGAAGCCTCACCTAACTCAATGATATACATCATAATGTATTTGATGTTTGTTTGAGTTACTTGTGCAGGTTAGGTATACACTGGACTGAAGCTAAAAGTTTCTAAGTCCATGTGTCGACACCCAGAGGGAAAGTGTCGACACTTGAGAAAGCTTGTGTCGACACCCAGACAAGCAGTGTCGACACTTGGAGTCATTGTGTCGACACCTGGGATGAAGAGTCGACACCAGACAGAAAGTGTCGACACTTGGAGCTGTGTCGACACTCAGTGTAGAAGAATGCAGAAAAGCTGTGTCGACACTTAGCAGAAGTGTCGACACCTAGAAGAGCTGAGTCTACATCAGAAAGTGTCGACACTTGGAGTTGTGTTGACACTCAGCAAAATTCTGCAGAGACTAAGGACATGTGTCGACACTCAATCAGCAGAGTCAACATATGAAGAATGTGTCGACACTCAGCACAATGTGTCGACACACACTCAAAAGGGTCAACACTTGAAGTATGTGTCGACACTCAGCACAATGTGTCGACACACAACCAGAAGAGTCAACACTTGAAGAAAGTGTCGACACCCAGCACAATGTGTCGACACTTAGTTGAAGACTCTACACTTGAAGAAAGTGTCGACACAAGGAGCTGTGTCGACACTTAGCAAAGAACAGAAAAGTTTACAAAATATTCTAAGTACAAGTGTCGACACTAAGGGAATGTGTCGACACTCAGCTGAAGAAATAAAATTGAAGACTTGTGTCGACACCAAGAAGCAGTGTCGACACTTGATAGTTTCAACACATGAAGATGTGTCGACACAAAGGAGATGTGTCGACACTTAGAAGAATACAGTTAAAGAATGAAGATCAAGTACTTGTGTCGACACTTAATTTCAGTGTCGACACTTGAAGAAGTATCTGTGTCGAGACATACAAGGAATTGTGTCGACACCTTGTAGACTTGTGTCGACACTTACACAACATGTGTCGACACTTGGTCTATAAGTGTCGACACTTAAGAACAGAAAGTCTCGACACTATCTGACAGTTAGAGAATTTCAAGAAGTGACTGGTTGACATGACAGCTGCCGATCCAGCCGGTCTACTGCAACTGTCAGAGAAATCAGAAGTCTGTTATGAACCGGACCAGCCGGTTACCATGAAGGAAGCCTATAAAAAGGCACCCATAGTTTACAGAAACGGATCGATTGATTGATTGTTGTTATTACAAGTAGTGAGAATAATTGAAGTGTTTGATCAGATTAAATCAGAAAAGTGATACACAGAGGATCAACACAAGAAGATCTGGCAGTCCAACTGCAGATCTAAGAAGTTGGAGAGAGAGAGCTCCAATCAAGAAGTCAGTCTTTGGAACTAAGGCTGAGAAGAAGGATTCAGAATCTTCTGGATCACAAGAAGCAGAGGTCAAGGATCAACTGTAGAGGATTCAGACTAATTCAGTTCTAACTCAAGAAGCTTTGAAGGAAGCTAAGTCAGTTTGGATCTAGCTGAGTTCTTCCAAGAACTCTTCAAGAAACTCTCAACTCCTCTCTTATTTTCTGAGTTGTAGAGTTAATTATTGTATTTCAATTTTAACTTGTAGGATCTATTGGATCTGAGAGAATTGTAAGCCTATATTATAAAGGCTGAGGGTAGGGCTTGGTTGCCTGAGTGTAGGAGTTGAAGAACTCTGAGTGTAGGCCTTAATTGGCTGAGTGTAGGCCTGGGTGGCTGAGTGTAGGCCTTTGTGGCTGAGTGTAAGGCTTTGGGCCTGAGGTGTAGGAACCTAGTTGGGTTCTGAGATAGTGGAGAAGTTTGGCCGAATCTAGTACACTGCTAGATAGGCGAAGGGGGAAAGTGGATGTACCCAAAGATTGGGGAACCACTATAAATCTGTGTGTCTGCTGTGCTGTGCTGTGCTGTGCATTAACTGTTTATATTCTGTTATTGCTGTTAGCTGTAGAAATCTGTGAGATAACTGTTTTGCTGCCAACAAAGTTTTAAAAAGGTTTAGGTCACCTATTCACCCCCCCCCCTCTAGGTGTTTAGGTACCATAACTTTCAAGTGGTATCAGAGGGAGGTTCCTCAAAACAAGGACTAACAGTCTAAGGAGATCCTGTTTGGCAGAAACAGTCTAAGTCAAAAAACAGATTCAAGAAATTCAAGAACTTCAAGAAACATGGGTTCTTATGAGAATCACAAAGAGTTGGGTTCCATGAAGTTACCCATATGCAGGAAGGAGATTTTTGGAATCTGGAAAGAAAGGGTTAGGCTATTTATGGAGGCCTCAGACCCAAGAATCTACATCACAGTTAAGGAAGGGCCATATGTGCCCATGAAGATCTCAGTATTGGATGCAAATCAGAGGACTCCAAAGGATTTCTCTGAGATGACCAAGGATGAAATTGTCCTAGCCACTATGGACAAAAGGGCACAAAACATTATAGTAAGTGCCATTGATGATGCCACCTTCCAGAACTTAATTCACTGTAAGACAGCAAAAGAGATGTGGGACACTCTTATAGTGTATATGGAAGGATCTGAAGAAGTTAGGCAAGATAGGAAGTCCTTGCTTAATCAAGAGTATGAGAGCTTTAGGCAAGGAAGAGGAGATAGCATCACTGAATGCTACAAGAAGTTCTATAGAATTGTTAATGAACTCATGTCCTATGGAAGAGAGTTCACTAACTATGAATTGAATGATAAGTTCTTGAGGTCCCTAACCAAAGATTGGGACACTAAGATCTGTGCCATCAGAGAAATGGCAAAGTTGGGAGAAATTCCTCCTCCCACACTGTTTGGCAAGTTGTTGTCTTATGAGATGCAGCTGTCAGTGAGAAAAGAGGAGGAAAGATCAACAAGGACTGAGCACAGGGAAAGGACTGTTGCCTTCAAGTCAGAAGTACCTAGAAAGAGCAGGACTAAGTCATCAACTCCTCCTCCAGAGGTAGTTGAATCAGAATCTGATGAGTCTGTTAGCACAAAGTCTACAAGCAGTGAAAGTGATGAAGACTTTGCTGCATTTACCAGACATTTTCAGAAATTCCTGAAGAAGAAACAGTGGAGGTCCAGACCTTCATTTTCCAAAGGGAAAGAAGTCCAGTATCAGGAGAAGAAGCCTTCAAAGAAGGACAAGAAAAAGACAAAGACTAGCAAGGCAACTGGGTCTAAGATAGTGTGTTACTGCTGCAATAGACAGGGTCATGCAATTGCAGATTGTCCTGAGAGAAGAAAAGAATCCAGTGACAAAAAGAAGACTCACTTCAAAGGAAAGAAGGAGAAGTCCTTTGTTGCAAAGAATGAGAAGACTCTTTCAGACATTTCTTCTTCAGACACTGAGACAGATGCTGAAGCCTACATAGGGCTATTTGCTGAAGAAGAAGAGGAGTTTATGCAGATCATGGAATCAATCTATGAACAAGAAGAGTGTCAGTGCCAAGGACTGATGGCATTGACTGAAAGTACCAAAATCCTGGAGCAGCCAGGACCTAGTCAGGTACAAAGTCCAACTCAAAGTTCAGATTTCAGTTCTAGTTCAGAGTCAGATTCATCTTCATCAAGTGATGGAAGTGTTTCTGAATCTGAGGGAGATATTCATCAGCTCTTAGATGAATATAAAGTACTGTTGCAAGCCTATAAGAAAAGCAAGTCCCTTGCCAAAAGTCAGGCAAAGGAAATTGCTGATCTAAAGGCAGCTGCAACAGACTTTGAGAAGGAATTTGATCAAAAGCTCAATGAGGTAGCCAGGCTGAAACACATTACTGTGATTCAGATGGGAACTATCACTTATAAAAATGATCAAATTAAGTTACTGGAGATCAATCTCCAGAAGGAAAGAGAGCTAGTTGCTAGGTTTTCAAAACCTAAATCAGTGCTACCCTTGATTGATGAATTTGTTCATCATAAAGGAAAGGCTGGATTGGGTTTTATTAAACCAGCTAGGACTGTTCAAGATCAGTCCAAGTTCAAGGGCAAAGCCCCAACATTCAATAAGCCTGCTGTAGTCAAGACAGCCAAGTCTGTACCTAAGCAAAGGTACAACAAGTTTGAATGCTGGTGTTGTGGCAAGGTTGGCCACTTTGCCTTGGATTGTTGGCACAATGCCAGTGCCAAGTTGAGTAGCAAGTTACCTGATGGAAAGCCAGCAGGTAGCTATGTCAAGTTGCAAACTAACAATCACCAAGGACCCAAGTTTACTTTGGGTTCTAAGGTTCATTAATTTGTTTTGCAGGTGAATCCAAGTGGCCATACCCCAACATGGTACTTGGATAGTGGATGTTCCAGACATATGACTGGAACAAGGGGACTACTGAAGGACTACATTCCAATCAAAAATGGTCCTAAAGTGACCTTTGGTGGTTCTGAAAAAGGAATCATCAAAGGGTTTGGTAACATCTCTTCAAACCTTGTTACCATTACTCAAGTGGCTTATGTTAAAGGGTTGAAACACAACCTCATTAGTATAAGTCAGTTAAGTGATGTAGGGTATGACATCTCATTTGTTAAAAATGGTTGTCATATCAAGAGGTCAAGTGATCAAGAGATCATTTTGACAGGATATAGAAAGAGGAATGTCTACTGCTTAGACATTATGATTGAGAACAATGGTTCTCCTGTCTGTCTTGTAGCTGATGAGACAATCTCTCATTGTGTCAAGTGGCACAAGAGGCTAGCTCATCTTAACTACAAGACTATTAGCAAACTCTTTAGCAAAGAGTTAGTGAGGAATGGTCCTCAAGTTAAGTGTGTCAAAGATGGCATTTGCTCAGCTTGTCAAAAGGGCAAGCAGACCAAATCCACCTTTAGAAGCTTAGACAACAAAGATGCTGTGAGGTGTTTATACCTCTTGCATATGGATCTATTTGGTCCAATGCCAGTTCACAGCTTAGGTAGGAAGGTCTATACCTTTGTAGTTGTTGATGACTACTCAAGGTTTTCCTGGGTGTTCTTCTTAAGGCAGAAATCTGAAACACCTAGTGTCTTCTATAGCTTTGTTAAGCAAATTCAGAATGAATTGAACTGTACAGTGGTCAGAATTAGAAGTGACCATGGTACTGAGTTTCAATCTGAAAGCATGACAAAACTGTGTGAAGACTTTGGGATATTTCAAGAATTCTCTTCACCTAGAACACCTCAGCAAAATGGCATTGCTGAGAGGAAGAATAGAACCTTGATAGAGGCTGGTAGAACCCTACTTAGTGATACATCACTGCCTGAGTATTTCTGGGCTGAAGCAGTTAACACTGCATGCCATGTGATAAATAGGGCTACCATCACTAAAAGGTTAAACAAGACCCCCTATGAAGTTGTGAAAGGCAGGAAACCAAATCTATCCTATTTCAGGATTTTTGGTTGCAAATGCTTCATACTTAACAATGGAAAGTCTTACCTAACTAAGTTTGCTGCCAAGTCCTAAGAGGGAGTGTTTGTTGGGTACAGCAATAATAGTAAGGCTTATAGAGTCTACAACTTGACTACACAAGTTGTAGAGGAGTCTGTGCATGTAGTTTTTGATGAGACACAACTAATTAACAATGAGTTGTCTAGCAATGTATGCAGCCCCACAGGTCTTACTAAGAAGATGGACAAGCTAACCATAGAAGATGTACCTGCTGCAAGACAGCAAGTAGAAGGAGATGGCTTATGTCCAGGGGGAGAACTACATGTACAAGGAGCTGAAGAAGTACAAGGAACTCAGTTTGATGAAGATGCTGAAGAAGTTCAACCAGAAGTAAGGATGCCTCCAGCCAACAGGCATCTAAGAGATCATCCAGTAGAGCTGATAATTGGAGATCCAAGACAAGGTGTTCAGACAAGGAGCAGAAATCAGAATGCTGTAGTATATTCAAGTTTTCTGTCTCAAATAGAACCAAAGAAATTTGAAGAAGCTATACAAGATCCACAGTGGACTGAAGCTATGCAAGAAGAACTTAATCAGTTCAAAAGGTGCAAAGTTTGGGAGCTGGTTCCAAAGCCTAAAGACCACAATGTTATAGGAACTAAGTGGATCTACAGAAATAAGTTAGATGAACAAGGGGTCATCATAAAGAATAAAGCAAGACTGGTTGCAAAAGGATATAGGCAAGAAGAAGGTATTGATTTTGATCAAACCTTTGCCCCAGTAGCCAGACTAGAGGCCATAAGGATGTTCTTGGCCTATGCAACCTATCAAGAATTCAAGGTATACCAAATGGATGTCAAGTCAGCATTCCTAAATGGTAATTTGAAAGAAGAAGTATATGTGGAGCAGCCTTCAGGTTTTGTTGATCCTACTCTTCCACATTATGTCTATAGACTTAGGAAAGCATTATATGGATTAAAGCAAGCCCCTAGAGCTTGGTATGAAACCCTATCTAGTTTCCTCATTGAGAACAAGTTCTCAAGGGGGAAAATAGATAAGACTCTATTCCTTAGGGAATCAAGAGGCAAAGTCATACTTGTCCAAATATATGTAGATGACATTATATTTGGGTCTACTGAAAGTAGCCTTTGCAAAAAGTTTGCAAAGCTTATGCAAAGTCAATTTGAGATGAGTAGTATGGGAGAACTGAAGTTTTTCTTGGGTCTCCAAGTTAAACAGACTGGAAGTGGTCTATCCATATGTCAGTCCAAGTTCACCCTAGAACTCATAAGGAAGTATGGTATGGATTCATCCAGTACCATGAAGACTCCTATGGGGTCAAGTATGTCTCTGAGCAAGGATGATGCAGGGAAACCTGTAGATGAAACCTTGTATAGAGGGATAGTTGGCTCCCTACTATACTTGACTGCAAGTAGGCCTGACATTATGTTTGCTACATGTGTTTGTGCCAGGTATCAAGCCTGCCCTAAAGAGTCTCACTTGACTGCAGTCAAGAGAATCTTGAGATATCTAAAGGGCACTCCCTATCTAGGCCTCTGGTACCCTAGGAATGGAGATTTTGATCTAACAGGCTATTCAGATGCAGACTTTGCAGGATGCAAAGAAGATAGAAAGAGCACTACTGGATCCTGTCAATTCCTAGGTGGAAGACTCATTTCATGGAGTAGTAAGAAGCAAACCAGTGTGGCTATTTCCACAGCTGAGTCAGAATATGTAGCTGCAGGAAGTTGCTGTGCTCAGCTTCTGTGGATTCAACATCAGCTAGAAGACTATGGATTTCAGGTAAGTAGAACTCCACTTTTCTGTGATTCTACAAGTGCTATTTCAATAGCTAATAATCCTGTATCACATAGTAGAACTAAACATATTGAGATTAAATATCACTTTCTTAGGGAGCATGTAGAAAGAAATGATATTGCACTTGAATATGTTAAAACTGATAATCAGATAGCTGATATGTTTACTAAGCCCTTAGAAGAAGCTAAGTTCAATAGGTTCAAAATTGAACTAGGTATGATAAACTTAGACTAAGTTTACAGAACTAAAAATTGGCTAAGTAAAAAGGTGTCGACACATAGACAAGTCTATGTCGACACAGAATAGTAAGTGTCGACACTTCAGGAAAATGGTGTCGACACATATAGGAATGTAGTGTCGACACTTCAGAATGTTAGTGTCGACACATGACAAGTAGGTGTCGACACATCCCAAGTGGTGTCGACACTTAGTATTTACTCAGAATTTTTCTAAGTAAAGTCTCGACGATGTGTCGAGTTATGTTGTGTCGACACATAACCAAGTGTCGACACATAATGTCTGTTGACTAAACTTGTGTCGACACATAAGTGTCGAGACATTATAAGTCAGTGTCGACACTTATGGCCAGTGTCGACACATCTTTAGTAATCCATCCCGCCTGTTCGTCTTCAAACCAGAAAGGTATAAATAGGGTTCTGTCTTTGTTTGTCGACATGCTTTCAGAATTTCGAGACCAAAACTGCTGTGTCGACATTTCTCTCTTCTAAAGACTAATTCTACAAACCCTAATGGCACCCAAGCTCGAGGAGAATGTTAACGAAGGCTATGAGCTGGTTCGTGGCGCATTCGACGATGGCGATCAAGAAATCAAATCGGTGATAACCCTAGTCACCGATTCTGGATTGGAGTATCTGGTTTCAGAACCAACTAAAATATGGAAGAAGGAAGTACTCGAATTCCTTGCTGGAGCTTCTGTAGATGACTCAGGTTACAAGATCAAATCAAGAGTTCATGGCACCAAGGTCAAGATTTCACCCAAATCTCTGAGAAAGGTACTTCAGCTACCTAAAGTTCAAGAAGAAGAGGAAGTGACTACATCCAAGACCAGAGAAGCACTTAACTGGTGTGGTCTAGATCCTAAGCTGAAGATTGGATCTGTTTTCAACAGGAGAGGAATGAATACCCAAGGAAAATTCCTGTCAGAAGTTGTGGGTAAAGTTATACTCAGCAAGACTGGAGGGCATGACAGGGTGTCAGCCTCCATGTTCAGTGTTATGACCAGAATTATCTTCAACCTCAAAACAGACTGGTCAATGGTTATCTTTGAGAAAATAAAGGAAAGTCTAAAGAAGCCCAATCTGGGCAGGATACTTAGTCTCTACCTGGCTGGTACAATACCAGAGGTAATGAGCACTGCTGCAGGTAGCAAAATCAACCACATGAGAAGGATGGACATGAGGATCTTCTCAAGGTGGGAAAGGGTGCTGTCAAAGGAACTGTCCACTCCTGAGAAGCAAGTTTCTAAGAAAGATTCACCTCCTAAGAAGAAGAGGAAGATAGCTCCTGTGACACAGGAGTCCTCCAGCAGTTCAGGTAGTGAAGAACAGGTTGTTTTCACTCCTGATAGTCCAATAGATGTGGCTGCAGAGAAGTCTCCTGCTCCTCAAGAGCCAGCTGAAATCCAGGGGGAGCTGCCTACAGCTAGCCCCATGCAAAAGGATCCAAGCCAGGGGGAGCCTCCAGCTGTAGAACAACCCTCTACACTGGAGAGTGAGCAAGCTACACTTATTATCCAAGAGGTACTTTCTGACCTCAATACTTTAGATTTTTCTATAATAGATTCTGATTTGTCTGATGTCCATCAGCAAACTCAGCAAGCAAATCAAGAACCAGATGTTGTTCTCCAAGACACATCAGTAGTACAAGAAGTAGTTCCTGATAAAGTAGTTGATGAACACAGTACATCTCCTGCACAGTCACCTCCTGAATACACAATGGAAGATCTATTTCTTAATCTAGATCAAGAGGAATTTGACATGGACAAGCATGCTGCTGCTGAAGAGAAAGGTGCTGCTGCTGAGGGGGAGACACTGCAAGTTCAGGAAGAGCCTATAAGGCAGGAAAGTGAGAAAGCACTAGATGTGCAAGCTGAAAAACCATCAAGCCCTAAGGACAGGGTGAATATAGCCAGTACTTCAGAGTCTGAGGAAGATGAGGCTGCACAAGCTAAAAAGAAGAAACTCTATGTCTTCAAGAGGAGAAGTCAGAGTTACAAGAAAGCCTTGCAATCCATAGCCCCACAGCCCATAGTTCAACAAGCTCCAACTGTTGACTATAGTGCTCTACTGATTGCACTGCAAATCAAGATGGATGAACAAAGGAAGGCTATAGAAACTTATGTTGATGAAGGGCACAAGACCCTACAATCTGATCTGGCACAGGAAATCAAGTCCATAAGGTTTGAAATGAACCTTAATAAAAAGGAGATGACTGACTGTTTTACAAAGGGTGCTAATGCAGTAGTCTATCTGGCAACCCATCAAGAGAAAATAAAGTCTCAAGTAGATGATATAGCATTGAAGCAGGGCTATGTGCTGGAAAATCAATTGAGGATGAATGATAATTTGACAGCTTCACATAATGCTATAGTCACTGAACTGAAGAGTAAGTCTGCTGAACCTTCAACCTCCTCTGCTGCTGCCAAGGCTGAATTTGATCAAGCTTTTCAAGATGAAATTGCTGCTGTCAAGACTGCAATCAAAGATTCACAAAAGGTCATTTCTGAACAACTTACCAAGCTTAGACCTTACTTTAAGGATGGCATCAGGTACTTGGACAGTCAGATCAGATTCCAAAAGGATGATGTGAGAGACCATGTTGAACAAGAAGTCATAAAGGGGGAGAGGGTGTTAGTCAAAGCTAGCTCTGACCATGCCAAATGGATATCTAACTCCATCAGAGCTACACTGGGCTATCCTCCCCTGTGTGATGATGATAATGTAGCTGAATCAGGTATTCAAAGTGCATATCTTGGAGGTGAGCAACAGGAAGTAGCTCAGGTGATCTATCCACCTCCAGATTTTGACATGGTTCATGCAGAAGTAAGCACAATGTATAGTCCACCTACTGGAAAGCCTAATGTTATTCTGGAAAAGGTTGTTCAACCTGTTACAGCAGCTATGCAAGAGGCTATGGACAAAGAAGAAGAGACAAGGCTGTCAAAGAAGAAGTTCAGGGAACTAGCTGAGCAAAAACCTGATTTTGAACAGTGGAGCCCTACTTCTAGGAACATCATTCTCACAGCCTGGAAAGCAGCCAAGGACAATGCACATGAGAGGAACAAATGGTTCTCAGAAGCAGAATGGAGGAAGCATGAGATTAGGCAGGAAGCCATTGTCCAGCATAGAAGGAAGGCTAAGTTAGGAAAGCTACCTCCTACAGCTGTGGAGCCTAGCAAGTACTTTCCTAAGACCTATCATTACTTTGAGAGACAGAAAATCAAGGCTGAAGAACTAAAGAAGAAGGACTCCAAAGGAAAGAAGATTGCTGATACTGAGCCTGCTGCTGCTGCTGCTGTAAAAGCCAAAGTGCAAGCTGGGAAAGGCATAGTTATAAAAGAACCTGATCAGAATTAGACTAAGATTAGACTGAAGAATGTTGTAATCTGTTACATCTATACATTTTTGTAAATCATTGAAAATGTATTAAAAACAATGTTTGAACAATTTTTGATAAATATATTTCATGATTGTTCAGAAGAATGTGTCTAATTTCTGTTTATTCTGTAATGCTGAATGAGTATACATGTGTGCTTTATTACATGTTTAAGTTTACCCTATTACCATATACCTGCTTTACATCATTCTCTAATTTTTAATTATGAGTGGTGTATATCATTGACTAAGGGTTATGACTTCTCCAAATAGGGGGAGATTGTTGGGTACATTGGTCAAATGTACCTGATTTGAAGAAGCCTCACCTAACTCAATGATATACATCATAATGTATTTGATGTTTGTTTGAGTTACTTGTGCAGGTTAGGTATACACTGGACTGAAGCTAAAAGTTTCTAAGTCCATGTGTCGACACCCAGAGGGAAAGTGTCGACACTTGAGAAAGCTTGTGTCGACACCCAGACAAGCAGTGTCGACACTTGGAGTCATTGTGTCGACACCTGGGATGAAGAGTCGACACCAGACAGAAAGTGTCGACACTTGGAGCTGTGTCGACACTCAGTGTAGAAGAATGCAGAAAAGCTGTGTCGACACTTAGCAGAAGTGTCGACACCTAGAAGAGCTGAGTCTACATCAGAAAGTGTCTACACTTGGAGTTGTGTCGACACTCAGCAAAATTCTGCAGAGACTAAGGACATGTGTCGACACTCAATCAGCAGAGTCAACATATGAAGAATGTGTCGACACTCAGCACAATGTGTCGACACACACTCAAAGGAGTCAACACTTGAAGTATGTGTCGACACTCAGCACAATGTGTCGACACACAACCAGAAGAGTCAACACTTGAAGAAAGTGTCGACACCCAGCACAATGTGTCGACACTTAGTTGAAGACTCTACACTTGAAGAAAGTGTCGACACAAGGAGCTGTGTCGACACTTAGCAAAGAACAGAAAAGTTTACAAAATATTCTAAGTACAAGTGTCGACACTAAGGGAATGTGTCGACACTCAGCTGAAGAAATAAAATTGAAGACTTGTGTCGACACCAAGAAGCAGTGTCGACACTTGATAGTTTCAACACATGAAGATGTGTCGACACAAAGGAGATGTGTCGACACTTAGAAGAATACAGTTAAAGAATGAAGATCAAGTACTTGTGTCGACACTTAATTTCAGTGTCGACACTTGAAGAAGTATCTGTGTCGAGACATACAAGGAATTGTGTCGACACCTTGTAGACTTGTGTCGACACTTACACAACATGTGTCGACACTTGGTCTATAAGTGTCGACACTTAAGAACAGAAAGTCTCGACACTATCTGACAGTTAGAGAATTTCAAGAAGTGACTGGTTGACATGACAGCTGCCGATCCAGCCGGTCTACTGCAACTGTCAGAGAAATCAGAAGTCTGTTATGAACCGGACCAGCCGGTTACCATGAAGGAAGCCTATAAAAAGGCACCCATAGTTTACAGAAACGGATCGATTGATTGATTGTTGTTATTACAAGTAGTGAGAATAATTGAAGTGTTTGATCAGATTAAATCAGAAAAGTGATACACAGAGGATCAACACAAGAAGATCTGGCAGTCCAACTGCAGATCTAAGAAGTTGGAGAGAGAGAGCTCCAATCAAGAAGTCAGTCTTTGGAACTAAGGCTGAGAAGAAGGATTCAGAATCTTCTGGATCACAAGAAGCAGAGGTCAAGGATCAACTGCAGAGGATTCAGACTAATTCAGTTCTAACTCAAGAAGCTTTGAAGGAAGCTAAGTCAGTTTGGATCTAGCTGAGTTCTTCCAAGAACTCTTCAAGAAACTCTCAACTCCTCTCTTATTTTCTGAGTTGTAGAGTTAATTATTGTATTTCAATTTTAACTTGTAGGATCTATTGGATCTGAGAGAATTGTAAGCCTATATTATAAAGGCTGAGGGTAGGGCTTGGTTGCCTGAGTGTAGGAGTTGAAGAACTCTGAGTGTAGGCCTTAATTGGCTGAGTGTAGGCCTGGGTGGCTGAGTGTAGGCCTTTGTGGCTGAGTGTAAGGCTTTGGGCCTGAGGTGTAGGAACCTAGTTGGGTTCTGAGATAGTGGAGAAGTTTGGCCGAATCTAGTACACTGCTAGATAGGCGAAGGGGGAATGTGGATGTACCCAAAGATTGGGGAACCACTATAAATCTGTGTGTCTGCTGTGCTGTGCTGTGCATTAACTGTTTATATTCTGTTATTGCTGTTAGCTGTAGAAATCTGTGAGATAACTGTTTTGCTGCCAACAAAGTTTTAAAAAGGTTTAGGTCACCTATTCACCCCCCCCCTCTAGGTGTTTAGGTACCATAACTTTCAGGATCCATAAACATTGATGGCGCGTTATATATTCCAAACGGCATTACAGTAAACTCGTAATGACCGTAGCGTGTTCCAAACGCTGTCTTGGGAATGTCACCTTCCCTAATTCGCAACTGGAAGTAGCTCGATTTCAAATCCAACTTTGAGTATACTTTCAATCCCGCCAATTGATCGAACAAATAATCTACCCGTGGAATCAGATATTTATTTTTCTCTGTCAGCTTGTTCAATTCACGATAATCAATACACAATCGCAGGCTACCATCCTTCTTTTTCACAAATAGAACAGACGTGCTCTAAGGTGACATACTTGGGTGTGTGAATCCCTGTTCCAACAATTCTTGCAATTGAACTTTTAGTTCGGCCATTTCCTTTGGCGCTACTCGATATGGCGAGCAGGCCACATGTTTTGCACCTGGAACCAGCTCAATCGAGAACTCAATCTCCCGCTGTGGAAGTAATCCCGGATGCTCCTTCGGAAACACATCAGTAAACTCCGAGACAATCGGCACATCATTCACACTAGCCTTTGGCTCAACAGCCTAAACAAGCATGAAGAACAACTTCGTGCCTTTCCAAACTGCCTTAACCACTTGAAGAGCAGACATCAATTTCATGCATGATCCTCACATACCAGCGAACTTCATTTCTTGTTCGGTTTCTGCTCCAGTGTGTCTTCATTTGACTTGCAATCTATATAGGCACGCTGCTCCGAGAGCCAGTCCATACCAAAGATCACATCAAACTCCGATATCGACAACACCAATGCTTCCAATCCGAAATCCCGATTTCCTATCTGCACCTCCAAAAAACAAGACCTATCTGCATGAATTACACATCCATTTGGTAATAACACCTTCACACTATCTGCCACCACACGAATCGGTACACCGACCCGTGACACGAAGTCCATAGATAGAAATGAATGAGAAGCACCGGTATCAAACAGTGCTCTCGCCGGATAGTCACGAATCAGGACAAAGCCTAATACAAACAGATCATACGCAAATAAGGTATGAAATAGCAAAAACAGCAATCAACTATGTTACTACGTACCTGTGATAATGTCACTTTGCTTTTTGGCATCCTGCTTGCCAAGATTATACACTTGGGGTTGCGCCTGGGATGCGGTGGACTCCACCACTGCCTTTCCCTTATCCAAATATGACGCTCCTGTCTTCTTTTCAACCTTTGGTGGACCAACCGGATAGTTACGAGCTATATGCCCCACTTTACAACATGTATAGCAGGTCCGAGACACCTTCCTCGACATTGCCCCGGGTGCAACACTCGAGGGAGCCTGTGAAGAAGAGTTGAATCTCTTACCCCATTTCCTTCGGTAACTTGATTTCCCCAGATGCGGCACTTTGAACTCATGCTTTATCACCGCCAAGTCCCTTTTTCCCTGCACCTGCTTTATATCCTTATCCACCGCACACGCCGTATCCACTAGCGCCTGAAACCCTTGTTTCACCAAACTTGATAACAGGAATCTCAACTCATCCCGCAATCCTTCGTAGAATCGATTGGTTTTTCGTTGTTCATCAGTGAAGATAGACGCCGCATAGCATCCCAATCACGTAAACTCATGCAAGTAGGTATCAACACTACTCTCTCCCTGAGTTAGATGCTGGAACTCATTTTCCATAGCGATGCGTTGAGCCGCTAGCACGTGTTTTGCCAAGAACAGTCGCGAAAACTCCTCAATCAAGGCTTCTGTTAGTTTCCTGCCCGCTAAGTGGTGTAACTCTATCTTGTCCCACTATAGTCGAGCCTCTCCCTCCAATAGAAGGTGGCCAAGGTGACCTTCTGACTTTCCTCTGTCCTTATCACTATCAATATTGGCTTGACGCGCGACAACCAATCTTTCGCCTGCGTTGGGGATCCCACACCCGTAAACTTCGGAGGATTGAAGCTCATAAACTGCTTCAACTATCGTTCAACTACACGAGGATCAACAGCCTCAACAGGTTTGGGACTTATACCAACCCGTTCTAGCACCAATACAGGCTGTGCATGCCTAGTAGGCTGTGCATGAATCATTGCAAACAACACCTCAGCAACTAAGCGTACTATTTTCGCAGAAGGAGGAGGTGTAGGCACCTCAGCTGGTGCCGCACTCTCATCAGAATGCTGGGGATCAGACTGCCCAACACCACTACTAGTCACCTATAGGTGGACAAGACACATTAGCGACCTCGCACAAGCCGTAACAACAAAACAGGAATGCGCAGGTTCCTCAAACAGGTTTATTTGCATTCCTTAGTGGACACTCTTGAGTTCATTAATGTTATAATTTGAAAGGGAAAGACCGAGATAAGCTGATACCAAAATTGTAACACCTCCATCCGTTGCATGACATATAATAGAAGGTCCGGCCGGGGCCCCACACCATCACAAATAGGCGACGAAGTTACGGGTTAATATCAGAGTTGCGCATCCTAAATCGAAGCATTCTAGCAAAAGATTTTAAGTTGATTGAACTCAACTCATCAGAATATCCACAATATATAAATTAGCACTTATATATACATCACGAAGGAATGTACTCCAAATACACATCAAGCCTGGCCTTATGGCCTTACAATTAAGATTTGTACATGTGACTTTCATACATCGGCACGCAGGAAGTCCACACATGAAAAGACTATCATATTAACGTCTGTGGTGTTCGAGGCCAGCATAGCAGCAGCGGAAGCAACAGCAACAACAAGGACTTCATCCCCCTATTTTCCGCTCGGCTCTTGTTGGGTACATTGGTCAAATGTACCTGATTTGAAGAAGCCTTCCCTAACTCAATGATATGCATCATAATGTATTTGATGTTTGTTTGAGTTACTTGTGCAGGTTAGGTATACACTGGACTGAAGCTAAAAGTTTCTAAGTCCATGTGTCGACACCCAGAGGGAAAGTGTCGACACTTGAGAAAGCTTGTGTCGACACCCAGACAAGCAGTGTCGACACTTGGAGTCATTGTGTCGACACCTGGGAAGAAGAGTCGACACCAGACAGAAAGTGTCGACACTTGGAGCTGTGTCGACACTCAGTGAAGGAGTATGCAGAAAAGCAGTGTCGACACTTAGCAGAAGTGTCGACACCTAGAAGAGCTAAGTCTACACCAGAAAGTGTCGACACTTGGAGCTGTGTCGACACTCAGCAAAAGTCTGCAGAATCTAAGTACAAGTGTCGACACTCAACACAAAGTGTCGACGCTATGCTGAAGAGTCAGTATTTGAAGAAAGTGTCGACACTCAGCACAATGTGTCGACACACAACCAGGAGAGTCAACACTTGAAGAAAGTGTCGACACTCAGCACAATGTGTCGGCACTTAGTTGAAGACTCTTCACTTGAAGAAAGTGTCGACACAAGGAGCTGTGTCGACACTTAGCAAAGAACAGAAAAATTACAAAATATTCTAAGTACAAGTGTCGACACTAAAGGAATGTGTCGACACTCAGCTGAAGAAACAAAAGTGAAGACTTGTGTCGACACCAAGAAGCAGTGTCGACACTTGACAGTTTCAACACGTGAAGATGTGTCGACACAAAGGAGATGTGTCGACACTTAGAAGAATACAGTTAAAGAATGAAGTACAAGTATTTGTGTCGACACTCAATTTCAGTGTCGACACATGCAGAAGAATCTGTGTCGAGACATACAAGGAATTGTGTCGACACCTTGTAGACTTGTGTCGACACTTACACAACATGTGTCGACACTTGGCCTATAAGTGTCGACACTTAAGAACAGAAAGTCTCGACACTATCTGACAGTTAGGGAATTTCAAGAAGTGACTGGTTGACATGACAGCTGCCGATCCAGCCGGTCTACAGCAACTGTCAGAGAAATCAGAAGTTTGTTATAAACCAGACCAGCCGGTTACCATGAAGGAAGCCTATAAATAGGCATCCATAGTTTACAGAAACGGTGGTTGTTATTGAGAAACAAGAGTTACAGCTTGAGAGAATACTTAAAGTAGTTGATCAGATTAAATCAAGAAGTGATACACAGAGGATCAACACAAGAAGATCTGTCAGTCCAACTGCAGATCTAAGAAGTTGGAGAGAGAGAGCTCCAATCAAGAATTCAGTCTGTGGAACTAAGGCTGAGAAGAAGGATTCAGAAACAACTGGATCTCAAGAAGCAGAGGTCAAGGAACAACTGCAGAAGATTCAGACTAATTCAGTTCTAACTCAAGAAGCTTTGAAGGAAGCTAAGTCAGTTTGGATCTAACTGAGTTCTTCCAAGAACTCTTCAAGAAACTCTCAACTCCTCTCTTATTTTCTGAGTTGTAGAGTTAGCTATTGTATTTCTATTTTAACTTGTAGGATCCATTGGATCTGAGAGAATTGTAAGCCTATATTATAAAGGCTGAGGGTAGGGCTTGATTGCCTGAGTGTAGGAGTTGAAGAACTCTGAGTGTAGGCCTTAATTGGCTGAGTGTAGGCCTGGGTGGCTGAGTGTAGGCCTTAGTGGCTGAGTGTAAGGCTTTGGGCCTGAGGTGTAGGAACCTTGTTGGGTTCTGAGATAGTGGAGAAGTTTGGCCGAATCTAGTACACTGCTAGATAGGCGAAGGGGGAAAGTGGATGTACCCAAAGATTGGGGAACCACTATAAATTAGTGTGTCTGCTGTGGTGTGCTGAGCTGTGCTGTGGATTGACTGTTTGATTTCTGTAATTGCTGTTAGTTGTAGTAATCTGTGAAATAACTGTTGTGCTGCCAACAAAGTTTTAAAAGGTTTAGGTCACCTATTCACCCCCCCCCCTCTAGGTGTTTAGGTACCATATCTTTCAAGTGGTATCAGAGGGAGGTTCCTCAAAAAGGACTAACTGTCTGAGGAGATCCAGTTTGGCAGATTTAGGATAAGTCAGAACACAGTTTCAAGAAAATCAAGAAACATGGGTTCTTCAGAGAATCACAAGGAATTGGGTTCAATGAAACTGCCCATATGCAGAAAAGAGATTTTTGGAATCTGGAAAGAAAGGGTAAGGCTATTCATGGAAGCCTCTGACCCTAGAATCTACATCACAGTCAAAGAAGGGCCATATGTGCCCATGAAGATCTCAGTATTGGATGCAAATCAGAGGACTCCAAAGGATTTCTCTGAGATGACCAAGGATGAAATTGTCCTAGCCACTATGGACAAAAGGGCACAAAACATAATAGTAAGTGCCATTGATGATGCAACTTTTCAGAACCTAATTCACTGTAAAACAGCCAAAGAAATGTGGGATACCCTCATTGTCTATATGGAAGGTTCTGAAGAAGTTAGGCAAGATAGGAAGTCCTTGCTTAATCAAGAGTATGAGAGCTTTAGGCAAGGAAGAGGAGATAGCATCACTGAATGCTACAAAAAGTTCTACAGAATTGTTAATGAACTCATGTCCTATGGAAGAGAGTTCACAAACTATGAATTGAATGATAAGTTCTTAAGGTCCCTAACTAAAGATTGGGACACCAAGATCTGTGCCATAAGGGAAATGGCAAAGTTGGGAGAAATTCCTCCTCCCACACTGTTTGGCAAATTGTTATCTTATGAAATGCAGTTGTCTGTGAGAAAAGAGGAGGAAAAGTCAACAAGGACTGAGCACAGGGAAAGGACTGTTGCCTTCAAGACAGAAGTACCTAGAAAGGGAAGGACTAAGTCATCAACTCCTCCCCCAGAGGTAGTTGAATCAGAATCAGATGAGTCTGTGAGCACAAAGTCTACAAGCAGTGAAAGTGATGAAGACTTTGCTGCATTCACCAGACATTTTCAGAAATTCCTGAAGAAGAAACAATGGAGGTCCAGACCTTCATTTTCCAAAGGGAAAGAAGTTCAGTATCAGGAGAAGAAGCCTTCAAAGAAGGACAAGAAAAAGACAAAGACTAGCAAGGCAACTGGGTCTAAGATAGTATGTTACTGCTGCAATAGACAGGGGCATGTTATTGCAGATTGTCCTGAGAGAAGAAAAGAATCCAGTGACAGAAAGAAGACTCACTTCAAAGGAAAGAAGGAGAAGTCCTTTGTTGCAAAGAATGAGAAGACTCTTTCAGACATTTCTTCTTCAGACACTGAGACAGATGCTGAAGCCTACATAGGGCTATTTGCTGAAGAAGAAGAAGAGTTTATGCAGATCATGGAATCAATCTATGAACAAGAAGAGAGTCAGTGCCAAGGACTGATGGCATTGACTGAAAGTACCAAAATTCTGGAGCAGCCAGGACCTAGTCAGGTACAAAGTCCAACTCAAAGTTCAGATTTCAGTTCTTGTTCAGAGTCAGATTCATCTTCATCAAGTGATGGAAGTGTTTCTGAATCTGAGGGAGATATTCATCAGCTCCTAGATGAATATAAAGTTCTGTTGCAAGCCTATAAGAAAAGCAAGTCCCTTGCCAAAAGTCAGGCAAAGGAAATTGCTGATCTAAAGGCAGCTGCAACAGACTTTGAGAAGGAATTTGATCAAAAGCTCAATGAGGTAGCCAGGCTGAAACACATTACTGTGATTCAGATGGGAACTATCACTTATAAAAATGATCAAATTAAGTTACTGGAGATCAATCTCCAGAAGGAAAGAGAGCTAGTTGCTAGGTTTTCAAAACCTAAATCAGTGCTACCCTTGATTGATGAATTTGTTCATCATAAAGGAAAGGCTGGACTGGGTTTTATTAAACCAGCTAGGACTGTTCAGGATCAGTCCAAGTCCAAGGGCAAAGCCCCAACATTCAACAAGCCTGCTGTAGTCAAGACAGCAAAGGTTGTACCTAAGCAAAGGTACAACAAGTTTGAATGCTGGTGCTGTGGCAAGATTGGCCACTTTGCCTTGGATTGTTGGCACAATGCCAGTGCCAAGTTGAGTAGCAAGGTACCTGGTGGAAAGCCAGCAGGTAGCTATGTCAAGTTGCAAACTAACAATCACCAAGGACCCAAGTTTACTTTGGGTTCTAAGGTTCATTAATTTGTTTTGCAGGTGAATCCAAGTGGCCATACCCCAACATGGTACTTGGATAGTGGATGTTCCAGACATATGACTGGAACAAGGGGACTACTGAAGGACTACATTCCAATCAAAAATGGTCCTAAAGTGACCTTTGGTGGTTCTGAAAAAGGAATCATCAAAGGGTTTGGTAACATCTCTTCAAACCTTGTTACCATTACTCAAGTGGCTTATGTTAAAGGGTTGAAACACAACCTCATTAGTATAAGTCAGTTAAGTGATGTAGGGTATGACATCTCATTTGTTAAAAATGGTTGTCATATCAAGAGGTCAAGTGATCAAGAGATCATTTTGACAGGATATAGAAAGAGAAATGTCTATTGTTTAGACATTATGATTGAGAACAATGGTTCTCCTGTCTGTCTTGTAGCTAATGAGACAATCTCTCATTGTGTCAAGTGGCACAAGAGGCTAGCTCATCTTAACTACAAGACTATTAGCAAACTCTTTAGCAAAGAGTTAGTGAGGAATGGTCCTCAAGTTAAGTGTGTCAAAGATGGCATTTGCTCAGCTTGTCAAAAGGGCAAGCAGACTAAATCCACCTTTAGAAGCTTAGACAACAAAGATGCTGTGAGGTGTTTATACCTCTTGCATATGGATCTATTTGGTCCAATGCCAGTTCACAGCTTAGGTAGGAAGGTCTATACCTTTGTAGTTGTTGATGACTACTCAAGGTTTTCCTGGGTGTTCTTCTTAAAGCAGAAATCTGAAACACCTAGTGTCTTCTATAGTTTTGTTAAGCAAATTCAGAATGAATTGAACTGTACAGTGGTCAAAATTAGAAGTGACCATGGTACTGAGTTTCAGTCTGAAGGCATGACAAAGCTGTGTGAAGACTATGGGATATTTCAAGAATTCTCTTCACCTAGAACACCTCAGCAAAATGGCATTGCTGAAAGGAAAAATAGGACCTTGATAGAGGCTGGTAGAACCCTATTAAGTGATTCATCACTGCCAGAATATTTCTGGGCTGAAGCAGTTAACACTGCATGCCATGTGATAAATAGGGCTACCATCACTAAAAGGTTAAACAAGACCCCCTATGAAGTTGTGAAAGGCAGGAAACCAAACCTATCCTATTTCAGGATTTTTGGTTGCAAATGCTTCATACTTAACAATGGAAAGTCTTACTTAACTAAGTTTGCTGCCAAATCCCAAGAGGGAGTATTTGTTGGGTACAGCAATAATAGTAAGGCTTATAGAGTCTACAACTTGACTACACAAGTTGTAGAGGAGTCTGTGCATGTAGTGTTTGATGAGACACAACTAATTAACAATGAGTTGTCTAGTAGTGTGTGCAGCCCCACAGGTCTTACTAAGAAGATGGACAAGCTAACCATAGAAGATGTACCTGCTGCAAGACAGCAAGTAGAAGAAGATGGCTTATGTCCAGGGGGAGAACTACATGTACAAGGAGCTGTAGAAGTACAAGGAACTCAGCTTGTTGAAGATGCTGAAGAAGTTCAACCAGAAGTAAGGTTGCCTCCAGCCAACAGGCATCTAAGAGATCATCCAGTAGAGCTGATTATTGGAGATCCAAGACAAGGTGTTCAGACAAGGAGCAGAAATCAGAATGCTGTAGTATATTCAAGTTTTCTGTCTCAAATAGAACCAAAGAAATTTGAAGAAGCTATACAAGATCCACAGTGGACTGAAGCAATGCAGGAAGAGCTTAATCAGTTCAAAAGGTGCAAGGTTTGGGACCTGGTTCCTAAACCTAAAGATCACAATGTGATAGGAACAAAGTGGATCTACAGGAATAAGTTAGATGAACAAGGAGTCATCATTAAGAATAAAGCAAGACTGGTTGCAAAAGGATATAGGCAAGAAGAAGGTATTGATTTTGATCAAACCTTTGCTCCAGTAGCCAGACTGGAAGCCATAAGGATGTTCTTGGCCTATGCAACCTATCAGGGATTCAAGGTATACCAAATGGATGTGAAGTCAGCATTCCTAAATGGTAATTTGAAAGAAGAAGTCTATGTGGAGCAGCCTTCAGGTTTTGTTGATCCTACTCTTCCACATTATGTGTATAGACTTAGGAAAGCATTATATGGGTTAAAACAAGCACCTAGAGCTTGGTATGAAACCCTATCTAGTTTCCTCATTGAGAACAAGTTCTCAAGGGGGAAAATAGATAAGACTCTATTCCTTAGGGAATCTAGAGGCAAAGTCATACTTGTCCAAATATATGTAGATGACATTATATTTGGGTCTACTGAAAGTAGCCTTTGCAAAAAGTTTGCAAAGCTTATGCAAAGTCAATTTGAGATGAGTAGTATGGGAGAACTGAAGTTTTTCTTGGGTCTCCAAGTTAAACAGACTGGAAGTGGTCTATCCATATGTCAGTCCAAGTTCACCCTAGAACTCATAAGGAAGTATGGTATGGATTCATCCAGTACCATGAAGACTCCTATGGGGTCAAGTATGTCTCTAAGCAAGGATGATGCAGGGAAACCTGTAGATGAAACCTTGTATAGAGGGATAGTTGGCTCCCTACTATACTTGACTGCAAGTAGGCCTGATATTATGTATGCTACATGTGTTTGTGCCAGGTATCAAGCCTGCCCTAAAGAGTCTCACTTGACTGCAGTCAAGAGAATCTTGAGATATCTAAAGGGCACTCCTTATCTAGGCCTCTGGTACCCTAGGAATGGAGATTTTGATCTAACAGGTTATACAGATGCAGACTTTGCAGGATGCAAAGAAGATAGGAAAAGCACAACTGGAACCTGTCAATTCCTAGGTGGTAGAATAATTTCATGGAGCAGCAAAAAGCAGACTAGTGTGGCTATCTCCACAGCTGAGTCAGAATATGTAGCTGCAGGAAGTTGCTGTGCTCAACTTCTGTGGATTCAACATCAGCTAGAAGACTATGGATTTCAGGTAAGTAGAACTCCACTTTACTGTGATTCTACAAGTGCTATTTCAATAGCTAATAATCCTGTATCACATAGTAGAACTAAACATATTGAGATTAAATATCACTTTCTTAGAGAGCATGTAGAAAGAAATGATATTGCACTTGAATATGTTAAAACAGATAATCAGATAGCTGATATGTTTACTAAGCCCTTAGAAGAAGCTAAGTTCAATAGGTTCAAAATTGAACTAGGTATGATAAACTTAGACTAAGTTTACAGAACTAAAAATTGGCTAAGTAAAAAGGTGTCGACACATAGACAAGTCTATGTCGACACAGAATAGTAAGTGTCGACACTTCAGGAAAGTGGTGTCGACACATCTAGGAAGTTGGTGTCGACACTTCAGAATGTTAGTGTCGACACATGTCGAGTTGGTGTCGACACATTCAATGAGGTGTCGACACTTAAGTTTTACTCAGAATTTTTCTAAGTAAAGTCTCGACTACATGTCGAGTAGTGTGGTGTCGACACTTAACCAAGTGTCGACACATAAAATCTGTTGACTAAACTTGTGTCGACACATGTGTGTCGAGACATTATAAGTCAGTGTCGACACTTATTGACAGTGTCGACACATCTTTAGAAATTCATCCCGCCTGTTCGTCTTCAAACAAGAAAGGTATAAATAGGGTTCTGTCTTTGTTTGTCGACACGCTTTCAAAAGTTTCGAGACCAAAACTCTTGTGTCGACATTTCTCTTCTCTAAAGACTAATTCTCCAAACCCTAATGGCTCCTAAGCTGGAAGAGAACGTTAACGAAGGCTATGAGCTCGTGCGAGGTGCATTCGACGATGGCAATCAAGAAATAAAATCGGTGGTAACCCTAGTCACCGATTCAGGATTGGAGTTCTTGGTTTCAGAACCAACCAAAATTTGGAAGAAGGAAGTTATTGAATTTCTTACTGGAGCGTCTGTAGATGACTCAGGCTACAGAATCAAGTCAAGGGTGCATGGCACCAAGGTCAAGATTTCACCCAAGTCTCTGAGAAAGGTACTTCAGCTACCTAAAGTTCAGGAAGAAGAGGAAGTAACAACATCTAAGACCAGGGAAGCACTTACCTGGTGTGGCCTAGATCCTAAGCTAAAGATAGGATCAGTATTCAACAGGAGAGGAATGAATACTCAAGGAAAGTTTCTGTCAGAAATTGTGGGCAAAGTACTCCTCAGCAAGACTGGAGGGCATGACAGGGTGTCAGCCTCCATGTTCAGTATTATGACTAGAATCATTTTTAATCTCAAAACAGACTGGTCTATGGTTGTATATGAGAAAGTAAAGGAAAGTCTGAAGAAGCCCAATCTGGGCAGGATACTTAGTCTCTACCTGGCTGGTACAATACCAGAGGTAATGAGCTCTGCTGCAGGTAGCAAAATCAACCACATGAGAAGGATGGACATGAGGATCTTCTCCAGGTGGGAAAGGGTGCTGTCAAAGGAATTGACCACCCCTGAGAAACAAGCTTCTAAGAAAGATTCACCCCCACAGAAGAAGAGGAAGATAGCTGCTGTGACTCAGGAGTCCTCCAGCAGCTCAGGTAGTGAAGAACATGTTGTTTTCACTCCTGATAATCATGAGGATGAGGCTGCAGAGAAGTCACCTGCTCCTCAAGAGCCAGCTGAAATCCAGGGGGAGCCTCCAGCTGTAGAACAACCCTCTACACTGGAGAGTGAGCAAGCTACAATAATTATCCAAGAGGTACTTTCTGACCTCAATACTTTAGATTTTTCTATAATAGATTCTGATTTGTCTGATATTCATCAGCAAACTCAGCAAGCAAACCAAGCACCAGATGTTGTTCTCCAAGACACATCTGCTGTAGTTAATGTACCCAGTACATCTCCTGCTCAGTCACCCCCAGAATATACAATGGAAGATCTATTTCTGAATTTAGATCAAGAGGACTTTGACATGGACAAGACTGCTGCTGATGAAGAGACGAATGCTGCTACTGAAGAGAAGGGTGCTGCTGTTGAGGGGGAGAATCTGGAAGTTCAGGAAGAGCCTATAAGGCTAGATACTGAGAAGGCACTAGATGTGCAAGCTGACAAACCCTCAAGCCCTAAGGATAGGGTAAATATAGCAAGTACTTCAGAGTCTGAGGATGATGAAGCTGAGCAAGCTAAGAAGAAGCAGTTCTTTGTATTCAAAAGACGGAGTCAGAGCTATAAGAAAGCTCTCCAAACTGTTGCTCAACACTCCCTAGTCCAACAAGCTCCATCAACAGATTACAGCAGCTTAATGGTAGCAATGCAAGTTAAGCTGGATGAGCAAAGGAGGGCTATAGAGACATATATTGATGAAGGCCACAAGTCTTTACAGTTTGATTTAGCTCAAGATATCAAGTCAATCAGGTTTGAGATGAACCTGAATAAGAAGGAAATGAATGATTGCTTCCACAAGGGTGGAAATGCAGTGGTATTCCTGGCTAAACATCAAGAACAGATCAAAGACAAAGTAGATGATATAGCATTGAAGCAGGGATATGTGCTGGAAAATCAATTGAGGATGAATGATAATTTGACTGCATCCCACAATGCTATAGTAACTGAATTAAAGAATAAGTCTGCTGAAACATCTACTTCTACTGATGCTGCAAAGGCTAATTTTGATAAACTCTTTCAAGCTGAGCTTACTGCTGTCAAGACTGCCATACAAGATTCACAGAAAGCAATCTCTGAACAACTTACCAAGCTGAAACCATTCTTTAAAGAGGGGATCAGGTACTTGGATCGCCAAATCAGGTTCCAGAAAGATGATGTGAGAGATCATGTAGCACAAGAAGTCATAAAGGGGGAGAGGGTGTTAGTCAAAGCTAGCTCTGACCATGCCAAATGGATTTCTAATTCCATCAGAGCTACACTGGGCTATCCTCCCCTGTGTGATGATGACAATGTAGCTGAATCTGGTATTCAAAGTGCATATCTTGGAGGAGAGCAACAGGAAGTAGCTCAGGTGATCTATCCACCTCCAGATTTTGATATGGTTCATGCTGAAGTAAGCACAATGTATAGCCCAACTGCTGGAAAGCCAACTGTTATTCTGGAAAAGGTTGTTCAACCTATTACAGCTGCTATGCAAGAGGCTATGGACAAAGAGGAAGAGACAAGGCTGTCAAAGAAGAAGTTCAGGGAACTTGCTGAGCAAAAACCAGATTTTGAACAGTGGAGCCCTACTTCTAGGAACATCATTCTCACAGCCTGGAAAGCAGCCAAGGACAATGCTCATGAAAGGAATAAATGGTTCTCAGAAGCAGAATGGAGGAAGCATGAGATCAGGCAGGAAGCCATTGTCCAGTATAGAAGGAAGGCTAAGTTAGGAAAGCTACCTCCTACAGCTGTGGAGCCTAGCAAGTACTTTCCTAAGCCCTATCATTATTTTGAAAGGCAGAAAATCAAGGCTGAAGAACTTAAGAAGAAGGACTCCAAAGGGAAGAAGGTTGCTGATACTGAGCCTGCTGCTGCTGCTGTAAAAGCCAAAATACAAGCTGGGAAAGGCATAGTTATAAAAGAACCAGAGCAGAATTAGATTAAGATTAGACTGAAGAATGTTGTAATTTGTTACATCTAAATATTTTTGTAAATCATTGACAATGTATTGAACACAATGTTTGGACAGTTTTTGATAAATATATTTCATGATTGATTCAGTAGAATGTGTCTAATTCTTGGTTGTTCTGTAATGCTGAATGAGTATACATGTGTGCTTTATTACATGTTTAAGTATACCCTGTTAATATATATCTGCTTTACATCATTCTCTAATTTTTAATTGTGAATGGTGTATATCATTGACTAAGGGTTATGACTTCTCCAAATAGGGGGAGATTGTTGGGTACATTGGTCAAATGTACCTGATTTGAAGAAGCCTTCCCTAACTCAATGATATGCATCATAATGTATTTGATGTTTGTTTGAGTTACTTGTGCAGGTTAGGTATACACTGGACTGAAGCTAAAAGTTTCTAAGTCCATGTGTCGACACCCAGAGGGAAAGTGTCGACACTTGAGAAAGCTTGTGTCGACACCCAGACAAGCAGTGTCGACACTTGGAGTCATTGTGTCGACACCTGGGAAGAAGAGTCGACACCAGACAGAAAGTGTCGACACTTGGAGCTGTGTCGACACTCAGTGAAGGAGTATGCAGAAAAGCAGTGTCGACACTTAGCAGAAGTGTCGACACCTAGAAGAGCTGAGTCTACACCAGAAAGTGTCGACACTTGGAGCTGTGTCGACACTCAGCAAAAGTCTGCAGAATCTAAGTACAAGTGTCGACACTCAACACAAAGTGTCGACGCTATGCTGAAGAGTCAGTATTTGAAGAAAGTGTCGACACTCAGCACAATGTGTCGACACACAACCAGGAGAGTCAACACTTGAAGAAAGTGTCGACACTCAGCACAATGTGTCGGCACTTAGTTGAAGACTCTTCACTTGAAGAAAGTGTCGACACAAGGAGCTGTGTCGACACTTAGCAAAGAACAGAAAAATTACAAAATATTCTAAGTACAAGTGTCGACACTAAAGGAATGTGTCGACACTCAGCTGAAGAAACAAAAGTGAAGACTTGTGTCGACACCAAGAAGCAGTGTCGACACTTGACAGTTTCAACACGTGAAGATGTGTCGACACAAAGGAGATGTGTCGACACTTAGAAGAATACAGTTAAAGAATGAAGTACAAGTATTTGTGTCGACACTCAATTTCAGTGTCGACACATGCAGAAGAATCTGTGTCGAGACATACAAGGAATTGTGTCGACACCTTGTAGACTTGTGTCGACACTTACACAACATGTGTCGACACTTGGCCTATAAGTGTCGACACTTAAGAACAGAAAGTCTCGACACTATCTGACAGTTAGGGAATTTCAAGAAGTGACTGGTTGACATGACAGCTGCCGATCCAGCCGGTCTACAGCAACTGTCAGAGAAATCAGAAGTTTGTTATAAACCAGACCAGCCGGTTACCATGAAGGAAGCCTATAAATAGGCATCCATAGTTTACAGAAACGGTGGTTGTTATTGAGAAACAAGAGTTACAGCTTGAGAGAATACTTAAAGTAGTTGATCAGATTAAATCAAGAAGTGATACACAGAGGATCAACACAAGAAGATCTGTCAGTCCAACTGCAGATCTAAGAAGTTGGAGAGAGAGAGCTCCAATCAAGAATTCAGTCTGTGGAACTAAGGCTGAGAAGAAGGATTCAGAAACAACTGGATCTCAAGAAGCAGAGGTCAAGGAACAACTGCAGAAGATTCAGACTAATTCAGTTCTAACTCAAGAAGCTTTGAAGGAAGCTAAGTCAGTTTGGATCTAACTGAGTTCTTCCAAGAACTCTTCAAGAAACTCTCAACTCCTCTCTTATTTTCTGAGTTGTAGAGTTAGCTATTGTATTTCTATTTTAACTTGTAGGATCCATTGGATCTGAGAGAATTGTAAGCCTATATTATAAAGGCTGAGGGTAGGGCTTGATTGCCTGAGTGTAGGAGTTGAAGAACTCTGAGTGTAGGCCTTAATTGGCTGAGTGTAGGCCTGGGTGGCTGAGTGTAGGCCTTAGTGGCTGAGTGTAAGGCTTTGGGCCTGAGGTGTAGGAACCTTGTTGGGTTCTGAGATAGTGGAGAAGTTTGGCCGAATCTAGTACACTGCTAGATAGGCGAAGGGGGAAAGTGGATGTACCCAAAGATTGGGGAACCACTATAAATTAGTGTGTCTGCTGTGGTGTGCTGAGCTGTGCTGTGGATTGACTGTTTGATTTCTGTAATTGCTGTTAGTTGTAGTAATCTGTGAAATAACTGTTGTGCTGCCAACAAAGTTTTAAAAGGTTTAGGTCACCTATTCACCCCCCCCCTCTAGGTGTTTAGGTACCATATCTTTCAGCTCTCCTGCACCTGCACGTGACAATCCACCGCATGGTGGAAAACAAGGCAACAGTCAGCGTTCAGCTGACCAATTTATAATGACCCTACCCCTTACCCGGGGCAGTGGCATACCTTCCCTGCAGGCATAGCAATTTACAAGCAGATATATCACACAATGTGCACTCACACACAATCAACAGATCACAAACATCGCCCACACGGCCCCACGCTCCATTCACTCAGGGCACATTCTTGGTGTACTAGATAAACCAGTCGCCCACCGCCATTCAAGGCCTGAAGCCCAACGACAAACTTGAGAATTCTGCTCCACGGCCTTCAACCAGAGACTTTAGTCTTAGAATAACGATCCGGGATTGGCCCATAGCCCCCCATGGCATCATGGCGCGCAGGCGTAAGACTCTCATATTCTTGTAACGACCCGGGATTTGGCATGTAGCCACCCATAACATCAATACCGAGTGGTGCGTAAGTCTAAGACTCTCATTATGTGTTTCTGCCAAATGTCAGGTGCCCAGGTACTCATGGTAGAAAACCATAACGCGGATACAGTTTAGCCATTTCCCGTTGCTCAAATCATCAATTCACTGATGCTGGTCGGCATCCCCTTGTCCATTCAGCACGAGCTCACAAAGCTCACAAATAGCCACACTGTCCCCAAAGGAATGGATTCACAATCACAGGTTAGCTAGAAGCCATTGCCAGCGATACCCACTCTCGCCTGGCGTTAGCAAAAGAACTCACTTTCCATCCCTAGCTCTAACCTTAGCTGGCTCAATTATCCAGCAACCCCTGCAGCCATCTGTAGTGCCAGAAACACTGGTCTTTCAAAGCATACAACACAAGCACTTTGCGGGTATTTTTCTAGACTTTCACTCCAGTACTTTCTGCTACTACCCTTCACAGGCACAACCCACCAAATCCGTAAACATATTCATTTATACGTGGAGTCTTCTCCGGTGTGCAAACTAATACATCACCAATCCAGACCAACCTATCCAGGTGGGCTTCACACAGTATACCTATTCCGTACTTCATGTTTCCGAATCAACATGCAAGATATCTTGGGGATATCCAGAATCAACCCAAGGGGAATCCCTCAATAAGCCACGTTTTGGTGGGGGAAACCCATGCATATGCCAAAAAAAGGACTTCACATGTCCAAGGAAGAATGATCATTACACTTGACGATCGCTTTGGAGCCATGGAAAACTAGCCAGAAGAAAGGCACCGCAATGGCCTTGCCTCCATGAATCTGGACTCAGCACGCGATTCAGGGCTCTAAAACTCCACCGACAGCTAGATTCCTCCTCCTTCTCCCTTGCACTCCCCACTCTCTAACACTTGAAGAAAGAGAAAGGCCTTGAGAAAAAATGAGAGAGTTTATCCTCAACTCTTGGCCTTATCAGCAGCAAGGAGAATTCTGGGCTATTGGATCCCCTTTGAAAGGAATGGACGGCCACGAAAAGCCCTGAAAAACTCTTTCCTGGGCTGAACACGTCTTGTGACACGCCCATGTCATAGGTCGTGTTCCTTAAGCGGCAAAGAAACCACCTTAACTAGACCAGGACACGGACGTGTGACATGACCGTGTCACAGGCTGTGTGCCAGACATGGCTTTAGACATGCCCGTATCTAGCCCATGTACATTAGCCTGCTCAAGCACAGATAAGGACACGGCCCTTGACACGCCCGTGTCATAGGCCGTGTGCCCCACTCGAGGATCGTCGAGTGCAATTCGTCGAACTCACTCGAGAACTTATCAAGTGCATAACATGTCATGGCCCTGGACACGCCCGTGTCACAGGCTATGTACCCCACTCGAGGATCGTCAACCACATTTCATCGAGCTCACTCGAGATCACCTAGCAGCACTCAAGTGCAGGACACTGCCCCGGACACGCCAATGTCCCCGACCGTGTACGGCACACAAAGTAGGACACGGCTTGGGGACACACCCGTTTATAGGCTGTGTTACCCACTCTCCTCAGCCTAGTCATCACTGAGAATTGGGCCGCTACACTGCATATGCTCACATCTCCTCAATCAACAATCTCTCGAATTAGATGGAACTGCCGTAGTATGTGTGTAATGCCCCAAAAAGTTTGTAGAGGGACGACCAACGTTTCTGGCCAAGTTTGGTTTCTGGCAGGGGGAACACGGCCTGGGACACGGGCGTGTCCCAGGGCATGTCAGACTTCAGTCGACGATTTGGGTCGAGAGGTCGACGAATTTGGAGTCGACGATCGTCGAGCAGAGAACACGGCCTGAGACACGGGCGTGTCTCAGGGTGTGTCGAGCCCGTGTCGACGATCGGCCAGGGGAGTCGACGAATTTCGCTCGGCTATGTATCGAGACAAGGCACACGGCCTAGGACACGGGCGTGTTCAAGGCCGTGTCAGGGAGTCGACTAGTTTCTCTCGACGACGTGTCGAGACAAGGCACACGACCTAGGACATGGGCGTGTCCAAGGCTGTGTCAGGCAGTCGACGAACTTCGCTCGACGAAGTGTCGAGATAGTGAACACGGCCTGGAGACCAGGCGTGTTGAGTTAGACACGGGAAAGGACACGGGCGTGTCCAGTACCCGTGTGAGTCTCGGGTTGTTTTCGGGGCTGTGTCGATGGAGGCACACGACCGACCACATGGCCGTGTTAGTTGGGACACGGGCGTGTCAAGTCGAACATGGGCCTGTCGGATGCCCGTGTGTTGTTCCAGGCGCGTCGATTCTTGCTGGCGAATGGGGGACATGGCATAGGACACGGGCGTGTCGCAGGCCATGTTCGGCCCAGGTTTAGCTTTTTAGGCCCGAATCAAAGCCGTTCGTTTCCTTAATTTGGAATCCAACGGCTGGGGGTTATTCCTGATGGGATATACACGGGATTGGACCTTTAGAAACCTTCATTTCTTTTGAGTGGTTCTTTTTCTAAAGTTCTAGAGAGAAGGGAGAGCAAGGAAGAAGGTGAAGTAGAAATCTGACTGTTGGAGAGGCTTCGGTGCTCCAAATCGCGAGCCGAGTCCAGATTCGTGGAGGCTAGATCGTTGCGAAGGTTTTCATCCGGCTATTTTTTCCATGGCTAGGAAGAGGAGTCGGAAGGTAACGACACTTCTCCTCTCGATTTTAGGATGCATGTTTTAGCATCTTTTCTTTTCTAGTTTTTGGGCACCAAACACTCAAATGAGAGGGGTTTGGGTCGCCAAGGTTCAAGAGGAACCTCCGGGTCGATTGAGTCCATCCCCGACATGGTTTTGCATTAGAGATCCACTCCGTCAGTGGATTAGGCATGGTGTGTGAAGCCGTAGTCGCGACCGTTAGTCCGACTCGGTGACGTTGCATACGAGCTTTAAGGATTCGTATAGATCCGTTGCGGCAAGATGCCGTTTGTGATGTGGCGATGTTTTCCCCTTTTTCTCGAGTAAGTACGTGTAGTCGGAACCGGACAATGCTAGCTCCTCAATGGCAGTAGATGGTTTACTTGGTGGACAAGGTTAGCTCCGCATGAGTGGTAGATGGTTTCCTTGGTGCGCGGGAACGCTGCAGTACAAATGAGGGACTAGGATGGAATTGTCTTGGATTGTGATGTGTCAAGGCGTGGCTGTGCCTCCATGGTCGGCTGGCTATCCCGTGACGTACACGTCATGTGTGGAGAGTGTCCCGGCGAGACTAGTACCCTTCTGTGAGACCGACGAGAATGCCAAGCGAGGGGTAAGCCTGGGCAATGAGGCCATGAGCGGGTGGGGTCCAGCAAGGCTTCTTAGAATCGGTCAGTTTGTGTTTGTTGGAATCCTGACATGAGACGTCAGAGCTTGCAGGCAAGCCCGGGTCTAAGACCATGAGCGGGTGGGGCCTTAGTAAGAGTTCCATATGGCGGCTTGTGCGCCGTTCGGGGGGATTGTGTTACCCCTTTGTTTGTGGCTTTATGCCAATGGGGAAGCGATGAGTACCCAATTTATATGATGATGTGCTAGATGCATACTCTATAGGGTGCCTTGGGTGAAACCTGGGTGTTGCATTCATGTTGCATAGTAGGCCCTAATATTAAATGCTCAACAGTAGAGAACATGTATGATGTTTGTGACATCCAAGCCTGTTCCTTTAGCTGCTTTTCTTGCTTATGAATATTGCATACGAAGTGCTAACGTGCAGGTTGGAGGAGTACCCCGGGGTCCGTTAGGGGCGGCTGGGAGGAGATGTGTTTGTTACACAGTTTGAGGCCAGCTTTTGCTGACCCTCGTTACTAATAATTTTTATAGGGCAAGGATCGCAAGCAGGAGCTAGCTCACCGGCCAGAAAGGCCTAAGCATCATGAAGTGTTACCTTTTGTTGTAGCTTTACGTTTATGGCATTGTATGTTGTATGCTAATTTTGACCGGCTTGCATGCCGAGGTAGACTAGGTGTGTTTATGCACTTTCAGGACTGATGTATTATTTGAGTTTGGTTTTACTCTTGTTGTATGGCCTTAAGGCCATTTTGTTACTCTTGTAGGCGTGGATAACTTCTAGTCTCTTTGGTTGTTTCCGCTGTGTTGTGCTTTGAGTTTTGAGTTTGGGTAGTTATATCATTTTATAATACTGAAGCTGTGGCGTTTGTATGTTGTGGGGTCCCGGCCGGACCCATATTATACGGTCATTACAGGGGAGGTGTTACAATTTGGTATCAAAGCGAGGTTAAATTCAAGGTCAGTGCGTAGAGAAGTTATCCACATAAGAGTAACGCGAGACCATGAGTGTCCTTATGTTTAAGTCTTGAGATTAGAGACTGATCCGTTATTTATTGTTTTCTTGAAGAGTGCAAGCAACGAGGCGGGTACGTCGAGAGCAAGAGAAGAACTTTCGACGAGCAGTGTCACTACTCCAGGTCTTTTGGGCGTGGGTGTAAACCCGACCTACTTCTGCCGCATGCTTGCAGAAGCGATGGTGGCAGCCCAAGCTGCAACGGCAGCTCAGGTAGCAACCCCTGCTACACCGGACACGGCGACGACCGTGCTAGGTGGAGAAGCCAAGCGAGTGGAGCCTTTGGCGGAAAGGGTGTTGTCAGACATGAAGACCGGCATATAAAGTATTTCCTGAGCTTCCATCCCCCATCGTCAAGGGAGTTGGTACGCCAA
Source organism: Platanthera guangdongensis (assembly GCA_039583875.1). Lineage (NCBI taxonomy): Eukaryota > Viridiplantae > Streptophyta > Magnoliopsida > Asparagales > Orchidaceae > Platanthera > Platanthera guangdongensis. Next base: position 224,172,492 of record CM077151.1, on the reverse strand, counting down.
CGGATGCGGAGGATTGGTGGGTTTGAATTCAAAATCTTTTGAGGGCGGCAGAGACGCCAGAAGAAAAGAAATCAGATTATGCGGCGTTCATGTTGGAAGGTGACGCCAAGTTGTAGTGGGTGAGCCATAGCAGCCGCCAGTTCTCTGGACGCACCCTATCAATGGAGCAATTTAGGGATGCTTTTCTAAAGAGGTACATTCCCGTTTCTACACAGTTGGCCCTCCAGAGCCAGTTTATACACTTAATGCAGCGAGACAAGACAGTGGACGAGTATGTGCAGGAGTTCACCCGTTTGGGCCGTTACGCGGGAACGACGATGGCAGATGATGTAGAGAGGGATAACCTTTTCTACCAGGGGCTGAGGGAGAATCTCAGGCAACCCCTCATTTCCATGAAGAGAGCTGGTTTTAATGAGCTAGTTGAGGCTGCCAGGATATTGGAGAGTGATCTGGAGCGAACCCAATGTCGTAAGGGTTTCACTCCCAAGCAAGGGGAAGGGAAGCCTCCCCAATCCCAAGGAAAGTCTGAAGGGAGTAGGTGGATGAAAAAGCCTCACACTTCCAGGTCCGGTAAGAAGAGCAAGTGGACGCCTGAAGGTTCTCACTCTAGGGGACCGCCGACGTGCTACAACTGCGGTAAGGTGGGGCACATAGCTCGTGTTTGTCCTCAAGGAGGAGCAGAGCAAGAGGCAAGGCAGGAGCAGACTGTGCGCTCCGGCCCCAGTGCTGTAGAGAAAGGGAAGATGGCGGAGTCAAGCGCTTCTCGGTTCCAACCGGTGCAACCAAGGGCCTACAACCTTGGACAACAGGAAGCGATCAACCAAACCGATGTGGTGACAGGTATGAGGAAATTTAAGTTTAATTCTGTGCTTCATACTTTTAGACTTTTATGTGTAATGTCTATGTTGTAGGCTTCGTATTAGTTTCCGGATACCCCGCTAGGGTATTGTTCGATATGGGAGCATCACACTCCTTTATTGCAGAGAGCTTCATCCAGAGAATAGGAGTCGAGTCTTTTTCGGCGGACGCGGAGCTGAAAGTGCGCATGCCTAATGGGTCATCCATGACCACCGGGGCCAAAGGGGCATCTGTTGGGAGCTGGACGGAGTTGACTTCGTTTTGGTAGCAGCGGTTTTACCATTGGTTGAGTTCGATGTCATTTTGGGCATGGACTGGCTTGTAGAGCAGTGCGCCAGTATTGATTGCCTATCTAAGGTAGTGACCCTAAAGAGCAAAGGGCAGGCGGAAGTCAAATTTGACGGCCTTTGTGGAGTGGCCTATTCCCTTATTTCGGCCATGCAATTGATGCGGGCGGTTAACCAGGGTGGTGTAGCACTGGTAGCGTTATTGCAGGTTTGCCTCTCCCAGTTGTCTATTGAGGAAGTGCCCGTGGTGGCAGAGTTCAAGGTTGTGTTTCCGGATGAACTTCCTGGAGCGCCTCCTCGGCGGGAGATCGACTTCTCGATCGAGTTAGTGCCGGAGGCTAGGCCGGTGTAACGTCCTCCGTTTAGGATGACACCAAAGGAGTTGGCTGAACTCAAAGTACAGTTACAGGAACTGTTGGAGCAAGGGTATATCAGACCCAGTTCTTCGCTGTGGAGCGCGCCGGTGTTGTTCGTAAAGAAGAAAGACGGTAGTATGCGGCTGTGCATAGACTACCGAGAGCTGAATAAACTGACCGTTAAGAATAAGTATCTGATTCCTCGGATAGACGACTTGTTCGACCAGTTGGTGGGGTCGGTGGTGTACTCAAAATTGGACTTGAAGTCAGGTTATTATCAGTTGCGAATTCGGGACGAGGACATCCCCAAGACTGCCTTTTGTACGAGGTACGGACACTTTGAGTTTACGGTGATGCAGTTCGAGCTGATGAACGCGCCATCTGTGTTCATGGACCTTATGAATCGAGTATTTCGGGAATACTTGGATTCTTTTATGGTTGTCTTCATTGATGACATCTTAGTGTATTCCAAATCGGAAGTGGAGCATGAGACCCACTTTAGAGTGGTCTTGCAAGTGTTGAGGGAGAATCAGTTGTATGCAAAGTTCTCAAAGTGCGAGTTCTGGTTAGCGAAGGTGGCATTTTTGGGCCATGTGATTAGTGGGGATGGGGTGGAAGTCGATCCAACAAAAGAGGAAACCATCAGAGATTGGCCGGTCTTGAGGACCGTGGCGGAAGTCCGAAGTTTTCTTTGACTAGCCGTGTATTATAGAAGATCCGTGGAGAATTTTTCGCGGATAGCTCTACCCCTCACCTCACTCACTCGTAAAGATCATAAGTTTATGTGAACTCAAGAGTGCAGTCAAGCATTTGAGGCACTGAAGGAGAGACTGATGATGGCTCCAATCCTAAGTCTACCGCAAGGGACCGAGGGATTTCAGATCTTCAGTGACATATTGCGATGCGGTTTGGGTTGCGTTTTGGTGCAACATGACAAGGTGATAGCTTTTGGGTCTAGACAGCTGAAGCCTCATGAGAGGAATTACCCCGTCCATGACTTGGAGTTGGGGGCGGTAATTTTTGCGTTGAAAATATGGCGACATTATGTGTATGGTGCAAAGTTGGAGATCTTCACGGATCATAAAAGCCTGAAGTATCTCTTGGATCAAAAGGACTTGAACATGCGGCAACGCAGGTGGGTTGAGTTTCTTGGAGACTACGAGGTGGCGATTCAGTATACGCCAGGTAAAGCCAATGTGGTGGCGGATGCCTTGAGTAGAAAGTACTCGGGGCAAGGGAATCAGATCGAAGGTCATGATGAGCGGTTGGTACGGGAATGGGAGTCCCTTGGTTTGGAATGCGTGGCGAGAGGCGAATCCAGCATGGCTCAGTTTAACTGGATTGAAATGCAGAACGACTTGTCAAATGGTATTCGGGAAGCGACTCGATTGGATGTGGAGTTTCAACCATATGTGATGGAGGCCTAAAAGGGCGAGAGCGGCTCCTGGGAGATGATTGATGGAATTCTGAGGAAGGACGAAAGGGTTTGTATACCGTAGTTCGGCAAACTCCGTGAGGAGTTGATGTTTGAGGCTCACTTCACAAAGTACTCCATTCACTCAGGCAGTACAAAGATGTACATGGATATGAAGAAATCCTTTTGGTGGCCGGGGCTAAAGCGGGACGTAGATTTGCATGTGAATCGTTGGCAAACTTGCGCCTTGGTGAAGGGTGAATGTCAGAAGCCGGGCGGGTTCCTGAAGCCCCTTCCAATCCCTGAGTGGAAATTTGATGACATCTCCATGGATTTTGTTCATGGTCTGTATAGATCGCAGCAGGGTAATGATGCTATTTGGGTGATCGTGGATCGCTTGACCAAGGTGGCCCACTTCATCCCAAATCGGAAGGAGGACAGCATGGGGAAGCTGGTGGAGTTGTATGTTCGCAACATTGTGCGACTGCACGGGATTCCTAAGAGCATAGTCATCGATCGAGATGGACGGTTTACATCCAAGGACTGGATATTGGTTCAGAAGAGTTTGTGCACGAAGCTAAAGTTCAGTACGGCGTTCCATCCTCAAACTGGTGGGCAAACCGAAAGAACGAACCGTACTATGGAGGATATGCTGAGAATGTGCATTCTTGACTTCGGCAAGAAGTGGGAGGATCACCTCTTCATGGTGGAATTCGCGTACAATAACAGTTATCAAGCAAGTATAAAAATGGCGCCGTACGAAGCTTTGTATGGGAGACGGAGTCGAACACCGATGTCTTGGACAGAGGCAGGAGACACCAAAATTTTGGGAAAGGAGGTGGTAGTTGACGCTTGTGAGTTGGTACGAACCATTCAAGAGCGTATGAAGGTGGCGCAAGACCGGCAAGCAAAATACTTTAATGCTCGTCACAGGAAGTTGGAGTTTGCGGTAGGTGATTGGGTCTATTTGAAGATCAAGCCGTTCAAAGGCGTCTCACGGATTCGCCGACTCAAGAAGTTGAGTCCAAGGTTTGTGGGGCCTTTTGAAGTTATTGAACGGGTGGGAGAAGCAGCCTATCGGTTGGCGTTGTCCGCGGAGCTGAGTGGATTGCACGATGTCTTCCATGTCTCCGTCTTGAGGAAAGCCTTGGTGGAGGCTAGTGTGGTGATCAAGCCAGCATCGGTGCCGATAGAGGAAGACTTGAGGACGCGAGTCCATCCAATTACTATAGAGGATTCGGAGACTCGGCAATTGCGGAATGAAGAGGTTAAACTCGTGAAAGTCTGATGGGACAACTGCGGTCGTGAGGAGCACTCTTGGGAGCGAGAACAAGCCATGCTAGAAGAGTATCCAGAGCTCTTCAAATTAGGTACCATTTAAGTTGTGTTCCCTTTTGCTTTGTAATTTCGGGACGAAATTCTTTTAAGGGCGAGAGACTAGCAACGCCCCAAAATTTTTGTAGAGGCACGACCAACGTTTCTGGTCAAGTTTGGTTTCTAGCAGGGGGCACACGGCCTGGGACACGGGCGTGTCCCAGGGCATGTCAGACTCCAGTCGACGATTTGGGTCGAGAGGTTGACGAATTTGGAGTCTACGATCATCGAGCCGAGAACACGGCCTGAGACACGGGCGTGTATCAGGGCGTGTCGAGCCCGTGTCGACGATCGGCTCGGGGAGTCGACGAATTTCGCTCGACTATATGTCGAGATAAGGCACACGGCCTAGGAAACGGGCGTGTCCAAGGCCGTGTCAGGGAGTCGACGAGTTTCTCTCGACGAGGTGTCGAGACAAGACACACAGCCTAGGACACGGGAGTGTCTAAGGCCATGTCAGGCAGTCGATGAACTTCGCTCGACAAAGTGTCGAGACAGTGAACACGTCCTGGAGCCCAGGTGTGTTGAGTTAGACACGGGCAAGGACACGGGCGTGTCCAGTACCCGTGTGAGTCTCGGGTTGTTTTCGGGGCTGTGTCGATCGAGGCACACAACCGACCACACGGCCGTGTCAGTTGGGACACGGGCGTGTCAAGTCGAACACGGGCGTGTCAGATTCCCGTATGTTATTCTAGGCGCGTCGATTCTTGACGGCGAATGGGGGACACGGCCCAGGACACGGGCATGTCACAGGCCGTGTTCGGCCCAGGTTTAGCTTTTTAGGCCTGAATCAAAGCCGTTCGTTTCCTTAATTTGGAATCCAACGGCTGGGGGTTGTTCCTGATGGGATATACACAGGATTGGACCCTTAGAAAACCTCATTTCTTTTGAGTGGTTCTTTTTCTAAAGTTCTAGAGAGAAGGGAGAGCAAGGAAGAAGGTGAAGTAGAAATTCGGCTGTTGGAGAGGCTTCAGTGCTCCAAATCGCGATCCGAGTCCAGATCCGTGGAGGTTAGATCGTTGCGAAGGTTTTCATTCGGCTATTTTTTCCATGGCTAGGAAGAGGAGTCGGAAGGTAACGACACTTCTTCTCTCGGTTTTAGGATGCATGTTTTAACATCTTTTCTTTTCTAATTTTTGGGCACCAAACACTCAAATGAGAGGGGTTTGGGTCGCCAAGGTTCAAGAGGAACCTCCAGGTCGATTGAGTCCGTCCCCAGCATGTTTTTGCATTAGAGATCCACTCTGTTAGTAGATTAGGCATGGTGTGTGAAGCCGTAGTCGCGATTATTAGTCCGACTCGGTGACGTTGCATACGAGCTTTAAGGATTCGTAGAGATCCGTTGCGGCAAGATGTCGTTTGTGATGTGGTGATGTTTTCCCCTTTTTCTCGAGTAAGTACATGTAGTCGAAACAGGACAAGGCTATCTCCTCAATGGCGGTAGATGGTTTCCTTGGTGGACAAGGTTAGCTCCGCATGAGTGGTAGATGGTTTCCTTATTGCGCGGGAACGCTGCAGTACAAATGAGGGACTACGGTGGAATTATCTTGGATTGTGATGTGCCAAGGCGTGGTTGTGTCTCCGTGGTCGGCTGCTATCCCGTGACGTACACGTCATGTGTGGAGAGTGTCCCGGCGAGACTAGTCCCCTTCTGTGAGACTGACGAGAATGCCAAGCGAGGGGCAAGCCTGGGCAATGAGGCCATGAGCGGTTGGGGTCCAGCAAGGCTTCTTAGAATCGGTCAGTTTGTGTTTGTTGGAATCCTGACATGGGACGTCAGAGCTTGCAGGCAAGCCCGGGTCTAAGACCATGAGCGGGTGGGGCCTTAGCAAGAGTTCCATGTGGCGGCTTGTGCGTAGTTGGGGGGGGGGGATTGTGTTACCCCTTTGTTTGTGGCTTTATGCCAATGGGGAAGCGATGAGTACCCAATTGATGTGATGATGTGCTAGATGCATACGCTATAGGGTGCCTTGGGTGAAACCCGGGTGTTGCATTCATGTTGCATAGTAGGCCCTAATATTAAATGCTCAACAGTAGAGAACATGTATGATGTTTGTGACATCCAAGCCTGTTCCTTTAGCTGCTTTTCTTTCTTATGAATATTGCATACAAAGTGCTAACTTGCAGGTTGGAGGAGTACCCCGGGGTCCGTTAGGGGTGGCCGGGAGGAGATGTGTTTGTTACACAGTTTGAGGTCAGCTTTTGCTGACCCTCGTTACTAATAATTTTTACAAGGCAAGGATCGCAAGCAGGAGCTTCCTCGCCGGCCAAAATGTCCTAAGCCTCATGACGTGTTACCTTTTGTTGTTGCTTTACGTTTATGGCATTGTATGTTGTATGCTCATTTTGACTGGCTTGCATGCCGAGGTAGACTATGTGTGCTTATGCACTTTTAGGACTGATGTATTATTTGAGTTTGGTTTTACTCTTGTTGTAAGGCCTTAAGGACATTTTGTTACTCTTGTAGGCGTGGATAACTTCTAGTCTCTTTGGTTGTTTCCGCTGTGTTGTGCTTTGAGTTTTGAGATTGGGTAGTTATATCATTTTCTAATACTGAAGCTGTGGCGTTTGTATGTTGTGGGTCCCCGACCGGACCCATATTATACGGTCATTACAGGGTAGGTGTTACAATATGTTTGGAGCGCTGATGATATCTAGGTTCCGAAGCAAGTGCAATTGCACCATTGTTGTCACAGTAGAGATCTACATGACAAACAATGCTAGGAACTACATCTAACTCAGTGATGAATTTCCTAATCCATACAACCTCCTTTGTTGCATTTGCAGCGATAATCTACTCAACCTCAGTAGTAGAATTGGCAACTGTATCCTACTTGGAACTCTTCCAACTAACAATACCTCCATTCAGGAAAAACACAAACCCTGACTGAGACTTTGAATTGTCCCTATCAGTTTGGAAGCTAGCATCTGTGTAACAACTTACAACGAGCTCTTCCTCTCTGCTGAATACCAAGAACATATCCTTAGTTCTTTCCAAGTACTTTAGGATATTCTTCACAGCTATCTAGTGATCTTCACTGGGATCAGACTGATACCTGCTAGTCATGCTCAAAGCATAAGAGACATCAAGACTAGTACATAACATTGCATACATGATTCATGCAATTGCCGAAGCATATGGAACCAACTTCATGCGGTCCTTATATTTATAAGACTTAGGACACTGGTCCTTAGAGAGACTCACACCATGAGATATGGGCAAGAATCCTTTTTTGGACTCAAGCATGCTGAACCGCTTCAACACCTTGTAAATGTACGTACTTTGGGTCAAACCCAGCAACTTCTTTGATCTATCTCTATAGATCTTTATACCGAGTATATAAGTCACTTCTCCTAAGTCCTTCATCGAAAAGCAGTCCCCTAGGTTGTTCTCAACAACTTGCAGGGTCGGTTTATCATTCTCGATCAACATTATTTCATCTACATACAATATCAGGAAGACTACAATGCTCCCACTAATCTGTTTGTAAACACAAGGTTCATCCTCATTCTTGATAAAACCAAATTCTTTGATATTTTCATCAAAATGAATATTCCAACTTCGAGAAGCCTGTTTCAATCCATAAATGAATCTCTACAGCTTGCATATTTTAGTGGCTTCACCTGGAGATACAAAACCCTCAGGTTGTGTCAAGTACACATTCTCGAGGAGGTTTCCATTAAGGAAAGCCATTTTGACATCCATCTGCCAGATCTCATAGTCATAAAACGCAGCAATAGCAAGCAGAATTCTGTTCGACTTAACCATGGCAATAGGGGAAAAAGTCTCATCATAGTCAATGCCATGAATTTACTTAAAACCCTTTGCCACCGGCCGACCTTTGAATGTCTGTTCATTCCCATCCATGTCAGTCTTCTTCTTGAAGACCCACTTGCACCCTATGGTTCTTACCCCTCCAGGTGGTTCCACCAAAGTCCATACTTGGTTTTCATACATGGAGTCCATTTCAGATTTCATGGCCTCAAGTCACTTCTCGTAGTCCGGTCCACACATAGCCTCATGGTAGGTTGCATGTTCATCACTATGATCCATAAGCAACACATTATATATTTGAGACACGAGAAATCTATATCTCTCAGGCTAAAATCTTGGTTTACCAGATCTATGTGGAACTTATGTTTCCTGAGCAGGTTCTCCAGCTACAACTACTTGTAGTATTGACTCAAGTTTTAATTTCGGTTCATTCACTATTTGTGGTTCCTGAACTTCTTCAAGTTCTACCCTGACTGTCTTTTAACTTAAGCACTCTTTCTCAAGAAAGACACCAGTCCTTGTGACAAACAATTTGCCCTCAGACAGTAGGTAGAAATAGTACCCTTTGGTTTCCCTAGGATACCCCACAAGATAACACTTATCTGATTTGGGTTCCAGCTTATCAGGCATTTGATATCTCACGTATGCCTCGCAACCCCGAACCTTAATGAACAACATACTGGTAGCTTCCCAGTCCATATCTTATATGGTGTCTTTAGAATCGCTTTCATTGGAGCACGATTTAAGTTAAAGCAGCAGTTTCTATAGCAGAGCCCCAAAATTAAATATGCAGATCTGCATGACTCAGCATTGACCGTACCATGTATAACAAAGTATGATTTCTCCTCTCAGACACACCATTATGCTGTGGTGTTTTTGGTGGAGCGATCTGTGATACAATACCACACTATATCAGATGATCACGGAACTCACGACTTAGGTATTCGCCACCTTGATCAGATCAGAGTGCTTTAACCTTCTTACACAGCTGGTTTTCTACTTCGCTTTTAAACACTTTGAACTTTTCAAAGGTTTCGGATTTGCACTTCATTAGATACCCGTATCCGTATCTACTGAAATCATTAGTAAATGTAACAAAGTAGAAGAACCCACCTCTAGCCATAGAACTCATGGGTCCACATACATCATTATGTACTATACCCAAGAGATCATCAGCCCTCTCATTGAAGCCAGTGAAAGGAAATTTAGTCATCTTGCCTTACAAACAAGATTTGCATATCTTAAATGATTCATAATCAAATGAGTCCGACAGTCCATCTTTATGGAGCTTGGATATACAATTCTCATTTATATGGCCCAAACGATAATGCCAAAGATTCGTAGGGTTCGAGTCATTTCTTCTTAGTCTTTTAGTATTTTCAACATTATAGATCAGATGGTGTAAGTTCAAAACATACAGACCATTAAACATTTGGGTTACACCATAACAAACATCATTCTTAAATATTGAACAACAGTTATTCTTAATAATAAAAGAAAAACTCACCATGTCCAAACATGAAATGGAAATGATGTTTCTAGTTATGGAAGGAACAAAATAACAATTATCTAGTTCTATTACAAGCCCACTGGGCAAAGCAAGATAATAAACCCCCATGTCAACGGCAGCAGCTCTTGCTCCATTGCCAACGCGCAGGTCCACCCCTTCTTTACTCAGCATTCTTCTCCTTCCCAGTTCCTGCACATTTATACAAATGTGTGAACCACATCCGGTATCCAATACCCAAGATGAAAGATCAGAAAGGTTTATCTCTATAACATATATATCTAATATGGAGGTCATACCTCCTCTTATCTTTTGCAGACCCTCAATGTATGAAGGACAATTCCTCCTCCAATGACCAGCCTTGCCACAATGGTGGCACTTCCCTTCTTTCCCTGATCATTTCTTTTTTAGTGTAGAAGACTTGGGCTACAGTCTAGACTTAGTTCCCACCTTCATCTTCTTAAAGACCTTCACCTTGCTCTTGTCTTTCTGCACCATCAATATGGGGCTAGCAGACTTGGCCTTCTTCATATTAATCTCGGAAGTTCGCAACATGCCTAGGAGCATAGGCAGTGTCTTGTCTATTTCATTCATGTTATAGTTCAAGACAAACTGCTCATAACTGTCCGACAACGATTGCAGGATCAGGTCTGTAGCCAACTATTGGACCAGAGGGAAACCTAGTCTTTCAAGGTTCTAGATATACCCAATCATCTTGAGTACGTGAGTCCCTACTAGGTCCCGAGCTCCCAACTTACACTGGAACAATGCCTTGGTGACGTCGAATCTCTCTTGACGAGCTTGCCCTTGAAATATTTTCTTAAGATGCTCATCAATGTCCTTACAACCCATATTCTCATGTTGCTTTTGAAGCTCAGATTTCATGATCTCTAGCATGAGACATTCGATATTTAAGGAGTCATCGAGATACTTCTTATAAGCATATTTATCAACACGGGGTGCACTCCAGACAGGATCATCAGGGGATATCTCTTCCAAAACATAGAGCTTGCTCACTTTCCTGAGAACAGTTCTCTGGTTTCTGAACCAGTCCAAATAATTTGTACCACTCAGCTTCTTCTTCTCAAGGATCTCTCTAAGGGACAGTGTGGAGTGTGAACCACTTGCCATGGAAATTCTACAAGAATACAAGCAAAGCAAATTAGTACCACATTTCAAAATAAAATTTATCTTTCAATTAGGACTTGAATCAAAAGCTCCCACTATTTTTTATCAAACTGATAACCCTCAATATCAATTCGAAGAGTTTGGCAAGTAACCCTCATAGTGTACAAGATCCATATTTCACAAACACTATGTATCAGCTTTTTCTTTTCTCTCATAATGCAGCTATTTAGGTAGGCAACGCTTGCCAATTGCATCACAATGCAATTCTTATATGACTGGTGAATAACTCTTTATTCGTATCTATCATTTGGTGCATGCCAACCCCATGCCTCTGGGCACTCAACCTTTGAGGTCACCCAGTTAAGCTAGACCCGATGTCGACAGTGGGATATCATAATTATCTTCTCGCACCCTCACCAAGATAGATTAATGCACCTTGTTTTGGCAAGCCCACACTTCATCGATCGAGGCAAGAAAATTGTCATCCATCAGAAGGCATCTGAATACTTAATATTGCTTAAGGGAATTTAAATAACTGATTAACTCTTTAATCATGGTTAACACTTAACCAGCGTGCACATCAAGCATAATAAAATACAACAAGCATAATCCAAATACATCCCAAATGTGCACAAGAATCATCAACACTTGATGAACTGGGCAAAGTTTGAACATCTAGAACATGTCCAAATCATTAGACTTACATGCACGGGACATACGCAATACCAACTCCACTTACACAGTAGACAAGCTCGTTACTTTATGTGAGATTCAAAATCTAACACATACTTAGTTTCACAAACCAACACAGTGACGGTTACTGTTAAGGAGTAAACTCAAGGAAATCACATGGATTCTTGGAAAGATCCAAGACTATATTTGGGCATTTGGAACACTTCAAAATTACCAAATCTACACGCCATGGATTCAACAACTTCTGAAACAATGATTATTGCTTGCAACCTCCTTCTAATACCAATGTTGGGTTTTTGGGGATGGCACAACACTTGTGCATGCAGCGGAAAAAGAACAAGAAAAACCCAAACGAGTTCGGATCCAGTAATATTCATGAATCAAGAAGTAAAGCATACTGTAATAAAAATTACCTTTGAGGGATTGATTCAGAACTCAACCTAGATGCTCCAGAAAAATCAGGCCGGCCACACAAAGGCTACAATCTTGAGCGCAGAGAGTATATCTGTGCCTCTACAGTAATCCACACTATCAGGAGAACCCATAGCAACTTGTCACACAAGCGCTACATCGGGAGAGGACACTCAGCGTCTCCACATACTGCCAAATCTATTGTAGGAGAGGCGACAACGACACTCATCGGGATCGGGATCAGAATCGGCGACAGGATTGGCAGAACACTTCTATCGGGTTTCTAGGTTTTATTCTTATCGTATAGTATCGGCTCGTGTGCTGAAAGAAAAGAGCTGTCCCCAGATAACAATAAAAAATCTTATTTATATCCCAGGAGATAAATTCAGTAAGTCAACATTTAACTCAGCACGGACATTCGTCGAACTCATCTCGACGAACAATTCGTCGAACTCAACTCGACTAAATCTGCGCCAAAGGCCAGGACGTCGAACTTGATTTGTCAAACTCAGCTCGACGAAATCTACGCCAAAATCCAGCACGTCGAACTTAGCTCGATGAAATCTGGGCCAAAGTCCAAAACGTCGAACTTTATTCATCGAACTCCGCTCCACGAAATCTGCGCCAAAAGCCGGCACGTCGAACTTCTTTCGTCGAACGGCGTTGAGTGAATACAATACACTCAGCGTCTAAGTGCCAGATTCGCCTGGCAACTTTACTCGACGAAGGCATTGAGTGGACTAGACGCACTTAACGCTTAAGTGCGATAGTCAACGCACTCAATGCCAACATTCGCAGAGTTAACACTTAACCCGCGAAAGAGTTGACTGGACTCAACGCTCTCAATGCTTTCATCCCGATGGTGTTAAGTGAGCTAAACACACTCAATGCCTAATGCCTTAGAATCTTTCAACCTCCATGGAGTTGAATTAAATAAACATACAAAACGCCTTCAGCCCCATGGCTTTGAGTGAGCTAAACACACTCAACGCCAAATGCCTTAGAATATTTTCAGCCCCTTTATTTTCAATATCCTTCAACTCATCATATGGGCTAAATAATACAGATCCAATCTCCCAATTTCTCCACAATCTTATATGTGACCCTGATAGGCTCATACTGAGTTGGCAGTGAGGCTACATGCTTAATCACTTCCAGATCACTATGGTTGCACCAACAACATCCTCGACTTCTTTTCACTTAAACAACTTCATTTTGTTCGTCTCCAACAATGACAAGTGAGTACGACACTTTCTATCATAAAGGGCCTCGAAGGGCACCATCTAAATAGTTGCCTGGTAGTTCTGATTGTAGGTGAACTTGATCATATACAAGTGGTCCTCCCATCTCTTCACAAAATATAGGGAGCACATGCGAAGCATATCATCCATCGTCCCGTTTACCCTCTCAGTCTGACCATCTATCTAAGGATGAAAGGTCATACTGAACTTCAGTTTGGTACCCAGCAGCTGATAGATAAGCCTCCAATCGTTAGACGTGAAACACCCATCTAGATCACTAACGATGCTACGAGGTACACCACACAATCATATGATATTATCAATGTAAAGCTTTGCCAAGTGGAGCCAACTTTTGCCACTGAATCATCATTCCTATTCAGAATAAAGTATGACACCTTCGATAAACGATCAATGACCACCCAAATAGCACAGTTCCACTTTTGAGATCTCAGCAAGCCAAATAGTATGTCATCAAACATTCACTCTAGTATAGGCAATAACTTCAAAACTCCACCAGGCTTCTGGCATTCGGCCTTCACTAGGGCATAAGTCTGACACTTTACCACATATAGAGTTATGTCCTTCAATCCTGGCCACCAGAATAACTTTTGTATGTCTTTGAACATCTTTGTGCTCCCCGGGTGGATTGAGAACTTTGTGAAATGCGCCTCATACATCAATTCCTCCAGTAATTTTCCCACATTTGGGACACACAAGCGACTGTTCTTCCACAAAAGGCCATCAATAATGGAAAATTGGGCATTCGACCCATCCAAAGCCTCTGTCAAGTAGATTTTCATGCTGTCATCCAGCTCCAGTGCTTGCCGAATCCGATATGCGAGGTCATAATACACCTCTGTCCAGTTCAAACACGCATTTACACTAGATCTACCATCAACACACGAGATCTCCAAGGCCTTCAAATCTCGAATAAGACGCTCATCATGCATCTGCATCCATTTGGCTTATGCAGGAATCCAACGACTCAGCACGTCCGCAACAACATTTCCATTATTGGGAATGTAATATATCTTGAAGGTGTAGTCCACACGGAACTTCATCCACCACCCTTGACACACATTCTAGTCTTTCTGATCTATCAGATACTTCAGGATCTTATGATCTATAAATATATCAACCTTTACGCCATATAGGTTGTGCCTCCAAAGCTTCAGAGCGAAGATCACGACTGCTAACTCCAAATCGTGGACCAGATAATTCCTCACGTGCACTTTCAATTGGCGCGAGCCATACATTATCACCTTCCCATGTTAAAGTAAAACACAGCCTAAGCCGCTCCCTGAGGAATCACTGTAGATTTCATAGCCATCTGAACGACATGACGAGCACAAAATAGGAGCCATGGTCACATGACTTTTCAATTCTTCAAAAGCTTGTATGCATGCCGACGACCAAATTAACTTTCGATCCTTCCTTGTCAAGGTAGTGAGGGGTAACACTATCCACGAGAAGTTCTCTACGAAGCACCTGTAGTAGCCGGCAAGCCCCAAAAAACTTCGGACTTCCGCTATAGTAGACAACACATGCCACTCCCCTATTGTAACTATCTTTGTTGGATCCACTACAATTCGCTCTCCATGATAAGTAAAATGTGGAGATAGTTTTAAATTGAAGATTAAATTAGATTTATAAATTAGGAGTTCTGCGTGATCTATCTCTTTTCACTTATATACGTTGATTAAGGCAAGCGTACATATCACGTAGTAGTATATAATTTTTTAAAATTTAAAGGTCGTATTTCTCCACGGATCTGTGTCGAGCACTCTACTTTAAGGACTGGAACTATTATTTTATCGAAAAGATTTAATGTTTTTTAAAAGTAAAAATATAAGACGTATGAGTTTTGAAAATATATGAGGTAGAGAGCCCTCGATTTTTGACTTACTTTGGGAAATACATTTTAAATAATAAAAACTCTATTTCTTTATTAATTAAAATCTTTGACCATGGAGGTTTCTTAAATATGAGTGCACCTCTATCAAGGATACATCCACCTGTGATTACGTATTTTGACTGTACTTTTGTATCTAATCAAACATACCTTTAATGTAAGTTTTATGTGGTGAACCCCTCTATTGACCTCCTACTAGTCTTCGAAGGTTCAATCTAGGAGACTTGCGTTCATCTCTTTCGGGTATGAGGCGCTATTTCTCTTTACCTGAGAATGATCAATTTCCTGGTAAATCTTAAGTTTTTAATTTAGAAAATAGGTTTTTTTTTAAATGCAGAAATAATAACCTTCCCAAACTCATCTCAATCGAGTGCTAAAAAGTTCTTAGCCTCTCATCGGGATGGGGGTGGTAGTAGAAAAGAAAAAGATATATAAAGGTGTAGAAATACTATCCGTCCCAACCCTCTTAATCAAGCTCTAAAAAGTTCTTAGCCTCTCATCCGGGATGGGGGTGGATACATTATAAAAAAGAAAAATAAAGAAAAGTACTTACGCACACACCCTTTCTCAACAGAAATAAAAGCTAAGTTAAAAAGCAAGAAGAGACGAAAAAATACTGAAAACTGAATTTTATTACATAAAACGTGTTACACACTAAGAAACTCAAACTAGGGTTAGGAAAATAAAACTCAAAAGCTATTCTTAACCACTATGTATAACTACGTGGAACTCTGCCAGTTCTCCTCTAAACCTCTGCCTTGGCCATCAATTTATAGCCAAAATTTTGAAGTGCACACCCCCCTTACACGCCCTCCTCGGGTGTGCCACATGGGCATGGCGCTGACGTGGCAGCTGCGGATAGAATTTCGTATGAATTATAGATCTGGTTGAAAGTACACGGACATGACTTGATGGTCACGGGCGTGTAATCAGGGAGTGTCTACATGGCATGGCAGCTTGGCTTCTTCGGGGCATGACAGATGGAATTTTGGTAGGTCACGGCTTACATCACGGGCGTGCCACCTGGTACACGGGCATGTAGGTGGGGCATGACTCGAGCTTGCTGGCTTCAACATTTCGGCACGGTGTGACAATTGGCGGTCTGCTTGGTCCCGAGTGATGTCACAGGCATGACACGTGGAACACGGGCATGTTACAGGGCATGACTTCATATTGCTGGCTTCAGAACTTTGGCTGGTGCTTTTTAGCAAAAGATAGTGCGTCTCTTGGTGACCAATGACATAAAAGATTAACACATATTAATTCCAAAACTATTAATAAAGTATTTTCAATGAACTTAGTACATGATGCTCCAAATGTCAAGTACGTCAAAGATAGACCTTGTCATGCATGTGTAAAAGGCAGGCAAACAAGGGCTACCTTTTAAAAGTGTTATTGGCAAGGATTCTAATAGATGTCTCCATCTACTTCATATGGACTTGTTTGGTCCACTGCAAATTAGAAGTTTGGGAGGTAAGGATTATACGTTAGTAATTGTTGATGATTACTCGCGCTTTGCGTGGGTGTTCTTTCTGAAACACAAGTCAGATACCTTCGACATCTTTATTAACTTTGTCAGACAAGTCCAGAATGAATGCAACTGCTCCATAGTCAAAATCAGAAGTGACAATGGAACAGAGTTCAAGTCTGGGGCCATGACAGAATTCTGTGAAAGCTTAGGTATCTTTCATGAGTTTTCCTCTCCTCGTACTCCACAATAAAACAGAGTGGCCGAGAGAAGGAATAAAGCACTCATAGGGCCTGCAGGACCATGTTGAGTGATGCTTCACTTCTGGAATACTTCTGGGCTGAAACCGTCAACACTGCATGCCACGTGCAAAATCGAGCACTCATAAATAAAAACCACGATAAGACACCTTATGATATTTTAAAGGGCAGAAAACCAACTATCTCATATTTTAGAATTTTTGGTTATAAGTGCTTCGTGCTTAACAATGACAAGTATCATACTACCAAATTTAGTGAAAAGAGTTTTGAAGGTATTTTCGTAGGATATAGTAGCCAGAGTAAGGCATACAGGATATTTAATAAAAAAAACCTGGTCGTAGAAGAATTAATACACGTTGTATTTGATGAGACGAGCTTGCTGCAAGGCAACTCCTCTAGTGTGCTTACTGAAGATGCAGGTACAAAGCTAAAAGAACTCAGCTTGGATGAACCATCAGAAAATAAAGGTGAAAAGTTAATCAAGATCACCACTCCAACTCCTGTTGGAGAGGTTGATGATCTAGATGAAGAAATTGTGCAAGTTGATGAAGTCACTCCGGTGACTGAAGATAATCCAGATGCAAGTAATCTAGAGCTCAGACATCTGATGGATCACACCGTCGACCAGATCATAGGAGATCCCCGGGATGGTGTCAGAACTTGTAGAGGTACAATTAACGAAAATTTATATCTAAGTTTTCTCTCACAGGTTGAACCAAAGAAGTTTGAGGAAGCGAACTCAGACGCATCGTGGATAGTGACAATGGAAGAAGAACTAAATCAGGTCAAGCACTGCCAAGTATGGAAACTTGTTCCAAGACCCAAAGGTAAAAATGTCATCAACACAAAATGGGTCTATAAGAACAAGATGGACGAAGATGGAACGATCATAAAGAACAAGGCCAGACTCATCGCTAAAGGATATTGTCAAGAAGAAGGACTCGACTTCGACCAGACGTACGCTCCAGTGGAAAGGCTGGAGGCCATAAGGTTATTCCTAGCATATGCTGCACTCAAAGGCTTCACTGTCTATCAGATGGACGTGAAGTCTGCCTTCCTTAATGGTGACATAAAGGAAGAGGTGTATGTGGAACAACCTCTAGGTTTTGTTGATTCTAACTTTCCTGATTACGTTTACTTATTGCATAAAGCTTTATATGGTCTGAAACAAGCTCCTCGAGCTTGGTGTGAGACACTGTCTAGCTTTCTACTTGAGAACAAGTTCACAAGGGAAAAGATAGATAAGACATTATTTCTTAGGGAAATAAAAGACAAGATTTTGCTAGTACAAATCTATGTCGATGACATCACTTTTGGCTCTACAGATGACAACCTTTGCAAGACATTTTGTAAACTTATGTAAGGGAAGTTTGAAATGAGCAGTATGGGCGAGCTGAAGTATTTCTTAGGGCTTCAGGTGAAACAATCTCAAGATGGAATTTTCATCTCGCAGACCAAGTTCACCAAAGAGCTAATTAAGAAATTGGGAATGGAGAACGCAACCTCGATAAGGACTCCAATGGGTTCAACTATGTCTTTAGACAAGGATGAAAAAGGGAAACCTTTTGATGAAACTAAGTACAGAAGCATAATTAGATCCTTGCTCTACCTTACTGCCAGTGGACCTGACATAATGTTTTCAACATGTGTTTGTGCTAGATTCCAGGTGAACTCTAAGGAATCTCACCACACTGCTGCAAAGCAGATTTTGAGATACCTTAAAGGTACACCAAATCTTGGGTTATGGTACCCAAGAAGTAATGATAGCGAACTAATAGGTTTTTCAGATGCAGATTTTGCAGGGAGTAAAGACGACAGGGAAAGCACTTCTGGGACTTGCCAATTCATAGGAAGAATGCTTATCTCCTGGAGTAGCAAGAAGCAGAATAGTCTAGCAATCTCAACAGCTGAGTTAGAGTACATCTCTACAGGCAGTTGTTGTGCACAGCTGCTATGGATAAAGAATCAATTTGAAGATTATAATATGAAGTTCCAGAACATTCCGTTGTTTTGCGACTCTTCCAGCGCAATTGCAATAGCCAACAACCCAGTCTTGCATAGTCGAACAAAGCACATAGAGCTGAGATATCATTTCATCTGGGAACATGTGGAGCATGGGGACATAAATCTCCAATATGTCTCTACAGATAGACAGATTGCAGACATTTTCACAAAGCCGCTGGACGAGAACAAGTTCTCTTTCTTCAAAATAGAACTTTGAATGCTCGATAAGGAAGAGTGGAGAAAGTGGACCCCCAAGAAGGCTCAGAGATCCAGAATTAGTCAAAAGTTGGAATTCAACAAATTTCTAACTTTTTGACTCGAGTATGAAGTAAAGTACATGAGTAACTTTTTGACTCGAGTATGAAGTAAAGTACATGAGTAAGAAAATGTCCTACTCGAGTAGTAAAATTGACCTACTCGAGTACCCTATAAGGAACTCGAGTAACCTACTCGAGTAGCAGAATGTCTTACTCGAGTAGTCAAATCACTTACTCGAGTAGTAAAACTTCACTCGAGTACCTTTGTACAACTACTCGAGTAGTTCACCCCTACTACTCGAGTACGTCCAACCTATCTACTCGAGTATCTCAAAAACTTCACTCGAGTAATATTAAGTCTCTCGAGTATGTGCCAGCCATCTTTTCTTCCTTGATTCAAATTTTCTTATTCGCAACCCGAGGCTTATGCCGCCACTTCTTAGGTATGATTCCATCATTTATCTCTTAATTAGACATAAACCTAGGGTTATATAAATCGGAAATTTCATAATCCTTCGACACGAAATCATTTCCACACTCGAGTAAAGCCGACTGTCGCTTCATCTTCCGTCAAGAAATTGCAGAGCCGCGTCTTCCTCCTCCCCGCCGCAGTTTTTCCAAGACCTTCTAAATCATGGCCGCCTCTTCAAAAATTGGCATAGGTTCCGAACTGGTTGCTGCCAGTATCGCAGACATTTCAGATGATTTCCACAATCTTATGATACTTATCGACACCGCAAGACTTACCTTCATTCTCCAAGAACCCTGTAAAATCCTCTTTCTAGATGTTGCCGAGTTCTTCAGAAATGTCAAGGTTAAGCGACATGGTGCCATTCTCAAATCGACAGTGAGAGGAATCAAAATCAAGCTTATAAAGACATCTGTTTCTCAACTTCTTCGATTACCGCTTATAGATGAAGAAGATCATCTAGGCCCTGATGAGTCTGACAGAACATGTATGTTCTGTGGCATTTCTCTTGATGAAGAGTACATCGAAAGGTCTCAGCTGAATCCTGAAGGAAAAATACTTGTAGATATTATAGGGAAAGTCCTCCTCTGCAAAACAAGTTCTATCAGAGATATCTCTCTCTCATTCTTTGATATTATGCAAGCCATAGTCTGCAGAAAGAAATTCCAATTTGGTATGATGATCATGGATAAGATCAGAGACAACATTAAAGCTCCAAATTATGCCAGAATTATCTCTCTCCTCCTCCATGGAATCAACCCAGAAGTCTTCAACTTCTCAATGGGACTGTTCTTCATCACATGAAGAAAGTTTCCATATCCTCCATTCAAATATGGGAAGTGAAACTGTAGAATCCCACTCAGGCTACCAAGGCTCCAGAGGTTCCAGTCACAGAGGACAATGCCCCATCTCCCTCTCCACATCAGATTGCCAGATCCTCTGGTGCATCTATTGAGGGGAATCCTACTCCTTCTGTCCCAGCAAGGATACCTACACCTCCAGCAGTTTCTCCTCCACCTCAGACTCCAGAAGAAACTCCATCTGAACAACAACTTCAAGAAGCCCTACTCTCAACAAAAGCTGTAATTAATGAAATGATTGAAGAGCTGACTGTAGATGATCTTCCTCCTCCTCCTCCCTCTCCAAAGGAAACCACCACCGAAATACCAAAAGAATCCACTCCAGTACATACTCCTTCTCCAGCAAAATCTCCTGTTGCACACCAAGAGCAGGTTGAGACCATTTTCATCTCTGATGAGCAATCCTCTGAGCCAGCTGAAGCTCCTTTAAGAAAACTGGACTTCTCCATACCCACAGTCACTGATGACGGTGATGCCCTGATTCACACTACTAGAGCAAAGAGCTCAGTCTCCATTGCAGAAATTTCTCCATGGGTTGCTCCTCCTCCTCCAGTTCCCTCTTCTAGTGCTCCTGCTGCTGCTGCTACTACCTCATCCAATGATTTGATGAATCTGTTTGTGCTTATGCTTCAAGAGCAAAGAACCTACTTTGATACTTCACTTAAGGCTGTTACTGCTCTAGAGACTAAAATGAGTAGGGGATTTGCGGAAATCCAGAACAACACTGATCAGCTAAGACACCTCTTCCAAATTTTTGGAAAGGATCTAAATCACAATATTACTAGTGTTGTTCAGGTTATGGAACATGGTGTGACTCTGGCAGGAAATCAGATTGAATTGGATAAGAGAGCTGAAGCTACTAAGGTGAAGATTTGTGAAGAGGTTGGAACCTTCAAAGATGATGCCTTCAAAACACTGACTGTAAAAGTCAGAAAGGGGGAGAGTTTGGTGAAATAATATTTAGAAAAATCAGATGCACTCAAGCAAGAGCTTTGGTATACTAAAATGAAATAAATTCATCATGATGTCTTAGGACAAATTCAAAGTGTCAAATTCCATACATATGACACTGCTGTCTGGATGCATAATCAAATCCTTCCTGAGTTTGCTGCTGATCCAAATATCATTCCTCATCATCTCAACCCTCTAGCTACTGCTGCTCCTGCTCCTCCTCAACAACCTACCTTCTCTCCAAGACCTGAAGGCTAAGAAGGGCCCCCTCCAGATTCTTAAGCTCAACTTTGGGAGGATGACCCTGCAGATATCTTTTTCCAAGTTCCTCCTGAGATCCAGACTTCTAAGAAGAAACGAAAATATGGCGATGGTGCCTCTGCTAGCAGGTCTATCCCAGTTCAAGATTTAGAAAAGTGAAAAGCTCCAAAATTTACAGAGATCTGGTCTCCTACTTCTAAGTCCCTCATTTTGGATACTCTCAAACTTGTTATGGATTTCCATGAAAGCAGGAATACTCATTACAGCTCCCAGAAATGGGAATTACATGAGAAGTCTATGACTAAGAGGAAGCTGTATGACAAAGAATTTGCTAGGAACAACCCTGCTGCTCCTCCAAGACCTCCTAAATACTACCCCAAGCCATACAACTACTAGAGGAGACAACAAGAGAAGCAAGATAGGCAGCACCACCAAGTCAAAGCTACAAGGATATATGAGAATGTGGAAATGATTTTTGTAGAAATGATACTTTGGAAAATCACATTTATATAATTCTATCTTTTGGTCATATAATCATGTTTACTGTCCTATGCTTGCTTTCACTGATTTATCTATTTAGCACTTTTTATGTCTATAATTCACCTTACTGTAAAGGGATCTGACTTCTATAAATAGGGGGATATTGTTGGGTATTATATCCATATTAACCCAGATTTGATGAAGTCACCCTTGAACTAAGATGAATTAAGTTGTATTTGATGCTTTGGTTGAGTTATGTGTTTGCAGGATTCTAATGCCAAGTGTAGACCAATGTCAGTCTACAATGGGTCACCAAACACAGGACTATATAATGTAATCCCTCATTGTATGATCCAAGGTGTTGACTCATGTATAGCCTCTCTATTGGGATACAATTCATACTCAGCACTAGGACTAATTGGAAAAGACTTGTTGCTGGTTTCACCAAAGAAGAATAGATTTCTATTAAGAGAATTTACTAAGTATTTTACTCGAGTAAAAATATACCTACTCGAGTGAATTGCTTAGTTTAAACTCGAGTAAAAATCATTATACTTGAGTAAGGAATTTAGAACTCGAGTAGTCAAGTAATAGCTCTCGAGTAGCTAAGTTAACTACTCGAGTAGATTCCGTCTCATTCTCGAGTTTATAGGATTTCTTCTCCAGATATTTTCTAAGTAAATTACTCGATTAGTCATATAAGTACTAGAGTAGTTTGAACCTTTTATCTCGAGTTACAGAAGTCTGGGTCACGTGTAATTTCTCCTCACTCGAGTAGTCTAAGTCATGTACTCAAGTAGTTCATCTACTACTCGAGTAGTCCAGAGCTTATACTCGGGTAACTATATTTTCTTCCCTCGGAATTTTTTTAAGTTCATTACTCGAGTAACTACTTCTATAGACTCGAGTAGTTCAGTTTCACTACTCGAGTAGCCTAGAATTCCATTCTAGAAATTATTCTAAGCCCCTGACTCGAGTAGTTCCTCTACCTCTCGAGTAGTCAGTTTCTTTTCACTCGAGTAAAATTTATTGTACTCGAGTAGTTCAACTCCAATTCTCGTGTAACTGTTTTAGCACTCGAGTATGTCTCTTTGTACTCGATTAGCTGCTCTTCATTTCCAGATTTTCTCCAAATATTTACTCGAGTATTTATCTTCAGTTCACTCGAGTAGCTCTATATATTACTCGAGTAGTCTTATTGTTGGATCCCTAGTTGATTTGGGCTAGGTTCACTGACTTAGGATGTGACCCATCATGTATAGCCAGGGTCAATTTTGTGTCCTACAGTCTAGGTTAAGTCCTTAGGCTCAACTCCAGATGGACCAGCTTTTAACAAGACCCTCAGAGACTCCAGACTCACAAGTTTTCAAGACTAAGTAAAGTGAGTTCGACGTTCATCGAACTCTGCTCGGCGAAAGGAGTTCTGCGCTCGATGATCGTGAGACAATTCTTAGTGCTGAGCTCGACGATCTGTGTTCTCTGTTCGACGAAGACTTAGTCTCTACTTCAAGCCAAAGTCAGGACAACTTCAAATTTCTTCTAAGTCCAGCTTCAAGCTTCGGTCTACGAATTATATTCTGAGCTCGACGAACTTGGACCTCATGTTCACAGCTTCTTAGGTCGACGAAGTCAGGTTCTCAGGTCGACGAATGCTAAACTCTACTCGACGATTTCTGGACTCAGAGAATTTGTGTCGACACTTAGGGTTTGTGTCGACACCAAATGATTTGTGTCGACACCAGGATTTTAGTCGACACCAGCTTATGT
The DNA here is from genome assembly GCA_039583875.1 of Platanthera guangdongensis. Classification (NCBI taxonomy): domain Eukaryota; kingdom Viridiplantae; phylum Streptophyta; class Magnoliopsida; order Asparagales; family Orchidaceae; genus Platanthera; species Platanthera guangdongensis. Next base: position 224,148,759 of record CM077151.1, on the reverse strand, counting down.
CAACACCAGAGGATGTGTGTCGACACCAAGATCAATCTGTCGACACCAACTTATGTCGACACAGCAGTTCAGCAGATGAAGGATATTTTTGTCTAAGTCCAGAACTATTCTCTGCTCGACGAATTTGATTCTCAGCTCGATGAATGAAGACTGTCTATCAGATGAATGAAGATTGTCTGGTCGACGAACTCTATCAAGCTCAGCTCGACGAACTCAAGCTCAGCTCGATGAACTCAAGCTCAGCTCGACGAACACAAGTTCAGCTCGACGAATTGTGTCCTTCATTCGACGAATCCAGATTAGGTTTTCTTCAAGGTTCCCGTCTCGTTTCTTGGCACTGATTTCTGAACATTTAATGCCAGATCTTCTCAGAATGTTACCGTTAGAACGCACATTGACTATGGACGATTACATGCCGTTTTTCTTACGGGACAGTTAGGAAAGTCATTGATTGCTGATTCTTTCCAAGGCCGACTGTAATTACTGCTCGACATTCAAATGTTTGAATATTCCTCAGTCAGTCAGAGATAGACACAGATAGACACACAGTAAGAGAACAGAATCAAGCAGTGAAAGAGTTCAAGAATTACAGTACAGAAAACAATCTGATAGACACTCTGAAGTTGCAGAAGAACAAACATTCTCAAATCTAAAGTTCTTGACTGCAATCAGCCTTGACTAGAGAACTTTCTCAAGAAGAAGAAGAACAACTAAATTCAATCAAGAGTCTTCTTCTCTCTATTCACAGGATAACTTCAAAGGACAACAATCAATCAATCTATCAAAGAAGTTCCTGAAGCAGTTCTGGTCCAGGCATTCTAGGTCATTGAAGGCCTATCACCCTGAAGCAGTGCTCCAGCATTCCTGACCAACTCAAGATCTCATGGGGAGCAAGAGCTGCTACAATCAATCCACAAGTCTTCTCTTTGACTGTTGACAGAGAAGACACTATCACCCTCTCTCCAATTTTTGTACAGGATTTTAAATCCCTTCAAAATTATTCTGGTTGCAAGTCTCCTTCCAAAAGACTTGAGGGTTTGGTTTTTGAGCACCTTATCAAAAGCTCATTGGTGCCCAGGACACCTGATCAACTCATCCTGTAGTGGATTCCTACCTAGGGTGGTAGAAGAGTGGATGTACCCAGATTGGTTGGGGAACCAATATAGCTCCTTGTGTCTTCTGGTTGCTTATTTTCTTTTGTTTTCTGGCTGTGGTCTGTGATTGCTCTGTGTTTAGATAGTTGATGTGTTTACTTTATTTTATATTGCTTCCCTGTTCACTTAGGAATACAACAAAAGTTGTAAAAAGATTTTAGTAAGCATCATACTCTATTCACCCCCCTCTAGAGTATATCAGATCTAACCTGCACTTTCAATTGATATCAAAGCGAGGTTGGTTAAAATACCACACCTGAGTGGTTGCACATGCTAACACCTAAACCCAAAGATCCCTCTAGTTAGATCTGCTTTGTTTTAAGTTTGTTACTAGAATTATTTCTTCACAGAACATGGCCCAAAACAAAGATTACGCTAGCACCAGACCTCCAGTGTGCAATCTATCTAAGTTTGCACTTTGGAAGGCAAGGATTAGATTGTACATGAACTCTATTGATGAAGACATTTTTAATTCTGTTTTGACAGTGTGTCCAAGACCCCCAGAAAATGCAAGTACAAGTGTTGTTCCACCTCCATCAGGAACAGATGCAGAAATCAAGAAATGGAAAGTGGCAGATGCTAAGGTAATGAATATTTTAGCCTAGACTATGTTCGATGAAATATTCCAAAAAGTAGCTGACTGCAAATCAGCAAAGGACATCTGGGACAAGTTATCTGAGATAGTCTCAGGATCTGCTGATGAGAGAAAAGATAGAAGATCTCACCTCATAACTCAATATGAGAATTTCAAGAAAGGAGAAGCTGAGTCAGTAGCAGACATGTATAATAGACTCAGTCTCATAGTCAATGAGCTGAAAACATTGGACAAAGAGATCTCATTGACTGAGCTCAATGATAAAATCCTAATGTGCTTCCCAAGAACTTGGGACTCAAGGATCTAGCCAATCAAGGATGCCAGAAGCCTAAATGAGATCACAACTGAAGCTCTCTTGGGCAAGCTCAAGTCTTATGAGCTGCTCATCAAGAATAGAGAAGAAGAGCAGAAGGCTGCCTCACCAGCTATAAGAAAAGAAAAATCAATAGCTTTCAAAGCCATTGAAGATCATCCTGAAGACAAGGTCACAGGCAATGAAGAGCTGCTAAACCTACTGGCAAAAAGATTTTACAAAATGGCCAGGAAAGATTTCAGGAAAAAGTCTTCCAGAGGGCATGACAAGCCAAGGTATGACAAATCAAATAACAAAGAGATTATTTGTTTTGGATGCAGGAAACCAGGCCACATGGTGTCTGACTGTCCAGAAAACCAGTATAAGGACAAAAAGGACATGAAATAAAGAAGAAAAGACAAAGAATTCAGGAAGAACAGCAATGACAAACCCTCCTACAGCAAGAACAAACATACCAGGAAGGGGTTTGTAGCTGAAACTTGGAGTGAGACAGAAGAAGAATCTGAAGCTTCATCCAGCTCTAGTGATGATGAAGATGATGTTGATGAAAAAGAATTCTGCATGATGGCTATCAATGCCTCACAACAAAATTCTTATGTAGAAGAGTCAGAGTCAGAATCAGAGGCTTAATCTGAAGAGGACCAGGTAATAAGTTCTTTTGATTTTAATTCTGAGGACTTCAAGTGTGAGTTTAAAGAACTATATTTAGATTTATTAAAATCTGAGAAGGAAATTATTTCTCTCAGAAATCAGTTATCTGAACACAGTACCTTAAAATCAGAAAACCTTAAACTCTCTGAGGAGTTGGAATGCTGTAGAGAGCAGGTAGCCTCACTGAAAAGTGAACTATTAGAGGCCAAGAAGTTTGAAGAATCCCTCAATGGGAGAAGTATCAAACTCATGGACATCATAAGCACAGTGAACTCAAGATTCAATAGTACAATGGGCTTGGGTGCTTCATCCAGCCAACCTATAGTATTAACAACCCCAATCAAATTTATCTCTGATAAAGGTAAGGGAGTTGTAGAGGTAGCTAGGAAGAATTCTGATTTACCTAAAAAAATGAAAGTTCAATAGAATTCGTCGAACGGAGCTCGATGATCACCGAGTGGAGCTCAACGATCTCAGGCTAAATCGTCGAACTCAGGTCGAGGATCTCTGAACCCTGAACTATGGCCTGGTCGATCTTCGAACGGAGCTCGACGATCTGACGCAAGATCGTCGAACTCAGCTCAGAGATCGTCGAATAGAGCTCAGAGTTTTGAAAAATCTTTCAAGGGAAAATCAAACTTTGAAAGTTCAGGAGGTATGCTTGATACCACCTGAAGGTGTTAGTTAGATAAAATATACTCTAGAGGGGGGGTGAATAGAGTATGTTGGTGATTTTAAAACTTTTACAACTGTTGTTGTATTTTAGGTGTGTGTGTAGGGAAGCAAATACAATAAACCAAGATGCAGCAACTATCTAATCACAGCACATTCACAGAGCAAGGCCAGAAAACAAATAGAAAAGAAAGCAACCAGACGACATAAGAATTTTATAGTGGTTCCCCAAATCTGGGTAGTCAACTCTTCTACCACCCTGGTAGGATCCACTACAGGAAGGGGTTGATCAGGTGTCCTGGCACCAATGTGGTTTTGATCAGGTTCCCAAAAAACAAACCCTCAAGTCTTTTGGAGGGAGACTTGCAACCAGAATAATTTTGAAGGGAATTAAAACCCTGTACATAGGTGGAGTGAGAGGGTGATGAGGTCTTCTCTTTCTCAAGTCAAATGAGAAGACTTGTGGATTGTTGTTTAGCAGCTTTGCTCCCCCTGAGATGTAGAATGAATCAGGAAGAATGCTGGAGCACTGCTTCAGGGTGATAGGTCTTCCAAGACCTAGATTTCCTGGTCCAGAGAAAGTCTCCAGGAAATTCTTGTGACTGATATGAATGTATTGTCTTTGAAGTTATCCTGAGTAAAAGCAGATGAAGAAGACTCTTGATATTGATGTAGTGTTCTTCTTCTTCTTCTTCTTGATCAGTTTCTCTCTGGGCCAAGAATGAATTCCTTTTTCTATGTTGTCTGAATCACTGTCTGTCTTTCTTTTTGTTATTGTTGTATCACTGTATTACTCTCTCTTTCTATATATCTCAATGACTCATAAGAAACATTCGAATTTTGAATATAGAGCAGTAATGGCAGACGACCTGGAAAGGAAGTAGCAATTAATTATTTCCCCAACTGTTTCCATGGGAAAATGGCATGTAATAATACAGGATTAACTTCGCATTCTAACGGTAGTATTCTGGGAAGAACTGCCATTAATATGTTCAGGAATCAACGCCATAGAATGAGACGGGAACGGAAGAAGACCTAGTATGGAATCGTCGACCGAAGAACATAATTCGTCGAACTAAATCTTGAGTTCGTCGAGCTGAGCCTGAGTTCGTCGAGCTAAGCTGGGTTCGTCGAGCTGAGCTGAGTTCGTCGAGCTGAGCTGAGTTCGTCGAGCTGACAGTCTTCATTCGTTGAACAGACAATCTTCAATATCAGACAATCATTATTCGTTGAGCAGAGAACTAAATTCGTCGACCTTAGAAAAGTTCTGGACTAAGACGAAATACTCTGTATCTGCTGAAATGCTGTGTCGACACAAATTGGTGTCGACAGATTGATCTTGGTGTCGACACAAATCCTCTGGTGTCGACATAAGCTAGTGTCGACTGAAATCCTGGTGTCGACATAAATCGTCGAGAAGAGATTAGCATTCGTCGACCTGAGAAGCTGTGAACTTGAGGTCCAAGTTCGTCGAGCTCAGAATATAATTCGTCGACCAAAGCATGAAGCTGGACTTAGAGAAATTCTGAAGTAGTCCTGATAATGCTTGAAGTAGAATTCCGGTGTTCGTCGAACAAAGAACATAGTTCGTCGAGCTCAGCACTACGAATTGTCTCACGATCGTCGAGCGCAGAACTCCCTTCGTCGAGCTGAGTTCGACGAACGTCGAACTCATTTCACTTAGTCTGAAAAACTGATAGATCTGGAGTTCCTGATGGTCTTGAGGAAGGCTGGTCCATCTGAAGTTGAGAAAGAGGACTGTCCTAGACTCTAAGACATAAATTTGACCCAGACTATACATGATGGGTCACATCCTAAGTCAGTGGACCTAGCCCAAATCAACTAGGGATCCAACAATCTCCCCCTATTTGGGTGAGGTCACTAACAGAGACTCCCAGCAAAGAACAAAGCAAAATTAAGAAATATATGTGGCAGAGAATTTACAACACATGCATCAGATATATATATACATACAGGCTTTGTTTTAATGCAAGATATAGTCTGAAAATAGAAGCAGAAATGAAATAACTACAAAATTACTTGTCTGTCTTCTTCTGTTTTAGCTTGTATCCTGGTGCTTTATCTCCTGGCTTTTTGAAAATGATTTCCCTATTGGGATCTGAAGCTTGAGCCTTGGTCATAGTCATGTCAGCTGCCCCATATGATGTTCAGTGAAGTGGCTCTGGGGAGAACTGCTTCTGGGTGAAGATGCATGTACTCATCAACATTGAGTAGCTTGTTTCCTTTCCCAAATCTCTTTAGCTCATCTCTCCTGTACTGAGACATAGTAGTTAAGCATGTTGTGTCCTTGCCTTCAGCTTTAGCTTTGTTGATTAGAGATAAGCCAATGAGCTCTTGGAACCTTGCCATTCTGGCTGTGTTAGCTGTTTCTGGATCTTCAGGAGGAGAATAGGGCCTTTCAGCTTCATGTTCCTTAGATTCCTGGTGCTGCTGCTGCTGTTGTTGTTGGTGTTGTCTGCCTGAGGATGGTGGCCTTGGCTGACTACCACCAGAAGATCTCCCTGTTTGTCTCTGATAAGTTTGAATATGGGCAGATCTCTGAGAGCCAGAGCCAGAGGCACCTGCTGCTGGAGGAGGAGGAGGAGGAGGATCCTTTCTGTATCTATGAACTGGGGGAGGAGAGTATCTCCTACTCCTCTTCTTCTCTCTTTGCTAGTTCTTTGATATCCATATCCATGCAGGCATCCCTTTGTAAGGAGCAACATTGTGCAGAATATAGTATGGAGTGTCTGCAGTGGGATTAGGCTTGGGAGCAGGAGGAGGAGGAGCCTTCCTTTTCTTAGAAAGCAACTTCTTTTTCTTTTTAGCAGCCTCCTCATCTGATTCATCATCATCATCATCATTAGAACCTGAACTCTGAGGATTGTCATACAGAGAATTTAACTTCCTCAGAGTTTCATCAGAAATGATAAGAGGTTTTTCTTGAGGGGGGATAAAAGGTTCAGAGGGTGAGGGTTCAACAGCAGTAGAGACAGAGCTTTCAGCTGCTGCCTTGTTCTCTTCTTCAATATCTGCCATAATGAGCTCATCCAGATCAGGCATGGGAGAATCATCCATGACAAAGTCTGGGACAGAGCAGATTTCTGGAATAGACACAGGAATTGGAACAGCAGTAGGAGCAGCAAAGGTGTCACAGAGTTGCTTGGCAGCTGCTGGACTAACTGGAGAGGTATACTGGACAATAGTTAAATATGGCTTAGCAACCTCTGCTGAAGGAAGCTTCATATAAACAGGATCAAAGGTATGAAGTATCTCAGATAAATTAACTGTGGGATTTATAATGAAATCACCAGCAGTTGTTATTGTATCTACTGACTCATCAAAGTTAATGTCAGTGTCCATAAATTGAATAAAATCAATTGCTGTATCTGTAACTGCAACTGCATTATCAAGCACTGTATCAACTGTATCTTTATTATCAAAAACTATATCAACCTCTACAGCTGCTGCACCAGCTTCATCATGGAGCATCTCCCCCTACCTGGGTTTAGGAGAACCTGGAGCCAGGCCCCTGAATGAATAGGGGGCAGCAGAAAGGGCTGTGATTTGTGCAGATAAAGAATTAATGGAATTCACCAGAGGTGTAATGGCCTCTGTGATGAGTGATTGAATGAGAGGAGTCAGAAGAGAGATGATGGATGGAATGGTGGAGGAGTCCAGAAGTGGAGCTGGAGGAACACCTGTTGAAATGATAGAAAAAATATCCTCATCAATGGAGTTCATATATAATCTAATTCTTGCCTTCCAGATGACAAACGTATTAAGATTGCACACTGGAGGTCTGATGCTTGTATAATCCTTGTTTTGGGCCATGTCTGTGAGAAGGAAAAGTCCAATAACAGAATACAAATAAATAGATCTAACTAAGGGATCTTTGGGTTCAGGTGTTAGCCTGTACAACCAATCAGGTATGGTATGTTAACCAACCTGGAGCACTGAATTAGTTGAATAGCAACTAACCTGTAAGGTCTGGTAATTTAACCAACCTCGCTTTGATACCAATTGAAAGTTCAGGAGGTATGCTTGATACCACCTGAAGGTGTTGGTTAGATCAGATATACTCTAGAGGGGGGTTGAATAGAGTATGTTGGTGATTTTAAAACTTTTACAACTGTTGTTGTATTTTAGGTGTGTGTGCAGGGAAGCAAATACAATAAACTAAGATGCAGCAACTATCTAATCACAGTACATTCACAGAGCAAGGCCAGAAAACAAATAGAAAAGAAAGCAACCAGACGACACAAGAATTTTATAGTGGTTCCCCAAATCTGGGTAGTCCACTGTTCTACCACCCTGGTAGGAATCCACTGCAGGAAGGGGTTGATCAGGTGTCCTGGCACCAATGGGGTTTTGATCAGGTTCCCAAAAACCAAACCCTCAAGTCTTTTGGAGGGAGACTTGCAACCAGAATAATTTTGAAGGGAATTAAAACCCTGTACAGAGGTGGAGTGAGAGGGTGATGGGGTCTTCTCTTTCTCAAGTCAAATGAGAAGACTTGTGGATTGTTGTTTAGCAGCTTTTCTCCCCCTGAGATGTAGAATGAATCAGGAAGAATGTTGGAGCACTGCTTCAGGGTGATAGGTCTTCCAAGACCTAGATTTCCTGGTCCAGAGAAAGTCTCCAGGAACTTCTTGTGACTGATATGAATGTATTGTCTTTGAAGTTATCCTGAGTAAAAGTAGATGAAGAAGACTCTTGATATTGATGTAGTCTTCTTCTTCTTCTTCTTCTTGATCAGTTTCTCTCTGGGCCAAGAATGAATTCCTTTTTCTATGTTGTCTGAATCACTGTCTGTCTTTCTTTTTGTTGTTGTTGTATCACTGTATTACTCTCTCTTTCTGTATATCTCAATGTCTCATAAGAAACATTCGAATTTTGAATATAGAGCAGTAATGGCAGACGACCATGAAAGGAAGTAGCAATTAATTATTTCCCCAACTGTTTCCATGGGAAAATGGCATGTAATAATCCAGGATTAACTTCGCATTCTAATGGTAGTATTCTGGGATGAACTGCCATTAATATGTTCAGGAATCAGCGCCATAGAATGAGACGGGAACGGAAGAAGACCCAGTATGGAATCTTCGACCGAAGAACATAATTCGTCGAACTGAATCTTGAGTTTGTCGAGCTGAGCCTGAGTTCGTCGAGCTAAGCTGGGTTCGTCGAGCTGAGCTGAGTTCGTCGAGCTGAGCTGAGTTCGTCGAGCTGACAGTCTTCATTCGTTGAACAGACAATCTTCAATATCAGACAATCATTATTCGTTGAGCAGAGAACTAAATTCGTCGACCTGAGAAAAGTTCTGGACTAATACGAAATACTGTACATCTGCTGAAATGCTGTGTCGACACAAATTGGTGTCGACAGATTGATCTTGGTGTCGACACAAATCCTCTGGTGTCGACATAATCTAGTGTCAACTGAAATCCTGGTGTCGACACAAATCGTCAAGAATAGATTAGCATTCGTCGACCTGAGAAGCTGTGAACTTGAGGTCCAAGTTCGTCGAGCTCAGAATATAATTCATCGACCAAAGCATGAAGCTGGACTTAGAGAAATTCTGAAGTAGTCCTGATAATGCTTGAAGTAGAATCCCGGTGTTCGTCGAACAAAGAACATAGTTCGTCGAGCTCAGCACTACGAATTATCTCACGATCGTCGAGCGCAGAACTCCCTTCGTCGAGCTGAGTTCGATGAACGTCGAACTCATTTCACTTAGTCTGAAAAACTGATAGATCTGGAGTTCCTGATGGTCTTGAGGAAGGCTGGTCCATCTGAAGTTGAGATAGAGGACTGTCCTAGACTCTAAGACATAAATTTGACCCAGACTATACATGATGGGTCACATCCTAAGTCAGTGGACCTAGCCCAAATCAACTAGGGATCCAACAATCTCCCCCTATTTGGGTGAGGTCACTAACATAGACTCCAAGCAAAGAACAAAGCAAAATTAAGAAATATATCTGGCAGAGAATTTACAACACATGCATCAGATATATATATACATACATGCTTTGTTTTAATGCAAGATATAGTCTGAAAATAGAAGCAGAAATGAAATAACTACAAAATTACTTGTCTGTCTTCTTCTGTTTTAGCTTGTATCCTGGTGCTTTATCTCCTGGCTTTTTGAAAATGATTTCCCTATTGGGATCTGAAGCTTGAGCCTTGGTCATAGTCATATCAGCTGCCCCTATGATGTTCAGTGAAGTGGCTCTGGGGACAACTGCTTCTGGGTGAAGATGCATGTACTCATTAACATTGAGTAGCTTGTTTCCTTTCCCAAATCTCTTTAGCTCATCTCTCATGTACTGAGACATAGTAGTTAAGCATGTTGTGTCCTTGCCTTCAGCTTTAGCTTTGTTGATTAGAGATAAGCCAATGAGCTCTTGGAACCTTGCCAGTCTAGCTGTGTTAGCTATTTCTGGATCTTCAGGAGGAGAATAGGGCCTTTCAGCTTCATGTTCCTTAGATTCCTGGTGCTGCTGCTGTTGTTGTTGGTGGTGTTGTCTACGTGAAGATGGTGGCCTTGGCTGACTACCACCAGAAGATCTCTCTGTTTGTCTCTAATAAGTTTGAATATGGGCAGATCTCTGAGAGCCAGAGCCAGAGGCACCTGCTGCTGGAGGAGGAGGAGGAGGATCCTTTCTGTATCTATGAACTGGGGGAGCAGAGTATCTCCTACTCCTCTTCTTCTCTCTTTGGTAGTTCTTTGATAGCCACATCCATGCAGGCATCCCTTTGTAAGGAGCAACATTGTGCAGAATATAGTATGGAGTGTCTGCAGTGGGATTAGGCTTGGGAGCAGGAGGAGGAGGAGCCTTCCTTTTCTTAGAAAGCAACTTCTTTTTCTTTTTAGCAGCCTCCTCATCTGATTCATCATCATCATCATCATCATTAGAACCTGAACTCTGAGGATTGTCATACAGAGAATTTAACTTCCTCAGAGTTTCATCAGAAATGATAAGAGGTTTTTCTTGAGGGGGGATAAAAGGTTCAGAGGGTGAGGGTTCAACAGCAGTAGAGACAGAGCTTTCAACTGCTGCCTTGTTCTCTTCTTCAATATCTGCCATAATGAGCTCATCCAGATCAGGCATGGGAGAATCATCCATGACAAAGTCTGGGATAGAGCAGATTTCTGGAATAGACACAGGAATTGGAACAGCAGTAGGAACAGCAAAGGTGTCACAGAGTTGCTTGGCAGCTGCTGGACTAACTGGAGAGGTATACTGGACAATAGCTAAATATGGCTTAGCAACCTCTGCTGAAGGAAGCTTCATATAAACAGGATCAAAGGTATGAAGTATCTCAGATAAATTAACTGTGGGATTTATAATGAAATCACCAGCAGTTGTTATTGTATCTACTTACTCATCAAAGCTAATGTCAGTGTCCATAAATTGAATAAAATCAACTGCTGTATCTGTAACTGCAACTGCATTATCAAGCACTGTATCAACTGTATCTGTATTATCAAAAACTATATCAACCTCTGCAGCTACTGCACCAGCTTCATCATGGAGCATCTCCCCCTGCCTGGGTTCAGGAGAACTTGGAGCCAGGCCCCTGAATGAAGAGGGGGCAGCAGAAAGGGCTGTGATTTGTGCAGATAAAGAATTAATGGAATTCACCAGAGGTGTAATGGCCTCTGTGATGAGTGATTGAATGAGAGGAGTCAGAAGAGAGATGATGGAGGGAATGGTGGAGGAGTCCAGAAGTGGAGAAAGAATGGTGGAGAGGATAGAAGCAGAGGAGGAAGGAAGAATATATGGAGGGGATAATGGAGGGAGAACAGTGTGTGGTTCAGTGGGTATGGTGTAGGATGGAATAGTGGATAGGTGTGGGGGAAGAAGGGATTGAGGAGGTGAGGGAATATGTGTTACAGTGGGGGAAACTGGAGGTGTAGGGATATGTGCAAGATCAAGCGGTGGAGATTGATGTGGAGGTGGAGTCAATTGAGGTGCAGGAGGAGTGGGAAGAGATTCGGTAGGTGGAATGGCCTCTTCAGTGGCAGGGTGGGGAGTGACCTTGACGGTCCTTGTGCTCTCAGAATCGTTGATGGAGGAGGAGGAACCCTTGGAGGGTTTGGTGATTGTCCTCTCCCATATGCCAAACAAGGCGCAGGTGAGGCGCTTGCTGGCATTGATGAATGTGGTCGGGGAGACCAAACATTCACTAGCCTTTTCCTGGAGGAAAATCCCCAGGATTCTACGGTAGCAGACTTCCTTCTTGCTTGTTTTCTTCTTGATTAGGTCAAAGAAGACCATGCCCCAGTCGACCTGTCGCTTGTTGAGCACTGCGCACATAATCAGGAATTGATGGCGAGTGATATAGTCATGTGCCGAGTGCTTGCCCATCAGAATTTTTCCTACAATGTCGGCCAAAAATTGATAGACGGCAGACAGTTACTTCTTCAGAAGCTTATTAGGGTTGCTGCCGGAGAAACCCATCACCTTCAACATATCAGAATATTCTTCAGCGTCCATTTCCAAGTTGTCTTCACCATTGATCAGTCCAAAAATTTCAGAAAGTACTGCTGGAGACAGGGAAACGGCAGCGTTTCCAATATGTCCTGTCAGATTTCCGTCTTCAGAGACGGTTGCAGTGTACACCCATTCTCTTATCTCTGTTGAGTGTAGCTTGATGCTGCGAGTCATGAAATCCTTGAGATGCAATTCTTCAAGTAATTCCAGGATATAAAGAAAGATTGGATCTGAATGTTGGAAAGACTCAAAATCCATGGAGAATGCTGCATCAAACTTCATCGCCGCAAGTGCTCCTGGAGGAATCGCCATTGATGACCTGCAAAGAAAATCATAGAGAAAATGGCGATCAAGAGCAAAGGAACTGAAAGCGCGGGACATAGGTCGAAGAAAACTTAGATATAAGATTTTCAGAATATGAATCGACAAGCTCCATTCCACGAAAAGAGACAGTTCTTCGAACTGAGGTCGACGAAATAAGTTAGAGGTGAGTAGTTCGTCGAACTCATTTAGAAGAATTGAAAACAGTTCGTCGAACTCTGTTCGACAAAATGGTTTCTGAAGCAAGGTTCGTCGATCTCCGGTCGACGAAAATTGTTTCCACACAGAGAATTCGTCGATCTCCGTTCGACGAGAATCTCTCAAACTTTCCCTAATTCGTCGAACTCCGTTCGACGAACTCTGGAAAATTCGTCGAATGCAGACAGAAATTAATTTAACTCTTCTCCATTAATCATTCCCAGTTGATTTATAAATAATAGATGGGTTTTCTCATCTAAAGGTTTGGTGAAAATATCTGCTCTCTGTAAATTAGTAGGAATATGAATCAAGTTAATCTTCTTTTTGTCTACATTATCTCTAATGAAATGATGCCTTATTTCAATATGTTTAGTCCTAGAATGATGAACTGGATTCTGAGCTATAGCAATAGCACTTGTATTATCACAAAATAAGATTGAATTATTTAAGTTGATACCATAATCTAGGAGCTAGTTTTGTATCCATAGCATCTGTGAACAGCAGCTGCCAGCAGCCATATACTCTTCCTCAGCAGTTGATGTAGACACAGATGTCTGCTTTTTGCAAAACCAAGAGACAAGTCTCATACCCAGGAACTTTCAAGTTCCAGAGGTACGTTTCTTGTCCACTCTACATCCAGCATAGTCAGCATCTGAGTATCCAGTTAACTCAAATTCTGACTCTGCAGGATACTAGAGTCCTAAACTAGGACAACTCTTTATATATATCAAAATCCTTTTTAGAAAAATAAGATGAGATTCTTTAGGATTCACTTGGAATCTAGCACAAAGGCATGTGGCAAACATTATGTCAGGCCTGCTAGCTGTTAAGTATAATAGGGATCCAACAATTGCCCTATAATGTTTCTGATCTACAGGTTTCCCTGCTGCATCAGAATCTACAACAGCATTGGTAGCCATAGGTGTTTTCATTCCTGAAGCATCACCCATCCCAAACTTTTTAATAAGCTCTTTAGCATACTTAGATTGGGAGAGGAAGATACCATCAGAGAGCTGCTTCACTTGGAGACCAAGGAAGTAGGAAAGCTCACCCATGCTACTCATCTCAAATTTGGAATGCATGAGGTCAGCAAACCTCTTGCACAATTTGGGATCAGTAGACCCAAAAATAATGTCATCCACATATATTTGTACCAATAAGATTTGGTCTTTATGATGTCTGTGAAAAGGGTTTTATCTATGGTTCTTCTTGTAAATTTATGCTCTAAGAGAAAGCTACCTAGAGTCTCATACCAAGCTCTTGGATCTTGCTTTAAACCATAGAGAGCTTTATGCAATTTGTAAACATAAGAGGGTTGAGTTAGAGAGATAAAACCTGTTGGGTTTCTCTATAGGGTTGGCACAACGCTTGTGCACGCAGCGGAAAAGTAAAACATCAAGAAAAACCCAAAGAGATGTGGATCGGGCCATGAACAGTTGAATCAAGAAGTTAACAAAACTAGGCAAAAATTACCTCGGTGGCGTTGAGTCACAACTCAACGGAGGAGCTCCAAACTTTATCTTCTTGCTAGTGGCGAGTTCTACGTGGAATAGTATCCACGTTTCTGCAAAAGTCCACACGAGCGGGAGAACGCCGAGCTTTCCGTCGCACGGAAGATCGGGAAGGAGAAGACCGCACCTCGGCTAATCCACGGACTGCTAGGTCCGCGCCAGGAAGAGCAGCACCAGCGACAGTCGCCGGAGAAGAGGAAGTCAGCGGAGCAACCACGGCGGCGGCGGAACTCTTCCGTCGGCGGCGAGGATCGGGATCGGCGCAGCGAAAGGCGGAACGGCTTCCGTCGGGTACGATTCGCTACAGGAGAAAATCGTGAGCGCGTGTGTATGATCCCGAAAACCCTAAGTGTCCTATTTATACCAAAGGTATAAATAAACCCAGGAAAATCGCTATCCGCAGACCACCCGAAATTAGGGTTCAGAATCGGCGAGTATGAATCGGTGAGAATCGGCGACATTCGACGAGAATCACTGAGCAGGTTCGGTGAGAATCATTCGACGAGTATCACATTGGATCGGCGAGAATCAGAGTACAATACTCGACGATGCTCGCCGATCGTCGAGCCACGCTCGACGACACATAATGATACTCGACGATCGTTGAGCCGCGGTCGACGACAATTGTCAAGGTAGTCGATCGTCGAGAATCAACAATTGATTCTCGACGATTCTCGTCGATCGGCGAGAATCAGGGAGACGATTCTCGCCGATCGGCGGGAATCAGAAGACCATTCTCGACTAATGTCTTTGACCCTCGGACGACGAACCTAACCAGCCCTTCAAGGCAACCTTTGCCCAACCCGATGATTCTATAAGGCAACACTTTGCCCATAACCCTACTCAGGTCGGTGATTGGTAACCTTTACCAACACAGTCAGTCATCCAACTTCTCCACATCTCTTATGTGCGACCCTGCAGGCTCATATTGCGTTGGCAGTGAGATTACATGTTTGACCACTTCCAGATCATCATGGTAACTCCAACAGACTCCCACTTGATCTCGAAAGTATCAAACCAAAAACCTCACAAACAATGAGCGGCATCTAGCAATGCATCATTGCTCCCCAAGCAATAAGAGTTCATAACTCATAAGCCTTTATGACCAATATATCAATGTTGTCTTTGTCCCTTTGTCCCTTACATCCGGAAAGAACTAGAGGCATGGACCGTGTCACCCTCGTAATAGCTCTATCCAAGTTTTCTTGATCCAGGACGGACTTCCAGAGAATTGTGAGTCCAATATCACATATTGACTCAACCAAGCATGGCCATGCATTTCTCAGTCCAGTTCCATCAAGGGGCCCATGGATGCAACTCCCGTCATACAGGAGGACAAATCCCATATCTGCTCACACACAAACACCCAAATGATTCGTAACATGCCCAACAACCACCCTTATCATCAACCTTTCTCAAGGAAGACTTTAGATGGCATCAAAGCACGCTCTTCCTCACTTGATGAATGCTGTGACTTCAGGTCAAAGGACCACAACACCATTGTCAATTGAGACCTACTCGTGACACTATTGGATGACAATCCACAGAGTAGTCTCAGGTTGGGTCTGTCCAGTACAACTTGTTCACTAACAAGTACCCACGTGATGACTTGATATCACAATATCATGACCTGTGAGAACCAGTCATCAGTCAACACACGTGCTAGCCTTCATGTATCATCATCACCCTTAGCTTCTATGATGATACTCGACCAGGGACCTTTAAGAATGAAGCTTCAAATAAATCATGGGCTCTCACATTCAAGTCACGTACTTGATGTCCCATGGAAGCAAACATTCTAAGGGTATCTATTATGTTAACATTTAACTATCATATAGAAAAGACATAATAAAAGAACTTGCCATTAATTATAAACGAAAAACTAGGTACACAGTTCATCATATGAACAAACAGCCAACAAAATACATATTTACATGCAATCCACAAGATCCTCGCTAGAGTTGATCATTTAGGTATCGCATACCCATCGATCTAGTATGACCATCATGCTTTCTCTGCGCGAGAGGCTTTGTCAGCGGATCCGCAATATTTTCTTCAGTCGGCACTCTGCAAATGTTTACATCTCCTCGTTCGACAATCTCACGAATAAGATGAAACCGCCGAAGTATGTGCTTGGAGCGCTGATGAGATCTAGGTTCCTTAGATTGTGCAATTGCACCATTGTTATCACAGTAGAGAACTACGGGACCAACAATGCTAGGAACTACATCAAGCTCGCCGATGAATTTCCTAATCCATACAGCCTCCTTCGCTGCATTAGCTGCTGCGATATACTCGGCCTCTGTTGTAGAATCAGCAACTGTCTCTTGCTTGGAACTCTTCCAGCTCACAGCTCCTCCATTCAGGCAAAACACAAAACCTGACTGAGACTTGGAGTCGTCTCTATCAGTTTGGAAGCTAGCATCCGTGTAACCGCTTACAACGAGCTCTTCCTCTCCACCATACACCAAGAACACGTCCTTAGTCCTTCTCAAGTACTTCAGGACATTCTTGACTGCAATCCAGTGACACTCACCGGGGTCTGACTGATACCTGCTAGTCATGCTCAAAGCAAAGGAGACATCGGGTCGAGTACATAACATCGCGTACATGATTGATCCAATTGCCGAATCATATGGAATCAACTTCATGCGGTCCTTGTCTTCACAAGACTTTGGACATTGGTCCTTAGAGAGATTCACACCATGAGACATGGGCAAAAATCCTTTCTTGGACTCAAGCATGTTGAACCGCTTCAACACCTTTTCGATGTACGTACTCTGGGTCAAACCCAGCAACTTCTTCGATCTATCTCTATAGATCTTAATACCAAGTATATAAGTCGCTTCACCCAAATCCTTCATTGAAAAGCAGTTCCCTAGGTTGTTCTTAACAACTTTCAGGGTAGGAATGTCATTCCCAATCAACAGTATGTCATCTACATACAATATCAGGAAGACAACAATGCTCCCACTGATTCGCTTGTAAACACAAGGCTCATCTTCATTCTTGATGAAACCAAACTCTTTGATTTTCTCATCAAAACGAAGATTCCAACTTCGAGAGGCCTGTTTCAGTCCATAAATGGACTTATTCAGCTTGCATATTTTAGTGGCTTCATCTGGGGATACAAAACCCTCGGGTTGTGTCATATACACTTCCTCAAGGAGGTTTCCATTAAGGAAAGCCGTTTTGACATCCATCTGCCAGATCTCGTAGTCATAATACGCAGCAACAGCAAGCAATATCCTAATGGACTTTACCATGGCAACAGGGGAAAAGGTCTCATCATAGTCAATACCATGAATTTGCTTGAAACCCTTAGCCACCAGTCGCCCTTTGAATGTCTGTACATTCCCATCCATGTCGGTCTTCTTCTTGAAGACCCACTTGCACCCTATGGGTCGTACCCCTTCAGGTGGTTCCACCAAGTTCCAAACTTGGTTTGCATACATGGAGTCCATTTCGGATTTCATAGCCTCAAGCCATTTGTCGGAGTCCGGTCCATTCATAGCCTCTTGGTAGGTTGCTGGTTCATCATCATGATCCATAAGCAACACATTACCTATTTGAGACACGAGAAATCCATATCTCTCAGGCTCAAACCTCGGTCTACCAGATCTACGTAGGACTTGTGTTCCCTGAGCAGGTTCTCTAGCTACAACATCTTGTAGTCCTGACTCAGAATCCAATTCCGGTTCATTCACTACATGTGGTACTTGAACTTCTTCAAGCTCTACCTTTTCAGTCTTTCTTGATAAGAACTCTTTCTCCAAGAAGACACCAGTCCTTGCGACAAACACTTTGCCCTCAGACGGTAGGTAAAAGTAATACCCTTTCGTTTCCTTAGGATATCCCACCAGATAACATTTATCCGATTTGGGTTCCAGCTTGTCAGGCATTTGACGTCTCACGTATGCCTCACAGCCCCAAATTTTAATGAACGACATACTAGGACGCTTCCCAGTCCATATCTCATATGGTGTCTTCAGAACCGTTTTAGTTGGAGCGCGATTCAATGTCATTGCAGCAGTCTCTAAAGCAAAACCCCAAAAGGAAACAGGCAAGTCTGCAAGACTCATCATCGAACGTACCATGTCTAACAGAGTACGATTTCTCCTCTCAGACACACCATTATGTTGTGGTGTTCTAGGTGGAGTGAGCTGTGATACAATACCACACTCTTTCAGATGATCACGGAACTCATGACTCAGGTATTCGCCACCTCGATCAGATCGGAGTGCTTTAACCCTTTTACCCAACTAGTTTTCTACTTCATTTTTGAACTCTTTGAACTTTTCAAAGGTCTCGGATTTGCACTTCATAAGATACACATATCCGTATCTACTGAAATCATCAGTAAATGTAACAAAGTAGAAATACCCACCTCTAGCCATGGAACTCATGGGTCCGCATACATCACTATGTACAACACCCAAGAGATCCTCAGCCCTCTCAGTATAACCAGTGAAAGGAGCTTTAGTCATCTTGCCTAACAAACAAGATTCGCATCGCTCAAATGATTCATAATCAAATGAGTCCAAAAGTCCATCTCTATGGAGTTTGGATATGCGCTTCTCGTTGATATGGCCCAAACGACAATGCCAGAGAAAAGTAGGGTTCGAGTCATTTGTTCTTAGTCTTTTATTATTTTCTACATTATAGATCAGATGGTCCAAGTTCAAAACGTAAAGACCATTAAACAATTGGGCTACAGCATAACAAACATCATTCTTAAATATAGAACAACAATTGTTCTTAATTATAAAAGAAAATCCAATCATGTCCAAACATGAAATAGATATAATGTTTCTAGTTATCACCGGAACAAAATAACAGTTATCTAGTTCTATTACAAGCCCACTGGGCAAAGAAAGACGATAAACCCCTACGGCTACAGCAGCAACTCTTGCTCCATTGCCGATGCGGAGGTCCACCTCCCCTTTACTCAGCAATCTTCTCCTTCCCAGTTCCTGCACATTTGTACAAATGTGAGAACCACATCCAGTATCCAATACCCAAGATGAAGGAGCAGAAAGGTTTATCTCTATAACGTAAACATTAGAAGCGGAAGTCATACCTCCTCTCAATTTCTGCAGACCCTCAATATACGAAGGACAGTTCCTCCGCCAATGACCAGCCTTGCCACAGTGGTGGCATTTCCCTTCCTTCACCGTGCTCTTCTTCTTGATCAGTGCTGAAGACTTGGGCTCAAGATATGACTTAGGTCCCACCTTTGTCTTCTTGGAGCCCTTGGCTTTGCCCTTGCCCTTATGCACCATCAGTATGGGGCTGGCAGGCTTGGCCTTCTTCATGTTGATCTCGGCAGTTCTTAACATGCCTAGGAGTTCGGGCAGTGTCTTGTCTATCTCATTCATATTGTAGTTCAAGACAAACTGCTCATAACTGTCCGACAACGATTGCAGGATCAGATCCGTGGCCAACTCTTGACCAAGAGGAAAACCCAGCCTTTCAAGGTTCTCTATATACCCAATCATCTTGAGTACGTGAGTCCCTACTGAGTCTCGAACTCCCATCTTGCACTGAAACAACACTTTCGTGATGTCGAACCTCTCTTGACGAGCCTGCCCTTGAAACATTTTCTTGAGATGCTCGTCAATCTCCTTGCACCCCATGCTCTCATGTTGCTTCTGAAGCTCAGAGTTCATGGTGGCAAGCATAAGGCACTCGACATCCAAAGCATCGTCAGTATACTTCTTATAAGTATCTTTCTCAGCACGGGAAGAATTCCCGGTCGGCACCTCGGGGGCTTCTTCTTCCAAGACATAGAGCTTTCGCTCTTGCCTGAGAACAATTCTCAGGTTCCTATACCAGTCCATATAGTTTGTCCCGCTGAGCTTATCCTTCTCAAGGATGGCTCTCAGAGACAGCGTGGAGTGTGAAACACTTGCCATGGAATTCTACAAGAATTTATGCAGAATAAAATCAGTACCTAAATTTCAATTACAATTTATTCTAATTAGGACTTCAATTAAAAAACTCCCACTATTTTATTCGAAATGATAGCCCTCACTAACAATTCGGAGAGTTCATGCGAGCTACTCTCTTAGTGGACAAGATCCGTATTTCACCAACACAATGAGTCTGCTTTGGCGTTCCTCTCACGATGCAGTTATTTAGGTAGGCAACGCTTGCCAATTGCATCCTCATGCAATTCTTGTATGGTTGGTGAATAACTCCTTATTCGCATCCATCATATGGTGCATGCCAACCCTATGCCTCTAGGCACTCAACCTTTGAGGTCACCTAGTTAAGCTGGACCCGATGTCGACAGTGGGATATCACAATTATCCGCTCGCACCCTTACCAAGATAGATTAATGCACCTTGCTTTGGCAAGCCCACATTTCATCGATCGAGGCAGGAAGAGTGTCATCCATCGGAAGGCATCCGAACACTTAATATTAAAAGAAGGGATTTCAATTTTAGGTTAACAGTTAACCATGATCAACATTTGATCTATGTGCACATCCAAAGAAAAACAATTCTACACCACATGCATCCCTTATGTGCACATCCTTACACCATCAACAATTTGATAGAAGGAAGGGCTAAATCTGAACATCCGGAAATTTCCAAATCCTCAGATTTACATGTATTGGACAGAAGGCAAAGACAACTCAACTTAAGCAGTAGACAAGCTCATCTCTCTATGTTGGATTCAAAATCCAAAACATACTCGAGGGATGGTTACTGCTAAGGAGACAACAATTTCTAACACTTAGAAATTCCACCAAAATTCCAATCGTTCTTGGCGAAGTCCCAAGACTAAATCTAGACATTTAGAACGCTTCTAAATCTCTAGGTTTACACGCACTGGAATCACAAACTTCCAAAACAACAGTCATGGCCGAACCTCGCTCTGATACCACTATTGGGTTTCTCTATAGGGTTGGCACAATGCTTGTGCACGCAGCGGAAAAGTAAAACATCAAGAAAAACCCAAAGAGATGTGGATCGGGCCATGAACAGTTGAATCAAGAAGTTAACAAAACTAGGCAAAAATTACCTCGGTGGCGTTGAGTCACAACTCAACGGAGGAGCTCCAAACTTTATCTTCTTGCTAGTGGCGAGTTCTACGTGGAATAGTATCCACGTTTCTGCAGAAGTCCACACGAGCGGGAGAACGCCGAGCTTTCCGTCGCACGGAAGATCGGGAAGGAGAAGACCGCACCTCGGCTAATCCACGGACTGCTAGGTCCGCGCCAGGAAGAGCAGCACCAGCGACAGTCGCCGGAGAAGAGGAAGTCAGCGGAGCAACCACGGCGGCGGCGGAACTCTTCCGTCGGCGGCGAGGATCGGGATCGGCGCAGCGAAAGGCGGAACGGCTTCCGTCGGGTACGATTCGCTACAGGAGAAAATCGCGAGCGCGTGTGTATGATCCCGAAAACCCTAAGTGTCCTATTTATACCAAAGGTATAAATAAACCCAGGAAAATCGCTATCCGCAGACCACCCGAAATTAGGGTTCAGAATCAGCGAGTATGAATCGGTGAGAATCGGCGACATTCGACGAGAATCACTGAGCAGGTTCGGTGAGAATCATTCGACGAGTATCACATTGGATCGGCGAGAATCAGAGTACAATACTCGACGATTCTCGCCGATCGTCGAGCCACGCTCGACGACACATAATGATACTCGACGATCGTCGAGCCGCGGTCGACAACAATTGTCAAGGTAGTCGATCGTCGAGAATCAACAATTGATTCTCGACGATTCTCGTCGATCGGCGAGAATCAGGGAGACGATTCTCGCCGATCGGCGGGAATCAGAAGACCATTCTCGACTAATGTCTTTGACCCTCGGACGACGAACCTAACCAGCCCTTCAAGGCAACCTTTGCCCAACCCGATGATTCTATAAGGCAACACTTTGCCCATAACCCTACTCAGGTCGGTGATTGGTAACCTTTACCAACACAGTCAGTCATCCAACTTCTCCACATCTCTTATGTGTGACCCTGCAGGCTCATATTGCGTTGGCAGTGAGATTACATGTTTGACCACTTCCAGATCATCATGGTAACTCCAACAGAACCTGGAGGTTGTTCTACATAAACCTCTTCTTGAAGTACACCATTCAGAAAGGCACTCTTAACATCCATCTGGAATACTTTGAACTTTTTGTAGGCTGCATAGGCTAGGAATATTCTAATGGCCTCCAACCTTGCAACAGGGGCAAAGGTTTGGTCATAGTCTATTCCTTCCTCTTGCCTATAGCCTTGAGCAACAAGTCTAGCCTTGTTTCTTACTATGTTCCCTTGTGCATCCAATTTGTTCCTGTAGACCCATTTGGTTCCAATAACTGGGTAGTTATGGGGTCTTGGAACCAAATCCCAAACTCTACATAACTCAAATTGATTTAGTTCCTCTTGCATTGCAAGAATCCAGTGGGGATCTTGCTCAGCTTCATGGATGGTGAGAGGTTCAATTTGAGAGAGAAAACAGGCATGCATCAAGTCTTGATTGAGTTGATGTCTTGTCTGTACACCAACTGAAATGTCTCCAATCACTTGAGATCTGGGGTGATCTCTAAGTGTGACAAGATCAGTTGGTGGAGTTGGTTGAGTAACAGCTTCTGTAAATAATTCCTCTTGAGGAATGGTACTGGCTGTTGATGGAAGTTCAGTTACTTCCTCTTGGACTTCTTCTTCACTATCTTCAGCAGCCTGTGGAGTGGGATGAGTTGGAACCTCTTGGGTAAGGTTTAGTCCATCCATAGACTCACACAGTGGTGAAACCTGCAAAAAACTATTGGTAGAAATGTCATAAGACATGTTAGCTTCATCAAAAGACACATGAACAGATTCTTCAATTTTAAGGGATGATTTGTTGAAAACCCTATAGGCCTTGCTTACTTGGGAATATCCTAGAAAAATCCCTTCTTCAGCCTTAGCCTCAAATTTTCTAATGTATCTTTTGTTATTAGTGTGGATGTAACATATGCAACCAAAAACTTTAAAGTAAGTGATTTTAGGTTTCTTTTATTTAAGTAATTCATAGGGGGTCTTATGTTTTAGTTTATGTATAAGATATCTGTTCAGGACATAGTTAGCTGTGTTTATAGCTTCTGCCCAAAAGGATAGAGGCATGTAAGCATCTGCTAACAATGTACCTGCAGCTTCAATAAGTGTCCTATTTTTCCTTTCAGCAACCCCATTTTGTTGGGGAGTTCTAGGAGCTGAGAAGCACTGCCTGATACCTTCCTTCTCACAGAACTCATGCATAAGAAGAGACTCAAACTCTGTGCCATGATCACTTCTGATCAATGCAACATGAGTAGAGAACTCAATCTGTATGGTCCTGAGAAAATCTGTAAGAACTTTGAATGTATCTGACTTAGCTCTCAGAAAGGCTACCCAACTAAATCTGGAGAAATCATCAACAATGACTAAGGTGTAATACTTCCCTCCTAGGATTTGTACTGCAATGGGTCCAAAAAGATCCACATGAAGCAGATATAATATCCTAGGTGAATCACTTTTATTAATGGATTTGAAACTAGTTTTAGTTTGCTTGCCTAGTTGACAAGCCCTGCATAGGCTTTCCTTCTTATAGGGACCAGAAGGTAAACCTCTAACAAGGTTGTCTTTAGATAACCTAGATATGTTCTTAAGGTTTACATGTCCTAGACTTTTGTGCCATAACTCATTTTGGTTACTAGTGATATTGAGTAAACAAATATCAGTTGTGGCAGAAATGAAATCTACTAAATATATGTTTCCTTATCTAAGTCCAATTAAAACAGTTTGGTTTTTATCATTTATAATAGAGCAAGAGGTAGAGTTGAAATGTACCTGATAACCTTCATCACATAATTGACTTATGGATATAAGGTTATGTTTAAGTCCTCTTACATATGTCACCTTTTTGAAGGTCACTGCTCCAATGCTTACTCTTCCATATCCTTCTGACTGACCACTCTTTGGGTCTCCAAATATCACCTTTGGTCCTAGCTTGGACTTATAGCTGGAGAGATTTGCTTTGCTGCCAGTCATGTGCTTGGAGCAGCCACTGTCCAGGTACCAGGTCTGACTTAACCTTGGATAGCTCTTCACCTGTACCTGCATTAAAAAATAAAGCTCAATTGTTCCTGACCCAGGTTACCTTGGGTCCTTGGTTTGGCTGAAAAGTAAAACTTGAAATGACTGATAAGGCAGGTTGAGACTTATACCCTAGAGGGTGATATCTCCTAGGTGGGATTATCCAATCAGCTACTGGATTAAATGTCTTGTTAGCTGCTTTAAAATTTCTATAGGAGAAATGATTTATATTTGGTCGTTCTGGGATCGACGAATTATTGTGAGTTCGTCGACCAGAGTTCGACGAATGGGGATGAGATCGTCGACCTCCACTCAGAGAATGACCATGGTCATTTTCTGCATCCCACGTTCGTCGACCTCTGCTCGATGAACCATACACAGTTCGTCGATCGCAGTAGGACGAATAATTATTTCTGAAGTTTGCGTTCAGCGTTCGTCGATCGGGGTTCGACGAACTTGCAGGATTTCGTTGATCTGAGTTCGACGAACTCTGCTGAACTTGGTTTTTAACAGCTTTCTTCTGTTTTCTGTTTCTATTGTCTAGGGGATATGACTTGTTTTCTGACATGGGTTTTTCAGTTAGTTTCTCTTTACCCTTACCAGTGATAAACTTTATGGGAGTAAAAAGTATATTCTTCTTTATTATGGGGGGTAAACTTGATGAAGCACCCAAGCCCAGCCTGGCATTTAATCTGGCATTAACTGTGCTTGTGATATCCATCAGCTTGAGGCTTCTCCCATTGAGAGATTGCTCAAGTTGTTTTTCCTCACATAATTCAGATTTTAACTTGATTATCTGTTCATTAGCTAGTGTAAATTGATCAATTAGTTTTCTATTTTCTGTGCTGACAGATTCAAGGTTTTCTAGTCTAGTCCTCAAGGTTTTTATTTCTTTCTCTGAGTTTATTAGATCCATGCACATAGTTTTAAATTCTACTTTAAATAAGTCATAATTGAAATCAAAACTAGAAATCACCTGATCAGCCTCTGAGTCTGAGGTACCTTCATCTTCAGAATCCTCTTTTGATCCACAGTTGCTTCTGGAGGCATCTATTGCCATTAGGCACACCTCCTTGGATCTGGCTTCTTCCTCTTCTTCACTGGAGCTGGAGGAGGATGTTTCCTCTTCTGTGTCACTCCAGGACTCAGCAACAAATCCTTTGTCTTTCCTTTTATATTTGTTGGAGGAGAGTCTGCTGCTTTGTTTTCTTCTAGAATCCTTGTCCCTGCCCTTGTCCCTTTTCTGATTCTCTGGGCATTCTGAAATATAGTGCCCAGGCTTTCTGCATCCAAAACACACAACCTCCTTAGTTGGTGTCTTGTCATATTTGGGCTTATCATCCGGCCTGGATGATTTTCTTCTAAAGTCCTTTCTTGCCATTTTGTAGAATCCTTTGGCAAAAAGACACATTAACTCTTCATTGGATGTAGATGTTTCATTGTCTTCAGAAGCTTTGAAGGCCAAGCTGTGCTCCTTCCTAACTGGGGTAGTTGCCTTCTGTTCTGCTGCCTCTCTTGATTTGACAAGCTGCTCATATGACTTTAGCTTGCCTAACAGGGATTCTGTTGAAATCTCATTGAGGCTTCTGGCTTCTTTGATTGGCCAGATTCTGGAATCCCACGAATTGGGGAAACACATCAGTATCTTATCATTCACCTCAGTTAAGGTGATGTCCTTGTCAAGAGTCTTGAGTTCACTGATGATTGAACTTAAACTATTGTACATCTCAGCCACAGATTCTGTCTCATCCTTTTTGAAATTCTCATAGAGAGAAATGAGACTGGATCTCCTATCCTTTCTTTCATCAGCTGAGCCTGCTACCATTTGGTTGAGAGAGTCCCAAATGGCCTTGGCTGAGGTGCACTCAGCCACCTTCTAAAATATGTCATCTGACATTGTTTGGGCCAGAATATTCATAGCCTTTGCATCAGCCATCTTGGCTTTATTATAGGCTTCAGTATTGTCTAGAGGTGGTACTGCACTCAGATTAGTTGATGTACTGGCAAAAGTTGCAGGAGCTGGAGGAACACCTATTGAAATGACAGAAAAATATCCTCATCAATGGAGTTCATATTTAATCTAATTCTTGCCTTCCAGATGGCAAACTTATTAAGATTGCACACTGGAGGTCTGATGCTTGTATAATCCTTGTTTTGGGCCATGTCTGTGAGAAGGAAAAGTCCAATAACAGAATACAAACAAACATATCTAACTAAGGGATCTTTGGGTTCAGGTGTTAGCCTATACAACCAATCAGGTATGGTATGTTAACCAACCTGGAGCACTAAATTAGTTGAATAGCAACTAACCTGTAAGGTCTGGTAATTTAACCAACCTCGCTTTGATACCAATTGAAAGTTCAGGAGGTATGCTTGATACCACCTGAAGGTGTTGGTTAGATCAGATATACTCTAGAGGGGGGTTGAATAGAGTATGTTGGTGATTTTAAAACTTTTACAACTGTTGTTGTACTTTAGGTGTGTGTGCAGGGAAGCAAATACAATAAACCAAGATGCAGCAACTATCTAATCACAACACATTCACAGAGCAAGGCCAGAAAACAAATAGAAAAGAAAGCAACCAGACGACACAAGAATTTTATAGTGGTTCCCCAAATCTGGGTAGTCCACTCTTCTACCACCCTGGTAGGAATCCACTGCAGGAAGGGGTTGATCAGGTGTCCTGACACCAATGGGGTTTTGATCAGGTTCCCAAAAACCAAACCCTCAAGTCTTTTGGAGGGAGACTTGCAACCAGAATAATTTTGAAGGGAATTAAAACCCTGTATAGAGGTGGAGTGAGAGGGTGATGAGGTCTTCTCTTTCTCAAGTCAAATGAGAAGACTTGTGGATTGTTGTTTTGCAGCTTTGCTCCCCCTGAGATGTAGAATGAATCAAGAAGAATGTAGGAGCACTGCTTCAGGGTGATAGGTCTTCCAAGACTTAGATTTCCTGGTCCAGAGAAAGTCTCCAGGAACTTCTTGTGACTGATATGAATGTATTGTATTTGAAGTTATCCTGAGTAAAAGCAGATGAAGAAGACTCTTGATATTGATGTAGTGTTCTTCTTCTTCTTCTTGATCAGTTTCTCTCTGGGCCAATAATGAATTCCTTTTTCTGTGTTGTCTGAATCACTGTCTGTCTTTATTTTTGTTGTTGTTGTATCACTGTATTACTCTCTCTTTCTGTATATCTCAATGTCTCATAAGAAACATTCGAATTTTGAATATAGAGCAGTAATGGCAGACGGCCTGGAAAGGAAGTAGCAATTAATTATTTCCCCAACTGTTTCTATGGGAAAATGGCATGTAATAATCCAGGATTAACTTCGCATTCTAACGGTAGTATTCTGGGAAGAACTGCCATTAATATGTTCAGGAATCAGCGCCATGGAATGAGACGGGAACGGAAGAAGACCTAGAATGGAATCGTCGACCGAAGAAAATAATTCGTCGAACTGAATCTTGAGTTCGTCGAGCTGAGCCTGAGTTCGTCGAGCTAAGCTGGGTTCGTCGAGCTGAGCTGAGTTCGTCGAGCTAAGCTGAGTTCATCGAGCTGACAGTCTTCATTCGTTAAACAGACAATCATTATTCGTTGAGCAGAGAACTAAATTCGTCGACCTGAGAAAAGTTCTGGACTAAGACGAAATACTCTGCATCTGCTGAAATGCTGTGTCGACACAAATTGGTGTCGACAGATTGATCTTTGTGTCGACACAAATCCTCTAGTGTCGACATAAGCTGGTGTCGACTGAAATCCTGGTGTCGACACAAATCGTCGAGAAGAGATTAGCATTCATCGACCTGAGAAGCTGTAAACTTGAGGTCCAAGTTCGTCGAGCTCAGAATATAATTCGTCGACCGAAGCATGAAGCTGGACTTAGAGAAATTCTGAAGTAGTCCTGATAATGCTTGAAGTAGAATCCCGGTGTTCGTTGAACAAAGAACATAGTTCGTCGAGCTCAGCACTACGAATTGTCTCACGATCGTCGAGCGCAGAACTCCCTTTGTCGAGCTGAGTTCGATGAACGTCGAACTCATTTCACTTAGTCTGAAAAACTGATAGATCTGGAGTTCCTAATGGTCTTGAGGAAGGCTGGTCCATCTGAAGTTGAGATAGAGGATTGTCCTAGACTCTAAGACATAAACTTGACCCAGACTATACATGATGGGTCACATCCTAAGTCAGTGGACCTAGCACAAATCAACTAGGGATCCAACAAACTTCAATACTAGAGGTCCTACATCTTAATGATTTAACCCTTATACTGAATGGATAATACCTCCTAGGAGATATCATCCTGAAGGCTATAAGAGTCAACTAGAGATGTCTTTTATTTCTGAATTCAAAGGTTATCAACCTAGGCCCAAGGTAAACTGGGTCAAAAATAAGTAAATTGTTTTATGTGCAGGTGAAGACCTATCCAACATCAAACCAGCAATGGTATCTGGATAGTGGGTGCTCAAAGCACATGACAGGAAACAAGGAGAACTTCACATCCTTAAAAGCCAAGCTTGGACCCAAAGTAATATTTGGTGATTCAAACTTTGGACTAACAAAAGGATATGGTGCAGTCCAGATTGTCACAGTCACTTTCAAGAAAGTAGCCTATGTGGAAGGACTGAAGCACAACTTGATCAGTATCAGTCAACTATGTGATGAAGGCTATCAAGTGACTTTCAGCAAATCCTCATGCAAGATCAAATCAGAGGACAACACAACCGTGTTGACAGGTAAAAGGAAAGGTAACATCTATCTTATGGATTTTCTTTCAACCAAGGTACATATATGCTTGTTTAATTCCATTTGTTGACCTAATGAACTATGACATAAGAGATTAGGACATATAAACCTTAGAACCATTGCTAGGATATCCAAGGACAACCTTGTTAGAGGACTACCTTCTGGCCCTTACAAGAAGGAAGGACTTTGTAGGTCTTGTCAATTAGGCAAGCAAACCAAAAATAGTTTAAAGTCACTTAATAAGAGTGATTCACCTAGGATTTTGTATCTGTTACACATAGATCTCTTTGGACCCATTATAGTACAAAACTTAGGAGGGAAATCTTATACTTTAGTAGTTGTAGATGACTTCTCTAGATTCACATGGGTGTTCTTTCTGAGGAAGAAGTCTGATAACTTTAAGTGTTTGACAGAGTTTCTCAAATGCATACAGACTGAGCTCAACACTCACATTGCCCTGATCAGAAGTGATCATGGGGCAAAGTTTGATTCTCTTCTTATGCAAGAGTTCTGTCAAAGTGAAGGGATCAAACACACTTTCTCAGCTCCTAAAACTCCTCAACAAAATGGGGTAGTTGAAAGGAAAAATGGAACCCTTATTGAATCTGCTACTACATTGTCGTTAGATGCTCACCTTCCTCTATCCTTTTGGGCAGAGGCAGTGAACACCTCCAACCATGTGCTGAATAGAAGTTTAATACATAAACTAAAGTGCAAGACTCCCTATGAATTACTCAAAGGGAAGAAACCTAAAGTATATTATTTTAAAATCTTTGGTTGTATTTGTTACATTCACAATAATGACAAGAAATACATAGCAAAATTTCAAGCTAAAGATGATGAAGGAGTGTTTCTGGGATACTCCATGATCAGTAAAGCTTATAGGGTGTATAATAAATCAACTCTTAAAATTGAAGAATCTATTCATGTATCTTTTGATGAGACTAACATGTCATACAAGGAGAAAAAGATTTCTACCATAAGCTCTTTGCAGGTTCCACCACTGTGTGTCTATGGATGGACTGAACCTTACCCAAGAGGTGTCAAACCATCCCACTCCACAGGTTGCTGAAGATAGTGAAGAGGAATGTCAAGAGGAAGTAGCTGAACCTCCCCCAATAGTTAGTATCATTCCCCAAGAGGAATTAAATACTGAAGTTGTTGCTCAACCAACTCCACCAACTAATCTTGTCACACTTAGAGATCACCCCAGATCTCAAGTGATTGGAGACATTTCAGCAGGTGTACAGACAAGGCATCAACTCAGCCAAGACTTGATGCATGCCTGTTTTCTATCTCAAATTGAACCTCTCACCATTCATGAGGCAGAGCAAGATCCCCACTGGATCATTGCAATGTAAGAGGAACTAAATTAGTTTGAGAGATGTAGAGTTTGGGATTTGGTTCCAAGACCCCATAACTACCCTGTTATTGGAACCAAATGGGTCTACAGGAAAAAGTTGGATGCTCAAGACAACATAGTGAGGAACAAGGCTAGGCTTGTTGCTCAAGGCTACATACAAGAGGAAGGAATAGACTATGACCAAACCTTTGCCCCTGTTGCAAGGTTAGAGGCCATTAGGATATTCCTTGCCTATGCAGCTTACAAGAGATTCAAGGTCTACCAGATGGATGTCAAAAGTGCATTTCTGAATGGAGTACTTCAAGAAGAGGTTTATGTAGAACAACCTCCAGGTTTTATCTCTGCAACTCAACCCCCTTTTGTTTTTAAATTGCATAAAGCTCTCTATGGTTTAAATCATGCTCCAAGAGCTTGGTATGAGACCTTAGCCAGCTTTCTTTTAGAGCATGAATTTACAAGAGGAACCATAGATAAAACACTTTTCACTAGACATCATAAGGACCAAATATTGTTAGTACAAATATATGTGGATGACATTATTTTTGGGTCTACTGATCCCAAATTGTGCAAGAGGTTTGCTGACCTCATGCATTCAAAATTTGAGATGAGTAGCATGGGTGAACTTTCCTACTTCCTTGGTCTCCAACTGAAGCAGCTCCCAGATGGTATCTTCCTCTCCCAAGCTAAGTATGCTAAAGAGCTTATCAAAAAGTTTGGGATGGGTGATGCTTCAGGGATGAAAACCCCTATGGCTACAAATGTTGTTGTGGATTCTGATGCAGCAGGGAAACTAGTGGATCAGAAAAATTATAGGGCAATTGTTGGATCCCTATTATACCTAACAGCTAGCAGACCTGATATAATGTTTGCCACATGCCTTTGTGCTAGGTTCCAAGTGAACCCTAAAGAATCTCACCTTATTTTCCTAAAAAGAATTTTGAGATATATAAAGAGTTGCCCTAGTCTAGGACTCTGGTATCCTGCAGAGTCAGAGTTTGAGTTAACTGGATACTCAGATGCTGACTATGCTGGATGTAGAGTGGACAGGAAAAATACCTCTGGAACATGCCAGTTCATTGGTATGAGACTTGTCTTCTGGTTTTGTAAAAAGCAGACATCTGTGTCTACATCAACTGTAGAAGCAGAATACATGGCTGCTGGTAGTTGATGTTCACAAATGCTATGGATACAAAACCAACTCTTAGATTATGGTGTCAACTTAAATAATTCAACATTATTTTGTGATAATACTAGTGCTATTGCTATATCACAAAATCCAGTTCACCATTCTAGGACTAAACATATTGAAATAAGACATCATTTCATTAGATATAATGTGGACAAAAAGAAAATTAACTTGATCCATATTCCTACTGATCTACAGAGAGCAGACATTTTCACCAAGCCATTGGATGAGAAAGCCCATCTATTCTTTATAAATCAACTGGGAATGATTGATGGAGAAGAGTTAACCTAGTTTCTGTTTGCATTCGATGAATTTTCCAGAATTCATCGAACAGAGTTCGACGAATTAGGGAAAGTTTGAGAGATTCTCGTCGAACGGAGATCTACGAATTTTTTGTGTGAGGAAACATTTTTTGTCGACCAGAGATCGACGAACCTTGCTTCAGAAGACATTTCGTCGATCGGAGTTTGACGAACTGTTTTCGATTCTTCTGGATGAGATCGACGAATTATCTGTCTATAATTTATTTTGTCGAGCTCAGTTCAAAGAACTTTTCTTTTTCGTGGAACAGAGTTTGTCAATTGATATTCTGAAAACCTTATATCTAGATTTTCTTCGACCACCGTCCCGCGCTTTCAGTTTCCTTGCTCTTGATCGCCATTTCTCTCTGTGTTTTTCTTGCAGGACATCAATAGCGATTCCCTCAGGTTCTTTAGTTGCAATGAAGTTTGACACTGGATTCGACATGGACTTTGAGTCATTTCAACATTCTGACCCCATCTTTCTATACATATTGGAACTACTGGAAGAACTAAATTTAAAGGATTTCATGAACAAGTGCATTAAAATTCATGGAACGAAAATACGAGAATGGGTATATACATCTATAGTTTCTGAGGAAGACGTTTTGACCGGCAATATAGGAAACATTGCCGTTTCTCTCTCTCCCGCAGTTCTCTCTGAGATATTTGGATTAGTGAAGGGAGAAGACAATCTGGAAAACGACTCTGAAGAATTCAATGATATGCTGAAACTGATGGGTTTCTCTAGTAACAACCCTAATAAGTTGTTGAAAAAGCAATTATCCGCCGCCTATCAATTTCTGGCAGATATTACGGGAAAGATTCTGATGGCCAAGCACTCTGCTCATGACTACATTACCCGTCACCAATTTCTAATAATGTGTGCAGTAGTGAATAAGCGACAGGTTAATTGGAGTAAGGTGTTCTTTGAATTGATCAAAAAGAAGAACAACAAGAAGGAAGTCTGCTTTGGCAGAATTTTGGGCATATTTCTTAAAGAGAAGGCTGCTGAATGTATGGTCTCCCCGACCATCTTCATAAACGCCAGCAAGCGCCTCACTTGCGCTCTGTTTGGCAGGTGGGAGAGGACCATCTCCAAGCCCTCAAAGGCTTCTTCCTCCTCCCTCCAGACTTCTGAGAGCACAAGGGCTGTAAAGGCCGCTCCCCACCCTGCTGAAGAGGTTCCTCCATCTCAACCATCTCTTCCAGCACCTATTTCTCCAAAGAAGCCTCCTCATATACCTACCCCTCCTTCATCTCCACCACTTGACCTGACAAACATTCCATCTCCACCTCCATCTTCCCCTCTACAAGTTTATCAACAACTCACTCCTCCGGAATCCCCTCATGAGACAATACTTCCTACACCTCCACAGTCTCCTCTTCCCCCACACCTATCCACCATTCCATCTTATAATATACCATCAGATACAATCATGCCATATGCCCCCACTCCATCTGTTATTCCTCCTCCCATTACATCCCCTTCCCCTTCCCCATTTGATCCATCTACTCTCATTTCTTTGCTCACACCTCTCATAAAATCTTTGATCCAAGAGGCCATTACACCTCTGGTGACCTCCATTAATTCCTTATCTGTCCAGCTCTCTCTTTTATCTACTGTCCCCTCTTCATCTAGGGGCCTGGCTCCAGGTATTCCTGAACCCAGGCAGGAGGAGATGCTCAGTGATGAAGTTGCAGCAGATGCAGATACAGCAGCAGCAGCAGCAGTCATAGTAGTTCCCTCTCCAGCAGATTCAGATTCAGATGAGGATACAACAATTTTAATTTTGACAGGGGGAGATGCTCAGGATACAAAAATTTTGACAGACTTTGATGCTGAGATGTCTGAGTTAATTCAATTTATGGATACTGACATTGATTTGGATGAGTCAGTTGCCCAAATAACTCCTGTTGGTGATTTCTATTTAAATCCCACAGTGATTTTATCAGTTTTGTTGAGAAGTTTTGACACTGTACATATGAAATTTTCTCCAGCAGATTTCTCTAAGCCATATTTGGCTATGGTACCATATACCTCTCCAGCTAGTCCAGCAGTTGCCAAGCAACTCTTTGATAATTTTGCTCTCTCTGCCTCTAGCTCAAAAGTCATTCTAGAAGATACGTCAGTGCCAGTGTCAGCACCAGATATTATCATGGATGACTCTCCAATGCCTACTCTAGATGAGCTTATTCAGGCAGACATTGAAGAAGAGAATAAGGCAGTAGCTGATAGCTCTGTCTCTTTTGTTTCTGAATCTTGTACAGACATTTCTTCTCTTGTTGCTGAAACCCTCATTCCTGAACCCTCTGCCCCTCCTCCAACAAAGGCTGTTGTTTCTGATAAAGATTTAAAAGCTTTGGATGCTTTATGTGATACCCCTCAGGATTCAGAGTCTGATGATGATGATGATTCAGATGAGGATGCAGCCAGTAAGAAAAAGAGATTGTTGGCAAAGAAGAGAAAGGATGCTCCTCCTCCAGCTCCCAAGCCAAATCCCACTGTAGACATTCCCTACTATATTCTGCACAATGTAACTCCATATAAAGGAATGCCAGCATGGATGTGGCTCTCCAAAAACCAGCAGAAAGATAGAAAGAGAAGCAGGAGATAATCCCCTCCTCCAGTACACAGATATAGGAAGGATCCTCCTCCTCCTCCTCCTCCAGCAGCTGGTGCCAGTGGCTCTAGCTCCCAGAGATCTGCCCCAATGCAATCTTATCAAAGACAGTCATGGAGATCTTCTAGAAGCAGCAAACAGAGGCCATCCTCCTCATGAAGTCAACAACCTAAGCAGCAGTAGTGACAACAAAGTTCTGAAGCTCATAAAGCTGATAGCCCAAAAAGACCTCCCTCTCCTCCAATTCCTTTTGAAGATCCAGAAACTTCTAATACTGTAAGAATGGCTAGGTACCAAGAATTGATTGGACTATCATTGATAAATAAAGCCAAAGCAGAAGGAAAAGAAATCTCTGGTCTTTCAACCATGTCAAAGTATAGAAAGGAAGAGCTGAAAAGGTTTGACAAAGGCAACAAACTGTTTAATGTTGATGATTATATGAAACTTCACCCAGAAGCAGTTGTCCCCAGGGCTACATCATTGAAAATTATTGGGGCAGCTGATATGACCATGACAGTGGCTCAAGCTCAAAATCCTAACAGAGAAATCATTTTCAAGAAGCCAGGAGAAAAGAAAGCAGAATACAAACCTCAGCAGAAGAAGCCAAAGAAGTAATTTTCTTGTTGTTTCATTTTCTGTCTGTTATTTGTTTTTAAACTATGCTATCTGTTAAACAAAGATGTGTGCATATATATTTGTTGCATGTGTTATAATTCTCTGCCAGATATATCTCTTTTCTTGCTTTGTTTTTCCGTTTTGAGTCTCAGTTAGTGACCTCACCCAAATAGGGGGATATTGTTGGATCCCTAGTTGATTTGGGCTAGGTTCACTGACTTAGGATGTGACCCGTCATGTATAGCCAGGGTAAATTTTGTGTCCTAGAGTCTAGGTTAAGTCCTTAGGCTCAACTGCAGATGGACCAGCTTTTATCAAGACCCTCAGAGACTCCAGACTCACAAGTTTTCAAGACTAAGTAAAGTGAGTTCGACGTTCATCGAACTCAGCTCGAAGAAAGGAGTTCTGCGCTCGACGATCGTGAGACAATTCTTAGTGCTGAGCTCGACGATCTGTGTTCTCTCTTCGACGAAGACTTAGTCTCTAGTTCAAGCTAAAGTCAGGACAACTTCAAATTTCTTCTAAGTCCAGCTTCAAGCTTCAGTCGACGAATTATATTCTGAGCTCGACGAACTTGGACCTCAAGTTCATAGCTTCTCAGGTCGACGAAGTAAGGTTCTTAGGTCGACGAATGCTAAACTCTACTCGACGATTTCTGGACTCAGAGAATTTGTGTCGACACTTAGGGTTTGTGTCGACACCAGACGATATGTGGAGACACCAGGATTTCAGTCGACACCAGCTTATGTCGACACTAGAGGATGTGTGTCGACACCAAGATCAATCTGTCGACACTAACTTATATCGACACAGCAGTTCAGCAGATGCAGGATATTTTTGTCTAAGTCGAGAACTATTCTCTGCTCGACGAATTTGATTCTCAGCTCGACGAATGAAGACTGTCTATCAGATGAATGAAGATTGTCTGGTCAATGAACTCTATCAAGCTCAGCTCGACGAACTCAAGCTCAGCTCGACGAACACAAGTTCAGCTCGACGAATTGTGTCCTTCGTTCGACGAATCCAGATTAGGTTTTCTTCAAGGTTCCCGACTTGTTTCTTGGTGCTGATTTCTGAACATTTAATGCCAGATCTTCTCGGAATGTTACCGTTAGAACGCGCATCGACTATGGACGATTACATGCCATTTTTCTTACGGGATAGTTAGGAAAGTCATTGATTGCTGATTCTTTCCAAGGCTGACTGTAATTACTGCTCGACATTCAAATGTTTGAATATTCCTCAGTCAGTCAGATATAGACAGAGACAGACACACAGTAAGAGAACAGAATCAAGCAGTGAAAGAGTTCAAGAATTACAGTACAAAAAACAATCTGATAGACACTCTGAAGTTGCAGAAGAACAAACATTCTCAAATCTAAAGTTCTTGACTGTAATCAGCCTTGACTATAGAACTTTCTCAAGAAGAAGAAGAACAACTAAATTCAATCAAGAGTCTTCTTCTCTCTATTCACAGGATAACTTCAAAGGACAACAATCAATCAATCTGTCAAAGAAGTTCCTGAAGCAGTTCTGGTCCAGGCATTCTAGGTCATTGAAGGCCTATCACCCTGAAGTAGTGCTCCAGCATTCCTGACCAACTTAAGATCTCAGGGGGAGCAAGAGCTGCTACAATAAATCTACAAGTCTTCTCTCTGACTGTTGACAGAGAAGACACTATCACCCTCTCTCCAATTTTTGTACAGGGTTTTAAATCCCTTCAAAATTATTCTGGTTGCAAGTCTCCTTCCAAAAGACTTGAGGGTTTGGTTTTTGAGCACCTTATCAAAAGCTCATTGGTGCCCAGGACACCTGATCAACTCATCCTGCAGTGGATTCCTACCTAGGGTGGTAGAAGAGTGGATGTACCCAGATTGGTTGGGGAACCACTATAGCTCCTTGTGTCTTCTGGTTGATTATTTTCTTTTATTTTCTGACTGTGGTCTGTGATTTCTCTGTGTTTAGATAGTTGTTGTGTTTACTTTATTTTATATTGCTTCCCTGTTCACTTAGGAATACAACAAAAGTTGTAAAAAGATTTTAGTAAGCACCATACTCTATTCACCTCCTCTCTAGAGTATATCAGATCTAACCTGCACTTTCACTTATCTTCACTCGAGTATATAAGCTTCATTTCTTCTGATTTTTTGTTAAGTCTAAAATTTACAGATTTCTTAATGAGCCTTGATTTGATTGGTCCACGTGTACCTCATTAAGATTTAATTATGAATGTTATCGCAGATCCTATACTTGTGTTCTTCTCGGGTTGGTGTTGGTCCTGTGTCGATTGAGTAACGCGACACAGTATACGGCCGTGTTCTGGATGACACGGGCATGTCAAGTTTGACACGGGCGTGTCGGGTGCCGGTGTTCTTTTCGGGACGCGTCGGTTTTGACGGCGATGGGGAACACGGCCCTGGACTCGGGCGTGTCACAGGCCGTGTTTGGCCCAGATTTTGGATTTCAGCTCCGGATCGTGGATGTCCGTTTCCTTATTTTGGGATCCGATGGCTGGGGGTTATTCCTGCTGAGATATACCCGGGTTTAGGGCTTTGAAAACCCCATTTCCCTTGGGTTATTCTCTTTCTAAAGTTTAGAGAGAGGGGAGAGCAAGGAAGAAGAAAGGAGGCTATATCCGGTCACCGGCGGACCTTCAGGGCTCCAAATCACAAGCCGACTTTGGATCTATAGAGGCGAGGAGATTGCGGTGCTTTTCATCCGCATAGATTTCCATTGCGCCAAGGA
The DNA here is from genome assembly GCA_039583875.1 of Platanthera guangdongensis. Taxonomy (NCBI): domain Eukaryota; kingdom Viridiplantae; phylum Streptophyta; class Magnoliopsida; order Asparagales; family Orchidaceae; genus Platanthera; species Platanthera guangdongensis. Next base: position 224,111,201 of record CM077151.1, on the reverse strand, counting down.
AAAATGCTAAGGTAACGATTCTCATCCTTGGACATGTGAAGTCCTCTTTTCTTTGCATAGGAAGCCCGCTCTCGCGAGCTTGCGGTGAGTTCGAGGCATTCCTTTGGGTAAACATGAATAGTTCACGTTGTGTACATGTAGAGTCTGTAATCGAGAACGGACATAGGCATGGTGTGTGAAGCCTACCCGGACAAGTTGGTCTTGATCGGTGATGTTGCATTGCATAAATGGCCGGAGAAGACTCCGTGCAGATGTTTATTTTTCGGGTTTTCTACGCGCTAGATTGCAACAGGGAGCCTTGGGGATTAACTCCAAGGTGCACCCGGAAAACTGGGCAGATGCGTGATTCTACCAGCATGGTGGCCTGGGAGCCGACTTTTACATAACTGGGTTATGTAAAGTGTGTATCGGATTGGTACTCGAGAAAGTTTGACCCGCGCATATGGCTTAAATTGTCATTGCGATGTGAGCAACGGGTTTGGCGGAACCGTACCCGCTCTATGTCGTTCGGTTGGAGCCATTGGCATAGATGGAGGGTCTTAGGCGGTCTATGGCTTAAAATGACGTGAGCAATGCCGAAAAGACAAAATGCTCGCAAGATTGGCCGTCCTAGTGGGGGTGGTGAGACCGAGACATCTATGGCTTAAATTGACATGACATTGACCAGTTCACCGAGAATGTGCGCTGAGAGCACGGGGTGTGTGGCCGTGCGTGACCATGCCTATGATGAAGTGTTTACCTATACTGCTTGGTTATGCTAATAAAGTGCAGGGAATGGAGCATCGCCGCCCCGAGTTTAGGGGCGGGATCATTATAATTTGGTCAACATAGCTGACCGTTGCTTTTGTTTGCCATCGTGCGGTGGATTGTTGCTTGTAGGTGCTGCGGAGCAGAGCGGTAAATAGCAGGCTAAATCCCAAGTTGCTGAGCCGGCCCTCGAAGGGCAAATTTTGAGTGCTTACTTGTTTTATTCATGTGTGACCGACCTGCGTGCCGTGGTATGGAAGACACATTTTATTTGAGTAAACAATTATAAGGCCATAAGGCCGTGTACTTGTGTATTGTACTTCATTCCTGTTGGGCTTTGTAGTGGACAATCATGTTATTTGTCTGGGTTCTTTATTTTGCAACTTTTAATAATTCCTTCCGCTAGAATGACTCTATGTAGGACGTTGATTATTAGTTGGATGGTTTCCATTGAGTAACCTCCCAGTCTGTCTGTGGTATATGACGTCGGGCCACGGCCGGACCTACTACTATATGCTATGCGACGGATAGGGGGTGTGACATTTGGTATCAGACTACTGGTTTTGGTCAGGCTTAATTGAATTCGTGGCCGAATTCTTTTAAGGGGTGGTGAGCATATGTGTGTGCGTCATCGTTATAACATCAAAAGAACCCATGAATGTCCACTTAGGAATGAAAATACACGTGTTTGAGGAACCTGCGTGTTCCTATAATTGCATTTTGCAATTTTGTTTGGTCGCTTAACGAGATTTTGTACAACTATAGGTGACCAGAAGTGGTGTAGGGCCGTCAGAACACCCAGTTTCTGAGGCTAGTAGCGCACCAAATGATGCTCCTGCAACACCTCCCTTGGCTGAAACCATACGATTGGTTGTCGAAGCAGTGTTTGCCATGATCAATGCGCGGCCTGCAAGACAAATGCAGCAGCCTGCTCCTACGATGGAGCAGGTAACTCTTCAATGGGATGAATCGAGAAGAGTGGAGTAGGTAGTGGTGGAACCTTTGGTGCTGAGGAGATCAACTGAAAGGCAGCTCAAGCATGTTATGTGCTTTAATACTCCTGTATTCTCGGGGTTGGGAACCCCATCTCAAGCTGAAGACTGGCTCTCTTGAGTGAAGAGAGTCCTAGAAGCTACTGAAATGGAGTGGCAGATGACCTCTATAGCTACATTCCTGTTAGACAGGGATGCGAGGCCGTGGTGGGAAGATTTAGAGCTGCATCTCTTGAGAGGAAGGCAACTTACGGATGTATCGATGGAGGAGTTCTCGAGACTGTTCTTGGCAAGGTACCTCCCTTCGGCGCAGAGGATAGCATTGGAGAATGAGTTCCAGAGGTTGGTGCAAGGAGAGAGTAGCGTGGATGATTATCTCCACGAGTTTACTCGATTGGGTCGGTACGCTAGCTCCACATTCGCGGATGAGGAGCGTAAGACGAACCGTTTCTATGAAGGTCTTAGAGTTGACTTGAGGCTACTGCTCTCGGGGCCGATGACGCAGGGCTTCTTGACCCCGGTCAACACTGCCCGGTCTTTGAAGAAGGACTTGAAGAATGTGCAAGCAAAGAAAAGCTCTGGTGATAAGAAGACTGAGTTCAAGGTGTCGACTACCTCAAAGTCTGGGTACCATAAGTTCTTTAAGAAGGCTAGGACTTCGGGTCCAGGTTCTTCTTCTGGTGCTTCTGGGGCGACTATGGGTCGAACCCCAGTCGTATGCTTTACTTGTGGAAAGCCGGGGCACTTTGCCCGTGACTGCTGGAGCGGATGTCCCAAGTGCGAGATTAAGCCGAGAGCAACATATGAAGAGAAGGGCAAGGCGGTGGAGTCAACCGCGTCCCATTATGGTCCGGATCAACCAAGAGTTTATAATCTTGGCCAACAGGAGGCCATTAAACAAGCAGATGTGGTGACAGGTACGGTTTAAATTTATAGCAAGATAATTTTTAAATACTTGTTATGCACGTGTTATCTTACCACTACTTATATAGGATTTATTTTGATTTGTGATAATCCGGCGAGAGCACACTTTGATATGGGAGCATCACGCTCCTTTTTGTCCGAAGGATTCATATCACGCATCGGAGTACCTTCTTCGATGACGAAGGACAAACTGGATGTGTTGTTGCCCAATGGGTGTTCGATGCACACGGATAGAATCTGTGGCATTAAGATTCGTATCGGGAGTCAAGAATTCAACTTGCAAGCGTCGTTGCTACCACTGGTGGAGTTCGATGTGATATTTGGCATGGACTGGCTCTCGGAGCAGCAAGCCTATATTGATTGCGATCGCAAGGAAGTCAAGTTGGGAACAGGTCGTGAGATGACTTTTACGGGCTTGAAAGGGTCGAGCAAGACTTTGATGTCTGCTCTTTAGGTGGTGAAGGCGGTTCATGCTGGAGCAGAGCTGTTTTTCACGCTAGTGGAGGTTGCAAAGCCTAAGCCTACGTTGGATAGTATTTCAGCGGTAGTTGTGTACCCTGATGTGTTCCCTGCCGATATTCCTAGAGCCCCGCCGCAACGGGAGATAGATTTCACGATTGAGCTAGTGCTAGGTGTGAAACCTATATCACGCTCTCCGTATCGACAAGCACCTAAGGAGATGGCGGAGCTGAAGGTACAACTTCAAGAGTTGTTGGAGCAGGGGTATGTGCATCCAAGTTCATCGCCTTGGAGCGCACCGGTCCTCTTTGTTAAGAAGAAGGACGGAAGCTTGAAACTTTGTATTGATTATTGGGAGTTGAACAAGCTAACGGAGAAGAACAAGTACCCGAACCCAAGGATTGATGATCTGTTCGATCAGTTAGTCGGGTAAACAGTGTACTCAAAGTTGGATCTCAAGTCTGGATATTATCAGTTGAGGATAAGGGAGAGTGATATCCCCAAAAACAGCATTTAGTACGAGATACGGGCATTATGAGTTTACGGTCATGCCGTTTGGGCTGACGAATGCGTCGTCGGTGTTCATGGATTTGATGAACAGGACTTTCAGGGAGTACCTAGACCACTTTGTGATCGTCTTCATCGTCGACATATTGGTGTACTCGTAGAGTGAGGAGGATCACTTCAAGCATTTGCATTTAGTGTTAGAGACGTTGAGGATGAATCAATTATATGCCAAGTTCTCCAAATGTGAGTTTTGGTTGTCCTCAGTGGCTTTCCTTGGTTACATAGTCAGCGGAGAGGGCATTGCAGTGGATCCGCTGAGGATTGTTGCGATAAGAGAGTGGCATGTGCTTTCTACGGTAGCGGATGTCCGGAGTTTTCTGGGGCTTGCCGGCTACTACAGGAACTTCGTAGAGAGCTTCTCGCGGATAGCATTACCCCTCACGACTTTGACAAGGAAAGAGCAGAAGTTCGTTTGGACGCTGGAGTACACACGAGCTTTTGATTATCTGAAGTGTCGGTTGACCACGGCGACAGTTCTGAGTTCGCCGAGTGGGACCGAAGGCTTTGAAATCTGTAGTGATGCTTCGGGTAGTGGCTTGGGTTGTGTGCAGCTGTAGCTTGGAATTGTGAGAGTGTATGGCTCGCGACAGCTGAAAGTACACGAGAGGAAATATCCGGTCTATGACTTGGAGTTAGTGGTCGTGATTTTTTCCTTGAAGCTGTGGAGGTACTACTTGTATGGACTGAAGGTCGATATCTATACCGACCATAAGGGCCTGAAATACTTGTTGGATCAGAAAGATCTAAACATGCGACAGAGGAGATGGATGGAGTTACTCGGGGACTACACGTTCAAGATCCATTATATGCCTGGGAAAGACAATGCGGTTGCTGACGTGGTGAGTCGCCGGGCCCCAGCTCAAGCCAATTATTTGTCGGTCCATGACGAGCGGTTGGCTCAGGAGTTGGAGGCATTGGAGATCTCTTGTATTGACAAGCAGTCAAGTGCTGAAGAGCTATTGAACTGGACTGAAGTTCAGTGTGACCTGACTGATCGGGTTCGGCAGGCTTTGGATATGGATGTCAGCAAGAAGCAAATCATGGTTGAGGCTCTGGATGGGTCAAATTCCCAATTTCTTGTTGTGGATGGATTGCTTTGGAAAGACGGTCGTCTGTGTGTCCCAAGCGTGGACAATTTGCGGGTGAAATTGTTGTATGAGGCGCATCTTACAAAGTACTTGATTCACCCGGGGAGCACGAAAATGTACCGCAACATGAAGAAATTGTTCTGGTGGCCAGGACTTAAGAAGGATGTGGCACTATACGTGGCGAAGTGTCAGACATGCACCTTGGTGAAGGCGGAATGCCAAAAGCTGGGAGGATTCTTGATATCCTTGCCTATTCCGGAGTGGAAGTTTGACGACATTACTATGGACTTTGTACACGGGCTGCCAAGGTCGCAAAAAGGGAACGATGCCATTTGGGTGGTCGTAGATCGTCTAACGAATGTTTCACACTTCATTCCGCATAGGAAGGATGATTCCGTGGAGAAACTGGCGAAGTTATATGTTGATAACATTGTACGGCTTCACGGTGTGCCCCGCAGCATCGTGAGTGACCGAGATGGGTGGTTCACGTCCAATGATTGGAGGTTGGTGCAGTAGATGTTGGGAACAAAACTGATTTTCAGCACAGCCTTTCATCCACAAACGGATGGGAAGACCGAGAGGGTCAATAGGACGATGGAAGACATGCTTTGCATGTGCATCCTGGATTTCAGAAAGTAGTGGGAAGACCACCTATACTTGGTGGAGTTCGCGTACAACAATAACTACCAGGCGAGTCTACAAATGGTGCCCTTCGAGGCTCTTTATGGTAGAAGATGTCGCACGCCGTTGTCTTGGTTGGAAACGGGTGAGTCAAAGTTATACAAGCGCCAAGAGGTGGAAGATGCTATATCATTGGTTCGAACGATTCGAGAGAGGTTGCTAATCGCTCAGGACCGCCAGACTAAGTAATATAATGCCAAGCATAGGAATGTGTTGTTCGCTGTTGGCGATGGGTGTACTTGAAGATTAAGCCATTCAAGGGTGTCTCGCGGGTGCGGCGATTGAAGCAGCTAAGCCCGAGGTACCTTGGACCGTTTGAGGTTCTGGAGCGGATTGGTGAAGCAGCTTATCGTTTGAGGCTATCAATGGAGCTTAGTGGTCTACACGATGTATTCCACATATCGGTGCTGCGGAAGGCGGTGATAGAGCCTTCGCAAGTGATTGCAATCAATCAAGTGCCGGTCGACAATGGGTTGACGACAAAGGTCGAGACCGTTCGAATTAAGGACTCAGAATTCAAGCGGTTACGCAACAAAGAGATCTGGATGGTCAAGGTCCGTTGGGATAATTGTGGTCGGGAAGAGCTCTCTTGGTAGCAAGAGCAGACCATGCTTGAGGAGTACCCGGAGTTGTTCCACTCAGGTACCATTTTAGTTTTGTGCTTTATTTCCCTTATTGTAATTTTGGGGCAAAATTCTTTTAAGAGGGATAGAGTTGTAACAACCCGAAACTCGAAAGAGCGACGGGTGGCGTTTCGAGCCAAGTTTGGACACAGGCGTGTCGTTCTCGGGTCGAAGATCTGGCCGAGAGGTCGGCGAATTTTGGAGTCGACGATCGTCGAGCACCGAACACGGCCTGGGACACGGACGTGTCACAGGCCGTGTCCTTCATGGGTTAAAGTCGGGCTGTGGCATGGTTGATACACGAGGTCGGCACACGGGCCGTGTCAGGTCAAAACGGGCATGTCAAATGAGACACGGGCGTGTCCAAGACACGTTCTTCTCGGGTTGGTGTTGGTCCTGTGTCGATGGAGTAATACGGCACAGTACATGGCCGTGTTATGGATGACACGGGCGTGTGAAGTTTGACATGGGCATGTCGGGTGCCTGTGTTCTTTTCGGGACGCGTCAGTTTCGACAACGAATGGGGAATACGGCCCTGGACATGGGCGTGTCACAGGCCGTGTTCGACCCAGATTTTGGATTTCAACTCCGGATCGTGGCCGTCCGTTTCCTTATTTTGGGATCTGACTGCTGGGGGTTGTTCCTGCTGATATATACCCGGGTTTAGGTCATTGAAAACCCCATTTAACTTGGGTTATTCTATTTCTAAAGTTTAGAGAGAGGGGAGAGCAAGGAAGAAGAAAGGAGGCTGGATCCGGTCAGCGACGGAGCTTCGGGGCTCCAAATCGCAAGCCGACTTCGGATCTACAGAGGCGAGGAGATTGCGGTGCTTTTCATCCGCATAGATTTCCATGGTGCAAAGGAAAAATACTAGGGTAACGATTCTCATCCTAGGACATGTGAAGTTCTCTTTTCTTTGCATAGGAAGCCCGCTCTCACGAGTTTGCGGTGAGTTCGAGGCGTTCCTTCGGGTAGACAAGAATAGTCCCCATTGTGTACATACAGAGTTCGTAATCGAGAACAGACATATGCATGGTGTGTGAAGCCTACCCGGACAAGTTGGTCTGGATCGGTGATGTTGCATTGCATAAATGGTCGGAGAAGACTCCGTGCGGATGTTTGTTTTTTGGGTTTTATAAACGGTAGATTGCAACAGGGAGCCTTGGGGATTAACTCCAAGGTGCACCCGAAAAACTGGGCAAATGCGTGATTCTGCCAGCATGGTGGCCTGGGAGCTAACTTGTACATAACTGGGTTATGTAAAGTGTGTATCAGATTGGGACTTGGGAAAGTTTGACCCGCGCATATGTCTTAAATTGTCGTTGCGATGTGAGCAACGGGTTATGTGGAACCGTACCCGTTCTATGTCGTTCGGTTGGAGCCGTTGGCATAGATGGAGGGTCTTAGGCAGTCTATGGCTTAAAATGACATGACCAATGCCTGAAAGACAAAATGCTCGCAAGATTGGCCGTCCTAGTGGCGGTGGTGAGACCGAGACGTCTATGGCTTAAATTGACGTGACGTTGACCGGTTCACCAAGAATGTGCCCTGAGAGCACAGGGTGTGTAGCTGTGCGTGCCCACTCCTGTGATGAAGTGTTTATCTATACTGCTTGGTTATGCTAATAAAGTGCAGGGAATGGGGCATCGTTGCCCCGAGTATAGGGGCGGGATAGTTATAATTTGGTCAGCATAGTTGACTGTTGCTTTTGTTTTCCACCGTGCGGTGGATTGTTGCTTGCAGGTGCTGCGGAGCCGAGCGGTAAATAGAGGGCTAGAGCCCAAGTGGCTGAGCCGGCCCTCGAAGGCCAAATTTTGAGTGTTTACTTGTTTTATTCATGTGTGATTGGCCTGCGTGACGTGGTATGGAAGACACATTTTGTTTGAGTAAATAATTGTAAGGCCATAAGGTCGTGTACTTGTGTATTGTACTTCATTACTGTTGGGCTTTGTAGTGGACAATCATGCTATTTGTCTGGGTTCTTTATTTTGCAACTTTTAATAATTGCTTCTGCTAGAATGACTCTGTGTAGGACGTTGATTATTAGTTGGATGGTTTCCATTGAGTAACCTCCCAGTCTGTCTGTGGTATATGGCGTCGGGCCCCGGCAGGACCTACTGCTATATGCTATGCAACGGATAGGGGGTGTTACATTATCTGTAAGGAGTAAGATGTGAGATCTTCTCTGAGCACAAGATCCTCAAGTATACGGTTGATCCAGGAGCGAATGCGGGAAGCGCAGAACCGGCAGGTTAAGTACTATGATGCGCGACACCGACCGGTCGAGTTCAGCGTGGGGTAAATTATGTTTCTGAAAGTAAGCCCATGCATGTTGTCTCCCGGTTGAGAAAGAAGAAAAAGTTAGATCCCCGCTTCTTGGGCCCCTATCCGGTGATAGAGTGTGTTGGCCCCGTCACCTATCGTTTAGCCTTGCCCCCAGAGTTGGGGAATCTTCACGATGTGTTTCATGTCTCTTCCTTGAGACGAGTCCTCCGGCAATCAGAGCAGCACCTTCCTACCCCACCGGCTCAACTACAGTCAGATAGATCCGCCCAGTTCAAACCCGTCAGACTAGTAGATTACAAGGTGAATACGCTACGTAACAAAACCATTCTGATGGTTAAGGTGCTATGGTTAAACTGCGGATGAGAGGAGTTCACCTGGGAACCTAAAGCACTCCTCCGAGAAAAGCACCCAGAGCTCTTTCCCCACATCAGTTACTTTTTCCCCTACTTCAAGCAAATTTTTAGGGACAAAAATCCTATTATTTTTATTGGATTGTAATATCCAGACTTTTATTGGGCCACCAGAACCCTAGTGGGCCCAATAAAAGAGGCCCGGACTCTACCCATAACCCGATGGGAGATAATATTAAGCTTGAAATAAAGCTAGAGAACTCTGAATTGAGTTCTGTCAGTCTCTATGACCTCGTATAGTCAATACGAGTGCATCAGAACTCGTTCAGTTGGACCCCGAGGCCATATAGTGAATGTGATCATTCCTCGTAAATCAGAACGAGAGCAGATTTTGGATATCAACCTAGAGAATTCTGAATTGAGTTCTGTCAATTCCTGTGACCTCATATAACCTAAACAGGTTCATCGGAACCCTTCACATCACAATCCGAGGTCTAACGACAGTTTTACACACTTCGACCATTTTTGCGGGCTGCGACGCGCAAATTTTGGACTTTCGCCAAACGGACTCCGATTCAACCCCAGTCAGTGGCATTGGACTCGTGTGGTCAATACGAAGTTAATGGAAGTCGTCCCAGTCAATTTCGACGACAATTGGTCAACCCATGGTCAAATCAAGCATAGTCATGCACCGAAAAGCATGCGCAAACCAATTATGACACGACACCCGAACTTTGACCCGTCCCCAATGACTTGGACCCACTTTGACTTTAACCAGTAAGGGGGACCCACCCTAGGGTTGATTTGGTCAAATCCCACTAAAAATCCACTTTTTGAATTTTTCTCCAAGTAGGGGCCCACCTCCTCTCCAAGGAAGGATGACACATGCCCCCCTCACTCTTCTTGGGCCCCCAACTAGCAAGCCTCTCTAGGATAGGTGGAGGCCCACCCTATCCCCCTCTCCTCACTTTCCCCTTCTCCCTTTCCCACCCATAAGTCCCAAGCGCATGAGGGTTTCTTCCTTTTTCCCCACATGGGGGAAAATATGGGACATTGAGCTGTCCTTGGACAGCTGGAGGGTGGGGATTAATCCCTCCCTAAGGAGAGATTAATACCACCTTGCCAAAGGGAGGCGAGCTCCCCCTCACCAACCCTATAAAAGGCCACCCCACCCCCTCTCCTTCCCCTAAGCCTCAGAGCACCTCCTTCCCCCTGCCCAACCCCCTGTCGGAGCTCAGGTGGTCGGAAAAAGCCAAGCCGAGGCCTCCCTTCCCCTCCACCACCACCACCAAGGCATGGCCGACCAGGGAGGCCCCTCCCGAGCCCACCGGACCAAGGTGGAACCTTCTCTCCCTCCCCCTCCCCATTCTTGACGTGATGTATGGCGCTCCCGGCAGCGGGAGCGCCGCCGAAGCCACACAGCCTAGTTCCAGGCCGAGTGGTGCCCAAGGAGGAAGAATCCTCCCCCAATGCCGGTGGTGGTGCTGGGGGAGGGTTATACCACTGGGGTCGGTGGTCCCCAGCTGTGAAAAGCGGCGGTGATACCGTAAAACGTAGTTCCGGCGACATCCGCAAAAACAGATAACTTCTCTGTTTAAGACCGGCGGCTGCGGCCAGCGGCGCATGGCCGCCGGACCACCGCCAGCGAGAAGCCCGACCCCCGGCGCGTCGGCCTCGGGTGGACTAGTAGGCGGCAGTCTGCCCGAAGAGCGGGGGTGGCGCCGGGAGCAGGGCCACCGCCACCCCGAGCTCTCGGGATGGTTAATTCCGGCGGCGCCAAGCCGCCGGACCAACGCCCAGAGGATCGCCGGCCCCCGGCGAGTTGATTAGGGCCGATGCAGGCGTCTGTAGCGACTTGCTGGCGGTGATGGAGGCTGCTCATCCCCTGCACCGCCAGCGAGGAGCAGTAGCCGCCCGATCTGGTGATGAAGATCGGGCGGCTGGGATTATCTTAATCCCCGCACCGCCTCCGTTTCTGTGCCCACCAAAGCGGATCGGTGGCTGATCCGTTGTGGGGAAATGCTGGCCAATTTCCGTCCTGCGGCTCAATTTCAGCCGCAGGATCCCTGTGATATGCTAAATGCAGACCACTTTTTATTTCAGAAATTTCTAGAAATTTTTGGTCCAAAGCTATGCCCCTCGGGGAAAAGTGACCAACCTTAAAAATGTTTCCCATGATGAGGGCTACCTCCACAAAAATTTTGAGAATTTTTGGATTTTATTTAGTATTTTAAAAGCCAAAATAAAATTTGTTTGGCTAAATTAAATGCCCAAAACAGCTTGAAAACTTATAAAAAAATTACTAGGCTCATTTTAGGCCCTCCCAAGGGTTGTATCAAAATTTGGGGTCATGGGGGGATAAGTTTGGTATTTTTCCTAAAATATTGAAGCTTAGGGTCACGCAGAATCCTTTTTCCGCTCGATTTCCCTAAAAGACGAAAATTGGAGTGTGCGACCACTCCTTATAATCAAACAAGTACTTTAAACTATTTTATCAATGAGAGCGGCCGAGGCAAGCGACTAAGCTCCGGGATTTCCAAGATTTCGTCAAGCGCCTCAACTCTCTGATGAATAGGGCACGCTCAGAAGATGATACTACGAGTGATGGTTTGAAGTTGTCCCCGACGACTAATAAGAATGTAACTTCTATCCAACCCTTGGTCTAATTAAGCCGTAATAAATATGGCGCAACCAAATTAATTGGATCTTAATAGTTATTGTAACCCAACCAAATCTCTTTTAAATCTCGATGGAATTGAAGCCTCCTGAATAGGAGTGATTAGACTACTAACCATTATCTTTGTGTTTTCTCCAGTCTCGTACTGGTCAAGCTTATTTTAGTACTTTCAATTCAGTACTACTACAGTCTCGTACTGGTCAAGCTTATTTTAGTACTTTCAATTTAGTACTACTCCAGTCTCGTACTGGTCAAGCTTATTTTAGTACTTTCAATTCAGTACTACTCCAGTCTCGTACTGGTCAAGCTTATTTTAGTACTTTCAATTCAGTACTACTCTAGTCTCGTACTAGTCAAGCTTATTTCAGTACTTTCTATTCATTGCAACTCTAGTCTCGTACTGGTCAAGCTTATTTCGGTACTTTCTATTCAGTACTACTCCAGTCTTGTACTGGTCACATTTCATTCCAGCATATTAAATAAGCAGCATAAGCACCACAGTTGTCCTCGTTGTAATTTACTATTATAATCTCGGGTCCTACTCTAATGAGCAGTCATCGAGCCTTAGTTGGGATAACCGGAGTCGAAATAGTCCTCCAGGTCTAGCCCCAAATAATGCGCTCCCACGCTCCTTATCGAAAGTAGAGCTGAGTGCCAACGCCCGTAGTCTAAAGCCTAGTAGGGCAGGCCGACGTAGACCCGATGTATATATTGTTTGCCTTTTGTTTGATTGTTTGTAAATTGCTTATGGTGAAATAGTGGCGGGTCAGTCCATCTCGCAGACCGTTCGTACCGGTGCAAGAAGGTCGACGACTCAAGGCGACAGGTAGATGAGTACCATGGTTGACCGGCCCTTATATTATTCTCTGTCGGTTTTTCCTCCGCTAATCAGCCAAAACTATTCACCGAATGTCGCTCACATCCAAGAGTACACAAGGTTGTATGTTAGGGCCTGGGGTTGTGTGGTACGATCACCCCCAGAAGTGGCAGGACTGGTCACTGTCACCGATGACCATATCGGTGAGGCCCGCGGGGCTTGCTACCCTGCTTCAACAGAAGCGGTCCAAGCTCTGTCGACATAGGGTTTGTGTGTGTGGCTATGAATGCCTGCGGTGTGTGCGCGTCTATGAATGCCTGCGGTGTGTCCGCGGCTATGAATGCCTGTGATGTGTGCGCAGTTGTGAATGCCTGCGATAGAATTTAGGATATGAACACCTGATGTGCTGACGAGCTAGTGGAGCCTTATTATAACTCGTTTATATTACTGCTGCTTTTCTTTCCAGTTACATTTTCCTGCACTTTTTATAATTGCTCCTAGTTGTACATATATGAAATGTTGTGCTAAACCTCTCTTGCTTCGGCTATTTACTTCTGTCGGGTGGGTGTGTGCTCGTCCCTAGGATATGGATCAAGGGAGGAGATTTGTTTCCACTTAGCTCTGTGACTAACAGTTATTTGATTAACCATTCACAGGAAATGGAGCGTCGCAGTGACTCACTGTCGCAGGAGACTACGCCAGTGGCTAGGACTACTCGAGTAGATGCACCCCCGCCATCTCCAGAGTTTAGAGACATGAGTACCGCCGAGCAGTGTAGAGAGAGAGAGAGAGAGTATGAGTGATATATGTTGAACATGTATAGCCCACAGGCTTATAAAAGAACTTAGGCTTTTGGCCTAGAACCTCTGTGATATTGATATGTTATATATATATTTGCAATGGTTTCTTTGTTAATCCTTCCGCTATACTTTGATGGGTTGTGAATGTTATGATTCGAGCCGAGCAAGGCGGCCATCTAGTGCATGGATAGGGTGGATCGTTTCCCCTAAGAGCACTGGGTGGACGTCTTGGGCCAGTAGTACCCATCCGGCCCGACCCGAGCAAAAGGTTGGGGGGGGGGGGGGGCACTACACGCAGCCTTCTCACAAATTCCCAAATAGTCCAGGTGCGCATGACCATTGGACCTGTAGCGCACGTCCACTGGTCATGAGCCACTGATCGTGCTCGCTACTCCCCGTTTTTCCAAGTTCTGTCTGGGGCATACGCACGAGCATGGGACCTATAACGCACGACCACCGGTCGTGTGCCACTGCTCGTGCGCGCTATACTAGCTTTTTCTTGAGTTCTGTCTGTTCTAATCGCACGATCATGGGATCTAGTGCGCACGATCACTGGTCGTGCGCCACTTGTTGGATCCCTAATTTAATTTGGGCTAGGTTCACTAACTTAGAATGATGTGACCCAATATGTATAGTCAGGGTCAAAGTTGTGTCCTAGAGTCTAGGCCAAGTCCTCAGTAACAACATTACATGGACAAGCCATCATCAGACAGCTAGAGACTCAAGACATAGAGTTTTCCTAAAGATTCAGAGTTTTCTCAAGAGGCCAAGTAAAATGAGTTCGACGTTCGTCGAACTCAGGTCGACGATAGTCGTTCTCAGCTTGACGATTTTAGAGATATTTTCTCTGAGCTGAGCTCGACGAACTTCAGTCATAGGTCGACGATCCTTGGACACCACCTTCAGCAATCTAAGTCCAGACTATTCTCTAGACTCAGGTCGACGAACCTAGTTCTCAGGTCGACGAACTTCATTATTTACTTCACGATATCTGGACTTCCACTTCAACTCTATTTCCAGAGGTTCATCAATTATTCTCTAAGTCCAGAATCATTTTCAGCTCGACAAGTTTAAGGTTCTCCAGACTTAGCTCGACGAACACCATTCTTTGGTCGACGAATCTTTAGACTACTACAACATTCTGTTGAGACTATGTTATCTAGTCTCAGGTCGACAAACTCAGTTCTCTGCCCGACGAATTCTGGAACCAGAAGACTTTTGTCGACACTTAGAGCATATGTCGACACTAACTAAGTCGACATTAGAAGCACTTGTGTCGACATCTAGATCATCAGTCGACATTGAGGAAAGGTTATGTCGACACCACACAGAATACTTGTGTCGACACACAAGATATCAGTCAACACACAGAATATTTGACAACTCTAAAATAGTTGCTAACTCCAGTCGACAAACATATTTACCAGCTCGACGAATAGGCAAAGATCAAACGAGAGCAGTTCAGTTTCTAGCTCGACGATCATGGAACTCAGCTCGACGAACAGAAGACGTCTGGTCGATGAATACAACATCACATCTCGACGAACTGTGGACTCAGTTCGACGAATTCCGCCAACTGTTCGACGATTCCAAACTTAGTTATTTCCGGCCTTCTGTCCCCACTCTAATGCGATAATTCATGAGTAATTAATACTATAACATTCTCTGAATGTATCCGTTAGAAGGAGAATTAATTATGGTCTTCTCCGGGATTATTGCTTGCCGTTTTTCCACGGGACAATTGGGGAAATAAATCAATGTCGATTATTCTCAAGGCTGTCAGCATTAATTGCAGATGCATTAAAATTTTCAAAACACGGAGAAGAAGTGAATAACAAACACACAGACATACAGACTGACAGAGATAATCAAGCATTATTGAGAAAGAAAAACACAAAGCATAGTTCACTGAGAAGGACATAGAGATTACAGAAAAAGATTCAATCTTGGATAATCTGCTCTGTTAAAGAAGAAGCATTCTCTGATACACAAAAGTTCTTGACCAGAAGCTCATCAACACTTGAAGAAGAAGAACAATACCTATATCAATAGTCTTCTTTTTTCAAGTACTCCAGGACACTTCAAAATGACAACTTCAGTTCAATCTGTTAAAGAAGTTCCTGAAGACTATTGCTGGTCAAGGATTCAGTTTGAAGACCTATCACCCTGAAGCTTAGCTCATTTGTTTTTCCCTGATTCATTCTACATCTCAGGGGGATCTTTAAGCTTTAATCAATTCCACAGTCTTCTTAGTTGTATATTGAGAAAGAGAAGACAAACTCATCTCTCACCACCTCTGTAAAGGTTTATCATCTCCCTTCAAAAGTGATTCCTTGGTTGCAAGTCTCCTGATCAAAAGTCTTGGGTTCATTTTTGAGCACCTGATCAAAAGCTCATTGGTGTCAGGCACCTGATCAAAAACCTGAGTGGATTCCTACCAAGGGTGGTAGACGAGTAGATGTACCCAGGTTGGGAAACCACTATAAAATTATTGTGTCATCTGGTTGCATCATTTTCTTGTGTTCTTGCCGTGCTTGTGCTTTAGGTTTATTACTTGGTAGTTTATTAATTCTACACTTTTACTTTACAGCCAAAGTTGTAATAACTCTTAATAATTTTTAAGCATACTCTATTCACCCCCCTCTAGAGTATTTCAGATTTAACTCTCACTTTCAATTGGTATCAGAGGAGGTTCCTTTGGTTGTACAAGTTAAATCTTGAACCAAAAGATCCTTTGTTAGATCTACACATCACTTTATTTTCATTTAAATTATAAAAACAACATGACACAGAACAAGGATTATGCAAGCACTAGATCTCCAGTTTGCAACCTTAATAGGTTTGCCATCTAGAATGCAAGAATTATGTTATACATGAATTCCATTGATGAAGACATCTACAATTCAATTTTGACAGGTCCCCCACAGGCATCTGCATCTACAACATCCTCCAGCAACAATGTAGTCCCACCACCTGAGTGGACTGAAGCCCAAAAGAAAGCAAAGATTACTGATGCTAAAGTTATGAATATCCTGGCACAAACTATGTTAGATGATATTTTCCAGAAGGTTGCTGAGTACACCTCAGCGAAAGCCATTTGGGACTCTCTAAACCAAATGGTGGATGGATCAGCAGATAAGAGAAAGGATAAGAGATCAAATCTCATATCCCTATATGAGAACTTCAAGAAGGTGGAAGCTGAGACAGTTTCTGATATGTACAATAGGTTAAGCACAATTATCAATGAGCTAAAAACCTTGGATAAGAACATCACTCTTACTGAAGTGAATGACAAGATCCTGATGTGCTTCCCAAGCTCACAGGATACAAGAATCTGGCCCATCAAGGAGACCAGATGCCTGATTGAGATTTCAACTGAATCTCTATTAGCTAAAATGAAGTCATATGAGCAGCTGATAAAGACCAGGGAGGAAGTTGAACAAAGAACACCTCCAGCAACCAGAAGAGAACAAAGCATTGCTTTCAAAGCCACTGAAGAGACAGAGACTGCAACATCAAATGAAGAGCTTATGAGTCTCTTTGCTAAGAGATTTTTCAAGATGGCCAGAAAGGATTTCAGGAGAAAGTCAGCAAGAAAAGATGACAAGCCAAAATATGACAAGACACCAACCAAAGAAGTTGTGTGTTATGGATGCAGAAAGCCTGGGCATTTCCTCTCTGAATGTCCAGAAAACCAGAAGAAAGAGAAGAGAAGAGAGAGGGAAACCAGAAGACAGCACACCAGCAAAACCTCTTCCAGCAAGCACAAGAAGAACGAAAAGGGATTTGTGGCTATGACCTGTAGTGAGACAGAAGATGAGTCAACATCTTCAAGCTCCAGTGAAGATGAGAAAGAAGAAAGTGCAAAGGAGGTTTGCCTCATGGCAATTGATGCCTCCAGAAGTCATTCAAAAGAAGAAGAATCTGAAGATGAAGGAGTGTTTGAATCAGAGGCAGATCAGGTAATGTCCTCTTTTGACTACAGCTCTGAAACATTTAAATCTGATTTCAAATTAATGTGCATAGATTTGATTAACTCTGAAAAAGAAATTAAAACTCTTAAAGAAAAACTAGGAAACTTAGAGGATGTTCAATCTAAAAACATTTGGTTAAAAGATGAATTAACCTTAGCAAATGAAAAGATAATTTCATTAAAAACTGAGCTTTGTGAGGCCAAACAACTTGAGGAAACTCTCAATGGTAGAAGCCTCAAGCTGATAGATATCACAAGTACTGTTAATGCCAGACTTAGTGTCAAGCAAGTCTTGGGTGCTCCATCAGGTTTACCCCCCATTCTCAGGAAGAACATTTTATCAATTCCAATAAAATTTATATCTGCTAAAGGCAAATAAAAGGTAAATTACAAACAAACAGTAGAAAAGATCTCTAAGACAATAGGACAGAAAACCAAAAACCAGAAAACACCTAATAAAAACAAAGTTCAGCAATTTTCGTCGAACCCAGATCGACGAAATGAGGCCAGTTCGTCGAACCCAGATCGACGAACTCTGAACGCAAACTATAGTTATATTTATTCATCTAACTGCGATCGATGAACTCTGTATGGATTGTCGAGCAGAAGTCAATGAACGTGGGGCACAGAGAATAAACATGTTCATTCTCTGGGAAGAGATCGACGATCTCAACCCAATTCGTCGAACTCTGGTCGACAAACTTACAGCAATTCGTCAAACCCAGGAAGACTTAATCAAAACTATAATTCTAAGAGCAACTTAAATACTTCTAAGAAACCATTTAATCCACTAGCTGACTGGATCATACCACCTAGGAGATATCACCCTCTAGGATATAAATCCCAACCTAAATTCTCTATTATTTCCAGCTTCTCTTATCAGCAATACAAAGGACCCAAGGTAACCTGGGTCAAAAACCATTAACTGTTTTCTATTGCAGGTGAAGAGTTGTCCAGGGGAAAATCAAACTTGTTACCTGGACAGTGGCTGCTCCAAACACATGACTGGCAGCAAGGACATCTTAACCAACTACAAGTCCAAGCTGGGGCCAAAGGTTATATTTAGTGACTCCAAATGTGGTGAGTCAGAAGGATTTGGAGAAGTGAGAATAGGAGCTGTCACATTCAAAAATGTGACATATGTAAGTGTACTCAAGCATAACCTAATCTCCATAAGTCAGTTATGTGATGATGGTTATCATGTATACTTTAACCCATCCACTTGTTCTATTATTGATAAAAATAACCAAACAGTTTTAACTGAAAGTAGACAAGGCAACATATACTTAGTAAATTTTCTTTCTGCCAAAACTGATATCTGTTTACTTAACTTAACTAGTAATCAGAATGACTTATGACACAAAAGACTAGGTCATGTAAATATGAAAAACATTGCTAGGCTATCTAAGCATAAACTTGTTAGAGGTCTACCTTCTGGTCCCTACAAGCAGGAAGGTCTCTGCAGGGCTTGTGAATTAGGCAAGAAAACTAAAACTAGTTTTAAATCTGTTAATAAGAGTGATTCACCTAGGATTTTGTACTTGCTACATTTGGATCTCTTTGGACCCATTGCTGTATAAAGCCTAGGAGGGAAATCCTACACTTTGGTTATAGTGGATGACTTCTCCAGGTTCAGTTGGGTATTCTTTCTGAGATCAAAGTCAGATACATTTAAGGTTCTTACAAATTTCCTCAGGACCATACAGATTGAGTTCTCTACTCATGTTGCATTGATCAGAAGTGATCATGGCATAAAGTTTGAGTCTCTTCTTATGCATGAGTTCTGTGAGAAGGAAGGTATCAGGCATTGCTTCTCAGCTCCTAGAACTCCCAAACAAAATGGGGTAGCTGAAAGGAAAAATAGGACACTCATTGAAGCTGCAGGTACATTGCTTGCACATGCTTACATGCCCCTAACCTTTTGGACAGAGGCTGTAAGCACAGCAAATTATGTCCTGAATAGGAGCTTAATTCACAAACTAAAGAACAGTACTCCCTATGAATTGCTCAAAGGGAAGAAACCTAAAATAAACTATTTTAAAGTATTTGGTTGTACCTGTTATATACACAATAATAACAAGAAATATATTAGAAAGTTTGAGGATAAGGTTGAAGAGGGATTTTTTCTAGGATACTCCCAAGTAAGCAAGTTCTATAGGGTTTTTAATAAATTAACATTAAAAATTGAGGAGTCTATTCATGTTTCATTTGATGAGACTAACATGTATTGCAAGGAGAAAGAAGTTTCTACCATTAGCAACTTGCAGGTACCCCATTTGTGTGAGACCTTGGATGGACTAAACCTCACCCAAGAGGTGCCAACTCATCCCTCTCCACAAGCCATTGAAGAAAGTGAAGAAGAAGAAGTTGAAGAAAATGAATCTCTACCAACAGCAAAGAGAATTCCACAGGAGGAATTAATTCCAAATGTTATTGCACAACCAACTCCACCCACTGATTTTGTCACACTTAGGGATCACCCCAGATCTCAAGTAATTGGAGACATATCAGCAGGTGTACAGACAAGGCATCAACTCATCCAAGATTTGATGCATGCCTATTTTCTCTCTTAGGTTGAACCTCTATCCATTCATGATGCTGAGCAGGATCCCCACTGGATCCTTGCAATGCAGGAGGAACTAAATCAATTTGAGAGATGTAGAGTTTGGGATTTGGTTTCAAGACCCCAAAACTACCCAGTTATTGGAAACAAATGGGTTTATAGAAACAAGCTGGATGACCAAGGATTCATTGTGAGAAACAAGGTTAGGCTTGTTGCTTAAGGATATAGGCAAGAAGAAGGAATTGATTATGATCAAACCTTTGCACCTGTTGCAAGGTTGGAAGCTATAAGAATATTCCTTGCCTATGCAGTATACAAGAGGTTCAAGGTCTTCCAAATGGATGTGATGAGTGCTTTTCCAAATGGAGTGCTACAAGAAGAGGTTTATGTAGAACAACCTCCAAGTTTTGTTTCTCCAACTTACCCCTCTCATGTTTTTAAATTGCATAAGGCCCTTTATGGTCTAAAGCAAGCTCCAAGAGCTTGGTATGAGAACTTAGCTAGTTTTCTATTAGAGCATAAATTTACAAGAGGAACTGTAGAAAAAACTCTTTTCACTAGACATCATAAGGACCAAATCTTATTAGTACAAATTTATATGGATGATATTATATTTGGCTCTACAGATTCCAAATTATGCAAGAGGTTTTCTGACCTCATGCATTCCAGATTTGAAATGAGTAGCGTGGGTGAGCTTTCCTACTTCCTTGGTCTCCAAGTGAAGCAGGTCTCTGATGGCATCTTCATCTCTCAAGCAAAATATGCTAAATAACTTCTAAAGAAGTTTGGGATGGATGATGCCTCAGCAAAGAAAACTCCCATGGCTACTAATGTTATTGTGGACTCTGATGTACCAGGGAAACTTGTGGATCAGAAACTTTATAGGGGCATTGCTGAGTCCCTATTATACCTCACAGCAAGTAGACCAGATATTATGTTTGCCACATATCTTTGTGCTAGGTTCCAGGTGAACCATAAAGAATCTCATCTAATTTTACTAAAAAGGATCTTGAGATATATAAAGAGTTATCCTAATCTAGGCCTATGGTATCCTGCTGAATCAGAATTTGAGTTAACTGGATACTCTGATGCTGATTTTGCTGGATGTAGGGCAGATGGAAAAAGTGCTTCAGGGACTTGCCAGTTCCTAGGTATGAGATTAGTATCTTTTTTTTGTAAAAAAGCAAACATCAGTGTCAACGTCAACTGCTAAAGCAGAATATATTGCAGCAGCCAGTTGTTGCTCACAGATGCTTTGGATACAAAATCAGCTACTAGATTATGAGTTCAACTTAAATAATTCAACCCTACTCAGTGATAATATTAGTGTTATAGCCATAACCCAGAATCCAGTTCACCATAGTAGGACAAAACATATTGATATAAGACATCATTTCATTAGGGAGTGTGTAGACAAAAATAAAATCAAGTTTGTCTATATCTATACTGATTTACAAAGGGCTGATATATTCAACAAATCTCTGGATAACAGAAACCATATGTTCTTTGTAAATCAACTTGGAATCATCAATGGGGAAGACTTTATTTAATCTCTGTCTGCACTCGACGAACTTCCCAAAGTTCGTCGAACGGAGTTCGACGAACCGTGGCAAGTTTGAGAGACATTCGTCGAACGGAGCTCGACGAACTCTCTATGAGTGAAACAATATTCGTCGAACGGAGTTCGACGAACTTGCTTCAGAAGATATTCGTCGAACGGAGTTCGACGAACTGTCTTTAATTCTTCTGGATAAGATCGACGAATTATTTCATTCAAAATTACTTCGTCGACCTCAGTTCGAAGAATCATTTTTATTATCGTGGAACGGAGTCTGTCAATTCATATTCTTGAAAACCCTATATTTAGGTTTTCTTCGACCTCTGTCCCACGCTTTCTGTTCCTTTGCACTTGATGTCCACTTTTGTTTCTCTCTTGCAGGTGATTCCATGGCGATTCAGGCAAGCATTCTCACAGGCATGAAGTTAGATACCTGTTTTGATGTGGATTTTGATTCATTTCAACACTATGATCCCATCTTCCTCTACATTCTGGAACTCCTTGAAGAACAAGAACTCAAAACCGTGATGACTAGAAGAATCAAATTACACAGCACTGAAATCAGAGAATGGGTCTATACCCTATCGCCAACAGGGGAGAATACAATGACAGGCACTATTACGGGTAACTCCGTCTCCTTAACTCCCGCAATCTTAAATGAAATTTTTTGATTAAGAAATGGAGAAGAGCAACTGGAGATTGAAATAGAGGAATCTGACGTGATGCTGAGCCTCATGGGTTATAATGGAGATAACCCTAACAAACTCTTGAAGAAACACCTCTCTGCCCCTTATAGGTTTTTGGCAGATTTGGTTGGAAAGGTTCTGCTTGGGAAACATACTGCCCATGATTACATCACTAGACACCAGTTTCTAGTCATGTTTGCAATCATCAATAAGAAACAGGTGGATTGGGCAGAAATTCTTTTTGATTTGATAAAGAAGAAGAACAACAAAAAGGAAGTATGCTTTGGAAGGATCCTAAGGATCTTTTTATAAGAAAAGGCTGTTGAATCACTGGTCTCCCAGACCATATTCATCAATGCTAGTAAAAGGCTCACATGTGCCTTATTTGGCAGGTGGGAGAGTATAATAACCAAGCCAACCAAGGCTTCTACCTCTTCCACCCTAGCTTCTGAAGGCACCAGGGCTGTTAAAGCCACTCCCCCACCTACTGAGGAGATTCATCCAAAACCACCATCTCTTCCAGCCCGCCTTCCAGCAACACAAATCCCTTCCTCTTCCACTATCTCTTCAACACCATAATCATAACAACATACTCACGTTCCTACTCCACCTCCATCTCAACATGCTTCACCAGCTCCATCTCCACCAATTGATATCATTGACATTCCATCTTCCCCTCTTCAAGCCAATCAACCACAAACACCTCCTACTTCCCCCCATGACACCTACATTCCTACACCACCACAATATCCTCTTCCCCCCCATCTCTTTTCAATACCATCTTACCATATACCAACAGACACCATCATGCAAGATGCCACCCAACAATCCCCATCAACATCTACCATCCCTCCAGATGTTCACATAACTGATGCTCCACTCTCTATCCCTCCCATAGTTCCCACTTCTACACCTTCTGCAACACAATCTACCACTCTATCATTGGACCACTCCACCATATCTTCCATCATTTCCATAATCACTCCCCTCCTCAAGTCCCTTATAGCAGAGGCCATTACACATCTTGCTACCACCATCTCCTCTCTCTCTCTGACAAAATCTCTACTCTTACTGCTGCCCCATCCTCAGCCAGGGGCCTGGCCTCAGTTCCCACTGAAACCATGCAGGGGGAGATGCCTGATGATGAAGCAGCAACTATAGCTCCAGAGGCTTCAGCTCCAGCTCCAGCAGCAGTGTAACACCCTCATCTGTCACATGGCATATAACAGAAGGTCTAGTTGGAACCCGACGCCATATACCACAGAAAATCAGAAGGGTTACATAAGAATATTCAAACTATCCAATTAAGACTACTCGTCCTACACAGAGCATTCTAGCGGAAGCTTTTAAAAGTTGAAAGAACCCAACACTTAAATCCAATAATCATGAATGTCCACAACCACACCACTGGAATGAAAACTAAATACACTGAAAGGGTATACAATCTTATGGCCTTATAAATGCTCACTTAACAAAATAGTGTCTTACATACATCAGCTCGCAGGCCGGCCACACATGACAAAATAAAAATAACTATTCTTTATGGCCTTCGAGGGCCAGCACAGCAACATGGGCTCCAGCCCGCTATCTAGCACTCGGCTCCGCAGCACCTGCAAGCAACATTCCACAGTACGGTGGCAAACAAAGAAACGGTCAGCCAAAGCCGACCAAATTATAACGACCCCGTCCCTTTCTCGGGACGGCGATGCTCCTTCCCTGCATATCATTAGCCCAGCTAAACAATTATGTAAAAACATACTACGCCACAGGTGTAGGCTCGCACGGCCAAACACCCCGTGCACTCAGGGCACATTAATGGTGAATCCTGACACTTCAGCGTCTTCACCACCACCAAGATTGCAACCATGTGAGCATTTAGCCTTCCTGACCACTGTCTAAGGCTCCCGACTATGCCAACGGCCAGTCCCCTTTTCGGGTCTCTCGCACTGAACCACATAGCCCAGGTCCGATTCCACTTGCCCGTTGCTCACAACGCGTAGTACACCTTAAGACGTACGCATGAGAAAAGCTTCTCTCCAATCCTGCCATTTCCAAACAATCACATAACCCAGTTATGTTCAAGACCGGTTCCCAGACCGCCAAGTTAGAAGAACAATGATTCCGCTCAGTTTTCCGGGTGCGCCTTGGAGCTAACCTCCAAGGATCCCTGCTGCAATCTACCGTATAGAAACTCGAAAACCCAAAGCACGGAGTCTTCTCCGGCAAAGCATAACAAATGCAACATCACCGATCCAGACCAACATGTCCGGGTTGGCTTCACACACAATGCCTATGCCCGTACTTCGATTACGGACTATATATGTAACACAAAGTGGGACTATTCACATCAACCCCAAGGAATACGACGCACTCACCGCACACTCGCGGGAGCGGGATTCCCTATCCAGAAAGGAAGAGCTTCACATGCTCAAGTGGAGAATCTTTACCCTTGTAGTCCTCTTTGGCGCCATGGAAAAACTACACGGATGGAAATCTTCGCAACGAACTTTCCTCCACAGATCCGCTCTCAGATCTCAAAACGTTGCTCCGATGCTCCGCCGGCGGCCGGAATCCTCCTTCTTCTTCCTCCTCTCTCTAACACCTTGGAAAGAGAAAGCCTTGGAGAGAAATGAAGGATTCACTCCCTATTCCCGACCTTAACAGAGCAGGAAACCATCTGGGTCGTTGGATCTTATTTAAAGAAAACGAACGGCTCAGATCCGCTCAAAAATCTCCAAATCTGGGCCGTACACGGCTTGGCACACGGCCGTTTCCCATGTTGTGTGCCTTGATCCAGGCACGATGGTCGAACATAGAGACTTACATAGGCTCAGACACGCCTGTGCCTCACTCGACACGCCCGTGTCAGGTTCCTCGACATGCCCATGATCGGGGGCGTGTCACACATAACCGCCACGACAACATACACGACCCAACTGAATACGGGTAGGGACACGGGTATGAACACGCCCATGTCACCCGACAATCATTGAGCAAATATCGTCGATCGTTGAACGCAGAGGGTCACTCGACAATCATCGAGTGCTTTTCGTCGATCGTCAAACGCAGGGGGACAAGCCATCCCGACACGCACGTGTCGCCTGGCGTGTTCCTCTCGAACACTTTTCGTCGAACTCAATCGGCTTGCACGATCGTTGAACCAGGCGCGATCGTCGAACGCAGAACACGGGCACGGGTCAAGACACGCCCGTGTCCCGGGGCCGTGACACAAGTAACTGCCACGCCAACCGACATGACTCTCGGGAACACGGGTGCAAACACGGTTAGGCACACGCCCGTGTCAAATGACACGCCCATGTCATTCAGCCGTGTTCCTGGCCGTGTCCTTCTCGGGATGAAAACGGCCAAAACACCAGCCAGGCATGGCCTTGGACACGCCCATGTCCTAGGCCGTGTACCCCTATAAAGGCACCAAAACTCTCTTTTACGCGACCAACTCAAATATAATTTCCGGGGCATTACAAATCTCCACCACTTAAGGAATTTCGTCTCGAAATTAAGTAAAGGTACACAAATTTACAAGCTACCTGAATGGAATAACTCGGGGTATTCCTCCAACATAGTTTGCTCTCGCTCCCAAGAAAGCTCTTCACGTCCGCAATTATCCCAACGGACTTTAACCATTCGGATATCCTTGTTGTGGAGTCTCTTGACTTCAACGTCTTCTATACGTATAGGCTTGACCTTTGTCATCAACTCGTAATCAACTGGCACTTGATCAACGGAAACAATCTGCGAAGGCTCTTGCACCGCCTTACGCAACACCGATACGTGAAACACATCGTGTAGCCCACTCAACTCCACCGACAGCCTCAACCTATACGCTGCTTCGCCAACACGCTCCAGGATCACAAATGGTCCAAGGTATCTCGGACTCAGCTTCTTCAAGCGTCAAACCCGTGAGACACCCTTGAACGGTTTGATTTTTAAGTACACCCAGTCGCCAACGCTGAACTCCACGTTCCTATGTTTGGCGTTAAAGTACGTTGACTGTCTGTCCTGAGCGATCTTCAACCGTTCTTGAATTGTCCATATCACTAAAGTGGCATCTTCCACCACTTGACGTTTGTAAAGCTTCGACTCACCCATCTCCAACCAAGACAACGACATGCGACACTTTCTCCCGTACAAGGCCTCGAAAGGCGCCATTCCAATACTCGCCTGAAAGCTGTTGTTGTACGCAAACTCCACCATGTACAGGTGATATACCCACTGCTTCACAAAATCTTGGACGCACATGCGAAGCATGTCCTCCAACGTCCGGTTGACCCTCTCGGTTTGGCCATCCGTCTGCGGGTGAAAGGCTATGCTGAACTTTAGCTTAGTACCCAACAGACTATGCACCAACCTCCAGTCATTCGACGTGAAACGTCCATCTCGATCACTAATAATACTGCGGGGGACACCATGCAACCGTACAATATTCTCCACATAGAGTTTGGCTAACATTTCCACCGGATCTTCCTTCCTGACCGGGATAAAGTGCAACACCTTTGTCAACCTATCTATGACCACCCAAATGGCGTCATTTCCCTTCTGCGAATTCGGCAAACCATGCACAAAATTCATAGATATGTCGTGAAATTTCCATTTCGGGATAGGCAAGGACTTTAGGAAACCTCTGGGCTTCTGGCACTCCGCCTTAACCAAGGCACAAGTTTGGCACTTGGCCACATAGAGTGCTACATCTTTCTTCAATCCTGGCCACCAAAAGAATTTCTTCATGTCTCTATACATCTTCGTGCTTCCCGGGTGGATCGAGTACTTGGTATGATGAGCCTCATACATCAACTCCTCCCGAAGATTATCTGCACTAGGAACGCATAGGCGACCGTCCTTCCTTAGCAACCCATCCTCAACAGCAAACTGGGAATTTGACCCATCCAATGATTCATCCAAGAACTGTTTCATGCTGTTATCCTGAATCAAAGCCCGCCGAACTCTATCAGCTAGGTCACATTGCACCTCGGTCCAAAACAGTTTCGCCTCAGTACTAGACTGCTTGTCGACGCAAGATATCTCCAGAGCCTCCAACTCTCGGACAAATCTCTCATCATGTATCGATAACCAGTTGGCCTGTGCGGGAATCTTACGACTGAACGCATCCGCCACTACAATACCTTTCCCTGACACATAATGTATCTTGAAGGTGTAGTCCCCTAGGAACACCATCCACCTCCGATGCCTTATGTTCAGATCCTTTTGATCTAACAGGTACTTCAAGATCTTATGATTGGTGTATATATCGACTTTTATACCGTACAGATAGTGCCTCCATAGCTTTAAAGCAAATATCACGGCCGCTAACTCCAAGTCATGGACCGGATAATTTCTCTCGTGAGCCTTCAATTGTCATGAACCATAGGCTATCACTCTCCCATGTTGTAGCAAAACACAGCCCAAACCACTACCCGAAGCATCACAATATATTTCGAATCCTTCGGTTCCACTTGGAGAACATAAAATAGGCATTGTGGTCAACCGCCTCTTCAACTCTTCAAAAGTCTGTTCGCACTCCGAAGACCACACAAACTTCTGATTCTTCCTAGTCAAATTCGTGAGTGGTAGCGCTATCTGCGAGAAGTTCTCTACGAAGTGCCTGTAGTAGCCAACAAGCCCCAGAAAGCTCCGGACCTCCGCCACTGTAGTCAAAGCAGGCCACTCCCGTATCAGCACTATCTTCTCCGGATCCACAGCTATCCCTTCTTCACTAACAACAAGACCATGGAATGCTATCGAGGATAACCAGAATTCACACTTGGAGAACTTAGCGTACAACTGGTTTCTCCTCAACGTCTCCAACACCAAGTGCAGGTGATTGTAGTGATCCTCTTCACACTGCGAGTACACCAGGATATCGTCGATAAATACTATCACAAAATGGTCCAGGTACTCTCTAAACGTCCTGTTCATCATATCCATAAACACGGATGGCGCATTGGTCAAACCAAACGGCATGACCGTGAACTCGTAATGCCCAAACCGCGTACTGAATGCTGTCTTTGGGATGTCGCTCTCCCTTATCCTCAACTGGTAGTAATCGGACTTCAGATCTAACTTCGAATATATATTTGACCCAACCAACTGATCAAATAGATCGTCTATTCTCGGGATCGAATACGTATTCTTTTCCATAAGCTTGTTCAATTCCCGGTAGTCGATACAAAGCCGCAAACTCCCATCTTTCTTCTTAACAAAGAGAAGTGGTGCACTCCAAGGCGACGAACTTGGATGCACATAACCTTGCTCTAGCAAGTCTTGCAGTTGCACCTTCAACTCCGCCATCTCTTTTGACGCTATCCGATAGGGGGAGCGTGACACCGGTTTGGCACCAGGTACCAGCCCAACAGTAATGTATATCTCCCACTGAGGAGGGGTTCCTGGGAGATCATCTGGGAACACATCCGGATACTCGGACACAACTGGGATGCTATCCAAACTAGGCTTAGGCATCAAATACTGCACTAAAGTGACAAACAACTCTGCCCCAGACCGAACTGCCTTAATCACCTGAAGGACCGACATGAAAACATTCCCTGACCCCTTCATGCCCGCAAACGTAGTCTCCCTTTCAGAATTTAATCCCAACTTAACCTCCTTTCGGTTGCAATCAATGTAAGATCGCTGCTCCGAAAGCCAGTCCATACCAAAGATTACATCGAACTCCACTAACGGTAGAACCAACGCTCGAAAATCAAACTCCTGATCACCAATCCGGACCTTGACTACACAAACCTTATCTACGTGCATTGAGCACCCATTAGTCATCAACACATCCAACTTGTCTTTTGCCATCGAGGGAGGGACCCCGATGCACATCATAAATCATTCAGACAAGAAGGAATGCGAAGCTCCCGTATCAAACAAGGCTCTCACCGGATAATCGAGAATTAATACAAATCCTAGCAACAACAGAAGTAAGCTAACACATAAAAGAGGTAACGACTACAAAAGTCAATCTACCATAAATTAACTCATACCTGTCACCACGTCAACTTGCTTCATGGCCTCTTGCAGACCAAGATTATAAACTATCGGCTGGTCTGGAGCATGATGGGACGCGGTTGACTCCACCGCCTTCCCTTTCTCCTCATAAGTCACTCCAGATTTCCTCTCGGACTTTGAATGTCCGCTCCAACACTCACGAGCAAAGTGCCCCGTCTTCCCACAGTTGTAGCAAGCTCCTAGAACTCGACTTATGGTTGCCCCCGACGCACCAAACGAAGGGGCTGAGTTCGAAGTCTTCTGCTTCTTGCTCCACCTGCGGAATCCTGACTTTGCATTTGGCACTTTGAACTCTGCGTTCTTTTCTCCCGAGTCCTTCTTCTCTTGCACCCTCTTCGCATCCTTTTCCAAAGACCGGGCCGAGTTAACCAAGGCTAGGAAGCCCTGCGCCTTATTCCCAGCAAGGAGTAACTGTAGGTCACCACGAAGACCCTCATAAAATCAGTTGGTCTTCCTCTCCTCTTCCGTAAACATAGCCCCAACATACCGACCCAACCGTGTAAACTCGTGGAGGCACTCGTCCACAGTTCTAGATCCCTAAGTCAACCCAAGATATTGGTTCTCCATCTCAAGCTTCTGAGCAGAGGGTATGAATCTGGCTAGGAAAGATCTTGAAAATTCCTCCATAGGCACATCAGCAAGCTGCCTACCCACTAAGAGATGAAACTCCAATTATTCCACCACAGCCTCGCTTCACCCACCAAAAGAAGTCGTTATGGTGGTCTTCTGCCATTCCTCAGTTAACGTGGCTGTCAAAACCCTCTTTATCGAAGAGGGCCAGTCCTCAGCTTGAGCTGGCGTTCCAACCCCATCAAACCTCGGAGGATTAAAGCCCATTACATGCTTTAGCTACTACTCCGTAGCTCTCCTCGGCTCTACCAGATCAACAGCTGCGCACTCCACCACTCTCGGCTCTGCCGCCCTAACCGGTTCTTACTCATTCGTAGGAGGTGCGTGATGCATTTGCCCTGCAGGTTGGGCATTAATCATTGCAAATACGGCTTCAGCCACCATCCTGATGGTTTTCGCTGAAGGAGGTGTAGTAGGCATGTCTCTCGGTGCCCTACTTTCCGCCGATTACGGATGCTCTGATTGACCAGCACCGCTCCTAGATGCCTATAGAATCTATGACACACGATTAGATGACAACCAAATTGCTAAAAGCAATCATTGGAACACTCAGATTCCACAAAACAAGTGTATTTTCATTCCTAAGTGGACATTCATGGGTTCTTTTTGATGTTATAACGATGACGCACACATGTGCTCACCACCCCTTAAAAGAATTCGCCCACGAATTCATTTAAGCCTGACCGTAACCAGAAGTCTGATACCAAATTGCAACACCCCCATCCATCATATGACATATAACATAAGGTCCAGCTGGAACCCGACGCCATATACCACAGACAGTTGGAAGGGTTACATAAGAATATTCAAACTATCCAATTAAGACTACTCGTCCTACACAGAGCATTCTAGCGGAAGCTTTTAAAAGTTGAAAGAACCCAACACTTAAATCCAATAATCATGAATGTCCATAACCACACCACTGGAATGAAAACCAAATACACTGAAAGGGTACACGGCCTTATGGCCTTACAAATGTTCACTTTCCAAAATAGTGTCTTATATATATCGGCTTGTAGGCTGGCCACACATGACAAAATAAAAACAACTATTCTTTACCGCCTTCGAGGGCCAGCACAGCAACATGGGCTCCAGCCCGCTATATAGCACTCGTCTCCGCAGCACCTGCAAGCAACATTCCACCGCACGGTGGCAAACAAAGCAACAGTCATCCAAAGATGACCAAATTATAATGACCCCATCCCTTTCTCGGGATGGCGGTGCTCCTTCCCTGCAAATCATTAGCCCAGCTTAACAATTATGTAAAAACATATTATGCCATAGGTGTAGGCTCGCACTGCCAAACACCCCGTGCACTCAGGGCACATTAATGGTGAATCCTGACACTTCAGCGTCTTGACCACCACCACCAAGATGGCAACCACGTGAGAATTTCTCCTTCCTGACCACTGTCTAAGGCTCCCGACTATGCCAACGGCCCGTCCCCTTTTCGGGTCTCTCGCAACGAACCACATAGCCCAGGACGGATTCCACTTGCCCGTTGCTCACAACGCGTAGTACACCTTAAGACGTACGCACGAGCCAAGCTTCTCTGGGATCCCACCAGTTCCAAACAATCACATAACCCAGTTATGTTCAAGGCCAGTTCCCAGACCGCCAAGTTAGCAGAACAACGATTCCGCTCAATTTTCCAGGTGCGCCTTGGAGCTAACCTCCAAGGATCCCTGCTGCAATCTACCGCGTAGAAACCCGAAAACCCAAAGTACGGAGTCTTCTCCGGCAAAACATAACAAATGCAACATCACCTATCCAGACTAACATGTCCGTGTAGGCTTCACACAAAATGCCTATGCCCGTACTTCGATTTCGGACTCCACATGCAACACAAAGGGGGACTATTCACATCAACCCCAAGGAATACCACGCACTCACCGCACAGTCGTGGGAGCGGGATTACCTATGTAGAAAGGGAGAGCTTCACATGCTCAAGTGGAAAATCGTTACCCTTGAAGTCCGCTTTGGCGCGATGGAAAAACTACACAGATGGAAATCTTCGCAACGAACTTTCCTCCACGGATCCGCTCTCAGATCTCAAAACGGTGCTCCGATGCTCCGCCGGCGGCCAGAATCGTCCTTCTTCTTCCTCCTCTCTCTAACACCTTGGAAAGAGAAAGCCTTGGAGAGAAATGAAGGATTAACTCCCCTATTCCCAGCCTTAATAGGGCAGGAAACCACCTGGGCCATTGGATCTTATTTAAAGAAAACGAACGGCTCAGATCTGCTCAAAAATCTCCAAACCTGGACCGAACACGTCATGGAATACGGCCATATCCCAGGCCGTGTGCCTCGATCCAGGTACGATCGTCGAACACAGAGACTCACATGGGCTCAGACACGCCCGTGTCTCACTCGACATGCCCATGTTGGGTTCCTCGACACGCCCGTGACCGGGGGCGTATCACACATAACCGCCACGGCAACGGACACGAACCAACTGAACACGGGTAGGGACACGGGTATGAACACTCCTGTGTCACTCGACAATCGTCGAGCAAATATCGTCGATCGTCGAACGCAGAGGATCACTCGACAATCGTCGAGTGCCTTTCGTCGATCGTCGAATGCATGGGGACACGCCCTCCCGACACGCTCGTGTCGCCTGGCGTGTTCCTCCAGAACACTTTTCGTCGAACTTAATCGGCTTGCACGATCGTCGAACCAGGCGCGATCGTCGAAAGCAGAAAACGGGCACGGGTTAAGACACGCCCGTGTCCCGGGGCCGTGTCACGAGTAAGCGCCACGCCAACCGACACGACTCTCGGGAACACGGGTGCAGACACGGTTAGGCACACTCCCTTGTCAAATGACACGCCCATGTCATTCAGCCGTGTTCCTGGCCGTGTCCTTCTCGGGATGAAAACGGCCAAAACACCAGCTAGACATGGCCTTGGACACGCCCGTGTCCTAGGACGTGTACCCCTATACAGGCACAAAAAATCCCTTTTACGCAACCAACTCAAATGCAATTTCCGGGGAGTTACAAGCAGACGCTCCATCTACAGCTACAGCAGCAGAGTGTATAGAATACATAAATAAAGATTTGATTGATTTTATTGAAACTGATATGTACTTTGATGATTCAGACTATGAAGAGCCTAATACTGTTGGTGATTTCATGCTTAATCCCACAGTTAATTTAGAACATTTGTTGAGAATTTTTGATACTATACATATGCATTACCTTCCAGCTGAGATTACTAATCCATCCTTAGCTATTATACCATACACTTCCCCATCTCTTCAGAAGTTGTTAAGCAACTTAGGGATAGTTTTGCCATTACACAGCCAGTAGTCACTCCACTTCCAGAAGTAGTGGCTATTCCCTTTTCTTCAATAATGTCTTCAGCACCAACTTTTGTAATGGATGACTCTCTCATGCTAGATCTAGATGAACTGATCTTGGCTGATATTACAGATGAAAATAAGGCAGCAGCTAAAAGATCTGTCCAAATTAGTTCTGATTTTTGTATAGCTTCTCCTCCAACTCCTGCTGAAACTCCAACTCCTGTTGAAATTCCTGCTCCTGCTCCAGAAAAGGCTGCTATTTCTGCTAAAGCTTTGAAAGCCTTGGATGATCTATATGATAACCCTCAGGGTTCTGACAATGATGATGATGAAGATGAGGATGAGGATTCAGATGAGGAGGATATAAAGAAGAAGAAGCAAGTATCAAAGAAAAGAAAAGCTCCTCCTCCTCCTGCTCCTAAGCCTAACCCAGATAATGACACCCCTTACTATATTCTTCAGAAGATAACTCCATACAAAGGGATGCCAGCATGGATGTGGCTATCTAAGAATCAACAAAAGGAAAGGAAGAAGAGTAGAAGATACTCTCCTCCACCAGTTCAAAGGTACAGAAAGGATCCACCACCTCCTCCTCCTCCTGCAGCTGGTGCTTCTGGTTCTAGTTCTCAGAGATCTGCCCCTATTCAAACATATCAGCGACATCAAGGGAGATCCTATCATGAAAGCATCCAGCACAGGCAACAACCCTCAGGAAAACAACATATGCAACAATAGAAACATCAACAGCAATAACAATATAAGCAGCAACAACATCAACAAGCTGAAAGTCCTAAAAGACCACTCTCTCCTCCTATTCCTTACGAAGATCCAGAAACAACCAACACAGCCAAAATGGCCAGGTTCCAGAAACTAGTAGGCCTCTCTATGATCAACAAGGCAAAGGCTGAAGGGAAGGATACTTCTGAATACACTACAATGTCAAAGTACAGGAGAGAAGAATTGAAAAGGTTTGAAAAGGCTAACAAAATGTTTAATGTTGATGATTATATGAAATTACATCCTGAAGCAGTGGTCCCTAGAGCTACATCTCTGAAGATTATAGGGGCTGCAGACATGACAATGACTATGGAACAAGCTTTAAATCCAAACAGGGAAATATTCTTTACCAAGCCAGGAGACAAGGGCAAGGATGTAAAGCACCAGGAGAAGAAACAGAAGAAGTGAAATATGAACCATTTTATTTCTGTTTTTCTATCTTAAACTGTTTTATATTGTCTGAACAATGCTTCTGTGTAAATATATCTGCTGCATGTGTTAGTTATCTCTGCAGATATATCTTTTTCCTGCTTTGTTTACTTTATGTCTTTATTTTGAGTCTATTAGTGACCTGAACCAAATAGGGGGAGATTGTTGGATCCCTAGTTTGATTTGGGTTAGGTTCACTAATTTAAGATGATGTGACCCAATATGTATAGCCAGGGTCAAAGTTGTGTCCTAGAGTCTAGGCCAAGTCCTCAGTAACAACATGACATGGACAATCCATCATCAGACTACCAGAGACTCAAGACATAGAGTTTTCCTAAAGATTCAGAGTTTTCTCAAGATACCAAGTAAAATGAGTTCAACGTTCGTCAAACTCAGGTCGACGATAGTCGTTCTCAGCTCAACGATTTTAGAGATATTTTCTCTGAGCTGAGCTCGACGAACTTCAGTCACAGGTCGACGATCCTTGGACACCACCTTCAGCAATCTAAGTCCAGACTGTTCTCTAGACTCAGGTCTACGAACCTAGTTCTCAGGTCGACGAACTTCATTCTTTGCTCTACGATTTCTGGACTTCCACTTCAACTCTATTGCCAGAGGTTCATTAATTATTCTCTAAGTCCAGAATCATTTTCAGCTCGATGAGTTCAAGGTTCTCCAGACTTAGCTCGACGAACACCATTCTTCGGTCGACGAATCTTTGGACTACTATAGCATTCTGTCGAGACTATGTTCTCTAGTCTCAGGTCGACGAACTCAGTTCTCTGCCCGACGAATTCTGGAACCAGAAGACTTGTGTCGACACTTAGAGCATATGTTGACACCAACTAAGTCGACACTAGAAGCACTTGTGTCGACATCCATATCATCAGTCGACATTGAGGAAAGGCTATGTCGACAACACACAAAAGACTTGTGTTGACACACAGGATATCAGTCAACACACAGAATATTTGACAACTCTAGAATAGTTGCTGAACTCCAGTCGACGAACATATTTACCAGCTCGACGAATAGGCAATGATCAAAAGAGAGCAGTTCAGTTTCCAGCTCGACGATCATGGAACTCAGCTCGACGAATAGAAGCCGTCTGGTCGACGAATACAACATCACAGCTCGACGAACTATGGACCCAGTTCGATGGATTCTGCCAACTATTTGACGATTCTAGACTTAGTTATTTCTGGCCTTCTATCCCCACTCTAATGCGATAATTCCTGAGTAATTAATGCTCTAACATTCTCTGAATTTATCTGTTAGAAGGAGCATTAATTATGGTCTTCTCCAGGATTATTGCTTGCCATTTTTCCGCGGGACAGTTGGGGAAATAAATCAATGTAGATTATTCTCAAGGCTGTCAGCATTAATTGCAGATGCATTCAAATTTTCAAAATACAAAGAAGAAGAGAATAACGGACACACAGACACACAGACTGACAGAGAGAATCAAGCATTATTGAGAAAGAAAAAAACAGAGCATAGTTCACTAAGAAGGACATAGAGATTACAGAAAAAGATTCAATCTTGGATAATCTGCTCTGTTAAAGAAGAAGCATTCTCTGATACACAGAAGTTCTTGACCAGAAGCTCATCAGCACTTGAAGAAGAAGAAGAACAATAATAAATATATCAAGAGTCTTCTTTCTTCAAGTACTCCAGGACACTTCAAAAGGACAACTTCAGTTCAATCTGTTAAAAAGTTCCTGAAGACTATTGTTGGTCAAGGATTCAGTTTGAAGACCTATCACCCTGAAGCTTAGCTCCTTTGTTTTTCCCTGATTCATTCTACATCTCAGGGGGAGCCTTAAGCTTTAATCAAATCCACAGTCTTCTCAGTTGTATATTGAGAAAGAGAAGACAAAATCATCTTTCATGACCTCTGTAAAGGGTTGTCATCTCCCTTCAAAAGTGATTCCTTGGTTGCAAGTCTCCTGATCAAAAGACTTGGGTTGGTTTTTGAGCACCTGATCAAAAGCTCATTGGTGTCAGACACCTGATCAAAAACTTGAGTGGATTCCTACCAAGGGTGGTAGAAGAGTGGTTGTACCCAGGTTGGGGAACCACTATAAAATTCTTGTGCCGTCTGATTGCCTCATTTCCTTGTTTTCTTGTTGTGCTTGTTCTTTAGGTTTATTGCTTGGTAGTTTATTAATTCTGCACTTTTAATTTACAGCCAAAGCTGTAATAACTCTTAATAATTTTTAAGCATACTCTATTCACCTCCCCCTCTAGAGTATTTCGGATCTAACTCTCACTTTCACCACTGATCATACGCATATATATTGATTTTCTGTCAAGATACAAGTTTCTCTGAGAACTGAGTACACGATCATCAACCGACAATGTGCATGACCACTGGTCTTGCGCCACTGATCGTGAGATTTGATTATTCTGCTTACGTATATAAGGCCCTGCTCCGCGAATTAGGGCACGTTTTGTCATTTTTCCACCCCATAGCTGTGCGCGAAGCGCCGTTCCTCTCCTCCACAAGTCCTCCACTCATCTCCACCCTCCGGGAAGCCTTCTCTGGCGATCCAAAGCCATCTCCAAACTTCAGAGAGCTCCTGGACACCAGAAGAAAGAAACGAGAACTTTCGGTGTTATTCCTCTGGACAAAAGAAAGAATGGATTGAAGGAAAGGAAAGAACACAGAGAAGTGCAAGTGGATTGACGACCCATTTGCATCCGGTAGTAACCACGGTCAGAGTCGTGAAGTGGATTGACAAACCACCACTCCGGCCAAGAACTACGGCTACGCTTTCCCTCTTTCGGTTTACTCCACCTCTTCTCTTTGTGGATTGTAATCTTAAGCTTGCAATAAAACTAAACTTGCTTTTAATTTGTCTATGAATGAAGTTTCTTTGGTTAGTTACTTGCTCTATTTTTAGCTGTGATGCACTCGCCTCCGCTCACATCCACTCACTCGCGCACTTGAACCACTCTAGCTAAGGCTAGAGTTGGTGGATGAAGAGGTGATTATGACCTTCACTCTCTGCACTAGCCCTCAGCCCATCCGCCTAATGAAGCACTACATAGCGGCATGCACTCACTCCTTCCTCCAAGCGAAGTGGTGATGGCGACCCGCAAAGTCTTCTTTTTATTCTGTAGCATTAGGAATCCAAAAACCAACCCACTTGTTGTTTATTTTAACTCTTAGTAACGATCTTCACATGACGCTATCACATACCCTTCCTGCATTGCTTCGAGATCGACATTGGGGGAAGCTATTCCCAAATTATTACTTGACAGCAACCGGTACACTTGACGACGATGCATCAAGAAGGCAGCAAGGTCATCATCAAATGTATGGCTGTTAGATGAGCTGGACCTTGAGCTCGGATGCATTGAATGACAAGTGTATCGGTCGCATAAGTAATTGAAAGTCCACCTAGTGTCAGCTATGTGCACCTATGGGGGGGGAATAGGTGACGTGTGGTTCTTTTGCGGAATTTACGGATGTACCTGCACAATAAAAACAACAAGCACAGCACACAGAATACACAGCAAATTTATAGTGGTTCCCCGACTTGGGTACATCCACTTTCCCCCTTCGACCTATCTCCCCAACAAGGGACGACTCGGTCACTTCTCCAACGGGATTGAAATCCAATCCCTTCATTAACGGAAGGAGCCCTTCCACACGTGAGAGTCAACACTCCCACAAAACGGGTTGCACCCAACCCTTACAACACGGAACAAAAGTTCCTTTACAACAAAAGTAAATATGGAATGTATATGAGATACAAACTTCTTTCGGAGACTACGGTGTTCCTCTTCGTTCGACGACGTGTTCTCGAGGTCGATGAAGAGTCTACGACCTTGGTCTCACTTGGAGAGGATCTCCCGAAACCGGCGGCGGCAATCCGAGCGGCGGCTTGGTTCGGAGTCGGCTGCTACGATGACGAGCGGCAGCTGCAGGACTTTGAGATCCAAACTTCGTAGCGAAGCAAGCTCGGTCTTCCAACGGTCACACGAGGATCGGTCGTCTCGATCGATTCGGATGGGAAGTTTTTCCGATCAACAAATCGAGAGACAAAGGATCTCTGGATAGACGCGTGAGACACAAGCCTTGCTAAGCTTCTGTCGCCGGAGATCGGGAAGAAGATCGATCAGCGGCGGCGACGAACTTGCGCGAGCGGCGACGGAGGCGGCGGAAGGATTTCGCGATCTTAGGGTTTCCGTAAGCTCGGCGTCTTTTTCTGTGTTATTACTGTTCAAAATACCCATGTATTTATACCCTGTAGATACAGCAAATTTGACCGTTGTGGGACCCACAAATGAAATCCCCAAAATCCGGTTCAAACTAATCCAGAAGCAGAATCCGGTTCAGCAGCATCCTGAGAAAACGCCAAGTGAAAATCGGCGAGAATCGCAGACGATTCTCGACGAATCGGCGAGAATCACCAAGTGATTCTCGACGATTCGTCGAGAATCGTTTGTGATTCTCGTCGAATCACTTGTCGATTCTCAACGAATTTGACTTTGTATTCATGGGCTGCTTGACCACTGGTTCGGCGGGAATTACAAGTAATTCTCGCCGAATCTTACTTGGCACCATTTTGAGATGGCCAGAAGGAGTCGGCGAGAATCACTGATGATTCTCGTCGATTCGGCGAGAATCACTAGTGATTCTCGCCGATTCGGCGAGAATCACTTGGTGATTCTCGTCGAATTTGCCTTGGACGATTTTTCGTCTTCCACCTAGGAGCTGCTCCTTGATCCTCCATGCTCCTTGTTTTTGCTTGCATATGAACGGCCCTGTACTTGAAATCAAGTGCACTCCAATAGAGAGAGTACACATAGGCCAACACACTGATCTGCTCAACGAGGGATTACGTCGTGCAGACCCGTGTATATTGACCTACTGCACCCTGACATTGGTGTGCACTTAGCGTGGAGAAACTGCAAGTACAACTTGAAAAAGTTTAGCAAATACATAGTCTATTGACCTTAGCTTGTCCAGGGGCTTCTTCAAATCAGGTACATTGTGGATACAATACCCAACAATCTCCCCATATTTGAAGAAGCCTAAACCCTACAAGCTAAGGTGAATAGAGCAAATGGAAAGGAAAGCAACTGAAAGCCATAAACTTAACATCATTAAGTGGAGTCATCCCTTACCAATACCGATTGCTTGGGAGCAAGCTGGAGCCACCTTAGCCTTGACCCCGAGAGGGTAATCTCACCCTTTTCGGCTTCGGCAAATCGGGGTCAGTAACCTTTGGCCCTTAGCTCCCCCTCAGATCATGCACGGGTCGGAAGCTTCTGTAGTCTTCATTCTTCATAATTGAGCATCCCCAATTCAGTCTTGAAAAGATTGAACTTTGCCTCGTCTAAGGGCTTTGTGAATATATCAGCAATCTGCCTGTCCGTGGGGACATAACAGAGAGAGATGTCCTTGTTTTCCACGTGCTCCCGAATGAAGTGGTAGCGCACTTCAATATGCTTCGTTCTGCTGTGCGAGACAGGATTGTTGGCAATGGCAATAGCACTGGAGGAGTCGCAGTACATAGGAACTGCCTTGAACTGAAGGTTGTAGTCGGCCAACTGATTTCGGATCCAAAGGAGTTGTGCGCAACAGCTGCCTGCGGAGATGTACTCAGATTCTGCTGTGGAGGTAGCCACACAGTTCTGCTTCTTGCTGTTCCATGAGATAAGCCTTCTTCCGAGGAATTGGCACGTCCCGGAAGTGCTTTTCCTGTCATCCCTACTCCCTGCAAAATCAGCATCTGAAAAGCCTATTAGCTCGACATCATTGTTTCTCGGGTACCACAAGCCAAGATTAGGAGTACCTTTAAGGTATCTTAGAATTCGCTTTGCAGCGACATGGTGAGATTCCTTAGTGTTCACCTGATATCTGGCACAGACACATGTGGAGAACATAATATCCGGTCTACTGGCAGTAAGGTAGAGCAGGGATCCAATGATGCTTCTGTATTTGGTTTCATCGAAAGGTTTACCTTTCTCATCCTTATCCAGAGACATGGTGGATCCCATTGGAGTCCTCATAGAGGTTGCACTCTCCATACCGAATTTCTTAAGGAGTTCATTTGTGAACTTCGTCTGAGAGATGAAGATTCCATCCTCAGATTGTTTCACTTGAAGTCCTAAGAAATACTTGAGCTCTCCCATACTGCTCATTTCAAACTTTCCTTGCATAAGTTTAGAAAACTTTTTGCAAAGATTGTTGTCCGTTGAGCCGAATATTATGTCGTCGACATAGATTTGCACCAGCAAAATCTTGCCTTTGACTTCCCTGAGAAACAATGTTTTATCTATTTTACCTCTAGAGAACTTGTTCTCAAGAAGAAACCTAGATAAAGTCTCATACCAAGCTCGTGGAGCTTGTTTCAACCCATATAATGCTTTATTAAGAAAGTAAACATGGTTGGGAAAAGTAGGATCGACAAAACCTGGGGGTTGAGCGACGTATACTTCCTCTTTCAGATCTCCGTTTAGGAATGCCGATTTCACATCCATTTGATAGACTGTGAATCCTTTGACTGCAGCATACGCCAGGAACAACCTGATTGCCTCGAGCCTTGCTACTGGTGCAAAGGTCTGATCGAAATCAATCCCTTCCTCCTGTCGGTAACCTTGAGCCACCAGCCTGGCTTTGTTCTTTACGATGACACCATGTTCATCCAGCTTGTTTCTGAAGATCCACTTTGTGCCGATCACATTCTGCTTGTATGGTCTGGGAACCAGCGTCCAAACTTTGCACCGTTCGAATTGATGTAGTTCCTCTTGCATGGCCAGAATCCATGCCGCATCCTTGTTCGCCTCGTCGAACTTCTTTGGCTCTACCTGTGACAGGAAGCTAAGATGCAATACTTCGTTAGTTGTACCTCTTCGAGTTCTGACGCCGACACGAGGATCTCCGATGATCTGTTCTCTAGGATGATCCCTCACGTGACGGAGCTCTAGAAGTCTGGCGTCCGGTGCTTCAACTACTTCTTGGGCTTCTCTTTCTTCCAAGTGATTTGATTCATCTTGGTCTTCGACATTTTCAGATGACGTGGAGGTGGACACTTTGATGTACTTAGGAGTGTCATCTTGAGCGGGCTCATCCAGACTCAGCTGTTTCAATCGTGCACCTGCATCTTCAAGAATACCACTGGAAGAGTTGCTGTGAAGCAAACTTCCTTCATCAAATACAACATTTATTGATTCTTCTACCACTAGGGTTTTCTTATTGAAGACCCTATATGCCCGACTATGGGAACTATATCCCATGAATATGCCTTCGAAGCATTTTTCACCGAATTTAGTACGCGGGTACTTCCCATTATTTAGTACATAGCATCTGCAACCAAAAATCCTAAAGTAGGACATGGTTGGTTTCCTGCCTTTCAGTAGCTCGTAGGGTGTCTTACGATGATGCTTGTTGATCAGTGCTCGGTTTTGTGCATGACAAGCTGTATTGACAGCCTCTGCCCAGAAGTATTCAGGGAGAGAGGCGTCTTTCAACATTGTCGTGCAGGCTTCAATGAGAGTTCTATTTCTCCTCTCCACAACCCCATTTTGCTGAGGAGTGCGTGGGGAGGAAAACTCATGAAGGATACCGTGTTCTTCACAGAATTCTGTCATAGCACCAGATTCGAATTCTGTTCCATGGTCACTTCTGACTTTGACCACGGAGCAGTTAAATTCGTTCTGAACTTGCTTGACAAAATTAGTGAAGATGTCAAAAGTATCCGACTTTCGT
This sequence comes from Platanthera guangdongensis, assembly GCA_039583875.1. Taxonomy (NCBI): domain Eukaryota; kingdom Viridiplantae; phylum Streptophyta; class Magnoliopsida; order Asparagales; family Orchidaceae; genus Platanthera; species Platanthera guangdongensis. Next base: position 224,069,516 of record CM077151.1, on the reverse strand, counting down.
TTCAAAAAGAACACCCATGTAAACCGAGAGTGATCATCAACTATCACTAGCGTATATGATTTGCCTCCCAAGCTATGAACTTGCATTGGACCAAACAAGTCCATATGTAGCAGGTAAAGACATCGGGAAGAGTCTTTGTCTGCAATGCTCTTAAAGGTAGCCCGTGTCTGTTTGCCCATCTGGCATGCATGACAGGGGCTATCCTTGATGCACTTGATACTGGGAGCATCTCTTACTAAATTCTTAGAAAATAGCATACTAATTGTCTTATAATTAATATGTGCCAATCTCTTGTGCCATTGTTCACAAAGAGATGCACTGCCGGTTGCCACAAGGCATACGGGGGTAGATGAATCTATACTGAGAAAATCTAAGCAAAAGATATTTCTGCTCCTGATGCCTGATAATACCGTCTCAGAAGAGGTACGTGAAATTATCAGACATTTATCCTTGCAGAACTTAACGTCATAACCTTTGTCACATAACTGACTTACGCTGATCAGGTTATGGTTTAACCCTTCAACATAAGCCACGTCGGTGATAGAGATTATACCGTTGGAAATCATACCGTAACCTCTGGTGACTCCTCGATCTGACCCTCCGAAGATGACTTTGGGTCCATTCTCGACGGGAGTGTAATCACGCAGCAGGCTTCTTGTCCCAGTCATATGCCGGGAGCATCCACTGTCCAAATACCAGATTGGCGTTTTGGTGGCCTTTGGACATTCCTGCAAAACAAAATTAATTCGCCTTAGGAACCCAATCGACTTTGGGTCCTAGATTCCTGGTTAGCACACTCCCCCTCGGTTGGTTAACCCTACGAGTGGTCGGCCTCGCATTGTTAACATGGGGAGTCTCGTAATGTCTTGGATTAAACCAACAATCCACGGCAAAGTGACCGACTTTGCCACAGCACCAACAGTCGAACCTGTTGTATCTCTTCCTAGGCTCCTGCCTTACCCTTGGAACGGTGGGTGCAGCTGGGGCCTTGGATCTGGAGGTGGCGACCTCATGGTGACAACAGTCACATGACTTTGTCACCATCTGTATAACAGGTTTGGCCTTTGGTGCCTGCTTTCCATTATGGCCGCTAGAGAACGGACCATAATTTCCTATGTGGATTTCTTCATAAGGTGCCTTGAAGGCACTCTCACCAAAGTTCCGGGGGAAGTTCCAACCGTCATACCGGCTCTTAGGCTTTGCAACCGAGGGCCGGAAATGATGCCCAAATGTTGACTCAAAGTCATGTTGGTTGCAAGGAAAGCCAGGCTTTCTGAACGCAACAGGACTAAGAGGAGCCTTACCCTTTTCATCAGCAGAGGCCTTCTTGGCGGCCTTATTCTTCCTCTGGTTCTTGTTTCTCCTAGATGAAGAACCAGATGCCCCAATATGCCCCAAGCCAGCTCCCTTGGCCTGAGCAGAGAAGGTGTCAACGACTGGAAGCACTGTTTTTGGCATAGAGAAGCTCTGTACGATCTTCCTTTCTGCCGCAAGTAGTTCTTCCAATTTGTTGACTTCCTCTTGCTTGAGATCAAGGAGCTTCAAAGACTCTGAGTGCTTAGAAGTTAGGTCAATGTGCTCCTGTCTGAGAGAGATCAAGCTAGTGACCTCTTCCCTTAGGGATACACACTCACCCTTAAGGAATTTTACTTCCTTCTTCTCAGCCTTCAGTCTCTTGCGGCACTCGTCGAAAGTGTTGAGCAGAAGCTCATACTTTTCGAGAAGCTCAGCTTCACGGGCCGTAGGGCCATCCTCAGGTTCATCATCCTGAGACTCAGGATCAGAGTCGGAGTCGGAGAGAGGGGTGTGAGCTTTTACCTTCCCAGTGAATGGGGGGCATTCTCCTTCTGAGTCCGATCGACCCACCAGCCCGAAGTAGGCTTCTTCATCATCACTGGAGTCTGAGGAATCAGACTCACTTAGTGTCTTTGGCCTTCTGGCGATATAGCTACGCTCCTTCTTCTTATCTCTGGTGGATTTGAGCTCCTCACCATTTCCCTTTTCTCTTTTGCTTTGATAGCAGTCGGCCACGACGTGTCCTGGCTTATTACATCCAAAGCAAATAATGTCAGAAGAACGATGTTTATTGGGTTTAGATGCATACCTGTCAGAAGAGTAGTTTTTCTTCTGATGTCTGGAAGAGGAGCCGTCTCTCTTTCTTTGATTACTCATCTTGAGGAACTTCTTGAACTCTCGAGTGATGAGGGAGAAATCCTCCTCTGACAGTTCTGAGCTGGAGGAGCATGGATCGGAGTCCTCCTCCTCATCCCTTTTCTTGGCACGGTACGACACCGTACTCTTCCCTTTTCTGGAGTGACTGGCTTTTAGAGCCACAGTCTTTTCCTTTGCAGCAGCCTTTTCTGCTTCTTCCTCAGCTTTCCTGGTGTTCAGCTGAAGCTCATAGGACATCAGCTTCCCAAACAGAATTTGTGGATCGGTTTCTGCCAGTCTGCCAAATTCTCTGATGGCGCAGATCTTAGTGTCTCATTCCTTAGTAAGGGACCTAAGGAATTTGTCGTTGAGTTCACCATTAGTGAACACTCTTCCGTACCCCTTGAGGGCGTTGACAATCTTTAGGAAGTTCTCGTAGGTGACCCCGATCTCTTCCTTTGGCCCTTGTCTGAAGGCTTCATACTTCTGGTTCAGGAGGGATCTCCGATCATCCCTCACTTCATCTGTGCCCTCCATAAGAATGATCAGACACTGCCAGATCTCCTGAGCTGTCCTGCAGTTGCTGAAGTTCTGCATCATCGAGTCATCAACTGCACTGACCAGGATGTTTCTTGCCTTCATGTCAAGGCCCACTAGGACCATCTCATCCTTGTCCATTTCAGAGAGTGTCTTCGGCACTTTCTTGGTGGGATCAATGGTGGAGGCCTTAGTGGGGACATAAGGTCCCTCCAGCACGATCATGAACAGTCGAGGGTCCACTGCTTCCATGTAGAACCTGATCCTTTCCTTCCAGATAGGAAAGTTGAGTCTGTTGCACACTGGGATCTTGCCGGAGTACTTGAGCCCGTCCATAGTAGATGTAAGTCTCCTTGTTGACACTAGTGGCAGGATTCTACTCAAGGTGTTAACCTTTTGATGAGCAACCTGGCTCTGATACCACTTGAAAGTCCACCTAGTGTCAGCTATGTGCACCTATGGGGGGGAATAGGTGACGTGTGGTTCTTTTGCGGAATTTACGGATGTACCTGCACAATAAAAACAACAAGCACAGCACACAGAATACACAGCAAATTTATAGTGGTTCCCCGACTTGGGTACATCCACTTTCCCCCTTCGACCTATCTCCCCAACAAGGGACGACTCGGTCACTTCTCCAACGGGATTGAAATCCAATCCCTTCACTAACGGAAGGAGCCCTTCCACACGTGAGAGTCAACACTCCCACAAAACGGGTTGCACCCAACCCTTACAACACGGAACAAAAGTTCCTTTACAACAAAAGTAAATATGGAATGTATATGAGATACAAACTTCTTTCGGAGACTACGGTGTTCCTCTTCGTTCGACGACGTGTTCTCGAGGTCGATGAAGAGTCTACGACCTTGGTCTCACTTGGAGAGGATCTCCCGGAACCGGCGGCGGCAATCCGAGCGGCGGCTTGGTTCGGAGTCGGCTGCTACGATGACGAGCGGCAGCTGCAGGACTTTGAGATCCAAACTTCGTAGCGAAGCAAGCTCGGTCTTCCAACGGTCACACGAGGATCGGTCGTCTCGATCGATTCGGATGGGAAGTTTTTCCGATCAACAAATCGAGAGACAAAGGATCTCTGGATAGACGCGTGAGACACAAGCCTTGCTAAGCTTCTGTCGCCGGAGATCGGGAAGAAGATCGATCAGCGGCGGCGACGAACTTGCGCGAGCGGCGACGGAGGCGGCGGAAGGATTTCGCGATCTTAGGGTTTCCGTAAGCTCGGCGTCTTTTTCTGTGTTATTACTGTTCAAAATACCCATGTATTTATACCCTGTAGATACAGCAAATTTGACCGTTGTGGGACCCACAAATGAAATCCCCAAAATCCGGTTCAAACTAATCCAGAAGCAGAATCCGGTTCAGCAGCATCCTGAGAAAACGCCAAGTGAACATCGGCGAGAATCGCAGACGATTCTCGACGAATCGGCGAGAATCACCAAGTGATTCTCGACGATTCGTCGAGAATCGTTTGTGATTCTCGTCGAATCACTTGTCGATTCTCAACGAATTTGACTTTGTATTCATGGGCTGCTTGACCACTGGTTCGGCGGGAATTACAAGTAATTCTCGCCGAATCTTACTTGGCACCATTTTGAGATGGCCAGAAGGAGTCGGCGAGAATCACTGATGATTCTCGTCGATTCGGCGAGAATCACTAGTGATTCTCGCCGATTCGGCGAGAATCACTTGGTGATTCTCGTCGAATTTGCCTTGGACGATTTTTCGTCTTCCACCTAGGAGCTGCTCCTTGATCCTCCATGCTCCTTGTTTTTGCTTGCATATGAACGGCCCTGTACTTGAAAGCAAGTGCACTCCAATAGAGAGAGTACACATAGGCCAACACACTGATCTGCTCAACGAGGGATTACGTCGTGCAGACCCGTGTATATTGACCTACTGCACCCTGACATTGGTGTGCACTTAGCGTGGAGAAACTGCAAGTACAACTTGAAAAAGTTTATCAAATACATAGTCTATTGACCTTAGCTTGTCCAGGGGCTTCTTCAAATCAGGTACATTGTGGATACAATACCCAACAGTAATATAAAATGGGTGAATTTCCCCAAATATCGATCTCTCAAGGAACACAGTAAGGTGGATTTAATTTTGAGGAGGACTTGAGATTGAAGTCCTTAGGTCGGCGTTTACAAAGGGGGGTTTTGATTGTTGCGGAAAAAGAAAGTAAAACACTTAAACTACTCCTATGCAACGCAACTATGCGATGCTTCTCCAGGCGGGATGGAATACTACATGGGCCGCTATGCACCGAATCGCTAGGCGGATGGACGAGTAGGCTTGCGGATGATGTGGTGAGAACGACATAATGAGGGTCGAGAGCACCTCATCGCTACGCACACCTCTAGCAATCGCTAGAGCGGCAAAACCGGGTTTGGTGGCGGAAGGAAAAAGGCACATCTCAAGAAAATAATGTAAATACAAAATCACATAGACATGATTGTATACAAATGCATATCAAATTAAACATACTTCATCACATACAAAGAGATCAACTACCTATCAACAACAAAATAAGAAGAGAGTGTGCAAAATCGACCGAATCCGAATCCCAATGGACCCATCTTCTTTGTGTCACGATCCAGTGGAGGTTGGCACAAACATCTGCTAGCTTGATGGAGAAAGCTAGATCAAACTCTTCTTGAAGCTCAAGGATGAAGGAGGAGGCCGAGAGGAAGCTCCGGCTTTAATTTGGTGTTGAAAGCTTGTCGGGAACCCTTTCCATGGTGGAGAACGAAGGGAAATGACGGAACTTTGCCATAAAAAGGCGGCTGAAATGGCTGAAGTTCGGTCTCCTCAAATGGATGAAAATCTGCGCTTAAATAGAAGCAGGTCAAAAAATAGTCACGCACGGTTTGGGCACGACCGTACGCTAACCGTGCGTTATTGAATTCCAGGCCAAGCTTGTGGATGAAGATGCGTTGACCCGTGCGTTTTACTCACGCACGGGCTCTTCCGCCCGTGCGTGAAGGAAATTGAACCGGTAAATACAGAGTGCAGGAAATCAGGAAAACACAGTGGAGCCGTGCGTTTTACATACGCACGGGCACTTCCGCCCGTGCGTGAACAAAGTGCACGATTAACAACAGATTGGTACAAATCAAAAAGCTACAGAAAAACCGTGCGTTTCCTTAGCGCACGGTTGCGAAGAAACCATGCGTTAACCATGAGTGAAGATCTTCAAACTCAGCTCGATGAAATTCGTCGAGCTTAGCTCGACGATTCTTCTACTCAACAAAATGCACGATCTAGCACAAACCGTGCGTGAAAGAAATGCACGACCGTGCCTTTTCCACAAATCAGAATTCCTGCCTTTGGGAAAACACACTACATGCACAGCAATGAAACCAAGCTGGAGCACAAGATCCCAACACCAAAATGCAGCAAAATCAAACAGAAAGAGCCATGGGGAGCACCATGTGCTTACCCCCAACAACAGAATGTGCAATTGCACACCCTTGGGCCAAAACAGTGCACAAAATGGTCTGTAACCGAACGAAGCAAATATAACCGAATTCTGGCTGAAATGCAGTGCACGAGTGAGAAAACAAGCTCAGATAAGTCCGAAAAACCCTATAAATATTGGACTTATCACACCACCAGGCTTAAACATTTTCTCATCCCGAGCAAATCATTTCTCCTTGAACTAGAAAACAGTTAGCTGGCTTAGAAATTTCCAAATAAAGTAAAGCGAGAAATCAAATACTTTCATGGGCGTATAAAATATAGTTGATACAATTTGAAATTATGCTACGAAGTTTATAAATTTTGACAGACGTAAATAAGTATTGTAACTACTCAAAAATGGAATCCTGGAGAATCATTCGGTCACGCGTAGGAAGAAAGTAGGCAGGCCACTCAGTTGAGCATTGCCAAAGTCCGGAGCTCGGGATCACCTCCAAAGAAATCCATTAATGTCGGGGACCATATGCTTGCCCGTTCACACTCTCTCCACGGCGCTAGTTTGACTCAAGCATGAATTCGTAGGACTTTAGGGTAGAAATGGGGCTTGGGTTTCGGTGAGGTAAACAAAGATAAAAACCAGGGCTACGAACCTAACCCAATTGAGCTCAACAAAAAGATATCCTCTCGCCAACAATAAAAAATAGGTGCACCACACCACCAAACTTGAACTTGATAATACGGGTGTGTGCACTGCCAACACCACAACAATAACACAAACAAATTCTTCATTTTCACTTTCTTATTATATAAAAATCAGCACATATATTTTTTTCTTTTCTTTTTTTCCAGATTTTTATAATACACTTTCAACCAAATTTTTAAGAAAACTTCACCGTACAACCACATATCAACACCACAATAACAACATCAATGGAAGAATTAACATACTAATACATCGAGCTTGGGGTATGCAACTTGGAAAAGCTTTTAGGATCTGGTGATCGCGAACTGGGGCTAAATCAACAGGAGGGGTAGGCTCAAAATAGGCTAGCAAGGATTATCGTTAGGATCGGTACAAGGCTCAACCAGGCCAAAATGATGGCCTACATCACGCTCACGCTAGACTAACCATGCACCAATGCTTCGATAGAACCTTGGGGCAAGTTCTTTGCAACCGAGAAAGATAACCCTTCCTCTCGACTCGAGCAATACGAGGCTAGTGACAGCTACACACATTCCTAAACTATTGTTTGATTACTCCAGATTCAACACTTTTGAGTAGTACAAACAATATTTACAAATGCAAAAGAGTATAAATATATGAGCATAAAGAAAAAATTAAATCTATACTATTTCTACACACCATGAGTACTCGATTAGGAGCACTGCACGAGTTTCACTTTACTCTATCCTAAAATCCTAAGCCAGCACCACTATTTTAAAGTTAACACAAATGAAATAAATATGATTTGTGCCGAGCGCATGGTTAAGATCGCGCTCATGTGGGTGTAGGTGCATGAGGCGGACTTGATAACATAGAAACAGAAAATGAAAATATACTTTTGGTATGAAAGTGCTAATAGTGCATGTGCATAGGTAACCCGCATAAATCTCCCCCACTAGACTTAAACTAAATAATTTATGCAACATTTGCAATAGAAATAGAGAAATAAAAGTTGGGGGAGAGGTTATGCCATGCTCAGCAAATGAGCATACCAGAAGCTCGCAATAAAGCATGAAGGCAAACCTGCAACAAATATACTTCTCCGCCGTACAAGGGAAAAGCTCCCTATAAAATAGCTCTAGCAAAAAATGTATGCACAAAGCCATAACAAATTTAATCTAAGTAATGCTTGCGAGTTATTAAACTAAACACAATCATCACGTATAAAAAATGAAACTAAACACAGGAACAAAAGAACGAAAGGCACTGCAAACAATATATCTACTAACCACCCTGGGGACGAAGCCCCAGCTGAATAAATTATAGTACATAATAATTCCAATAAACAAAAACAAAAATAATGAAGAAAAACAACAAACAACCCCAACCGAGGAGAAAAGCAGCAGTCAGTCAGGCTGCTCAGGAAAAGATGGAAGCAGAGGTGGAGTACGGGCACGATAAGTAGAAGCTCGAGCAGGGGCAGCAGGGGGCACCTGAAGAAAGTCAACAATGCGTGTCGTCATGTATGCTGCTCGCGCAATAGCTCCTCCATCTACATATGCCGCGCATAGAAGTCGGGATAATCCTCTACGAAACTCCTATGATGCGTGTCATGGGCAAAAGAAGGCGCTGGGGCCAGGGGCACTTGATGGACCGGTGCGGCATCGTCGGGTCGGCGGGACTCCGAAGAGGATCCCGCATCTGCAGAGGAAGCCCAAGTTGGCTGGTCACGCTCCACAGTACGAATTACATAGTGACACGTACCGCCAGAGAAAACACGACGTACCAATCTGAAGGCTGTCATCATGGTGGCCGAAAGAAAATCGCCACGGGAAACGGGAGTCATGGCGGGCGAAGTGTCAAACACTCCTAATCCCTTGGCGATTCGCGTAATAAAGTGTGAACCACCGATGGCCTTCAGAGGCACGTACGTGGCCTGGTGAAGGAAGTAATCCGCAAGAACCCGGCCGAGGTGGAGAGGGATGCCATGATGCATGTTGTAGAGGTAGAGAAGATCTTACCACCCTGCTACATTCTGACTCATCGAGCAGGCGTTGATGTTATGCCCGATCAAGTATTGAACATAGCAGAGTGCGGGCGAGATGATATGGGACGACTTGGCTGACCACGCCTCGTACTGCTGTGACAGCCTAATGGTCTCCCGCAAGAATGTGTGGGGGAGAAGCACTGTGAAAGTGAGGGTTAGATCTAAAATACTTTAGAGGGGGGGGGGGGGGGTGAATAGATTATCTGAAAAACTTAAAACTTTTTGTTGTAAATGAAAACAAACTTAAGATAAAGTAATCTAGCACAGCATATCACAAACAAAGCAACCTAGAAAGCACAACCACTGCAAGAACAAAAGAAAAAGTGCAACCAGACGACATAAGAATTTTATAGTGGTTCCCCAACCTGGGTACATCCACTCTTCTACCAACCTGGTAGAATCCACTCAGGTTTTTGATCAGGTGACTGCCACCAATGAGCTTTTGATCAGGTGCTCCAAAACCAATCCTCAAGTCTTTTGTCGGTGACTTGCGATCAGGAATAACTTTTGAAGGGAGTTAAGAATCCTTTATACAGTGGGAGATGAGAGAGTGATTTTGTCTTCTCTTTCTCAGATACAATTGAGAAGACTCTAGTGGAAAAATGATGTTAACAAAGGCTCCTCCTGAGATATAGAATGGTTCAACAAGTGAAGCTTTGTTGTAGGGTAATAGGTCTTCAAACTTTAGCTTTGACCAGATGAACTCAAGGAACTTCTTGACAGATAGAGTGTTTGTTGTCCTTTGAAGAGTCCTGGAATGTAGAAGGAAGAAGGCTCTTGATCTTGAATGTATGTTCTTCTTCTTCTACAGCTTGCTGTTCTTTTCACTAGTCAAGGGCTAGGGCTTCTTGTCTCTTGACATTATTGTTGCCCTGTGAGCTCTGTATTCTGTATATTCTCTATGGCAGTTTTTATATTCTCCTGTATTGCTATCTGGTCTCGAGAGAGATAAAGAAAATACCTTTTATATTTTCCATTTAATTTTCCATTGAAATTTGAATTCCTTTCTTCATTTAATGCTGACGGCCTGGAGAATATTTGCATTGATTGATTTCCCCAACTGTACCATAGAAGAACGGCAAGAAATAATCCTGATGAAGACCGTAATCAATGCTTGCTTCTAACGGTAATATTCAGAGAATATTTAGCATTGATTACTCAGGAATTATTGCAATATAAAAGGGACAGAGAGGGAAATTTCTAAGTCTGGAACTTTACAGAATTCGTTGAACAGAGAACAGAATTCGTCGAGATGTATCCAGAGTTTGTCGAGCTGAGAATATAACTTTGTCGACTGAATAATAAAATTCCATGTTTCTTGGACTAAGAATGTTGATGTAACGTGTCTAGAAATCGTCGACCTCAGAACTGGGTTCGTCGAATTGAGAACTAGTTTCGTTGAGCTGAGAACTTCTAACTGCTACTTGATAAATCTTGCTGATTGTGGTCTAAGTTTGTCGAGCTGAAAACTAAGTTCGTCGACTGGAGTGTGATCCTGGACTTAGATGTTTCTGGAATAAGATGTTGAAGTACAATACCCAGCAATCGTCGACTTAAGAACTAAGTTCGTTGACCTGAGAACTAAGTTCATCGACTGGAGTGTGATCCTAGACTTATATGTTTCTGGAATAACATGTTGAAGTAGAATACCCAGCAATCGTTGACCTGAGAACTAAGTTCGTCGACCTGAGAACTAAGTTTGTTGACCTGAGAACTAAGTTCGTTGACTGGAGTTAAGTGAAGAATTCTGGACTTGGAATGTTGAGTATACCCTGGAAATCGTCGACCTGAGAACCAAGTTCGTCGAGCTCAGCTCAGAGAATTCTCTCTGATTTCATCGAGTTGAGCATGACTTTCATCGACCTGAGTTTGACGAACGTCGTACTCATTTTCTGGGTTTGAAATTTCTCTGTCTTGAGTCTTTTGCAGTCTGTTGATGGCTGATCCATGTAGTGTTGACTCTAAGGACATGACCTAGACTCTAGGATACACACATGACCCCAGTTATACATGTTGGGTCAAACATCCTAATTTAGTGAAACTAGCCCAAATCCAACTTGGGATCCAATAATCTCTCCCTATTTGGGCAAGACCACTAATTATAGACTCATATACATAACAAACCAATAAAACATATATCTGGCATGAAAAATTTAAATGTGCACTAGATATATATATATACACAGAGCTTTGTATTATAATATAAACAGACAGTTTTAAAATAATAAAAAAAACATAAACAGTTAAGTTCATTTCTTCTTCTTGGGCTCCTTTGACTTATCTTCCTTAGTTTTGTCACCAGGCTGTGTAAACTTGATCTCCCTGTTTGGATCTGCTGCTTAAGCTTTTGTCATGCTCATGTCATCAGCTCCAATAATGTTAAGGTAGGTGGCTCTTGGCACTACAGATTCAAGATGTAACTTCATATAATCATCAACATTGAAATATTTGTTAGCCTTAGCAAACCTATTAAGTTCTTCCTTTTTGTACTTGGACATTATAGTATATTCAGATGGATCCTTTCCTTCAGCTCTTGCTTTGTTGATCATGGATATGCCAACCAATTCCTGGAATCTGTCCATCTTAGCAGTTGTAGCTGACTCTGGATCTTCAAATGGTACAGGAGGAGGAGCAGGTCGCTTGGGGATTTCAGCCTTTTGATGTTCAGTGAATTGTTGTTGTTGATGTTGTTGATGTTGCTGTTTGTCAGATGAATAATGCCTTTGCTGGCTGCTTCCTGAAGAGGAGGACCTACACTGATGTCTTTGATAGGTTTGAAACCGGGTAGTCCTCTGAGTTGAAGAACTGGAAGCACCAGCAGCAGGTGGAGGAGGAGGAGGAGGGGGATCCTTTCTGTATCTTTGAGGAGGTTGGGAATATCTTCTGCTTTTTTTCCTTTCTTTCTATTGATTTTTGGATAGCCACATCCATACTGGCATGCCCTTATAAGGTGTAATCTTCTGGAGTATATAGTATGGAGTGTCATTTACTGGGTTTGGTTTTGGGGCAGGAGGTGGAGGAGCTTTCCTCTTCGTAGACACTTTCTTTTTCTTGGGCTCATCATCTGAGTCCTCTTCATCATCATCCTCATCATCAGAATCTTAAGGAGCATCATATAAGGCATCAATGGCCTTTAGTACTGATTTATCAATTGACTTTTCAGCCTTAGTGGGAGCTAGATGAGGATATGGTGAAGGAAATGAAGGGCTATACAGAATAGTGCTTTCAGTAACTATCTTATTTTCTTCTTCAATGTCAGCCATGATCAATGCATCAAGATCAGACATGGGTGAATCATCCATAACAAAAATTGGAGCAGAAATATCTTTTGAAGGGGACGAAATAATGGGAGATAGAATTGGTGGAATCTCCGTTACTACAAAACTGGCCTTTAGTTGCTTAGCAACTTTGGGGCTTATGGGAGAGGTCTATGGGACTATAGCCAAAGATGGATTTATGTTGTCTGCTGGCAGATTATTCAGATAAGCTATATCAAAAATCCTCAACAAATTTACTAGATCTACTGTGAGATTTATAAGGTAATCACCAGCAGTATCTTTTTCAGCCAAACCAGGCTCATACATCTCAGTATCTGATTCTATTAAGTCTATGATTGCAGAAGGATCTGGTATATCTTCAGAAGAATCAGTCATAAAAGAATCAAACTCTGCTGCTGCTTTTGTTGCTTCTTTTGTTGCTGCTGCTTCAAACTCTGCTGCTGCTGTTACTAGAGCTTCTTCATCATGAAGCAACTCCCCCTGACTGGCTGCAGAGGGTCCTGGAGCCAGTCCCTCAGAAGAAGGGACAGGAGATAGAGCAGCAACTTGGGCGGATAGAGTTTGGATGGAGTCAGTAAGAGGAGCTAGAGCTTTATTTAAAAGAGTTTGAAGAGAGGGAGAGATGAATGCAAGTAGATCTTTAGCAATATCAGAGAATTTTAAATAGAGGGATTCTGGGGTAGTGGAGGAGTAGGGATTGTGATGACCACAATTGGAGAAAATAGAAAATGCACTAGACATGTCTATATGTGAGTAGTCAGGTGCAGAAGATGGAAGGTCTGTTTAGACCAGGAAAGGGAAGGGGACAGAGGGAGGAGCTATTGTAGAGGGCGGAATTGGTGGTGTAGGGATGGGTTATTGATGTGGGGATGATGGGGGAATCACAAGATTGAATGTGTGGGAGGAGATGAAGGTGTCAGGATCTGTGATAGTTAAGTGAGGAGGAAGGGGGGATTGAGGAGGGGAGAGTTGTGGTGATTGGGAAGGAGAGGGTTGATGGGATTCTTGAATAGGGGAAGAAGGAATTTCAGTGATATTTGTTTGTGGAGAATTGGCAGGAGATTGAGTTGGAGTAGGAATAGGAATTGGTTGTTGTGGTTGTTGTTGTTGTTGAGGAAGAGGAGGAATGTTGGAGGATGAGGGAGCTGCTTCTGAGGGTGAGGGAGAGGCTATTACTTCCCTTGTGCTTTCAGAAGGCCTTGAGGACGAGGATGGAGACTTGGAGGGCTTAATGATGGTCCTCTCCCACTTGCCAAAAGGGCACAGGTGAGCCTCTTGGAGGCATTGATGAATATGGTCGGGGAGACCAGTAATTCAGCAGCCTTTTCCTTTAGGAAGATTCCTAATATTCTTCCAAAGCAAACTTCTTTCTTGGTATTCTTTTTCATAATGAGATCAAACATGATCTGAGCCCAGTTTACCTACTTCTTGTTTACCACAGCACACATTACTAGGAATTGGTGCCTGGTTATATAATCATGGGCAGTGTGCTTGCCTAGCAACACTTTCCTCACAATGTATGCGAGAAATTTGAACTCGACAGATAGGCGTTTCTTCAACAATTTTTTTGGGGTTCCTCCAGTATACCCCATCATACTCAGCATCATATCATATTCCTCAGTATCAATATCTAACTCTTCTTCACCGTTAATTAATCCAAAGATTTCCGTGAGAACGGCGGGAGTAAGAGTAATAGGATTACCCGATACTGTCCCTATCATAGAGTTTTCATCTGTGGTGGAGGAAGTATAGACACACTCTCTGATCTCAGCGCCAAATATCTTGATCCTGGTGGATAATAGATTCTTCAACTGTTGTTCTTCAAGGAGTTGCATGATGTCCAGAAAGATAGTGTCTGAGTGTTGGAAGGAATCAAAGTCGACATCAAAGCCGGTGTTGAATTTCATTGCCGCAAGATTTCCCACTGGAATCGCCATTAGTTCACCTGATAACCTTCATCACATAATTAGCTGATAGAGATGAGGTTATTCTTGAGTCCTTTAACATAAGTCACCTTTTTGAATGTGACTACTTCAATCCTTACTTCTCCATAGCTTTCAGACTGGCCACACTTTGAATCACCAAAGATAACCTTTGGTCACAGCTTAGACTTGTAATTGTATAAGTTGTCCTTGCTGCCAGTCATGTGTTTGGAGCATCCACTATCCAGGTACCATATTTGATTAATCACTGGACAACCCTTTTCCTGCAATGAAAACAGTAAGTTGTTCTTGACCTAGGTTACCTTGGGTCCTTTATATTGTTGATAAGAAAAACTGGATATCACATAATACTCAGGTTGTGATATATATCCTAATGGATGATATCTTCTGGAAGGTATTATCCAATCTACAAGTGGGTTAAATGGTTTCTTAGTTTGATTTGAGTTGGTGTTATAATTTTTGTTTAGCCTGACTGGGTTTGACGAATTGTTGTGAGTTCGTCGACCAGAGTTCGACGAAATGGTATGAGATCGTCGATCTCTGCTCAGAGAATGAACATAGTTATTTTCTGTGCCCTAAGTTCATCGATCTCTGCTCGACGAACCATACACAGTTCGTCGATCACAGTAAGATGAATAATTATTATATAAATTTGCGTTCAGCATTCGTCGACTTGAGTTCGACGAACTAGCAATATTTTGTCGATCTAAGTTCGAAGAAATCTGCTGAACTTTGTTTTTACTTATTTTCTAGTTTCTGTTATTTTTACCTTTTAAGTTGGGGATTTATTATATGGTTTGTTTAATAGTTGTTATTTCTTTGCCCTTAGCAGAAACAAATTTAATGGGGGTTGATAAAATATTTTTCTTAAGAATGGGGGGCAAACTTGATGAAGCACCCAAGCCCAGCTTGCCATTTAGTCTGGCATTGACTGTGCTTGTGATGTCCATCAGCTTGAGGCTTCTCTCATTGAGAGATTCCTCAAGTTGTTTGGCCTTACATAACTCAGTTTTTAATAGAATAATTTGTTCATTAGCTAATATAAGCTCATCTTTTAGCTTGGTGTTTTCAGATTTCAGTATCTCTTGACTAGATAGTTTTTCCCTAAGTGCTTTGATTTCTTTTTAAGAATTTATTAAATCAATGCACAAAGTTTTAAATTCAATTTTAAAAGCATCAAAATTATAATCAAAAGATAAGAGTACCTTATCAGCTTCTGTTTCTGAAGATTCTTCATTGTCAGATACTACTTCATCTGATTGGCTCGTGGAAGCATCAATTATCATGAGGCAGACTTCTTTGGCTCTTGCCTCTTCTTCTTCTTCACTGGAGCTGGAGGATGTGTATTCATCCTCAGTTTCACTCAAGGATTTAACTACAAAGCCTTTCTCCTTCTTCTTATATTTGTTGGAAGAAGGCATGCTGCTTTGCTGTCTTCTAGAGTACTTCTCTCTTCTCTTTTCCTTCTTTCAATTTTCTGGACACTCTGAGATGAAGTGCTCAGGTTTCCTGCAACCAAAGCAAACTACCTCTTTAGTAGGGATTTTTTTCATACCTCGGATTGTCATCCTGCCTGGATGACTTTCTTCTAAAGTCCTTCCTTGTCATCTTATAGAATCTCTTGGCAAAGAGACTCATCAGCTCTTCATTCACAGTTGAGGATTCAACTTCTTTAACAACTTTAAAAGCTATGTTGTGCTCCTTCCTTGTCGGTGGAGGTGTTCTCTGGTCTGCTGCTTCTCTGGATTTGATGAGCTGCTCATAAGACTTGAGCTTTCCTAACAAAGATTCTGTGGAAATCTCATTTAGGCTCCTGGCCTGCTTAATTGGCCCTATCCTAGAATCCCATGAGCTTGGGAAGCACATGAGGATTTTGTCATTCACCTCAGTGAGGGTGATGTCCTTGTCCAATGTCTTTAGCTCACTGATGATTGAGCTCAGTCTATTGTACATATCTGCAACTAATTCGGCTTCATCTTTCTTGAAGTTCTCATATTGTGATGTGAGATTGGATCTCCTGTCTTTTCTTTCATCAGCATATTCAGCCACTATTTGATTTTGAGAATCCCAGATGGCCTTGGCTGATGTGCATTCAGTCACTTTCTGGAAAATGTCATCTGGCATTGTTTGGGCCAGAATATTCATGGCTTTGGCATCAACAACTTTAGCCTTCTTCTGAGCCTCAGTCCACTCAGGTGGTGGAACTGCATTAGTGCTGGATGTTGCTGTAGAGGTAGATGGTTGAGGAGGACCTGTCACAATGGAATTGTAGATATCTTCATCAATAGAGTTCATATATAACTTGATTCTTGCCTTACAGATGGCAAACCTATTTAGGTTAGATACTGGAGGTCTGGTGCTTGCATAATCTTTGTCCTTTGTCATGCTGTGTATAAATATCTAACAGAAATAAAACTCAAATCTAACTCAGGATCTTTTGGTTCAAGGGTTAGCTTGTACAACCAAATCAACCTGGCTCTGATACCAATTAAAAGTGAGGGTTAGATCTGAAATACTCTAGAGGGGGGGGGGTGAATAGAGTATCTGAAAAGCTTAAAACTTTTTGCTGTAAATGAAAACAAACTTAAGATAAAGTAATCTAGCACAATATATCACATACACAGCAACCTAGAAAGCACAGCCACTGCAAGAACAAAAGAAAAAGTGCAACCAGACGACACAAAAATTTTATAGTGGTTCCCCAACCTGGGTACATCCATTCTTCTACCACCCTGGTAGGAATCCACTCAGGTTTTTGATCAGGAGACTGCCACCATTGAGCTTTTGATCAGGTGCTCAAAAACCAATCCTCAAGTCATTTGATCAGGTGACTTGCAACCAAGAATAACTTTTGAAGGCAGTTAAGAACCCTTTATATATTGGGGGATGAGAGAGTGATTTTGTCTTCTCTTTCTCAGATACAACTGAGAAGACTATAGTGGAAAAAAGATGTTAGCAAAGGCTCCCCCTGAGATATAGAATGGTTCAGGAAGTTAAAGCTTTGTTGTAAGGTGATAGGTCTTCAAACTTTTCTTTGACCAGATGAACTCCAGAAACTTCTTGATAGATAGAGTGTTTGTTGTCCTTTGAAGAGTCCTGTAATGTAGAAGGAAGAAGACTCTTGATCTTGAATGTATGTTCTTCTTCTTCTACAGCTTGCTATTCTTTTCATTGGTCAAGGGATAGGGCTTCTTGTATCTTGACAGTATTGTTGCCCTGTGAGCTCTGTATTCTGTATATTCTCTGTGTCAGTTTTTCTATTCTCCTGTATTGCTATCTGGCCTCGAGAGAGATGAAGACAATCCCTTTTATATTTTCCATATAATTTTCAATTGAAATTTGAATTCCTTTCTTCATTTAATGTGGCGGTCTGGAGAATATTTGCATTGATTGATCAAGTTCAAGGGGAACAGAAAGCGCGGGATGGAGCTCGAAGAAAACCTAGTTATATGGTTTTTAGAATATGAAGCGGCAGACTCCGTCTGACGAAATAAATAAAATTCTTTGATCTCAGGTCGATGAAAACTTTTGTTGATAAAGAGTTTGTCGATCTCAGTCTGAAGAATGGAAAACATTTTGTCGTGCTCAGGTCGACGAAATATTTTCTGAAGAAATATCGTCGATCTCCGTTCGATGAATAGAACTTCACACACTGAGAGTTTATCGATCTCAGCTCGACAATTATCTTAAGAACTTTTCTCAGTTCGTCGATCTCCATTCGACGAACTGTGGAAAATTCTTCGACCACAGAAAAAATTAAATTAATGAATCTCCATTGATCATACCTAGCTGATTCATAAAGAACAGATGTTTCTTCTCATCCAAGGGTCTGGTGACGATATCTGCCTTTTGTAAATCAGTAGAGACAAAGGTGAGATTAATTTTCTTTTTGTCTGCGCACTCTCTAATGAAATGATGTCTTACATCTATATGCTTAGTTCTACTATAATGCACTGGATTCTGTGCAATATAAATTGCACTTGTATTATCTCAAAGTAGAGTTGAATTATTTAAGTTGACACCATAATCTAGGAGTTGGTTTTGAATCCACAGCATCTGTGAACAACAACTGCCAGCTGCAATATATTTAGCTTCTGCTGTTGAAGTAGACTCAGATGTTTGTTTCTTGCAAAACCAAGATACTAGTCTATCACCAAGGAACTGACATGTCCCTGATGCGCTCTTCCTGTCCACTCTACATCCAACAAAGTCAGCATCAAAGTATCCAGTTAACTCAAATTCTGACTCAGTTGGATACCAGAGTCCTAAATTAGGGCAACTCTTTATATATCTCAAAATCTTTGTTAAGAAAATAAGATGAGATTCTTTAGGGTTCACCTAGAACCTAGTACAAAGACATGTAGCAAACATGATATCATGTCTGCTTGTTGTAAGATATAACAGGGACCCAATAATGGCCCTATATAGTTTCTGATCTACAGGTTTCCCATGTTCATCAGAATCAATTACAGCATTTGTAGCCATAGGTGTTTTCTTTGCTAAAGCATCAGCCATCCCAAACCTTTTGATCAGCTCCTTAGCATATTTGGATTGGGAGAAAAAGGTGCCATCAGGTGACTACTTCACTTGGAGACCAAGGAAGTAGGAGAGCTCACCCATGCTACTCATTTAAAACTTGGAATGCATAAGGTTGGAGAACCTTTTGTATAGTTTGGAGTCTGTAGAGCCAAATATAATGTCATCTACATATATTTGTACTAATAAGATTTTATCATGACGATGCTTAATAAACAAAGTCATATCTACTATACCCCTAGAAAAATTATGCTCTAAGAGAAAGCTAGCTAAGGTTTCATACCAAGCTCTTAGAGCATGCTTTAGACCATAGAGAGCCTTATGCAATTTAAAAACATAAGAGGGATGAGTAGGAGAAATAAAACCTTGTGGTTTTTCTACATAGACCTTTTCTTTAAGTTCACCATTTAGGAATGCACTCTTGACATCCATTTGGTATACTGTGAACTTCTTGTAGGCTGCATAAGCTAAAAATATCTTTATTGCTTTTATCCTTGCAACAGAGGCAAATGTCTAGTCATAATCTACGCCTTCCTCTTATCTGTATCCTTGAGCAACCAATCTTTCCTTGTTCCTTATGATAAGACCTTGAGCATCAAGTTTGTTTCTAAATACCCAATTAGTTCCAATGACTGGGTAGTCTTTGGGTCTTGGAACTAAATCCCAAACTCTACATCTCTCAAATGGGTTGAGCTCCTCTTGCATTACAATGATCCAGTGTGGATCTTGCTCAGCATCTTTTATGGATTGGGGCTCAGTTTGAGATATGAAGTAGACATGCATCATGTCCTCATGGAGTTGATGCCTTATCTGCACACCAACTGAAACGTCTCCAATCACTTGAGATATAGGGTGATCTCTAAGTGTGACAAATTCAGAAGGAGGAGTTGGTTGAGTAAAAGCTTGGGGAATTAATTCCTCTTATGGAATTATAGCTGTTGCTAGCTCTTCACTAAGTTCAGTGTCTTCATCTTCACTATCTTCAACAATATATGGAGAAAGATGGCTAACAGCCTCATTGGTGAGGGTCAATTCTTCCAACTTCTCACACAGATTTGGTTCCTGCAAAGTCTCACTGGTAGAAGGAATCTTCTCCTTGTAAAACATGTTAGTCTCATCAAAAAAAATGTGAATAGATTCTTCTATTTTTATAGTTGATTTATTATAAACCCTATAATCCTTGCTTGGGAATTTCCAAGAAAAATTCCTATTTCATCCTTCTCTTCAAACTTTCTAATGTGTTTCTTGTTATTGTTGTGAATGTAACAAATGCGACAAAAATTTTTAAAATAATCTACTTTAGGTTTCTTCCCTTTGAGTAGTTCATAGGGGCTCTTACCCTTAATTTTATGTATCAAATTTCTATTCAGTACATAGGTTGCTGTGCTCACAGCCTCTGCCCAAAAAGATAGGGGCACGTGAGCATCTGCAAGTAATGTGTCTGCGACTTCAATTAGTGTTTTGTTTTTCCTTTCAGCTACCCCATTTTGTTGTGGAGTTCTAAGAGCAGAGAAACAATGCTTGATACCTTCCTTCTCACAAAATTCTTACATGGGAAGAGACTCAAACGCAGTACCATGATCACTTCTGATCAATGCAACTGGAGTAGAGTACTCAATCCTTATGCTCTTAAGAAAGTCTGTAAGAACCTTGAAGTTATCTGACTTATTTCTCAAGAAGAACACCCAGGTGAACCTTAAGAAGTCATCAACAATTACTAAGGTATAAGACTTCCCTCCTAGGCTCTGTACAATAATGGGTCTAAAGAGATCCATGTGTAGCAAATACAGAATCGTAGGTGAATCACACTTATTAAGTGACTTAAAACTATTTTTAGTTTACTTGCCTAATTGACAAGCCCTGCAAAGTTTTTCCTTCTTGTAGGGGCAAGAAGGCAATCCTCTAACAAGGTTATCCGTAGAGAGTTTGATAATGTTTTTCAGGTTTACATGTCTAATCTCCTATGCCAAAGATCATTATTATTACTAGTTTGGTTAAACTGACATATTTCTGATTTAGCTGACTTAAAATTAACTATATAGATATTTCATACTCTACTACCAGTTAACACTACCTGGTTATCTATAGAAGTAATAATACAGAAAGTTTTGTTATGTGATACCTGAAACCTTTCATCACATAACTGACTTATGGATATATGGTTGGGCTTCAGTCCACTTACATAAGCTACATTCTGGAAGGTGACTGCTCTAATTTTGACCTTTCCATATCCTTCAGTCTGGCCACAATTGGAATCACCAAATATTACTTTGGATCCTAGCCTAGACTTGTAGTGGATTAAGTTGTCCTTGTTTCCAGTCATATATTTTGAACAGCCACTATACAAATACCACTGTTGCTCTGTGGTGGGATAGTCTTTCACCTGTAATAAAACAGATTAGCTATTCTTGACCCACGTTACCTTGGGTCCTTGTTTCTTTTCATAATTAAAATTGGAAATGTATGAGTATTCATTTTGGTTTTTATAGCCTAAGGGGTGAAATCTTCTAGGTGGAATTATCCACTGGGTGAATGGATTATCATATTGTATTGGTTGATTAAATGTTCTATAGGAATTGAAGTTTTTGTTAAAATGAACTAGGTTCGATGAATTCTGGTAAGTTCGTCGATCTGAGGTCGACGAATGGAGATGAGTTCGTCGAGCTCCACTTAGAGAATGAAAGTATTCATTCTCTGGGCCCCAAAATCGTTGATCTCGGGTCAAAGAACCATATTGGTTTTGTCGATCGTAGTTCAATGAATAATTATAATGAAAGTTTGTGTTCGGAGATCGTCGACTTGAGTTCGACGAACTGTACACATTTTGTCGATTTGAGTTTGATGAAATCTGCTGAACATTGTTATGGTTGAGATTTTTCTTATTCTTTCTCTTTTTCTTATTATTTTGTTTTAATTATGTTTGTTTAACATTATTATTATCTATTTTTTCCTTGCCCTTTTCTAACACAAATTTTATTGGAGTTGTTAGAATATTCTTCTTTACTACGGGGGGGGGGGGGGGGGGGGGGGGGGGTTAAGCTTGATGAAGCACCTAAACCCAGCTTGCCATTTAATCTGGCATTGACTGTGCTTGTGATGTCCATCAGCTTAAGGCTTATCCCTTTGAGAGATTCCTCAAGTTGCTTTGTCTCACTTAATTTACTTTTAAGTGAAATAATTTGTTCATTGGCTAAATCTAAGTCATTTTTCAATTTGATATTCTCAGCAAATAGGTTATCAAATTCAACTTGTCTATCTATAAGTATTTTGATTTATTTTTCTGACTTGATTAAATCATTACACAAAGCTTTAAATTCAATTTTGAAATCTTCACAATTGAAATCAAATGAGGAGATTACCTGATATTCCTCAGATTCTGATTCTTCTTTTGATTCTTATGCTTGTTCCTCAGCATCAGATTTGCTGCAGGAGGCATTGATAGCCATAAGGAAAACTTCCCTTGATTTTTCCTCCTCTTCAACTTCACTAGAGCTGGAAGATGAGGATTCTTCATCTGTGTCACTCCAGGTCTCAGCAATGAATCCTTTCTCCTTCCTTTTATGCTTGCTGGAGGAGGGCTTGCAGTAGTGCTATTTCCTGGTTTCTTTTTATCTTCTTCTCTCCTTCGTTTGGTTCTCTAGACACTCTGATATAAAGTATCCTAGCTTCCTGCAACGAAAGCAAATAACTTCTTTTGTTGGTGTCTTGTCATACCTTGGCTTGTCATCTTGCCAAGATGACTTTCTTCTGAAGTCCCTCTTTGCCATTTTGTAAAATCTCTTGGATAAGAGACTCAGAAGTTCTTCACTGGCTGTTGGAGCTTTTGATTCTTCTGAAGCTTTGAAAGCTATGCTTTGTTCCTTTCTTGCTGCTGGAGGAGTTTTTTGCTCTGCAGCTTCTCTTGTCCTTATGAGTTGTTCATATGATTTGAGCTTTCCAAGAAGAGATTTAGTGGAAATCTCATTAAGACTTCTGGCCTCCTTGATTGGCCATATTCTAGAATCCCATGAGCTAGGGAAGCACATGAGAATTTTGTCATTGACTTCTGTGAGGGTTATGTCCTTGTCCAGAGTCTTCAGCTCATTGGTGATTGAGCTTAGTCTGTTGTACATGTCACTCACAGACTCAGATTCTTCTTTCTTGAAGTTTTCATACTGGGAGATGAGGTTAGATATCCTGTCTTTTCTCTTATCTGCTGATCCAGCAACCATCTGGTTAATTGAATCCCAGATAGCTTTGGCAGATGTGCACTCAACCACTTTTTGGAATATGTCATCTGACATAGTCTATGCTAAGATGTTCATGGCCTTTGCATCTGCTATCTTGGCCTTCTTATGTGCATCTGTCCACTTAGGTGGTGGAACAACATGTGTACTTGAAGTTGTAGTAGTGGTAGCCACTAGAGCTGGTGGTCCTGTCAGAATAGAATTGTATATTTCTTCATCAATAGAGTTCATATAAAGTCTAATTCTTGCCTTCTAGATAGCAAACTTATTCAAGTTGCAAACTGAAGGTTTGGTGCTTCCATAATCTTTGTTCTGTGCCATAATATGAAATAACCAAAAAAAAACTAATGAAAACCACGATCAGATCTAATAAGGATCTTTTGGTTCAAGTGTTAGCTTGTACAACCAAATGAAAACTACTTTGATACTAATTAAAAGAAAGGGGATGGACCTGATTTACTCTAGAGGGGGGGGGGGGGGGGTGAATAGAGTAATTAAAACTTTTTGGCTGTTCCAAATATATAATAGTAAAATAGGTGATAATTATATTAGTAATAGAAAATGGAATGCAGTCTAAGCTAATCTATAATATTACATGTAACGCCCTGAAACTCAGAAGAGCGATGGGAGGCGTTTTGGGCCAAATCTGGAATTTGGCAGGGGGCACACGGCCTGGCACACGGGCGTGTCCCAGGGCGTGTCATGCTGGAGTCGACGATTTGGTCGAGAGGTCGACGATTTTGGGAGTCGACGATCGTCGAGCAGAGAACACGGCCTGAGACACGGGCGTGTCTCAGGGCGTGTCGAGCCCGTGTCGACGATCGGCCCGGGGTGTCGATGAATTTCGCTCGACAAAGTGTCGAGACAAGGCACACAGCCTTGGACACGGGCGTGTATAAGGCCGTGTCAGGTGGTCGACGAACTTCGCTTGATGAAGTGTCGAAACTGTGAACACGGCCTGAAGCCCATGCATGTTCGGGTGTGACACGGGTGTGGACACGGGCGTATCCAAGACCCGTGTGAGTCTCGGGTTGTTTTCGGGGCTGTGTCGATGGAGGCACACATCTGACCACACGACCGTGTTAGTTGGAACACGGGCATGTCAGGTCGAACACGGGCGTGTCGGATGCCCGTGTGTTGTTCCAGGCGCGTCGATTTTTATGGCGAATGGGGGACATGGCCATGGACACGGGCGTGTGTCAGGCCGTGTTCGGCCCAGTTTTAATATTTCAGGCCTGGATCAAGGCCGTTCGTTTCTTTAATTTGGGATCCAATGGCTGGGGGTTGTTCCTGATGGGATATACATGGGATTGGACCCTTGAAACCCTCATTTCACTTGAGAGGTTTTCTTTCTAAAGTATAGAGAGAGAGAGGAGAGCCAAAGGAGGAAGATGAAGCTAAATCCGGCCATTGGAGGAGCTTCAAAGCTCCAAATCGCGAGCCGACTTTGGATCTACGGAGGCAAGGAGAGTGTGGTGCTTTTCATCCGCTTACTTTTCCATGACACCAAGGAAGAATGCTAGGGCAACGATTCTCTACTTGAGCATGTGAAGCTCAACTTCTTTTGCATAGGAAGCCCGCTCTCGCGAGTTTGCGGTAAGTTGGAGGCATTCCTTCGGGTAGATATGTATAGTCCCCGTTGTTTAGAGTCCGTATTCGAAAAACGGACATAGTCATGATGTGTGAAGCCTACCCGGACAAGTTGGTCTGGATCGGTGATGTTGCAATGCATAATGGCTGGAGAAGACTCCGTGCGAATGTTTGTTTTCGGGTTTTTATACGCGGTAGATTGCAACAGGGAGCCTTGGGTATTAACCCAAAGGTGCACCCGGAAAACTGGGTAGATGCGTGATTCTGCCAAACTTGTAGGCTTGGGAGCCAATTTGTACATAACTGGTTTATGTAATATTGTACGTTCGAGTCACGGGCGTCGGGGAAACTAAACTCGTGCCGATGATATTAAAATGTCGTGGCAAGAGAGCAACGGGTTGAGTGGAACCGTTCCTGCTTTATGCCGAGGGCATAGAGGTCGGGTCGTGCTGTTGATGATATTAAAGTATCGTGACATAGGCTGTGGATGAAATTAAAGTGCCGTAACATCTGCCTAAAAGACCAAATTGCTCACGAGAGATTGCCGTCTTGGAGATAGTGGTGAGTCAGCGGCTTAGACTGCGATCACCAAGAATGTGCCCTAAGAGCACGGGGCGTGTGGCCATGCATGCCAACACCTATGATGCAATGTATTTATATACTGCTTGGTTATGCTAATAAAATGCAGGGAAGGAGCATCGCCGCCCCGAGTTGGGGGCGAGATCGTTATAATTTAGTCAGCATTGCTGACCGTTGCCTTTGTTTGCCACCGTGTGGTGGTTTGTTGCTTGCAGGTGCTGCAGACCAAGTGGTCAATAGCGGGCTAAAGCCCAAATTGCGAAGCCGACCCTTGAAGGCCTAAATGAAGTGTTTACTTGCTTTCATTCATGTATGACCGGCCTGCGTGCTGTGGTTTGTAAAACATGTAATATAAAGTAAACCGTTTTTAAGGCCTTAAGGCCAGTACTTGTGTATGTACTACATTCCTACTTGGTGTATTAGTGGACATTCATGCTCTTTGAGCTGGGTTCTTAATTACAACTTATAAACTGCTTTCGCTAGAATGCTCTGCGTAGGACGTTATGATTGGTTGGATGGTTTCCATTGAGTAACCACCCGGTCTATCTGTAGTATATGGCGTCGGGCCCCGGCCGGACCTACTGCTATATGCTATGTGACGGATAGGGGGTGTTACAATTTGGTATCAGACTATTGGTTTTGGTCGGGCTTAAGATGAATTCGTGGACGAATTCTTTTTAAGGGGTGGTGAGCCCATGTGTATGCGTCATCGTTATAACAATAAAAGAACCCATGAATGTCCACTTAGGAATGTAAATACATGTGTTTTGGGAACCTGCTTGTTCTTATAATTGTTGTTTGCAATTTTATTTGGTCGCTTAACGATGTTTTGTACCACTATAGGTGACCAGAAGCGGTGCTGGGCCGCCAGAATGTCCGGTTTCTGAGGAGAATAGTGCGCCCGTTGAGGTGTTTGAGACCCCTCCTTCGTATGAAACCGTAAGAAGGATCGTCGAAGCGGTGTTCGCTGTGACAGGTGCATAGCTTGGAAGAAATGTACAACCCTGCGCCCCGGTTGTGGCTTCAACGCCGAGTGGCGTGATGGAGCAGATGAATTTTGGTAGACCATCGGGGCAGCAGCTGAATATGCATTTAGTGCAGGGAGCGCACACAGTTGATGAATATTTGCAAGCATTTCTTATGATAAGCCGCTACCCATGCTTCGAGTTGGATAATGAGCAAGCTACAGTCGATAGATTTTATAAGCCGCTACCCATGTTACGAGTTCTACTGCTAGGACCAAAGTTATTGGGATTTCGAGCCTTGGTGGAATCAGCTAGATCTTTGGTGGAAGATTTGAGGAAGACTCTCCCGATGCCAGCGACCATGGTATCGAACTATGCAATCCCCATAAGAGTTGCATCCGGCGGAATGCTGGAGAAAGGGGCTACGACATTGACTAGTAAAGCTAATTACACATGTTTTACTTGTGGAAAGAAAGGTCATTTTGCCCGAGAATGTTGGAATGGTGCTCAGAAAACTAAGAAAGCTATGTTAGGAGCAGTCGAGGACTTTAGTGCAAAGGAGATGGCATTCAAAATGCTGAACACCTCAAAGTCTGGTTATCGTAGGTGGTATAAGAAGGCTAGGACTTCGGGTCCAGCCCCCTCTGCTGGTGCTTCTGGGGTGACTATGGGTCGAACCCCGGGAGTATGTTTCAACTGTGGGGAGCCGGGGAATTATGCCCGTGAGTGCCTAAAGCCCTGGAGGAAGCATGCTGTCGTGAGGACAGGTATGGTTTAAAGATAGTTTTGCCTTAAATACTTGTCGCCCTTGTGCATGCTAGCTTAGAACTACTTGTGCTAAGCTTTGTTCTGACTTTACTTGATCTGGCGAGAGCACCGTTTGTTTAGGGAGCTTCGCATTCCTTTATTAGGAATTATATTGTGCGTCGGAGTACCTCCTTCGATGGTAAGAGATAAATTGGATGCGTTATGGTCTAATGGTGCTCATTGTGTGCGGGTAGAATTTGTTGCGCTTAGGTTTGGATTGGGAGTCAGGAGTTCCATTTGCTAACGTCACTACCGCCGCTAGAGGAGTTCGACGTAATATTTGGCATGGACTGGCTCTCGGAGCAGCGAGCCTATATTGATTGCGGTCGGAAGGAAGTCAAGTTGGGAGCAAGTCGTGAGACGACTTTTATAGGCTTGAAGGGGTCGAGCAAGACGTTCATGTCTGCTCTTCAGGTGGTGAATGCGGTTCGTGCCGGTGTAGAACTGTTCTTTACACTAGTGGAGGTTGCAAAGCCAAAGCCCGCGTTGGATAGTATTTCAGTGGTATCGGAATACCCTGATGTGTTCCCTAGAGATCTTCCTGGAGCCCCGCCTCAACGGGAGATAGATTTTACGTTAGAGCTCGTACCCGGTGCAAAGACTGTGTCACGCTCTCCATATCGGCTAGTGCCTAAGGAATTGGCGGAGCTGAAGGTGCAACTTCAAAAGTTGTTGGAGCAAGGGAATGTGCGTCCAAGTTCTTCACCTTGGAGCGCACCGGTCCTCTTTGTTTAGAAGAAGGACGGGAGCTTGAGACTCTGTATTGATTATCGGGAGTTAAACAAGCTAAGGGAAAAGAACAAGTACCGAATCCCAAGGATCGATGATCTTTGTGATCAGTTGGTCGGGTCGACGGTGTAATCTAAATTGGATCTCAAGTCCGGGTACTATCAGCTGCGAATAAGGGAGAGTGATATCCCGAAGACAGCGTTTAGTACGAGATATGGGCATTACGAGTTTACAGTCATGCCGTTTGGGCTGACTAATGCACCGTCAGTGTTCATGGATCTGATGAACAGGACCTTCAGGGAGTACTTGGACCATTTTGTGATCGTCTTCATCAATGATATTTTGGTGTAGTCGCAGAGTGAGGAAGATCACTTCAAGCATCTTCATTTGGTTTTGGAGACGCTAAGGAGGAATCAATTATATGCCAAGTTCTCGAAGTGCGAGTTTTGGTTATCCTCAGTGGAGTTCCTCGGTCATATAGTGAGTGGAGTAGGTATTACAGTGGATCCAGTGAAGATTGTTGCGATACGTGAGTGGCCTGAACTTTCTACGGTAGCGGAAGTCCGGAGCTTTCTGGGGCTTGCCGGCTATTATAGGCACTTCATAGAGAACTTCTCGCGGATAGCGTTACCTCTCACTACTTTTCCGAGGAAGGAGCAGAATTTCGTTTGGACGCCGAAGTGTGTGCAAGCTTTTAAGGAGCAGAAATGTTGGTTGACCACGGCGCCTATGCTGAGTTCGCTGAGTGGGACCGAAGGTTATGAGATTTATAGAGATGCTTCGGGCAGCAGTTTTGGGTTGCGTGCTACTGCAACACGGAAGTGTGATAACATATGGCTCGAGACAGGTAAAAGTGCACGAGAGGAATTATCCGGTCCATGACTTGGAATTAGCGGCCATGATTTTTGCCTTGAAGCTGTGGAGGCACTATTTGTACGGTGTGAAGATTGATATTTACACCGATCACAAGATCCTGAAGTATCTGATTGCTCAGAAAGATCTGAATATGCGGCAGCGTAGATGGATGGAGTACCTGGGGGACTATACTTTCAAGATCCACTACGTGCCCGGTAAAGGTAATGCGGTTGCGGACGCGTTGAGTCGCCGGGCCCTAGCTCAAGCCAATTGGCTATCGATCCATGACGAGCGGTTGGTTTGGGAGTTGGGGGCGTTGGAGATTGTTTGTGTAAATAAGCAATCAAGTGCTGAAGCAGTACTGAATTGGACTGAAGTCCAATATGACCTGCTTGATCGGATTCAGCAGGCTTTGGATTTGGATGACCACATGAAGCAGTTCGTGGTAGAGGCTCTGGATGGGTCAAATTCCCAATTCGTTGTGGAGGACGGATTACTTTGGAAAGACGGTCGTCTGTGCATCCCAAGTGTTGTCAATTTGCGGGTGGAATTGTTGTACGAGGCACATCATACTAAGTACTCCATTCACCCGGGGAGCACGAAGATGTACCGCGGTGTTAAGAAACTGTTTTGGTGGCCGGGTTTGAAGAAGGATGTGGCACTCTATGTGGCGAAGTTCCAAACTTGCGCCTTGGTGAAGCCGGAGTGCCAAAAACCGGGAGGATTTCTGAAGTCCTTGCCTATTCCGGAGTGGAAATTCGACGACATCTCTATGGACTTTGTGCACGGTTTGCCAAAGTCACAAAAGGGGAACGACGCCATTTGGGTGGTCGTAGATCGGCTAATGAAGGTGTCGCATTTCATTCCGCATAGGAAGGATGATCCGGTGGAGAAGTTGGCAAAATTATATGTGGATAATATAGTACGACTTTACGGTGTGCCCCGCAGCATCGTGAGTGACCGAGATGGGTGGTTCACGTCCAATGATTGGAGGCTAGTGCAGCAAATGTTGGGAACAAAATTTAAATTCAGCACAGCCTTCCATCCGCAAACGGATGGGCAGACCGAGAGGGTCAATAGAACTATGGAAGACATGCTCCGCATGTGTGTCTTGGACTTTGGAAAGCAATGGGAAGACCATCTTTATTTGGTGGAGTTTGCGTACAACAATAGCTACCAGGCGAGTATTCAAATGGCGCCCTTCGAGGCCCTATATGGTAGAAGATGTCGCACATCGTTGTCTTGGCTAGAAACGGGCGAGTCAAAGTTGTATGAGCAATTAGAAGTGGAGGATGATACTTCGTTGGTGCGAACCATTCGGGAGAGGTTGCTTATCGCTCAGGACCGACAAGCGAAGTACTATAATGCCAAACACAGGAACGTGAAGTTCGCTGTGGGCGACTTGGTATACTTAAAGATCAAGCCATTCAAGGGTGTCTTGCGGGTGCGACGATTGAAAAAGCTAAGCCCGAGGTACCCTGGACCGTTTGAGGTTCTAGAGCGGGTTGGTGAAGCAGCCTATCGTTTGAAACTTTCGGTCGAGCTTTGTAGTCTACATGATGTATTCCATATATCGGTGCTACGGAAGGCGTTGTGAGAGCCTACGCAAGTGATCACGGTCGATCAAGTGCCGGTTGATAGCAGGTTGACGACGAAGGTCAAACTCGTGCAAATTGAAGACTCGGAGGTCAAGCGTTTACACAATAAAGAGATCAGAATGGTTAAGATCCGTTGGAACAATTGCGGTCGAGAGGAGCTCTCTTGGGAGCGAGAGCAGACTATGCTTGACGGGTACCCGGAGTTGATCCACTCAGGTACAAGTTTAGTCTTATGTTTATTTCCTTTATGAAATTTCGAGGACAAAATTCTTTTAAGAGGGGGAGAGTTGTAACGCCTCGAAACTCAGAAGAGCGACGGGAGGCATTTTGGGCCAAATCTGGAATTTGGCAGGGGCACACGGCCTGGGACACGGGCGTGTCCTAGGGCATGTCAGGCTGGAGTCGACGATTTGGTCGAGAGGTCGACGATTTTGGGAGTCGACGATCGTCGAGCAGAGAACACGGCCAGAGACAAGGGCGTGTCTCAGGGCGTGTCGAGCCCGTGTCGACGATCGGCCCGGGGAGTCGACGAATTTCGCTCGACGAAGTGTCGAGATGAGGCACACGGCCTAGGACACGGGCATGTCCAAGGCCGTGTCAGGCGGTCGACGAACTTTGCTCGACGAAGTGTCGAGACTGTGAACACGGCCTGAAGCCCAGGCATATTCAGGTGTGACACGGGTGTGGACACGGGCATGTCCAAGACCCGTGGGATTCTCGGGTTGTTTTCGGGGCTGTGTCGATGGAGGCACATGGCCGACCACACGGCCGTGTTAGTTGGAACACGGGCGTGTCACGTCGAACACGGGCGTGTCGGATGCCCGTGTGGTGTTCCAGGCGCGTCGATTTTGACGGCGAATGGGGGAGACGGCTTTGGAAACGGGCGTGTGTCAGGCCGTGTTCGGCCCAGTTTTAATATTTCAGGCCCGAATCAAGGCCGTTCGTTTCTTTAATTTGGGATCCAACGGCTGGGGGTTTTTCCTGATGGGATATACACGAGATTGGACACTTGAAACCCTCATTTCACTTGAGAGGTTATCTTTCTAATGTATAGAGAGAGAGGAGAGCCAAAGGAGGAAGAAGAAGCTAGATCCGGCCATTGGAGGAGCTTCGAAGATCCAAATCGTGAGCCGACTTCGGATCTACGGAGGCAAGGAGAGTGCAGTGCTTTTCATCCACTTACTTTTCCATGGCGCCAAGGAAGAACGCTAGGGTAACGATTCTCTACTTGAGCATGTGAAGCTCTACTTCTTTTACATAGGAAGCCCGCTCTCACGAGTTTGCGGTGAGTTGGAGGTGTTCCTTCAGGTAGATATGTATAGTCCTCGTTGTCTAGAGTCCGTATTCGAAAAACGGACATAGGCATGATGTGTGAAGCCTACCCGGACAAGTTGGTCTGGATCGGTGATGTTGCATTGCATAATGGCCCGAGAAGACTCCGTGCGAATGTTTGTTTTCGGGTTTTTCTACGCGGTAGATTGCAACAGGGAGCCTTGGGGATTAACCCAAAGGTGCACCCGGAAAACTGGGCAGATGCGTGATTCTGCCAAACTTGTAGGCTTGGGAGCCAATTTGTACATAACTGGTTTATGTAATATTGTACGTTCGATTCACGGGCTTCGGGGAAACTTAACTCGTGCCGATGATATTAAAATGTCATGGCAAGTGAGCAACGGGTTGAGTGGAACCGTTCCTGCTTTATTTCGAGGGCATAGAGGTCGGGTCTTGCTGTCGATGATATTAAAGTGTCGTGACATAGGCTGTTGATGATATTAAAGTGTCGTAATATCTGCCTAAAAGACCAAATTTCTCACGAGAGATTGCCATCCTGGAGATGGTGGTGAGTCAGCGACTTAGACTGCGATCACCGAGAATGTTCCCTGAGAGCACGGGGCGTGTGGCCATGCATGCCAACGCCTGTGATGCAATGTATTTATATACTGCTTGGTTATGCTAATAAAATGGAGGGAAGGAGCATCGCCGCCCCGAGTTGGGGGCTGGATCGTTATAATTTGGTCAGCATTGCTGACCGTTGCCTTTGTTTGCCACCATGTGGTGGTTTGTTACTTGCAGGTGCTGCTGGACCAAGTGGTCAATAGCGGGCTAAAGCCCAAATTGCGAAGCCGGCCCTTGAAGGCCTAAATGAAGTGTTTACTTGCTTTCATTCATGTATGACCGGCCTGCGTGCCGTGGTTTGTAAAACATGTAATATTAAGTAAACCATTTGTAAGGCCTTAAGGCAAGTACTTGTGTATGTACTACATTCCTACTTGGTGTATTTGTGGACATTCATGCTCTTTGTGCTGGGTGCTTAATTGCAACTTATAAAATTCTTCCGCTAGAATGCTCTGTATAGGACGTTATGATTGGTTGGATGGTTTCCATCTAGTAACCACCCGGTCTGTCTGTAGTATATGGCATCGGGCCCCGGCCGGACCTACTGCTATATGCTATGTGACGGATAGGGGGTGTTACATTACAGCACATGAAGAACAAAAAGAAAATAGGTAACCAGACAACACAAGAATTTTATAGTAGTTCCCCAAACTGGTACATCCACTCTTCTACCACCCTGGTATGAATGCACTATTAGCTTTTTGATGAGGTGACTGCCACAACAAGATATATTTCCAGGGAGATCTCACAACCCTTTAGGCTTTTGATCAGGTGCCCAAAAACTAAGAATAATCTTTTGAAGGGAGTTAATAAACCTTTTTATAGGAGGTTGAGAGAGTGTTGATGTTGTCTTCTCTTTTCTTTATACAACAGAGAAGACTAGTGGATTGCTGGTGTCAAAGCTCCTTCTGAAATGACTTGGAGCCTTGCTCATGGTGTAGGTCTTCAGCCTTGACTTGAAGTGATCCAGGAATTTCTGACTGATTTAAATTTTTTGTCCTTGAATGTTCCTGGAGTAGAAGTTGAAGAAGACTATCGATGTTTGATTGTTGTTCTTCTTCAGTCTTTATAAAGTACAAGGGGGAAACAAAATGTTTTCTGCACAGGGAGAGAGTTCTATATCTTTTCTCTGTATGCTCTCTCTTGTGTTGAATGTTCAGTCTATTCTCTTCTTCTTGTTGTTCTATCGTCTGAAAAGAGAAAAACTCTTTTATATTCTGCTGTTAAAATTTTCCTTTGAAAATTTGAATTCCAAGCATTAATTGCTGATTTGCCTGAAGAATGAAATGGCTGGAATATTCATTAAAGAGTTTCCCCAACTGTCCTATTAAATTAAGCAAGTAATTAACGCTGATGAAGACCATAATTAATGCTGCCAATAATGGATATATTCAGGGGAATATAAACATTAATTACTCAGAGAATTACTGCTAAATAATATAAGAAATAAGGACAGAATAAGGAAAAACTTCTAAGTCTGGCTTGAGACAGAATTCGTCGAGTTCTGAACAGAATTAGTCGACTGGAGATCCAAGTTCATTGAGGTAAGAATTCATGTTCGTCGACCAGAGCTCAGTGAACTGTATTCTGCAAATAACTAGCCAATTATACGCTCTAAGTTCGTCGAACTAAGAATCTGTCTTCGTCGAGCAGAGTTTAGAGAAACTAAACTGGAAAGAATATGTTGAAGTTGAACTCCAGAATTCGTTGATCAGAGAATCTGTCTGAATGAAGAGATCGTCGACCTGAGATCGAATATCATCGAGCTCAACTCAGAGAATTAACTCTGAGTTCATCAATCTGTAATCGATGATCGTCGAGCTGAGTTCGAAGAACTTCGAACTGATAATGTTTTAACTCCGAATTCTTCTATGTCTGGGTCAACTGAGGTCTTCTGCTGGCTGTTCCATGAATGTTGAAGCTAATGACTTAGCATAAACTCTAGGACTCAAAGACTTGACCCTGGATATACAATGTGGGTCAAAACTCATCCTAATTAGTGAACCTAGCCCAAATCCAAACTAGGTATACAACATACACTCAACATCCTCTTCAGGTTGTAGTTTCTTATGCTCAGCTCTCTCCTTCATCTAGGAGCTTTGCTCCTTCCCTCGCGACCAATGTTGTTCTAGCCTCATATCATTATGCTCTTGTTATTCCTCATTGGAAGGCTGCTATGGATAAAGAGATGCACACTCTAATTGAATGGGGTACTTGGACTCTTGTTCCTACTCCTCTAGGATCTAATGTGGCCAGTTGTCACTGGGTCTTTGTCATCAAATTTCTCCCTGATGGTATTATTGATCGTTACAAGGAACATCTTGTTGCCAAAGGGTTTACGCAAATCTATGGTGTGGATTTCTTTGATACTTTCTCTCCTATTGCTTGGATTACTACAATCTGGGTTCTCTTTTTAGTGGTTGTCAAAAGGGACTAAGAAATGTCTCAGTTGGATATGAAGAATGCCTTTATTTATGGTTATTTATAGGGAACTGGCTATATGGAGCAACCTCTTGGGTATGTTGCTCAGTGGGAGTATCAGGTCTGTAAACATCGAAAGGCAATCTATGGTCATAAGCAAAGTCTTAGGGCATGGTTTGCAAGTTCAACAAAGTTATTCTTGTGGTTGGGTTTGCTGGAAGTGCTACAGATCACTCTTTATTCATTTGCAAATTGTCAGATGGTCTTGTTATCCTTGTGGTTTATGTGGATGATATTATTCTTACTGGGGATAATGGAGAATGTGTGGATATGACAAAGAAGCATCTTCTTCAGCATTTTGTTACCAAATATATGGGATCTCCGAAATATTTTTTGGGAATTGAGATATCCACGAAACCAGGTTCTATTATTCTTTCACAACGGAAGTATGCCTTGGATCTCTTAAAAGAGAGAGAGGTCTCCTTAGGGCTAAACCTGCTCGATCTCCGATGTCTGTTGGATATGACAAGTGTTAGAGTAAGGACTCACCTTTCTTGAAGATGTCACCAGGTACAGAAGGCTTGCGGGGAAACACATTTATCTGACAGTCATAAGACCAGATATTTGTTATGTAGTGGGAAGAATGAGCTAGTTTATGCAAGCTCCTAAAGAGTATTATCTTCAGCCGACAATGATTATTCTAGAGTATGTGAAAGGTGCTTTAGGAAAAGGACTTCTATTTTTGAAAAGGGGACATTTGAAGGTTAAGGCATACTCTAATGCTAGCTATGCAGATGATAAGGAAGATATGAAGTCGACATCAAGGTTCTGTACTTTTGTTAGAGAGAATTTGGTTAGCTAGAATAGCGAGAAACAAGCAGTAGTTTCCAGGTTGCGTGCAGAAGTTGAGTATAGGAGCATGGCCCTAACTACATGCGAGAAGAAGTGGTTACAAACACATATGTTTGATTTTGGAGAGGTTTATGTGTTGGATGCCTAGTTTGGATTTGGCCTAGGTTCACTATTAGGTTATTGACCCACCATGTATAGCCTAGGGTCATTTTGTTAGTTCTAGGTCTAGGTCAGTTTGATTAGGATAGACAGACATTGATCCAGCCCTCAGAAGAAATCAGAGATCTAGACATAGAATAATAGCAGTCCTTAAGATTTTAGAGAATTAGTTAGATATTCTTCGAAATCAGCTCGACGATCGTCGATTGCTGATCGACGAACTCAGAGTCCCTACTCTGAGTTGAGCGCGACAAACTTAGAGGTCAGGTCTACGATCTTCCCTCTTTTCTCAAGTTCACTGGTCGACGAAATTCCCTCTCAGCTTGACGAACTTGGAGCTTAGCTCGATGAAGACACTTTCTCAGCTCGATGAAGATGATTTCTCAGCTCGGCGAACTTGTAGTTCAGGTCGATGAAATATGTTCTGAGTTCGACGATTTCTATCAGTTTTTTGGCATTTTCTCTCAGTTTGTTTTTGGTTTGGATTATTCTATGACAGTAATTCTCTGATAATTAATGCTCATATTCTCTAGAATATAGTCGTTGCTTGGCAGCATTAATTATGGATTTCACAAAGTAATTACCTGACTTATTTACTGAGATAGTTGAGGAATTGCATTTAAGACAAATTATAGCCGTTCAAGTCCCAGGATTCTAGCATTAATTCAAGGATAGAATTCAAATTCAAATGCTAATTTCTGGAAGGAATATAAAAGGATTGTTTTCAGAAGATCATATAGAGAATTGAAATAGAGAACATACATAAATAATTCACTGAGACACACAGACATATACAAAGAATCTCACAGAGCTCTTCATCGTCAGCTTCAGAGCTTTTCAAGGGACAACTATTCAATATCAGTCTAAAAAGCTTCTGAAGATCTTCTAAAGATTGAAGGCCTACACCCTGTGCAAAGCTCTCATCTTCCTGAACTATTTTTCATCTCAGGGGGGAGCTTTGACAAGATCAAATCCACTAGTCTTCTCTTAGACTGTTGACAGAGAAGAACACCATCAATTTACTTTTTCCCACTGTGTACTGGGTTATAACTCCCTTCAAAAGTTAACACCTTTGGTTTTTGGGCAACAGATCAAAAGCTCAAAAAGGTTGTTAGATCTCCCTTAAAAAATAGATCTTGTGGGGACAGGGCACCTGAGAAAAACCTGTGGTGGCAGGGCACCTGATCAAAAACCTGTAGTGGATTCCTACCATGGTGGTAGAAGAGTGGATGTACCCAAGTTTAGGGGAACCAATATAAATTTCTTGTGTCATCTGGAATGCTTTATTGTTTATTTTTTGTGTGCTGTGATAGTTTTTATTTTCTCTCTTTATACTTATACTTATCACATATTTTAATCCGCTATAAAAATTAATTAAAGTTTTAAAATACTCAATCCCCTCCTGTAGAGTTAAGGAGATCTATCCCTCATTGGTATTAGAGCATATCTGATATCATTTTAAATTGGTATCAGAGGGAAATGTTGTTTGGTTTTGTGCGAACAGAAAACAAGAGACCAAAAAATTAGAGTAACAAAAATTTTATTATCCAAAAAACATATCTATTACAAATGTATAGCCTCCCTTTTATAGAATGGAGGAGATGAGAGAGATTACAATTAAGTAATGTAGAACTAAATAATTACAGGTGTAAGTGGTTTAACATGAAAACATGTCGAACAGGCCGCACGATTAGACAAATAGACGAACCGCCCGGCGACCACAAGAAAGAGAGTACAAGCCACCATAGGAGACTGCCAGACCGCCTGGATACCAACAACAACAGTCCGGCCACCAAACCACAGGAGATAAACCGACGAACCAACCGGTCTCTAAACCGCCAGAATCAGACCGCCAGACCGCCCGGTCTCCATACAGCAACACTCCCCCTCAAGCTGGAGCATATATGTTGATCATGCCCAGCTTATCGCAAATGTGAAGAAAGGAGGCAGACACCGGCTTGGTGAAAATATCTGCCAGCTCTTTATCGGAGGTGACAAATGGAGTACAAATTTGTTTCTTCAAAATCTCTTCCCGAATAAAGTGGCAGTCGACTTCAATGTGCTTTGTTTTCTCATGGAAGATCAGATTTTTGGAGATGTATATAACAGCCTTGTTGTCACAAAATATAGGTAGAGGATAGTTGTAGAGCTCTCCAAAATCAAGCATGAGAGCCCGTAACCACTTCAATTCACATGTCGTCGATGCCATACTTCGATATTCTGCTTCTGCGCTGGACCTGGAGACGACAGACTGTTTCTTGCTCTTCCAGCTTACAAGATTTCCCCCCACAAAGGTGCAAAAGCCTGACGTTGACTTGCGGTCTCCTTTGACATCAACATAGCTTGAATCTGAGTACGCTTCAATCTTCAAATGACCATTCTTCTGAAAGAGTAGTCCTTTCCAAGGCGTTGATTTAACATACTCCAATATCCTCAGGGCAGACTGTAGATGACACTCCCCAGGAGCTTGCAATAATTGGCTAATCTTGTCTACAACATAGGCGATTTCGGGTCTGGTCACCGTAAGATATATAAGTTTGCCAACCAGACGTCTACCTCGTGACATCTGAAAGAAGAGAAGAGTGATCCGTCTATGTTTTATATTCTCCAGTCACCATGGGGCATCAGGCAGGTTTAGCCCCAGTCAACCCTGCCTCTTTTAGCAAATCAAGAGCATACTTGCGTTGGGAGAGGACAAGAGAATTGGGCTTCCGAGAGATTTCTATCCCTAGAAAGTATTTTGGAGAGCCCATATCATTTGTGGCCAGGTGTTGGCGAAGATGCTTCTTTGTCAAGTTTATCCCACCCTGTTCATCTCCAGTGAGAAGAATACCATCCACTTATATAGCAAGCAATACCAGACCCAAGGAGGTTTTGCGAATAAATAAAGAGTGATCGGCAGAACTTCTCGTAAAACCCACGTCCACCACAATCCCGCTGAACTTGCCAAACCATGCCCGAGGGCTTTGCTTTAGACCATAGATAGCCTTCCGTAGCCGGCATACCTGTGTATCCCCCTGAGCAACATACCCTGGAGGATGCTCTATATAGACGTCCTACTGAGGATCCCTATATAGAAAGGCATTCTTAACATCCAGTGGAAAATGGGCCAATCTGTTTTGACAGTTATAGAGAGCAGGACCTAGATAGTGCTTAGACGAGCAACTAGAGAGAAGGTGTCAAAATAGTCAACCGCATATGTCTGGGTAAATCCTTTGTCAACAAGACTGGCCTTATAACAATGCACACTGCCGTCAGGTCAGAACTTCACCACATAGACCCAGCGACAGCCAACGGTATCTGTGCCGAAGGGAGGAGGACATAAGGTCCATGTACCACATTCAGTGAGAGTAGAAATCTCCTCATCCATGGCAGCCTTTCAATGAGGAATAGTAAGGCACTCCTGGTAGGAATAGGGGGTGGCAGTGGCCGAGATAGCCAGTGCAAAAGCTCTGCGAGAAGGGGTAAGATGATCATAGGAAACAACAACAATAAGCGGGTGTTGGGTACACGCCCGAACCCCTTTGGGAAGAGCAATGGGATGATCCAGGTCAGCGGGTTCCTCGGTATTCGGAGCATCCGTGGTGGAGAGAGTTGGCCCGAGAGTAGAGAGAGATGGCTCCAGAGAGGAGGGAGATATCGCGGGAGGTGAACACAGTAGAGGATAGGGTGGAGATGGTGGAGGTGGCGGAACATCAACAGGTGTAGAGGGGACAGATGAGTTGATATGAAAAGTAGGATCATCAGGATTAGAGGAGGAGTCGGGAGAGAATTAAGAGGCATTTTCAAAGAATGTGACATCCGTAGAGACAAACTGCTTGCGGGTAATGGGGTCAAAACAACAATAATCATTTTGAGTGGTAGAGTACCCAGAAAGACACATTTAGTGGCCCATTGTGAGAGTTTGTCACGGGTGGCAGCAGGAGAGTGCACAAAGACTGTGCACCCAAAGATGAGCAGAGTAAGAGGAAACAGATTCTTGTTCGGATGAAGAATGGAGAATGGGGTTTCACCATGAAGAACTATGGAGGAAATGCAATTGATGAGATAGCAGTAGAGGAGGATAGCATAACCCCAATAGGAGCGAGGAACGTGCATCTGTGTCATTAGAGTACGAGCAACATCAAGGAGGTGACGGTTTTTGCGTTCCGCCAGCCCATTTTGCTGTGAGGTGTAGACACAGCTAGTTTGATGAATAACACCATGTTGCATATAGAAAGAAGTGAAATTATGGCTAAGATATTCCTTAGCATTATCAGAATGAAAGATTTTAATATAGGTATCAAACTGAGTCTTAATCATAGAATAAAATGATGTCCATACAGAGAATAGTTCGGAGAGATCCTTGAGAAGATACACCCACGTACACCTAGAGAAATCATCAATAAATGTTACAAAATATGAACTACCCCGACCGATGGTGAGGGTAGGAGCAGGACCCCATACGTCTGAGTGAATAAGGTCGAACGGACGGGAAGAGCCATGACTTTGCGTTGGTAGGAAGGAGGAGCGGTGATGTTTGCCAAGCAGACATGCGTCATATTTGAGAGGAGGATGATGTAGAGGGAGGTGGGGCATAAGCTGGCGAAGAAGCCGGGGAGTAGCATGACCAAGGAGAAGATGCCATTGGAGAAGATCTGTATAGGAGGAGGAGAAGGCGGATATAGCAGAAATGTTGTCGAGGATGTAGAGGTCGCCGCTCTCAGTCCCAGTGGCAATCGTCCGTTGGGAGTCCGAATCTTGAAAAGAACAAGAAGTAGGAGTGAATGTGACAGAACACCGTAGTTGCTTGCATAGAGAATTAACCGATAATAAATTGCAAGGGAACTTGGGCATATTGAGGGTATTTGCCAGGCGAAGAGATGGAGTGTTTTGAACCACTCTCGTCCCATTAACTGTTGAGGGAGAGCCATCCGCAACATAAACCGGGGGCTACCGATCATGTGTTTCTAGAAGAGAAAAACACTGAAGATTGTCTGTCATATGATTAGTAGCACCAGAGTCGATCAGCCATCGTCCATGAGTAACAATGTGGGCACTACCGGAATATATGACCACCGAGGCGGACTGCGTGGGGGAGGAGGTGTAGCCCATAGAAAAGAGACTGCACGATCAAACAAGAGACCGCGCGAGAACAGTAGGAAGCGGCGAGAAAGAAGGTCATGGAGACAAGGACTAGGTCGCGGTGAGAAGGGCAGAAACACCTAGCCAGGGGAACAACAAGTAGCACTCCCCAACAAGCAGGACTTGCGGCTAGGAAGGCCGCAACCAAGAAGCAGAGCAAAGCAGAGGGAAAGAAGTCGCATGGCTAGAGAGAAGGCCGCGCGAATAGGAGAAAGAGAAGACCACGCAAACTAGGAGGAGTTCGCAAGAAAGGCAAGCAGGTCGTGCGAACAGAGCAGAGACAACACGAACAGAAACTGATAGCACGAATAAAAGGAGATCGCGGGGAGAGAAGAGACAGAGCAACCACGAAAATAGGTCGCGGAAAAAGAAAGAGATAGGTCGTGCACACAAAGAGCAGCGACAAAGAGGAGACATAAACTGCGCAAACAGGGTGCAAACAGGCGGAAGAAACAAGACGCAACGGATTTTGAGAGAAGAAGGAGCAAGCCGCGCGGACAGGTCATGCGGATAGAGGAAGCACATAGAATCAGGAGGAAAAGATCGAGGGCTCTGATACTATGTGCGAACAGAAAATAAGAGACCAAAAAATTGGAGTAACAAAAATTTTATTATCCGAAAACAGTATCTATTACAAAGGTATAACCTCTCTTTTATAGAATGGAGGAGGTGAGAGAGATTATAATTAAGCAATATGAGACTAAATAATTACAGGTTTAAGTGGTTTAACATGAAAACAAGCCGAACAGGCCGTGCGGTTACACAAATAGGCTAACCGCCCGGCCACCACAAGAAACAGAGTACAAGCTGCCATAGGAGACCGCCAGACTGCCCGGATACCAATAGCAACAGTCCGACCACCAAACTGGAGGAGATAATCCGACAGACCCCACGGTCTCTAAACTGCCAGACCGCCCGGTCTCCATACAACAACAGGTTTCACAGGCTAACACCTGAACCAAAACATCTTTGATAGATCTAATTATCTTTAGTGTATCTCTTATATCATGACACAAAATAAAGAATATTCAAGCACTAGGCCTACAGTCTGCAATCTGAATAAGTTTGCAATCTGGAAGGCAAGAATTAGGTTATATAGGAACACTATTGATGAAGATATCTACAATTCTATTTTGACAGGTTCCCTTACTTCTTCTGCCTCTACATCAACACGTATTTCAGCATTTCCACCACCTGAGTGGACATATGCTCAGAAAATGTTGAAGATGGCTGGTGCTAAAGCCATGAACATTCTGGCACAAACCATGTATGATGACATCTATTCAAAGGTTGCTGAATGTACTTCAACTAAGGATATTTGGGACTCTCTAATCCAAATGGTTGTAGGATCAGCTGATGAGAGAAAGGACAGAAGATCTGATCTAATCTCTCAATATGAAAGTTTAAAAAAAGATGAATCTGAGTCAGTGGCTGACATGTACAACAGACTCAACCTAATCATCAATGAGCTGAAGAATCTGGACAAGAATATCTCACAGACTGAGATAAATGACCAAATCCTAATGTGCTTCCTTAGCTCATGGGATTCTAGGATTTGGCCAATTAAGGAGGCCAAAAGTATATATGAAATTTCAACTGAGGCTCTTCTAGGCAAGGTTAAATCTTATGAGCAGCTTATAAAGAGCAGAGAAGCAGCTGAGCAGACGACTTCTACATCAGGAACAAAAGAGCATTGCATTGCCTTTAAGGCATCTGAATAATCTGAAACTCTACCAGCAAATGAAGAGTTGATGAGTCTGTTAGCCAAAAGATTCAATAAAATGGCTAGGAAAGACTTCAGAAGAAGGTCAACAAGGCAAGATGACAAACCCAGATTTGACAAAACTCCTACGAAGTAGAATGTCTGCTTTGGTTGTAAAAAGGCTGGACACATTCTTTGTGAGTGTCCAGAGAACCTGAGGAAGGAGAGAACAAAAGACAAGGACTCCAGTAAGAAGTATAGCAATGTAACACCCCAAAATCCCAGGATTGGGTTCAAGTTGGGTGACACGGCTTAGGATACGGGCGTGTCCCAGGGCGTGTCCTGCTCTGCATGGATGAGCTGTCTGTCGAGTGCTCGATGAACTGCACTCGACAATTTCTCGAGAGGGAACATGGCCCGTGGCATGGACGTGTCAGAGGGCGTGTCCCCCTCTAGTCGACGAGCTTCGCTCGACGAAGCACACACTGGAGGCGTGTCTACTGCCGTGTAAGGGCACACGACCTGTGACATGGGCGTGTCACAGTCCTTGTCATTTTCTGGACTTGGACAGGGCAATGAGGCCTGGTGAACACGGGCAGGACACGGGTGTGTCTCTAGGCACACAGCCTGTGATACGGGAGTGTCACATGGCCGTGTCCCGCTCAGGTTGTTTTGATTATGTGCAGACAAAGCTACATGGCCACAGACATGGGCGTGTCTGAAGGAGTGTCAGGTCACACAGCCTGTGACACGGGAATTTCACATCGCCGTGTCAGCCAAAAATTAGCCTTTTGTGGCAAAATCATGGCCGTCCATTTTCCTCAGCTAGGATCTGAGGGCCCAAGCTTCTCCCTGCTTCTTTAAGGCCGAGAATTGAGATGAGATTCTCATTTGGCTTGAGATATCCTCTTTCTAAGAACCTAGAGAGAGACAGGAAGGAGGAGGAGGAGGACGGGAGACGGCCATCGGTGGAGCTGCAGAGCTCCGATTCGAGATCCGAGGCCAGCGTTGAGGAGGCAAGGCGCTGCGGTGTATTCCAGCCAAATAGAATTCCATGGCTCCAAAGCGATCGTCAAGGGTAACGATCTTTCTTCCTTGGACATGTGAAGTCCTTCCTTTTTGTCATGTACATGGGTTTCCCCCACCAGAGGATGGATTGCTAAGGGATTCCTTAGGGTTGATTCTTGGAATCCCCACTAGTTTAGCATATAGATCCGGAAATGGAGTACGAAATAGGCATGCTGTGTGAAGCCTATCTGTACCGGTTGATCTGGATTGGTGATGTTGCATTTGCACACCGGAGAAGACTCCGTAGTAAAACATGTAGTTTATGGAGTCGAGGGGTTGAAACTGTGAAGGGTAGTAGTAGGGAGTACTGGTGTGGTATTCTAGGAAAAGACCCTTGTGATGCTCGATGGGTTGGACCTGCGGAGGGCAGTAGCAGGAAGTATTGGTGTGGCAGTTCAGGAAAAGACCCTCTGATGCTTGTAATGCTTATGACGCTTAATGGGTTCTGCCTATGAAGGGTAGTAGTAGGAAGTACTTGCTTGGCAGTCTAGGAAAATACCCTCAAGTGTATGTTATGAATGTACGGTTAAGCCTAGGGATGGAAAATGAGTTCTGTCGCTAACGCGAGGCGTAGCTCCTATCTAACCTATGAATGTGAAGCCAGTCCCTCGGGGACAGTCTAGATTTGTGTGAGCTTGATGAGCTCTTCAAAAGGCTTTATGCCAAACAGGTAAGGTGAAACTGACCAACACCTTTTTCTTAGCCTCAGGTACGCTATACTCGGTGATGGCAAGGCGACTTGAGCAACGAGGGGTGGTTGATATGACCAACGTTATGTCCGTCCGACTTGAAAACTTGAAAGTGCGGTCTGTTGGAGCGCATGGCGAGAGTCTTTGGCCTGCGCGCTACAACACCATGGGGGGCTACGGGCCAATCTCGGGTCGTTATAAGACTAAAGTTTCCGGCTGCATGCCATGGAGCAAAATGCTCAAGTTTGTTGTTGGCCTTGGGGGCCTAGAATGACGGTGGGAAACTGATTTATCCGGTACACCAAGAATGTGCCCTGAGTACACGGATCGTCGGGCCGCGTGGCTGACAATTG
This sequence comes from Platanthera guangdongensis, assembly GCA_039583875.1. Taxonomy (NCBI): domain Eukaryota; kingdom Viridiplantae; phylum Streptophyta; class Magnoliopsida; order Asparagales; family Orchidaceae; genus Platanthera; species Platanthera guangdongensis. Next base: position 224,025,312 of record CM077151.1, on the reverse strand, counting down.
TGATGGAATGTTTGTACGTAAGAGCACAATGTGTAATATCTATATATTTGCATATGAATGACTATGCATGCAGGGAAGGAATGCCACTGCCCCGAGAAAGTGGTAGGGTCGTTATAAATTGGTCAACTTAATGCTGACAGTTGCATTGTTTGCCACCGTTGGGTAGGTTGTCCTTGTACAGGTGCTGGAGAATCGAGCGGGACATTTAAAGGTTGAAGTCCCTGCTACTGCTGCTAGCCCTTGAAGGCTAAGCTGAAAAATGTTGCATTTTGTTCATGTGTGGCCGGTCTGTGCGCCGAAGTTTGGAATCCACTTTTGTAAAGAGCAACTGTAAGGCCATAAGGCCTAACACTATTGTATTTGACGTACATTCCTATATAAATATGGGTTTTTATATTAGTGGACATTCATGGTTGGAGTTCAGCGTTGATGTTAAAAGCTTCCGCTAGAATGCTATGAGTTAGGATGCGCAACTCTGATATCAACCCGTGACTTCGCCGCCTATTTTGTTGCATATGGTGTGGGGCCCCGCCCGGACCTTCTATTTTATGCTATATGAACGGATGGAGATGTTACATTTTTGGTATCAGCTATCTCGGTCTTTCCCTTTCGAATTCGTGGTCGAATTCTTTTGTGGGGTGGAGAGCAGGTGCACGTGCGAACCGCGTTAACACTAATGAACTCTTGAATGTCCACGTAGGAACGCAAATATAATTGTTTGGGGAACCTGTGCGTTCCTAGATTGTTGTTATTACTTGTATGAGGTCGCTAATGTGTGTGTCTTGTTCACCTACAGGTGATGCGGAGTGGTGTTGGGCAGTCGGAGCCCCAGCGTTCTGATGAGAGTAAGGCACCAGCTGAGGTGCCTACACCTCCCCCTTCTACGAAAACTGTCTGGTTAGTTGCTGAGGCCTTGTTTTCCATGATTCAAGTACAGCCTACTAGGCAGGCGCAACCGGCATTGAAGCCAGAACAGGTTGCGGCGAGGCCTGAACCTGTTGTGGTTGTGGATCCTCGAGCAGCTGAAAGGCAGTTGAAGCAGTTCATGAGCTTCAATCCGCCGACATTCACGGGTATGGGATCCCCTACGCAGGCGGAGGACTGGTTGTCACACGTCAAGTGTATCTTGACGGCGATCAGGACGGAGAAAGATCAGAAGGTCACCTTGGCCATCTTTTTATTGGAAGGAGAGGCGCGGTTATGGTGGGATGAGATCGAGTTGCACCACTTAGCAGGCAGGCAATTAACACAAGTGTTGATTGAGCAGTTCTCGCGCCTATTCCTGGCTAAGCACCTACCAGCGGCACATCGTATTTCCATGAAAAATGAATTCCAACGGCTAACGCAAGGAGAAGGTAGTGTGGAGACGTACCTGCATGAGTTCACATTGTTGGTCCGGTATGCGTGCTCCATCTTTGCCGACGAGCAGCGGAAAACCAATCGGTTCTATGAAGGATTGCGGGACGAGTTTTGATTCCTGCTTTCGAGTTCAGTGAACCAAGGGTTCCAGGCATTGGTTGATACTACATGTGCGCTGAAGAAGGACATGAAGAGGGTGCAAGGGAAGAGGACCTTGGCGGTGACAAAGCCGGAGTTTAAAGTGCCAAGACCTGGGAAATTGTATTATAAAAAGAAATGGGGCAAGAGGTCCAAGTCTTCTAGACAAAATCCTTCTACGGTTACATCGGGAGCAATGTCGGGGACCACGTCGAGGCCAGAGACTCGTACTTGCTTTTCTTGTGGAAGAGTGGGGCATATAGCCCGTGATTGTCGGGTTGGTCCGCCAAAGGGAGAAAAGAAGGCGGGAGCGTCTTATGCTGAGAAGGGAAAGGCAGTGGTGGAGTCCCCTGCATCCTAAGCACAGCCCTGAGTCTACAACCTTGGCATGCAGGAGGCCATCAAGCAGAGTGACATCGTCACAGGTACGAGTTAAGTTATTGCATTGTTTTGCTTATTGCATGCTTTGTTTGCGGCTTGTGTGTGATGTGATTGCCACAGGCTTTGTTATGATTTAGAACACGCTTGCGAGAGCACTATTTGATACATGTGCTTCACATTCGTTTTTGTCTAAGGACTTCGTAGCTCAAATTAGAGTACCTAGTCTTGTGAAGACAGAGAGCGTGAGGGTGTTATTACCGAATGGTTGTTTGATGCTTGCGGATAGAGCTTGCGATGTGGCTGTTCAAATTGGAAGTCAGGATTTCTGTTTGACTACATCTGTACTGCTGATATCGGAATTCTATGTGATCTTTGGTATGGACTATCTCACGGAGAAACATGCCTTGATTTATTGTAATACCAAAGAGGTCACATTGGGCCAGAATACCGAGCATAAGACTAAGCTCGCGGGTATGCGAGGAGTGGGCGGGACCCTGATGCGTGCACTCCATCTCGTCAAGGTTGTTCGGAAGGGCGCGGAGTTATTCTTCACACTGATTCAGGCTGTGGAGCCTAAGGACAATGTGTGTGATGTTCCGGTTGTATCGGAGTTTGCGGATGTGTTCCCTAAGGATCTTCCTGGGCTACCACCCCAGCGGGAGATTGAGTTCACGATCGAGTTGGTGCCAGGTGCAAAACCTGTGGCCCGCTCGCCATATCACGTCGCTCCATAGGAAATGGATGAATTGAAAGTCCAATTACAAGAGTTGCTGGAGCAGGGATATATACGCCCAAGTATGTTACCTTGGAGCATACCTATTCTGTTTGTGAAAAAGAAAGACGGTGGTTTGTAGTTATGTATTGACTACCGGGAATTGAATAAGCTGACAGAGAAGAATAAGTTTCCGATTACACGGATAGATGAATTGTTCGATCAGCTGGTGGGGTCAACTGTCTACTCTAAATTGGATTTGAAATCTGGATATTACCAGTTGAGGTTTCGGGAAGGTGACATTCCCAAGACCGCATTTGGAACACACTGCGGTCATTATGAGTTCACGGTAATGCCATTTGGGCTATGCAATGCGCCATCAGTGTTCATGGACTTGATGCACTGAATGTTCCGAGTGTAATTGGACTTTTTCGTGATTGTATTCATTGATGATATTTTGGTGTACTCTCAATCTAAAGCTGATCATGCAAACCACTTGCGGTTGGTGTTGCACACCTTGCGAAGGAATAAGCTCTACGCCAAGTTCTCGAAGTGCGAGTTTTGGCTGTCATCAGTGGCTTTTCTTGGCCATGTGGTAAGTGGAGAGGGCATAGTAGTAGATCCGTCAAAGATAGGAGTCATACAGGAGTGGCCGGTGTTGTCTTCGGTGGACGAAGTTAGGAGTTTCCTTGGCCTGGCAGGCTACTACAGGTGTTTTGTTGAAAACTTCTCGTGGATCGCTTTGCCTCTGAACACACTGATGTGAAAGGATCAGAAGTTCATTTGGACGCCGGAGTGTGCACGAGCTTTTGAAGAGTTAAAGGGTCGGTTGACCACGGCGCCTGTGTTGACATCGCCATGTGGTACCGACGGATATGAGATCTATAATGACGCTTCAGGGAGCGGCTTCGGCTGCGTTCTTCAACAATATGGAAAAGTGATTGCTTATGGATCACGCCAGTTGAAAGTGCATGAACGAAATTATCCAGTCCACGACCTGGAGTTGGCGGTGGTGATCTTTGCACTTAAGCTATGATGACATTATCTTTATGGCATAAAAGTGGATATCTTTACGGACTATAAGAGTCTAAAGTACTTGTTGGAGTAGAAGGATCTGAATATGCGACAACGAAGGTGGCTGGAGTTCCTTGGCGACTACACCTTTGAGATTCATTATACTCCCGGGAAGGGAAACATGGTCGCTGATGCCTTGAGTCGGAGGGCTCTATCGAGGGAAAATTGGTTCAGATGTACAATGAGCGTCTGATCCAGGAGTTGGAAGCGTTAGAGATTTCTTGTGTTGAGAAGAATTCCTCAGTCGATGTCTGTTTGAACTGGACGGAGGTACAATATGACCTTGCAGACAGAATTCGACGAGCAACGGACCTGATGAAAATCTCCAATGCTATGTAAAAGATGGACTGAATGACCAATTCTCCTGGGATGACGGCCTTTTGCGAAAAGAGGGCCGTTTGTGCATCCCAAATATGGGGAAGTTGGAAGAAGAGTTGATGTACAAAGCTCACTTTAAAAAGTACTCAATTCACCCCGGGAGCACAAAGATGTTCAGGGACATGAAAAAGCTGTTATGGTGGCCAGGACTAAAGAAAGATATCGCTCATTATGTGTCTAAAAGCCAAACTTGTGCTTTGGTGAAAGCGTAATGCCATAAGCATGGCAGTTTCTTGAAGTCGTTGTCGATTCCGGAATAGAAGTTCGATGATATTTCCAGGGATTTCGTGCACAGGTTGCCGAGATCTCAACGCGGGAATAATTCAATCTGGGTGATTGTAGACCGGTTGACAAAAGTGACTCACTTCCTTCCGAACAAACGGGATGATTCAGTGGAAAGTTTGGCGAAGCTCTATGTTGAACAGATTGTACGGCTACATGGTGTTCCTCGTAGCATCGTAAGCGATCGTGATGGGAGATTTACATCAAATGATTGAAGGCTAATCCATCAGCTATTGGGCATGAAATTGAAGTTCAGTACGGCCTTTCATCCCCAAACAAATGGCCAATCTGAGAGAACCAACAGAACAATGGAGGACATGCTCCGAATGTGTGCCCTAGACTTTGGTAAGAGATGGGAAGATCATCTCTATACGGTGGAGTTTGCCTACAACAATAGCTAATAAGCGAGCATCGGTATGGCACTGTTTGAAGCTTTGTATGGTCGGAAGTGTCGTACACCGTTAGCTTGGGCGGAAGTAGGCGAATCCAAACTATATAACCGTAAATAAGTTGATGAAGCTAACTCGATGATACACGCTATTCGGGAGCGGCTACTGATATCCCAGGATCGACAAGCAAAGTACTACAACGCCAAGCACCAGAATGTGGAGTTTGCGGCGGCCGATTGGGTATATTTGAAGATCAAACCCTTCAAAGGTGTGTCCAGGATTCGGCGTCTGAAAAAGTTGATTTCGAGATATCTTGGTCCATTTGAAGTGGTGGAGAGCATTGGCGAAGCTGCATATCGGCTTGCACTTTCGGCAGACCTTGGTGGATTACATGATGTGTTTCACATCTCGGTGCTTCGGAAAGCCGTCAAAGATCCAACTCAAGTAATCGAGAATGATCGTGTGCCGGTGGAGTATGGGATAACAACGAAGGTTAGGCCCATTCGGACCGAGTATCGCGCCGATAAACTGTTGTGGAACAAAACAATCGGGATGGACAAAGTCTAGAGGGACAACTGTGGCCGTGAGGATCAAATATGGGAGCGAGAGGAGACCATGCGAGCTAAATTTCCCGAGCTATTCATGTATACTATTATGTAGTGCGTGTCAAGTTGTATGAAACATTGGTAAAGATATAACATCTTGTTTTTGATTTCCTTACTGTGGCAAATTTCGGGACAAAATTCATTGTAAGGAGAGGAGGGTTGTAATACCCCAAAATCCCAGGATTGAGTTCAAGTTAGGTGACACGGCCTGGGACACGGGTATTTTCCAGGGCGTGTCCTGCTCTACATGGATGAGCAGTCTGTCGAGTGCCCGACGAACTGCACTCGATGAGGTCTCGAGAGGGAATATGCCCTGCGACACGGGCATATCAGAGGGCATGTCCCCCTCTGGTCGACAAGCTTTGCTCGATGAAGCATACACTGGAGGCGTGTCTACTGCCGTGTAAGGGCACATGGCTTGTGATACGGGCGTGTCACAGGCCTTGTCCTTTTCTGGACTTGGCCAGGGCAGTGAGGCCTGGTGAACATGGGAAGGACACAGGCGTGTCTCTGGGCACACGGCCTGTGACACAGGCATATCACATGGCGTGTCCCACATAGGTTGTTTTGATTGTGTGCAGCCTGAGGTACATGGCCACAGACACGGGCGTGTCTGAAGGCGTGTCAAGTCACACGGCCTGTGACACGGGCGTGTCACATAACCGTGTACTGTTCTGGATGAGTCAGTTGTGTGCCTCTTAAGGTATACGGCATGTGACACGGGCGTGTCACAGGCCATGTTAGCCAAAAATTAGCCTTTTGTGGCAAAATCGTGGCCGTCCATTTTCCTCAGCTAGGATTTGAGGTCCCAAGCTTCTCCCTGCTTCTTTAAGGCCGAGAATTGAGATGAGATTCTCATTTGGCTTGAGTTATCCTCTTTCTAAGAACCTAGAGAGAGGAAGGAGGAGGAGGAGGAGGAAGGGAGCAGCCACCGGTGGAGCTGCGGAGTTCCGATTTGAGATCCGAGGCCAGCATTGAGGAGGCAAGGCCGCTGCGGTGTGTTCCCGCTGGATAGAATTCCATGGCTCCAATGGGATCGTCAAGGGTAACGATCTTTCTTCCTTGGACATGTGAAGTCCTTGCTTTTTGGCATGTGCATGGGTTTCCCCCACCAGAGGGTGGATTGCTATGGGATTCCCTTGGGTTGATTCTTGGAATCCCCACTAGTTTGGCATATAGATCCGAAAATGGAGTACGAAATAGGCATGCTATGTGAAGCCCATCTGGACAGGTTGGTCAGGATTGGTGATGTTGCATTTGTGCACCGGAGAAAACTTCATGGTAAAACATTTAGTTTATGGAGTGTAGGTGTTGTACCTGTGAAGGGTAGTAGCAGGAAGTACTAGAGTGGTAGTCTAGGAAAAGACCCTTGTGATGCTTGCGATGCTCGTTGGGTTGGACCTGTGAAGGTCAGTAGCAGGAAGTACTGGTGTGGAAGTGCAGGAAAAGACCCTCAGATGCTTGTAATTCTTATGACGCTTGATGGGTTGTGCCTGTGAAGGGTAATAGCAGGAAGTAGTGGCTTGGCAGTTCAGGAAAATACCCTCAAGTGTATGCTATGAATGTATGGTTCAGCCTAGGGATGGAAAATGAATTCTGTCGCTAATGCGAGGCATGGCTCCTAGCTAACCTATGAATGTGAAGCCAGTCCCTTGGGGACAGTCTGGCTATGTGTAAGCTTGATGAGCTCTTCAAAAGGCTTTATGCCAAACAGGTATGGTGAAACCGACCCGCGCCTTTTTCTTAGCCTCGGGTATGATGTACTCGGTGATGGCAAGGCGACTTGAGCAACGGGGGGTGGTTGATCCGATCAGTATTATGTCCATCCTACTTGAAGACCTGAAAGTTCGGTCTGTTGGAGCGCATAGAGAAAGTCTTAGGCATGCACGCTACAACACCATTGGGGGAAACGGGCCAATCGCGGGTCGTTATAAGACTAAAGACTCCGGCTGCACGGCATGGAGCAAAATGCTCAAGTTTGTCGTTGGGCTTGGGGCCTAGAATGGCGGTGGGCAACTGGTTTATCCGGTACACCAAGAATGTACCATGAGTGCACGGATCGTCGGGCCGAGTGGCTGACGATTGTGATGGAATGTTTGTGCATAAGAGCACAATCTGTAATATCTATATATTTGCATATGAATGACTATGCATGTAGGGAAGGAATGCCACTGCCCCAGGAAAGGGGTACGGTCGTTATAAATTTGTCAGCTAAATGTTGACCATTGCCTTGTTTGCCACCATTGGGTGGGCTGTCCTTGTACAGGTGCTAGAGAATCGAGCAAGTCATTTAAAGGCTGAAGTCCCTGCTGCTGTTGCTACTAGACCTTGAAGGCTAAGCTGAAAAATGAAGCGTTTTGTTCATGAGTGGCTGGCCTGCACGCCGATGTTTGGAAGCCACTTTTGTAAAGAGCAACTGTAAGGCCATAAGGCCAAACAATATTGTATTTGACGTACATTCCTATATAAATATGGGTGTTTATATTGGTGGACATTCATGGTTGGAGTTCAGCATTGATGTTAAAAGCTTTCGCTAGAATGCTATGAGTTAGGATGCGCAACTCTAATATAAACTCGTGACTTCGACGCCTGTTATGTGGCATATGTTGTGGGGCCCCAGCCGGACCTTCTATTATATGCTATATGAATGGATGAAGATGTTACAAGCAAGCCCTCTTCCAGCAAACACAAGAGGAAGGAAAAAGGTTTTGTAGTAGAAACCTGGAGTGAAACAGAAGAAGAATCCTCATCTTCCAGCTCCAGTGAAGATGAAGAAGAAGCTAGAGCAAAAGAAGCTTGCTTGATGGCCATCAATGCATCAAGCAATCCATCAGAAGCTGAAGAATCAAAAGCAGAAGATTCTGAGACTGAAGAGGATCAGGTAATATCCTCTTCTGATTTTACTTCTGCACACTTTAAAACTGAATTCAAATTATTATGTAATGATCTGATCAAATCTGAGAAGGAAATCAAACTTCTCAGAGATAAGCTAATTGAACAAGAAAATTTGTTGTCTGAAAATATTGAACTAAAAGACAAACTAGTTATAGCTTCTGAAGAAATTAATACTCTAAAAATTAAACTAAATGCGGCTAAGCAATTTGAAGAATCCCTAAATGGGAGAAGCATCAAATTGATGGACATCACAAGCACAGTTAATGCCAGGCTTAATGGCAAGCTGGGCTTGGGTGCTTCATCAAGCCAACCTCATTTAATTCAGAAAAATATACTTTCAACTCCCATCAAATTCATATCTGAAAACGGTAAAGAAAAGACTAATGAGAATAATAAACCAACTGAATTAACATAGAAACACAAGAAAAAGAAGAAGAACAAGAAAAACCTTAAGAATAACAATGTTCAACAGATTTCATCGAACTCAGATCGACGAAATGTGTACAGTTCGTCGAACTCAAGTCGATGAACTCCTAACGTAGATTTTTATTATAATTATTCTTCGAACTATGTTCGATAAAACCAGTATGGTTCGTCGTGCCGAGATCGGCGATATTGGGGCACAGAGAATGAATACTTCCATTCTCTGAGCGGAGTTCGACGAAGTAATCCATATTCGTCGAACTTAGTTCGACGGACTTATCAAAATTCGTCGATCCCAGTTCAAATTAACAGAAACTTTAATTACTCCAGAACATTTAATAAATCAAAAGAATTTGTTAATCTATTTAACCAATGGATAATTCCACCTAGGAAAATTCACCCCCTAGGATATAAAAACCAACCTGAATGTTCATATATTTCTAGTTTTAAATATGTAAAGAATCAATGACTCAAGGTTACATGGGTCAAGAACTCCTAATTTTTATTTTTCAGGTGAAAGGTTATCCTACCACAGAGGAGCAGTAGTACCTGGGTAGTGGATGCTCAAAGCACATGACAGGCAACAAGGACAACTTAACAAACTACAAGTCCAAGCTAGGTCCAAAGGTGATTTTTGGTGACTCCAGTTGCGGCTAGACTGAAGGCTATGGAAATGTAAAGATTGTAGCTGTCACTTTCAAGAAAGTTACATATGTGAGTGGTTTAAAACATAACCTGATACCATAACTCAATTATTTGATGAAGGTTATCAGGTATCCTTTAACCACTCTTCTTGTATTATATCTTTTGTAGATAATATAACTGTCTTAACAGGTCCTAGGCACGGAAACATATATGTAGTAAAGTTTAAATCTTCTAGGTCAGAAATTTGCTATTTAATCAAATCAGTAATAATAATGAATTATGGCATAAGATATTAGGAAATGTTAATCTTAAAAATATTGCTAAACTCTCTAGGGACAACCTTGTTAGAGGATTGCCTTCTTGCCCGTACAAGAAGGAAAGCCTTTGCATGGCTTGTCAACTAAGCAAACAAATCAAAAATAGCTTTAAATCTATTAATAAGAGTGATTCACCCAGGATTATATATGTAAGACCCCCCTCCCGGATCCCAAAACACGGCACGAAGGGGGGTCTTACGCCCAGAAACAGCTGCCTTGCGGTAGTATTAGCACACGGGCTAACCTGTACCACAAGACGCCTATTCCGCCGGCTACAACCAATATCAATATATACATGCCAACCCAACCAAATAATATAACAAGAAGTCAAATCCACACTAAGCATATAAGTCCAAATACATCAAATAGGAGAAGCTAAAACATGCTTCTATAATATCTGAGTTTGTCTATAAAATTGCCCAAACATGCTACAACAAAATCTCACACACTCACATCTGTAACCGATGGGAGCGATGGCACCATCACATCAGGCCCTGTCGTCCTGGCCTGGCTGTCCTGCTGCAAAGTCTGCGGCTGCTCTACCTGTAGGGTGACCTCCTAAAAAGGAAGACGTAGTAACCGTTTGTCAAAAAGACTAAGTGGCTTCACATCCGTTCCCCCGACGACTCCTCGGCACCGAGCGGAGAAAGGAAGAAAGGTACAAGTATAATAAGCAGTAAAACATGTACAAACAGGTGATAATGGTATAAAAAGATTAATAACATTATATTCTATCAGTTCTACATAAGCAACAGTAATTCAACAAGTATAAGTAACTACAGCAAGAAAGTAATTTAACTTATAAGGATGCTCATACAAGCTTATAAGTTAAGGATCAGGTTACATAAAAGTAACTCATCGTAAAAGAGTGCCCATACAAACTTATACGATGAGGATCTTGTTGTGCAATGATATGAAATGGTATGTATGCTATGCAATGACTCACCCATGATCACACAAATGTATTTGCTATGCCGACATAAACTATAGTTCCCACTATTCGAGCATGTAGCAAACCTCTCAGGCGTCAGCAGCCGTGGCCAGGTGGTGACAGTAGAGCGGGCATCTCTACTACTAGGCGGGTATCCACACTACTTCACCTAGGCCTCCGTACGCCTCAACACTAAGAACACAACAACGGAGCCCATGAGTACTATGGCCTAGTGGGGTCTCGGGTAGTTGTGCACCGAGAACACATCCTGAACTGGCCTTGTATGACCCGGAAGGGGCCTTGGAAGAAAGCACGAGGACACAGCGCAACCGTTCACCTGGCATGAAAGGTGCCCTGGGACGTGAACACAGAGGACCAAGCCCAACCTCCCAAAGTCTAACTGTCAACTCACGTCGGTGTGATGACTAGCGAGCCCGTAGACCTGCCACACTATCCTTAACCTAGGATTACGACACCGCGTGTAGACTCACACCGCATGCAAATTCCACATCACCTTGGCATGGAAGGGGCCTCGGAAGTAAGCACGAGAACACAGCCCAACCATCCATCTATACCACATCTCAACGCAAACCAACTAGTGACGGTAAACACTGCACTTACGTCCATTCACAATACTACCGTAGGGAGACTACGCTCTAAGTATTGGACTACTACATTTCATTCTAACCATCATACATACTCATGGCCATGGTTTATCCTTTTATTGTTCATTCCAAATGGTTTCAACATATTACAAACATGATCTGCATTAATAATAATCTACCAATTTGTATCCAGTCATTTCATTCATCATATTATAAACATGGTGCGCATTTATAATAATCTATCAATTTTAGCAAGTCATATCATGCATTAAAGCTTGCTCCACAATTCAGTTTTATGAAATCTAATTAACAAGATTTATCATTCATAGCACTACAGTGGTCAGTATAAAAATAGTTCATCAAAATCTAGTGTTAATTAGCAACATCGATTCCACCGAATTCAAATTCATCTTATATAAACCCCAGAATTTAAGTGCAGAATTAATATGGACAGCAACTTCGACCGGAGATTCCTGAAGCTACAGGAATCCGGTGAAGACGTGTAACCACTCGATGGAAAGTTCTTTCTATGGGTTACAACTTTCATATTTAGCCCACAACCCAGATTTGAGTGTATCCAATTTGAACTCAGCCTTGAAGTCCGCTGCGTACAGAACACAATTTCTGCATGCAGGATTTATCGGACGTCATGTTCGTTCATACTTTCCCGTGGCTATAGACTTCGCATGAAGACATGCAACCATTCGTTGGAAAGTATTTTCAAGGGCTTCAACTTTCGTGTTTAGTCGAAAGCCCAGATCTGGCCATAGCCTACATGAAAATGGCCAAGAACGTCGCTGCGTGCAGAATACAGATTCTACACGTATCTTAAAGAGGAATGAACGGCATTGGTTCATCTTCCTCTTCAAGTCGACCTTCCAAAATCACTCCAGAAATTCCTCCTCCCTTATTCACCCTCAAAGGGCCATGATTCTTCACGAAACCATCCACGCATCATCATATAGAAGAAAGGGGAGGTTGAAGAGATCTAAAACCTACACCACATGTCCTAGCATGACCATTCCTAGAAAACTCCTCTCCATCAAACTCTCTTGATTCGATATCTCTCCTAAGAAAATAACTAAAGATCTAGCACCAAGGGAGAGGGTAGGAATCTCACCTCATTTGCGGCGTTTCCACTATTTCCGGCCATAGATCGTGTAACACTTCTTGGTGGCATCTTCTCCTTCAAGGTGACGGCGAATCTTCTCCTCCAAGACTTCCTCCAACGGTTCTCCCTTTCTACAGAAGTCTCTCAGGAAATAGGGGATGAAAATGACTTCTTGGTTTTTCTCTTCCCTTTTTATATGAAAAGTGACACGGGTAGGGACATGCCCGTGTCCTTACCGGTGTCCTGCTTAGGCGAAGCGTTACGACAGTTTTTATGCACTGGTTCAATACTCGACACGACACATGGGTGGGTCACGCCCGTGTTGGCCCAGTCATGCCCATGACATGGGGCGTGTAACCCACTCGAGACCTACTCGAGAGGACTTGCACGAGTAGGTCTCGAGTAAGTCCTATCCCTCCGTACGCCTCAATGCTAAGAACACAACAGCGGAGCCCATGCATACTATAGCCTAGCGGGGTCTCGGGTAGATGTGCACCGAAAACACAGCACGAACTGGCTTTGTGTGACCTGGAAGGGGCCTCGGAAGAAAGCACAAGGACAAAGCGCAAATTCTGAACGTAGAACTGCCACACTATCCTTAACCCAGGATTACGACATCGCGTGTCGACTCACACCGCATGCAAATTCCACATCACCCTGGCATAGAAGGGGCCTCGAAAGTAAGCACGAGGACACAGCCCAACCATCCATCTATACCACATCTCAACACAAACCAACTAGTGACAGTAAACACCGCACTTACATCCATTCACAATACTACCGTAGGGAGACTACGCTCTAAGTATTGGACTACTACATTTCATTCTAACCATCATACATACTCATGGCCATGGTTTATCCTTCTATTGGTCATTCCAAATGGTTTCAACATATTACAAACATGATGCCCATTAATAATAATCTACCAATTTGTATCCAGTCATTTCTTTCATCATATTATAAACATGGTGCGCATTTATAATAATCTATCAATTTTAGCAAGTCATATCATGCATTAAAGCTTGCTCCACAATTCAGTTTTATGAAATCTAATTAACAAGATTTATCATTCATAGCACTACGATGGTCAGTATAAAAATAGTTCATCAAAATCTAGTGTTAATTATCAACATCGATTTCACCGAATTCAAATTCATATTATATAAACCCCAGAATATAAGTGCAGAATTAATCTGGAGAGCAACTTCGACCGGAGATTCCCGAAGCTACAGGAATCCGGTGAAGACGTGTAACCCCTCGATGGAAAGTTCTTCCTATGTGTTACAACTTTCATATTCAACCCACAACCCAGATTTGAGTGTATCCAATTTGAACTCAGCCTTGAACTTCGCTGCATACAGAACACAATTTCTGCATGCAGGATTTATCGGACGTCATGTTCGTTCAGACTTTCCCGTGGCTATAGACTTCGCATGAAGACGTGCAACCATTCGTTGGAAAGTATTTTCAAGGGCTTCAACTTTCGTGTTTAGTTGAAAGCCAAGATCTAGCCATAGCCTACATGAAAATGACCAAGAACGTCGCTGCGCGCAGAATACAGATTCTGCACGTATCTTAAATAGGAATGAACGGCATTGGTTCATCTTCCTCTTCAAGTCAACCTTCCAAAATCACTCCAGAAATTCCTCCTCCCTTATTCACCCTCAAAGGGCCATGATTCTTCATGAAACCATCCACGCATCATCACATAGAAGAAAGGGGAGGTTGAAGAGATCTAAAACATAGACCACATGTCCTAGCATGGCCATTCCTAGAAAACTCCTCTCCATAAAACTCTCTTGAGTCGATATCTCTCCTAAGAAAATAACTAAAGATCTAGCACCAAGGGAGAGGGTTGGAAGCTCACATCATTTCTGGCATTTCCACTATTTTCGGCCATAGATCGTGTAACGCTTCTTGGCGGCATCTTCTCCTTCCAGGTGACGGCGGATCTTCTCCTCCAAGACTTCCTCCAGCGGTTCTCCCTTTCTACAGAAGTCTCTCAGGAAATAGGGGATGAAAATGACGGCTAGGGTTTTCTCTTCCCTTTTTATATGAAAAGTGACACGGGTAGGGACACGCCCGTATCCTTACCGGTGTCCTGCTTAGGCGAAGCGTTACGACGGTATTTATGCGTCGGTTCAATACTCGACACGACACATGGGTGGGACACGCCCGTGTCGGCCCAGTCATGCCCGTGACATGGGGTGTGTAACCCACTCGAGACCTACTCGAGAGGACTTACTCGAGAGAGAACCAACTACTTGAGTACACGGATAGGACACGCCCGTGTCACAGGGATGACACGCTCGTGTCACCCCCTCATACTCGAGTACTTTTCCGCCTACTCGAGTATATTTTGACCTACACGAGAGCTACTCGAGTTCCCGGATAGGCCACCGCCGTGTCACAGGGATGACATGCCCGTGTCACCCCCTCTGACTCGAGTACTTTTCCACCTACTCGAGTATATTTCGAGCGACATGAGAGCTACTCGAGTATGAGCGGGACATGCCCTGTGACACATGCATGTCACAGGCCGTGTACCCCATACTTTACACTCGACGATCGTCGAGCACTGGTCATCGAACAGAGGGAATACACGCCCTCCGACACGCCCGTATCGGATGGGACACGCCCGTGACACAGGGCATGTTATGCCCGAACACTTCATCAAACCCATTTTCATCAACCTGCGCGAATGCTACGCACCCGAGCAAGACACACCCTGGGACACGACCGTGTCCCAGGCCATATCACCTAAAAATGTGCCAATCCCAGACTTTGGGCTATTACATGCTTCTCATTTTTCAATACTCCCCTGATCCGTAGTCAGCTCTCCTGGCTCAAAAACACGCCCGAGGGGCCTAGTGCTATTCAGTACGTTACAAATCCTATAAAAAATAAACGATTTCGTCCCCAAAATCAGGCTTAGGCTATCGGGGAAAAGCATAACAGAAATTATAATATGCTTTTAAATAAAATTACCTTTAGCAAATAATCCTGGATAGTGTGTTTGCATCAAATCCATTGGCTCCCATGTATATTCCTCCTTCCCGTGATTAGACCATAGCACCTTCACCAAGGGGACACTTTTGCTGCATAACTTTCTTGTCTCACTGTCTACGATCAGCACCGGCTCTATTCACATATACCTATCAGACGTCACAGCACCATCAGTTGCGGGGGTGTTTTGATCGGGCCGCAACAGCGCCTTCCGAAGCGACGACACATGGAACATGTCGTGGAGGTTCTCTAGCTCGGGTGGTAACTCCAACCGATAGGCCAACGGGCCAATCCTTTCCAATACAGTATAAGGCCCAACATACCTTGGGCTGAGCTTTTTCACACCACGCACACGTGACACTCCATGCATCGATAGGATTTTCAGGAACACCTTATCACCCACTTGAAACTCCACCATCCGGTGCCTTGCATTATAATACTTCGCCTGCCGATCTTGAGCCTCCAACATGCGATCCTGTATCAGTCTAACCGCCGCATTGGTATCATCAATATATTCAACACCCAAAGCCTTCGGGTCTTCATCTTGCACCCAAGACAAGGGGGTTCTACACCTCCTTCCATAAAGAGCTTCATGAGGAGCCATGCCGATACTAGCCTGTTGGCTATTGTTGTAGGAGAATTCTACTAATGGTAAGAACCTTTCCCACGGCTCTCCTCTATCCAACATACATAATCTCAATAATTCTACCAATGTCCGGATGGTACTTTCAGATTGCCCATCCGTCTGAGGATGAAACGCGGTGCTGAAGGTAAGCCGCGAGCCCAAATATGCCTGTACCGCTTTCCACTCGTTGGAGGTAAACCAACCATCACGATCAGACATGATCGTCTTTGGCACTCCATGATACCGTACGAATTGCTCCACAAAGAGGCGTACTAAGACATCCACATGAGACTCTTTCTTTATTGGAATAAACCGAGCTACTTTCGTCAGGCGATCAACTATCACCCACACCGAATCATTTCCTGAGCGTGAGTGAGGTAACCCATGGACAAAGTCCATGGAGATATCCTCAAACTTCCATTCGGGAATGGGCAATGATTGTAGCAAACCACCGGGACTCTTGCATTCCGCCTTCACTCTTTGACAAGCTTCAGAGTGTGTAACAAAATATCGGACATCCTTCTTCATTCCCGGCCAACACATGGTCTTCCGCAAGCCGGCGTACATCTTGGCAATACCTGGGTGCACGGAATATTGAGAGCAATGTGCCTCTCTCAAGATATCCTCCCGGATTCTTCCGCCTTTGGGAATGTAGAGCCGGTCACGAAAATAAACGAGGCCGTCTTTTAGCGTATACTCATACGTAGTCCCATCTTCGATTGACTTGATTGCCAGGGCCAGGGCTGCATCCATCCCTTGCTCCACTCTAATTCGGTCTCGGATATCACAAACTATACTCATGCTTGCCAAGTACTACGTATACTCTGCCGAAGGAGCCTTAAATATCAAAGTAATATCCATTTCCTCAATCATGCGAGCCAACTCCATACTCATCAACCGAGACTCTAGGATAGAGCCTGGTGCCTTCCTACTCAATGCATCGGCCACCGAGTTCGCTTTTATGGGGTGGTAGTTCATGGTGAACCCATAGTCGCATAGAAATTCTAACCACCGCAGTTGTCTCAAGTTCAACTCCTCCTGAGTATGAACGTACTTCAAGTTTTTGTGATCTGAAAAGATCTCGCAGTGGATGCCGTATAAATAATGCCTCCAAACCTTCAAGGCGAACACCACTGCTCCCAACTCCAAATCATGGACCGGGTAATTGATTTCATGTTTCTTCAGTTGTCTTGAAGCATAAGCGATTACGTTCCCGTGCTGCATCAGTACTGCTCCCATCCCTTGGTATGATGCGTCACTGTAAATTGAAATCCTTCCTTCCCAGATGGAAGTGCAAGGATGGGGGTGGAGGCAAGTCTATCCTTCAGCTCCTGGAATGATGCTTCACATTGGGGTGTCCACTCGAATGGTACACCTTTCTTCGTCAATGAAGTGAGAGGAAGAGCAATATTTGAAAATCCTTTTACGAACTTGCGGTAGTACCCGGCAAGTCCAAGGAAACTCCTCACATCGGCCACCGACCTCAAGGGTGACCACTCCTTCACGACACGCACCTTGGCCGGATCCACCGCTAGTCCTGCTCCACTGATCACATGCCCCAAGAAGGCAACCTCTTTAAGCCAGAATTCGCACTTGCTGAACTTGGTGAAAAAGGCGTGTTCCTTCAATTTCTTCAATACTAAGGTCAAGTGCTCAACATGCTCCTCCTCCGTCTTTGAGTAGACCAAGATGTCGTCGATGAAAACAATAACGAAGATATACAAATAAGGTTCAAACAGCTTGTTCATCAGGCTCATGAAGGCCGAAGGGGCATTTGTGAGCCCAAACGTCATTACAGTGAACTCGTACAGTCCATATCTTGGACTAAAGGTCGTTTTCTGGATGTCCTCCTCTTGTATCCTCAGCTGATAATAACCTGAGCGCAAGTCTCGCTTAAAAAACTAATGCGCTCCCACTAGTTGATCGAACAACTCGTTGATCCAAGGTAGCGGATATGTGTTCCGCACCGTTAGCCAATTGAGTTCCCGATAGTCTATGCACAAACGCAGGGTTCCATCCTTCTTCTTCATGAACAATACAGGGGCTCCCCAGGGTGACGAACTGGGGCGAACGAACCATGACTCCACCAGTTCTTGCAGTTGAACACTAAACTCCGCGAGTTCCTTCGGGGCCATTCGGTAAGGGGCCTTGGATACCGGCTCGGCACCCGGTACTAGATTAATTTGGAAGTCAACCTCTCTATGCGGGGGTAATCCTGGCAGTTTCTTAGGAAATTCCTCGGGAAAATCCCGCACTATCCGTACGTCTTTTATATCCAATGCTAACTCCTTCAACTCGAAACAGATCATGAAGACTTCATCCCCTTTCATATGGGATTTTACTGTATGAACTGAAGATAACAACATACGAGGTGCGAAGCTAATACCTTGTAAGATGACGTCGGTGTTTCCATGTCTCAAGTAGATTCGTTTCTCTGCACAGTCAATCCTCGCAAAGTGCCAGTCCAACCATGCCATGCCCAGAATGATGTCAAACTCCGGCATTCTCAGGACCGTGGCAGGCGTATCGAAGGCCTTTCCCCCAAAGAATATCACTAGCTCGCACTTAGCGGTTGCGGTCATCACAGAGCCGTCCGGGAGGCGTACTCGTCGAGTTATACCAGTAAAGTATTGTACACCCTCTGTGTCTTTAATGAAGCCCTCAAAGACAAAAGAGTGCGAGGAACCGGTATCGAACAACCTATAGGCCGGTTTCTCACTAACCATTATGCCTAAGTGTCAGAATTGTGAAGGCTCAAGATAGATTCTTAGAACCACTTAGGCAGACTAAGGACGAATGCTTAATTTCTTCCTCGTAGTCCTCGTCCTGGAGTTGGGTCATGCTTCAATTACTCCTTCAGTGAGTCTCTTAACGCTTGTCTGAACATATAAAAGACCCGCTTCCAATCACTTTACCATATCCATTATCTCCAGCAAGCTCGAGTCTGCTATAAACAAAAGTGGTTGCCCTAAGGAATCTGCCATGTCTATTATCTTTGCCAGATTCAAAACCGCTATAAACAAAAGTGCTTGCCCTAGGGGATCTCGCAAGACTTTATACAATAGGTTTACATACCTAGGGTCGTCAAAACTTCAGGAGATCAACGTATAAAGATACGTACCTAAGGTTAGGTTGGCTAATCTAAGGTCAAAGTTGGACAACTTAGTGTGAATTACATATGGGCACACCACTGCATCCGCTAAGTCAGTTTGTCCACAAACTGACTAATTGAACGGGGGTGGTACCATTGTTGAATGACTTCTTTAGTTGAGAATCGTGGCAAATTGATAGTATTTGTAAGACCCCCCCCCCCCTCCCGGATCCCAAAATACGGCACGAAGGGGGGTCTTATGCCCAGAAACAGCCGCCTTGCGGTAGCATTAGCACACGCGCTAACTTGTACCACAAGACGGCTATTCCGTCGGCTACACCAATATCAATATATACATGCCAACCCAACCAAAATATATAATAAGAAGTCAAATCCACACTAAGCATATAAGTCCAAATACATCAAATAGGAGAAGCTAAAACATGCTTCTACAATATCAGAGTTCGTCTATAAAATTGCCCAAATGGGCTACAAAAAAATCTCACACACTCACATCTATAACCGACGGTAGCGACGGCACCGTCACATCAGGCCCTGTTGTCCTGGCCTGGCTGTCCTGCTGCAAAGTCTGTGGCTGCTGTACCTGCGGGGTGACCTCCTAAAAAGGAAGACGTATCAACTGTTAGTCGAAAAGACTAAGTGGCTTCACATCCGCTCCCCCGACGACTCCTCGACACCGGGCGAAGAAATGAAGAAGGGTATAAGTATAATAAGCAGTAAAACATGTACAAACAGGTGATAATGGTACAATAAGATTAATATCATTATATTCTAGCAGTGCTACATAAGCAACAGTAATTCAGCAAGTACAAGTAACTACAGCAGGAAAGTAACTTAACTTATAAGGATGCCCATACAAGCTTATAAGTTAAGGATCGGGTTACATAAAAGTAACTCATCGTAAAAGAGTGCCCATATAAACTTATACGATGAGGATCTTGTTGTGCAATGATATGAAATGGTATGTATGCTGTTGGAACCCCAGTTTGGATTTGGGAAAGGAACACTATTAGGAATATTAGATTGACCCAACATGTATAGTCATGGGTCATAGGACTATTCCCATGTTTGGCCATTCAGAAGAATTCCAGAATTGCAGAAAGGAATGCAGTTTAGACAAAGACAGAAAATCAGATCGACGATCGTCCAACGCAGTTCGACGATTGGCGACCTCCGGTCGACGAATTCTGAGTTGCTTCTCTGAACTCAGGTCGACGATCTCAAGACTCAAGCAAGGCTGTGTCGACACCATCACAACAATTGTGTCGACACTCTACAGTTCTCTCAGCTCGACGAACACAGAAACTGAGCTCGACGAACTGCAAGCTCCGATCGACGAACGCAGACAAGATATTCAGCTCGACGAATCTAGCTGAGTTCGACGAATGTCAAACTCAAGTCGACGATTGATGAACTCGACGAATGCTCAGGTCTCCGATTTCTGTGGAATCAGTAACAGTTGGCAGAATTAATTAGGGATTAATTACAGTCAACATTCCCAGTGAAAATAGTCGTTCAAATGGACAGTTACAGAGGAATTAAGTGAGTATCAGTTTCCAAAGCATCTTCTTCTCTCGGGAATGTTTCTTCCGCCATCAAGACAAAGGAATTCAAATACAGAGAATAAAATATAGAGAACATAGCACAGTGAACAGAATAGGAGGAAAAAAAGAACATATACAGAAAGTGAAGAACACACAAAAAGGGCAATATCACTGAAGCAACTAGCAGCTCTAGACCAGAGGAGACAACTATCATAAGAAGAAGAAGAACATCCAGTCATATCAAGAGTCTTCTTCTTCCCCATCACTGCAGGACAACTTCAAGGACAACAAAACTCTATCAGTCAGAAGTTCCTGAAGCTTTCTCTGGTCCAGGCCTGAAGATTGAAGGCCTATCACCCTGTAGCAGAGCTCCAGTTTTCCCTGAACCATTCTACATCTCAGGGGGAGCTATCTGCTAACATTTATATCCACATAGTCTTCTCAGCTGCTTTGAGAAAGAGAAGACTTCCATCACCTCTTTCCTCCTCCTGTATAAAGGGTTGTCATCTCCCTTCAAAAGTGATTCCTGGTTACAAGTCTCCTTCCAAAAGACTTGAGGTTTGGTTTTTTGGGACCTGGTCAAAACTCATTGGTGTCAGGCACCTGATCAAAAACCTGAGTGGATTCCTACCAGGGTGGTAGAAGAGTGGACTACCCAGATTGATTGGGGAACTACTATAAAATCCTTGTGTCTTCTGTGTTGCTTGATTTCTTTCTCCATTTCTTATTTTATATTTGTGCTGTGATATTTATAACTCTAATTAGTATTTTGTTAAGAACTATCACTTTCAATTGGTATCAGAGCGAGGTTGGTTAAAAAATACTACACCTTAGTGGTTGTACATGCTAACACCTGAACCAAAAGATCCTTTGGTAGATATTAACAATCTTTTGAGTTATCATGACACAAATTGCAAATTTTTCAAGCACCAGACTGCCCATGTGCAATCTAGATATGTTTGCGCTATTGAAGACAAGGATTATATTTTATATGGACTCTATTGATGAAAACATCTTTCAATCTATTTTGTCAGGACCCATTACACTACCTGCAGCCTTAGGTGCCCAGAAAAAGATGAAGATTGCTGATGCACAAGCAATGAACATTCTGGCTCAATCAATGTCTGATGACATTTTTGAAGAACTTGCTGAATGTTCATCTGCAAAAGAGATGTGGGACTCCATCACAGCAATGGCTGCTGGATCAGCAAAAGAAAGAATAATTGAAGCTGAATCCTGGAGTGATGAAGATGAAGCAAGAGCAAGAGAATTTTGTCTGATGGCAATAGATGCTTCTCGCAGCAGCTATACTGCAGAATCTGAAGCATCAAAGTATGAAGAATCTGAAGAATCAGAGTATGAATCAGATGAAGAGGATCAGGTTATTTCTTTCCTTGATTCTTCTTCAGCAAAAATTTATACTGATTTCAGCTTATCACATAATTATCATCAGAAAAACTTAGTTCAAACTAATTCGTTGAATAGAGATCGACCACATCAATACTATTCGTCGAACTCAGATCGACGAACTATGAATAAAGATTCTGATTTGTACTATTCAGGAATCTGTGCTCGACGAAATAAACATCATTCGTTGAATAGAGATCGACGACATCAATATCATTCGTCGAACTCCGCTCGACGAAAGTACTCTTATTCGTCGAACTCAGAATTTCAAAACAGAAATTTTTATTTTATTTCTGATTATTATAAAAGAGAACTAGGACCCAAGGTTATCTGGGTCCAGAACTCCTAATATCTCGTTGTAGGAAAAGAATTCAGGCCAGCCAATACAGAGGCTATATCAGTGGCTGTTGGATTTGGGCAAGGAAATGTAAATAGAGGGAGATTGTCTGCTTTACCTCAGAGGAATAGAGGATATGAAAATAGAGGGAGATGCCTATAAATGAAGATGCAGAAATTCTAGCAGCAGCAACAACAACAGATTATAATGCTGCAGATTTGGGCAAGGATCAACAACAGTAACAGCTACAGCAAAAGTTCTTGATCCAGATTTAATTGTATTTTATTTGTATTCTACTTGTATTTTACTTGTCTTGATGTAAATAGTGTCCTTACCCAAATAGGGGGAGATTGTTGGAACCCCAATTTGGATTTGGGCAAGGAACACTATTAGGAATATTAGATTGACCCAACATGTATAGTCATGGGTCATAGGACTATTCCCATGTTTGGCCATTCAGAAGAATTCCAGAATTGCAGAAAGGAATGCAGTTTAGACAAAGACAAAAAATCAAATCGACGATCATCGAACGCAGTTCGACGATCGGCGACCTCCGGTCGATGAATTCTGAGTTTCTTCTCTGAACTCAGGTCAACGATCTCAAGACTCAAGCAAGGCTGTGTCGACACCATCATAGCAACTGTGTCGACACTCAACAGTTCTCTCAGCTCGACGAACACAGAAACTGAGCTCGATGAACTGCAAGCTCCAGTCGACGAACGCAGGCAAGATATTTAGCTCGACGAATCTAGCTGAGTTCGACGAATGTCAAACTCAGGTCGACGATTGATGAACTCGACGAATGCTCAGGTCGACGATTTCTGTGGAATCAGTAACAGTTGGCAGAATTAATTGGAGATTAATTACAGTCAACATTCCCAGTGAAAATAGCCGTTCAAACGGACAGTTACAGAGGAATTAAGTGAGGATCAGTTTCCAAAGCATCTTCTTCTCTCGGGAATGTTTCTTCCGCCATCAAGACAAAGGAATTCAAATACAGAGAATAGAATATAGAGAACATAGAACATTGAACATAACAGGAGAAAAAAATAACATATACAGAAAGTGAAGAACACACAAAAAGGGCAATATCACTGAAGCAACTAGCAGCCCTAGACCAGAGGAGACAGCTATCATAAGAAGAAGAACATCCAGTCATATCAAGAGTCTTCTTCTTCCCCATCACTGCATGACAACTTCAAGGACAACAAAACTCTATCAGTCAGAAGTTCCTGAAGCTTTCTCTGGTCCAGGCCTGAAGATTGAAGGCCTATCACCCTGTAGCAGAGCTGCAGTTTTCCCTGAACCATTCTATATCTCAGGGGGAGCTATCTTCTAACATCTATATCCACATAGTCTTCTCAGCTGCTTTGAGAAAGAGAAGACTTCCATCACCACTTTCCTCCTCCTGTATAAAGGGTTGTCATCTCCCTTCAAAAGTGATTCCTGGTTGCAAGTCTCCTTCCAAAAGACTTGAGGTTTGGTTTTTGGGGACCTGATCAAAACCCATTGGTGTCAGGCACCTGATCAAAAACCTGAGTGGATTCCTACCAGGGTGGTAGAAGAGTGGACTACCCAGATTGATTGGGGAACTACTATAAAATCCTTGTGTCTTCTGTGTTGCTTGATTTATTTTTGCATTTCTTATTTTATATTTGTGTTGTGATATTTATAACTCTAATTAGTATTTTGTTAAGATCTATCACTTTCATATGCTATGCGATGACTCACCCATGATCACACAAATGCAATTGCTATGCCGACATAGACTATAGTTCCCACTATTCGAGCAGGTAGCTAACCTCTCAGACGTCAGCCGCCGTGGCCAGGCAGTGATAGTAGAGCGGGCATCTCTACTACTAGGCGGGTATCCACACTACTTCACCTAGGCCTCCGTACGCCTCAACGCTAAGAACACAACATCGGAGCCCATGTGTACTATGGCCCAGCGGGGTCTCGGGTAGATGTGCACCGAGAAAACAGCCCGAACTGGCCTTGTCTGACCCGGAAGGGGCCTCGGAAGAAAGCACAAGGACACGGACCAACCGTTCACATGGGACGGAAGAAGCCCCGGGACATTAACACCGAGGACCAAGCCCAACAACCCAAAGTCTAACTATCAACTTCCATCAGTGTGACGACTGGAGAGCCCGTAGACCTGCCACACTATCCTTAACCCAGGATTACGACACCGCGTGTCGACTCACACCGCATGCAAATTCCACATCACCCTGGCATGGAAGGGGCCTCAGAAGTAAGAATGAGGACACAGCCCAACCATCCATCTATACCACATCTCAACACAAATCAACAAGTGATGATCAACACCGCACTTACATCCATTCACAATACTACCGTAGGGAGACTACGCTCTAAGTATTGGACTACTACATTTCATTCTAACCATCATACATACTCATGACCATGGTTTATCCTTCTATTGGTCATTCCAAATGGTTTCAACATATTATAAACATGATGCGCATTAATAATAATCTACCAATTTGTATCCAGTCATTTCATTCATCATATTATAAACATGGTGCGCATTTATAATAATCTATCAATTTTAGCAAGTTATATCATGCATTAGAACTTGCTCCACAATTCAGTTTTATGAAATCTAATTAACAAGATTTATCATTCATAGCACCCAGTCATTCAACATAAGCTACATCTGAGAAAGATACACTACCGTTAGTGATCATACCATAACCTTTAGTGATTCCTCAGTCTGAACCTCCAAAGATGACCTTTGGTACATTCAAGACTGGAGAGTAATTCCGAAGTAGGCTTCTTGTCCCGGTCATATGCCGAGAGCATCCACTGTCCAAATACCATATTGGCATTTTGGTGTCCTTTGGACATACCTGCAATCATAATCAGTTTGCCTTAGGAACCCAAATATGTTTGGGTCCTTGGCCTCTGGTTAGAACACTCCCCCTATGAATATTAGCATTATGAGCGGTCTTTCTCATAATGCCAACATGAGAGCTTGCAACATTTCTGGGATTAAACCAGCAATCGATGGCAAAGTGACCAATTCTGCCACAGCACCAACAGTCAAACCTGTTGTATCTTTATCTTATGTTCTCCTGCTTGGCCTTTTGAGGTTGTGGTCTAGCAGGGGCAACATTTTTGGAGGAAGAAGCTTCATGATGATGACAATCACATGATTTCTTCTCCTTCTGTGGCTTTCCACAATGGGCTTTGTGAAAGAAATTGTACCTAATCACCTAGAGGGGGAGGGGGGGGTGAATAGGTGACCTTAATCTTTTTTAACTTTTAGGCAGAATTAATCACAGAATTCACAGAACTTTAAACAGCAAACACAGAATCAGTCACACACAGAGTACACACAGTTTTATAGTGGTTCCCTAAGGTCTGGGTACATCAACTTTCCCCCTTCGCCTATCTAGTAGTGTACAAGATTCGGCCAAACTTCTCCACTATTCCTCAGATCCTCAGATCTTACACTCAGAACCCCAAATAGGTTCCTACAACTCAGGCTCAAAGCCCTACCACTCAGTCTTCACCAAGACCTACACTCAGCCTTTAACAAGGCCTACACTCAGAGAAATGAATCTCCTACACTCAGGAACACAGGCCCTACCACTCAACCTTTAAAATTTCAGGCTTACAACTCAGATCCCTTTGGATCCTACAAGAAATTAAAATTACAAAGTATATACCCACAACTCAGAATGAGAGAGAAGAGTTGACTGGTTTCATGATGGGTTCTTGGAAGAACTTTGCTGAGATCAACCTACCTTGGCATCCTTCAAAGCTTCTTGAATTTAGAACACAGTAAGGTTGAGTATCTATTCAGATGATCTTCAATCACTGCTGACTTAAAAATCAGATCTCAATCTGAAACTTTCTTCACAGCCTGGTTCAACAGCTGTCTTCTTAGAAGGAGCTCTCTCTCTCCAACTTCTTAGATCTTCACTTTAAGGTCTTCTTCTTGTTGTGTTGTACTTCAATGATTCTTCAATGAATTTTTTTTCTGTTGACAGAATAAACCTTTATATAAGCCTTCTTCATGGTGACTGGCTGATCCGGTTTCTAACGATCTTCTAACAGCTCTGACAGTTGCAGTAGACCGGCTGGAATGGCAGCTGTCAAGTCATCCAGTCACTTCTTGAATTTTCTGTAATTGTCTGAAAGTGTCGAGACAGTCAGTCTTTAAGTGTCAACACTGATAGACTAAGTGTCGACACAAGTAGACTAAGTGTCGACACTTGCCTTCATGGTGTCGACACAACTCCTTGTGTTGTAGAATCTGCTTCTCGACACTGCTTCTTCAACATGTGTCGACACTAATCTTGTGTGTCAACACAAGTCCTTCTTTTTTGATACTTAGTTGATTTCTTGTAAGTGTCGACACAACTCTTTTGTGTCGACACATTTTCTTGTGTTGATGCTTGCTAAGTGTCGACACATCTCCTTGGTGTCGACACATGCCTTCTGTGTTGATACTTTTGCTGAGTGTCGACACATCTCCTTTGTGTCGACACATTCTTCATGTTTTGAGACTTTGGCTGAGTGTCGACACATCTCCTTTGTGTCGACACTTGTACTTAGACTTTGTTGAAATTTGCTGAGTGTCAACACAGCCTCCTAGTGTCGACACTTTCTTCTTGTGTTGAGACTTTGGCTGAGTGTCGACACATCTCCTTTGTGTCAACACATTCTTCATGTGTTGAGACTTTGGCTGAGTGTCGACACATCTCCTTTGTGTCGACACTTGTACTTGAACTTTGTTGAAGTCTTGCTGAGTGTCAACACAGCCTCCTAGTATCGACACTTTTGATGTCGACAAAGTTCCTCTGGGTGTCGACACTGCTTCTAAGTGTTGACACAGCTTCTCTGGATATTTCTTCATTGTGTGTCGACACAGCCTGTATGTGTCGACACTTTCCTTCTGGTGTCGACTCTGCATTCCTAGTGTCGACACAATCACTCCAAGTGTCGACACTGCTTCTCTGGGTGTCGACACAAGTCTTCTTAAGTGTCGACACTTTTCTTCTAGGTGTCAACACATGGACTTAGAAACTTTTAAGCTTTCCCTGTAATTACTTAACCTGCACAACTAAACTCAAAGCACATCAAATACATCTTGATGTATATCATTGAGTGGTGTGAGGCTTCTTCAAATCAGGTACATGTATTCCAATGTACCCAACAATCTCCCCCTATTTGGAGAAGTCATAACCCTTAGTCAATGATATACACCATACATAACAAATTCACAGTATGATGTAAAACAGTAATATATGACAGGGTAAATACTTAAACATGAACAAAACATGTATACACAAATATCTCAGAACAGTAATGTAATAGATTTAACACATATCACATTGTTCTAACAACTTCAACATTTTCATTATTCAAAAGTTTACAGAAAGTTGAATGCAACTGATAACACATAGTAAACTTAAGAAAAATTTCTATCCTAAGGCAGCTCAGGCTCCTTGATCACAATGCCCTTTCCTGATTGTATCTTTACTTGGACAGGAGCTTCAGTATCATCAGCAGCAGCAGGCTTCTTTCCCTTAAGATCTTCCTTTTTCAATTCTTCAGCCTTTATCATTTGCCTTTCAAAGTAATGATAAGGCTTTGGAAAGTACTTGCTAGGCTCCTGTGCAGTAGGAGGTAGCTTTCCCAACTTAGCCTTTCTTCTATATTGAACAATAGCCTCTTACCTCTTCTCATGTTTCCTCCACTCCAGTTCAGAATACCACTTGCCTCTATCCTGGACATTGTCCTTAGCAGCCTTCCATGCAGTCAAGATGATATTTCTGGAAGTGGGACTCCATTGTTCAAAATCAGGCCTTAGTTCAGCTTGCTCTCTGAACCTTTTCTTAGATAATTGTGCATCTTGTTCTTTTAGCAAGGCCTCTTGTTCTTTCAGTATTGCCTCTGGCACAAGCTGAACCACTTTCTCAATGATGATATTCTGATTTCCCTCAGGACTATACATTGACTGTATATCTTGATATATCATATCAAAGTCTGGTGGAGGGTATATTACTTGATCCACTTCAGCTTACTCTCCTCCAAGATTTGCAGGATTGATTCCAGACTCTGCCACATTGTCATCATCACATAAGGGTGGATATCTAAGGGTGGCTCTGATGGAATTTGAAATCCACTTGGCATGATCAGAGCCTGCCTTGACTAATACCCTCTCCCCCTTTATGACTTCTCTTTCAATGTGATCCCTAAGATCATCTTTCTGAAACCTTATCTGTGCATTCAGATAGTTGACTTCATCTTTATAGAAGGGTTTTAACCTTTGAAGCTTTTCAGTTATTAGCTTCTAGGAATCCTGAAGTGCAGAAGTAACAGCAGTGATACCTTCTTGTAATGCTTTATCAAATTCTGCCTTAGCTGTAGTCAGGGCTGCAGTATGGGCAGAAGCTATATTCTTCATTTCAGTTACTATTGCATTATGAGAAGCTGTTAAATTATCATTCATTCTCAGCTGATTCTCTAGGACATAGCCTTATTTTAGTGCAATATCATTCACTTGTGTTTTGATCTTCTCCTGATGAGTGGGCAGATAGACTTCTGCATTTCCTCCCTTATGGAAGCAGTCAGTCATTTCTTTCTTGTTCAGATTCATTTCAAATCTGATTGACTTGATGTCTTGGGCCAGATCAAATTGCAATGACTTATGCCCTTCATCTATATACTTTTCTATAGCTTGCCTTTGCTCATCCATCTTTATTTGTAAAGCCACCATCAGTGAACTATAGTCAGTAGATGGGGCAGGCTGTGGTGCAATTGTTTGTAAAGCCTTTTTGTAAGTCTGGCTTCTTCTTTTGAAGACCTGGAACTTCCTTTTCTTGGCTCTAACAGCCTCTTCATCTTAAGATGCAGATGTGCTAGCTATATCAACCCTGTCCTTAGGACTAGGATGTGAATCCTTCTCAGTCCTTTGTGGTGCTTCATCATCCTTTGGCTTCTCTGTCTCTTGTGGAGCAGTTTCCTCTATAATCTCTATATGCTCCCCCTTAATAGTGATCTCCTCCCCCTCAGCAGCAGCTTTCTCTTTCTCAAAATCTGTCTGTAGAAGATCATGAAACAGTTCTTCTAATGTGAATTCCTGTTGAGAGTGAGCTGGAGAATCTTTAATCTCATCTACCACTTTATCAGTAATAGATGTGTCCTCCATAACAACATCTTGGGGTTGACTAAGAATCTGAGGTTGCTGATTAACATCAGATTATGTGTCAGTCATAACTTCATTTTCAATAGGGAAATCTAATTGGTTGATTTCAGTTATTACCTCAAGTATGGTTTGGGTAGCCCTTTCACTCTCTAAGGGAGTTGGCTCATCCACCAGTAGAGGCTCCCCCTGGAGTGGATCCAGGTGAACTGGGCTAGCTGAGGGTAGCTCCCCCTGCCTCTGTGTATCTTCTTGTCTAGCTGGAGATTGTCCAACATTTCCAGTTTCTTCTTCATCAGGAGTAAAAACAACTTGCTCTTCAGAGCTGCTTGAGGATTCTTGAGCCATAGGGGCTGTCTTCTTCTTCTTTTTCTGAGGTGTTTCCTTTACTGGAGATGGCAGTTCTTTGATCAGTACTCTATCCCACCTAGAGAAGATTCTCAAATCCATTCTCCTCATGTGGTTAATCTTAGTTCCAGCTGCTTGATTCATCACTTCTGGAATACTTCCAGCTAGGTAAAGACTTAGAATTCTACCCAGATTGGGCTTCTTCATACTCTCTTTTATCTTTTCAAATATAACTATAGACCAATCAGTATCTAGTTTGAAGATAATTCTTGTCATTAGACTGAATATATGAGCAGATATTCTATCATGTCCTCCTGGTTTGCTCAGTATGACCTTGCCCACAATCTCAGATAGAAACTTGTCTTGCATATTCATTCCCTTTCTATTGAACACAGATCCTATCTTCAGGTTTGAGTCCAAACCACACCATGTCAATTCTTCTCTAGTCTTAGAAGCAGAAACATCTTCTTCTTCCTTAGTTCTTGGTAGTTGTAGTACCTTTCTCAGACTTTTAGGAGAGACCTTCACCTTTGCCCCATGAACTCTTGACTTAATCTTGAGTCCTGATTCATCTAGTGTAGCTGCATTCAGAAACTCCAGGACCTCCTTCTTCCATATCTTGATCGGTTCTGATACAAGAAATTCTAACCCAGTCTCTGCTATTAGGGTTATCACGCCTTTGATCTCGGGTTCAGCGTCATCAAATGTGTGTCGCACGAGTTCATATCCTTCATTCACATTCTCTTCTAGCTTGGGCGCCATTAGGGTTTGAAGAAATTTGAATTTAGAGAAGAGAGATGTCGACACACAAGTTTGGTCTCGAAACTTTGGTGAGTGTGTCGACAGACAATGGCGGAAACCTATTTATACCTTTCTAGAATCGAAGATGAAAGGGCGCGTCAAAATACTTAAATTGTGTCGACACTGTTGAAAAGTGTCGACACTTACTTATAATGTCTCGACAACTATGTGTCGAAACAAGTATAGTCGACAGAATATATGTGTCGACACTTGTTTATGTGTCGACACCACTTAGCTCGACACTTAGTCGAGACTTTACTAGACTAATCCTGAGTAAATCCTAAGTGTCGACACCAATCTGGATGTGTCGACACCTACACTGCATATGTCGACACTAATTCTCTGAAGTGTCGACACAGACTTTCTAGATGTGTCGACACCATTTCTCTGAAATGTCGACACCTACTTCTATGTGTCGACACAGACAACTCTGTGTGTCGACACCTTTTTACTTAGCCAATTTTTGTAAACTATTCTAAGTTTATCATCCCTAATTCAATTTTGAATTTATTGAATTTGGTTTCATCTAAGGGCTTAGTATACATGTCAGCTAGTTGATTATCTGTATTAATATACTCTAGTGAAATATCTCCTTTTTTCACATGTTCTCTTAAAAATGGTATTTTATTTCTATGTGCTTAGTCCTACTATGGGAGACAGGATTGTTTGCAATAGAAATAGCACTAGTAGAATCACAAAATAGAGGTGTTCTACTTACTTGAATACCATAATCTTCTAGCTGGTGTTGTATCCATAGTAGTTGTGCACAGCAGCTTCCTGCAGCAACATACTCTATTCTGCTGTGGAGATAGCCACACTTGTTTGTTTCTTGCTACTCCATGAGATCAGCCTTCCACCTAGGAATTGACAGGTTCCAGTTGTACTTTTCCTATCTTCCTTGCACCCTGCAAAATCTGCATCTGAATAACCTGTCAGTTCAAAATCTCCATTCCTAGGGTACCAAAGGCCTAGATAAGGAGTGCCCTTAATATATCTCAGAATTCTTTTGACTGCTGTCAAATGAGATTCTTTAGGGCAAGCTTGGTACCTAGCATAGACACATGTAGCATACATGATATCTGGTCTACCTGCAGTCAAATAAAGTAGGGAGCCAACTATCCCTCTATACAAGGTTTCATCTACAGGTTTCCCTACATTATCTTTGCATAAAGACATTGTTGACCCCATAGCAGTTTTCATGGTAGTGGATGATTCCATACCATACTTCCTTATCAATTCTAGGGTGAACTTAGACTGGCATATGGATAAACCATCCTCAGTCTGTCTAACTTGGAGACCCAAGAAGAACTTAAGTTCCCCCATACTGCTCATTTCAAATTGTCCTTGCATACGTTTTGCAAACTTTCTGCAAAGACCACTTTCTGTAGACCCAAATATAATGTCATCTACATATATTTGGACTAAGATAATCTTGCCTCTGGAGTCCCTAAGGAATAGAGTCTTGTCTATTTTATCCCTTGTGAATTTATTCTCAATGAGGAAACTAGACAGGGTTTCATACCAAGCCCTAGGGGCTTGTTTTAACCCATACAAAGCCTTTCTAAGTCTATAAACATAATTAGGTTTAGTAGAATCAACAAAACCTGATGGCTGTTCCACATAGACTTCTTCCTTCAGATTTCCATTCAGAAAGGCTGACTTAACATCAATTTGGTATACTTTAAACCCTTGATAGGTTGCATAAGCCAGGAACATCCTTATAGCCTCCAGTCTGGCTACTGGAGCAAAGGTTTGATCAACGTCAATACCTTCTTCCTGCCTATATCCCTTAGCAACCAGTCTAGCTTTGTTCTTCACAATAACTCCATGTTCATCCATCTTGTTCCTAAAGATGCACTTAGTTCCTATAATGTTGTGGTCCTTGGGTTTAGGAACTAGCTCCCAGACATTGCATCTTTTGAACTGGTTCAGCTCCTCTTGCATAGCCTCAATCCAATGAAGATCTAGGATGGCTTCTTCAAATTTCTTTGGCTCTACTTGTGATAGAAAACTGGAGTAGAGTACTGAACTTAGATTTCTGCTCCTTGTTTGTACCCCTTGTCTGAGATCACCAATAATTTGATTGGCTGGATGATCTTTTAAATGCCTATTTGCTGGAGGCAGCCTGTCTTCAGGTTGTACTCCTTCAGCTTCTTCAACTTGCTGCACTCCTTGGTCTTCTTCTGCATCAGGTGCATCTAATACTCCCCCTGGACAACAGCCACTATCATCCACTTGCTGACTTGCAGTAGAACCTTCTTCAATAGTGAGCTTGTCCATCTTCTCAGTCACACATGTAGAGCTGCAAACACTTCTAGACAATTCATTGTTAATGAGTCTAGCTTCATCAAACACTACATGTACTAACTCTTCTACAACTTGAGTAGTCAAGTTGTAGACCCTATAAGCCTTACTGTTGTTGTTGTACCCAACAAAGATCCCCTCTTAGGATTTGGCAGCAAACTTGGTTAAATAAGACTTACCATTGTTAAGTATATAGCATTTACAACCAAAGATCCTGAAATAGGATAGATTTGGTTTTCTGCCTTTCACAATCTCATAGGGGGTCTTATTGAGGCTCTTGGTGATAGTAGCCCTATTAATTACATGACATGCAGTGTTTACTGCCTCAGCCCAGAAATATTCAGGGAGAGATGTGTCACTTAATAGGGTTCTACCAGCCTCAATCAAGGTTCTATTTTTCCTTTTAGCAATGCCATTTTGCTGAGGTGTTCTTGGTGAAGAAAATTCCTGAAATATTCCAAATTCTTCACACAGTTTTGTCATACTGTCAGACTGAAATTCAGTACCATGATCACTTCTGATTTTGACCATTGTACTGTCCAATTCATTCTAAATTTGTTTAACAAAGATGTATAAGATACTTGGAGTTTCAGATTTCTGTCTAAGGAAGAACACCCAGGAAAACCTTGAGTAGTCATCTACAACCACAAATATGTAGACCTTCCTACCTAGGCTGTGAACTGGCATAGGACCAAAAAGATCCATATGTAAGAGGTATAGGCACCTCACAGCATCTTTGTTCTCAATGCTATTAAAGGTGGATCTGGTCTGCTTGCCTTTTTGACAAGCTGATCATATCCCAACCTTTTTACACTTAACTTGAGGACCATTCCTCACTAACTCTTTGCTAAAGAGTTGACCAATTGTCTTATAGTTAAGATGAGCCAGCCTCTTGTGCCATTTAACACAATGTGAGACTTTCTCATCAACTACAAGACAAATAGGAGAAACTATGTTCTCACACATAATGTCTAGACAATAGACATTTCTCTTCCTATAACCTGTCAGAATGATCTTTTGATCATTTGACCTCCTGATATGACAACCATCTTTGACAAATGAGATGTCATATCCTAGATCACTCAGCTGACTTATACTAATGAGGTTGTGTTTCAAACCTTTAACATAAGGCACTTGAGTAATTGTAATAAGGTTGCTAGAAATGTTACCAAAGCCTTTGATGATTCCTTTTTCAGAACCACAAAAGGTGACTTTAGGACCATCCTTGATTGGTGTATAGTCCTTCAGCAATCCCCTAGTTCCAGTCATGTGCCTGGAATATCCAATGTCCAAGTACCATATTGGGGCATGGTCACTTGGACTCACCTACAAAACAGATTAGTTAACCTTAGAACCCAAAGAATTCTTGGGTCCTTGGTGCTGGTTAGTTTGCCTCTTAACAAAACTACCTGTAGTTTTTCTAGCAGGCAGATTGCTACTCACCTTGGCACTAGAATTATGCCAACAGTCTATGGCAAAGTGGCCTACCTTGCCACAACACCAGCACTCAAATCTATTGTACCTTTGTTTAGGTACAACCCTGGCTGTTTTGTCTACAGCAGGCTCCTTGTTGAGTACTGGGGCTTTGCCCTTAGACTTGGACTGTACAGTCCTGGCAGGTTTAGTAAACCCCAATCCAGTTTTACCCTTTTGAGAAATGAACTCATCTATCAAAGGTAGAACAGACTTTGGTTTAGAAAACCTTGCTACTATATCTCTCTCTTTTTGAAGACTAAGCTCCAGATTTCTAATTTGATCATTTTTAAATGTTATAGTCCCCATCTGAATAACAGTAATGTGCTTCAGTCTGGCTATTTCATTTAATTTCTGATCAATCAACTTATCAAAATCTGTTGCAGCAACTTTAAGAGTGGCAATCTCCTTAGCCTGACTCTTGGCCAAGGATTTGCTTTTCTTTAAAGCTTGCAACACTACTCTATATTCATCAATCAACTGATGAATATCTCCTCCAGATTCAGATCCACTAACATCCCTTGATGCTGATGTATCTGAATCTGACTCAGTACTAGAAATTGAACTAACAGAACAATTTTGTACCTGACTTGGTCCAGGCTGATCCTGGATTTTGTCTCCTTCTGATAAGGCCATCAGTCCCTGACACTGATTGTCCTCATGCTCATATATAGAGTTCATTAACTGGATGAACTCATCTTCCTCTTCTTCAGCAAACAGTCCAATATATGCTTCAGCTACTGAATCTAATTCTGAAGATGACATATCAAACAGACTTTTGTCCTTCTTAGCAACAAAGGACCTTTCCTTTTTGCCCTTGATTTGAGTCTTCTTCTTATCAGTTGACTCTTTCCTCTTCTCTGGACAGTCAGCAACAACATGTCCCTGTCTGTTACAACAATAGCAAACTATCTTTGAGGATGTAGTTTTATTTTGCCTGGACTTTCTTCTTTCATTCTTTGATGACTTCTGTGAAGTGGATGGCTTAGACCTCCACTGTTTCTTCTTAAGAAACTTCTGAAAATGTCTAGTGAAAGCTACAAAATCTTCATCACTCTCACTGCTTTCAGAATTCTTGCTTTCTGACTCATCTGTCTCAGTCTCAGCAACTTTTGGAGGTGGAGATGGAGACTTACTTTTATATTTCCTAGTGACTTCTGTCTTGAAAGCCACAACTCTTTCTTTGTGCTCAACTCTTGTAGTCTTCTCCTCCTCCTTCCTTACCATTAACTACATCTCATATGATAACAATTTTCCAAACAATATTGGAGGAGGTATGTCTGCTAATTTGTCCATTTCCCTTATGGCACAAATTTTGGTATCCCAGTCCTTAGTCAGGGATCTCAAGAACTTATCATTCAATTCATAATTGCTGAATTCTCTTCCATAAGACATCAACTCATTGACAATCCTATAGAATTTCTTGTAGCACTCAGTTATGCTATCAGACCTTCCTTGTCTGAAGCTTTCATACTCTTAATTCAATAAAGATTTCCTGTCTTGTCTTACCTCTTCTGAACCTTCCATATAGACTATTAGTGTGTCCCACATTTCCTTTGATGTTTTACAGTGTATCAAATTCTGGAATATGACATCATCTATTGCACTTACAATATTATTCTGAGCCCTCTTGTCCATAGTGGCCAGAATAATCTCATCTTTAGTCATCTCTGAATAGTACTTAGGAGTTCTCTGATTTGCATCCAGGACAGATACTTTCATTGGCACATAAGGCCCCTCTTTGACTGTGATATAGATTCTAGGGTCAGAGGCTTCCATAAATAGTCTAACCCTTTCTTTCCAAATGCCAAAAATCTCCTTTCTGCAGATTGGCAACTTCATGGATCCTAGCTCTTTGTGATTCTCAGTGGAACCTATTTTCTTGATTCTTGATTACCACTGATTCTGCCAACAGGAACTTTACTCAGACTGTAATGTCCTTTTTGAGTAATCTCCCTCTGATACCACTTGAAAGAAATTGTACCGAATCACCTAGAGGGGGGTGAATAGGTGACCTTAATCTTTTTAAACTTTTAGGCAGAATTAATCACAGAATTCACAAAACTTTAAACAACAAACACAGAATCAGTCACACACAGAGTACACACAGTTTTATAGTGGTTCCCCAAGGTCTGGGTACATCCACTTTCCCCCTTCGCCTATCTAGTAGTGTACTAGATTCTGCCAAACTTCTCCACTATTCCTCAGATCCTCAGATCTTACACTCAGAACCCCAAATATGTTCCTACAACTCAGGATCAAAGCCCTACCACTCAGTCTTCACCAAGACCTACACTCAGCCTTCAACAAGGCCTACACTCAGAGAAATGAATCCCCTACACTCAGGCACACAAGCCTTACCACTCAGCCTTTATAATTTCAGGCTTACAACACAGATCCCTTTGGATCCTACAAGAAATTAAAATTACAAAGTATATACCCACAACTCAGAATGAGAGAGAAGAGTTGACTGGTTTCTTGATGGGTTCTTGGATGAACTTTGCTGAGATCAACCTCCCTTGGCTTCCTTCAAAGCTTCTTGAATTTAGAACACAGTAGGGTTGAGTATCTATGCAAATTATCTTCAATCACTGCTGACTTAAGAATCAGATCTCAATCTGAAACTTTCTTCACAGCCTGGTTCAACAGCTGTCTTCTTAGAAGGAGCTCTCTCTCTCTCCAACTTCTTAGATCTTCACTTGAAGGTCTTCTTCTTGTTGTGTTGTACTTCAATGATTCTTCAATGAATTTCTTGTTTTTTTTTCTGTTGACAGAATAAGCCTTTATATAAGCCTTCTTCATGGTGACCGGCTGATCTGGTTTCTAACGATCTTCTAACAGCTCTGACAGTTGCAGTAGACCGGCTGGAATGGCAGCTGTCAAGTCATCCAGTTACTTCTTGAATTTTCTGTAACTGTCTGAAAGTGTCGAGACAGTCAGTCTTTAAGTGTCGACACTGATAGACTAAGTGTCGACACAAGTAGACTAAGTGTCGACACTTGCCTTCATGGTGTCGACACAACTCCTTGTGTTGTAGAATCTGCTTCTCGACACTGCTTCTTCAACATGTGTTGACACTGATCCTGTGTGTAGACACAAGTCCTTCTTCTTTGATACTTAGTTGATTTCTTGTAAGTGTCGACACAACTCCTTTGTGTCGACACATCTTATTGTGTTGATACTTTCTAAGTGTCGACACATCTCCTTGGTGTCGACACATGCCTTCTGTGTTGATACTTTTGCTGAGTGTCGACACATCTCCTTTGTGTCGACACATTCTTCATGTGTTGAGACTTTGGCTGAGTGTCGACACATCTCCTTTGTGTCGACACTTGTACTTAGACTTTGTTGAAATTTGCTGAGTGTCGACACAGCCTCCTAGTGTCGACACTTTCTTCATGTGTTGAGACTTTGGCTGAGTGTCGACACATCTCCTTTGTGTCGACACATTCTTCATGTGTTGAGACTTTGGCTGAGTGTCGACACATCTCCTTTGTGTCGACACTTGTACTTGAACTTTATTGAAGTCTTGCTGAGTGTCGACACAGCCTCCTAATGTCGACACTTTTGATGTCAACAAAGTTCCTCTGGGTGTCGACACTGCTTCTAAGTGTGGACACAGCTTCTCTGGACATTTCTTTATTGTGTGTCGACACAGCCTGTATGTGTCGACACTTTCCTTTTGGTGTCGACTCTGCATTCTTGGTGTCGACACAATCACTCCAAGTGTCGACACTGCTTCTCTGGGTGTCGACACAAGTCTTCTTAAGTGTCGACACTTTTCTTCTAGGTGTCGACACATGGACTTAGAAACTTTTAAGCTTTCCCTGCAATTACTTAACCTGCACAACTAAACTCAAAGCACATCAAATACATCTTGATGTATATCATTGAGTGGGGTGAGGCTTCTTCAAATCAGGTACATGTATTCCAATGTACCCAACACTTTGCCTTAGGTGCCTTCTTGAAGTTATGACCATGAT
Source organism: Platanthera guangdongensis (assembly GCA_039583875.1). Lineage (NCBI taxonomy): Eukaryota > Viridiplantae > Streptophyta > Magnoliopsida > Asparagales > Orchidaceae > Platanthera > Platanthera guangdongensis. The sequence continues at coordinate 223,986,950 of CM077151.1, read as the reverse complement.
TATAAGGGTCATAGCTCTGAAGAATCACTTCTTCATAAGGTTCCGTAAAGACACTCTCACCAAAGTTTCTGGGGTGAGTCCATCCTTGGTAGCGAGACTTTGGCTCTACGAAGGTAGGCCTGGTCAAGTGACCGTAGGATGAGTCAAGATCAAACTTGTTTGTTGGAAATATGACCTTTCTGAACGAGGTCTGATCTTGAGGGGCTTTCCCCTTCTCTTTGGCCGAGGTCTTCTTGGCGGCCTTATTCTTTCTTTGAGCCTTGTTCCTCCTAGAAGATTTACTCGAAGCTTCTTCATGACCTAATCCAGCACCCTTGGCCTTCGCTGAGAATTCAGCCATGAGTGGAAGAACAGTCTTAGGCTTCGAGAAACTTTCAACAAGTTTCCTTTCAGCAGCGAGTTGTTCTTCCAACTCTTTGATGATTTTCTCTTTTAGGTCAAGGTGATCAAGGGCTTTGTTGTATTCTTCAATAGCATTATTGAAGTTCACTTTGAGTGAGTCAGTCTTAGCGACTTTTCTCTCAAGATGCTCTCTTCAGCTTTTAGAGACTTTATCTCTTTAGCCTAAGTTTTCACGACTTGGCAACATTTGTCATAAGTCATGATCAACTCCTTGTACTGGGCCATGAGTTCAGACTCATCGTCAGAAGAGATGTCCTCACGATCATGCTCAGAATCTTCAGATTCTGAAAGAGGAGTGTGAGAGTTTACCTTCCCAGTGAACTGGGGCTCTTGTTTGTCATCTTTCTGAGTCATAAGCCCAATGTAGGCTTCTTCTTTTTCACTCGACTCTGATGAGTCGGAGTCAGTAAGAGTCTTGCCCTTTTTGGCTATTAGGCACTTCTCTGTCCTTCTCTTGTTGTACGAGGACTTCTTTTTCTCTCTTCTTCCACCCTCCTTCTTCTTATGGGGGCAGTCAGCAATGACGTGTCCTGCCTTATTATAGCAGTAATAAATAATGTTAGTAGAAATATGTTTATTTTGTTTAGGAGTATACCTGTCGTGGCTACTTGAGCCTTTTCTTTAATGATCACCATCATGTCGTGATCTCCTGTAAGAGGCAACCTTGCCTTTCCAATGCTTCTTTTTGTTCAAGAATTTCTTGAACTAACGTGAGAGTAGTGAGAACTCTCCTTCAGATAGCTCATAGCCTGAGGTACTTGGCTCCGAAGTTTCTTCTTCACTCACATCTTGTGCTGGAGCAGGAGGAACAACCTTTTACTTCTTTGAGGTTTCTACCTTTAAAGCAATAGATTTCTCTTTGAATGCAGCCCTGCTATTTTCTTCTTCAGCCTTTCTGGTATTGAGTTGAAGCTCATATGACATAAGCTTCCCGAAGAGATTCTGTGGGTCTGTCTCGGCTAGTTTTCCAAACTCCCTGATGGTATGGATCTTGTTATCCCATTCCTTAGTTAGGGATCTCAAGAATTTATCATTTAATTCTCCGTTTGTGAATACTCTACCATAGACCCTTAGGTCATTTACTATCTTGAAGAAATTCTCAAATGTGTCAGCAATGGTGTCCTTGTTTCCTTGTCGGAAAGCTTCATACCTTTGGTTTAAAAGGGATCTTCTATCATCCCTGACTTCTTCTATACCTTCCATCAAGGTAACTAGAGACTGCCACATCTCCTTTGCAGACTAGTAATGGATCAGGTTTTGCAGCATAGAGTCATCGACTGCACTTGCTATTATGTTCTTGGCCTTCTTATCTAAGGATACAAGTGCAATCTCGTCTTTGTCAAGATCCATTAATTTCTTTGGTACTTTCTTAGTTGGATCTATTATGGAGATTGTCATGGGAATATATGGATCTTCTTCAACTATCATGAAGATCCTCGGATCCACAGCTTCCATGAAAAATTTGATTCTCTCTTTCCACATGGGAAAGTTGTTCTTGGTGCACAAAGGAAGCTTGGCAAAATCTTTAGCCTTGTCCATGCTTGGTAGATCTCAAAAGACAACTAATCAGATCTGATAAAGGTGTTAACCTTTTATTGATCAACCTGGCTCTGAGACCAATTGAAAGTCTATAGTTGTCTACCTAAATCACCTAGAGGGGGTGAATAGGTGATATGAGCGTATTTTTGCGGAATAAAAATTTTAAGATCTATGCACAGAACTATCTACCAATCAATCACAGACGACGCAAGATTTATAGTGGTTCCTCAATCTTGGGTACATCCACTTTACCTCACCGATCTAGTAATAAACTAGACTCGGCTACTCCACTAACTCAGATTGAAACTCAATCCTACGCCTCAGAACAAAGTTCCTACAATCTCGATCCACAAAACGGATCTACACTCGGAAGGTAAAACTTCCTACAATCTCGGAGACAAAAGCTCCTATACATGGAGAAAATTCTGATACAAGAATGAAATAGAGGGTATGTAGAAATACAAACAATGAATCTTTATAAGATCTACAAACAATCGGCCTGGATCTTCCTCTTGTAGACTTTGCGGCTTTATCAGAGAGGTGAAGAAAATCTCGGCAAAGTAGATCTGGACTTTCTTGGCTTCACACGATCGGATAGAAGATGAGGAATTGAGCGACGATCTCGATCTATAAACCTTCTTGATCTGAATCCTCTGAAATTGAAAACCCTAGCTGGATGAGAACGATGAAGATCGGCGGCAGCGACTTTTGCTTCTTGGAGAGGGAGTTTCAGAGAACTTAGAAAATAATTTGACCGCAAAACTTCTTCTTAGGGTTTGTCGGTTTCACAAGACCTTATATAGGATCTGTGATAACAGTCATAATTAAATCTTAATGAGGTACACGTGGACCAGTCACATCAAGGCTCATTAAGAAATCTGTTAATTCTAGACTTAACGAAAAATCAGAAGAAATGAAGCTGATATACTCGAGTGAAGATAAGACTACTCGAGTACTATATAGAGCTACTCGAGTGAACTGAAGATAAATACTCGAGTAAATATTTGGAGAAAATTTGGAAATGCAGACCAGCTACTCGAGTACAAAGAGACATACTCGAGTGCTAAAACAATTACACGGGAAGTGGAGTTGGACTACTCGAGTATAATTAATTTTACTCGAGTGAAAAGAAATTGACTACTCGAGAGGTAGAGGAACTACTCGAGTCAGGGACTTAGAATAATTTCTGGAATGGAATTCTGGGCTACTCGAGTAGTGAAACTGAACTACTCGAGTGAATAAGAACTACTCGAGTCTATAGAAGTAGTTACTCGAGTAATGGACTTAGAAAAATTCTGAGGGAAGATAATATAGTTACCCGAGTATAAGCTCTGGACTACTCGAGTACATGACTTAGACTACTCGAGTGAGGAGAAATTACATGTGACCTAGACTTCTATAACTCGAGATAAAAGAATCAAATTACTCGAGTACTTATATGACTACTTGAGTAATTTACTTAGAAAATATCTGGAAAAGAAATCCTGTAAACTCAAGAATGAGACAGAATCTACTTGAGTAGTTAACTTATCTACTCGAGAGCTATAACTTGACTACTCGAGTTCTAACTTCCTTACTCGAGTATAACGATTTTTACTCGAGTTTAAACTAAGCAATTCACTCGAGTAGGTATATATTTACTCGAGTAAAATACTTAGTAAATTATCTTAATAGAAATCTCTTCTTCTTTGGTGAAACCATCATCAAGTCTTTTCCAATTAGTCCTAGTGCTTAGTATGAAGTGTATCCAAATATAGAGGCTACACATGAGTCAACACCTTGGATCACACAATGAGGGATTACATTGTATGGTCCTGTGTTTGGTGACCCATTGTAGACTGACATTGGTCTACACTTGGAATTAGAATCCTCCAAACACATAACTCAACCAAAGCATCAAATACAACTTAATTCATGTTAGTTCAAGGGTGACTTCATCAAATTTGGGTTAATGTGGATACAATACCCAACAATTTTTGATCATGTGCCATGCCACCATAGGTTTTTGCTCAAGTGCCCTGTCACCATAAGATCTATTTTCAAGGGAAATCTGGCAACCTTTTGAGCTTTTGATTAGGTGCCCAAAAACCGAACTAAGTCTTTTGATCAGGAGACTTAACAACCAAAGGGATAACTTTTGAACGGAGTTAAAAACCCTTTTACAGTAGAGTAAAAAGAAATGTGATATTGTCTTCTCTTTCTCAATATTTTGAGAACATTAGTGGATTGATGTTGTTGTCAAACTCCCCCTGAGATGTAGAATAGTTCAGGAGAATGGAGGTTTTGCTCAGGGTGTAGGCCTTCAAGATGAGCACTTCTTCTTCCAGTAAATATCTCTGAGTGATTGAGCTTTTGGTCTCAAATTATATGTTGTGTTGCTGGAAGAAAACTTGAAGAAGAAAAATGAAGATGAACAAGATGTAATGTGTCTCTCTTTCTTATTCTCAAAATGCAGATATTTTCTTTCTTCTTTTTCTTGATTCAATAAATTCTAATTGTTATACTCTGCATGACACTCTTCTGAAAATCTTTTATAACTGATTGCTGATTTTGAAATTCAAATATTTAAAGTCCTCTGCATATTTTTTGGTAATTGGAACGACTGAATATTGTCTTCATTGCATTTCCCTAATTTTCTAAGTAAATATCTTAAGTAATAACTCTGTGAAAATCCTTAATTAATGCTACCAGGAACGGATATATTCTTGAGAATATGAGCATTAATTATCAGAGTATTGCTGTCTGAATATTAGAAATAATCTGAAATCGAATTGCCTTAGAGGGTCTGAGAAATTGAGAGAATATAGTCGAACAGAACCTGGATGGAGTTAGTCGGAATAAGGATTTTCGTCAAGCTAAGCTCCAAGTTTGTCGAGTTGAAAATTCTCCTTCGTCGAGCTGAGCTCCAAGATCGTCGAATAGAAAAAGCACTTGCCAAATCGAGCTCCAAGTTTGTCGAGCTGAGAAGGCACTTCGTCGAGCTGAGATCCTGAGATAAGCTCACAGTTCGTCGAGCTGAGCTAGTCTTTCGTCTAGCTCAACTCAGAGAAGGAACTCTGAGTTCGTCGATCTGAGATCGACGATCGTCGAGCTGAGTTCAGCTATTGTCGAACTCATTTTTTTGTAATCTTCAAAACTACCTTATCTCTTAAGTCTTGAGTCTCTGAAGTCTTCTGAAGTCTTCTGAAGGTAGGTCTCAGTGAACTAACCTAAAGTAATTGACCTTAACCCTTGAACTAACAAATGACCCTAGATTATACATGGTGGGTCATCAATCCTAGTAGGGAACCTAGCCCAAATCATAAGTAGGGTTCTAACAAAACCGCCCCTTACAGCACCACTAGTGGCTGCGGTTTTTTACGATAATGTCGTGAAATTACATGGAATACCGGAAACAATAATTTCCGACAGCGACTCAATTTTTCTAAGTAACTTTTGTAAGGATCTATTTAAATTACATGGCACACAGCTGAAGTATAGTTCAGCATATCATCCTCAGACAGATGGGTTAACGGAACAGGTGAATAGTTGCTTACAACAATATTTACGTGTTGTTGCACTTAAGCATCCTAATAAATGGTCTTATTACTTAAGTTCAGCTGAATTTCACTATAATACTTCATTTAATTCAGCGGCTGGCAAGACCCGTTTTGAGGTTATGTTCGGTCGCACACCTCCTGGTTTAATCTCCTACTGTGCAGGTGCCACAAAATTGGAAGCATTGGAGACTACAATGCGGGACCGAGATGAGCTAATTCAGAATCTACTAGATAATTTACACAAGGCACAACAACGAATAAAAATGCAAGCAGAAAAACATCGCACAGATAAACAATTTCAGAAAGACAACTGGGTTCTCTATGGCTACACCCATATCGACAAACCTCCGTCAAACGAACAGCAACGCGGAAACTCTCCCTGATGTTTTATCTGCCATTTCAGATTACAGAATGAATAGGGGACACGGCTTACAAACTTGATCTGCCTACAGAGTCGAAGATTCATCCGGTGTTCCACATATCGATGCTCAAACCATAATATGGATCTACTTACACACCAGTTATAGTGCTACCAGATAAAAGCTACAACAACATTCCAGTACACAAACCAATGGTGATTATTAGTACAAGAGAAATTTACAGTAAGGGAAAACAGAAAATGCAGGCTCTGGTTAGATAGGCAGAGTTACCTCCAGCCGACAGCACTTGTGAAGACTTGGATTCCCTGGAAGCAGATCTTAGAGAACGAAACTCGACGACCACCGCTGGCGAACCAGCTGAGGACAGGTGGACTTGGAAGAACACTCAAAAATGTTTACTTCGTCTGGGATCTACAGAAAATATGAACGAGAATTAAAAACTACAAAATTCCTTACAGGAAAAGTCATGGTTGAAAACTGGGCAACGCACAAAAAGACAACCACGCAAAGCAAACTTGTTCCAATTGTTGCACTTCCCCTTCAATCTGACAAAGCAGACAAGGAGTCAACTGAGCAAACTTCCAGCCTGGCAAGCTTCGGAGGCCCTACCAGCATCTTCTACCTCCAAACAGACAACCCGGCTAGCTATGACTGCATCGGCTCCAGCAGAACGCTCCGCCGTCGTCCTAAGCTCTTCTATGTTATGGTTCGTCGTGGGGGATAAGGAAAACAACAATGAGGACATTGCTTTTAAAGAAGGCGACATTTATTACGCCCGTTCAATTATTCCTTCAGATCGAGTGGAGATGAAGCCGCCAGCTGTCAACTTTAAGTAGAACGTTATTATGTTACCGTTAATCTGGATGTATAAAAATAAACTCTCGATGTAATTACTGATTAAGAAATCAATAAAGTTTTCTACTTAACTCGTCTTCCTCTGCCTCTCCAAGAATTTTCTGACGGATCATATCATAAGAGTCTGGTAGGCAAAGTAAATAGCAAACTACAAGAAGCGCCTAAAAATGCTTGTGTTGCTCAGCCAGATCAGCAGAAATAGCTCTATGCTAAAGAAGTTCAACACTAAGAGTCTGAACCTCCTAATAGGCAGAAGCTGGAGTCATGACTGGTCTAGCAAAAAGATCGTCATACAGAGTATAAATGAGCGACGTTTGGGCCCCCTTGGAATATAAAGCGGCAAGATGATTCCATGCAGCCTTGACCGTCGGATCATGTCGAATGATAGGAAGGCACTCATCAGACAAACTATTGGCTAACCAAGTATGCACCAATGCATACGAAGCATCCAAATCATCAAAAGATAGAGCCGGAAGGAGGGGGGTCATCAGTAAAATGGTGACGCTTATGCTGATAACGCAACAGAAAAATGAAGGAAACACTCCAGTCAGGGTAATTGGGATTGGTAATCTTCGAAGCAGTACCCAAATTACCAGAAGTAGAGAAAGAAAAGGAGCAGAGATAGTAGTAGAAGAAGATAGAGCAGGAGTGTCCATGTAAAACAATGAGAAACCACACAGGTAGAAAGAACAACTAGTGCGAACAGAACAAGACGCAAAAACAAGCGACTAGCAATGAATGCAGCACGAACAAAACAAGCTGCAAAGCAAACCGTGCGAACAGAACAAGCCGTAATGCAAACCGCGTGAACAGAACAAGTTGTAAAGGAACTGCGACAACCAATGGAGGGCAGGGCGGGAAGAAAACCGGAAGAAGTCCGGAAGAAACAAGTCGAAGCGGTTAGACAAACAAACCACTGATCTAATTGGAGCAAATGATCAGTTCACTCTGATACCATGTGAAAAAGAGCTAAATAAAGACAAATTTTATTGCTCAAAAAAGATAAGCAATACATAGGAATGCCCCCTTATTTATAGAAAATGGGGGAGATGAGATAATACAACAGGCGATGTGGGACTAAATACAAACCACACGGCTAGGCAGTTTGACATAGTCAAACTGTCATGCTATATAGAATACAAAACCGGGAAGCCTCTGAACTCCAGCTACAGCTAACACCCATACCGTTGTTGCGGTTAATTACCAGACCGTTGTTGCAGCTAATAGCCAAACCGTTGCTACAGTTAATCACCAGACCGTTGTTGCAGCTAATAGTCATACCGCTATTGTGGTTAATCACCAGACCGCTGCTACGACTAATTGCCAGACCGTTGCTGTGGCTAATAACTAGACTGCTGCTGCGGCTAATCTACAGACCGCTGCTGCGACTAACCACCAGTTCGCTGCTGCGGCTAACCACCAGACTACTACTGTGGCTAACCTCCAAACCGCTACAAAGGCTAACCTCCAAACCACTGCTGCGGCTAACCACCAGCTTGCTGTTGCGGCAATCCTACAGACCATTGCTGCGGCTAACTCCTAGACTACTGTTGCAGCTATCCCTCAGACCGTCATTGCTGCTATCCTACTGACCGCTAGTCAAGGTTCACCACCAGATCGCTGAGCCAAACCGCCACACCAAAGAGAGTAGAAGACAACTGTGGCTAGATATGAAACCGCCCGATCTCCTCAAGCTCAAACAATTGGCGAACTCGCCTCGGGAGTTCGCACACACCTGATCACCATCAACAGATCCTATGAGTACCAACCTCATAATCACCCAGCCATTTCTTTATTGTAATGATTTTTTCTATTGCATGCTCATTCCTCTTGTACCCATGAAGTTTTCTATTAAATATGCTCGCTTGGGCAGCCCTACTTGTATAAATAAAGGTAAATAGTACTGTGATGGACCAAAAAATCTTGCCAAGTTATCCACAGCTCTGGAGTTTTAATCTTTGATAGTGCTAGTGAACTGTAGCATTTCTGAATGCATACCCAGTAACCGCAATCTAAATCAATAAAATCATGCCCAATTAAGGGTTCCCGTCGTGACACCTTCCTTGATGTTCTTTATACCCTTCTCTCTCTTTTGCACTCATAGTTCAAAGTATTCTTCCACGCACAGTCATAAATCCTTTGGATGTGATGTTGAGGCACATTTTTCCTCAATAGAACATATTTAAGAATGGAGGTATTTGGTAAATATATTTTATGCATTCATTATTGTCTCCCTTTTGGCATCATTTATATCTTAAAATCCTATAATATTGTTGTTACTCTTTTATATATGTGATACAATTCATTACTTTGAGGGTACTAAGGGGAAAAATGATGTAACACCTGAGATTTGAAACAATTTTGAGCATACATGGAAGAAATGTCAAATTTGTGCTTAAAGCCACTCATACACACACAATCCTATGGTGAACAAGGCGGGAAAGAGGACTTTGGAGCATATCGTATTTAAAATTGTGCATGCAAGTGATTTACACCCACTTTCGACAGAACTTGTGTTTCATGGATTTATAATCCTTACAGCGATACACTGTCAATCATGATGTCATTCAAGTTCATGACCTACCACCAAGACTTAGTGGGGCTATTGAGCTATCGCCGAGACATGGTCATGACCTATATGTAGTTGACTAACAACCCATGTGTAGTATTTGGGCTCATCAACTACTACTACGGGTTCACTTGTTAATATGGTCAAATAGTCCAACCCCATTCACTCTCTGAATAAGCAATACTCAGTCTCCTAGTGGAATGCCTACAATAGAGAAGCCTTCTACAATCTTGACAAGCCTTGGTGGTAGGTCATGTGAAAATGATTCAAAACTTCTCGTAGTCCTTCGTGAAAAAATGTTACGCATCTCATCCATCAACTAACGACCCATGTGCATCCCTCATGCAAAATTGTCAATTCATCACTTATTTCAATCAAGCCTTCTCTAACATTGCACTATAGCATCTAATCGAGAAAAATGAACAAGTGGGTCTAATACTAATATTCATTTAGCAGTAGTATTAGCATTCATATCTTCTCGGTTGAAAATATAGCATCTAATCGAGTCCATAGAGCCTACTCTTATCTATCTGACACAAGTGGCAACATGAGCAGAATATCAATAATAAGCATCTTATATTATGTTTAAGAGAATATGCTTAATATCATGTTACATGCTCAAGTAAGGTTCTGGATGTTGGACCATAAATAGTCCCTTGTACCCATTCTATTATGCTCCCTTCGACCACATATCACATGCGTACCGACAGAAGAAACCATATAACAAAAGCTCTCTTTGAGACAGTTATACTACTTAATAATGAAGCCATCGCAAGTTGAGATGTCAAAGGGAGCTATGAGAAACTATATATTTAAAACTGAGAAGACTATTCGGGAAAAATACATTTGAAGTTCAATCCAAAACAAAAAGCAATAATTGAGTTGTCAGGCAAAAACTTATGTGGTGGTGGTATAAATATTAATCACTAAAAATTTCCTGAAATAAATTTAATGATAATTTAAAAGAGTCCTTACAAAAACAAATATAAAATAGAGTATGATGAGCATAGAAGGGAAACATATTCAATGAATAGTATCTTCATATAGCTAGCTCTTCAGGAATCAAATCACTTGGGTTGCGTTTGGCGTCGCTTATCACGACTTATTTGCTCCGGTGAGGTTTGACAAAAATGTCATTGTCATACCAAAATTTTATGTCTCAAAGTAGTTTCATTTTTGTAACATTTGTGATACCAAACATACATTCTATTACAATTACGCTTTTATCCAACCTCACCGGCATAAATAAGTTGTGATAAGCTGATGATTAAAACTCGCGGCACCCCGGGACTTATTTACTGTAGGATGAATGGTGGTTTAATTATGTAGTTTGATCGGAGCGTGCAGATTTATTATATATAAAAAGTTGAAACTGAGTTTTAACGACGTGAGGCAAGTGCACCTATCGTGTGTAGTACAAGATATTCTGTGGGAAATATCGAGGTCGTATTATTCTCGGGGATGAGTTGATTATTTTTACTCCTCTCTGGAGGGACTATTATTTTACCAAAAATAACTTGTCGGGTTATTGATTAAATAATAAAAACAGAAAAATAGACTTAAAAAGCCGATGAAGAAATAGCGCAACGGTAACGAAATGAATTTGAACTAAAATAACTTTTAATAAGTAGAGATCCTAAATTTCAAATTTATTAAGGCGGTGAATTGGCCATGGAGGTTCCATAAAATTGAGCTCACCTATCTTTAGGACTATCGCTCACATGAACATTAAGACTATTCGACCGGACTCTCCTCTGACGAAGGATTCCTCTTAATGTCCGCATTACGCTAAGAACCCCGTTATTGGGTGAGGAACCCAATCCGGTAGAATTCCGCTCCTCCTCTCTAAGGGGATCGGTTGATATGCATGGTCTTTCGGCTAGCTAGCATTTGGACAACGGAAGTAAAGACCACACATCGATTTATGGTTCTACGCGTCGTAAACCCAGTGTAAATCCTAAGTACTTTTAATTTAAGAGAAAACGAGGACCTTTAATTATTTAAAGTCATTTTATCTGTCCCAATGCATTTCGATACTAAGGGTTAAAAGCAGTTAGGCACTCATCGGAATGGGGACGGCTTAAGAAAAGAAAACACAGAATTGAAAATGCAAGTGTTACTCAAACGAGTAGGCGGGAAATGAAAGCAGTAAAAAAGCAGTAAAATGCGAGTTCTACTCAAACGAGTAGTCGGGAAATGAAAGCGATAAAATTGTGAGTCCTACTCAAATGAGTAGGTGGGAAATTAAAGCGGTAAATTGTAAGTCTTACTCAAATGAAGAGGCGAGAAATGAAAGCAGAAAATGTTATCTCATACACACACTCACTCCACAAGAAAAATAAAGCAATAAAACTAACTCATACACTCACGCACACAAACGAAAAAGAGAGAAACAAAGTAATCGAAAAATTAAAACAACTATATTTCTACCGTTAGAATATGCTAGAAATGCATAAAAAGAGAAAATAAAAATTAAAGGAGCAAAAGTTTTTGGAAATAAAAGCAAAATCAAAGTGTTCGAAAATTAAAACGAAGACTTATTCATTCTTATAGCTTTATAAAAGTGCATAAAAAGTGGAAATTAAGGTTAATGGAACAAAATGTTTACGAAATAAAGAGTAAACACTAAGTTAGAAAAAAATAAAAACTCTTTTAAAAACTCATTCATAAACCTATAAAATTGAATACAAGGTGATTTTAAAAGCAAATAAACTAAAAAGGCTAAGTAAAATGGAAATAAAAGCTAGCATAAGGACTACTTATAAGAGAACCTAAAACTAAACAAAAAAAAATAATAACTTGAAGTCTTAAAAAGAAGATACAAAAGATCACTTAGAGTAGGGATCTCAGATGCATTCCAAAACGATATAAGGAGAGAAAATCTACAAATTTTATTAAGTTAAAAAAGAGTTACAAAGAAAGTTAAAACAAATACTAAAGAGAGGGGGAAAAATTATCTTATATAGCTTGGAATAATAACTAAACAACCCCTACCCTAAGCAAAATGGTTCAAAAAAGGGAACATTGGTCTAAACAGCAAACTTCTATTTATAGCAAAAAAATTTGAGATCACACGCCCTGGTCACGGGCGTGTTGGGGGGCGTGTTGGCACTGGCGCTGAGGTGAAGCCGAAAATTTATTGGTGGTTGACTTCGGGGCTGTCTACGTGGAAGTAACGGGCATGACCCTGTGGTCACAGGCGTGTAGTATGGGCGTGACTTGCCAAGTGTCGAATTCTTGCTTCGCTGGAAATGTCTTGTTTGGAAATTTGAGGCAGTAACGGGCGTGTTTCTGAATCGATGCGGGCGTGTCCAGAAGGTTTATCTGGCGAATGCGTCGAGTCTTTGCATCACTGGCGACGTCTTGTCTGGGACAGCTGGGGTGGTCACGGGCGTGTAGCATATCGACATGGCCGTGACTGGCAATTCGACGAACGTCAAATGTGGAACGTCGAACTAGAGGCGTTGAGTATTGAGTGGCGTGACACGGAGCGTGTCGGAATGGACACGGGCGTGTCAGACGCAACACGGGCGTGACTTGACTTTGGCAATATAGGCGGCTGATTTCTGCTGGAATCAAAGTAACACGCCAAGGTTACGGGCGTGACATGAAGTACACGGGCGTGTACTTTGGTTTTTGGACAGTTTTCTGCAAAATTCTTGAAAACAAAAAGAAGCTAAGTTAGAGAAGAATATACAAAAAAGAAACATTTTATTGAACAAAAATAACTAAAAAATGAAAATAAACTAAAACTATATAAATAAACTACTAAAAAATACGGATATTTAGAACTTATGATAAGCCGCGCCAAACGCACCCTTAGTGTAGCCATTTTATCAACTTCTGATCTTGGACGTCTAACAATTTGGTTGTTTGTAGTGAGTATATATAGTCTATTTGATTTTCCCTTGGCTTGATCTCCCATGTCTCTAGGAAAATCAAAATATAATTATCACATGCATAAAAATTGGGTCTTCACACAACAGATATCTGTGAATATAATTATGTAGTGTTAGTGTAGCTACCACAATATTACAGTGCTTCTGAAAACTATATTGTGGCACGTCTTGAAGAATACATCAATTTGCTTCTGTATGTCAAACATTTGTTCTATCACACTACACAATGATGATTGTATTGAATATCACAATTTGCCCATGAACTGAGCATTAGTCACAGGTAGTAAATGATATTCACTAACAACATCAATGAACATAATTTGCATTTTCTCCCCTCAAGCTCAGGTGAAATTCCCGTATAACAAAACTTTTTCACATCAGGTACTACTTAACATAATTGAAATCTCAGTAGAGTGGACGAAATTATGAAACACATGAGCAGACTAAAAATATATATGTTAATCTTAAGTTATTCTTTCCACCAAGAATCTCCAATATCAAAAGATCCCATGGATGCATTCTACCCTGAACTTGTCTCTGCGTGTATTAATTCCCACCATAATTTTCATTTTTCCTTTAATTGGTCATATTTGTTCTTCATTTGAGCTCTATCATATATTTTTTTGCAAGGATTTTTAAAAGTTTTACTGTAATATTATTCCACCCCTACTGAAATGTGTTGTTAACCTATTTATATTTCAATTTCATTAATACATAGTTAACAGAAAAACATAACATGGATGGACTTGTTAGGTCTCTCGACACACCAGATTCATATTGGGGTCGCACGTATCAGTGCCGCCCATCGACAGGACCACATGATTTTTATACTATGTTATTGTATCACATTTTCGTATTTTTATTTAGCTTTTAATCTCACTTGCAATAAGCCCAGGTGAGGGGCGAAAACATTTTTATTTGGGTTTGATGTTGGGACCTATATGGACCGGTTTTGGCGTTGGAATGCAAGCAAGTTATTTCCTCCAAATCTCCCTCTTTATCTCTCCCTCTCTCTTTTATCCCTACGGAAGCCCTAACCGACGCCAACCCGATCGGGGTTTTCGCGTCCGCCGTTCGGTGAGCCAGTCTCCTTTCTTCTTCCTCCTCTTTTTCCCTACCTCTTCTTCTCTCCTCCCTTCTTGTTCCTCCCTTCCTTAACAGGTATGCGAAGAATCTTCAACCATATCCTCGTCGGAAGAATCGGCCCCTCCACCGGGGAACGTCCTCAACTGGCCCCATCACCGAACCGAGATCGGGAGGCCATAACAACTTGGTATCAGAGACAAACGCTGAAATCTGTCTACCTGGCACATACCGCGCCACCCACACCAGTTTTTGCCGACCGCCCACCACTCTTCCGCCTGCCAGGGACCCCGTCGGGTTGTTGCCACCTCCACCTCTACCCCAACTGGCCCGAGGGGGGCGGCGCGGCAGGAGTTGGGTAAAGTAACAAAATTGATGCCCTAAATATGCGCTTGGACTCCCTGCACAGAGCTTCTCCGCCACCATCGCGCCCCGCAGCATCCCCGTCCGAGAGTCGGGTCAACTAGACTCCTCGCGTAGACACCTACTCCAGCAACTGTTTCGTCCGTATGGATTTTCCCCTATATGATGGCCACAAAGATCCGCTGCCATGGCTATTGCGCTATGACTTCTTTGGCATCTTCACTAACCACCACACTCCAGATGAGGAGCGTGTCGGCATCTCCTTATTCCACATCCTAAGACTGGCGGAACTATGGTTTACGCAACTCCTACGGGAGCACCCAACCCCCTCGTGGGAAGATTTTCGGGTAGCCTGTTACCTCCGCCAGAGGATGACGACGAGTTCGACGATTCGAGCATGCCACAGCTATCTCTCCATGCTTTAGTCGGGACGCAGGAGGGATACACCATTCAGTTTTTTGTGACGATAGCGAGTACACCACTCCTCGCTCTTTTGGACACCGGTAGTACTCACAGTTTCATTTGCAAGGACAAGGCCCTCCCCCTTGGCCTTTCATATGTTTCCCGCAGCCACGTCAAGGTGGTGGTGGCAAATGGCCAACAGATGTCGTGTCCAGGGGTATGTCGGCGCGTAGCTTTCAATGTGCACAACTCTTCTTTCCAGACTGACCTTTTTCTCGTCAACCTTCGGGGATTCAACATAGTGTTAGGCGTTCATTGGTTGCGCACGTTGGGGCCTCTCACGTGGGATTTTGATTGTATGACCATCTTATGGCGCGCGGGCTCTCGAGTGGTATAGTGGCAAGGGTAGGTTCCCCAACAGTCTTCATCCTCCTTAGTCCATACCGAGCCGCTGGTCGCTCCAACACATAAGTCAGGGGACCTTCCGGCCGATCTTGTTGCCCTTTTTCAGTCATTTTACGAGCTATTCAGTCGGTGCCTAGGCCTTCCACCGTGACGTCGGCAGAACCATTGCACTTGCCTCCCTCCAGGGGAGGCTCCGGTGGTGGTGGGACCATATCGCTACCCCTTCCTACAGAAGGATGAGTTTGAACAACAATGCGATCTCCTCCTCCATTAAGGGCTCATTCGGCATAGCGTTTCACCTTTCTCTTCTCCGGTATTGTTGGAGCACAAGAAGTACAACACGTGGAGCATGTGTGTGGACTATCCCCTCAACGCAATTACGGTCAAATACGAGTTTCCTATCCCGGTAGTTGAGCAACTTTTGGACAAGCTACATGGAGTATGCTTCTTCTCCAAGCTCGACTTGTTTTTCGGGTATCATCAAGTCTGCATGGCAGATACAGATGTGGAGAAAACGGCATTTCGGACGCACGACCACTTCGAGTTTTTGGTAATGTCATTCGGCCTAACGAACGCGCCCTCTACATTTCAAGTTTTGATGAATGAGATATTCCAACCCTTCCTCCGCAAGTCAGTTCTGATTATTTTATGATATTTTGGTGTATATCAAATCTTGGGAGGAGCACCTACGTCATCTTCGGGTCGTCCACAATTTGGCGCACACGCACCAATTGGTTCTTACGCCTTCAAAGTGCTCGTTCGGGCAACGATCGATAACTTACTTGGGCCATGTGTTGGATCACACGGGGATTTTGGCCGACACGAGCAAGCTATAGGGTGTGGCGGCATGGCCACTGCAGCAAAACATCACCAACCTCCAAGGCTTTCTCGGCCAAGCTATCTATTACCGCCGCTTCATCCGCGATTACCGCAGCATCGCCTCCCCCTTGACTAGCTTGCTTCAAAAGAACGCATTTGTATAGACTGACACGGCGACATGGGTGTTCCATTCTCTTCAAGAGGCATTGATGTCCGCTCCGGTTCCCCGTCTTCGGACTTAACAGTATTGTTCCTCGTTTAGTGTAACACGTCTGAATTAGGTTATGGTGCGGTACTGCAACAGGAGGGCCACCCCATCGCCTATTTCAACTGCCAGATGGCCATACACCACCAAAAGTTACCTGCATATGAGCAAGAGCTCATCGGGCTCGCCAAGGCCATCCAGCATTGACGGTCTTACTTATGAGGTCGTTCCTTCATCATTCAGACAAATCACAACAACCTCAAATACCTCCTAGAGCAGCGCCTCACTACCGTGCCACAACAACGATGGGTAGGCAAGTTACTCGGCATCGATTTTCAGGTGGAGCACAAGGCTCGGTCACTCAACCGAGCCACAGACGTGCTATCCCGCCGGGACACTCCAACGGATGCTGCTATCCATGCCATCTCCTTTCCAACGGCTGACCTCCTCTCCTTGCTTCATCGGGAGATCCATGCTTCTCCCAGTCTGTCCGAGTTGCTACACCGGGCGGAGCAGGGCCTCACAGAAACGTAGTGGACGGCCCGTCAGGGGTTGATCTATTACCGTGATCGATTGTACCTGGATTCGTCCTCGCCCCTCATCCTCACCATTTTGGTCGACGTCCACTCCCGCAACCATGAAGGCGCTCACCGCACCCTCCAGCGCTTTCACACAGAATTCTATTGGAAGGGCATGCGTCGACACGTCCACGACTTCATCTCTGCATGTTCCATATGCAAACAGAACAAGGTAGATCACCTCCTTCCGGCCAGATTACTTCAGACCTTACCGGTCCATACACAAATTTGGGCAGATCTTTTAATAGATTTTGTTGAAGGGCTGCCCTCGGTTCGCGACAAATGTTTTTTGATGGTGGTGGTAGATTGCTTCCCAAAGGGAGCCCATTTCATTCCTTTGGTATAGCCGCTTGTAGCTGAGCATGTAGCACAGGTGTTCTTTCAGGAGATCTTTCAAGTACAAGGCATGCTGGAGACGCTTATCTCGGACTGGGATAAAGACATCATTAGCAACTTTTGGAGGGAACGTTTTTCGCTTAACGATACCAAATTGGCTTTTTCTTCGGCATACCACCCCTAGTCTGATGGCCAGACCGAGATGGTCAATCACACTCTAGAGATTTAATTGTGGTGCGTGACCGGGGACCGTCCGCGCGATTGGTCACGTTGGTTGCCTTGGGTTGAATATTGTTACAACATGATGTACCACACGACACTGCAGACCACACCGTTTCGCCTCATCTACGGCCGTGACCATCCCCGGCTTATGTCCTTCACGAGTGGCTCGGCTCGCCTAACGGCCATTGATTGAGAGCTGGAGGATCGTCGCACCTTTTTGCAGACCACCTGGACTCGCCTACTCCAGGCCCCACAATGGATGGAGATTACATACAAACGAGGGCAATGAGATATCACCCTCGCCGTGGGTGATTGGGTGTGGGTGCGGCGCTGCCCCTTCCATCAAGTCAGCATGACTTGACCCCACTCCAACAAGTTGGGCCCCAAATTCTTTGGTCATTTTCTCGTCATCGAGCGCATTGGAAACGTGGCCTACATCCCGACCTTCCTCCGGAGGCTCGGATTCATGATGTCTTCCACATTTCCCAGCTCAAGTTGTTTGTTATGCCTCCTCCGCCAGCTCCCTTGGTCAACATCCCACCGCAGCTTCAGGACAAGATATCTTCTGACGAGGGAAGTGATGTTACAACACTTGGCACACCAAATCCATATTGGGGCCGCAGGTATCAACGCCGCCCGCCGACCGAGACCGCGTGATTTTTATCCTATGTTATTGTGTCACATTTTAGTATTTTTATTTAGCTTTTAATCTCACTTCTAGTAAGCCGAGCTGAGGGGAGCGAACATTTTGATTTGGGTTTGATGTTGGGACCTATATGGACCGATTTTCGTGTGTGGGACCTATATATATATATATATATATATATATATATATATATATATACATACATACTAGCATCTTTGAACGGGCTCCGCCCGTTCTCGATGCGTCGCTGCGGGCTTCGCCCGCTTGACCACACGGAGGGCTTCGCCCGCCACCCGGTGGGTTTCGGCCGCCCCCCGGCTCAGGAGGCCCGTCCCCCCCCCCCCCCCCCGGCGGGCTTCGCCCGACCCGGGCAAAATTTAAATAATTAAATAATTTAATAAATAATTATTATTTTAAAATCAAATTATAATTTAATAAATAATTATATAAAAAATGAAAAAAATGAAAAATACCCAAAATCCCCCCCCCCCACCCCCGCTTCGGCCTGCTCACGCGAGGGCATTCCCGGCCTCCGCCGGCCTGCCCGGCGCCCACCGGCGGGTTCGCCGGCCTCCGGCGAACCCGTCGGGGGTTGTCCGGCGGCGAGCGGGCATGGCCACCGCCGGCGGTGGCCCTGCCCGTGAAACCCAGCCGCGGGACAACCCCCGGCGGGTTCGCCGGATGCCGGCGAACCCGCCGGTGGGCGCCAGGCAGGCCGCCAGCGGCTCCGGCGGCGGCGGCGGGGTGAGGTAGTGAAGATACGAGAATGCGTTCGTGGGTATCGCGATTTTGGAGGCTGTGAACAGTGCAGCATTTGGAAATCTGGATATTAGCAGACCGTATTTGTTAGATCCAATGAACAGAAACTATTTCCTGAAAATCGGACGGTCGTAATACGTTTAACGGTGTGCTTTGAGATATCTATATTGTTTTATATAATAAAGATATATATATATATATATATATATATATATATATATCTTATTATATAAAACAATATAGGTATTTGGAGGCACACCATAGATCAAACAAGAGCCATTTGATCATGAGATAGAGAGAGCATGAGATGGTGGGAGAGAGTTGGGAGAGAGAGAGGAGGGAGAGACTGAAAGAAAGAGAAAGAGCGAGAGGGGAGAAGAGAGAGGGAGAGAGAAAGGAAGAGAGATGGCGGAAGGGAGAGGAGAAAGGGGGAGGAGAGAGAGAGAGGGAAAGGGAGTGAGATGGGAAGGGAAGAGAAAGAAGAGGGAGAGAAAGATTCCGTGAAATTAATGTTCGGAGGCGGGCGAAGCACGCCTGGATGCGGCCGAAGGCCGCCTGAGAGAATCGAGCACGGGCGTAGCCCGTGCGAAGATGCTCGTGTATATATATATATATATATATATATATATATATATATATATATATATATATATATCCCACTCTCTCTCTTTTCTCCCGTGCGGAAATCCTAGCCGACGCCAACCCGATCGGGGTTCCGCATACGGCGTTCGGTGCGCCTGTCTCCCTCTTTCCTCCTCTTTCTCTCTACCTCTTCTTCTCTCCTTCTCCCTTCTTCTTCCTCCCTTCACAGGTATCTGAAGACTCTTCAACCATAACCTTGTCGGAAGAATCGGCTCCTCCACCGGGGAACGCCTCCTCAACCGGCCCCATCACCAAATCGAGATCGGGAGGCCATAACAAGACTCCTGGGAGTTGTGACGATTCGTCCTTTTCATGTTTTATCCATTTTTTAGCTATAACTGAGCATTAAAAGAATTATCAGATTGTAAATTAATAAAGGGCTGACAAGTTAATAAAGGAACATTCGATACTAAGGCCGAGAAATTTCATCACCTGATCTGGTGCCCTTGACATTAGGACAATGGCAATATGTACTAAGACAAGTTGTTACAAAAAAATTTCAATTTTATCAATAGCTGAGCTCACATTTTGTGCTTGAAGAAAAACATCGCAACAAAATGATAAAACCCCGGATTGGATTTGAATCTATTGAACGGAAGAAAAACTAGCCAAACATCAATTTGATAACCTGGATTGGATTGGACTCATGCACACAACCCTTGCAGCATCTATTGACAAGAGGTTAATCAACTACACATACTAACAAGCTGCATTCAACCAACAGAAAATAGATCAGCAGGTTTTGACAATGCACATCAGCATTTTTATTCCTCACCAACATAGTCGAGTACAGAACCATATTTTTTTAAGAGCATAGTTAAAAATGGGAAATGACAAGACAATAGTTCGAAAGAAACACAACATACAAATGTAATTAAACAATTATTTTCTCCATCAGGGGAGTAAGAAGCAGAGCACTAAGCATCCTCATAAGAACATAGCAGAGAATCACTGCTTGACAATGGTTGGCTTGTAGTCGAACACAATGAACTTCTCCAAACACGGCAAGGCCTTCTTTCCAAACTCCTTATGTGCTGGATGGTAAAATATTCAGCAACTCCCTCCGTGCTCTCAAAAGTAGAGACAAACAAATGAGTAAAACCCTCAGCCTTGTTCTCAAAGCTCACATCTGTCCCCCTAAATTCGCACAAAATTTAAAAGATGATAGGTATCAGCAGTAGATTAACAGTTTTTGTGTGGTCCTATTCCAACTTTGCACATCAACATCATAGAAAATATTTCAAAAATATTCCACTGCATTCTAAAAGAAAGAAATGAATGAAGAAATAAATTGGAAAAGAAATTTTGTTGAAGTCTAGGGGGTGAAATTAATTACTGTAAAAGCATTGTCATGATATTCAAAGAATGTTAGCGGAGGGATTATAGATCTTGGATAATTTGCTAGCACTTGTTAAGAAATGGAACAAGAAAGTAGGCCTTGAATCCAGAAAAAAAGAAGAAATGCTCCTTCCTAACTGATTTTGTGCACTTTCTCGGGTTCATCAAATCAACGTATGGCATGTCTGTTGACCCGGAAAAGGTCTGATCCATTGGTGAGTGGCCTATTCCCTCCACTATTACTAAGGGTCGTAGCTTCCACGGACTAGCCACCTTCTTCAGGAGGTGTGTTCGGATCTTCAGCACCATCATGACCCCCTTCATGAGCAGCTTCGGAAGGGAGACTTCCAATGGATGGTCGCCTCCACTCAAGCTTTCATTGAGATCAAGGAAAAATTGACGGTTGCCCCGTTCTGAGATTGCTCGATTTCTCTAGTATTTGAGGTCGCATGCGATGCATCAGGAATTGGTGTTGGCATTGGCGGAGTACTGAGCCAGGAGGGCCATCCAATATCTTAATTTAGTGAGAAGCTAAATAAGGTGTGGCAGAAGAACTCAAATTATGATAAAATGTTTTATGCAGTGGTGCAGTCGCTTCGTTTTTGGAGACAATATCTCCCCCCACGGGAGTTCGTTCTATACTCCGATCATCGGGCACTGCGCTATCTTGATTCGCAACGGAAATTGGGGCATAAGCATGCCAAGTGGGTTGAGTACTTACCGGATTTTCAATATGTTCTCAAACAACGTACTGGTGTTGAGAACAAGTCTGCCGATGCTCTCCGTCGACATATAACCACCCCACTCTGCACAATAACTGTTAGTGCAACTAGTTTTAATCGACTACCAAATGATTGTTCCATCGGTCCTGATTTTGGTGTGAACTATTCTGGATTTTTGAGGGATCCTCCAGAGCCCACTGAGAGGTTCGATATTGCAGAGGGATACTTATATCGTGAGTCACATCTCTGCGTCCCTAAGACATCCTTGCAGAACTTTTGGCTTTGGGTAAAGCATGTGGGTGGTGTTGCTAACCACTTTAACAAAGACAAGACAATTGCTTTGGTTGAGAATCACTTCTATTGAAATGTCATGAAAAAGATGTGGCACGTGTTGTGCGACATTGCGGCATGTGCTAGACGATGGAGGGTTCAAAATAAAATATTGCACTTTATACTTAGCTTCCGGTCCCACACTAGCCTTGGGTCCATATCAGCATAGATTTTGTATTATGCCTTTCTCGCACCCTGAGGAAACATGATTCTATTTTTGTTGTGGTAGACCAGTTTTCGAAGATGGATCACTTTATTGTCTGCCGATGTACCGCATGACCGCCAATGTGGCTCATGCAACGACCCTCTTCATGAGAGAAATTTATTAGTTACGCAGTTTACCCAAATCCATAGTGTCTGAACGCGACTTTTGATTTATAAGTTATTTTTGAAAAATATTATGGTATTAGAAATGTACGAATTTGAAGTTTTCTATGACTTATCACCCACAAACAGACGGCCAGACTGAAGTCGTTAATAGGAGCATAGGGAATTTGTTACGGTGTCTAGTTGGTGAGCACCCGTCAATTTGAGATTCTGGTTCCCCCCTTCAGGTCCAGACGACGGAACAGCTCAAGACCATTTCGGTTCCCTGACCTTTTGTCATCTAAGGAATGAATCTGATTGGCCAATTCCCGATGGCCAATGTGCAATGTTGCTTTATCCTAGTAATGATCGACTAATTAAGTAAATGGATAGAGGCCAAGGCACTAGCCCAAAATACCACTCAAGTAATAAAGAACTTCATGTGGGCGGAGATTGTCTGTCGGTATGGAGTTTCGTCCACCACTGTGACAGACAAAGGCCCACAGTTTGCAAGTGAAGAACTAGCCGACTTCTGCAACTAGCTGGGAACCGAGCTTCGATTCTCATCCGTTCATCACCCGCGAAGCAACAGTTAGGTAGAGGCAGCCAACAAGCAGATCTCAAATTTACTTAAGGAGGAAAATGCTCATAGTAATTGGGCAGAATAGTTGCCAGCAGTTCTGTGGACCCTCCATACGACCCCTTCCTCATCAACTAGTGGAACCCATTTCAAGCTTTCGCACGGATCTGAGGCCCTTATTCCAGTGGAGTTCGACATAGAGAGCCCACGAGTATTGTTGGCCAAACAGGGCGACAACAAATGGATGAAAGTCAATGATGAAGAGCAGAGGTGCAGTCTCGACCTGATCGAAGAGCTCAGAGATCAATCGTAATCCGGTAGGCGGAGGCTAATCAGAGGATGGCCAAATATTTTGACAAAAATGTTCAGGTAAAGCAGTTTGAGATGGGAGATTTAGTGCTAAAAAGGTGGATGCAGTTGGGTGAATAGCCTCGGTGGGAAAACTCAAGCCTAACTGGGAAGGACCTTGCATCATCAAGGAGGCGCTCATGAATGGGGCATATAGCTTGCAATTGTATGAAGGCGAGGAGCTATCCAACACTTGGAACGGCTGTTAAATTTTCTCAACGTGGTCAGCAAGATAGCCCAAACGCCAAATTAATATCTTCGGAACTACCCAGTTCTCACGTTGAACCAGCGGAAACCAAGTACCAAAGGTTAATCCCAACAAACAATGGAAACACAAGCAGGTTTTTATACATTCACTTCTTTACAATACGAGGCATACATAGCGAGACATGATTTCGCTAGTATAACAGCTGTAAACAGAAAGCACCAAAAAACAAGCCGGGCGGACAGCACTGGAGTCCGCCGAGACCGCGAGGTCACCGAGGTCGCCGAGTCCGCTGAGATCGCCCAAGCTAAGCTGCAATCCGCCGAATAGCCACGGAGTCCGCCGAAGCCGCGTGGCCGCACGGACACACCGTTATTCGCCTCCTGCTGAACCTGAACTGAGGAACACCCCTACCTGCCTGACGCCGGCGGACAGGTTATTGAAGCTGCAAAAGATGAAATAGAACTGACAAGCCGCAGAGCGACCTCCTGCTGAGTCAGCAGAGACCGCACACTTCCATGTACTTGACCGAAGTCACAGCCAAACTCCTGGCTCCTTGGAGCTACCCGCGCGACCTGCACACAGCAAACGTCAGCACTGAAACAATCCGCGCGGACTGACAAACAGAGACCGCAGCACTTCGCTCAACCCAAATTACTGTTCACTCAAGTTACTTAGGTAACTGTAGATGTGCCAGGGGGGTCCTATTTATAGGCAAGGTGAGGAGTGTGGTCACCGCCCAAGAGATAGCGACACCGCCCCAGCCCGCGCGATAGCAAAACTCCGTCCGCCGAGTCCGCAAGGTCTTAGCCGGATACCAAGGAAAACCGCCAGGATCAAGGCAACATTGGCGAACTCTCACCAGTACGCCCAAGCGATGCGGACAAGGCATCAGCCCGCAAAGCTCCAACCACTACAGGACAGTAACCCCCTTCAATGGCAGTCCGCACCAACCCGAGGCAGTCCGCAAGACTCACACCTCAATCCGCCACAAGTCCACGACCAAAGGTAGACAGCAACAGTCCGCCCGGTCACAGTGGACTTGGCGGATACCGTGGACACCATGGTCTTGGCACAAAGTGTGACCAAGTCCAAAACCATCAAAGGCCAATGCGAGCATGGCGGACTCAAACTCCCATCCGCCAAACACCCTAGCACAGACCGCCATCAGTCCGCGAGCTCCTCGCACTCCTGCCCAACGCAGCAGCCATCTCCCGGACTTCAAAATCTAGTCCGCCAATCGATCTCCATAGCAAGGCACCTGCTGTAACACCAGAGCTCGACAAGGCCTCAGCCAAGCTCTAAGCTCAGTCCGCAACAACCCACACAGCGGACACATCAGTCCGCAAGCTTCCCGCGAACACGAGCCAAACCGCCTATCAGCACAAGCTTGCACCCGCGGCCACTGAGCAATGCACCAGTCCGCAAGCCTCCATCAGCTCAGGCCGCTCCTTGGCAAAGCCAATCAGCAAACACCCTATCCGCAGAAACCAGGCCGCATAGTCCGCGGACTCCATGCAAACAACCCGCTCAGAAGACAGCCGGCTTCTCACTAGACCTTCCACCAGGCCGCACATCACAGTCCGCCCAGTCCGCCTAGTCCGCCAAAGCTGTCCGCCCCAGGCCGCCCGGCCTGTCCCGTCAACCACTTCCACTTCACAAATTTCAACAATGGCGACGGCCTGGAGAGATACTATTTCTAAAGCAAGGTGCGTTTCTTTCCCTGCGAAGTCTGACCCGTTTCACAAAAGTAAAGTTTTCCCCTTTCTCTGCGAGAAACCTTTATGTTGGGTACATTGGTCACAATGTACTTGATTTAACGAAACCCTTTTCGGTTCAATGATATACACATAGTTGTATTTGATTAATGTTAAGTTCGTGTGTGCAGGAAAACAAAGCTAATTACAAAAGTGTCAAGGTACTAGACATGTGTCGACACCTTTATCATGGATATGCTGAGACAAGGAGAAAGTTGTGTCAACACTCAGAACTAGTATCGACACACTTAAACAAGAAGTGCTGAGTCAAGGAGAAAGGTGTTTCGACACCCAGGACTTGGGTCGACACTATGATACAAGAAAAGCACTGTGTCGACTCTTAGAATTAGTGATGACAACACTGCACAAGTTGTGTCGAGATAAAGAAAAGTTGTGTTGACACTAAGGACATGTGTCGACACAATCTATACAGGCAGTTTCGAGACTAAAGACAACTGTGTCGACACTCAAGAAAAGTGTCGACACACTTCACAGGTTGAGTCAAGACTGGAAGCAAGCAGTGTCGACACTCAGGACTAGTGTCGACACATTCAACATCAGCTGTGTCGAGAAACGATTAAGGTTGTGTAGACACATTCAAAAGTTTGTCGACACCACTACAAGAGAAGTGTCGACACCCAAGACTGGTGTCGACACATTCAACAGTCAAGTTTCAACACTTCAGGCAGATTTGTTTCCTAAGTACAGAAATCAAGTCAGGGGGTCTGACAAACTGTTAGAACTGTCATAACTGTCAGATGTCAGTCATTAACCAGATTAGCCGATTACCTCTGACAGAGTCTATATAAAGGAATCAAACACTTCAAAAAGCAGAAGAAGTAGAGAGAAAAATTTTGCAAGTCCAGATCTAAGAAGTTATTTTCTAGAATTCAGAAGGTGGAGAGAAGTTGAATCAAGAATCGTCTTCAACATCCTCCATCCTAGATCTACCCTAATTGTAACTTCAAGAAACTTTGAAAAGCTAAGAAGGGCATGCTTAAATGTATTACTTCAAGATCAAATGCAGCAAATCGATCAGGATCAGATCTAGAAGTAATCACTCATTCCTTTCTTGCAGGGTGATTTGTTCTCAATTAATTTCTTTCACTTTTATTGAATTGTAAGATCTACCAGTAGATCTGAGTGTAGGAGAAACTTTTTCTCTGAGATTGTAAGCTTATGTTATAAAGGTTGAGGTTGTGGAGAGATTGCCTGAGGTAGGAGAAGAAGAAATTTCTCTGAGTTATAGGGCCGCATTTGCCTGAGAAATAAGAGTGTGGATACATTCCGAGGTAGAGTTCTTGGGAAGAACTTGAGGTGTAGGATCTTTGTGATCTGAGTGATAAGACTTGTAAAGTCTGAGTTGTAGGAGCCAGCTAGGCTTTGAGCTATAAGATCGAATAATAGTAGTGAACTTATGAACACCTCCTAATCTCTACAAAAGAGAAGTCAAAAGTATGTAAATTTAAAATTTAACGTGAGTACCATAAGTTGACATGAGAACACCTGCTAATCTCTAGAAAAGAGAAGTCCAAAGCAGACAAAATTTAAATATAATGTGAGTAGCTGAAGTGAACTCACGAACACCTATTAATCTCTGCAAAGGAAAAGTCAAAAATCGGTAAATTTAAAATATAATGCGAACACTTGAAATAAACATGTGAACACCAACTAATCTATACAAAAGAGATGTCAAAAGCAGGTAAATTTAAAATATAATATGTGTTCTTTAAGTGTACACGCAAATACTCGCTAATCTGGGCAAAAGAGAAGTCAAAAGCAGACAAATTTAAAATATAGCATGAGTACTTGAAGTGAACTCGTGAACTCCTAGTAATATATACAAAGGAGAAGTCAAAAGCAGATAAATTTAAAATATAACACGAGTAACTGAAGTGGACTCAAGAATACCTGCTAATCTCCCCAAAAGATAAGGCCAAAGCAAAGAAATTTAAAATATAATGCGAGTACCAGCAGTGAACTCGCGAACAACTGCTAATCTCTACAAAAGAGAAGTCAAGAGCTGGTATATTTAAAATATAATGCGAGTACCTGAAGTGTATTTGCGAACACCTGATAATCTCTGCAAAAAAGAAGTCAAAAGCAAGCAAATTAAAAATAAAACGTGAGTACCTGAAGTGAACTTCCAAATCACCTGGTAATCTCTACAAATAAGAAGTCAAAAGAAGGTAAATTTAAATTATAACATGTGTATCAGAAGTAAACTCACAAACACCTGCCAATCTCATCAAAAGAGAAGTCAAAAACAGGAAAATTTAAAATATAACGCGAGTACCTGAAGTGAACTCGATAACACCTGCTAATCTCTGCAAAGGAGAAGTCAAAAGCCGGTATATTTAAAATATAACACGAGTACCTGAAGTGAATTCACGAACACCGGCTAATCTCTACAAGAGAGAAGTCAAAAGAAGGAAAATTTAAAATATAATGCGAGTACTTGAAGTGAACACGAGAAAATCTTATAATCTCTCTAAAAGAGAAGTCAAAAACTGTTAAATTTAAAATATAACACGAGTATCTAAAGTAAACTCGCGAACACCTACTAATATCTGTAAAGGAGAAGTCAAAAATAGGTAAATATAAAATATAACGCGAGTATCAGAAGTTAATTCGCGAACACCTGCTAATCTCTGCAAACGAGAACTCAAAAGCAGTTCAATTTTAATTATAACTCGAGTAATGGAAGTTAACTCGCGAATACTTTCTAATCTCTATAAAAGAAAATAAAAAATAATTATAATTGAAATATAAAGTGAGTACCTGATGTGAACTCGCGAACACCTGATAATCTCATCAAAAGAGAGGGAAAAGTAGGTGAATTTAAAATATAACGCTTGTACTGGAAGTGAACTAGCAAATACCTGCTAATCTCTGCAAAGGAGATGTTAAATGTAAGTAAATTTAAAACATAAAGCAAGTACCTGAAGTGAACTCGCGAACACCTTCTAATCTCTACAAAAGAGGAGTCAAAAGTGGGTAATTTAAAATTTAACATGAGTACCATAAGTTAACATTTGAACAACACCTAATTTCTGGAAAGCAGAAGTCAAGAGCAAGAAAATTTAAAATATAATGTGAGTACCTCTAGTGAACTCGCGAACACCTACTAATCTCTATAAAGGAAAAGTCAAAATAGTTAAATTTAAAATATAATGTGAGTACCTGTAGTGAACATGCGAACACCAACTAATATATACAAAAGAGAAGTCAAAATCTTGTAAATTTAAAATATAATGCGAGGACCTGAAGTGAGCTCACAAACACCGGCTAATATCTACAAAGGAGAAGTCAAACGAAGGTAAATTTGAAATATAGCATGAGTACCTGAAATGAAATCGTGAACTTCTAGTAATCTATGCAAAGGAGAAGTCAAAAGCAGGTGAATTTAAAATATATCACAAATATCTGAAGTGAACACATGAATACATGTTAATTACTCCAAAACATAAGTCAAAAGCAAAGAAATTTTAATATAACGCGAGTACCTGAAGTGAATTAGCAAACACCTGCTAATCTTTGCAAAGGAGAAGTCAAGAGCAGATATATTTAAAATATAAGGTGATTACATGAAGTGAATTTGCGAACACATGCTAATATCTGCAAAAGAGAAGTCAAAAGCAGGTAAATTTAAACTATAACGCGAGTACCTAAAATGAACTCGTGAACTCCTACTAATCTATGCGAAGGAGAAGTCAAAAGCAGGTAAATTTAAAATATAATGTTTGTATCTAAAGTGAACTCACAAACAACTGCTAATATTATAAAAAGATATGTCAACAATAAAGAAATTTAAAATATAACGCGAGTACCCAAAGTGAACTCGAGAAAACTATTTTATCTCTTTAAAAGAGAATTCAAAAGCAGGTAAATTAAAAATATAATGTAGTATCTTAAGTGAACTCGCAAACATCCGCAAATCTCTGTAAAGGAGATGTCAAAAACAGGTAAATTTAAAATATAACACGAGTACCTGAAGTGAAATCGCGAACATATGCTAATATCTGCAAAAGAGACGTCAAAATAGGTAAATTTAAAATATAATGCAAGCACCTGAAATAAACTTGCAAAACCTTCTAATCACTCCAAAAGAGAATTCAATAGTAGGTAAATTTAAAATATAGCGCAAGTTCCTGATGTGAACTTGCGAACACTTGCTAATCTCTACAAAGGAGCAGTCAAATGCAGGTAAATTTAAAAAAATAATGTGAGTAACTGAAGTGAACTCTTTAACACCTGCTAATCTCCCCAAAAGATAAGTTAAAAGCAAAGAAATTTAAAATATAACGTGAGTCCCTAAAGTGAACTCGCGAACATCTGCTAATCTTTGAAAACGAGAAGTCAAAAGTAGGTATATTTAAAATATAATGCAAGTACCTAAATTGAATTCCTGAACACCTGCTAATCTCTGCAAAAGGGAAGTCCGAAGCAGGTTAATTTAAAATATAACGCATTTTCCTGAAGTGAACTCAAGAAAACCTTCTCATCTCTCCAAAAAATAAGTCAAAAGCATGTAAATTTAATATATAACACGAGTACCTCAAGTGAACTCGCGAATACTTGCTAGTCTCCGTAAAGGAGAAGACAAAAATTGGTAAATTTAAAATATAACGTGAGTACCTTAAGTTAACTCGCGAAAATCTTTTAATCTCTCCAAAAGAGAAGTCAAAAGCAGGTAAATTTAAAATATAATGCGAGTATCTGAAGTGAACTCGCGAACGCCTACTAATATGTCCAAAAGATAAGTAAAAAAGCAAGAAAATTTAAAATATAATACGTGTACCTGAAGTAAACTCGTGTACACCTGATAATCTTTGTAAAGAGAAAGTCAAAAGAGAGTATATTTAAAATATAATGTAAGTACCTGAAGTGTATTCGCGAACACCAGCTAATATCTGCAAATGGGAAGTCAAAAGAAAAATTTAAAATTTTATGCCAGTACCTGAAGTGAACTCGAGAAAACCTTATAATCTCTTGAAAACATAAGTAAAAAGTAGGTAAATTTAAAATATAACGCGAGTGCTTAAAGTGAACTCACAAACACCTAATCTCTATAAAAATGATGTGATAAGTCCAATTTATATAGGGGTTTTCGGACTCATCCGGGTTTATTATCTTGTTGTACACTACTATTTCAGTAGGAAATGTCATTTATTTGATCAGGGCTTGACTTAGCCATTGTGTACTATTTCAGCCCATCTTAGTTTGCGAATTACACCAGAATGCCAAGGGTAAGTACTGGGGTACTCCCCGTGTGGATTTTGTAATTTTTATGTGTATATTGGTGCTGGGAGTTGTTGCTCCAACATTGGTTTTTGCTGTGCAGCTGGTCAGTTTTACCCTAAAGCCGAAATTCTGACTTGTGGAAAACGCACGGTCGTGCGATTCCTTAGAGCACGCTTTCTAACAAATCATGCGTTTTCTGCAGGTTTCTCTGGAGGACTGACTAACCCATGCGATTTCTTCATGCACATTTTCATCTGAACCAAGCGCGAAGGAGACACACGGTTTTCCTGTTGCTGTCTAGTTTTATATCGCTCTATGGTTAATCATGCGAGTTGTTCACGCACGGGCAGAACTTCCCGTGTGAGAGTAAAACGGATGGTTCCACTTGCTTTCCATGAATTTCAGCGCTTTGTGGTTGCTCGTGTGATTTCTTCATGCACGGGCAGAAGCATCTGTGCGTTAGTAAAACGCACGAGTCAACTCATCTTCTTCTGTGAGATTAGCATGTAAGTTAATATCGCACGGTTAATGCACGGTTGTATGCCAAACCGTGTGTGGCCATTTTTCTGACTTGCTCGTTTGTAAGCTCAGGAGTTGACCGGAGCAGTTGATATTATGCCATTTCTTCTCCTCTGAGTGGGAAAACCTTCCTCCTGCCGCTTTTTCCTCTCTCCTCCTTAGAAAGCTCATCCGGCCATCGTTGTTCCTCCAAACTTCACCGCAAGCGGAGATATTCCGTTTTTTTTCCGCATCTCCATCTTAAGAGGAGAATTTGGAGATCCTTCTCGCTGCATTTAGAGAGATTTCTGGCCACTACCAGCCATCACGGATCTTGAAGAAGACGAGGAAAGCACCTTTGAAGAAGGTGACAACACTTCAAGCTTCCTCGGACGTCAACCACAAACCGAGCCCGGACAAAGACCGACAACCTTCGACTCCGGCTGAGAATCGTAGCTGGCCTTCACGCATTGGGTTGTAAATCTCCTTTTTACTATCATTTGGATGTTGTTTCTTTGCTTTGGATGTTTGCTAAATTTGCTAGGTACTCTTAACAATGTTCATAATAGTTTATTATTTCAAATGTTGTTGTAGTTCTTAGTTTGGCTTTACCTCCATAGCTAGCTTTCGGTTGTTGCTTTGTGATATGCCACCCTAATGTGTGTTAGGGGATGTCTTGGCAAAGAGGTGTTTTTAACCCTCAATGGTTACGACCACACTCCTTAATACTCATCGGAGTATTCCACCATTGCGAAGTGGTGAAGGCGACCCGCGTAATTAATTTTAGTTGTTCTAAAACACAAACTCAACCCCCAAACCATTGTTGCGTTTGCAATCAGTTTCCAACAAGGAAGATCACACTCCCAATTTGCACTCCTCGAGAGATTCGATACTCGGAGGATAACTCCCCCAGTTTATTACTTGACGACGATCGGTGCACTTGCCGAGATTGCATCAAGTTTTTGGAGCCGTTGCCGGGGAGTGCAACCGTTGTGTGTATTTTTTCTGTTAGAAAAGTTGATGCAAATATTTTTGTTATTTTGATTGGTTTTTGTGTGTTGTATGATAGATCCAAACCCCAGGGATAGAGGTGAAGATCTTGGAGTTGATCTTGAAACTACACGAGCGAGGCGAGTCCGTCGGCGTGCTGCTGCTGTTGAAGGAAGAGAGAGAATGGTAAATTTAGGTCAAGAATGAAATGGCATTGGTGAACGGTTCGGTGAGGATGAAGAGGTGATCTGACCCCGGATTAGGACAATGCCGACTTCACGACCCCAACTGCGGGTAGTGTTTACCCTGGTTTCGGGCCGACCATCATTAACCACCACTTTGAGATAAATCCCGCCATCCTCAACATGATCCGTAATAACATGTAGTTTTTGGGCCTACCAAGTGAGAATCCTCAGTCCCATCTGGCGGAATTCACGGAGATCTATGTCACCTTCTGCTATGCCGGAATTATATATGACGTGGTGAAGCTAAGGCTGTTCCTTTTTTTGCTAAGGGAGAAGGCGAAAACCTGGCTCCAGACTATTGCTCCAGGGATTACGACTATGTGGGAAGCTCTTTCCTTGAAGTTCTTAGCCAAGTGCCACCTGGTGGACAAAATAGTGAACGTCCGAAGTGAGATAGCCACCTTCTGGCAACTGGACCAGGAAACATTATCTGAGGCCTGGGAGAGATTTGCCGATCTACAACATTGATGCCCCTAGCACGGCTGTGAGCCGTGGAATTCAGTTGAAATATTTTATTTTGCCATTGAGCCTAATTACAGGGCCATGATCGAAGTGGTGGCTGGAGGCACTATCATGAACCTGACTTCAGACGAGTCTTTGCGGCTCCTTCACGACACCGCTTCTCATAGCACGTATTGGACTGCTGGAAGAAACACACATAGGGGTGCGAGAAATTTGTTTGAGGTAAATGTGGTGCAGCCACAAGCTGAGGCGAGCTAACCTAGTATCAATGGAATGATGTTGCTGAACAGATTGACCCCTCCTCCAGCTCAGGTGATGGCTATTTCATGCCAGGGTTATGGAAACCCCGACCATCATACATATGTGTGCCCATCTGGAGAAGCATTTGCTGATCCATCAGGTATATCTACTGATGAGAGTGTGAACATTATAAATAATCAGAACCACGCTGCTCCTTATAACAATTCTTATAACCCGAATGCGAGAAGTCATCTAAATTTCTCCTAGAACCAATATGCTCTCGGTCAAAGGTGATAGGGAGGCCAACATTAGTTTGATGCTCAAGCTTCTAATAACCAGTTGTGACCGTCGCAATCAGGTTATAATCAGAATGCGCAGGGGACGCAAAAGAGTGCGTTAGAAGAGATGATGGAGAAATTCGTGGAGATGGCTCAATCCAACATGGCCACTCAGACTGCCTCCAAGAGAAACTTGGAGACGCAGCTGGGGAAACTGGCCCATGTGTTCATTTAGCGTACTCGTGTCGCCCTCCCGAGTAACATGGAAAAAAATCCCTGTGAGCAAGGGAAGTGTGTTGGAGAGATGGATGAATGTATTAAAAATGAAGTGGCTCTAAAGTGTGAAATAAATGAGGTAGAGACAGTGGCCCTATGTGATTCCAAATCTTCCTGCAACATTCTTGCTTTGCAAGATGTTGAAAAATTTAATTTAAATATCGAGTCGAATGTTAGGAAATCACTCATGCTAGTCGACGGGTCGGTAGTGATGACCAATAGTGAGATAAAGGAGTTGGAAGTGATATTTAACGGGTTTGTGGTGGTCACTGACTTCCAGGTGCTGGGACCAATGGGGAATGCTTCAAAAACCATCTTAGGGGTCCCCTTCCCGGAAGCTAGTGGGGAGACATTACATTTTAATGCGAGTGGCATCACCTTGAAATCCAAGGTTGATTCGCCTTTGCCGCCATCCCTTCCCCCTATGATTCTGAATGAGCGCGGAAAACTGCAGGATTTGAATGTTGTGTTATCTGACGGTTTGTATAGTGTTGTTGAGACATGTGTGCTGCAGAATGGGGAAACAGAAGCGGAGTTGCTTGGAGTGCAGCAAATTACGAATGAGAAGGGTAGTGAGCGGAGTGCAAGACATGTTACTGAGACTAAGGAGCGGAGCATGGCTGCTGAAAGCGTGCAGGAAATAGAATAAAAAACTTATAATGAATCAAATGATGTGTGTAAAACTATAAAACAGGTTACTTAGGCTGATCTGTCACCCATCGTGGGTGAGGAAAAGATGCCTCCAGACAGAAAAGCTAAAGATACCACTGAATTGGATGGAGTGGTTGTACTGCCATGGCGATCTCCATCCATGGAATTGCGAAAAAAAACTGCGAATGAGCAAGGTGCTGGATTTTGCACGTCGACACGAGAAGCAAGAGGCTAGGGGCAGGGGAGATTCGTTTTCCCTAGGCCCTAAAGCTTACGCTTCTACCTTATATCACGCATCTGGGGGGATCTATCACAAGTCATCGTTTAGCTGAGATGTGAGGGATCTCTGCCCCCCCCTCTTTTGTAGTATAATTTATGCTTAATGTTGTGTGTGAAATTTTAGACTTTATCATTGTGTACTATGCTTATGCACTTGAACTATATATAAAACTGCTAATACAGGTATTTGGTCCACCTAAGGATGGTAAAGAAAAGTGGCTTCTGGGGGACAACCCATTATTTTGTTTTTGTTTTTATTTTTTTTGCATATTCGTTACTATGGATTGTTGTGCTTGGAAGAATATTCTTTTGCAGGTGAAGTTCATTCGGGCCATGGATTTTCAACAGAAATTAACGCAAATCTTCTGGTATGCTCATTTCTGAGCATTGTGTAACCCCTTCTCCTTGCTTTTTAATTTCATGATCACATTGTGGTGTTAGGATGTTTTGGTTAAGTCTGGAGGGGAGAGTTATGCGTGGTACTCACACACACGCATTAAATCATTGTTGTACTAGAAGTATATTTTCATTAATTGTCTTTAATAATTGACATTGCACACCACTGCACCACACTTGAGCGCGTGCTTGAACAAGAGCGCGTCGTGAGTTTTATCGTCACTAGTGTGCGATTTGGAAAATTTCAGCGCTACCCTAGGATTGCGAGGCAGAGTAAAATGTTGACTCCAGGATTGCTCCTAATCAAGTGCTTGCGTCTTATTTATTATTACTTGTAGAATTAGATTCTTTTTATGCTCATAGTGTAGATTATTTCTATTGGTGTAAATCTTGTTTATTCTACTCGCATACTTCGAATCTGGTGTGAATAAAATAGTAGCGTAGGGATGTGTGTCGACATCGCTAGCCTCGTATTGCTCGAGTCAGGAGGAAGGATTATCTTTCTCGGTGGCTTAGAACTTGCCCCTAACTACTTTCGAAGCATGGGTACATAGTTAGTCAAGTGCACGTGTGATGTAGGTCGTCACTTTGTTCTAGTTTGAGCCTTGTACCATTCCCGACGTCTGTCCGTTGCAATCCCTGTTGATCCTGTCCCTTCCTTTGGCATCCCTACGCCTCGCTACCAAAGCCATATAGCCTTTTCTACTCGAACACCCGAATGTGGTTGCTCGGTTGGTTTGTTTTATTATCATTTTGTATCCGTTATGTGTGGCGGTTATGTGGGAACTTTGTGCCGCTAGTGGTGTTGCCGTGTTTTCGGCTCGTTTTGGCTATTTTGTTAAATAAAAAGAAATATATATATATATATATATATATATATATATATATATATATATATATATATATAAATGAAATGGATTGGAAAAGAAAATTTCCAATGAGGAATAAAAGAGAAAAGAAAAGAAAAAAATTGTTGTAGAGTTGTGAAATTTTATTGTATTATATTCGTTATGGGCGTGCACGCACCGTTAAAAGTCCATGTGTGGTGGTGCGCTGCACATGTTTGTCGTTGAGTGTAGCTGTGCGTGTTTTCGGGCTGTCTCATTTTGGGTGTGCGTATTCGTCGTGTTTATCTTTGTATACCCCTCCTTCTCCTAAGCCTCCATTATACTCCAAGTCCTACAGATTCACGGTTGCGTCAAACTAGTGCCGTGGAGAGAGTGTGAACGGGCGAGCATATGGTCAACGATATTGGTGGATTCCTTTGGAGGTTATCCCGATCCCTTGCTTTGGTAATGCTCAACTTAGTGATTGTCTGCTTTCTCCTTGTGCATGACCGAATGATTCCCCTTGATTATATAGTGGAGTAGTAATAATATTTTGATACTCCTTTAGAAATATATAGGCTATTATTGCATAATCAGAAATTCCTTCTATGGTATTCCTATGAGCGTGAGCATGCGATTTCGCATGGTACTCCGCTGCGCAGTTTATGGTCAGCTATGTTATTTTTCTCGTCTGCATTAGGGATGATTTGCTTGGGACGAGCAAATGTTTAAGTCTGGTGGCGTGATGAGTTCGATTTATATAGAGTTTTTCTGACTCATCTGAGCTTATTATCTTGTTGTGCACTACTATTTTAGTAGGAAATGTTGTATATTTGATTAGGGCTTCACTTAGCCATTGTGCACTATTCCGGCCCATCTTGGTTTGTGAATTGCACCGGGATGTCGGGGGTAAGTACTGGGGTACTCCCCGTGCGGATTTGGTTATTTTTATGTGTATATTGGTGATGCGAGCTATTGCTTCAGCTATGGTTTTTGCTGTGCAGGTGGTCAGTTTTCCCCGAAAGCAGGAATTCTGACTTGTGGAAAACGCACGGTCATGCGATTCCTTAGCGCATGCTTTCTACCAAATCGTGTGTTTTCAGCAGGTTTCTCTGGAGGACTGACCAACCATGCAATTTCTTCCTACACAGTTTCATCTGAACCATGAACGGAGGAGACATACGATTTTCCTGTTGCTGTCTAGTTTTATAGCCGTCTATGGTTAATTGTGCGAGTTTTTCATGCACGGGGAGAAGTATGCACGATTCCACCTGCTTGCCGTGAATTTCAGCGCTCTGTGGTTACCTGTGCGATTTGTTCACGGACGTGCGGAAGCGTCCATGCACTAGTAAAACACACGGGTCAACTCATCTTCTTTCGCAAGCTTGCCCTGGAAGTTAATATCGCACAGTTAATGCACGGTCGTGCGACAAAATGTACGTGACCATTTTTCTAACCTGCTCGTATTTAAGCTCAGGAGTTGACTAGAGTAGAGGAAATTCCCCCATTTCTGCTGCTCTGAGCAGGAAAACCTTCCTCCAGCCACTTTTCCTCTCTCCGCCATGGAGAGCTCATCTGGCCACCGTTCTTCTCCGAACTTCACTGCAAACGAAGATCTTCCACTGCTTAAAGCATATCCATCTCAAGAGGATCATTCAGAGCTCCTTCTCGCTACATTTAGAGAGTTTTCTGGCGACTACCAGCCTTCACGGATCATGAATAAGACGGGGAAAGAACATTTGAAGTAGGTGAAAGCACTTCAAGTTTCCTCGGACATCAACCACCAACCGAGCCCAGACAAGGACCGACAACCTTCGACACCGAACGAGAATCATTGCTAGCCTTCATGTATTGGGTTGTAAATCTCCTCTTTACTCTCATTTGGATGTTGTTTCTTTGCTTTAGATGTTTGCTAAACTTGCTAGGAACTCTTAAAAATGTTCATGATGTTTTATTATTGCAAATGTTATTGTAGTTCTTAGTTTTGCTTTACTTCCTTAGCTAGCTTTGGGTTGTTGCTTGGTGACATGCTGCACTAACGTGTATTAGGCTCCGGCTTGGGAAAGAGGTGTTTTCGACCCTCAACGGTTACGACCACACGCCTTCATACTCATCAGAGAATTCCACCTGCGAAGCGTTGAAGGCGACCCACGTAATTATTTTTAGTTGTTCTAAAACACAAACTCAACCCTCAAACCATTGTTGTGTTTGCAATCACTTTACAACGAGGAAGATCACACTCCCAATCTGCACTCGTTGAGAGATTCGATACTCGGAGGATAACTCCCCTAGTTTATTACATGACGACGATCAGTGCACTTGCCGAGATTACATCAAGATGTCAAAAGCAAGTAAATTAAAAATATAACTCGATTATTTGAAGTGAACTCGCGAATACTTGCTAATCTCTGCAAACGAGAAGTCAAAAGCAGGTAAATTTAAATTATAACATGATTACCAAAAGTTAACTCGCGAACACTTTCCAATCTTTATAAAAGAAAATAGAAAAACAGGTATATTTAAAATATAACGTGAGTATCTGAAGTGAACTCGCGAACACCTACTAATCTCATCAAAAGAGAGGTCAAAAGTAGGTAAATTTAAAATATACCGCGTGTACCGGAAATGAACTCGCGAATACCTACTAATCACTGCAAAGGAGATGTCAAAAACACGTAACTTTAAAATATAATGCGACAAAAAATAATGTGACAAAAATTTAGTGACGCAATATATTTCGTCTCTAAAACTCCTCTTTTGTGACCTAATATAATTCATCACTAAAACATGCCTTTGGTGACGAAATAAAAGTTTGGTCACTAAAGATATTGTTTTGGTGACGAAATATAAATTCGGTCACAAAAACAAGATTTCTAAAATATTTAGTGACCAAAAATAATTTAGTCACTAAATTATTTCTTTAGTGAACAAAAAAACTAGTCAAAACTCATCAAAATTTTAAAATTACTTTCATAAAAAAAATTGCTCTTAAATAAAAACTTAATTTATAATTAAATGACATTAACAAATAGCGTGATAATTTTGGCTAGGTTAGTAAAAGAAAATATAAATTCACTAAGAAAACACTCGCGCAAAAAAACAAAAATTCAGTAATTACTCAAAATAAACTCTCGTAGAAATAAAAACTATATTCTTTCCATAATCAAAATAAAATCAAAATTATCCCCTAAATCAAATCATTCAAATTAAATTCTCATTAACCTCCATCTCCTTCCATAAAAATTATTACTAACCGGCCTTTGTCAAAACCCGCTGCTAGGTTAGTGCCACCTTCGTTTCCAGAAAACCGCGGTGTTCCTTGGCGGCATCCTCCCGTCCCTCCTCGGTGACAACCTCCAATCCCTCCTTAACGGAATACTCCTGTCACTCCTCGACATCGTCAATAGTTGTAGACGACAAATTGAGGAGGTCTTCTCCTAAAAGCACCATCGTCGACCCCTTTAGGTTGTCACTAGGGAGTCGATTCTTTCTTGAAAGAATTAGTGCCTAACCACCTAGAGAGGGGGGGGGGGGTGAATAGGTGTAATTCCTGTTTTTCTTTTAAGGCAGAAGATCTGTTCTGTTATTAACTAGAAATTGCAAAGTCTACTGCTAACACAACACAGCAATCGCAGAAACAAACAATCACAGAGTGCACACAGTGTTTATAGTGGTTCCCCAAGGTCTGGGTACATCCACTTTCCCCCTTCGCCTATCTAGCAGTGTACTAGATTCGGCCTAACTTCTGCACTTCTCCTCAGATCCTCAGATCTTACAGCTTAGAACCCCAAACCAGGTTCCTACAACTCAGAGTATAACCACACTCCTACAACTCAGGCAAACAGCCCTACCTCAGCCTTCACAAAGGCCTACACTCAGAGAACACAGTCTCCTACACCTCAGGCTCACAGCCCTACCACTCAGAGAAATTATTCTCCTAAACTCAGCCTTTATATAATAGGCTTACAATCTCAGATCTATACAGATCATACAGAAAATTGTGTTTTCAAGATAATACTCCACCACCCAGATAGAGAGAGAAGGGCTGGCTGGCTTCTTGATGAGTTCTTGGAAGAACTTGACAGAGATCAACCTCTCTTAGCTTTCTTCAAAGCTTCTTGAATCTGAACTCAGTAGGGTTGAACTCTTGAGAAGTTGAATCTTCAATCAGCTTCTGAAATGAGATTCAGATCTTAATCTGAATCTTACTTAGCACCCTGGTTCAGCAACTGCTCTTCTTAGAAGGAGCTCTCTCTCTCCAACTTCTTAGATCTTCTGTTGAAGGTCTTCTTTGTTTTGTGTTGTTAGATAGCTGTGTAGATCTTCCCTCTTATTTGTAATTCATTCCTTTCTGTTGAAGGAGAAAGACATTTATATAGTCTTCCTCAAAGGTAACCGGCTGATTCGGTTTCTAACAACCTTCTGACAGCCCTGACAGTTACCGTAGACCGGTTGAAATGACAGCTGTCAAGTCATCCAGTCACTTCTTAAAAATACTGTCTCTGGCTGAAAGTGTCGAGACTGATCTTCAATATGTGTCGACACAAATAGACTAAGTGTCGACACAAGTGGTCTAAGTGTCGACACATGCCTTGGTGGTGTCGAGACAACTTCTTCTGTTGTTGTAACAGCTTCTCGACACTGCTTCTGTTGAATGTGTCGACACTGAATGAGTGTGTCGATACAAATACTTCTTCTTTAAAGCTTAGTTGAAATTCTTCTGTGTGTCGACACATCTCCTTTGTGTCGACACAAGTTCTTCTTTACTTTAACTGTGTTGAAACTTGCTGTGTGTCGACACAAGCCTTGTGTGTCGACACAGTTGATGTCGACAAAGCCTTCAGTGTGTCGACACAGCCTCCTAGTGTTGACACATTTGATGTCGACTAAGCTTCTCTGGGTGTCGACACTACCTCTATGTGTCGACACGATTTATGTCGACTATTCTTCGCAGTGTGTCGACACTGCCTGTATGTGTCGACACATTTCTTCTGGTGTCGACTCTGGCTTTCCTGGTGTCGACACAATTTACTCCAAGTGTCGACACAGCTTTTCTCCAGTGTCGACATAAGTCTTCATAAGTGTCGACACTACTTCTCTAGGTGTCGACATATGAACTTAGAATTTTTCCTGCAATCCTGCAGTTACTTAACCTGCACATATAAACTCAAAACACATCAAGTACACCTTGATGCATATCATTGAGTAGGGTGAGGCTTCTTCAAATCTGGTACACATTTTCAATGTACCCAACAATCTCCCCCTATTTGGAGAACTCATAACTCTTAGTCAATGATATACACCATTCATAACAAATACACATTATGATGTATAACTGTAATATCTGACAGGGTAATTACTGAACGAAAGCATATAAAATATTTTATCACAAAATTATATTGCTATCACAATGAGCATTCATAAAAAATTTGTTTCAACTATCAAAAGTTTCTTTAATCAAAAGTTTACATTGATTTTAACACAAATGATTACTAAATTGTAAACTTAAGAAAATTCTATTCTATGGCTGCTCTGGCTCTTTGATGACAATGCCCTTGCCTGATTGAATCTTGGCTTGAACTGGAGCATCAGTGTCATCAACTGGTTTCTTGCCTTTTAGATCTTTCTTCTTTAGCTCTTCAGCCCTTATCTTTTGTCTTTCAAAATAATTATAAGGCTTAGGAAAATACTTGCTAGGCTCCTGAGAATTAGGAGGTAGCTTCCCAAGTTTAGCCTTTCTTCTACACTATACTATGGCTTCTTGTCGGGCTTCATGTTTTCTCCACTCTTGCTCAGAGTAACACTTGCCCCTCTCTAGGATATTATCCTTTACAGCTTTCCAAGTAGTCAGTATAATATTTCTAGAAGTTGGGCTCCACTATTCAAAATCAGGCCTTAACTCTGCCTGTTCTCTGAATCTCTTCTTTGACAATAAAGCTTCTTGCTCTTTCAAAAATTCCCCTGACATAGGCTTGTCTACTTTCTCTATGATCACATTTTGAGCACCTTCTGGAGGGCTAAACATAGATTGTACCACTTGATGTATCATCTGAAAATCTGCTGGAGGGTAGATTACTTGTGCAACTTCACCTTGCTCACCTCCAAAAATAGCAGGATGTATACCAGATTCAGCCACATTGTCATCATCATACAAGGGTGGATATCCAAGGGTAGCTCTGATGCTGTTGGAAATCCATTTAGCATGGTCAGAGCCTGCTTTGACTAATACCCTCCCCCCTTTATGACTTCTCTTTCAATATGATCTCTAAGATCATCTTTCTGAAATCTGACTTGGGCATTAAGATAATTAACACCATCTTTATAAAAAGGCTTTAGTTTTTGTAGCTTTGCAGTAATATTCTTTTGTGAATCCTCAATAGCAGTCTTTACCTCAGCTATACCTTCTTGTAGATGCTTATCAAATTCTGCTTTGGTAGTAGCATTTGCTGTAGTCTGTGCAGTAGCTATATTTTTCATTTCAGTAACAATGACATTATGTGAGGCAGTTAGATTATCATTCATCCTGATCTGATTTTCTAAGACATACCCCTACTTAACTGCTATATCATCCACTTGTGTCTTGATTTTCTCTTGGTGAGTTGCTAGGTAAACCACTGCATTACCCTCTTTGTGGAAACAGTCAGTCATTTCCTTCTTATTTTGATTAACCTCAAATCTTATAGATTTTGTATCTTGAGCCAAAGTGAACAGTAATCAGCAGTTGGGGCAGGTTGTGGAGCAACAGTTTGTAATGCTTTCTTGTAGGTCTGGCTTCTCCTTTTGAAGACCATGAGCTTATCTTGAGCCAAAGTGAATTGAAGATCTTTGTGTCTCTCATCCATATATGTTTCCAAAGCTTTTCTTTGCTCATCCAATTTTACTTGCAAATCCACCAACAATGAACTGTAATCAGCAGTTGGGGCAGGTTGTGGAGCAACAGTTTGTAATGCTTTCTTATAGGTCTGGATTCTCCTTTTGAAGACCATGAGCTTTCTCTTCTTAGCTCTAGTAGCTTCTTCATCTTTAGAAGCAGAAGTACTAGCTATGTCAACCCTATCTTTAGGACTAGGAGGCAAGTCCTGTGCAGTCTTAGGTAGCTCCCCCTGAGTCCTTTGCTCCTCATCAAGATCTACCTTCTCCCCCTCAAAAACTGCTTTCTCCCCCACAAAAGCTGCCTTCTCCCCCTCAAAATCAGTTTGTACCAAATCAGGGAACAACTCTTCTAGGGTCAACTCCTGTTGAGCAGGGACTGGAGATTCTCTGATCTCAGGAACTTTATCAGCAACTGATGTATCTTCCATGATAACATCTTGTGGTTGACTATTTAACTGAGTTTGCTGATCAACATCAATTAAATACTCAGTTAATACTTCATCCTCAATATGAAAAATTGATTGATTCACTTCATGTATTACCTCAAGGATTGTTTGAGTTGCCATTTCACTGTCTAAGTGAGTTGGCTCATCCACATGTTGAGGCTCCCCCTGGAGTGGATCCAGGTGGATGGGGCTAGCAGAAGGTTGCTCCCCCTGCCTCTGTGCATCTTCAGCTCTTACTGGTGATCTTCCATCATTATCAGCTTCTTCCTTATCAGAACTGAAAACTACATGCTCCTCTGAACTACTGGAAGTTTCAGGAGCTATTATGACTTTCTTCTTCTTCTGTGGAGGAACCTTCTTCTCTGGAGTAGACATGTCCTTTGTTAACACCCTATCCCATCTTGAGATAATTATGATATCCATCCTTCTCATGTGATTTATCTTAGATCCAGCAGCTTGGTTCATGATTTCTGGGATACTCCCAACCATGTACAAACTCATAATTCTACCTAAATTGGGCTTCTTCAAACTCTCCTTAATCTTTTCAAACATCACTGCTGACCAATCAGTTCTTAGTTTAAAAATGATCCTTGTCATTAAACTAAACATGTGAGCTGATATCCTATCATGCCCACTTGGCTTGCACAGAATCACCTTTCCTACCACTTCAGACAAGAACTTGCCTTGCATGTTCATGGCTTTCCTGTTAAAAATTGAACCAATCTTCATGGTTGAATCTAGTCCACACCATTGCAGTGCCTCCCTTATCTTTGATGCAGGTACATCTTCCTCTTCTTTAGTTCTTGGTAGATGTAGAACTTTTCTTAAACTCTTTTGGGTGATTTTTTACTTTTGACCCATGGACTGTGGACTTAATCTTGAGTCCAGTTTCATCAAGGGTAGCTGCACTAAAGAATTATAGTACCTCCTTATTCCAAATCTTGGTTGGCTCAGAAACTAGATACTCCAACCCATTCTCTTTAATTTGGGTTACTACCTCCTTAATTTCTGATTCCGCATCGTCAAAGGCATGTCGTACTAGCTCATATCCTTCATTGACATTCTCTTCAAGCTTGGCGCCATTAGGGTTTAGAGAAATTTCGAATTTAGAAGAGAGAGATGTCGACACAATGTTTTGGTCTCGAAACAATGGAAAGCGTGTCGACAGACAATGGTGTTGACCTATTTATACCTTTCTAAAATCGAAGGTGAAAAGGCGCGTCAAAGTACTCTAAATGTGTCGACACTGTTGAAAAGTGTCGACACTGACTACTTAAGTCTCGACAACAGTGTTGAAAACTAAGTGTCGACACCAATATAGTCGACAGAATTTATGTGTCGACACTTATGGATCTGCGCTCGACGATTAGTCGAAACTCTACTCGACGAAATCTGTATTGAACCTAAATGTCGACACCACTTCTGGATGTGTCGACACCTACGCTGGATGTGTCGACACTATTTTTCTGAAGTGTCGACACAGACTTTCTAGATGTGTCGACATCATTTCTCTGAAATGTCGACACCACTTCTATGTGTCGACACAGACAGCTCCTTGTGGCGACACCATTTTACTTAGCCAATTTTATGAAACTAATCTAAGTTTAACATTCCTAATTCAACTTTAAACTTATTGAATTTGGTTTCATTTAGAGGCTTAGTAAACATATCAACAATTTGAAAATCTGTTTTGACATATTCTAGTGAAGTGTCCTCCTTCTCTACATGTTCTCTAAGAAAATGGTATCTAATTTCTATGTGCTTAGTCCTACTATGTGAGACAGGATTATTTGCAATAGAAATGACACTTGTAGAATCACAAAACAAAGGTGTTCTACTTACTTGAATACCATAGTCTTCTAGCTGGTGCTGAATCCATAATAACTGTGCAAAACAACTTCCTGCTGCCACATACTCTGACTCAGGTGTGGAGATTGCCACACTGGTTTGTTTTTTACTACTCTAAGACACCAGTCTTCCACCTATAAATTGATAGGTGCCTGTAGTACTTTTTCTATCTTCCTTGCAACC
Organism: Platanthera guangdongensis; assembly: GCA_039583875.1. Classification (NCBI taxonomy): domain Eukaryota; kingdom Viridiplantae; phylum Streptophyta; class Magnoliopsida; order Asparagales; family Orchidaceae; genus Platanthera; species Platanthera guangdongensis. The sequence continues at coordinate 223,941,985 of CM077151.1, read as the reverse complement.
TACAAAATCTGCATCTGAATAACCTGTTAGTAGAAAATCTCCATTCCTAGGGTACCAAAGGCCTAGATAAGGTATGCCCTTAAGATATCTCAAAATTCTTTTGACTGTAGTCAGATGATATTCTTTAGGGCATGCTTGGTACCTAGCACAGACACATGTAGCATACATGATATCTGGTCTACTAGCAGTCAGCTATAATCGGGAGCCAACTATCACTCTATACAAAGTTTCATCTATAGGTTTCCCTGCATCACCTTTGCTTAGAGACACACTTGACCCCATAGGAGTTCTCATGGTAGTGGATGATTCCATACCATACTTCTTTATTAACTCTAGGGTGAACTTATACTGGGATATGGAGAAGCCATCTTCAATTTGTCTAACTTGGAGACCCAAGAAGAACTTAAGTTCCCCCATACTGCTCATTTCAAATTTTCCTTGCATAAGTTTTGCAAACTTCCTGCAAAGATTACTTTCAGTAGACCCAAATATTATGTCATCAACATATATTTGGACTAGGATTATCTTACCTTTAGATTTCGTAAGGAATAGAGACTTGTGTATTTCCCCCTTGAGAATTTGTTCTCAATGAGAAAACTAGACAGGGTTTCATACCAAGCCATTGGGGCTTGTTTCAACCCATACAATGCCTTCCTAAGTCTATAAACATAATCAGGTTTGAGAGGATCAACAAAACCTGAGGGCTGCTCTACATAGACTTCTTCCTTTATATTTCCTTTCAGGAATGCTGATTTCACATCCATTTGGAATACCTTGAAACCTTGATATGTTGCATAAGCAAGGAACATCCTGATTGCCTCCAGTCTTGCTACTGTGGCAAAGGTTTGATCAAAATCAATATCTTCTTCCTGCCTATATCCTTTTGCAGCAAGTCTAGCTTTATTCTTTACAATAATTCCATTCTCATCCAATTTGTTCCTAAAGATCCACTTTGTTCCAATGTTGTTGTGGTCTTTGGATTTAGGAACTAGATTCCAGACGTTGCACCTTCTGAACTGATTCAGCTCCTCTTGCATGACATCAATCCAATGAGGGTCTAGAACTGCTTCTTCAAATTTATTTGGTTCCACTTGTGATAGGAAGCTGGAGCAAAGAACAATGCTCAGATTTCTGCTTCTTGTTTGCACTCCTTGTCTTGGATCACCAATTATCTGATTGGATGGATGATCCTTTAAGTGTTTATTAGCTGGAGGTAGTCTTTCTTCAGGTTGAACCCCTCCAGTCTCTTCAACAGGCTGCACCTCTTGGTTTTCTTCTGCATCTAGAGAGTCTTGTAGTCCCCCTGGATAGCAGCCACCATTTTCTACTTCCTGACTTACAGTAGAATCTTCTGCAATGGTAAGCTTGTCCATCCTCTCAGTTATACCTGTAGAACTGCAAGAACTACTAGGCAACTCACAGTTAATGAGTCTTGTTTCATCAAAGACTACATGTACATACTCTTCTACAACTTGAGTAATCAAGTTGTAGACTCTATAAGCCTTACTATTATTGATGTACCCAATAAATATCCCCTCTTGGGATTTGGCAGCAAACTTGGTTAGATAAGACTTGTCATTGTTAAGTATATAGCACTTGCAACAAAAGATCCTGAAATATGATAAGTTTGGTTTTCTGCCCTTCACAATCTCATAGCGAGTCTTTTTGTGGCACTTGGTGATAGTAGCCCTATTGATCACATGACATGTAGTGTTTACTTCCTCAGCCCAGAAATACTCTGGGAGAGAAGTGTCACTCAATAGAGTTCTACCAGCCTCTATCAATGTTCTATTCTTCCTTTCAGCAATACCATTTTGCTGTGGTGTTTTAGGTGAGGAAAATTCCTGAAAAATACCAAATTCTTCACATAGTCTTATCATACTTTCAGACTAAAATTCAGTACCATGATCAGTTCTGATTTTGACCACTGTACTGTTCAACTCATTCTGAATTTGTTTAATAAAACTATATAAGACAGTTGGGGTTTCAGATTTTTGTCTTAGAAAGAACACCCAGGAATATCTAGAATAGTCATCTACCACCACAAATGTGTAGACCTTCCTACCTAGACTTTGAACTGGCATGGGACCAAAAAGATCCATATGCAAGAGCTATAGACACCTCACAGAATCCTTGTTTTCAAGGCTATGAAAGGTGGATTTAGTCTGCTTGCCTTTTTGACAAGTTGAGCATATCCCATCCTTTATACACTTAACTTGAGGACCATTCCTCACTAACTCTTTGCTAAAGAGTTGGCCAGTAGTCTTGTGATTAAGATGGGCTAGCCTCTTGTGCCATTTGACACAATGAGAGACTCTCTCATCATCTACAAGACAAATAGGAGAAACATTGTTCTCACACACAAAGTCAAGACAGTAAACATGTAAGACCCCCCCTCCCCGGATCCCAAAACACGGCACGAAGAGGGAGTCTTATGCCCGGAACAGCCGCCTTGCGGTAGCATTAGCACACGGGCTAACCTGTACCACAAGACGCCTATCCCGCCGGCTACAACAATATCAATAAATCATGCCAACCCAACCAAATAAATAAACATGAGAAGTCAAATCCACACTAAGTTATAATGTCCAAATACATCAATAATGAGAAGCTAAAACATGCTTCTACAATATATCAGAGTACAGCTAAACATTGCCCAAACGGGCTACATCAGAGTAAGCAAAACACTAACATCAGTAACAGACGGTATCGACGGCACCGTCACATCAGGCCCTGTCTCCCTGGCCTGGCTGCCCTGCTGCGTAGTCTGCGGCTGCTCTACCTGCGGCGTGACCTCCTAAAAAGGAAGACGTAGCAACCGTTAGTCGAAACGACTAAGTGGTTTCACATCCGCTCCCCCGGCGACTCCTCGGCACCGGGCGGAGAAAAGGAACAAGAGTATAGTATCTATCAAGTATGCAAGTAAAGGAAAAACAAGCAGGTGGCAGTAGTGTAAGAGAAGCAGTATCATAATCAGCATTTATATAAGAGCTACAACTAGACTAGCAAGTATAAGAGCTACAACAGGAAAGTAACTTAACTTATAAGAATGCACATACAAACTTATAAGTTAAGGATCGGGTCACATAAAAGTAACTCATCGTATAAGAGTGCCCATACAAACTTATACGATGAAGATCTTGTTGTGCAATGATATGAAATGCTATGAATGCTATGCAATGACTCACCCATGCACACTCATGCAATTGCTATGTCGACACAGACTGTAGTTCCCACTTTTCGAGCAGGTAGCTAACCTCTCAGGCATCAGCCGCCGTGGCCAGGCGGTGATAGTAGAACGGGCACTTCTACTACTAGGCGGGTATCACACTACTTCACCTAGGCCTCCGTACGCCTCAACGCTAAGAACACAACAGCGGAGCCCATGCGTACTATGGCCCAGCGGGGTCTTGGGTAGATGTGCACCAAGAACACAGCCCGAACTGGCCTTGCGTGACCCGGAAGGGGCCTCGGAAGAAAGCACGAGGACACAGCCCAACCGTCCACATGGTCGGAGGGGCCTCGGGACGTGAACACCGAGGACACAGCCCAAACCGACCAAGTCTAACTGCCAACTCCCGTCGGTGTGACGACTGGCGAGTCCGTAGACCTGCCACACTATCCTTAACCCAGGATTACGACACCGCGTGTCGACTCACACCTCATGCAAATACCATATCAACATATCATGGAAGGGGCCTCGGAAGTAAACACGAGGACACAGCCCAACCATCCATCCACACCTATCTCAACACAACAAAACAAGTGACGGTCAACACCGCACTTTCATTCTTCCACAATACTACCCGTAGGGAGACGACGCTCTAAGTATTGGACTAATAAATTTCATTTCACCAAATCAACATATCATGGCCATAGTTTAATCTTCTATATGTCATTCCATATGAACTCTACATAAGACTTATATGATGCGCATATGTTATAATCTATCAACATCTTATCAATTCGATTCGATTAAACATAAAGGAAACCATCCAAATATCAAGACAACTTGCAATAATAAATCAGTTGTATGCATTCTAAATAGTAAACACCATCATTCAAAGTTCTTCGGTGATTAGCATCAATTATTTAATCTTGACAGAATTCCACCAACTCTTGTTGCACTTAATATAAAACCAGAATTCTAAGTGTATCACTAATCTGGACAGCAACTTCGACCGGAGATTCCCGAGGCTACAGGAATCCGGTGAAGTCGTGTAACCCCTCGTTGGAAAGGTATTTTCATGATCTACAACTTTCATATTCAGGTCACAACCCAGATCTGAGAGTAACTTACTCGAAATCGGCTTCAAAGTTCACTGCGCACAGAACACAATTTCTGTGTACAGGAATTGCCGGACAGCAAACTCGATTTGGTTTTCCCGGGGCCACAGACATCACCTGAAGTCATGCAACCACTCGTTGGAAAGGTATTTCCAAGGGCTACAACTTTCGTGTTTAGTCGAAAGCCCAGATCTGCCATTATCCTACATAAAAATGGCATAGAAGATCGCTGCGCGCAGAATACAGATTCTGCGCGCATCTTAAAGGGAAATGAACGGCATCGGTTCGTCTTCCTCCTCAAGGCGATCGTCCCTAAATTTTCCAGAGTATTCTCCTCCCTTATTCAACCTCAAAGGCCATAAACTCCTCACGAGACCATCCACCCATCATCATATTGAAGAAAAGGGGAAGGGTTGAAGAGATCTAAAATCTAGGATTCAAATTCTAGCATGGCCAAACCTAGAAAACTTCTCCTCACCATCAAGTTCTCTTGAACCGATGTCTCTCCTAATTATCTAAGATCTAGCACCAAGGGAGAGGGTAGGAAACTCACGTTGACTCCAGCGGTACCACCATTTCCGGCCATGGATCGCGTAGTTCTCCTTGGCGGCATCTTCTCTTTCGCGGCGATGGCGGATCTCCTTTGGTAAAACTTGCTCCTGCAGTTCTTCTCTCACCAGGAACTCTCACTGGAATAGGGGAAGGAAATAAGGATGAAAAACGGCTAGGGTTTCTCTGCCCCTTATAAGCAAAATGTGACACGGGTATGGACACGGCCGTGTCCGTACCCGTGTCCTGCTTCCGCGAAACGGCCGTGGCGGTTTCCATGTCGGTTCACTGTTTGACACGGGTAGGGACACGGCCGTGTCCCAACCCGTGTTCCCATGACACGGCCGTGTGCCTGGACGTGTCATTGGCCGTGTGCATCTTCCGTTACATCTCGCAACTTCTCGTCGAGCTCAACTCGACGCACACGGGTAGGGACTGTTGAAGTTGGAGACCGGGCGGTCTGTCTTGGCGGGTTAGAGACCGCGCGGTCTGGCGGTTTGACTCGGCGACTTGTAAACCGGGCGGTCTAAGCAATCTTCACAGGCGACCTCTCTGCATCTCTTATTGTAAGCCGTGCGGATTAGTGCTTCTGTCTAACTGCGCGGCCTGTGCGGTTTACTTTGTACAGTCCGCTTAGCTTGTAAATTTTAGTCCCACATCTCTTATTTGTATTCTCTCTTCTCTCCTCCATTCTATATAAGGGAGGGCATACCTTTGTAATAGTTATCATTTTTGGATAATAAAATTTCGATTATTCAAAAGTTTATTCGGCTTGTTCTCTTCTTTTTGCTTCCTTTCTCTACTTTCTAACATGGTATCAGAGCACACGGTCTTTTCCTCCTGATTCTGTGCGCTCTCTATTGTTCGCGGCTTGTCTTCCGCGTTCTGCGGCTTGTTCGCGGCTTGCCTTCTCCTCTGTCCGCGCGGTTTGTTTCTATCCGCGCGGCTTGTTTCTGTCCGCTGCCTGTTTGCGCGGCTTGCTCTTCTTGTTTCTCTTCTCCTCCTGCTCTTTGTCGCAGCGACCTGTTTCCGTGTCGCCGCGCTCCTTGCTCTTTTCTGCCGCTCCGACTTCCTAGTCGCTGCGGTCTGTCTCTGTCCGCGTGTGTTGTCTCTGCACTCGCGGTTTGCTGCTGTGATCTGCCTGACCGTGCGGGTTGTTCCTTTCTTACCCGCATCTTGGTCGCGGTCACCTGCTCTTCTCCTCTCTTCTGTTCGCTCGGCCTTTTCAGTCCGCGCGACCTCTTCCCCGCTGTGCCCTTGACCGCATTCTCGCAACTGCTGTGATCTGCCTGACCGTGCGGGTTGTCCCTTTCTTACCCGCATCTTGGTCGCGGTCACCTGCTCTTCTCCTCTCTTCTGTTCGCTCGGCCGTTTGCAGTCCGCGCGACTTCTTCCCCGCTGTGCCTTGATCTGGATCCTAGCCGCTCGTGTTCAAGCGGCTTCTTCCCTTTTATTCCCGCCGCGGTTTCACGCGGATTCTTCCTTGTTTGAGCGGCCTCTCCGCCTCTTCGCTCTTAGCCGCTTCTCTTGTTAGTCGCCGCGACCTCCTGGTTTAGTCGCGCGGCTTGTGCTCTGCACCTTGGTCGTGGCCCTTCGTGCCGCTGGTGTGCTGTCACCGAGACCGCTGCAGTTTCTTCTTCCTCCCTTCATGGCGTTCGCCTCGGTTGTCACGTCTTCTGGTCGTGCACACGTTGTTACTCAGGGCAAATGGCTGATCGACACTGGTGCTACGAATCATATGACCGGCCATCTCCCGTGTTTCTCTCTCCTAGAAAAACATGCTCGCTTGCCCCCAGTAACTCTCGCTGACGGTTCTTCATCATCTGTTCATGGCACAGGGATAGTTCATGTCACCCCGTCTCTTCACTTGGCGGATACTCTATATGTGCCCCAGTTCCCGTGCAACTTATTATCTGTTACATCTCTTTGCAAGCAATTACAGTGTTCCGTCACATTTACTTCTACTTCTTGCTCTTTTCAGGATCCGGACTCCCAACGGACGATTGCTACTGGGACTGAGAGTGGCGGCTTATACTTCCTCGACAACATTTCTGCTTTTTCCACCTTCTCCTCCACCTCCACAGATCTTCTCCAATGGCATCTCCGCCTTGGTCATGCTCCTCCCCGTCTTCTTCGTCAACTTCTGCCCCACCTTCCTCCTCAAAGTCCTCCGCTCAACTGTGAGGCCTGTCAGCTTGGCAAGCATCACCGCTCCTCCTTCCCTCCAAAGCACGTTCGTAGCTCTACCCGTCCGTTTGATCTTATCCACTCCGACATCTGGGTCCTTCTCCTACTCTTACCATTGGTCGGGGTAGTTCCTATTTTGTCACGTTCATTGATGATTTCTCTCGCTGTACGTGGGTGTATCTGTTGAAAGATCGCTCCGAATTATTCTCTGTATGGACATCCTTCTATCTCATGATCAAAACTCAGTTTGATGTTTCTATTAAAGTTTTTCGGTCTGATAATGCCGCAGAATATCTCAGTCGTGACTTCTCTACATTCTGCATGCAAAATGGGATTCTTCATCAAACTAGTTGTGTCTATTCTTCACAACAAAATGGTGTAGCCGAACGCAAAAACCGACACCTGCTCGATGTCGCTCGCACCTTGATGACCCAGATGCATGTTCCTCGCTCCTATTGGGGCTATGCTGTTCTCCTTGCCTGCTACCTCATCAATCGCATTCCCTCCACGGTTCTCCATGGCCAAACCCCGTTCTCCATTTTGTATCCGGGCAAGGAGCCGTTTCATCTCCCTCTCCAAATCTTTGGATGCACTGCCTTTGTGCATGCCCCTTCTGCCACCCGTGATAAGCTCTCCCCTCGCTCCACCAAATGTGTCTTTCTGGGGTATTCCACCACTCAGAAAGGCTACTGTTGCTTTGATCCCGTCCTTCGTAAGCAGTTCGTCTCTGCTGACGTCACCTTCTTCGAGAATACCTCCTACTTCTCGGATGCCTCTTCTCCTCTTCTCCCAGCTTCTGATTCTCCTGCCATTCCCTTCGTTCCCTCGTCTCCTCCTATACTCTCCACCACTACACCGTCTCCCCCCCCTCCTCTTCCTCCACCTCTCTCTCTCCCTTCTCCACCACCCTCTCCCTCCTCTCCGCTGCCGTCGCTCTCTTCTCCCGGGCCAGCTTTCTCTACCACGGATGCTCCGGATGCCGCGGGCCCGGCTGACCTGGATCTTCCTATAGCTCTTCGCAAAGGGGTGCGGACGTGCACCTTACACCCCTTGCTGCTGTTGTTTCCTATGATCGTCTTACTCCTTCTCGCAGGGCCTTTGCACTGGCTATCTCTGCCACTGCCACACCCCGCTCCTATCAGGAGGCCCTTGCTATTCCTCACTGGAAGATGGCCATGGATGAGGAAATGGCGACCCTCACTGAGCGGGGTACCTGGACTCTTGTTCCTCCTCCCTTTGGCACTGATGTTGTTGGCTGTCGCTGGGTCTTTGTGGTCAAATTTAGCCCAGACGGCACTGTGGATCGGTATAAGGCTCGCCTTGTGGCTAAGGGCTTTACTCAGACCTATGGGGTTGATTACTTTGACACCTTCTCCCCTGTGGCTCGTCTCAGCACAATCCGGGTTCTTCTCTCTGTGGCCGTCAATCGGGATTGGCCAATTTCTCAGCTGGACGTCAAGAATGCCTTCCTTTATGGTGATCTTCACGAGGCCGTTTACATGGAGCAACCTCCTGGGTATGTTGCTCAGGGGGAGACACGAGTATGCCGGCTGCAGAAGGCAATTTATGGCCTCAAGCAGAGTCCTCGAGCTTGGTTTGACAAGTTCAGCGGTATTGTGGCGGCTGTTGGTTTTGTGCGAAGCTCTGCTGATCACTCTCTCTTTATTCGCAAAACTCCTTCTGGGCTGGTTGTTCTTGCTGTATACGTCGATGATATTCTTCTCACTGGCGATGACCAGGAAGGGGTAGCCCTGACAAAGCTACATCTTCGCCAACATCTGATCACTAAAGATATGGGCTCTCCAAAGTACTTTCTGGGGATCGAACTCTCTCGGAAGCCGACTCCTTAGTTCTCTCTCAGCGTAAGTATGCCCTTGATCTTTTAAAAGAGGCAGGATTGACTGGAGCTAAACCTGCCCGATGTCCCATGGCTATTGGGGAGGACAAAACCTGGACAGATGATTCGCCTCTTCTTTCAGATAGTTCGCGATACAGGCGTCTGGTTGGTAAGCTCATATATCTCACAGTGACCAGACCCGACATTTCTTATGCTGTGGGCAAGGTGAGTCAATTCATGCAAGCGCCCAGGGATTGTCATCTTCAGTCCGCCTTGCGGATCTTGGAATATGTCAAAGCAGCGCCTGGGAAAGGATTACTGTTTCAGAAGAATGGTCATCTGAGGATTGAAGCCTACTCAGATGCAAGTTATGCTGATGACAAAGGGGATCGCAAGTCTACCTCAGGTTTTTGCACCTTTGTTGGGGAAATCTGGTGAGCTGGAAGAGTAAAAAGCAGTCTGTTGTCTCCAGGTCCAGTGCAGAAGCTGAGTATCGCAGTATGGCGTCAACCACTTGTGAGTTGAAATGGTTGCGGGCTCTCATGCTAGATTTAGGAGAGGTGTACAACCATCCTCTACCTATGTTCTGTGATAACAAGGCCGCCATATACATCTCCAAAAATCCTGTATTCCATGAAAGAACAAAGCACATTGAGGTTGACTGCCATTTCATTCGTGAAGAGATTTTAAAAGAACAGATTTGCACTCCGTTTGTCACATCTGATAAAGAGCTAGCCGACATCTTCACCAAGCCAGTCTCCGCCTCGTTTCTGCATGTTTGCGACAAGCTGGGCATGATTGATATATATGCTCCAGCTTGAGGGGGAGTGTTGAAGTTGGAGACCGGGCGGTCTGTCTTGGCGGTTAGAGACCGCGCGGTCTGGCGGTTTGACTCGGCGACTTGTAAACCGGGCGGTCTAAGCAATCTTCACAGGCGACCTCTCTGCATCTCTTATTGTAAGCCGTGCGGATTAGTGCTTCTGTCTAACTGCGCGGCCTGTGCGGTTTACTTGTACAGTCCGCTTAGCTTGTAAATTTTAGTCCCACATCTCTTATTTGTATTCTCTCTTCTCTCCTCCATTCTATATAAGGGAGGGCATACCTTTGTAATAGTTATCATTTTTGGATAATAAAATTTCGATTATTCAAAAGTTTATTCGGCTTGTCTCTTCTTTTTGCTTCCTTTCTCTACTTTCTAACAGGGACACGCCCGTGTCACTACCCGTGTCACGCACACGGGTAGGGACACGGCCGTGTCACTACCCGTGTCACCATCTCGACGACTCTCGACGATTTTCGACGATCTCGACACGCCTCGTCGAGATTGTCTCGACGCACACGGGTAGGGACACGGCCGTGTCACTACCCGTGTCACGATCTCGACGACTCTCGACGATTCTCGACGATCTCGACACGCCTCGTCGAGATTGTCTCGACGCACACGGGTAGGGACACGGCCGTGTCACTACCCGTGTCACCTCTCTCTGCACTGATTTCTCCACTTCTCCACAAGTGCAGCCCAACTCCCTGCACTTCTCAGGACTTGAGTCAACCCTCCTGACTCAAAACTCACACACTAGGGGCCTAGAGCGATTCGGGTCGTTACAAATCCTATAAACAAAATAAAAGATTTCGTCCCCGAAATCAAGCTTAAGCTGTGTGGAGAAAACTTAACAGGAAGTTTATCACATGTTTTTAAATAAGGTTACCTTGGGCAAACAGCTCCGGGTAGCGTTGCTGCATCAAATCCATTGGCTCCCAAGTGTACTCCTCCTTCCCATGATTCAACCATAGCACCTTCACTAAGGGGACACTTTTGCGGCGTAATGTTCTTGTCTCGCTGTCAACAATCCGCACCGGCTCTAGTCGCACAGATCTATCCGACGCCACTACACCATCAGTAGTTGGAATAAATTGGTCGGGCCGCAACAGTGCTTTTCGAAGCGACGACACATGGAACACGTCGTGGAGATTTTCTAGTTCTGGCGGTAACTCCAACCGATAGGCCAACGGGCCGATCCTTTCCAATATAGTATAAGGCCCAACATACCTTGGGCTGAGCTTTTTCACTCCACGCACCCGCGACACTCCATGCATCGGCCGAATCTTAAGGAACACTTTTTCGCCCACCTGGAACTCCACCATCCGATGCTTTTTATTATAATATTTCGCCTGTCGACTTTGAGCCTCCAACATGCGATCCCGTATCAATCTGACCGCAGCATCAGTATCATCTATGTATTCGTTTCCCAATGCCTTCGGATCTTCATCTTGCACCCAAGACAAGGGAGTCCTGCACCTTCTTCCGTAAAGGGCTTCATGGGGCGCCATACCGATGCTTGCTTGATGACTATTGTTGTAGGAGAATTCCACCAGGGGCAAGAGTCTTTCCCATGGCTCTCCTCTGTCCAACACACATAGCCTCAACAAATCCTCCAGCGTTCTGATTGTCCGCTCTGACTGTCCGTCAGTCTGAGGATGAAAAGCGGTACTAAAGGTTAGGCGTGAGCCCAAATACGCCTGCACCGCCTTCCACTCATTTGATGTAAACCGACCATCCCTATCCGAAACAATCGTCTTGGGCACGCCATGATAGCGTACAAATTGCTCCACAAAAAGGCGTACCAAAACATCCACGTGTGCTTCCTTCTTCATTGGAATGAACCGGGCCACCTTTGTCAGTCGGTCCACAATAACCCACACCGAATCATTCCCGGAGCGGGAACGAGGTAGCCCATGAACAAAATCCATGGAGATATCCTCGAACTTCCATTCGGGGATGGGCAGCGACTGCAACAAACCACCGGGACTCCTGCATTCAGCCTTCACTCTTTGACAAGCTTCGCAATGTGTAACATAGTAGCGAACATCCTTCTTCATTCCCGGCCAACACATGGTCTTCCGCAGTCCGGCATACATCTTAGCAATACCCGGATGCACTGAATATTGAGAGGAATGCGCCTCTCTCAATATATCTTCCCGAATTTTGCCGCCCTTGGGAATATAAAGTCGGCCACGAAAATAAACGAGACCGTCTTTTAGTGTGTACTCATCGGTGGTCCTATCTTCAATTGCCTTGATTGCCGGGGCCAAGGACGCATCCATTCCTTGCTCCACCCGTATCCGGTCTCGGATATCACAAACTATGCTCATGTTGGCCAAATACTCCGCATATTCCGCCGAAGGATCCTTGAATACTAGAGTAATTTCCATCTTCTCGATCATCTGAGCCAACTCCATACTCATCAGCCGAGACTCTGGGCTAGAGCCTGGCACTTTTCTACTCAAGGCATCGGCTACCGAGTTCGCTTTCCCGGGTGGTAGTTCATGGTGAACTCATAGTCGCATAGAAATTCCAACCACCGCCGTTGTCTCAGGTTCAACTCCTTCTGAGTGTGAACATACTTCAAGTTTTTGTGATCGGAAAAGATCTCGCAGTGCACGCCATATAAATAATGTCTCCAGACCTTCAAAGTGAACACCACTGCTCCCAACTCCAAATCATGAACTGGGTAATTGATTTCATGTTTCTTTAACTGCCTTGAAGCATAAGCGATCACATGCCCGTGCTGCATCAGCACCGCACCCATCCCTTGATATGACGCGTCCGTGTAAACCTGAAATCCTTCCTTCCCCGACGGAAGCGCAAGGATGGGGGCGGAGGTAAGCCTATCCTTCAACTCTTGAAATGCTGCTTCACATTGAGGTGTCCACTCGAATGGCACACCCTTCTTCGTCAAGGAGGTAAGGGGAAGGGCAATCTTGGAAAATCCTTTCACGAACTTGCGGTAGTACCCAGCAAGTCCAAGAAAGCTTCGTACATCGGCCGCCGACTTCAAGGGCGACCACTCCTTCACGGCCCGCACCTTAGCTGGGTCCACAGCTAATCCTGCTCTACTGATCACATGCCCCAAGAAGGCAACCTCCTTAAGCCAGAACTCACACTTGCTAAACTTGGCATACAAGGCGTGCTCCTTCAATTTCTTCAAAACTAAGGTCTGGTGCTCGACATGCTCCTCCTCCGTCTTTGAGTAGACTAAGATATCGTCGATGAAAACGATGACGAAGATGTCCAAGTATGGTTCAAACACCTTGTTCATCAGGCTCATGAAGGCCGAAGGTGCATTCGTGAGTCCAAACGGCATTACTGTGAACTCGTACAAACCATATCTCGAACTGAAGGCTGTTTTCTGAATATCCCCCTCTTGTATCCTCAACTGATAGTATCCAGAGCGCAAGTCTAGTTTAGAGAACCAATGTGCTCCCACTAATTGATCGAACAACTCGTCGATCCGAGGTAGCGGATAAGTGTTCCGCACCGTTAGTCGATTGAGTTCCCGATAATCTATGCACAATCGCAGGGTTCCATCCTTCTTCTTTACGAACAACACGGGGGCACCCCATGGTGATGAACTGGGGCGAACGAACCCTGAATCTACTAGTTCTTGCAATTGAACTCTAAACTCCGCGAGTTCTTTCGGGGCCATTCTGTACGGAGCCTTAGATACAGGCTTGGCACCTGGTACTAAATTAATCTGGAAATCGACCTCTCTATGCGGTGGTAATCCTGGTAGCTTCTCAGGAAATACCTCGGGAAAATCCCGCACAACCCGTACATCCTTTAATTCCAACGCTTCCTCCTTCAACTCGAACCAGATCATGAAGACCTCGTCCCCCTTCATATGAGCTTTTACAACCTGGACGGAAGATAACATCATGCGAGGAGCGAAGCCAATACCTTGGAAGATGACGTCAGAGTCTCCATGTCTCAAATAGATCCGCTTCTCCGCGCAGTCGATCCTTGCGAAGTGCCAATCGAGCCATGCCATGCCCAAAATGATGTCAAACTCCGGCATTCTCAGAACCGTGGCCGGTGTATCAAAGGCCTTCCCATCAATAAATAACTCCAACTCGCACTTGGCGGTCGCGATCATCTCCGAGCCGTCCGGAAGGCGTACACGTCGGGCTATTCCCGTGAAGTAATGAACATCACCCACGTCTTTTATGAACTCTTCGGACACAAAAGAGTGTGAGGCACCGGTATCAAACAGCGCATAGGCCGTCTTCCCGCCAATAATCACGGTGCCTAAGTGTCAACGACCAAAACTTATTGCTAGTGTCTAATAAGTTCTATTCAATTCGTGTTAAACCATGCAGATATGTAAATTAATTAAATCATACCTGCAATCACATCTTGTGGGTTCCATTCCTGCGCCATGTCAAGCGCGTACACCTGATCCCGGACCGGTCCGGGGTTTCCTCTTGGCGGTCCTCGTCCTCGACCACGCATATATCCCCGTCCTCGTGGAGCTGGTGGAGGGAGAGCAGGAGGGAGAGCAGGAGGGAGAGCAGGAGGGACGTTCCCATATAGCTGTGGGCAAAAATGTCGGATGTGGCCCGGCTGGTTGCATTCGAAGCACACCAGACCACGACGCCCTTCAGGTTGTTGAAATCGCTGAGGCTGTGGGGGTGGAGGCAACGCAGGCGGCTGCGGAACTGGATGCTCCACCCTATAGTTTCGGTGGACACGCCCTCCACCTCTTTGATAACCTCTTCCTCCTCTGAAGTCCCGTCTCCTTCTATTACTTGGGTCGGCTTCCATCACGTCCTCCGCAGGCCTCTTACTACATCCCATGTGGTCCGCCTCCAATCTTTTCGCCATATCAATGATCTCCGCCAAGCTACCATCCGCTATAAACAAAAGGGACTGCCTTAGGGGATCTCGCAGCCCTTTATAGAAGCGCTTGGCATAACCTCTGTCATCCAGCTCATAAGAGTCCGCAAACCTTGCGAGATGCTGGAATTCCCGCTGGTATTCTGTAACCGACTTTGATCCCTGCTTTAGTAGAAGGAAACTCTGCTCAAGCTCATCTCGGGCCGATGTAGGGATAAAGTGCTCCAAGAAAACCTCCGAGAATTCACTCCAACTTATCTCTGTGTAGATCCGGCCTTGGAAGGTAGAGCCCATGAGGGACTTCCACCACCTCTTCGCATGTAAGTCCAAGACAGACACTGCCAATGTTACTGCCATGTTGGCCGGGCAACGGATTCCAGCCAACAACTCTTGTATCGTGTCTAGCCATTCCTCTGTACGTACGGCTGACTCCGTCCCAAGGTAGACGGGAGGGGAGAGAGCCCGAAAGGTGCTCAGCCAGTTGGAGCTCGGGGCTTGTTGTTGCACCGGAGCCTGCTGTGCCTTAAAAGCATCAAGAATGGCGGTAAGCGTTTGCCCCAACTCAGACTGTTGGAACTGAGTGGGTATGGGAGGGGTAGGAGTACCCCCCATCGGCTCAACATGCAGTGGAACCTACACGTACACGACAAATTTGTGGTCAGGTTGGCTAAACTTAAGGTCAAAGTTGGACAAACTTAATGTGAATTACATATGGGCACACCACTGCTTCCGCTAAGTCAGTTTGTCCCCAAACTGACTAATCAAACGGGGGTGGAACCATTGTTGAATGACTTCTTAGTTGAGGATCGTGGCAAACTGATACCATTTGTAAGACCCCCCCTCCCCGGATCCCAAAACACGGCACGAAGGGGGAGTCTTATGCCCGGAACAGCCGCCTTGCGGTAGCATTAGCACACGGGCTAACCTGTACCACAAGACGCCTATCCCGCCGGCTACAACAATATCAATAAATCATGCCAACCCAACCAAATAAATAAACATGAGAAGTCAAATCCACACTAAGTATGTAATGTCCAAAAACATCAATAATGAGAAGCTAAAACATGCTTCTACAATATATCAGAGTACAGCTAAACATTGCCCAAACGGGCTACATCAGAGTAAGCAAAACACTAACATCAGTAACAGACGGTATCGACGGCACCGTCACATCAGGCCCTGTCTCCCTGGCCTGGCTGCCCTGCTGCGTAGTCTGCGGCTGCTCTACCTGCGGCGTGACCTCCTAAAAAGGAAGACGTAGCAACCGTTAGTCGAAACGACTAAGTGGTTTCACATCCGCTCCCCCGGCGACTCCTCGGCATCGGGCGGAGAAAAGGAACAAGAGTATAGTATCTATCAAGTATGCAAGTAAAGGAAAAACAAGCAGGTGGCAGTAGTGTAAGAGAAGCAGTATCATAATCAGCATTTATATAAGAGCTACAACTAGACTAGCAAGTATAAGAGCTACAACAGGAAAGTAACTTAACTTATAAGAATGCACATACAAACTTATAAGTTAAGGATCGGGTCACATAAAAGTAACTCATCGTATAAGAGTGCCCATACAAACTTATACGATGAGGATCTTGTTGTGCAATGATATGAAATGCTATGAATGCTATGCAATGACTCACCCATGCACACTCATGCAATTGCTATGTCGACACAGACTGTAGTTCCCACTTTTCGAGCAGGTAGCTAACCTCTCAGGCATCAGCCGCCGTGGCCAGGCGGTGACAGTAGAACGGGCACTTCTACTACTAGGCGGGTATCACACTACTTCACCTAGGCCTCCGTACGCCTCAACGCTAAGAACACAACAGCGGAGCCCATGCGTACTATGGCCCAGCGGGGTCTTGGGTAGATGTGCACCAAGAACACAGCCCGAACTGGCCTTGCGTGACCCGGAAGGGGCCTCGGAAGAAAGCACGAGGACACAGCCCAACCGTCCACATGGTCGGAGGGGCCTCGGGACGTGAACACCGAGGACACAGCCCAAACCGACCAAGTCTAACTGTCAACTCCCGTCGGTGTGACGACTGGCGAGTCCGTAGACCTGCCACACTATCCTTAACCCAGGATTACGACACCGCGTGTCGACTCACACCTCATGCAAATACCATATCAACATATCATGGAAGGGGCCTCGGAAGTAAACACGAGGACACAGCCCAACCATCCATCCACACCTATCTCAACACAACAAAACAAGTGACGGTCAACACCGCACTTTCATTCTTCCACAATACTACCCGTAGGGAGACGACGCTCTAAGTATTGGACTAATAAATTTCATTTCACCAAATCAACATATCATGGCCATAGTTTAATCTTCTATATGTCATTCCATATGAACTCTACATAAGACTTATATGATGCGCATATGTTATAATCTATCAACATCTTATCAATTCGATTCGATTAAACATAAAGGAAACCATCCAAATATCAAGACAACTTGCAATAATAAATCAGTTGTATGCATTCTAAATAGTAAACACCATCATTCAAAGTTCTTCGGTGATTAGCATCAATTATTTAATCTTGACAGAATTCCACCAACTCTTGTTGCACTTAATATAAAACCAGAATTCTAAGTGTATCACTAATCTGGACAGCAACTTCGACCGGAGATTCCCGAGGCTACAGGAATCCGGTGAAGTCGTGTAACCCCTCGTTGGAAAGGTATTTTCATGATCTACAACTTTCATATTCAGGTCACAACCCAGATCTGAGAGTAACTTACTCGAAATCGGCTTCAAAGTTCACTGCGCACAGAACACAATTTCTGTGTACAGGAATTGCCGGACAGCAAACTCGATTTGGTTTTCCCGGGGCCACAGACATCACCTGAAGTCATGCAACCACTCGTTGGAAAGGTATTTCCAAGGGCTACAACTTTCGTGTTTAGTCGAAAGCCCAGATCTGCCATTATCCTACATAAAAATGGCATAGAAGATCGCTGCGCGCAGAATACAGATTCTGCGCGCATCTTAAAGGGAAATGAACGGCATCGGTTCGTCTTCCTCCTCAAGGCGATCGTCCCTAAATTTTCCAGAGTATTCTCCTCCCTTATTCAACCTCAAAGGCCATAAACTCCTCACGAGACCATCCACCCATCATCATATTGAAGAAAAGGGGAAGGGTTGAAGAGATCTAAAATCTAGGATTCAAATCCTAGCATGGCCAAACCTAGAAAACTTCTCCTCACCATCAAGTTCTCTTGAACCGATGTCTCTCCTAATTATCTAAGATCTAGCACCAAGGGAGAGGGTAGGAAACTCACGTTGACTCCAGCGGTACCACCATTTCCGGCCATGGATCGCGTAGTTCTCCTTGGCGGCATCTTCTCTTTCGCGGCGATGGCGGATCTCCTTTGGTAAAACTTGCTCCTGCAGTTCTTCTCTCACCAGGAACTCTCACAGGAAATAGGGGAAGGAAATAAGGATGAAAAACAGCTAGGGTTTCTCTGCCCCTTATAAGCAAAATGTGACACGGGTATGGACACGGCCGTGTCCGTACCCGTGTCCTGCTTCCGCGAAACGGCCGTGGCGGTTTCCATGTCGGTTCACTGTTTGACACGGGTAGGGACACGGCCGTGTCCCAACCCGTGTTCCCATGACACGGCCGTGTGCCTGGACGTGTCATTGGCCGTGTGCATCTTCCGTTACATCTCGCAACTTCTCGTCGAGCTCAACTCGACGCACACGGGTAGGGACACGCCCGTGTCACTACCCGTGTCACGCACACGGGTAGGGACACGGCCGTGTCACTACCCGTGTCACCATCTCGACGACTCTCGACGATTTTCGACGATCTCGACACGCCTCGTCGAGATTGTCTCGACGCACACGGGTAGGGACACGGCCGTGTCACTACCCGTGTCACGATCTCGACGACTCTCGACGATTCTCGACGATCTCGACACGCCTCGTCGAGATTGTCTCGACGCACACGGGTAGGGACACGGCCGTGTCACTACCCGTGTCACCTCTCTCTGCACTGATTTCTCCACTTCTCCACAAGTGCAGCCCAACTCCCTGCACTTCTCAGGACTTGAGTCAACCCTCCTGACTCAAAACTCACACACTAGGGGCCTAGAGCGATTCGGGTCGTTACAAAACATTCCTTTTTCTATAACCTGTCAAAATGCTCTTTTGATCACTTGACCTTTTGATATGACAACCATTCTTGACAAATGAGATGTCATATCCTAAATCAGTCAGTTGACTTAAGCTAATGAGGTTGTGTTTCAAACCCTTCACATAGGCCACTTGAGTGATAGTAATCTGATTACTAGAAATGTTACCAAAGCCTTTGATAATTACTTTTTCTGAATCACCAAAGGTTACTTTAGGGCCATCCTTGATAGGTGTGTAGTCCTTCAGCAACCCCATTGTTCCAGTCATGTGCCTGAAACATCCACTGTCCAAGTACCATATTGGGGCATTGCCACTTGGACTCACCTGCAACACAGTTTACTTAACCTTAGAACCCAAATAACTTTTGAGTCCTTGGTGCAAGTTAGTCTGAACATTAACAAATCTTCCTGTAGCTCTTCTAGCAGGCTGTTTGCTACTCTCCTTGACACTGGAATTGTGCCAACAATCTAAGGCAAAGTGGCCTACCTTGCCACAACACCAGCACTCAAACTTGTTGTACCTTTGTTTAGGTACAACCCTAGCTGAATTATCTACAACAGGCTTCTTGTTTTGAGCTGGGGCTTTGCCATAGATTTGGACCTAGCAGTCCATGCAGTTTTCTTAAATCCTAACCCAGCCTTACCCTTTTGAGGAACAAACTCATCAATCAAGGGTAATACAGATTTAGGTTTAGAAAAACTAGCTACAATCTCTTTCTCTTTCTGATGTCTAACCTCCAGATTTCTAATATGATCATTCTTGAATGTGATTCTGCCCATTTGAATAACAGTTATGTTTTTCAATCTGGCAATCTCATTCAGTTTTTTATCCAGTAATTTTTCTGAATCAGTTGCAGCCAACTTAAGATCAGCAATTTTCCTAGTCACTGTTTTGACCAGATTTTTGCTCTTCTTAAGTGCCTGCAATAAATCTCTATATTCATCTATCAACTGATGAATATCACCTTTAGACTCAGACTCATCTACATCACTTGATGCAGATGTTGCTGACTCTGACTTAGTACTGCAATCTGAAAGACATTGTACCTTACTTGGACCAGGCTGATCCTGGCACTTGTTCTCTTCTGATACAGCCATCAGACCCTTGCACTGATGATCTTCTTGTTCATATATTGAGTTAAGCACTTGCAGGAACTCTTCTTCTTCATCTGCGGTAAATAGACCAATGTAAGCCTCAGCTTCAGATTCTGACTCTGAAGATGACTGATCTGATAAGGTCTTCTCATTCTTAGCAACAAAGGATTTCTCCTTCTTGCTCTGGTGTTGACTCTTCTTCTTATCTGCAGTCTCTTTCCTTTTATCTGGACATTCAGCCACTACATGTCCAGGCCTGTTACAACAGTAGCAAACAATCTTTGATGTTGAAGACTTGTTTGGCTTAGACTTGCTCTTATCTTTCCTGGATGACTTTCTCTTTTGATAGTAATCATCCTTAGGCTTAGATGTGGAAGGCTTAGACTTCCACTGTCTCTTCTTCAGAAGTCTATGAAACTGTCTTGTAAATGTTGCAAAATCTTCATCAAAATCACTGCTGTCTGAATTCTGGTTGTCTGAATTTTCTGAAGCAGTTTCAGCAACAATCTTAGGAGCTGATGGAGACATCCTCCTATTTTTCTTAGTGGCTTCAATCTTAAAGGCCACAGATTTTTCTCTATGCTCACCTTTTGTACTCTTCTCTTCCTCTTCCCTAGCCATTAATTGCATCTCATAAGATAACAACTTTCCAAACAAGGTTGGAGGAGAAATTTCTGCAAGTTTGGCCACTTCTCTAATGACACAAATCTTAGTGTCCCAATATTTTGTCAGGGATCTCAGGAATTTATCATTCAGCTCATATGTGCTGAATATTCTTCCATAGGACATCAACTCATTAACTATTCTATAGAACGTTTTGTAGCATTCAATTATGCTGTCAGACTTCCTTTGTCTGAAACTTTCATATTCCTGGTTTAGCATAGATTTTCTGTCTTGTCATACTTCTTCAGACACTTCCATGTAGACTATCAAAGTATCCCACATTTCCTTTGAAGTCTTGCAGTGAATCAAATTCTGAAAGGTAGTATCATCTATGGCACTTACTATGATATTTTGGGCCCTCTTATCCATAGTTGCCAAGATAATCTCATCCTTGGTCATTTCTGAATAATCCTACGAACTTTTTGATTTGCATCTAGAATTGACACCTTCATTGGAACATAAGGACCTTCCTTCACTGTGATGTAGATCCTTGGATCAGAAGCCTCCATAAATAGCCTAACCCTTTCTTTCCAGATGCCAAAGATCTCCTTTCTACATATGGGTAATTTTATAGACCCTAGCTCCTTATGATTCTCACCAGAACCCATTTTCTTGATTTCTTGATCTAGAATCTGCCTTAAGGATCTCACTCTGACTATTAAGTCCTTTCTTTGAGGAACCTCGCTTTGATACCACTTGAAAGAATTATTGCCTAACCACCTAGAAGGGGGGGTGAATATGTGTAATTCATGTTTTTCTTTTAAGGCAGAAAATTTGTTCTGTTATTAACCAGAAATTGCAAAGTCTACTGCTAACACAACACAACAATCACAGAAACAAACAATCACAGAGTGCACACAGTGTTTATAGTGGTTCCCCAAGGTCTGGGTACATCCACTTTCCCCCTTCGCCTATCTAGCAGTGTACTAGATTCGGCCTAACTTCTACACTTCTACTCAGATCCTCAGATCTTACAGCTCAGAACCCCAAACCAGGTTCCTACAACTCAGAGTGTAACCATACTCCTACAACTCAGGAAAACAGCCCTACCTCAGCCTTCACAAAGGCCCACACTCACAGAACACAGTCTCCTACATCTCAGGCTTACAGCCCTACCACTCAGAGAAATTATCAGCCTTTATATAATAGGCTTACAATCTCAGATCTATACAGATCCTACAAAAAATTGTGATTTCAAGATAATACTCCACCACCCAGATAGAGAGAGATGGGATGGCTGGCTTCTTGATGAGTTCTTGGAAAAACTTGGCAGAGATCAACCTCTCTTAGCTTTCTTCAAAGCTTCTTGAATCTGAACTCAGTAGGGTTGAACTCTTGAGAAGTTGAATCTTCAATCAGCTTCTGACTTGAGATTCAGATCTTAATCTGAATCTTACTTAGCAGCCTGGTTCAACAACTGCTCTTCTTAGAAGGAGCTCTCTCTCTCCAACTTCTTAGATCTTCTGTTGAAGGTCTTCTTCTTTCTGTGTTGTTAGATAGCTGTGTAGATCTCCCCTCTTAATTGTAATTCATTCCTTTTTGTTGAAGGAGAAAGACCTTTATATAGTCTTCCTCCAAGGTAACCGACTGATCCGATTTCTAACAACCTTCTGACAGCCCTGATAGTTGCAGTAGACCGGTTGAAATGGCAGCTGTCAAGTCATCCAGTCACTTCTTGAAAATACTGTCTCTATCTGAAAGTGTCGAGACTGATCTTCAATATGTGTCGACACAAATAGACTAAGTGTCGACACAAGTGGACTAAGTGTCGACACATGCCTTGGTGGTGTCGACACAACTCCTTCTGTTGTTGTAACTGCTTCTCGACACTACTTCTGTTGAATGTGTCGACTCTGAATGAGTGTGTCGACACAAATACTTCTTCTTTAAAACTTAGTTGAAATTCTGCTGTGTGTCGACACATCTCATTTGTGTCGACACACGTACTTCTTTACTTTAACTGTGTTGAAACTTACTGTGTGTCGACACAAGTCCTGTTTGTCGACACAGTTGATGTCGACAAAGCCTTCAGTGTGTCGACACAGCCTCCTGGTGTCGACACATTTGATGTTGACTAAGCTTCTCTGGGTGTCGACACTGCCTCTAGGTGTCGACACGATTTATGTCGACTATTCTTCACAGTGTGTCGACATTGCCTATATGTGTCGACACATTTCTTCTGGTGTCGACTCTGTCTTTCCTGGTGTCGACACAATTTACTCCAAGTGTCGACACAGCTTTTCTCCAGTGTTAACACAAGTCTTCATAAGTGTCGACACTGCTTGTCTGGGTGTCGACACATGGACTTAGAATTTTTCCTGCAATCCTGCAGTTACTTAACCTGCACATATAAACTCAAAACACATCAAATACACCTTGATGCATATCATTGAGTAGGGTGAGGCTTCTTCAAATCTGGTACACATTTTCAATGTACCCAACACTTCTCCCGCCCTAACGGACCCAATTAGGGTAACCTCGACTCTTCTTATCTCATCAGAAGCATCTGACGACATTTTTCAGGCGTGTTCGTCATCAATCGATTCATTCTTGTTGATCCTTGCTATGAGTCGATCTTCTTCCTCCATTTTTGCCAGGAAACTAAATGACATCCTCTTCCTATGAGTTTCTCATGAAATTTATGTTTTTCCCCATTCTCATATGAGTTATTTCAGGAATCGGATTCCATTCAGACACTGGATGGTTCCTTGGGCAGTATCAATTTGGGTCTTCATTCATTCATTGCAATCATCCAACAATGAAGAAGATATATCTTTCATATATTCTTTACTTAGTATGTTGCTTGTGTGCATTGAGGTCAATATAACTTTAAGTGTGAGGAATCAAAGTTGATTTACAGATTGCAAGAGATTAACGCCCACCTAAGGAGCTCCATCCCCTTTTAAGTTCAAACAGATGATGTTTGTTAGATAATTATTAACAAATGATGGTTTAACCGATGTGTTTATGATGAGTCCGATTTATATAGGGTTTTTCAGACTCATCTGGGCTAGTTTTCACGCGTTTGCACTTCACTTTTAGTTCTATATCATTCATATTTCTTCTTATCTATATTTCCATAGGAAGTGCACACTTTGGCCCATGTTGTGTATTTTTGTACTTTTATTGTGTGTACTCCTTATTGTGATTTCCTGGAATCTCTGCATATATTAGTGATTTGTTTTTCCTATTTGTACAGGGGTCGTGTACGTGTTCCGAGAGTGTTTGGAAACAGGAATACTGCGCAAGATCATCGGATCTACTGCACACGACCACTGGTCATGCGTCGATGATCGTGCGCACTTGCCTTCCTTTTTAAGTTCTGTCTGGGCCTACACACGACCACTGGATACAGTGCTCACGACCACCGGTTGTGCGCCACTGATCGTGTGCATTGATTCCTCTTTTCCTGGAGTTCTATCTGGGGTAATTGCACGACCATTGTACATAGTGCGCACGACCACCGGTCGTGTGCCATTGCTCATGCGCAGTACCCCAGTTCTTCTTCCTAATCTTCCATGCCAATGCGCACGATCACTGGACATAGTGCGCACGACCACTGGTCATGCGCCTGTGATCGTGAGCATTGTTCAATTCTGATTTCTATAAATATGCATGTTCCGCCCTAATTGGAGATCGCTCATTTTTTTCCGCCTCCGTTTTTGTCTCCGAGGAGGGATTCCACCGTCCACCTTCAATCTCCACCCTAGGGAGGTGCTCCGGGAAAGCTTTCACCGCCAAATCCAAGCCGGAGCTTCCTCGCGGCCTCCTCCATCATCTCTTGGGCACATTTCAAGCTTCAACGCCATAGCCATCAATCAAAGGGAACCTTGCAACTTTCGTCCGCTATCGTGAAACGAAGAAGACGGGCCATTGGAAGGTGGTGACAGCCCTTCTCTACCCCGGACACAGTTGAGGACCGAGCTTGGATGCGGATTGACAACCCGATGATTCGAACAGTGAATCCTCAGCAAGACTTCAGATTCGGTTGATCTCTTGCCTTATTTTTCCTTTATTGTTGTTTATGTGTTGTTGTAAACTTTATTTATAGATGATGTGCGCTTAGTTGTAAAACTCTTATGTTAAATCATGTCTTTACGATTTGTATTTTCGTTGTATTTGCTTGAGGTATGCTATATTCCATCCACCACCATCCACCCTTGCCACACTAACAATTGCTAGTGGCGTGCGTAGCAAAGAGGTGCTTTCGACCCTCATTCCACCATTCTAACCACCTTATCTGCAAGCCTACTTGTCCATCTGCCCAGCGATTCGGTGCATAGTGGCCCGACTAGTCTTCCATCCCACCTGTCGAAGCATCGCATAATGGCGTTGCATAGGAGTAGTTATTAGCCTTTTATTTTCTTTTTCCGCAAATATCAAAACACCCCTTAAGAAATACAATCTCAAGTCCTCCTCGACATTAACTCCACCTTACTGTGTTCCTTGAGAGATCGATACTTGGAAAAACTTTCCCATTTTATATTACTTGTGCGACTGGTTCACTGCCGTGATCTTTAGCATCAAGTTTTTGGCATCATTTCCGGGGAACACAGTCATGTCAGTTTCTGGAGAGGGAGACGTGAGATTGATTTCCTTTTACAAGGTAAATCACTTTTGTTTTGTTCTATTTCTGTTTTGCCTGTCTTTTTCTTGTTTGTTTATGCAATTGTAGTAATATATTGTTGGATTTAGTAATTTGCACAATTTATTTTGAATCTGCTATTTCGACACCATGTGGGGATATTCGTATGCCTAATGTTGTTGATGTGGAAAGCGTTCCCACGCTAGTCATGAATGCCCTACGAGAGATATTGTGCATAAGCCTCAGCGCATAATGCATGAGATGCTGTATTCGTACAGCCCTTTAAACACTCTGCCCCGAGCTTATGGTCAATCGTCCTCGCCATATACACCGTTCTCTTATTCCTCTCCAGCCCCACAAGGACCCCAGAGTAATGGGAGAAAGTGTTTGTATTGTCATAGAACAGATCATGTCCTGAAGGATTGTGCCGAGTACCTCCATATTATGGAAGCGGATGAAGAGCTGAACATCCGGATCATCCCGACTCCTACCCTTGGTGGCACAC
This sequence comes from Platanthera guangdongensis, assembly GCA_039583875.1. Taxonomy (NCBI): domain Eukaryota; kingdom Viridiplantae; phylum Streptophyta; class Magnoliopsida; order Asparagales; family Orchidaceae; genus Platanthera; species Platanthera guangdongensis. The sequence continues at coordinate 223,916,462 of CM077151.1, read as the reverse complement.
CTTCATCATCTGGTTATGTGTCCCTGTCACCTTCATTTGTTGAAGGGAATGATGTGGATACAACCACCAGATGTGTGGCTGATCTAGGCTTCGACATGGCTGAGCCCATCTCTCCTGTGCATACATCTCCAAGCGTGGAGCCGATTCTTTGTGAGGAACCTGCGCTTGACTTTTATCAAAGCAAAGTTCTTCCGCCTTTTATGCATTCTACTTCAGTCGTCTCTGACGACATTTTCGACGATGCAACACAAGTTGAGGCTTGCGATACATGGATTGTTTCCACTCCCATAGAGGAGGACAACCTTCCTGGTGTCAAGGATTCTCCCTCGATACCAAAGGAGGAAGTCCAAGTCTTGGTGGAGGCCTCTATGGATCCGGCCGAGCCTTGTAGCATTGTCGACATTGCTGACGATATTTTTCTACCTCAGCCTTTGGGGAGTGAAACCGGGATCACTCCCCCGATTATTTCTTTATGTTCTTCGTCTATTTTATTTCTTGACCCCCCTTCCTTATCTGAGCCTGTGCAGGTTAATCTCCACGGGTAAGTTGGGTTGACGTTGAGCCTTGTGCTCAGGCTGTCGACGAGTGCATCCTCTTATGTGAGGAGGTTCCTACCTCCTTCACAGTGGAAGCCCCTGCCGTCACCTTCTCCCCCAGCGAACTTGTGGTGGACGAAAACTTGCTAGGCAAGGATTTGTTTTGTGGTGAGATGAGTGAGTACCAGGCCTCCTCATCATCCTACTTCCTATTTCGTCTACCTGCGAGGAGCAGGTATGATTATTTAGGCAGAGGGTTAACTGTTTTATCACCGTATCGGTACCCGTTACCATAACGGATAATGGAATAGTTACCTGTTCATTTTTTATTTCATAGGCCCATTAGCTAGACACGTATAGAATTTAATAAGTCATGCTGGGATGATAATAACCCCAGTACTTATCTTTCATTTCCTGTATTTTTATTTTTCATGTCTAGCTTAGTTTTTGTAACAACCCCATCCGTTCATATCGTATATCCTAGAAGGTCCGGCCGGGGCCCCACAGGATATACCACAAAACGAGCGGTGAGGTCACGATATGGCACCAGAGTAGCGCAACGCACCCTAACCCATTGCATTCTAGCGGAAGCCTATAAAACACTTGAACTCCACACTTGAATGTCCGACATATAAAACTCCATAGTTTATATATTCATAGAAATGTCTTACAACACATATAAGACAAAGAGTTTGCCTTAAGGCCTTACAGGGCTTTCATACAAGTGGCCATAAACAATGGCGTGCAGGCCGGCCACACAAAAGAAAACATCACACTTTCATTTCTTTAGCCTTCGAGGGCTAGCGGCGGCAGCAGCAGTAACAATAGGGACTACAGCCCTTATGCGTCCCGCTTGGCTCTCCAACACCTTCACAGGGACAGGCCACCCAATGGTGGCAAAAAAAGCAACGGTCAGCATTCCGCTGACCAAATTATAACAACCCTACCCCTTCTCTCGGGGCAGAGGTATTTTTCCCTGCAAAGCATAACATGTACAAGTATATATATCTATATCTCATTCAATGTGCACTCACGCACATCCATTCCATCACAATCGTCAGCCACGCGGCCCAACGATCCGTGCACTCAGGGAACATTCTTGGTGTATCAGCGAACCAGTTGCCCACCATTGTATCAGGGTCGCAACCCAACGACAAACCACTTGGACATTTACTCCATGGCATGCAGCCGGAGTTCTAGTCTTAACGCACTGGGATGGCCCGTAGCACCCCATTGTGATATGGCTCAAAGGCCTAAGACTCTCACTATGCGCTCCAACAGACCACATTTTCAGGTCTCACGTCAGACGGACATAGAGCAGGTCGGATCCTCTACCCCCCATTGCTCAAATCGCCTTTGCCATCACCGAGTACCACGTACTCGGGGCTACATAAAAGGCGCGGGTTGGTCTCACCGATCCTGTTTGGCATTACAGCCTGGGCATTCTCTGACACCCATTTTTAGCACAACATTGGCGGGTCTTTACTGGGCACACCAGTACTTCCTACTTCTACAGGTACCACACCACGCATATCACAAATGTCAGGGGTCTTTCCTGCCTTACCATACCAGTACTTCCTGTTACTCTCTTCACAGGTATCACCTAAACATTCAGCATTACAATAGGCCTTTCCCGGACTTCCATCCGGTACTTCCTGCTATTCTTCACAGGTATGACCCATTAGCACAAGCATGACACGGATATTTTCCTGGACTACCACTCCAGTACTTCCTGCTACTTCCTTCACAGGTCCAATCCGTCGACTCCTAAACTACACGTTTAACACAGAGTCTTCTCCAGTTCGTATGCAACATCACCAATCCAGACCAACCTGTCCCAATGGACTTCACAGAGCATGCCTATTCCGTACTTTCAATTTTTGGGGATTTCATGAATCAACTCAATGATCCCCATAACCGACCACCCTCTGGTGGGGAAATCATGTGCATATGCAAAAAGGGATCCTTCACATGGCTATGAAGAAAAGTCATTACCATTGAAGACCTCTTTGGTGCCATGAGCTCGAAGGTGGCTCGGACGACTCACGAGAGCTTTTCCTTCGAAACGTCGGCCTCAGATCTCTCGTTGGTAAACCACAGCACCACCGGTGATCAGCCCCCCTCTCCTCCTCCTCCTTCTTCCTATCTTTTTCTCTCTTTAGAAGTGTAATAAGAGAAAGTCAAAAGCCAAATGAGTTTCCCCAACCCATTCTCGGCCTTAAGAATATAGGGAGGCATCTCAGCCCTTGGATCCAGGCTGAAGGAATGGAGGGCCACGATTTCACCAAAAATCATAAATTTTACCTGACACGGCCTGTGACACGCCCGTGTCTATGGCCATGTTCCCTAAGCGGTGCTCAACTGACTTATTCAATCCAGTGACACGCCCATATGACACGCCCGTGTCACGGGCCGTGTCACTCGACACGACTTCGACACGCCCGTGTCTTTCGCGGTGTTCATCAGGCTGAAAAAATCTCAAAATCACCTGAGACTCACACGGCCTGGGACACGCCCGTGTCTCAGGCCGTGTGCCCCATACAAGGCACGAGACACGCCCCAACTCAACTTCGTCGGGCTGAGTTCGTCGACCACGCTGACACGTCCTATGACACGCTAGTGTCATAGGCCGTGTACCCTTACTCGACGATCACCACTCGACGATCGTCGCTCTACAATTGACGCTCGACGATCTACAAGCAAAATCGTCGAACTGAGGGGACACGGCCCCTATCACGCCCGTGTTCCAGGGCATGACCACCCAACGACCAAAATTCGTCGACCGAAATTCGTCGAACACGCACTTCACTATGCAACCCGAGCGGGACACGCCCGTGTCCCAGGACGTGTCACCCAAAACTGAGCCTGCTGAAAAATGGGCAGATACAACCCTCCCCTCCTACAAGAAATTTCGTCATCGAAATTTGTATACAGGAAGGCAACCAGCAACCAAAAAGTTATAACATCAAATTTTCATGTTACAACAACATATTTTCACTCTCCACTCATTACAGAAATAGCTCGGGAAACTCCACTCGCATGGTTTGCTCTCGCTCCCATGTAAGTTCCTCACGGCCGCAGTTGTCCCATCGAACTTTAACCATGCCGACCGTCTTGTTCCGCAATTGTTTCTCAGGTCGATCCTTGATCTGAATGGATCTAACTCTCATTGTTAGCCCATACTCCACCGACATCCGATCATCCACGATCACTTGAGCTGGATCATTAACGGCCTTCCAAAGCACCAGATGTAAAACACATCATGTAATCCACCTAAGTCTGCCGAAAGAGCTAGCCGATAAGCCGCTTCTCCAACTCGCTCGACCACTTCAAATGGACCCAAATATCTTGGACTCAACTTTTTCAGACATCAAATCCTGGATACGCCTTTGAAGGGCTTGATCTTCAAGTATACCCAATCTCTTACCGCGAACTCCACATTCCGGTGCTTGGCGTTGTAGTATTTCTCTTGTCCATCTTGGGCTATGAGTAGCCTCTCTCAAATAGTCCGTATGGTTGAGTTTGCTACATTGACTTCATTTCGATTATATACTCTAGCTTCGCCCGCTTCTACCCAAGCCAAGGGAGTACGACACTTCCGTCCATACAAAGCTTCATACGGTTCCATCCCAATGCTCTCCTGGTAGCTGTTATTATAGGCAAACTCCACCATATAGAGATGATCTTCCCATCTCTTTCCAAAATCGAGGGCGCACATCCGGAGCATGTCCTCCATCGTTCTATTGGTCCGTTCAGTTTGGCCATCCGTTTGGGGATGAAAGGCTGTACTGAAAGTCAACTTTGTGCCCAATAGCTGGTGAACTAGCCTCCAGTCTCTTGACGTGAACCACCCATCACGATCACTTACGATGCTCTGAGGAACACCGTGAAGCCACACAATCTGTTGAACGTACCACTTTGCCAAACTCTCCACCGAATCATCCCGCCAGTTCGGGAGGAAGTGTGCCACTTTCAATAGCCAATCAACAATCACCCAGATGGAATCGTTCCCTGGCTGAGATCTCGGCAACCCGTGCACGAAATCCATAGAAATATCGTCAAATTTCCACTCTGGAATCGGCAACGACTTCAAATAACCACCCGGTTTTTGGCATTCCGCCTTCACCATCGCACATGTTTGGCATTTGGCCACATAGAGGGTAACATCTCTCTTTAGCCCTGGCCACCAGAATAGCTTTTTCATATCATTGAACATCTTTGTGCTCCCGGGGTGAATGGAATACTTTGTATAATGCGCTTCAAACATCCGTTCTTCCCTCAATTTACCCACATTCGGGACGCACAAACGGCCCTCTTTTCGCATAAGACCGTCATTCCAGGAGAATTTGCACTCTGGCCCCTCATTAACATTGCGTAAGTGATCTTCATCTAACCCCATTGCTCGTCAAATCCGGTCTGCAAGGACACATAGCACCTCCATCCAGTTCAGACATGCATTGGCGGTAGAATTCTTGTCAACACAATAAATCTCTAACGCTTCTAGGTCCTGGATGAGACGTTCATCATGCCTTTGTAACCAACTCGCTCTAGCCGGAGCTCTCTGACTCAAGGCATCTGCGAGTATGTTTCCCTTCCCAAGGGATTATAGTGAATCTCGAAAGTGTAGTCCCCAAGGAACTCCAACCACCTTCGTTGTCGCATGTTCAAGTCTTTCTGCTCCAATAGGTACTTTAAGCTCTTGTGATCTGTATAGATCTCCAACTTCACTCCATAAAGATAGTGTCGCCACAACTTTATTGCAAAAATCACCGCCGCCAACTCTAAGTCATGGACGGGATAATTTAGCTCGTGCATCTTTAGCTGGCGTGAGCAATAAGCAATTACCTTTCCATTCTACAGAAGAACACAACCTAAGTCGCTCCCTGAGGCATCACTATAAATAACAAATCCATCGGTCCCGCTTGGCGAAGACAACACCGGCGCCGTGGTCAATCGAACCTTCAGCTCTTCAAAAGCTCATGTGCACTCTGACGTCCAAACGAACTTCTGATCTTTTCTCGTCAGCATGGTTAGCGACAAAGTGATCAGCGAGAAATTCTCAACAAATCTTCGATAGTAGCCCGCAAGTCCAAGGAAGCTCCTGACCTCGGCCACGGAAGACAACACTGGCCACTCTTGTATGGCCCTTATCTTCGCTGGATCCACAGCTATGCCCGCTCCACTCACCACATGGCCCAGAAAAGCCACCGACGATAGCCAAAACTCGCACTTCGAGAACTTGGCATAAAGCTGATTCTGCCTCAATGTATTCAACACCAACCTCAAATGTTTCTCATGATCGGCTTTCGATCTCGAGTACACCGGGATATCATCCAAAAACACTATCACTAACAAATCCAGGTACTCGCGGAATATTCGGTGCATCAAGTCCATAAATACCGAAGGCGCATTGCATAGCCCAAATGGCATGACCGTGAACTTGTAGTGCCCGTACTGTATTCCAAATGCAGTTTTGGGAATGTCTTCTTCCCGGATTCTCAATTGGTAATAACCGGATTTCAAGTCCAACTTTGAATAGACGGTCGAGCCCACCAGCTAATCGAATAACTCATCAATCCGGGGTATCGGATATTTATTCTTATCGGTCAGCTTATTCAGTTCACGGTAGTCAATACATAACCGTAAGCCACCGTCTTTCTTTTTCACAAAAGGCACAGGGGCGCTCCAAGGTGACATGCTTGGGCAGATATAACCCTGCTCCAGCAATTCCTGCAGTTGGACTTTCAACCCCGCCAGTTCTTTTGGCTCGACGCGATATGGAGAGCGAGCCACAGGTTTCGCACCTGACACCAACTCGATCGTGAAGTCAATCTCATGCTGGGGTGGTAGCCCAGGGTGATCCTTGGGAAACACATCTGCAAAGTCCGACACAATCAGAACATCACCCACACTGGCCTTATGCTCAATAGCTTGGATTAAGGTGAAGTAGCTCTCCGCACCCTTCCGAACAGCCTTTAAGACTTGGAGTGCAGACAACAACGTCTCGCCCACTCATCGCATACCCGTGAACTTTGTCTCCTGTTTGGTATTCTGGCCCAACGTGATTTCTTTGGACTGACAATCAATCAAGGCATGCTTCTCTGCAAGCCAATCCATCCCAAATATCACGTCAAATTCCGATATCGGTAATACAGATGCCGTCAAACAGAAATACCGACTTCCTATATATACTGCCACATCGCAAGCTTGATCCGCAAGCATCATACAACCATTCGACAACACCACTCTGACACTATCTGCCTTTACATGACTGGGTATCCCAAGCCGCACTATAAACTCTCTAGACAGAAAAGAATGCGACGCACTCGTATCAAACAGTGCTCGCGCCAGCGTGTTCCGAATCAGTATAAAGCCTGTGGTAATCGCATTACACACAAGCCACATACACATATGCAATAAACAAAGCATACAAACAAAAGAATATGCAAAACTAAACTCGTACCTGTGACGACGTCACTTTGTTTAATGGCCTCCTGCAGGCCAAGATTGTAGACCTGGGGTTGCGCCTGAGATGCAGAGGAGTCCACCACTACTTTGCCCTTCTCAGCATATGACGATCCCGCCTTCTTTTCATTCTTTGGCGGCACCCGACAGTCACGCGCGATGTTCCCCACCCGTCCACAAGTAAAACACATACGAGTCTCCCGCTTTGAGGTGGCCTCCGATGTTGCTCCCAAGGCAACTGAAGAAGGAGCTTGTCCCGCCGTCTTGGGCCTCTTGTCCCATTTCTTCTTATAGAATGACTTCGTCGGTCGGGGCACTTTAAACTATAGCTGTGACACTGCCAATGCTCTCTTCCCTTGCACTCTCTTCGTGTCTTTTTCCAGTGCGCTTGCAGTGTCGACCAACCCCTGGAAGCCTTGGTTCACCAAACTAGAAAGTTGGAACCTCAACTCGTCCCACAGTCCTTCGTAGAAGCTATTCATCTTTCTCTGCTCATCAGCAAATATCGAACCCGCATACCGCCCTAAGCGTGTAAACTCATGCAGGTAAGCTTCCACACTGCCATCACCTTGCATCAGCCTTTAGAATTCATTCTCCATGGCAATCCGTTGCGCCACAGGAAGGTACTTCGTTAGGAAGAGTCGAGAGAATTCTTCCATCGATACTTGTGTTAAGGGACGACCCGCAGACTGATGCAGCTCCATCTCGTCCCACCACAGTCTAGCCTCTCCTTCAAGAAGGAAGGTAGCTAAGGTGACTTTCTGATGCTCCTCTGTTCCAATCGCCGTCATGATCCGCTTGATGCGCGACAACCAATCCTCAGCCGGTGCAGTAGCTCCCACTCCCGAGAACGTCGGCGGGTGAAAACTCATAAACTGTATCAACTGCTTCTCAGTGGTTCGATGATTCACAACCACAACAGGTTCCGACCTCGCCTCCACCTGTTCTGATTGCATGGCTGGCTGCGCCTGCCCTTGCGCCTGCCCAACCGGATGTCCTTGAACCATTACAAACAAAGCCTCAGCAATTTGTCGCATGGTTTCTACAGATGGCGGAGGTGTAGGAACCTCAGTTGGTGTCATACTTTCATCCGAACGTAGGGGCTCCGATTGCCCCGCACCACTCCGAGTCACCTAAAGGGGGCAAGACACACATATTAGCGACCTTAAACAAGCAAACAACACAAAATAGGAACGCGCAGGTTCCTCAAACACAAGATTTTGCATTCCTATCATGAACATTCAGGAGTTCAAACGTGTTAACGTGGTTTGCACAAACACGTGCTCTCCACCCCACAAAAGAAGTCGACCACGACTTCGAGAGGGAAAGACCAAGACAGCTGATAATAAAAATGTAATAACCCCATCCGTTCATATCGTATACCTAGAAGGACGGCCGGGGCCCCACAGGATATACCACAAAACGAGCGGTGAAGTCACGGTATGGAACCAGAGTAGCGCAGCGCACCCTAACCCATTACATTCTAGCGAAAGCCTATAAAGCACTTGAACTCCACACTTGAATTCCCGACATATAAAACTCCATAGTTTATATATTCATAGGAATGTCTTACAACACATACAAGACAAAGAGTTGGCCTTAAGGCCTTACAAGGATTTTATACAAGTGTCCATAAACAATGGCGCGCATGCCGGCCACACAAAAGAAAACATCACACTTGCATTTCTTTAGCCTTCGAGGGCTAGCAGCGGCAGCAGCAGCAATAACATGGACTTCATCCCTTATGCATCCCGCTTGGCTCTCCAACACCTGCATAGGGACATGCCACCCAATGGTGGCAAAAAAAGCAACGGTCAGCATTCTGCTGACCAAATTATAACGACCCTACCCATTCTCTCGGGGCAGCGGTATGTTTCCCTGCAAAACATAGCATGTACAAGCATATATATATATATATATATATATATATCTATAGCTCATTCAATATGCACTCATGCACAACCATTCCATCATAATCGTCAACCATACGGCCCAACGATCCGTGCACTCAGGGCACATTCTTGGTGTACCGGCGAACCAGTTGTCCACCAACGTATCAGGGTCGCAACCCAACGACAAACCACTTGAGCATTTACTCCATGGCGTGTAGCCGGAGTTCTAGTCTTAACGCAACGGGATGGCCCGTAGCCCCCCATTATGACATGGCTCAAAGTCCTAAGACTCTCACTATGCGCTCCAACAGACCACACTTTTAGGTCTCACGTCAGACGGACATAGCGCAGGTCGGATCCTCCACCCCCCGTTGCTCAAATCGCCTTTGCCATCACCGAGTACCACATACTCGCGGCTACATAAAAGGCACGGGTTGGTCTCACCGATCCTGTTTGACATTACAACCTGGGCATTCTCTGACACCCATTTTTAGAACAACATTGGCGGGTCTTTCCTGGGCACACCAGTACTTCCTGCCTTAACAGGTACCACACCACAAAGATCATAACGCCGACGGGTCTTTCCTGGGCACACCAGTACTTCCTGCTTCTGCAGGTACCACACCACACTTATCACAAATGACAGGGGTCTTTCCTGGCTTACCATACCAGTACTTCCTGTTACTCTCTTCATAGGTACCACCTAAACATTCAACATTACAATAGGCCTTTCCCAGACTTCCATCCGGTACTTCCTGCTATTCTTCACAGGTATGACCCAATAGCACAAGCATGACACAGATATTTTCCTGGACTACCACTCCAGTACTACCTGCTACTTCCTTCACAGGTCCAATCCGTCGACTCCAAAACTACACGTTTATCACAGAGTCTTCTCTAGTTTGTATGCAACCTCACCAATCCAGACCAACCTGTTCAGATGGGCTTCACACAGCATGCTTATTCGTACTTTCATTTCCGGATCTATATGCTAACCACTTGGGGATTTCATGAATCAACCCAATGATCCCCATAACCGACCACACTCTGGTGGGGGAATCATGTGCATATGCAAAAAGGGAGGCTTCACATGGCTATGAAGAAAAGTTGTTGAAAGTACATGTTAGATCTGATATACTCTAGAGGGGGGGTTAATAGAGTATGGTGCTTGCTAAAACCTTTTTACAACTCTTGTTGTATTCCTAAGTGAACATGGAAGCAAATGAAATACAGCAAACACAACAACTAACTAAACACAGAGCAATCATAGAACAATCACAAACCACAGCCAGAAAACAAAAGAAAATAAGCAACCAGAAGACACAAGGAGCTATAATGGTTCCCCAACCAATCTGGGTATATCCACTCTTCTACCACCCTAGGTAGGAATCCACTGCAGGATGAGTTGATCAGGTGTCCTCGGCACCAATGAGCTTTTGATAAGGTACTCAAAAACCAAACCGGATTTTTTGATCAAGTGTCTTGCCACCACTGAGTTTTGACAAGGTCTTAGAAACCAACACAAACTTTTGAAGGGAGTTTGATAAACCCTTTACAGCAGAGAGAGAGACAGAGAGGGATGAGATGATCTTCTCTGTCAACAATTAGAGAGAAGATAGTGGATGTTGTCAAAGCTCCCCCTGAGTTCTATAGTTGTTCAGGAAGTGAAGCTTTACAGTAGGGTGATAGGCCTTCAGAAAGATTTGATCTCCAGCAAAAGATGATTCCAGCACTAGCTGAAATGTGTGTTGTCTGGAGTCTTGAATGATAATGGCCTTTGAACACTGGAATCAAGAGGGATCTGAAAATTTCAGTATGTTGATCTCCTTCAGTGATGTGTGTTCCTGTATGAATTCTGTCTGTGAATATCTGCAACTCTTTCTCTTTTTATTGTTGTTGTTGTAGTTGTTGTTCTTTTTCAGCAGAAATATAAATAAATCTTTTATTCCTTAGATCTGAATAGAATGATTCTCTGTCCAAGATAGTCGTTAGCCTGTCATAAATGACTTCCTTACTGCATTTTGTCTTCTGGAGGAAAGTCCAATAAACATTCTTTTGAAAATCCCTTGAAACTTGCTCCAGATTAATTGAAATGGCTACAAGATCCTTGACATAAATGCTGAGAATAATTCCATAACTGTCTGAATTTGAATCTTGAAAAACGTCGATCACTCCAGAAAAACTTCGACCTGAGCTCAACTATCATTGAACTGAGCTCAGAGACTGAACTTAGACTGAAGCAAAAAGCATCGATCTGAGCTCAACTATCGTCGAACTGAGCTCAGAGATAAGGGAAACAAACTAGAGACAGGAACGTCGATCTGAGCTCGAAGATCGTCGAATGGTGTTTGACGACTCATTGAAGTTGAGCTCAGAGATCGTCGAATGGAGTTCGACGATTCGTCGAGGTGAGCTTAGAGATCGTCGAATGGAGTTCCACGATTCGTCGAGGTGAGCACAGAGATCGTCGAATGGAGTCGACGATTCGTCATCCTGAGCTCGACGAAATGACTTAGTCTCCTGAACTGAAGTATCTAGTCTTGAGGGTCTTAAGGGCAACTTTCAAACCTAAATACTAACCCTTAGACTCAATCTAATTGACCTTTAGATCTATACAAGGAGGTCAAAACAAATTTCCTAAAGGACATAGTGATCCTTGCCCAAATCAGTAATAGGGTGTTCCAACAATCTCCCCCTATTTGGGTTATGATTACTATTTACAAACATTGGAAAAAAACATACAAGGCAGAAATGTAACAAACAAAACATTGCAGAAACACAGACATTATCACAGATTAGTTCAGAAAACAAAATTTACTGTCATCTTACAGAATCATTCCTTTTCCTTGCTCTTTATGAGAACGATTTCTCTGTTGGGGTTGAGAGCTTCTTTCTTGGATCTTCTGTCATCAGCTGCACCTAGAGAAGTTTGATGTTTTGGCCTGGGGACTACATCTTCTGGATGCAGCTTCATATAAATTTCTGAATCAAAGAATTTGCTGGAGGAGTATCTCTCAAGTTCTTTCTTTCTTTGTTCTGATAGAGTAGTGATACTGGATGTATCTTTTCCTTGTTCTCTAGCCTTCTTGATTTGGTCTAGTGCAGCCAATTCTTTCATTCTTGCTGTCCATGAGGTGGGATTATTTTCTAGGTCTTCAAATGGAGCAGGAGGCTCATATCTGTTTGAAGAATTATCAGGAGGAGCTCTGGAAGAGACTAGATATTTAAGCTTATAAGGGAAGGGACCAGAAGTAGTGTCAGATGGACCTTGTCCTTCCCTTTGATAAGAATCTTGCCTGGAATATCCTTTAGAGTACACTTTGAGTGATCTTTGATTTCCTCTGTACTGTCCTCTTCTGGACTGGTAACCTCTAGACTAATTTCCTCTGTACTGGGATCTTCCTTGAGGTTGATATGAACTTTGGCTTCTAGCAGTAGATTGGAAGGTAGAACTTCCACTTGCACCTGCATCAGGTGAAGGAGGAGGAGGATTGAAATGGGATGATCCTTTGTCATACTTTCTTTTCTTCTTCATGGCTTTCAGTTGATTCCTGGAGTACTGCATCCATGTTTTTGTAATAGGGAAATCATGCAGTATATAATATGGAATATCATTTGTATCTTTCACTTTCTCTAGGGGAGCTCTCTTCATGGCTTTGCTTCTGGCTTTCATTTTCCTTGCAATTGTTGCAGAGGAATCATCAGAGTCAGTCATAAACTGATCACTGTCTGAGCTTTGTGGATTATCATACACTGCATCAATCCTTTTGAGATATTCTTTATGTTGTTGAGACTGAGCAGAAGAGACAGCAGAAACAGCAACAGGAGCAACAACAACAACAAGAATTGGAGTAGAAGCAGCACTGGCAGAAGGTGCTATGACAGCAGGTTCAGAAACAAAAATTTCAGAAACAGGAGCAACAACAGCAGTAATAGACGCAGTAGAAACAGATGAAACTGGAAAAACAACTTCAGAAACAGAAGTAGCAAGCTCTGAGGTTACTGAAGCAACAGATTCAGAGATAAAAACAGCAGGCTCAAAATCAATTGCCTCTGTTATATGCACATCCTCAGACACTGAAACTGCAACAGCAGCAGTAGGAGCAGCAGAAACAGAAGGAGCACTGTCAACAGTATTGAAGGAATTTATATAAGAACTTATTAAGCTGGGGTTACAGCTGGAAATAGGCACAATGGCCTTAGTAAGATCTTCAGTAGGCTGGGCTGGAAGACAGCTGAAGTATACATGATCAAATACTGATAACAGTGACCTGAGGTCCACTGTAATGACTGCAACTGGAGCTAGGTCTGAAGTTACTGCAGTAGGCAATCTCTCAGCTTCATAAGGCATCTCCCCCTGCCTAGATTCAGTGAGAACTGGATCAAGGTACCCAGAAGAAGGGATTGACTGAGGAGGAAGAAGAGAGGATAGCCTGGCAGACAGCTCCTGAACTGTTTTTAGAAGTGGAGCCAAAGAGGTCTCCGGAAGTAATGATAGCCTTGGAGCTATCAACACATATAGCCTGTCTACAATAGCTGGAATGTCTACTTGCTCAAGAGGGACTTTAGTAGAGGTAGGGATGGATGTTGGAGCAGCAGGAGATGTTGTTGGAGAACCTGTGGATGGTGGAAGTGATGGTTGAGATATTGGAATTGTGGAGATAGAAGATAATGGAATGGAAATGGATGGTGTGAATGATGGTTGAGCAATGATATCCTGAAGGAGTTATTGATAAGAAGTGGATGAAGATGGTGGCTGAAGAGGGGATGAAGGAGAATCATCCATATAGGAATCATCTATAAGAGTGAATGATGGAATATGAGATGATGAATCAATGTCCAGGTGTGGGTAGTGATGTAGTGGATGGAAGATTTCTTCAGTTAATGGTGGAGTTGGAGAAGGGATTGAATTTGGAGATGGGATGAAAATGGGGGATGAAATTGTGATGGTGACTATTGTATATGAAATAATAGGTGGAGAAGGAGGAGATGAAGTAGGCAAGTCTTCTGTAGGGGCAGAAACCTGAGGGGAAGAGACTGAAGCAGTCCTTGTGCCTGAAGAAGAGATTTCAGAGGGCCTGCTGGTCTTTACAATCTGCCTGTTCCATTTCCCAAATAGGGCACAGGTAAGCCTCTTGGAGGCATTGATGTGCATTCCACTGGAAACAAGCAGTGCAGGGCATCTATTATGAAGAAACAACCCTAAAATCCTCCCAAAATTAACAAATTTCTTGTTAATTTTCTTCTTGATTAAATCAAAAAAGACTTCTTCCCAGTTTAGTTGCTTCTTGTCTACCAGGGAATCCATCAAACAAAGCTGATACCTAGATATGGTATCATAAGCTGAGTGTTTTGCCAACAGCACTTTTCCAACAACATCCGCAAGAAATCTGTACTCAACAGACAGATTCTTCTTAAGCAATTTACTAGGGTTAGCTTCTGAATGTCCCATCCTTTCAAGCATATTTGAAAATTCCTCTCCATAAAGCTCAACAGAATCTTCTCCAGAATTCAATTGAAAAACCTCTGTCAAAGCAGCAGGTGTTAGAGATACCTGAGTTCCTGAGATGGTTCCAACCACTGTGTTCTGATCCAGATTATGGGCAGTATACACCCATTCCTTTATCTCATCTGCAGCCAATTTGATCCTTGTAGTCATTATGGTAACTAGCTGTTGGTCTTTGAAAAGTTCAAGACTGTCCTTGAAGATTTGATTGCTGTTATCGAAAGAATCCATGTCCATATCAAAGCCTGCGTCAAATTTCATTACGGCCAAGATTGTGACTGAACTGCCATTGATTCCTGCAAAAATGAACAAACAAACGACCAAGTGTAGAAAAGTTTGGAGGGAAAGAGAAAATTTGCAGAGAGTATGAAAGCGTAAAGGGAGAACGACAGCCGAAAAATGAGTTTTATATTAGGGTTCGACGCAGAAAAGGAAAGATCGTTGAACTCTGTTCGATGATCTGGGCTTCTAAAGGAACCTGAAAGGTCATCAACATCGTCGATCTCCGTTCGACGATATTGGAGAGTGTCGAGCTCCGTTCGACGATCGCTGACCTGAAGAAAGATAGTTTAGCACTATCTGAGAAGCGCTGAACTCTGGTCGACGATTTCTTAAATCGTCGATCTCCGTTCGACGATCTTGGGGAAAATCGTCGAGCGCAGTTCAGAGACCAGAAACATACTCTATACACAAAAAGAACATATTGATTTGCCTAGTCTTGGTCATTTTTTATATTTTTAAAATCTTGGATCTTATTTTAGACTTCCTCCATCTAACATTCCTAACTGATTCAAGAAGAATGTATGTTTCTTTTCATCCAAGGGTTTGGTGAAAATATCTCCCCTTTGCAAATCAGTTGGGATATATTGAAGTTCAATTTTATTTTTCTCAACATTATCCCTTAGAAAGTGATGCCTAATTTCTATGTATTTTGTCCTACTATGGAGGACTGGATTTTGTGCTATAGAAATAACACTGGTATTATCACAAAATATTTTAGACTTTTCTAAGTTGTAGCCATAGTCTAGGAGTTGGTTTTGAATCCACAAGATTTGTGAAGAACAACTACCTGCAGCCATATATTCAACTTCAGCAGTTGAAGTTGACACAGATGTTTGTTTCTTGCAAAACCAGGAGACAAGTCTGTCACCAAGAAACTGACAAGTTCCACTGGTGCTTTTCCTATCTATTCTGCATCCAGCATAATTAATATCTGAAAATCCAGTTAAGTCAAATGCTGAATCTTTTGGATACCAGAGAACTAGATTTGGACAACTTTTTAAATACCTAAGAATCCTTTTTACTAAGGTTAAGTGTGACTCTCTAGGGCTCACTTGAAATCTAGTACATATGCATGTAGCAAACATTATGTCAGGTCTACTAGCTGTAAGGTACAATAAAGAGCCAATCATTGCTCTATATGTTGTCTGATCAACAGGTTTCCCATGTTCATCAACATCTAATACAACATTAGTAGGCATAGGTATTTTCATACATGCTGCTTCAGACATACCAAATTTCTTAACCAATTCTTTTGCATACTTGGTTTGAGAAATAAATATGCCTTCAGCATGTTGTTTGATTTGCAAACCTAGAAAGAAGGATAACTCACCCATGCTACTCATTTCAAATTTAGAATGCATTAAGTTGGAGAACCTTCTGCACAAATTTGAATCAGTAGAACCAAATATAATATCATCTACATAGATTTGTACTAGTAGGGTATGAGAATTATGGGTTCTAATAAAAAGAGTTTGGTCTACTCTACCCCTTATAAACTCATTTTTCAGAATAAAGCATGCTAGGGTCTCATACCATGCTCTAGGAGCTTGCTTTAGACCATATAATGCTTTATGTAACTTGAAAACATAATCAGGATGAGTTGAAGAGATAAAACCTGGGGGTTGTCTGACATAGACTTCTTCTTTGATATCTCCATTGAGAAAAGCACTCTTTACATACATCTGGTATACTTTGAATCCTTTGTGTGCTGCATATGCTAAGAAGATTCTTATGGCCTCTAACCTTGCAACTGGTGCAAAGGTCTGGTCATCATCTATCCCTTCTTCTTGAGAGTACCCTTGAGCAACTAGCCTTGTCTTGTTTCTTACAATGACTCCTTGATCATCCAATTTATTTCTGAACACCCGCTTTGTTCCAATAATGGAGTGATCCTTTGGCCTTGGTACTAGTTCCCAAACTTTGTTCCTTTCAAATTGATGCAACTCTTCTTGCATTACAATGATCCAGTGTGGATCTTGCTCTGCATCTTGAATGGATTGAGGTTCAATTTGAGAAAGAAAGCAAGTGTGCATCAGGTTTTGGTTGACCTGATTTCTGGTTTGTACACCAGCTGAGATGTCTCCAATCACTTGGGAGATTGGATGGTCTCTTGATGTTACTAAATCAACAAGAGATGTTGATTGTTGACCAACCTATGTTGTTGTTTTCTCTGGTGGTACAACAACTGGCTCTTCAAGAAGTTTCTCTTCAAGATGTTGAATGTCTTCTTCCTCTTCACTGCTTTCATCTTTTTGAATAATTTGTAACCTGTCCAAGTCTTCTGCAAGAGAGTGTACCTGCAAAGGTTCTATGGTAGAAGTATTTTTCTCCTTGAAAGACATGTTAGACTCATCAAAAGATATATAAACAGATTCTTCAATTTTGAGAGTAGATTTATTATATACCCTATAAGCTTTACTGATCATGGAGTATCCTAAAAACACTCCTTCATCAGCTTTAGCTTGAAATTTTGCTAAGTATTTCTTGTCATTATTATGAATGTAAAAAATACAACCAAAATTTTTGAAGTAATCTACTTTAGGTTTCTTCCCTTTGAGTAATTCATAGGGAGTCTTGCCCTTTAGTTTATTTATTAAACTTCTATTCAACACATAGTTGGAGGTGTTCACTGCCTCTGCCCAAAAGGATAGAGGAAGGTGAGCATCTGACAACAATGTAGTAGCAGATTCAATAAGGGTTCTATTTTTCCTTTCAGCTACCCCATTTTGTTGCGGAGTTCTAGGAGCTGAGAAAGTGTGCCTGATCCCTTCACTCTGGTAGAACTCTTGCGTAAGAAGATAATCAAACTCTGTCCCATGATCGCTTCTGATCAGGGCAATGTGAGTATTGAACTCACTCTGTATTCATTTGAGAAACTCTGTCAAACATTTAAAGTTATCAGACTTCTTTCTCAGAAAGAACACCCATGTGAATCTAGAGAAGTCATCTACAACCACTAAAGTATAAGATTTCCCTCCTAAGCTTTGTACTGTAATGGGTCCAAAAAGATCCATGTGTAACAGATACAAAATCTTAGGTGAATCACTCTTATTAAGTGACTTGAAACTATTTTTGGTTTGATTGCCTAATTGACAAGCCCTGCAGAGTCCTTCCTTCTTGTAGGGGCCAGAAGGTAGTCCTCTAATAAGGTTGTCCTTGGATAGCCTAGAAATGGTTCTAAGGTTTATATGTCCTAACCTCTTATGCCATAGTTCATTAGGTCTACAAATAGAGTTAAACAAGCAAATATCTACCTTGGTTGAAAGAAAATCTACAAGATAGATGTTACCTTTCCTTTTACCTGTCAACACAGTTGTGTTGTCCTCTGATTTGATCTTGCATAAGGATTTGCTGAAAGTCACTTGGTAGCCTTCATCACACAGTTGACTGATACTGATCAAGTTGTGCTTCAGTCCTTCCACATAGGCTACTTTCTTGAATGTGACTGTGCCAATCTGGACTGCACCATATCCTTTTGTTAGTCCAAAGTTTGAATCACCAAATATTACTTTGGGTCCAAGCTTGGCTTTAAAGTATGTGAAATTGTCCTTGTTTCCTCTCATGTGCTTTGAGCACACCACTATCCAGATACCATTGCTAGTTTGATGTTGGATAGGTCTTCACCTGCACATAAAACAATTTATTTGTATTTGACCCAGTTTACCTTGGGCCTATGTTGATAACCTTTGAATTTAGAAATAAAAGACATCCCTGGCTGAATCCTATAGCCTTCAGGATGATATCTCCTTGGAGGTATTATCCATTCAGTATAAGGGTTAAATCTTTGGGATAAAGGACCCCTAGGTTTGAAATTTTATTTACCTTTGAAATTTTTTTCAAAACTCTGATCTCTGCTCGACGATCGCTGAGCTGAGTTCGATGATCTTGGGTCAGATCGTCGAGCTCCGTTCGAAGATCGACTGTGGCAGAGTTCAGGGTTTAGAGATCGTCGACCTGAGTTCGACGATTTAGCCTGAGATCGTTGATCTTCATTCGACGATCGTCTAGCTCCGTTCGACGATTTCTGTTGAACTCTTGTTTTCTTTCGTAAGTCAGAATTCTTCCTAGCTACCTCTACAACTCCCTTACCTTTATTAGAGATAAACTTGATTGAGGTTGTTAATACTATAGGTTGGCTAGATGAGGCACCCAAACCCAGTGTACTATTGAATCTTGAGTTCACTGTACTTGTGAGGTCCATTAGCTTGATACTTCTCCCATTGAGGGATTCTTCAAACTTTTTGGCCTCTGATAGCTCAGCTTTCAGTGAGGCTATCTGCTCCCTACAACATTCCAACTCCTCAGAGAGTTTGAGGTTTTATGATTTTAAAGTACTGTGTTCAGATAACTAATTTCTGAGAGAAATGATTTCCTTTTCAGATTTTAATAAATCCAAACATAGTGCTTTAAACTCACACTTGAAGTCCTCAGAATTAAAATCAAAAGAACTTATTACCTAGTGCTCTTCAGATTGAGTCTCTGATTCTGACTCTGACTCTTCTGCATCAGAACTATGTTGTGAGGCATTGATAGCCATCATGCAGAATTCTTTTTCATCAGCATCATCTTCATCATCACTTGAGCTGGATGAAGCTTCAGATTCTTCTTCTGTCTCACTCCAAGTTTCAGCAACAAACCCCTTCCTTGTATGTTTGTTCTTGCTAGAGGAGGGTTTGCCATTGCTGCTCTTCTTGAAGTCCTTTTCTTTTCTCCTTTCTTTCCTGTCCTTCTTGTCCTTATTTTTATTTTCTGGACAGTCAGGCACAATGTGGCCTGGTTTCCTGCATCCAAAACAAATAATCTCTTTGTTATTTGATTTGTCATACCTTGGCTTGTCATGCTCTCTGTGTGATCTTTTCCTGAAATCCTTCCTGGCCATTTTGTAAAACCTTTTGGCCAGTAGGCTTAGCCGCTCTTCATTTCCTGTGACCTTATCTTCAGGCTGATCTTCAATGGCTTTGAAAGCTATTGATTTTTCCTTTCTTATAGCTGGTGAGGCAGCCTTCTGCTCTTCTTCTCTATTTTTGATGAGCAACTCATAAGACTTGAGCTTGCCCAAGAGAGCTTTAGTGGTGATCTCATTTAGGCTTCTGGCATCCTTGATTGGCCAGATCCTTGAGTTCCAAGTGCTTGGGAAGCACATTAGGATTTTATCATTGAGCTCAGTCAATGAGATCTCTTTGTCCAATGATTTCAGCTCATTGACTATGAGACTGAGTCTATTATACATATCTGCTACTGACTCAGGTTCTCCTTTCTTGAAGTTCTCATACTGGATTATGAGATGAGATCTTCTATCTTTTCTCTCATCAGCAGATCCTGAGACTATATCAGATAGCTTGTCCCAAATGTCCTTTGCTGAGTTGCATTCAGCTACCTTTTGGAATATTTCATCAGACATAGTCTGGGCTAGAATGTTCATAGCCTTAGCATCTACAACTTTCCATTTCTTGATTTCTACATCTGTTCCTGAAGGAGGTGGAACATCACTTGTAATTGTATTTTCTGGGGGTCTTGGACACACTGTCAAAACAGAATTGAAAATGTCTTCATCAATAGAGTTCATGTACAGTCTAATCCTTGCCTTCCAAAGTGCAAACTTAGATAGATTGTACACTAGAGGCCTGGTGATAGCATAATCTTTGTTTTGGGCCATGTTCTGTGAAGAAATAAATCTAGTAACAAACTTAAACAAGCAGATCTAACTGAAAGGATCTTTGGGTTCAGGTGTTAGCCTGTGCAACCACTAAGGTGTGGTATTTTTAACCAACCTGGCTTTGATACCAATTGAAAGTGCAGGTTAGATCTGATATACTCTAGAGGGGGGGGGGGGTGAATAGAGTATGGTGCTTGCTAAAAACTTTTTACAACTCTTGTTGTATTCCTAAGTGAACAGGGAAGCAAATGAAATACAATAAACACAGCAATTAACTAAACATAGAGCAATCACAGAACATTCACAAACCACAGCCAGAAAAAAAAAGAAAATAAGCAACCAGAAGACACAAGGAGCTATAGTGGTTCCCTAACCAATCTGGGTACATCCACTCTTCTACCACACTAGGTAGGAATCCACTGCAGGATGAGTTGATCAGGTGTCCTGGGCACCAATGAGCTTTTGATAAGGTACTCAAAAACCAAACCAAATTTTTTGATCAGGTGTCTTGCCACCACTGAGTTTTGACAAGGTCTCAGAAACCAACACAAACTTTTGAAGGGAGTTTGATAAACCCTTTACAACAGAGAGAGAGAGAGAGGGATGAGATGATCTTCTCTGTCAACAATCAGAGAGAAGATAGTGGATGTTGTCAAAGCTCCCCCTGAGTTCTATAGTTGTTCAGGAAGTGAAGCTTTGCAGTAGGGTGATAGGCCTTCAGAATATTTGATCTCTAACAAAAGATTATTCCAGCAGCAGCTGAAATGCGTGTTGTCTGGAGTCTTGAATGATAATGACCTTTGAAAACTGGAATCAAGAGGGATCTGAAAATTTCAGTATGTTGATCTCCTTCAGTGATGTGTGTTGCAGTATGAATTATGTCTGTGAATATCTGCAACTCTTTCTCTTTTTTTTGATGTTGTTGTAGTTGTTCTTTTTCAGCATAAATATAAATAAATCTTTTATTCCTTAGATCTGAATTGAATGATTCTCTGTCCAAGATAGCTGTTAGCCTGTCATAAATGACTTCCTTAACTGCATTTTGTCTTCTGGAGGAAAGTCCAATAAATATTCCTTTGAAAATCCCTTGAAACTTGCTCCAGATTAATTGAAACGGCTACAAGATCCTTGACATAAATGCTGAGAATAATTCCATAACTGTCTGAATTTAAATCTTGAAAAACGTCGATCTCTCCAGAAAAACTTCGACCTGAGCTCAACTATCGTTGAACTGAGCTCAGAGACTGGACTTAGACTGAAGCAGAAAGCGTCGATCTGAGCTCAACTATCGTCGAACTGAGCTCAGAGATAGGGAAACAAAATAGAGACAGGAACGTCGATCTGAGCTCGAAGATTGTCGAATGGAGTTCGATGACTCATTGAAGTTGAGCTCAGAGATCGTCGAATAGAGTTCGACGATTCGTCAACGTGAGCTCAGAGATCGTCGAATGGAGTTCGACGATTCGTCGAGGTGAGCTCAGAGATCGTCGAATGGAGTTCGACGATTCGTCGTCCTGAGCTCGACGAAATGACTTAGTCTCCTGAACTGAAGTATCTGGTCTTGAGGGTCTTGAGGGCAGCTTTCAAACCTAAATACTAACCCTTAGATTAGATCTAATTGACCTTTAGATCTATACAAGGAGGTCAAAAAAAATTTCCTAAAGGACATAGTGATACTTGCCCAAATCAGTAATAGGGTGTTCCAACAGTTGTTACCCTTGAAGACCTCTTTGGTGCCATGAGCTCCAAACTGGCCCGAACGACTCACAAGAGCTTTTCCTTCACAACGTCGGCCTCAGATCTCTTGTCGGTAAACCACAGAATCACCAGTGATTAGCCCCCCTCTCCTCCTCCTCCTTCTTCCTCTCTCTTTCTCTCTCTAGAAGTGTAATAAGAGAAAGTCAAAAGCTAAATGAATTTCCCCAACCCTTTCTCGTCCTTAAGATGACAGGGAGGCCTCTCAGCCCTTGGATCCAGGCTGAAGGAATGGAGGGCCACAATTTCACCAAAAATCATAAATTTCACCTAACACGGCATATGACACGCCCGTGTCTAAGGCCGTGTTCCCTAAGCGGTGCTCAACTGACTTATCCAATCCAGTGACACGCCCATATGACACGCCCGCGTCACGGGCCGTGTCACCCGACATGCCTTCGACACGACCGTGTCTTTGGCTGTGTTCATCAGGCTGAAAAAAATTTCAAAATCACCCGAGACTCACACGGCATGGGACACGCCCGTGTCTCAGGCCGTGTGCCCCATACACGGTACGAGACACGCCCCAGCTCAACTTTATCGGGCTGAGTTCGTCGACCGCACTGACACGCCCTATGACACGCCAATGTCATAGGCCGTGTACCCCTACTCGATGATCGCCACTCGATGATCGTCGCTCTACGATCGACGCTCGATGATCGACAAACAAATTCGTCGAACCGAGTGGACATGCCCCCTGTCACGCCCGTGTTCCAGGGCGTGACCACCCAACGACCAAAATTCGTCGACCGAAATTCGTCGAACACGCGCCTCACTATGCAACCCGAGCGGGACACGGCCTGGGACACGCCCGTGTCCCAGGCCGTGTCACCCAAAACTGAGCCTGCTGAAAAATGGGCGGTTACAGTTTTAGTATTTTCTTTGTATTTTGTATATTTTTCTTTTGTTTTTGGGGAGCTTACCCCTGCATGTATTCATGGCAAATCGCATTGGCGGGGTTGTCATTCTTCGTATGGCGGGCCTGCTTCAGGTTTCCATGTGTCTTCTGGTATGCTCACTAGCTGAGCATTGGGTAACCTCTCCCCTTGTTTCTATCTGATTTTAATTTCTATATCATATACTGTGTTGGTTAGTTTATGTCTGGGGGAGAGCCATTATTTGTTACTTATTGCACGCACACATTTCTTTTACATACTAGAAGCTTTTATAGATTTATTATGATTAGTTCATTGCATCACACACCACTGCACCCACATGAGCGCATGCTTAGCTTTTTGCGGGCTGCGAGTTAAACTCGTTTTTTTGTATGATTTGGGAAAATTATGGTGCTGACATAGTATTGTGAGACAGATAAAATGTTAACCCTGCTGTGCTCCTAGTCGAGTGCTCTCATCTCATGTAGAAATTAGAGTAGATTTAATTTTTCTGTATGCTTATAGTTTTATATTTTTCTAATTGCGTAAATACTTTTTATTCTACTCAAAAATTGGAGAATTCGGTGTGAATCCGATGTTAGCTTAGGGATGTGTGTAGACGGCCGTTAGGTTCGTATTGCTCGAGTCGGGAGGATGGATAGTCTTTCTCGTTGGCTAAGAACTTGCCCCAAGCTATTCTTGAAGCATGGGTATAGGTTAGTTCACTCGCATGAGCGTGATGTAGGCCATCATTTTGGCCCAGTTGAGCTTTGTACCATTCCTAATGTCTTATCCTCGCTAGCCCCGTTTTAAGCAGGCTCTCATTAGCTGGCAGGTCCGAAGGCACGCCTGTGGGGGAGAGGTCTGGTTCTTGGCCCTTTATTCTGCACTACCCCCAGCGCGGCTCGGCCCCAGGTAGACCCACTACACATGCTCTCATTAGCTGGCAAGTCTGAAGGCTCGCCTTTGGGGGAGAGGTCTGGTTCATTATCCTTTGTTCTGTACTACCCCGAGCGCGTCTCGGCCCCAGGTAGACCCGCTGCGCAGGCTCTCATTAGCTGGCAGGTCCGAAGGCTTGCTTGTGGGGGAGAGGTCTGGTTCTTGGTCGTTTGTTCTGCACTACATCGAGCGCGATACCATAATGGAAATTTGAAGATATTTCATGGATTTTGTCCACCACTTACCTCGATCCCATGCTAGAAATGACTCTATATGGGTTATCATGGATCAACTTACCAAGGTAGAATGGTTCATTAAAAACCGATAGGGTGGCAGAGTTGACATTATGGCCAGATTGTTCATAGATTAAGTAGTCCGGTTCCACGGAGTGCCAAAATACTCTCCTTTTGATTCAGCTCCACCATGATTTCACCAAAGCCTCATAGCCAATCCTAGTCGCACACCTAAGTTGACCTTTAGAGTTTTACATTTTCATTTTGGGATGTGATGTGGTGATATTACATGTGAATATGTGGATGTGCTCCAAAGTTTTATTTGCAGAAATTGTTAAAATAAAATAGGATTAAAAAAATATATATACAAAAAAATTAATTGTGAAAAAGAAAAGTGAAAAGAAGAAAAAGTTTGATTGAAAATTCTTTTTGAGATGAGATTGTATTTGGAGTAGGCGGTACACACACCCATATTTGAAAAATTAACGCTAGGGGTGTGGTGTACCTGCGTGTATTTTGCTTAGCAGAGGGATTCTTTTTATGATAGATCATTTGGGTTAGGTGTGTAGCCTTCCTGTTTATCTTTGTTTACCTCACCAAAACCCAAGCCCCATCTCTTCACCTAAAGTCCTACTGATTCGTGTGTGAACCAACCAATGCTGTGGAGAGAGTGCGAAAGGCCAAGCATATGGTAACTGACATTGGTGGATTCCTTTGGAGGTTATCCCGAGCCCCAATATTTGGCAATGCTCGCCTAGCGATTAGTCTACTTTCTCCCTACACGTGACCGGATGATTCACCGTGCTTCCATTTTTGAGTAATAATAAAATGTTGATACGCATTGTGAAAAGTATGAACTATTTTGTATACTTAGAAATTTCTTCTATTATATTTTTATGCGTGCGAGCATGCGACTTCGAATGATGCTTCGTATCGCAATTTCCTTATTAGCTAAATCATTTTCCTCTATATGAATAGATTTTGTTTGCTCGGGATGCGCAAATAGTTAAGTCTGGGGGTGTGATGAGTCCGATTTATATACAGTTTTTCGGACTCATTTGAGCTAGTTTTCACGCGTTTGCACTTCATTTTTAGTTCTATATCGTTCATATTTCTTCTTATCTATATTTCCATAGGAAGTGCACACTTTGGCCCATGTTGTGTATTTTTGTACTTTTATTGTTTGTACTCCTTATTGTGATAGCCTGGAATGTCTGCACATATCAGTGATTTGTTTTTCCTATTGGTACATGGGTCATGTACGTGTTCTGGGAGTGTTTGGAAACAGGAATACTGCGCATGATCATCCGATCTACTTCCCACGACCACTAGTCGTGTGTTGATGATCGTACACACTTGCCTTCCTTTTCCAAGTTCTGCTTGGGCATACGCACGACCACTGGATACAGTGCGCACGACCACCGGTCGTGCACCACTGATCGTGTGCATTCATTTCTCTTTTCCTGGAGTTCTATCTGGGGTAATTGCACGACCATTGGACATAGTGCGCATGACCACCGGTCGTGCACCATTGCTCGTGCGTAGTACCCCAATTCTTCTTCCTAATCTGCCATACCAGTGCGCACGATCACTGGACATAGTGCGCACGATCACTGGTCGTATGCCCGTGATCGTGCGCATTGTTCAATTATGCTTTCTATAAATATGTAGGTTCCACTCTAATTGGAGATCACTCATTTTTTCCCTCCACCGTTTTTGTATCCGATGAGGGATTTCGCCGTTCTCCTTCAATCTCCACCCTAGGGAGGTGCTCCGGTCAAGCTTTCACCGCCAAATCCAAGCCGGAGCTTCCTCTCGGCCTCCTCCATCCTCTCTTGGGCTCATTTCAAGCTTCAACGCCATAGCCATCAAGCAAAGGGAAGCTTGCAACTTTCGTCTGCTATCGTGACACGAAGAAGACGGGCCATTGGAAGGTGGTGACAGCCCTTCTCTACCCCGGACGCAGTTGAGGACCAAGCTTGGACGCAGATTGACAACCGAATGATTCCAACCGTGAATCCTCAACAAGACTTTGGATTCGGTCGATCTCTTGCCTTGTTCTTCATTTATTGTTGTTTATGTGTTGTTGTAAACTTTATTTATAGATGATGTGTGCATAGTTGTAAAATGCTTATATTAAATCATGTCTTTGTGATTTGTATTTTCATTATATTTGTTTGAGGTGCGCAATATTCCATCCACCACCATCCACCCTTGCCGCACGAGCAATTGTTAGTGGCGTGCGTAGCAAAGATGTGCTTTCGACCCTCATTCCGCCGTTCTAACCACCTCATCCACAAGCCTACTCGTTCATCCGCCCAGTGATTCGGAGCATAGCAGCCCGACTAGTCTTCCATCCCGCCTGTCGAAGCATTGCATAGCGGCGTTTCATAGGAGTAGTTGTTAGCCTTTTATTTTCTTTTTCCGCAAATATCAAAACCCCCCTTAGTTAACTCCGACCTAAGGACTTCAATCTCAAGTCCTCCTCGACATTAACTCCACCTTACAATGTTCCTTGAGAGATCGATACTTGGGAAAACTAGCCCATTTTATATTACTTGTGCGACCGGTTCACTGCCGTGATCTTTAGCATCAGTTTACTACCCCCACCACCATGCCAAACAATCCTAATAATATATATTTTATAAGTTCTTTATTCTTGGCATTGAGGAATTTATCTTTCATAAGTTCTTTACTCTATAAACACATGATTTCAATTTTTGATTTCATTCATAAGTTCTACCTTACTCTTCATTTCAAATGTCATGCATCTTTCTATATATTTCATGTAAATGGAGATGTAATGCTTTTGACATATTACTTTTTTCTTTAATGTGAGTTTTTGATTTATCATTTAAACTACATAGGGTCATTTTATCTTATTTATGACTGTAGGACTGTGAGAGAGGAGAACCATGCTAAAGCCACTTTAGTAGTAGATTGTAAAAATGGCAAAAACTAACAATCGAACAAAGGTTTTCAAGAATGCGATGCATACTTTTGCTCTCTCTTTTGGATAAATTTAGGTCAGGGATTACATTTGGAACATAGTTCTTTCAATATTTACTTGCTAGTATGCACCATGTTATGCAAAGATTCTAAATTTTTTTCTGAGTTTAATTTTCCATTTCACATGTTATTATTGGGTGATCATAAACAAACAGATGGTGATATCATATATGATTACTCTACTATCTCCTATTTTTCAAGTTTTTAAACTATCAAGATTTCATGTTTTGAAAATCTACACGCTTTGACAAATTTGCTTTCCATCCAAATTAGATACAATCATGACAACCTTCATCAAGAAAAAACATACAGAAAGTTTATCATTCACAAAAGCATAATTAAAGATAGTATAAAGTACTTTTAGTTCGCCTATTATATAGCTCAATATGCATAGAAATGATTGTAATACTAACAGAGTTTTTTGTTTTTCCGTTAAAGCTTGAAAGCATAAATGAATTGGAGCATTTTATTTTAAAGCGCCGCAAAGAATATATGGATTTACATCATACCATGGAACATGAAAGGCATAATATTAAGCATGAAGTGATTTTTATTATGAGCAAGTAGACGATTTTTTTCCCACCAAAAAGGCTAATGAATACTTCATATTCAGGTCAATATTTTAGTTAAAGCCTACAAGGAACATATTGATATGCTAAAGAATAGGATTTATGATGAGGAGAAGAATGAAAATTCAACAATATGGATTCCACTTCTTAGTGATGGTTTTTATGTAGATTAGATAGCTTACAAGCATGGTGTGGTATGACATTACTCTGACTACATTATTGTTTTATTTAAATTTATATACCTAGTATTTATGGAAGAATAATAAAGATAGTTTATGGTAAATTGCATACAGGATCTTGAGGTCTATATCACATTTTATGTTGTTCATATTTTTAAACATTTTATTTAGTTCCCTCAGATTACTACAACCAATGTGTAGGTACTTAGTTCATTTTCACTAGCACAGTCATGTGACTGGGCACATGATGTTTATTCACTTTCATCCTATTTCTCACCATCTGCCTTTCCCCTTCACTTACTTTGCATTATTCGCCTAGGCTATCCTTTGTTACGTTTCATCGCCCTTTACTTCGCAGAGTTCAACATGCTTGTGTTGGCATCTACTCCCTATCACCATATCCCTCTTAAATCGACCTGACCCTCACCCATGCCACCATCAATCCCAATGATACCCCTTAATATCTTCAAATCCCGTACATTTTTGAATGTTTATGCAGGGGTAACTAGGGCATTCTTGCAAAATTATTCCCATGGTTGCATGAGGGCCTATGTACAGTGCCCTAGAGGAATCAAAGCAAGCTTTATATATTAAGGACTTATTTGTAATTTATCCATTATTTCTAATAACTTTTGGATGAATTTATGAGTGTTGTTAAGCAAAACTATGGAGATAAAATGCTTTTATAGGTTAGTAATTTGCTGCTGATTAATTGGAAATTGAATGAAAATTCATAATAACTTGTACTCTTTTCATTTGCTCTCTGTTTCAAGAATTTTCCAGCAAAATAATGATTTGGACTGCTAGAAAATGCAGCAAGACACATCTTGTCTACAATGATGATGTTTAGGCAATATTTTACGCAAAATTTGTTTTTACCTAAATAATTCATGCAACATTTTCTCATGTTAAGTTCAAGTTTATAAGAATCTATGTTCTGAACTTGGGACATCACCAGTCACTTTAATAGGGAACATCGTCTTTTGGATGTTGCAACACTAAATGTAGTTAGTGCTTGCTAAAGAGATCCCCACCATTAACGTAAAGTCAACCATCCAGATTCAAAGGCTTGCTACTGTAATCAGGAAACCGACATCGGCAGGCTTATGAATGGCCTGCAAAAACATCCTTCATCCAAAGTGAAGCGACTTGTGAAACAGCTCTTGAGTTAAAACACTTCTTTATCGGCGAAAATTCGCCACATTCTTTACATTATTTCGAAGAAACTAGCTTAAGATCTTCCGCAGGAAGTGGAAGGAGACCGTGGATGAGTGGGTGAAACTTAATTCGGCAAACGATACTTCATCCCTGATGATCATTAGTGCATCAATGATAGTGTTCTGAACTTGAAGATTAGGGAGCATGGAGAGGATGGAGAAATCAAAAAATATTTATTCATCACAGTATATATATATTTTGTTGTTACATTTAAAGAAAGAATTATCTAATGTTTGTTTATTATATGAATTTTTTTTGTATCGAGTTTTATAGAGTTAAAAGATCTATAGGTCTGTACTAAAGGGTTTGGGCTATCTCCCACCTTTTTTCTATTAATAAATTTAAAAGAAACATTAACTTTTTCTTTCATGAGAGTTTTTTAGCCAATGCATATTTTATTTATTGTTGTATTTAATGATGAAATAAATAATTTCAGTAACAAAAAATTATCATTGAATTGCACAAGCACTGATTAAATTTATTTGGTCGCTAAATATATTTAGTGACAAAAAGGTTATCACTAATAATATACATTTAGTTTTGAATAATTGTTGTCACTAATAAAGTGCTTTTAGTGACAAAACTAGTTGTCACGAAAAATATAAATTTAGTGATGAAAATTAATGGTCACTAAAATTGTACATTTAGTGCTGAAAATTATTTATCAGTAAAAAATATGCATTTAGTGACGAAAAGTTTTTGGGTTACTAAATACATTGTGTGACGGGCCATTTGCAACCACCTTGTGAAAAATTAAATTTGGTTGCTAAATATCTTTAGTGACCAAACGACAATATTTAGTGACCAAAATTTTCATCACTAAAGGTCAATTTTCTTGTAGTGCTGGTAGTGAACTCGCGAACACCTCATAATCTCTACAAAAGAGAAGTCAAAAGTAGGTAAATTTAAAATTTAACGTGAGTACCAGAAGTTAAAATGTCAACACCTGCTAATCTCTTGAAAAGAGAAGTCCAAAGCAGGCAAATTTAAAATATAATATGAGTACCTGAAGTGAAGTCAGGAACACCTGCTAATCTCAACAACGGAAAAGTCAAAAATAGGTAAATTTAAAATATAATGCGAGTACCTGAAGTGAATATGTGAACACCAACTAAAGTCAAAAGTAGGTAAATTTAAAATATAATGCGAGTTCCAGAAGTGTACTCGCAAACACTCACTAATCTCTGCAAAAGAGACCTCAAAAATAGGTAAATTTAAAATATAGCACGAGTACTTGAAGTGAGCTCGTGAACTCCTACTAATCTATGCAAAGGAAAAGACAAAAGCAGGTAAATTTAAAATATAACTCGAGTATCTGAAGTGAACCCATGAATAGCTGTTAATCTCTCCAAAAGATATGTCCAAATAAAAGAAATTTAAAATATAATGCGAGAACCTAAAGTGAACTCATGAACACCTGCTATTCACTACAATGGAGAAGCCAAGAGCAGGTATATTTAAAATATAATGCGAGTACCTGAAGTGAATTTGCGAACACCTGATAATCTCTACAAAAGAGAAGTCAAAACCCAAAAAATTAAAAATATAACATGAGTACCTGAAGTGAACT
The DNA here is from genome assembly GCA_039583875.1 of Platanthera guangdongensis. Classification (NCBI taxonomy): domain Eukaryota; kingdom Viridiplantae; phylum Streptophyta; class Magnoliopsida; order Asparagales; family Orchidaceae; genus Platanthera; species Platanthera guangdongensis. The sequence goes on along the minus strand of CM077151.1, from coordinate 223,885,778 downwards.
TGCGAACACCTACTAATCTCTACAAATGAGAAGTCAAAAGAAGGTAAATTTAACTTATTACATGCGTACTAGAAGTAAACTCATGAACACCCGCTAATCTCATCAAACAAGAAGTCAAAAACAGGAAAATTTAAAATATAACATGAGTACCTGAAGTAAACTCTCAAACACCTACTAATCTCTGCAAAGGAGAAGTCAAAAGCAGGTATATTTAAAATAAAACGCGAGTACCAGAAGTGAATTCACAAACACCAGCTAATCTCTATAAGAGAGAAGTCAAAAGAAGGAAAATTTAAAATATAATGCAAGTACCTGAAGTGAACCCGATAAAATCTTATCATCTCTCTAAAAGAGAAGTCAAAAGCTGGTAAATTTAAAATATAACGAGAGTACTTGAAGTGAAATCACGAACACCTACTAATCTATGTAAAGGAGAAGTCAAAAATTGGTAAATATAAAATATAACGCTAGTATCTGAAATTAATTCACAAACACCAGCTAATATCTATAAAAGAGAAGTCAAAAGCTGGTAAATTTAAAATATAACGCAAGTAGCTGAAGTGAACACGCAAAAACCTTCTAATCTCTCCAAAAGAGGAGTCAAAAGCAGGTAAATTTAAAACATAATGTGAATACCTGAATTGAATTTGCAAACATGTACTAATCTCTGCAAAAGAGAATTCAAAAATAGTTAAATTTAAAATATAACCCAAGTACCTGAAGTTAACTCACGAACACCTGCTAATCTCAATAAAAGAGATGTTAAAAATAGGTAAATTTAAAAAATAATCCGAGTACTTGAAGTGAACTCGCAAATACCTGCTAATATCTACAAAAGAGAGGTCAAAAGCAAGTAAATTAAAAATATAATGCGATTACCTGAAGTGAACTGACAAACACCTGCTAATCTCTTCAGACGAGAAGTCAAAAGCAGATTAATTTAAATTATAAGATGAGTATAGAAGTTAACTCGCAAACACTTTCTAATATCAATAAAAGAAAAGTCAAAAATTGGTTTATTTAAAATATAACATGAGTACCTGAAGTGAACAAGCAACACTGGCAAATCTTATCTAAAGAGAGGCCAAAACTAGGTAAATTTCAAATATAACGCGAGTACCAGATGTGAACTCGCGAATACCTGCTAATCTCTACAAAAGAGATGTCAAAAGCAGGTAAATTTAAAATATAATGTGGGTACCTGAAATGAACTCGCGAACACATCCTAATTTCTACAAAAGAGAAGTCAAAAGCAGGTAAATTTAAAATATAACGTGAGTAACAGAAGTTAACACACAAACACCTGCTAATCTCTGGGGAGAAGAAGTCAAATGCAAGCAAATATAAAATATAATGTGATTATCTGATATGAACACGCAAACACCTACTAATCTTTGAAAAATAAAATTTTAAAAAAGGTAAATTTAAAATATAACTCGAGTAGCTGAAGTGAACATGCGAACACCAACTAATTTATACAAAAGAGAAGTCAAAAGAAGGAAAATGTCAATTATAATGCAAGTACATGAAGTGAACTGACAAAAACCTGCTAATCTCTGCAAAATAGAAGTCAAAAGTACGTAATTTTAAAATATAACACGAGTACTAAATGTGAACTCGGGAACTCCTACTAATCTATGCAAAGAAGAAATCAAAAACAGATAAATTTAAAATATAACGCGAGTATCTAAAGTGAACTCATGAACACCTACTAATCTCTCCAAAAGATAAGTCAAAAGCAAAGAAATTTAAAATATAACTTGTGTACCTGAAGTGACCTCGCGAAGACCTACTAATCTCTGCAAAGGAGAAGTCAATGGCAGATATATTTACAATATAACATGAGTACCTAATGTGAATTATTGAACACCTGATAATCTTTGCAAAAGAGAAGTCAAAAGTAAGTAGATTAAAAATATAATGCGAGTACTTGCAGTGAACTTACGAACATCTGTTAATCTCTGTAAATGAGAAGTCAAAAGTAGGTAAATTTAAATTATATCATGAGTATCAGAAGTTAACTCACGAACACTTACGAATATCTTGACAAGAGAAGTCAAAAAAGGAAAATTCAAAATACAACATGAGTACCTGAATTAAAATAGCAAACACCTGCTAATTTCTACAAAGTAGAAGTCAAGTGCAGGTATATTTAAAATATAACAGGATTACTTGAAATGAATTTTGCGAACACATGCTAATCTCTGTAAAAGAGAAGCAAAAAGTAGTGAAATTTAAAATATAAGGTGAGTACCTGAAGTGAACTCGCAAACACTTGCTAATCTCTGCAAATAAGAAGCCAAAAATAGGTAAATTTAAAATATAATGCGAGTACCTAAAGTGAACAAGCGAACACTAACTAATCAATACAAAAGAGAAGTAGAAAGCAGGCAAATTTCAAATATTATACGAGTACCTGAAGTGAACTCTCGAACACCTGCTAATCTCTTTAAAAGAGAAGTCAAGACAGGTAAATCTAAAATATAACAAAAGTACCTGAAGTGAACTAGTGAACTACTACTAATATATGCATAGGTGAAATCAAAAGCAGGTAAATTTAAAATATATTGTGAGAATCTGAAGTGAACTGGTGAACTCCTTCTAAACTATGCAAAAGAGAAGTAAAAAGAAGTTAAATTTATAATATAACTCGAGTATCTATAATGAACTCACGAACACCTGCTAATCTCTCCAAAAGGTATGTCAAAAATAAAGAAATTTAAAATATAATTCGAGTACTTGAAGTGAACTCGTGAACAACTACTAATCTGTGCAAATAGAAGTCAAGCAGGTATATTTAAAATATAATATCAGTACCTGAGGTGAATTTGCGAACATCTGCTAATCTCTACAAAATAGAAGCCAAAAGCAGGTAAAGTTATAATATAACGCGAGTACCTAAAGTGAACTTGAGAAAACCTTATAGTCACTCAAAAACAGGAGTCAAAAGTAGGTAATTTAAAATATAATATGAGTACCTGAAGTAATATCGCGAACACCTACTAATCTCTTAAAGAAGAAGTCAAAAACATGTAAATTTAAAATATAACACGAGTACCAGAAGTGAATTCGTGAAAACATTCTATTAACTTCAAAGTGAACTCAAAAGCTGGTAAATTAAAAATATAACACGAGTAGCTAAAGTGAACTCGCGATTAGCAGGTGTTCGTGAGTTAAATTCAGGTACCTACATTATCTTTAAAAATTTTCTGCTTTTGATTTTTCTTTTGTAGAGATTAGCAAGTGTTCGTGAGTTCACTTAAGTTACTCGTATTATATTTTAATTTTACTTGCTTTTGACTTCTCCTCTATAGAGATTAGTAGGTGTTCGCAAGTTCAATTCAGGTACTCGTATTATATTTTAAATTTACCTTCTTTTGACTTCTCTTTTATAGAGATTAGTAGCTTTTCGTGAGTTCACAATAGGTACTCGCATTGTATATTAATTATACTTTCTTTTGACTTCTCTTTAGCAGAGATTAGCAGAAGTTTGCGAGTTCACTTCAAGTACTCGTGTTATATTTTAAATTTACCTGATTTTGACTTCTCTTTTGCAGAGATTAATAGGTATTTGTGAGTTCACTTCAGGTACTTGCGTAAAATTTTTAATTTACCTACTTTTGAATTCTCTTTTATAGTGATTAGTAGATGTTCACGAGATCACTCCAGGTACACATGTTATATTTTAAATTTACCTATTTTTGATTTATCTGTCGTAGAGATTAGCAAGTATTCACCAGTTCACTTCAGGTGCATGCATTATATTTTAAATTTACCTACTCTCCAAAAGATAAGTAACAAAAAAAAGAAATTTAAAATATAACGCGAGTACATGAGGTAAAATCACACACACCTGCTAATGTATGTAAAGGAGAAGTCAAAACAGGTATATTTAAATATAATGCGAGTACCTGAATTGAATTTGCGAACACCTGATAATTTATGCAAAAGACAAGTCAAAAGCGGGTAAATTTAAAATATAATTCAAGTACTTGAAGTGAACTCCAGAAAACCTGGTAATCTCTCCAAAAGAGATGTCAAAAGAAGGTAAATTTAAAATATAATGCGAGTACCTGAAGTAAACTCACGAACACCTACTTATCTCTGTAAAAGAGAATTCAAAAGCTGGTAAATTTAAAATATAACGTGAGTACCCGAAGTGAATTCGCGAAGACATGCTAATATCTGCAAAAAGAGAGTCAAAAGTAAGTAAATTTAAAATATAACGCGAGTACCTGAAGTGAACCCGCAAAAACATTCTTATCTCTCTAAAACAGATGTAAAGAATAGGTAAATTTAAAATATAATGCGAGTACCTGAAGTGAACTAGCGAACACCTGCTAATCTGTACAAAAGAAAAGTCAAAACAGGTAAATTTAAAATATAACATAAGTACTTGAGGTTAACTTGCAAATACCTGCTAATCTCTATAAAAGAGAAGTCAAAAGCAGCTAAATTTAAAATATAACGCGAATACTTGAAGTGAACTTGAGAACACTTGATAATCTCTACAAAAAAGAGGTCAAAAGCAGGTAAATAAAAAATAAAATGCTAGTACATGAAGTGAACTCGCGAACACCTACTATTCTCTGCAAACGAGACGTAAAAAGTCGGTAAATTTAAATTATAACATGAGTACCGAGAGGTAACTTGCGAGTACCTACTAATATCTATAAAATAGAAGTCAAAAATAAGTAAATTTAAAATATAACACGAGTACCTGAAGTGAACCCACAAAAACTTGCAAATCTCATCAAAAGAGAGGTTAAAAGTAGGTTAATTTTAAATATAACGTTTGTACCTGGTATGAACTTGGAAATACCTGCTAATCTCTGCAAAGAAGATGTCAAAAACGGGTAAATTTAAAATGTAATGTGAGTACCAGAAGTGAACTCGCGAATACCTGCTAATCTCTACAAAAGAGAAGTCAAAAACAGGTAAATTTAAAATATAATGTGAGTACAAGAAGTTAACTAGCGAATACTTGCTAATCTCTAGAAATGAAAAGTCAAAAGCAGATAAATTTAAAATATAATGTGAGTACCAGATGTGAACTAGTGAATACCTACTAATCTCTGCAAAGGAGAATTTAAAAGCAGGTAAATTTAAAATATAACGCAATTACCTGAAGTGAACATGCGGACATTAACAAATTTATACAAAATAGAAGTAAAAAATAGTAAATTTAAAATATAACGCGAGTACCTAAAGTGAACGCGCAAACACCTGCTAAAATTTCCAAAAGAGAAGTTAAAAGAAGGTAAATTTAAAATATAGTGTGAGTACCTGAAAGGAAATTGTGAACTCCTACTAATCTATACAAAGTAGAAGTCAAAAATAAGTAAATTAAAAATATAATGCGAGTATCTAAAGTGAACTCATGAACACATTCTAATCACTCCAAAACGTAAGTCAAAAGCAGAGAAATTTATAATATAAAACGAGTACTTGAAGTGAACTCGTGAAGACCTGCTAATCTCTATAATGGAGAAGTCAAAAGCAGGTATATGTAAAATATTACACGAGTAACTGAAGTGAATTCACGAACACCTTATAATCTCTGCAAAAGTGAAGTCAAAAGCATGTAAATTTAAAATATAATGCAAGTACCTGAAGTAAACTCGAGAAAAACTTCTAATCTCTCCAAAAGAGAAGTCAAAAATAAATAAATTTTAAAAATAACATGATTATCTGAAGTGAACTGGCAAACACCAGCTAATCTCTGCAAAACAAAAGTGAATAGCAGGGAAATTTAAAATATAATGCGTGTACCTGAAGTGAACTCGTGAACTCCTGCTAATCAATGCAAATGAGAAGTCAAAAGCAGGTAAATTTAAATATAACGTGAGTACAAAAAGTTAACTCGTGAACACCTGCTAATCTCTGGAAAGGAGTAGTAAAAAGTTGGTAAATTTAAATTATAATGTGAGTACTTGAAGGGATCTCGCGAAAACATGCTAATCTCTGCAAAGGAGAAGCCAAAAATAGGTGAATTTAAAATATAACTCCAGTACCTGAAGTGAACAAGCGAACACTATCTAATCTATGCAAAATAGAAGTAAAAAGTAGGTAAATTTCAAATATAATGCGAGTACCTGAAGTGAACTCGCAAACACCTGCTAATCTCTATAAAAAAGAAGTCAAAACAGGTAAATTTAAAATATAACGCGAGGACCTGAAGTGAACTAGTGAACTTCTACTAATATATGTAAAGGAGAAATCAAAAACAGGTAAATTTTAAATATAATACGAGTATCTAAAGTGAACTCAAGAACACCTAATAATCTCTGTAAAAGAGAAGTTAAAATAAGGTAATTTTAAAATATAAGGCGAGTACTTGAAGTGAATTCATGAACACCTGATAATCTCTACAAAAGAGAATTCAAAACCAGGTAAATTTAAAATATAATGCAAGTACATAAAGTGAACTCGAGAAGACCTTCTAATCTATCCCGAAGAGAAGCCAAAAGTAGATAAATTTAAAATATAATGTTAGTACCTAAAGTGAACTAGTGAACACTTGTTAATCTCTGTAAATAAGAAGTCAAAAGAAGGTAAATTTAAAATATAACACGAGTAACTAATGTGAGTTCGTGAACACATACTATATCTACAAAAGAAATGTCAAAAGAAGTTACATTTAAAATATAACACAAGTACTTGAAGTGAACTAGAGAAAACCTTCTAAACAGTCCAAAAGAGAATCCAAAGGCAGGTAAATTTAAAATATAATGCTAGTACCTAAAGTGAACTCGCGAGAACCTGCTAATCTCTGCAAAAGAGAAGACAAATGCATGTAAATATAAAATATAATGCGAGAACCTGAAGTGAACAGGCGAACACCTACTAATCTCTACAAAGGAGAAGTCAAAAGCAGGTAAATTGAAAATATAACGTGAGTATTTAAAGTGAACTCGCAAAAACCTGCTAATCTTTCCAAAAGATAAGTCAAAAACAAAGAAATTTAAATTATAGCTCCAATACCTGAAGGGAACTCAAGAAAACCTGCCAATCTCTATAAAGAAGAAGTCAAAAGCAGTTATCGATAAAATATAATGTGAGTAGCTGAAGTAAATTCATGAACATCTGCAAATCTCTATAAAAGAGAAGTCAAAAGTACGTACATTTAAAATATAATGGGAGTTCCTGAAGTGAACTCGAGAAAACCTTCTAATCTCTCCAAAAGAGAAGTTAAAAGTAGACAAATTTAAAATATAATGCAAGTACCTGAAGTGAACTCGTGAACACCTGCTAATAACTGTAAAGAAGAAGTCAAAAGTAAGTAAATTTAAAATATAATGCGAGTAGCTGAAGTGAATTCGCGAACACCTATTAATATATGCAAAAGAAAAGTGTAAAGCAGGTAAATTTAAGATATAACGCGAGTACTTGAAGTGTACTTGCGAAAAATTCTAATCTCGCCAAAAGAGAAGTCAAAAGCATGTAAATTTAAAATATAACGTGAGTACTTAAAGTGAACTCGTGAACACCAGATAATCTCTACAAAAGTGATGTCAAAAACATGTAAATTTAAATATAACACAAGTATCCGAGGTTAACTCGCAAATACTGTCTAATCTATATAAAAGAGAAGCCAAAAGCATGTAAATTTAGAATATAACGCGAGTACCTGAAATGAACTCGCGAACACTTGCTAATCTCTACCAAAGAGAGGTCAAAATAGGTATATTAAAAATATTACGCGAGCACCAGAAGTGAACTTGCGAATACCTGCTAATCTCTGCAACTGAGAAGTAAAAAGCAGATAAATTTAAATTATAGCATGAGTACCGAAAGTTAACTCACGAACACCTGCTAATATCTATAAAAGAGAAGTGAAAAATATGTAAATTTAAAATTTAACGCGAGTACCAGAATTGAAATCGTGACCACTTCTAATCTCTAGAATGGAGAAGTCAAAAGCAGGTAAATTTAAAATATAATATGAGTACCTGAAATGAATTGGCAAACACCTGATAATATCTACAAATGAGAAGTCAAAAATAGGTAAATTTAAAATATAACGCGAGTACCTAAAGTGAACTTGCGAACACCAACTAATCTGTACAAAAGAGAAGTAAAAAAAGGTAAATTTAAAATATAACGTGAGTACTTGAAGTGAACTCACGAATACCTGCAAATTTTGCAAAAGAAAAGTCAAAAGAAGGTAATTTTAAAATATAATGTAAGTACCTGAAGTGAACTCGTGAACTCCTATTGATCTATGCAAAGGATAAGTCAAAAGCAAGTAAATTAAAAATTTAACGAGAGTATCTGAAGTGAACTTGCGAATACCCGCTAAACACTCTAAAAGATAAGTCAAAAGCAAAGAGTTTTAAAATATAATGCATGTACATGAAGTGACCTCACGAGTACCTATTAATTTTGTTAAAGGAGAAGTCAAAAGCATGTAAATTTGCAATATTACGCGAGTACCTGAAGAATATTCGCGAAAGCCTGCTAATATCTGCAAAAGTGACGTCAAAAGCTGGTAAGTTTAAAATATAACTCCAATACCTGAAGTGAACTCGTGAAAACTTTCTAATCTCTCCAAAAGAGAGGTCAAAAGCAGGTCAATTTAAAATTTAATGCTCGTACCTGAAGTGAACTTGCGAACAACAGCTAATCTTTGCAAAAGAGAAGTCAAAAATAGGTAAATTTAAAATATTATGGCAATTACATGAAGTGAGTTCGAGAAAACCATCTAATCTCTCCAAAAGAGATGTCAAAAGAAGGTAAATTTAAAATATAATGCGAGTAGGTGAAGTGAACTCGCGAAAATCTGCTAATCTCCTTAAAGGACAAGTCAAAAGTAGGTAAATTTAAAATGTAACGCGAGTAACAGTAGTGAATTCGCAAACACATGCTAATATCTGCAAAAGAGATGTCAAAAGTAGGTAAATTTAAAATATAACACGAGTACCAGAAGTGAACTCGCCAAAACCTTCTAATCTCTCCAAAAGAGATGTTAAAAGTATGTAAATTTATAATATAATGCTAGTACCTGAAGTGATCTCGCGAACAACTGCAAATCTCTGCAAAAGAGAAGTCAAAAGTAGGTAAATATAAAATAAAATTCGAGTACCTGATGTGAACTCGCAAACACCAGCTAATCTCTGCAAAAGAGAAGTCAAAAACATGTAAATTTAAAATATAATTCGATTACTAGAAGTGTACTCACGAGCACCTGCTAATCTCTATAAAGGGGAAGTCAAAAACAAGTATATTTAAAATATAATGCGAGTACCTGATATAAATTCGCGAACACCTTCTAATCTCTGCAAAAGAGAAGTCAAAAGCATGTAAATTTAAAATATAACGCGAACTCCTGAACTGAACACTAGAAAACCATATAATCTATCCAAAAGAAAAGTAAAAAGTAGGTAAATTTATAATATAGCGCGAGTACGTAAAGGGAACTTACGAGCACATGCAAATCTATTTAATGAAGAAGTCAAAAGCATATAAATTTTAAATGTAACGCGAGTACCTGAAGTAAATTCGCATATACCTGCTAATATTTGTAAAAGAGAAGTCTAAAGCAGGTAAAGTTCAAATATTACTCAAGTACCTAATGTAGACTCGCGAAAACAACTAACCTCTCCAATAGAGATGTCAAAAGTAAGTAAATTGAAAATATAACATGAGTACCTGAATTGAACTTGCGAACACCTACCAATTTCTGCAAAGAGAATTCAAAAACTTGTAAATTTTAAATATAACACAAGTACGTGACGTTTACTTGCAAACACCTGCTAATCTCTATAAAAGAGAAGTCAAAAGTTAGTAAATTTAAAATATAACGCGAGTACTTGAAGTGAACTCGCGAACACCTGCTAATCTCTACAAAAGAGAGGTCAAAAGCAGGTAAATTAAAAATATTACCTGAGTACCTAATGTGAACTCGTGAACACTTGCTAATATCTACAAACAAGAAGTCAAAAGTAGGTATATTTAAATTAAAACATGAGTACCAGAAGTTAACTTACGAACACCTGATTTTCTCTATAAAATAGAAGTCAAAAAAGATAAACTTAAAATATAACGTGAGTACCTGAAGTGAGCTCGTTAACACCTACTAATCTCATCAAAAGAGAGGTCAAAAGTAGGTAAATTTAAAATATAATGCGAGTACCTGAAGTGAACACGCGGACACCTGCTAATCTCTGCAAAGGAGATGTCAAAAGCAGGTAAATTTAAAATATAATGTGAGTACCTGAAGTGATCTCGTGAACACCTGCTAATCTCTACAAAAAGAAGTCAAAAGTAGGTAAATTTAAAATATAGCATGACTATCAAAAGTTAAATCGCAAACACCAACTAATCACTGAAAAGGAGAAGTCAAAAGTCGGTAAATTTATAATTTAATGCGAGATACTAAAGTGAACTCATGAACACCTGCTAACCTCTATAAAGGAGAAGCCAAAAATAGGTACACTTAATATGTAACACGAGTACCTGAAGTGTGTAACGCCCCAAAACTCAATAGAGCGACGAGAGGCATTTTGAACCAAGTTTGAAATTTGGTAGGGGTCACACGGCCTGGGACACGGGCTTGTCCCAGGGGCTTGTCATGCTCGAGTCGACGATCTGGTCGTGTGGTCGACGAATTTGGAGTCAACGATCGTCGAGCAGCAAACACGGCCTGAGATACAGGTGTGTCCCAGGTCGTGTCCTTCATGGGGTGATAGTCGGGTCGTGTTGGGGATACATACGGTGCTGGTGCACGGGTATGTACGGTTAGACACGGGCGTGTCAAAATATGACACGGCCGTGTCGAGGACCCGTGTCCATTGCGGGACGTTCTTGGAACTATGTCGGTGGAAGAACACGCCCAGCTATACGGCAGTGTACTGGATGACAACGGCGTGTCATGCCTGATACAGGCGTATCGAGACATGTGTTCTTTTCGGGATCCGTCGGTTTCGACGGCGAATGGGGAACACGACCTTGGACACGGGCGTGTCACAAGCCGTGTTCGGCCTAGATTTTGGATTTCAAGCCCGAATCATGGCCGTCTGTTTCCTTATTTTGGGATCCGATAGTTCAGGGCTGTTACTGCTATGATATACCCGGGTATAGGGTTTTGAATGCCTTCATTCCATCCAAGTTATCTCTTTCTAAAATCCAAGGGAGAGGGGAGAGCAAGGAAGAAGAAGGGAGTTAGATCCGGCCACCGGCGGAGATTCGGAGCTCCAAATCGCCAGCCGACTTCGGATCTACGGAGGTAAGGACATTGCAGTGCTTTTCATCCGCGTAGATTTCCATGGAGCCGAAGAGGAATGCTAGGGTAACGATACTCATCTTATACATGTGAGTTCCTCTTTCTTTTGCATAGGAAGCCCGCTCTCGCGAGTATGCGGTGAGTGTGAGGTATTCCTTCGGGTAGACATGAATAGTCCCCATTATTTTGCATGAAGAGTCCGAAATAAAGAAACGGACATAGGCATGGTGTGTGAAGCCTACCCGGACAAGGTGGTCTGGATCAGTGATGTTGTATTGCATGAATGGCCGGAGAAGGCTTTACATCGATGGTTGTTTTTTGGGTTTTCTATGCGGTAGATTGCAACAGGGAACCTTGGGGACTAACTCCAAGGTGCGCCCAGAAAACTGGGCAGATGCGTAGGTCTGCCATCTTGGTGGCCTGGGAGCCAACTTACACATTACTGAGTTATGTAAAGTGTATGACCGATTTGGGACTCAGGGAAGCTTGACCGGTGCAGACGACTTATTTTGACGTTGCGGTGTGAGCAACGTGTCAGGCTAAACCATACCCGCTCTATGTCATTCGGTACAAGAGACCTAATGTACGTGGGACTTGCCGTTGGCATAGATGGAGAGAGTCTTAGGCTTCGGCTGAACGTCACAAAAATGCTCACGAGTTTTCTGTCCAAGTGGCGGTGGTCGACCGAGTTCACCGAATAAGTTCCCTGAGAGCACGGGGTGTGTGGCCATACGAGCCTACGCCTGTGATGATGTGAAATTTCTCTATTATTATGGCAATGCTATTAAAGTGTAGGGAAGGAGCATCGCTGCCCCGAGCTTAGGGGCGGGATCGTTATAATTTGGTCAGCTTAGCTGACCGCTGCTTTTGTTTACCGCTGCTCGGTGGATTCTTGCTTGCAGGTGCTGCGGAGCCGAGTGGTAAATAGCGAACAAAAGACCTCATTGCTGAGCCGGCAGTTGAAGGCCTAATTTTGAGTGATTTCTTATATTCTCATGTATGGCCGGCCTGCGTGCCGAGGTCTGAAAGATACTTATATTTGAGTAAACTATTGTAAGGCCATAAGGCCAAGTACTTGTGTATTTGTACGTTCATTCCTGTTGGGTTTGTGTAGTGGACATTCATGTTGTTGGCTGGGTTCTTTATTTACAACTTTTAAATTACTTTCGCTAGAATGTACTCTATATAGGATGTTGGTTTATGGCAGGATGGTTCCCATTGCGTAACCTTCCGGTCTGTTTGTGGTATATAGCGTCGGGCCCCGGCCGGACCTACTGTTATATGCTATGCGATGGATATGGGGTGTTACAATTTGGTCTCAGACTACTGGTTTAGGTCAACTTAAATGAATTCGTGGATGAATTCTTTTAAGGGGTGGTGAGCACATGTGTGTGCTTCATTGTTATAACATAAAAGAACCCATTAATGTCCACTTAGGAATGAAAATACACGTGTTTGAGGAACCTGCATGTTCCTACAATTACATTTTGCAATTTTATTTGGTCGACTAATGGTTTTTTGTACGACTATAGGTGACCCTGAGTGGTGCAGGGCTGTCAGAACATCCGGTTTCTGAGGCAAGTAGCGCACCAAATGATGTGCCTGCAACATCTCCTTCTGTTGAAACCAAAAGAAGGGTAGTTGAAGCGGTGTTCGCTGTGACTAACGCACAGCATGGAAGCAATGTGCAACCCTCTGTCCCTGCGATGGCTTCAATGTTGGGTGGTGTGTTGGATCAAATGGCATTTAGAAGGCCATCAGGTCAGTAGTTGAACAAGTTTTTAGCGTAGGGTACGTACTCAGTCGATGAATATTTGCAGGCGTTTCTTAGGGTAAGGCGCTACCCAGGCGCTGAGTTGGAAAACGAGCATTCCATGGTTGATAGATTTTATAACGGACTACACGATGATTTATGAATGTTGTTGTTAGGACCAAAGCGACTTGGTTTCTGATCTTTGGTGGAGTCGGCTAGAGCTTTGGAAGAAGATTTGGCAAAAGTCAACCAGACGTCAGAGCTCAGGGTACCAAACTCTACAGGTTCGACAAAGTCTAAACGCCGAAGGAGGAGGATTAAGAGATCTAGAACACCTACGAGTCGAGCTCCATGTACTTGTTATACTTGCGGTAAGTTAGGACATTTAGCATGTGATTGTCGAGATGGTGCTCAGAAGGCAAACAAGGCTATGTTAGGAGCAGTTGGGGACTCTAGTGCAAAGGAAACTGAAAGATATTATACCTAATCACCTAGCGGGGGGGGGGGGGGGGTGGTGAATAAGTGACTTAAATCTTTTTAACTTTTTAGGCAGAATTCAGATAATATCACAGAGTTCTAGTTACTTTATCACAGCACACAAGCATCAGTCACAGAATTACACAAGAAACCAGTAGACACACAGTTTTATAGTGGTTCCCCAAGGTTTGGGTACATCCACTTTCCCCCTTCACCTATCTAGCAGTGTACTAGATTCGGCCAAACTCCTCTACTATCTCAGATCCTCAGATCTTACACTCAGAACCCCAAAACAGGTTCCTACAACTCAGGCCCAAGGCCCTACAACTCTGCTTCTTCACAAAGCCTACACTAAGCCACCAAGGCCTACACTCAGCCACCAAGGCCTACACTCAGCCACAACAGGCCTACACTCAGAGATTCAAATCTCCTACACTCAGGCACTCAAGCCCTACACTCAACCTTTATAATTACAGGCTTACAACACTCAGATCCCTAAGGATCCTACAAGATAATATGAATACAAAATGTTAACTCTACAACTTAGAGAAAAGAGAGAAGAGTTGTGAGTTTCTTGATGAGTTCTTGGAAGAACTCAGCTGAAATCAATCTGACTTGGCTTTCTTCAAAGCTTCTTGAATGTAGAACACAATAAGATTGACCTCCTCTGCAGTTGATCCTTGATCTCTGCTACTTAAGATTCAGAACAAATCTGAACCCTTCTTCTCAGCCTGGTTCCAACGGCTGACTTCTTGGATGGAGCTCTCTCTCTCCAACTACTTAGATCTTCACTAGATTCTTCAAGGTATAGCTAGATCTTCTTCTTGTTAATGATCACTTGAACTTGTGTTCAATCTTATTTTTGTCTATGCATTTCTGTAGACAGTATAAGCCTATTTATAGGCCTTCTTCATGGTAACCGGCTGGTCCGGTTCATAACTGATTTCTGACAACTCTGACAGGTGCAGTAGACCGGCTGGAATGGCAGCTGTCAAGTCATCCAGTCAGTTCTTGAAAATTCTGTAACTGTCTGAAAGTGTCGAGACTGTCTGTCTTTAAGTGTCGACACTTATAGACCAGGTGTCGACACAAGTTGTCTAAGTGTCGACACTAGCCTACAAGGTGTCGATACAACTCCTTGTGTTGTAGATTTTATATCTCGACACTGCTTCTTCTTCATGTGTCGACACTGATATTGAGTGTCGACACAACACTTTGTTCTTCAGCACTTTGTTGACTTCTTGTTAGTGTCGACACAACTTCTTTGTGTCGACACATCTTCATGTGTTGAACTTGTCAGTGTCGACACTGCTTCTTGGTGTCGACACATATCTTCAGTGTTGATACTTGCTGAGTGTCGACACATCTCCTTGTGTCGACACATTCTTCTTCTGTTGAGACTTTTGCTGAGTGTCGACACATCTCCTTTGTGTCGACACTTGTACTTAGAATATTCTTGAACTTTGCTAAGTGTCGACACAGCTCCTTGTGTCGACACTTTCTTCAAGTGTTGAGTCTTCAGTTGAGTGTCGACACATTCTTTCTTGTGTAGACACTTTCTTCAAGTGTTGACTCTTCTGCTGAGTGTCGACACATTGTTCTGGGTGTCGACACTTATACTTAGACTCTGCTGTCTTTTGCTGAGTGTCGACACAGCCTCCAAGTGTCGATACTTTCTGGTGTAGACACAGTTCCTCTAGGTGTCGACACAACTGCTAAGTGTCGACACTGCTTCACTGCACTTTTCTTCATTGAGTGTCGACACAGCTCCTTGTGTCGACACTTTCTGTCTGGTGTCGACTCTGCATCCCTGGTGTCGACACAAATACTCCAAGTGTCGACACTGCTTGCCTGGGTGTCGACACAAGTCTTCTTAAGTGTCGACACTTTGCTCCTGGGTGTCGACACATGGACTTAGAAACTTTTTATTCTTTCCTGTAAATACTTAACCTGCACAAGTAAACTCAAAACACATCAAATACATTTTGATGTATATCATTGAGTTGGGTGAGGCTTCTTCAAATCAGGTACATTAGAACCAATGTACCCAACAATCTCCCCCTATTTGGAGAAGTCATAACCCTTAGTCAATGATATACACCATTCATAATAAAATTACAAAATGATGTAAAGCAGGAGTATATAACAGGGCAAACATAAACATGTATCAAACAAACATGTATACACAGATAACATCTCAGAACAATTATGAAATAGATTTAAAACACATCATATTGTTCTCACAACTTTGTAATATTCATTATACAAAAGTTTTACATAGTGTTTGAAAAACACAAGATTACAATTGTAAACTGAATAAAATTCTATTCTATTTTTGTTCAGCCTCCTTAATTACTATTCCTTTTCCAGATTGTACTTTGGCTTGAACAGGGGCTTCAGTAACTTCAGTATCAGCAGGCTTCTTGCCTTTCAAATCCTTTTTCTTTTGCTCTTCAGCTTTAATCTTTTGCCTTTCAAAATAATGATAGGGCTTGGGAAAGTACTTGCTAGGCTCCTGATCAGTAGGAGGTAGCTTTCCCATCTTGGCCTTTCTCCTGTATTGGACTATGGCTTCTTGCCTTGTCTCATGTTTCCTCCATTCCAATTCAGAAAACCATTTATTTCTGTCTTGAAGGTTATCTTTTGCAGCTTTCCATGCAGTTAAGATAATGTTCCTGGAAGTGGGGCTCCACTGCTCAAAGTCAGGTCTTTGTTCAGCTTGCTCCCTGAACCTCTTTTTAGACAATCTGGTTTCATCTTCTTTCTGCAGAGCTTCTTGCATAGCCTCTGATACTGGCTGAACCACCTTTTCTATGATAACATTTTTCTTATCCTCAGGAGGGCTATACATTGTCTGGATATCAGCATGTATCATATCAAAATCTGGAGGACGGTAGATGACTTGAGCCACTTCAGGTTGCTCCCCTCCTAGATATGCAGGATTAATCCCAGATTCTGCAACATTATCATCATCACATAAAGGAGGATAACCAAGAGTAGCTCTGATAGAATTGGATATCCACTTGGCATGATCAGAGCTGGCTTTGACTAACACCCTCTCCCCCTTTATGACTTCTTTAACCATGTGATCCCTCAGATCATCCTTTTGAAATCTTATTTGTGCATCCAAATAGTTGACTCCATCTTTAAAATAAGGTTTCAACCTTTGGAGTTTGTCAGTTATGATCTTCTGAGAGTCTTGTATGGCAGTCTTAACAGCAGTTATTTCTTCTTGGAATGCTTTGTCAAATTCTGCTTTAGCAGTAGCAGTAGAAGTAGTCAGTCCAGCAGCTATGTTCTGCATCTCAGTGATAATGGCATTGTGAGATTCTGTCAAATTATCATTCATCCTGATTTGATTTTCCAGTACATAGCCTTGCTTTACTTCAAGTTCATCTATTTGAGCTTTTATCTTTTCTTGATGAGTTGCCAAATAGACTACTGCATTCCCTCCCTTGTGGAAGCAGTCAGTCATCTCCTTTTTATTAAGATTCATTTCAAATCTTATAGACTTAATATCCTGGGTCAAATCAAACTGTAATGATTTTTGCCCTTCATCCACATACTTCTCAATGGCTTGCCTGTGCTCATCAAGCTTTATTTGCATAGCAACCATCAAAGCACTGTAATCTATAGTTGGAGTTGGCTGTAGTGCTGGCTGTGGTGCTATGGTTTGCAATGCCTTCTTATAAGTCTGACTTCTTCTTTTGAAAACTTGGAACTTCCTTTTCTTAGTCCTTTCTACCTCCTCATCTTCAGAAGCTGAGGTGCTGGCTATATCTACCCTCTCCTTAGGGCTTGGAGGTAACTCCTTCTGCACTTCTGGTGCCTTCTCAGGTTCTTGGCTTGCAGGTTCTTCTAGAATTTGCACTTGCTCCCCCTCAACTGGAGCATTCTCCCCCTCAGCAGCAGCACAATCCTTGTCAAAATCTATTTGATCCAGATTTATGAAAAGATCTTCCATAGTATATTCTTGTGGAGAATGGGCAGGAGAAATTCTTTTCTCATCTACCACTGGATCAGATATAATTTGAGCTGTAACAGATGTGTCCTCCATGACAACATCTGGGACTTGACTATCAATTTGAGTTTGCTGATTAACATAATTTAAGGAATCAGACAATACATTATCCTTTATAGTGAAATCTAAAGCATTAAGCTCAATGATTACCTCAAGGATGATGTTTGTTGCTTGTTCACTTTCCAGTGTAGTTGGCTCTTCTACAACTAGAGGCTCCCCCTGGACTGAATCCTAGTGTAAGGGGCTAGCTGGTGGTAGCTCCCCCTGCCTCTCAACAACTTCTTGTGGAGCTGGAGACTTCCCAGCAATTCCAGTGTCTTCTTGTCCATCATCTAGTGTAAAGACAACTTGTTCTTCACTATCAGAGCTGCTAGTTGACTCTTGAGCCACTGGGGAAGTTTTCTTCTTCTTCTTCAGTGGAGTTTCCTTCTCAGAAGTTATTTTCTCAGGTGTTGGTATCTCCTTAGACAAAACTCTGTCCCACCTAGAGAATATCCTCAAGTCCATCTTTCTCATATGATTGATTTTAGTACCTGCAGCTTGACCCATAACCTCTGGTAAACTACCAGCTAGGTATAAACTTAAGATCCTACCCAAGTTGGGTTTCTTCAGACTTTCCTTGATCTTTTCAAAGAGTACTACAGACCAATCAGTTTTTAGGCTGAAGATTATCCTGGTCATGAGATTGAACATATGGGCTGATATCCTGTCATGCCCTCCAGGCTTACTTAGGATCACTTTGCCAACAATTTCTGATAGAAATTTACCCTGGCTGTTCATCCCCTTCCTATTGAAAACAGATCCAATTTTCATCTTTGAATCTAGACCACACCATGTCAATGCTTCTCTGGTCTTAGAAGCAGTTACTTCATCCTCTTCTTTTGTTCTTGGCAGGTTTAGAACTTTTCTCAAACTTTTAGGTGATATCTTCACCTTTTCTCCATGAACCCTAGACTTGATCTTGAGTCCAGAGTCGTCTACTTTAGCTCCATTCAGAAATTCTAACACTTCTTTCTTCCAGATCTTTGTGGGCTCTGAAACAAGAAATTCCAACCCTGAGTCTGCAACTAGGGTTATCACGTTCTTGATCTCTGGGTCTGCATCCTCAAACGCTTGTCGCACCAGTTCGTAGCCTTCATTGACGTTCTCCTCGAGCTTTAGCGCCATTAGGGTTTGAAGAATTTGACTGGAGACAAGAGAGGTGTCGACACACAAGTTTGGTCTCGAAACTTCTATGAGCGTGTCGACAGACAATGGAGAAATGCTATTTATACCTTTCTAGGTTTGAAGATGAAAAGGCGGGTTAACTAACTTAAATTGTGTCGACACTGTCGATAAATGCCGACACTGACTTATAATGTCTCGACACCTATGTGTCGACACAAGTTTAGTCAACAGATATATGTGTCGACACTTGTTTATGTGTCGACACCACATAACTCGACATTTAGTCGAAACTTTACTTAGATAATTCTGAGTAAAGCCTAAGTGTCGACACCACCTTGGATGTGTCGACACCTACTTACCATGTGTCGACACTAATTTTCTGAAGTGTCGACACCAACATCCTAGATGTGTCGACACCTTTTCCCTGAAGTGTTGACACCACTTTTCTGTGTCGACACAGATATCTCTGTGTGTCGACACAGATATCTCTGTGTGTCGACACCTTTTTACATAGCCATTTCTATAAACTTATTCTAAGTTTATCATACCTAGTTCAATTTTAAATATATTGAACTTAGTTTCTTCAAAGGGCTTAGTATACATATCAGCTAGTTGATTATCTGTCTTAACATATTCCAGTAAAATATCTTCTTTCTCTACATGTTCCCTAAGAAAATGATATTTTATTTCAATATGTTTAGTTCTACTATGGGAAACAAGATTATGTGTAATTGATATAGCACTAGTAGAATCACAAAACAGTGGTGTTCTACTTACCTGAAATCCATAATCCTCGAGCTGATGTTGTATCGATAGAAGTTGAGCACAGCAACTTCCAGCAGCCACATATTCTGATTCTGCAGTGGAGATAGCCACACTTGTTTGCTTCTTGCTACTCCATGAAATCAGTCTTCCACCTAGGAATTGACAGGTTCCAGTTGTGCTTTTTCTGTCTTCTTTGCATCCTGCAAAGTCTGCATCTGAATAACCTGTTAGTTAAAAATCCCCATTCCTAGGCTACCAGAGGCCTAGATAAGGAGTGCCCTTTAGATATCTCAATATTCTTTTGACTGCTGTCAAATGAGACTCTTTAGGGCATGCTTGATACCTTGCACAGACACATGTAGCATACATGATATCTGGTCTACTTGCAGTCAAATATAATAACGAGCCAACTATCCCTCTATACAAAGACTCATCTACAGGTTTCCCTGCATCATCCTTGCTAAGAGACATACTTGACACCATAGGAGTCTTCATGGTACTAGATGAATCCATACCATACTTCCTTATGAGTTCTAGGGTGAACTTAGACTGGCATATGGATAAACCATTCTCAGTCTGTCTTACTTGGAGACCCAAGAAGAACTTAAGCTCCCCCATACTACTCATCTCAAATTGTCCTTGCATTAGTTTTGCAAACTTTTTGCAAAGACTACTTTCAGTAGACCCAAATATTATGTCATCTACATATATTTGGACTAGTATTACTTTGCCTCTGGATTCCCTAAGGAATAGAGTCTTGTCTATTTTCCCCCTTGTGAACTTATTCTCAATGAGGAAACTAGACAGGGTTTCATACCAAGCCCTAGGGGCTTGCTTTAACCCATATAAAGCTTTCCTAAGTCTATAGACATGATTAGGTTGAGTTGAATCAACAAAACCTGATGGCTATTCCACATAGACTTCCTCTTTAAGATTACCATTAAGAAATGCTGACTTGACATCCATTTGGTAAACTTTAAATCCTTGAAAGGTTGCATAGGCCAGGAACATCCTTATGGCTTCCAGTCTGGCTACTGGAGCAAAGGTTTGATCAAAATCAATACGTTCTTCCTGCCTATATCCTTTAGCAACCAATCTTGCTTTGTTCTTAATGATGACTCCATGTTCATCCATTTTGTTCCTAAAGATCCACTTGGTTCCAATTATGTTGTGGTCTTTTGGTTTAGGAACAAGCTCCCAGACCTTGCACCTTTTGAACTGATTCAGCTCTTCTTGCATTGCTTCAATCCAATGAGGGTCTAGGATGGCTTCTTCAAACTTCTTTGGTTCAACTTGGGATAGGAAACTGGAGTAGAGTGCTGCATTCAGGTTTATGCTCCTTGTTTGTACCCCTTGACTTGGATCACCAATGATTTGTTCTACTGGATGATCTCTTAGATGCCTATTGACTGGAGGCATCCTGGCTTCAGGTTGTACTTCTTCAACTTCTTCATCTTGCTGTACTCCTTGTACTTCTTCTGCATTAGGTACATGTAGTACTCCCCTTAGACAGCATCCACTATCTTCTACTTGCTGTCTTGCAGTAGGTTATTCTTCTATAGTGAGCTTGTCCATCTTCTTTTTTATACCTGAGGAGCTGCATATACTACTAGACAACTCATTGTTAATAAGTCTAGTTTCATCAAGTACTACATGTACAGACTCTTCTACAACTTGTGTAGACAAGTTGTAGACTCTATAAGCTTTACTATTGTTGCTGTACCCAACAAAGATCCCCTCTTGGGACTTGGCAGCAAACTTAGTCAAGTAAGGACTTTCCATTGTTAAGTATAAAGCACTTACAACCAAAGATCCTGAAGTAGGATAGGTTTGGTTTCCTGCCTTTCACAACCTCATAGGGGGTCTTGTTGAGGCTTTTAGTAATGGTAGCCCTATTAATTACATGGCATGCAGTATTAACTGCTTCAACCCAGAAATATTCTGGTAGTGATGTATCACTTAATAGGGTCCTACCAGCCTCAATCAAGGTTCTATTCTTCCTCTCAGCAATGCCATTTTGCTGAGGTGTCCTTGGTGAAGAAAACTCTTGAAATATCCCAAATTCTTCACATAGTTTTGTCATACTATCAGATTGAAATTCAGTGCCATGGTCACTTCTTATTTTGACCACTGTACTATCTAGTTCATTCTGAATTTGTTTGACAAAGCTATAGAAGACACTAGGTGTTTCAGATTTCTGTCTAAGGAAGAACACCCAGGAAAACCTTGAGTAGTCATCTACAACTACAAAGGTATAGACCTTCCTACCTAGGCTGTGAACTGGCATTGGACCAAAGAGATCCATATGCAAGAGGTATAAACACCTCACAGCATCTTTGTTTTCAATGCTACTAAAGGTGGATCTAGTCTGCTTGCCCTTTTGACAAGCTGAGCATATTCCATCTTTAATACACTTAACATGAGGACCATTCCTCACTAACTCTTTGCTAAAGAGTTTGCCAATTGTCTTGTAGTTTAGATGGGCTAGCCTCTTGTGCCATTTGACACATTGAGAGACTGTCTCATCAGCTACAAGACACACTGGAGAACCATTGTTCTCAACCATAATGTCTAAGCAATAGACATTCCTTTTTCTATAACCAGTCAAAATGATCTCTTGATCATTTGACCTCCTGATATGACAACCATCTTTCACAAATGAGATGTCATATCCTACATCACTCAATTGACTTATACTAATAAGGTTATGTTTCAAACCTTTAACATAGGCCACTTGAGTAATAGTAATATAGGAGTTAGATATGTTACCAAAACCCTTGATGATCCCTTTTTCAGAACCACCAAAGGTGACTTTTGGACCATCCTTTATAGGTGTGTAGTCCTTTAGTAAACTCCTTGTTCCAGTCATATGTCTGGAACATCCACTGTCCAAGTACCATATTGGGGCATGGCCACTTGGACTCACCTGCAAAACAGATTAGTGAACCTTAGAACCCAAAGAATTCTTGGGTCCTTGGTACTGGTTAGTTTGCTTTCTAACAAAGCTACCTGCAGGTTTTCCAACAGGCAGTTTGCTACTCACTTTGACACTAGCATTGTGTCAACAGTCCATTGCAAAGTGGCCTACCTTGCCACAGCACCAACACTCAAACTTATTGTACCTTTGCTTAGCTACAGTCTTAGCTGTTTTATCTACAGCTGACTTATTGAGAGTTGGGGATTTGCCCTTGGACTTGGACTTGACAGTCCTTGCAGGTTTAGTAAACCCTAGTCCAGCTTTACCTTTGTGATGAACAAATTCATCAATTAAGGGTAGAACTGACTTTGGTTTAGAAAACCTAGCAACTAAATCTTTTTCCTTCTGAAGACTAATCTCCAGACTCTTGATTTGATCATTCTTAAATGATATAGTCCCCATCTGAATCACAGTTATGTGCTTCAGTCTGGCTATCTCATTTAGCTTTTGATCAAACATCTTCTCATAATCAGTTGCAGCCATTTTGAGACTTGCAATCTCCTTAGCTTGACTCTTGGCCAAGGATTTGCATTTCTTAAATGCTTGCAACAGAACTTTATATTCATCTATCAACTGATGAATATCCTCTTCAGACTCAGATGCACTCTCATCACTTGATGATGATGAATCTGATTCTTATACTAGCATAAGAAATTGAACTTAAAGAACAATGATGTACCTTACTAGGTCCTGGCTGCTCCAGGATTTTGTCACTTTCTGTCAATGCCATTAGCCCTTGACATTGACTGTCCTCTTGTTCATATATAGAGTTCATAATCTGGATGAACTCTTCTTCTTCCTCCTCAGCAAACAGTCCTATATATGCCTCGACATCTGACTCAGTCTCTGATGAAGAAATGTCTGACAGGCTCTTGTCCTTTTTGGCAACAAAAGACTTTTCGCCCTTGTATTGAGTCTTTTTCTTGTCATTAGACTCCTTTCTTTTCTCTGGACAGTCTGCAACAACATGTCCTTGTCTATTACAGCAATAACATACAATTTTTGATAGTGTTGCTTTGCTAGACTTGGACTTTTTCCTGTCTTTCTTTGAAGACTTTTTATTCTGATAATAGTCTTCTTTACCCTGTGAAGTAGATGGCCTTGTCCTCCACTGTTTCTTCTTTAAGAACTTCTGAAAGTGTCTTGTGAAGACAGCAAAATCCTCATCACTTTCACTGCTTTCAGACTTTCTACTTGCTGACTCATCTGACTCAGTTTCAGGTACTTTTGGTGGTGGAGTTGGTGACTTACTTCTGTACTTTCTGGGGGCTTCTGTTTTAAAGGCCACTGTCTTTTCTTTATATTCACTTCTTGTTGATTTCTCCTCTTCTTTCCTCACCATCAACTGCATCTCATAGGATAGCAGTTTTCCAAATAGTGTTGGTGGAGGAATTTCTGCCAACTTTGTCATTTCCCTAATGGCACAAATCTTGGTGTCCCAATCTTTTGTTAGGGACCTTAGAAACTTATCATTGAGCTCATAATTACTGAACTCTCTGCCATAGGACATTAGCTCATTCACAATCCTATAGAATTTCTTATAGCATTCAGTTATGCTATCAGCTTTACCTTGTCTAAAACTTTCATATTCTTGGTTGAGCAAAGATTTTCTATCTTGCCTCACTTCTTCAGAACCCTCCATGTACACAGTAAGAGTATCCCACATTTCCTTGGATGTCTTGCAGTGTATCAGATTCTGAAAGGTAGCATCATCTATAGCACTCACTATAATATTCTGAGCCCTTTTATCCATTATGGCTAGAACAATCTCATCCTTTGTCATTTCAGAGAAATCCTTAGGTGTTCTCTGATTTGCATCTAAGACTGAAAACTTCATGGGCACATATGGCCCTTCTTTCACTGTGATATAAATCCTAGGGTCTGAGGCTTCCATAAATAGTCTCACCCTTTCCTTCCAGATGCCAAAGATTTCCTTTCTGCAAATGGGTAACTTCATGGATCCCAATTCCTTATGATTCTCAGTGGAACCCATGGTTCTTGCTTTTCTTGATTCTGTAATGTACTTGGACTGAATCTGCCAATAGGATCTACTCAGACAGTTATGTCCTTTTTTGAGCAACCTGGCTCTGATACCACTTGAAAGATATTGTACCTAATCACCTAGAGGGGGTGGGGGGTGAATAGTGACTTAAATCTTTTTAACTTTTTAGGCAGAATTCAGATAATATCACAGAGTTCTAGTTACTTTATCACAGCACACAAGCAGCAGTCACAGAATTACACAAGCAACCAGTAGACACACAGTTTTATAGTGGTTCCCCAAGCTTTGGGTACATCCACTTTCCCCCTTTGCCTATCTAGCAGTGTACTAGATTCGGCCAAACTCCTCCACTATCTCAGATCCTCAGATCTTACACTCAGAACCCCAAAACAGGTTCCTACAACTCAGGCCCAAGGCCCTACAACTCAGCTTCTTCACAAAGCCTACACTCAGCCACCAAGGCCTACACTCAGCCACAACAGGCCTACACTCAGAGATTCAAATCTCCTACACTCAGGCACTCAAGCCCTACACTCAGCCTTTATAATTACAGGCTTACAACACTCAGATCCCTAAGGATCCTAAAAGATAATATGAATACAAAATGTTAACTCTACAACTCAGAGAAAAGAGAGAAGAGTTGTGAGTTTCTTGATGAGTTCTTGGAAGAACTCAGCTGAAATCAATCTGACTTGGCTTTCTTCAAAGCTTCTTTAATGTAGAACACAATAAGATTGACCTCCTCTGCAATTGATCCTTGATCTCTGCTACTTAAGATTCAGAACAAATCTGAACCCTTCTTCTCAGCCTGGTTCCAACGACTGACTTCTTGGATGGAGCTCTCTCTCTCCAACTACTTAGATCTTCACTAGATTCTTCAAGGAATAGCTAGATCTTCTTCTTGTTAATGATCACTTGAACTTGTGTTCAATCTTCTTTTTGTCTATGTATTTCTGTAGACAGTATAAGCCTATTTATAGGCCTTCTTCATGGTAACCGGCTGGTCCAGTTCATAACTGATTTCTGACAACTCTGACAGGTGCAGTAGACCGGCTGGAATGGCAGTTGTCAAGTCATCAAGTCAGTTCTTGAAAATTCTGTAACTGTCTGAAAGTGTCGAGACTGTCTGTCTTTAAGTGTCGACACTTATAGACCAGGTGTCGACACAAGTTGTCTAAGTGTCGACACTAGCCTACAAGGTGTCGACACAACTCCTTGTGTTGTAGATTTTATATCTCGACACTGCTTCTTCTTCATGTGTCGACACTGATATTGAGTGTCGACACAACACTTTGTTCTTCAGCACTTTGTTGACTTCTTGTTAGTGTCAACACAACTTCTTTGTGTCGACACATCTTCATGTGTTGAACTTGTCAGTGTCGACACTGCTTCTTGGTGTTGACACATGTCTTCAGTGTTGATACTTGCTGAGTGTCGACACAGCTCCTTGTGTCGACACATTCTTCTTCTGTTGAGACTTTTGCTGAGTGTCGACACATCTCCTTTGTGTCGACACTTGTACTTAGAATATTCTTGAACTTTGCTAATTGTCGACACAGCTCCTTGTGTCGACACTTTCTTCAAGTGTTGAGTCTTCAGCTGAGTGTCGACACATTCTTTCTTGTGTCGACACTTTCTTCAAGTGTTGACTCTTCTGCTGAGTGTCGACACATTGTTCTGGGTGTCGACACTTATACTTAGACTCTGCTGTCTTTTGCTGAGTGTCTACACAGCCTCCAAGTGTCGATACTTTCTGGTGTAGACACAGTTCCTCTGGGTGTCGACACAACTGCTAAGTGTCGACACTGCTTCACTGCACTTTTCTTCATTGAGTGTCGACACAGCTCCTTGTGTCGACACTTTCTGTCTGGTGTCGACTATGCATCCCTGGTGTCGACACAAATACTCCAAGTGTCGACACTGCTTGCCTGGGTGTCGACACAAGTCTTCTTAAGTGTCGACACTTTGCTCCTGGGTGTCGACACATGGACTTAGAAACTTTTTCTTCTTTCCTGTAAATACTTAACCTGCACAAGTAAACTCAAAACACATCAAATAAATTTTGATGTATATCATTGAGTTGAGTGAGGCTTCTTCAAATCAGGTACATTAGAACCAATGTACCCAACAGAAACGATGTTCAAAATGCCGAACTCCTCAAAATCTGTGTTCCGTAAGTGGTATAAGAAAGCTAGGACTTCAGGTCCCGCCCCTTCTTCTGGTGCATCTTCGGCCACTACAGGTCGAACCCCGGGCGCATGTTACAACTGTGGAAAGCTGGGGCATTACGCTCGAGAGTGTTGGAGTAGATGTCCAAAGTCTGAGAGGAAACCTGGAGCAACTTACGAAGAAAAGGGAAAGGCGGTGGAGTCAACTGCATCACACCATGCTCCAGCCCAGCCTAGTGTGAACAATCTTGGACTTCCGGAGGCCATAATGCAGTCTGACGTGGTGACAGGTATGAGTCAATTAAAAGCACATAAGCTTTATATATATCTGTTACCTTATGTGTGTTAGCCTATGACTGGTTGTGTTAGACTTTGTTTTGATTTTTTTCGTTTATCCGGCAAGAACACTGTTCGATATGGAAGCTTCGCGTTTCCTTTTGTCTGAAGAGTTTGTATCGCGTTTCAGAGTACCATCTTCGACGGCAAGGGGCAAATCAGTTGGGCTATTGCCTATGGGTGCCCTATGCGCATGGATAGAGTTTGTTCCATAAAGGTAAGTCATGTGAGTCACTTTGAGGACTAGTGAGCTTCGCTAATGCAGATAGTAGAGTACGATGTGATCTTTGGAATGGATTGGCTATCGGAATAGCATGTGTGCCACGATTGCAACCGTAAGGTGGTCGAATTGGGACTGAATACCAATTGTGAGACGATGTTCTCAGTCGCGTTGAGGGTCGAGCAAGACGTTGATGTCTGCTCTTCGGCTGTTTAGGGCGGTTCGGCATGGTGCCAAACCTGTGTCACGCTCTCGATATCAGTTAACGCCTAAGGAGATGGCGGAACTGAAGGTTCAACTTCGAGAGTTGTTGGAGTAGGGTTAAGTGCGTCCAAGTTTGTCCCCTTGGAGTGCACTGGTCCTTTTTGTTAAGAAGAAGGACGAAAGCTTGCGACTTTTTATCGATTATCGAGAGCGGAACAAGCTAACGGAGAAGAATAAGTACCCGATCCCAAGGATTGATGATCTGTTCGATCAGTTAGTCGAGTCATCGGTGTACTCGAAATTGGATCTGAAATCCGGGTATTATCGGCTGAGGATAAAGGAAAGTGATATCCCCAAGACAACTTTTAGTAAGAGATACGGTCATTATGAGTTTACGGTCATGCCATTAGGGCTAACTAATGCGCCGTCAGTGTTCATGGATCTGATGAAAAGAACTTCCAGAGAGTACATGGACAACTTTGTGATCGTCTTCATCGATGATATATTGGTGTACTCGCATAGTGAGGAGGATCACTTTAAGCATCTGCATTTGGTGTTGGAGATGCTGAGGAGGAATCAATTGTACGCAAAGTTCTCCAAATGCGAGTTTTGGTTGTCCTCAGTAGCGTTCCTTGGTCACATAGTCAGCGAAGAGGGAATTGCGGTAGATCCGACGAAGATTGTTGTTATACAAGAGTGGCCTGTGCTGTCTATGGTAGCAGAAGTCTGGAGTTTCTTGGGGCTTGCTAACTATTACAGGAGCTTCGTGGAGAACTTCTCGCGGATAGAGTTACCCCTCACGACTCTGACGAGGAAAGAGTAGAAGTTTGTTTGGACGCTGGTGTACGCACGAGCTTTTGAGGAGTTGAAAAGTCTGTTGACCACGACACCTGTGCTAAGCTGGCCGAGTTGGACTTAAGGCTTTGAGATCTACAGAAATGCTTCGGGTAGTGGATTGGGTGTGTCCTACCGCAGCATGGAAGTGTGATAGAGTATGACTCGAGCCAGCTGAAGGTGCTTGAGAAAAATTATCCAGTCCATGACTTGGAGTTAGTGGCCGTAATATTTTCCCTGAAGCTGTTGAGGTGTTACTTGGACGGGGTGAAGGTCGATATCTATACCAACCACAAGAGTCTGAAATACTTATTGGATCAGAAGGATCTGAACATGCGACAGTGGAGATGGATGGAGTTGCTGGGGGACTACAAATTCAAAATCCATTATATGCCTGTGAAAGGCAATGCAGTTGAGGATGCATTGAGTCGCAGGGCCCCAGCACAAGCCAACTGGCTGTCAGTCCACGACGAGCGTTTGGTTCGGGAGTTGGAGGCGTTGGAGATCTCTTGTGTAGACAAGCAGACTAGTGTCGAAGTGCTTTTGAACTGGACAGAAGTTCAGTGTGACCAGGCTGATCGGATTCGGCAGGCTATGGATATGGATGGCACATAAAGCGAATCATGGTTGAGGCTTTGGATGGGTCAAATTCCCAATTCGATGTCGTGGATGGATTGTTATGGAAGGATGGTCGTCTGTGCGTCCCGAATGTGGGTAAATTACTAGTGGAATTGTTGTACGAGGTTCATCATACCAAGTACTTGATTCACCCGGGGAGCACAAAGATGTACCGTGATATGAAGAAATTGTTCTGGTGGCCAGGACTTAAGAAGGATGTGTCACTGTACGTGGTGAAGTGCCAATCTTGCGCCTTAGTCAAGGCGAAGTGCTAGAAACCTAGGGGATTCTTGAAGTCCCTGCCTATTCCAGAGTGGAAGTTCGACGATATTACTATGGACTTTGTGCATGGCTTGCTAAGGTCGCAGATGGGTAACGACGCCATCCGTGTGATCGTAGATCGTTTGACGAAAGTGTCGCACTTCATTCCGCATAGGAAGGATGATTCGGTGGAGAAATTGGCAAAGTTATATGTGGGTAATATTGTGCGGCTTCACGGTGTGCCACACAGCATCGTGAGTGACTGAGATGGGGGGTTCATGTCCAATAATTGGAGGTTGGTGCAACAGATGTTGGGGACAAACCTAAGTTTCAACATAGACTATCACCCGCAGACAGATGGTCAGACCGAGAGGGTCAACAGGACGATGGAAGACATGCTTCGCATGCGTTCTGTATTTCGGGAAGCAGTGGGAGGATCACCTATACTAGGTGAAATTTTCTTACAACAATAGCTACCAGGCGAGCATTCAAATGGCGCCCTTCGAGGCCCTTTATTGTAGAAGATGTCGTGTGTCATTGTCTTGGTTGGAAACGGGTGAGTCAAAGTGGTACAAGTGACAAGAGGTGGAAGATGCTACGTCGTTGGTTCGAACTATTCGATAGTGGTTGCTAATCGCACAGGACCGCCAAGCTAAGTACTATAATGCTAAGCATAGGAACGTGGAGTTCGCTGTTGGCGACTGGGTATACTTGAAGATCAAGCTATTCAAGGTTGTCTCGCGGGTACGGCGCTTGAAGAAGCTAAGCCTGAGGTACCTTGGACTGTTTGAGGTTCTGGAGTGGATTGGCGAGGCAGCTTATCGATTGAAGCTTTCAGTGGAGCTAAGTGGTCTACATGATGTATTCCAAATATTAGTTCTGCCGAAGGCATTGAAAGAGCCTTCGCAAGTGATCGCGGTCGATCAAGTGCCGGTTGATAATGGGTTGACGACGAAGGTCAAGCCTATTCGCATTGAGGACTCGGAAGTCAAGTGGATACGCAACAAAGAGATCGTAATGGTCAAGGTCAGTTTGGACAAATGCGGTCGGGAGGAGCTCTCATGGGAACGAGAGCAAACCATGCTTGAGGAGTACCCGGAGTTATTCCGCTCCAGTACAGTTTAAGTTTTGTTCTTATCTTTCCTTTATGTAATTTCTGGACAAAATTATTTTAAGGGGGAGAGAGCTGTAATGCCCCGAAACTCAAAAGAGCGACGGGAGGCATTTTGAACCAAGTTTGAAATTTGGTAGTGGTCACACGGCCTAGGAGACGGGCGTGTCCCAGGGGCGTGTCATGCTCGGGTCGACGATCTGGCCGAGTGGTCGATGAATTTAGAGTCGATGATCGTCGAGCAGCGAACACGACCTGAGATACGGGCGTGTCCCAGGCCGTGTCCTTCACGGGGTGATAGCCGGGTTGTGTTAGGGAGAAACACGGTGTTGGTGCAGCGACATGTACGGTTAGACACGGGCATGTCAAAATATGAAATGGGCGTATCGAGGACCCGTGTCCCTTGCAGGACGTTCTTGGACCTGTGTCGGTGGAAGCACACTCCAAGCTACATGGCCGTGCACTGGATGACATGGGCGTGTCATTCCTGACACGGGAGTGTCGAGACCCGTATTATTTTCGGGACGCGTCGGTTTCGACGGCGAATGGGGAACACAGTCTTGGACATGTGCGTGTCACAAGCTGTGTTTGGCCTAGATTTTGGATTTCAAGCACAAATCATGGTCGTCCGTTTCCTTATTTTGGGATCCTACAGTTCATGGCTGTTCCTGTTATGATATACCCAAGTATAGGGTTTTGAATGCCTTCATTCCATCCAAGTTATCTCTTTCTAAAATCCTAGAGAGAGGGGAGAGCAAGGAAGAAGAAGGGTGTTAGATACGGCCACTGGCGGAGCTTCGGAGCCCCAAATTGCTAGGCGACTTCGGATCTACAGAGGCAAGGACATTGCGGTGCTTTTCATGCACGTAGATTTCCATGGCGCCGAAGTGGAATGCTAGGGTAACGATTCTCATCTTGGACATGTGAAGTCATCTTTCTTTTGTATAGGAAGCCCGCTCTCGCGAGTATGCTGTGAGTGTGAGGTGTTCCTTCAGGTAGACATGAGTAGTCCCCATTGTTTTGCATGTAGAGTCCGGAATCGAGAAATGGACATAGGCATGGTGTATGAAACCTACCCGGACAAGTTGTTCTAGATCGGTGATGTTGCATTGCATGAATGGCCGGAGAAGACTTCGTGCCGATGGTTATTTTTCGGGTTTTCTACGCGGTAGATTGCAACAGGGAACCTTGGGGACTAACTCCAAGGTGCACCCGGAAAACTGGGCAGATGCGTGGTTCTGCCATCTTGGTGGCCTGGGAGCCAACTTGCACATAACTGGGTTATGTAAAGTGTATGACCGATTTGGGACTCGGCGAAGCTTGACCCGCACATATGTCTTAATTTGACGTTGCGGTGTGAGCAACTGGTCAGGCAGAACCGTTCCCGCTCTATGTCGTTCGGTACAAGCGACCTAATGTATGTGGGACTTGTAGTTGGCATAGAGGGAGAGAGTCTCAGGCTTTGTCTGAAAGAGACCAAAATGCTCACGAGTTTGCCGTCCAAGTGGCGATGGTGGACTGAGCTCACCGAATAAGTACCTTTAGAGCACGGGGTGTGTGGCCGTGCGAGCCTACGCCTGTGATGATGTGAAATTTCTCTATTATTATGGCAATGCTATTAAAGTGCAGGGAAGGAGCATCGCCGCCCCAAGCTTAGGTGCAAGATCATTATAATTTGGTCAGCTTAGCTGACCGTTGCATTTGTTTGCCACCGCTCGGCAGATTCACGAGTATCTGAAGTGAATTCGCGAACACCTGAAATCTATGCAAAAAAGAAGTAAAAAATAGGTAAAATAAAAATATAATGTGAGTACCTGAAGTGAACTCGAGAAAACCTTCTAATCTCTCCAAAAGTGAAGTCAAAAGCAGATAAATTTAAAATATAATGCGAGTACCTGAAATGGACTCGCAAACACCTGCAAATCTCTACAAAAAAGAAGTCAATAGCAGGTAATTTTAAAATTTAACATGAGTACCTGAAGTGAACTCGTGTACTCCTACTAATCTATGCTAAGGAGAAGTCAGAAGCAGGTAAATTTAAAATATAAAGCGATTTGCAGAAGTTAACTCACGAACACCTGTTATCTCTTAAAAGGAGAAGTCAAATGCAGGTAAACATAAAATATACTGCAAGTAACTAAAGTGAACCCGCGAACACTGCTAATCTCTACAAAGGAGAAGCTAAAAACAAGTAGTTTTAAAATATAACCTGAGTACCTGAAGTGACTTCACTTTGGGAAAGATTAGAACGTATTCGCGAGTTAACTTCAGGTACTCGCATTATATTTTAAATTTACATGCTTTTGACTTCTCTTTTGTAGAGAATAACAGGTGTTCGTGAATTCACATTAGGTACTTGCATTATATTTTAAATTTACCTGCTTTCGTCTTCTCCTTTACAGAGATTGGCAAGTGTTCGTGAGTTCAATTCAGGTACTCACGTTATATTTTAAATTTATCTGCTTTTGACTTCTATTTTGGAGATATTAGATGATTTTCTCTAGTTCACTTTAGGAGCTCGCGTTATATTGTAAATTTATCTGTTTTTGACTTCTAGTTTGCAGAGATTAGCAAGTGTTCACAAATTCACTTCAGGTACCCGCATTATATTTTAAAGTTAACTCCTTTTGACTTCTTTTTTTGCAGAGATTAGCAGGTGTTTGCGAGTTCACTTCATGTACTTGTGTTAAATTTTAAATTTACCTGCTTTTTACTTCTCTTTTGAAGAGATTTGAAGGTTTTCGCGAGTTCACTTCAGGTACTCGCTTTATAATTTGAAATTACATATTTTTGACTCCTCTTTCGAAGAAATTAGCAGGTGTTTGCGAGTTCACTTAAGATACTCAAGTTATATTTTAAATTTACCTACTTTTGACTTGTTCTTTACAGAGATTAGCAGGTCTTTACAAGTTCACTTCAGTTACTCGCATTATATTTTAAATTTACCTGATTTTGACATCTCTTTTGGAGAGATTAGAAGGTATTCTCGAGTTCACTTCAGATACAATAATTATATTTTAAATTTACCTACACTTGACTTCTCTTTTGCAGAGATTAGCAGGTGTTCACGAATTCACTTCAGGTACCCGCATTACATTTTAAATATACTTGCTTTTGACTTGTCCTTTGCTTAGATTAGCATGAGTTCACAAGTTCACTTCAGGTACTCGTGTTATATTTTTAATTTACCTGTTTATGACCTCACTTTTGTAGAGATTAGTAGGTGTTCGCGAGTTGACATCCGGTACTCGTGTTATATTTTAAATTTACATACCTTTGATTTTTCTTTTAAAGAGATTTGCAGGTGTTCGAGAGTTAACTTTTAGTACTCGTGTTATATTTTAAATTCACATACTATTGACTTCTCCTTTATAGAGATTACCAGGTATTCACAAGCTCACTTCAGGTACACGTGTTATATTTTAAATTTACCTGCTTTTGACTTCTTGTTTGTAGATATTAGCCGGTCTTCGCGAGTTCACTTCTAGTACTTTCATTATATTTTAAATTTACCTACTTTTGACTTCTCTTTTGGAGAGATTAGAAGGTATCCACGAGTTTACTTTAGATGCTCGCATTATATTTTAAATTTACTTTCTTTTGATATCTCTTTTATAGTGATTAGTAGGTGTTCGCGATTTAACTTCAGGTTGCTATGTTATGTTTTAAATTTACGTGCTTTTGACTTATCATTTGCAGAGATTAGCAGTTGTTCACAAGTTCACATTAGGTACTCGTGTTATATTTTAAATATACCTGCTTTTGACTTCTAGTTTACAGAGATTAGCAGGCGTTCGCGAGTTGACTTCTGGTACTCACGTTATCTTTTAAATTTACCTGCTTTTGACTTCTCTTTTCGAGAGATTAGTAGATGTTCGCGAGTTCACTTAACATATTTGCATTATATTTAAAATTTACCTGCTTTTGATATCATCTTTGCAGAGATTAATAGGTATTTGAGAGTTCACTTCAGGTACTTATGTTGTATTTTAAATTTACCTGTTTTGACTTCTCGTTTGGAGAGATTAGAAGGTTTTCTCACGTTCACTTTAGGTACACACGTTATATTTAAAATTTAGCTACTTTTGTCTTCACTTTTACATAGATTAGCATGTGTTCGCCAATTCACTTCAGCTAGTCGCGTTATATTTTAAATATACCTATTTTTGACTTTTTCTTTGTAGAGATTAGCATGTGTTCGCGAGTTCACTTAAGGTACTCGTGTTATATTTTTAATTTACCTGCATATAACCTTTCTTTGGTAGACATTAGCAGGTAGTTGCTAGTTCACTTCAGGTTCTCATATTATTTTTAAATTTACATACTTTAAACTTCTCTTTTAAAAAGATTAACAGGTATTCACGAGTTAACTTCAGGTACTCGTGTTATACTTTAAATTTACCTGCATTTGACTTCTCCTTTGCAAGGATTAGTAGGTGTTCGCGAGCACACTTAAGGTACTTGTGTTATATTTTAAATTGTCCTACTTTTGACTTCTCGTTTGCAGAGATTAGCCGGTGTTCATGAGTTCACTTCAGGTACTCGCGTTGTATTTTAAATTAACCTATTTTTGACTTCTATTTTGTAGAGATTAGCAGGTGTTCGTGAGTTCACTTCAGATACTCACATCATATTCTAAATTTTCATGCTTTTGACATCACTTTTATAGAGAATAGCAAGTGTTTGCGAGTTAACTTCAGGTACTTGTGTAATATGTTCAATTTACCGGCTTTTGACTTCTCCTTTGCAAAGATTAGTAGGTGTTCACGTGTTCACTTCAGGTACTCGCGTTATATTTTAAATTTACCAACTTTTGACTTCACTTTTGCAGAGATTAGCATGTGTACGCGAGTTCAATTTAGGTACTCATGTAATATTTAAATTTACCTGCTTTTGACTTCCCTTTTGGAGATATTAGATGATTTTTACGTGTTCACTTCAGGAACCCGCATTATATTTTAAATTAACTTCCTTTTGACTTTCCTTTTGAAAATATTAGCAGGTGTTCAGGAATTCACTTAAGGTACTCGCATTATATTTTAAATTTTTCTACTTTTGACTTCTCTTTCAGAGAGATTAGTAGGTATTCGTGAGTTCACTTCAGATACACGTGTTGTATTTTAAATTTACATGTTTTTGACATCTCTTTTATAGAGATTAGCAGGTGTTCATGAGTTAACCTCAGATACTTGTATTATATTTTAAATTTAACTACTTTCGACTTCTCATTTGCAGAGATTATCATGTGTTTGCGAGTTCACTTCCGGTACTCGCATTATATTTTCAATTTACTAACTTTTGACTTCTCTTTTGCAGAGATTAGCAGGTATTCACGAGTTCATTTCATCTAATCGCATTATATTATTAATTTACTGCTTTTTAATTCTCTTTTGGAGAGATTAGTAGGTATTCACGAATTTACTTCAGATACTCGTGTTATATTTTAAGTATACTTGCTTTTGACTTCTCCTTTGCAGATATTTGAAGGTGTACGATAGTTCACTTCAGGTACTCACATAATATTTTCAATTTACCTGTTTTTGACTTCTCTTTTGGAGAGATTACTAGGTGTTCGCAAGTCTACTTAACATACTCGCATTAAATTTTAAGATTACCTGCTTTTGATATCTCTTTTGCATAGATTAGCAGGTGTTTGCAAGTTCACTTCAGGTACTTGCATTATATTTTAAATTAACCACTTTTGTAGTTTATTTTGGAGAAATTAGAAGCTTTTCTGGATTTCAATACCGGTAGACACGTTATATTTTATATTTACTTACTTTTGACATCGCTTTTGTAGAGATTAGCAGGTGTTCCAGAATTCACTTCAAGTACTCGCGTTATATCTTAAATATACCTGTTTTTGACTTATACTTTGCAGAGATTAGCAGCTGTTCGTGAGTTCACTTAAGGTACTCACTTTATATTTTTAATTTACCTGACTTTGACCTATTTTTTGTAGAGATTAGCATGTGTTCTTGAGTTTAGTCCAAGTACTGGTGTTATATTTTAAATTTACATACTTTTAACTTCTCTTTTAAAGAGATTAGCAGGTGTTCGCGAGTTAACTTCAAGTACTCGTATTATACTTGAAATTTACCTGCCTTGACATCTATTAAGCAGAGATTAGAAGTTGTTTGCGAGTTTACTTCAGGTACTCGTGTTATATTTTAAATTTACATACTTTTGACTTCTCTTTTGCAGAGATTGGCAAGTATTCGCGAGTTCATTACAGGTACTTGCGTAATATTTTAAATTTATCTGCTTTTAACTTCTCTTTTGTAGATATTAGCAGGTGTTTGATAGTTCACTTCAAGTACTCATGTTATATTTTAAATTTATCTACTTTTGACTTTTTATTTCCAGATATTAGTCATTGTTCGTGAGTTCACTTCAAGTACTCGCATTAAATTTTAAATTGACCAACTTTTGAATTCTCTTTTGGAGAGATTAGCAGGTGTTCACGATGTCACTTAAGATACTCATGTTATATTTTAAATATACCTTCTTTTGACATATATTTAATAGAGATTAGCAGGTGTTCGCGAGTTAATATCTGGTACTAGTGTTATATTTTAAATTTACCTGTTTTGACTTCTCCTTTGTAGAGATTAGCAGGTTTTCGCGAGTTCAATTCTAGTTCTCACATTAAATTTTAAATTTACCTACTTTTAACTTTTCTTTTACAGAGATTAGCAGGTGTTCGCGAGTTCACTTCAGGAACTCGCGTTATATTTAAATTTTCCAACTTTTGATTTCTCCTTTGGAGATATTAGAAGATTTTTGCGATTTCACTTCAGGTACTTGCTTTATATTTTAAACTTACCTGCTTTTGACTTCTCCTTTGCATTGATTAGTAGGAATACATGAGTTCACTTCAAGTACTCATATTATATTAGAAATGTACCAGATTTTGACTTCTCTTTTGTAGAGATTAGTTGGTGTTCGCGAGTTCACATTAGATACTCTCGTTATATTTTAAATTTACCTGCTTTTGACATCTCCTTTATAGAGATTAACAGGTATTTACGAGTTTAATTCTGGTACACGCGTTATATATCAAATTTACCTTCTTTTGACCTTTTTTTGCACATATTAGTAGGTATTCATGAATTCACTTCAGGTACTTGCATTATATTTTAAATATACCTGCTTTTGAATTCTCCCTTGCAAAGATTAGTAGCTGTTCGCGGGTTAACTTCATGTACTCACATTATATTTTATATTTACCTGCTTTTGACTTCTCCTTTACAGATATTAGCAAGAGTTTGCGTGCTCACTTCAGGTACTCGTGTTATATTTTAAATTTACTTACTTTTAACTTCTTGTTTGCAGAGATTAGTAGGTGTTCACGAGTTCACTTCAGGTACTCGTATTATATTCTAAATTTATATGCTTTTGACTTCTCTTTTGGAGATAATGGCAGGTATTTGCAAGTTCACTTCAGATACTCGCATTAAATTTTAAATTTCATGCTTTTGACATCTCTTTTATAGATATTAGCAGGTATTCGCGAGTTAACTTCAGGTACTCAAGTTATATTTTAAATTTACCTGCTATTGACTTCTCCTTTGTAAAGACTAGAAGGTGTTTGTGAGTTCACTTCTGGTACTTGTGTTATATTTTAAATTTACCTTCTTTTGACTTCTCTTTTGGATAGATTAGAAGGTTTTATCGAGTTTACGGCAGGTACTCCTGTTA
Source organism: Platanthera guangdongensis (assembly GCA_039583875.1). Classification (NCBI taxonomy): domain Eukaryota; kingdom Viridiplantae; phylum Streptophyta; class Magnoliopsida; order Asparagales; family Orchidaceae; genus Platanthera; species Platanthera guangdongensis. Next base: position 223,847,939 of record CM077151.1, on the reverse strand, counting down.
TATTTTAAATTTACCTACTTTTGACTTATCTTTTACCGAGATTAAAAAGTGTTTGCGAATTCACTTCATGTACTTGCATTATTTTTGAAATATACTCGATTTTGACTTCTCCTTTGCAGAGATTAGCAGGTGTTCACAAGTTCACTTCCAGTACTCGCATTATATTTTAAATTAATTTGCCTTTGACTAATCTTTTGGAGAGAATAACAAGTGTTAGCGAGTTCACTTCAGATACTCGCATTATATTTTGAATTTACCTGTTTTGACTTCTCCATTATATAGATTAGTAGGAGTACACGAGTTCAATTCAGGTACTTGCATTATTTTTAAATTTACCGATTTTGACTTCTCTTTTGTAGTGATTAGCATGTATTCGCGAGTTCAATTTAGGTACTAGTGTTATATATGAAATTACTTTTTTTTGACATCTCCTTTGTAGAGATTAGTAGTATATAAAAGTTCACTTTGGCTACTCACGTTTAATTTAAATTTACCTATTTTTGACTTCTCTTTTGGAGAGAATAGATGGTTTTCACGAGTTCACATATAATACTCGTGTTATATTTTAAATTTACTTGTCTTTTAGTTTCATTTTGCAGAGATTAGAAGGTGTTCACAAATTCACTTTAGGAACCGTATTATATTTTAAATATACCTACTTTTGACTACACCTTTGTAGTGATTAGCATGTATTCTCAAGTTCAATTCAGGTACTTGTATTATATTTTAAATTTACTAGCTTTTGACTTATCTTTTGGAAATATTAGAAGGTGTTCGCGAGTTCACGTATTAGCTTTTGACTTATATTTTAGATTTAGCTGCTTTTGACATATCCTTTGTAGAGAATAGAAGGTGTTTGCGAGTTCACTTTTGATACTCACGTTATATTTTAAATTTACCTGCTTTTGAGTTCTCTTTTTTGATATTCGAAGGTTTTCTCGAGTTCACTTCAGGAATTTGCGTTATATTTTAAATTTACCTAGTTCTGACTTCTCTTTTGCAGAGATTAGCAGGTGTTCGCGAATTCACTTCATGTAATCGCGTTATATTTTAAATATACCTACTTTTGACTTCTCTTATGCATAGATTTGTAGGTCTTCGCAAGTTCACTTCAGGTACACACACTATATTTTAAATTTACCTACTTTTGACTTTTCCTTTGTAGAGATTAGCAGGAGTTCGCGAGCTCACTTCAAGTACTCGATTTATATTTTAAATTTATCTTTTTTTGCCTTCTCGTTTGAAGAGATTAGCCGGTGTTCGCGAGATCTCATCAGCTACTCGTGTTATATTTTAAATCTACCTACTTTTGACTTCTCTTTTGGGTAGATTAGAAGATATACACGAGGTCAGTTCAGATACTCACGTTATATTTTAAAATAACATACTTTTGACAACTCTTTTATAGATATTAGCAGTTGTTCGCGAGTTAACGACAGGTACTCCTGTTATATTTTAAATTTACATGTTTTTCACTTCTCCATTATAGAAATTAGCCAGTTTTCGCGAGTTCACATTGGGTACTCGCGTTATGTTTTAAATTTACCTACTTTTGACGTTTGTTTTGCAGAGATTAGGAGATGTTCGCAAGTTCACTTCAGGTACTCGTGTTTTATTTTAAATTTACCTGATTTGACTTTTATTTTGGAGATATTAGAAAGTTTTTGCGTGTTCACTTCAGGTACGCATGTTATATTTTAAATTTACATGTTTTTGACTTCTCCTTTCCATAGATTAGTAGGAGTGCACAAGTGCACTTCAGCTACTCTGGTTTCATTTTTAATTTACATATTTTTAACTTCACTTTTGTAGAGATTAGCAGTGTTTGCGAGTTCACTTTATGTACTCCCATTATTATTAATTTACCTGATTTTGCCATCTCATTTGTAGAGATTAGTAGGTATTTACAAGTTCAGTTCAGGTACTCGCATAATATTTTAAATTTAATTGCTTCTGACTTCTCATTTATAGAGATTAGAAGGTTTTCTCGAGTTTACTTCAAATACACGTGCTATATTTTTAATTTGCCTGATTTGAATTCTCTTTTGCAGAGATAATAGGTGTTCGTGAATTCACTTCAGGTACTCGCATTATATTTTAAATATACCTGCTTTTGACTTTTCCTTTGCAAAGATTAGTAGGTGTTCATGAATTCACTTCAGATACTCACATTATATTTTTAATCTACCTGCTTATGAACTTCCTTTTGTAAATATTAGCAGGTGTTTGCGTGTTCATTTCTGATACTCGCGTTATATTTTAAATTTATATAATTTTGACTTCTCTTTTAAATAGATTAGCAGGTGTTCGCGAGTTAACTTCAGGTTCTTATGTTATATTTTAAATTTTTCTGCTTTTGACTTCTCCTTTGCAGTGATTAGTAGGGGTTTGCAGGTTCACTTATGGTACTCATGTTATATTATAAATTTACCTGCTTTTGATTTCTCATTTGTAAATATTAGCAGGTGTTCGCGAGTTAACTCCAGTTTCTCGTGTTATAATTTAAATTTATCTGCTTTTAACTTCTCCTTTGTAGAGATTAGCAAGTGTTCATGAGCTCACTTTGGCTACTCGAGTTATATTTTAAATTTACCTACTTTTGACTTCTCGTTTGCAGATATTAGCAGGTGATCGCGAGTTCACTTCAGACACTCATATTATATTTTAAATTTGCCTATTTTGACTTCTATTTTGGAGAGATTAGAAGGTTCTCGTGAGTTTACTTTAGGTACTCACATTATATTTTAAATTTACCTTCTTTTAACTTCTCTTTTATAGAGATTAGCAAGAGTCACGAGTAATCTTTAGGTAGTCGTGCTATATTTTAAATTTACCTGCTTTTGACTTCGCCTTTGCAGATACTAGCAAGTGTTCGCGAACTCATATCAGGTACTCGTCTTATATTTTAAATTTACCTGCTTTTGACTTTTAATTTGTAGAGATTCACAGGTGTTCACAAGTTCATATCAGGTACTCGCGTTATTTTTTAAATTTACCTGTTCTTGACTTCTTTTTTAGAGAGATTTCTGGTATATGCGATTTCACTTTATATACTCACGTTATATTTTAAATTTTCTTGCTTTTGACATCTCTTTTATAAATATTAGCAATTGTTTGTGTGTTAACTTTAGGTACTTTTGTTATATTTTAAATTTACATACTTTTGACTTCTCCTTTTTAGAGATTAGCAGGTGTTCATGAGTTCACATCCGGTACTTGTATTATATTTTAAATTTACCTGCTTTTTTCTTCTCTTTTGGAGAGATTATAATATTTTCTAGAGTTCACTTCAGGTACTCCCGTTATATTTTAAATTTATGTGCTTTTGACTTCTCTTTTGTAGATATTAGCAGGTGTTCACAAATTCACTTCAGGTGCTCACGTTATATTTCAAATATGCATGCTTTTGACTTATCATTTGTAGAGATTTGCCAGTGTTCGCTAGTTCACTTCAGTTACTCGCATTATATTTTAAATTAATTTGCTTTTGACATATCTTTTCGAGAGATTAATAGGAGTTTGCGAGTTCACTTCAGATTAGTAGGAGTGCACGAGTTCACATTAGGTTCTAACATTTTATTTTAAATTTACCTCCTATTGACTTCTCTCTTGTAGTGATTAGCAGGTGTTCACGAGTTCACTTTAGATACTCGCATTATATTTTAAATTTACCTGCTTTTGACATCTCTTTTGTAGAGATTAGCAGGTATTTACGTGTTCACTTCAGGTACTCACGTTATAATTTAAATTTACCTACTTTTGACTTCTCTTTTAGAGAGTTTAGAAGGTTTTCTCGAGTTCAATTAAGGTACTCATGTTATATTTTAAATTTACTTGCCTTTGAATTTTCTTTGCCAGAGATTAGCAGGTGTTCGCGAATTCACTTTAGGAACTTGCATTATATTTTAGATATACCTGCTTTTGACTTCTCCTTTGCAGAGATTAGCAGGTGTTCGCAAATTCACTTTAGATACTTGCGTTATATTTTAAATTTGCGAGTTTTTGACTTAATGTTTTTGGAGAGATTAGTAGGTGTTCGCGAGTTCACTTAACATACTCGCATTATATTTGAAATATACATTCTTTTGACATGGCCTTTGCAGAGATTAGCAGTTATTTGAGAGTTTACTTCAGGTACCCTCATTATATTTTTAATTTACCAGCTTTTGACTTTCTTTTTGGAGAGATTAGAATGTTTTCTCGAGTTCACTTCAGGTATAGATGTTATATTTTAAATTTACCTACTTATGACTTCTCTTCTGCAGAGATTAGGTGTTCACGAATTCACTTCAAGTACTCGCATTATATTTTAAATATACCTATTTTTGTCTTCTACTTTGCAGAGATTAGAAGGTGTTCGCGAGTTCACTTCAGGTACTCACATTATATTTTTTATTTACATACTTATGAACTGTCCTTTATAAAGATTAGTAGGTGTTCGCGAGTTCACTTCAGGTACTCGCATTATATTTTAAATTTACCTGCTTTTGACTTCTCCTTTGCAAAGATTAGCAGGTGTTTGCGACCTCACTTCAAGTACTCGTATTATATTATAAATTTACGTACTTTTGACTTCTCGTTTGCAAAGATTAGCCGATGTTCGGGAGTTCACTTCAGGTACTTGCGTTATATTTTAAATTTACTTATTTTTAACTTCTCTTTTAGAGAGATTAGAAGATATTCGTGAGTTAACATCAGGTACACGTGTTATATTTTAAATTTTCCTACTTTTGACTTCGCTTTTGCAGAGATTAGTAGGTGTTCGCGAACTCACTTCAAGTACTCGTGTTATATTTTAAATATACCTGCCTTTGACTTCTCCTTTGCAAAAGATTAGCAGGTGTTTGCGAGTTCACGTCAGGTACTCACATTATATTTTTAATTTACCTGCTTATGACCTCTCTTTTATAGAGATTAGTAGGTGTTCGTGAGTTCACTTCAAGTACTCGCATTATATTTTAAATTTACTTGATTTTGACTTTTACTTTGCAGAGATTAGCAAGTGTTCGGGAGCTAACTTCAAGTACTCGTATTATATTATAAATTTACCTACTTTTGACTTCTTGTTTGCAGAGATTAGCCGATGTTCATGAGTTCACTTCAAGTACTTCCATTATATTTTAAATTTACCAACTTTTGACTTATATTTTAGAGAGATTAGAAGATGTTTGCGAGTTAACATCAGGTACTCGTGTTATATTTTAAATTTACCTGCTTTTGACATCTCCTTTTCAAAGATTAGCAGGCGTTCGCGAGTTCAATTTAGGTACTCGTGTTATATTTTAAATTTACCTACTTTTGACTTTTCATTTACAAAGATCAGTAGTTATTCGCAAGTTCACTTCTGCTAATCACATTATATTTTAAATATACCTGCTTTTGACATCTCTTTTGACGATATTAGATGGTTTTGCAAATTCACTTCAGGTACTCGCGTTATATTTTAAATTTACTTGTATTTACCTTCTCTATTGCATAAATTAGTAGGAGTGCACAAGTTCACTTCAGGTACTCGGGTTATATTTTAAATTTACCTGTTGTTGACTTTTTCTTTGTAGATATTAGGTGGTGTTCGCGAGTTCAATTTAGGTACTCGAGTTTTATTTTAAATTTACATCCATTTGACATCTCCTTTGTAGTGATTAGCATGTTTTTATGAGTTCACCACTGATACCTGTATTATATTTTACATTTACTTGTTTTTGACTTCTCTTTTGGAGAGATTAGAAGGTTTTCTCGAGTCTAGTTCAGGTACATGCACTATATTTTAAATTTACCTACTTCGGGCTTCTCCTTTCCATGGAATAGCAGGTGTTCATGAATTCACTTCAGGTACTCGCATTATATTTTAAATATACCTGCTTTTGACTTCTCCTTTGCAAAGATTAGTAGGTGTTCGTGAGTTCACTTCATGTACTCACGTTATATTTTTAATTTACATGCTTAAGATCTCTCTTTTGTAGAGATTAGCAGGTGTTTGGGAGTTCATTTTAGGTACTTGCATTATTTTTTAAATTTACATACTTTTGACTTCTCTTTTAAAGATATTAGTTGGTGTTCGCGAGTTAACTTCTGGTACCGATATTATATTTTAAATTTACCTGCTCTTGACTTCTCATTTGTAGAGATTAGTAGGTATTTGCGAGTTCACTCCAGGTACTCGTGTTATATTTTAAATTTACCCGTTTTGACTTCTAATTTGCAGAGATTAGCAGGTGTTCGCGAGTTAACTTCAGGTACTCATGTTATATTTTAAATTTACATGCTTTTGACTTCTCCTTTGTAGAGATTAGCAAGTGTTTGCAAGCCCGCTTTAGGTACTTGTGTTATATTTTAAATTTACCAGCTTTTTTCTTCTCGTTTGAGGAGATCAATAGGTGTTCGCTAGTTCAATTCAGCTAATCGCATTATATTTTAAATTTACCTGCTTTATACTTCTCTTTTTGAGAGATTAACAGGTATTTGCGATTTTACTTTAGATATTCGCGTTATATTTTAAATATACTTGTTTTTGACATCTCTTTTATACAGATTAGCAAGTGTTTTCGAGTTAACTTCAGGTACTCGTGTTATATTTTAAATTAATCTGCTTTTGACTTCCCCTTTGTAGAGATTAGCAGGTGTTCGCGATTTCACTTCAGGTAGTCGGGTTATATATTAAATTTACCAACTTTTGACTTCTCTTTTGAAGAGATTAGAAGGTTTTCTCGATTTCACTTCAAGTACTCGCGTAATATTTTAAATTTACCTGTTTTTGACATCTCTTTTGTAGAGATTAACAGATGTTCGTGAATTCATTTCAGGTACTCGCATTATATTTTAAATATACTTGCTTTTGACTTCTCCTTTATAGATATATTCAGGTGCTCGTGAGTTCACTTCCGGTACTCGCATTTTATATTTAAAATTTACCTGCTTTTGACTTCTCCATTGTATGAATTAGTAGGAGTTCACAACTTGACTTAAGTTTCTCGCATTATATTTTAATTTTCCTGCTTTTGACTTCTCTCTTGTAGTGATTAACATATGTTTGCAAGTTCACTTTAGGTACTCGCGTTATATTTTAAATTTACCTGCTTTTGACATCTCCTTTGTAGAGATTAACAGGTATTTACTAGTTCATTTTAGGTACTCGCATTATAATTTAAATTTACCTGCTTTTGACTTCTCTTTTGGAAAGATTAGAAGATTTTCTCGAGTTCACTTAAGGCACTCGCATTATATTTTAAATTTTCCTGCCTTTGATTTTTTTATTGTAGAGATTAGCAGGTATTTGTTAAATCACTTCACGAACATGCGTTATATTTTTAATATACCTACTTTTGATTTCTCTTTTGTAGAGATTTGCAGGTATTTGCAAGTTCACTTCAGGTACTTGCTTTATATTTTTAATATTCCAGATTATGACCTCTCTTTTTTAAAGATTAGCAGGTGTGCGAGTTCAGTTTAGGTACTCGTGTTATATTATAAATTTACCTAATTTAGACTTCTCTTTTATAGAGATTAGTAGGTGTTCGCGAGTTAACTTCATGTACACATGCTATATTTAAATTTTCCTGCTTTTGACCTCTCTTTTGCAAAGATTAGCAGGTGTTTGTGAGTTCACTTTAGATACAAGTCTATTTTTTATTTTACTTACTTTTTACTTTTATTTTGGAGAGATTAGCTGCTATTTGACACTTCACTTCAGGTACTCGCATTATATTTTAAATTTACCTTCTTTTAACTACTCTTTTATAGAGATTAACAAGTGTTTGCGAGTTAATTTCAGGTATTTGTGTTATATTTTTAATTTTCCTTCTTTTGAATTCACCTTTGTAGAGATTAGTAGGTGTTCGTGAGTTCCCTTCAGGTACTCACATTATATTCTAAATTTACCTATTTTTGACTTCTCGTTTGTAGATATTAGTAGTTGTTTGTTAATTCGCTTCAGGTACACACGTTATATTTTAAATTTATCTGCTTTTGAATTCTCTTTTATAGAGATTAGCATGTGTTCGCGAGTTCATATTAAGTACTCGCATTATTTGTAAACTTTACATATTTTTGACTTCTCTTTTGGAGAGATTAGAAGGTTTGCTCGAGTACACTTCAAGTACTCGCTTTATATTTTAAATTTTCCTGCTTTTCACTTCTCTTTTGTAGAGATTAGCAGGTGTTCATGAATTCACTTCAGGTACACGCATTATATTTTAAATATATTTGATTTTGCCTTCTCCTTTGCAGAGATTAGGAGGAGATCACGAGTTCACTTCAGGTGCTGACATTATATTTTTAATTTACTTGTTTTTGACTTCTCTTTTGAAGAGATAAGAAGATTTTCGCGAGGTCACATCAGATACTCGCATTATATTTTAAATTTACTAATAATGACTTCTCCTTTGCATAGATTTAGAGGAGTGCACGAGTTCACTTCAGGTAGTTGCGTTATATTTTAAATCTACGAGATTTTGACTTCTCTTTTATAGAGATTAGCAGGTATTCGCGAGCTCACTTTATGTACTCGTGTTATATTTTAAATTTACATGCTTTTGACTTCTCTTTTGGAGAGATTAGAAGTTTTCTAGAGTTGACTTAAGGTACTAACTTTATATTTTAAATTTACCTACCTTTGAATTTTCTTTTGTATAGATTAGCATGTATTTGCTAATTCACTTTAGGAACACGCATTATATTATTAATATAGCTACTTTTGATTTCTCCTTTGTAGAGATTAGCAGGTGTTCGTAATTTCACTTTAGGTACTTGCTTTAAATTTTTAATTTTTCTGATTATGACCTCTCTTTTGTAAAGATTAGCAGGTGTGTGAGTTCTCTTTAGGTACTCGTGTAATATTATAAATTTACCTACTTTACACTTCTCTTTTATAGAGATTAGTAGGTGTCCACGAATTAACTTCAGGTACTCGTGTTATATTTAAATTATACTGCTTTTGACTTCTCATTTGCAGATATTATCAGGTGTTTGCGAGTTCACTTCAGATACAACCATTTTTTTAATTTACCTGTTTTTTGCTTTTATTTTGGAGAGATTAGCTGATATTTGTGAGTTCACTTCAGGTACTCGCATTATATCTTAAATTTACCTTCTTTTGACTTCTCTTTTATAGAGATTAACAGGTGTTCGCGAGTTAATTTCAGGTACTTGTGTTATATTTTAAATTACCTATATTTGAATTATCTTTTATAAATATTAGAAGGTCTTTGTGAGTTCCCTTTAGGTTCTCACGTTATATTTTAAATTTACCTAATTTTGACTTCTGGTTTGTAGAAATTAGCAGTTGTTTGTGAATTTGCTCCAGATACTCACGTTATATTTTAAATTTATCTGCTTTTGACTTCTCCTTTATATAGATTAGTAGGTGTTTGTGAGTTCACTTTAGGTACTCGCATTATATTTAAAATTTACCTAGTTTTGACTTCTATTTTGGAGAGAATAGAAGATTTGCTCATGTTCAGTTCAGGTACTCGAGTTATATTTTAAATTTTCCTACTTTTGACTTCTCTTTCGTAGAGATTAGGAGGTGTTCAAAAATTCACTTCAGGTACTTGTATTATATTTTAAATATATGTGCTTTGGACTTCTCCTTTTCAGATATTAGGAGGTGTTCTCAAGTTCAATTTAGGTACTCACATTATATTTTTAATTTAGCTGCTTTTAACTTCCCTTTTGGAGAGATTAGAAGGTGTTCGTGAGGTCACTTCCGATACTCGAGATATATTTTAAATTTACCTGATATTGACTTCTCCTTTGCATAGATTAGTAGGAGGGCATGAGTTCACTTTAGGTACTTGCGTTATATTTCTAAATTTATCATCTTTTGACTTCTCTTTTGTAGAGATTAGCATGTGTTCGCGAGTTCACTTTAGGTACTGGTGTTATATTTTAAATTTACCTATTTCTTACTTCTCTTTTGGAGTGATTAGAAGGTTTTCTCAAGTTCACTTAAGGTACTCACTTTATATTTTAAATTTACATGCCTATGAATTTTATTTTGTAGAGATTAGCATGTATTTGCTAATTTACTTCAGGAACACACGTTATATTTTTAATATACCTACTTTTGATTTCTCCTTTGTAGAGATTAGCATGTGTTTACAAATTCACTTCAGGTACTTACTTTATATTTTTAATATTCCATATTATGACCTCTCTTTTGTAACGATTAGTAGGTGTGCGAGTTCACTTCAGGTATTCGTGTTATGTTATAAATTTACCTACTTTCGACCTCTCTTTTATAGAGATTAGCAGGTGTTCGCGAATTAACTTCAGGTACTCATGTTATATTTAAATTTACCTGCTTTTGACTTCTCATTTGTGGAGACCAGTAGGTGTTCGCTAGTTCAATTCAGCTAATCGCATTATATTTTAAATTTACCTGCTTTATACTTCTCTTTTGGAGAGATTAACAGGTATTTGCGATTTTACTTCAGATATTCGCGTTATATTTTAAATATACTTGCTTTTGACATCTCTTTTATACAGATTAGCAAGTGTTTCTGAGTTAACTTCAGGTACTCGTGTTATATTTTAAATTAATCTGCTTTTGACTTCCCCTTTGTAGAGATTAGTAGGTGTTCGCGATTTCACTTCAGGTAGTCGGGTTATATATTAAATTTACAAACTTTTGACTTCTCTTTTGAAGAGATTAGAAGGTTTTCTCAATTTCACTTCAAGTACTCGTGTAATATTTTAAATTTACCTACTTTTGACATCTCTTTTGTAGAGATTAGCAGATGTCCGTGAATTCATCTTGGGTACTCGCATTATATTTTAAATATACCTGCTTTTGACTTCTCCTTTATAGATATATTCAGGTGCTCGTGAGTTCACTTCCGGTACTCGCATTTTATATTTAAAATTTACCTGTTTTTGACTTCTTCGTTGTATGAATTAGTAGAAGTTCACAACTTGACTTAAGTTTCTCGCATTATATTTTAATTTTCCTGCTTTTGACTTCTCTCTTGTAGTGATTAGCATATGTTCGCAAGTTCACTTTAGGTACTCGCATTATATTTTAAATTTACCTGCTTTTGACATCTCCTTTGTAGAGATTAACAGGTATTTACTAGTTCATTTTAGGTAGTCGCATTATAATTTAAATTTACCTGCTTTTGACTTCTCTTTTGGAGAGATAAGAAGATTTTCTCCAGTTCACTTAAGGTACTCGCATTATATTTTAAATTTACCTGCATTTGAATTTTTTATTGTAGAGATTAGCGGGTATTTCCTAAATCACTTCACGAACACGCGTTATATTTTTAATATACTAACTTTTGATTTCTCTTTTGTGGAGATTAGCAGGTATTTGCAAGTTCACTTCAGATACTTGCTTTATATTTTTAATATTCCAGATTATGACCTCTCTTTTATAAAGATTAGCAGGTGTGCGAGTTCACTTTAGGTACTCATGTTATATTATAAATTTACCTAATTTAGACTTCTCTTTTATAGAGATTAGCAGGTGTTCGCGAGTTAACTTCATGTACACGTGTTATATTTAAATTTACTTGCTTTTGACTTCTCTTTTGCAAAGATTAGCAGGTGTTTGCGAGTTCACTTTAGATACAAGCCTATTTTTTATTTTACTTGCTTTTTACTTTTATTTTGGAGAGATTAGCTGCTATTTGACACTTCACTTCAGGTACTCGCATTATATTTTAAATTTACCTTCTTTTAACTTCTCTTTTATAGAGATTAACAAATGTTGGCGAGTTAATTTCAGGTATTTGTGTTATATTTTTAATTTTCCTTCTTTTGAATTCACCTTTGTAGAGATTAGTAGGTGTTCGTGAGTTCCCTTCAGGTACTCACATTATATTCTAAATTTACCTGTTTTTGACTTCTTGTTTGTAGATATTAGTAGTTGTTTGTTAATTTGCTTCAGGTACACACGTTATATTTTAAATTTATCTGCTTTTGAATTCTCTTTTATAGAGATTAGCATGTGTTCGCGAGTTCATATTAAGTACTCACATTATTTGTAAAATTTACATATTTTTGACTTCTCTTTTGTAGAGATTAGAAGGTTTGATCGAGTACGCTTCAGGTACTCGCTTTATATTTAAAATTTTCCTGCTTTTCACTTCTCTTTTGTAGAGATTAGCAGGTGTTCATGAATTCACTTCAGGTACACGCATTATATTTTAAATATATTTGCTTTTGCCTTCTCCTTTGCAGAGATTAGGAGGAGATCACGAGTTCACTTCAGGTGCTGACATTATATTTTTAATTTACCTATTTTTGACTTCTCTTTTGGAGAGATAAGAAGATTTTCACGAGGTCACTTCAGATACTCGCGTTATATTTTAAATTTACTAATATTGACTTCCTCTTTGCATAGATTTAGAGGAGTGCACGAGTTCACTTCAGGTACTTGCGTTATATTTTAAATCTACGAGCTTTTGACTTCTCTTTTGTAGAGATTAGCAAGTAATCCCGAGCTCACTTTATGTACTCGTGTTATATTTTAAATTTACATGCTTTTGAATTCTCTTTCGGAGAGATTAGAAGTTTTCTAGAGTTGACTTAAGGTACTCGCTTTATATTTTAAATTTACCTGCCTTTGAATTTTCTTTTGTATAGATTAGCATGTATTTGCCTAATTCACTTTAGGAACACGAGTTATATTATTAATATAGCTACTTTCGATTTCTCCTTTGTAGAGATTAACAGGTGTTTGTAATTTCACTTTAGGTACTTGCTTTAAATTTTTAATTTTTCTGATTATGACCTCTCTTTTATAAAGATTAGCAGGTGTGTGAATTCTCTTCAGCTACTCGTGTAATATTATAAATTTACCTACTTTACACTTCTCTTTTATAGAGATTAGTAAGTGTCCACGAATTAACTTCAGGTACTCGTGTTATATTTAAATTAACCTGCTTTTGACTTCTCGTTTGCAGATTTTATCAGGTGTTTGCGAGTTCACTTCAGATACAAGCATTTTTTTAATTTACCTGTTTTTTGCTTTTATTTTGGACAGATTAGCTAATATTTATGAGTTCACTTCAGGTACTTGCATTATATCTTAAATTTACCTTCTTTTGACTTCTCTTTTATAGAGATTAGCAGGTGTTCGCGAGTTAATTTCAGGTACTTGTGTTATATTTTAAATTACCTACATTTGAATTCTCTTTTATAAATATTAGTAGGTCTTTGTGAGTTCCCTTCAGGTTCTCACGTTATATTTTAAATTTACCTAATTTTGACTTCTGGTTTGTAGAAATTAGCAGGTGTTTGTGAATTTGCTCCAGATACTCACGTTATATTTTAATTTTTTCTGCTTTTGACTTCTCCTTTATATAGATTAGTAGGTGTTCGCGAGTTCACTTTAGGTACACGCATTATATTTAAAATTTACCTAGTTTTGACTTCTATTTTGGAGAGAATAGAAGATTTGCTCTTGTTCAGTTCAGGTACTCGAGTTATATTTTAAATTTACTTACTTTTGACTTCTCTTTTGTAGAGATTAGGAGGTGTTCATAAATTCACTTCAGGTACTCGTATTATATTTTAAATATATGTGCTTTGGACTTCTCCGTTTCAAATATTAGGAGGTGTTCGCGAGTTCAATTCAGGTACTCACATTATATTTTTAATTTACCTGCTTTTGACTTCCCTTTTGGAGAGATTAGAAGGTGTTCGCGAGGTCACTTCCGATATTAAAGATATATTTTAAATTTACCTGATATTGACTTCTCCTTTGCATAGATTAGTAGGAGGGCATGAGTTTACTTCAGGTACTTGCGTTATATTTTTAAATTTATCAGCTTTTGACTTCTCTTTTGTAGAGATTAGCAGGTGTTCGCGAGTTCACTTTAGGTACTGGTGTTATATTTTAAATTTACCTATTTCTTACTTCTATTTTGGAGAGATTAGAAGGTTTTCTCGAGTTCACTTAAGGTACTCACATTATATTTTAACTTTACGTGCCTATGAATTTTCTTTTGTAGAGATTAGCATGTATTTGCTAATTTACTTCAGGAACACACGTTATATTTTTAATATACCTACTTTTGATTGCTCCTTTGTAGAGATTAGCAGGTGTTTACAAATTCACTTCAGCTACTTACTTTATATTTTTAATATTCCAAATTATGACCTCTCTTTTGTAATGATTAGCAGGTGTGCGAGTTCACTTCAGGTACTCATATTATATTATAAATTTACCTTCTTTGGACCTCTCTTTTATAGAGATTAGCAGGTGTTCGCGAGTTAACTTCAGGTACATGTGTTATATTTAAATTTACCTGCTTTTGACTTCTCATTTGTAGATATTATTAGGTGTTTGCGAGTTAACTTCAGATACAAGCAATTTTTTTATTTTACTTGCTTTTTACTTTTATTTTAGAGAGATTAGCTGGCATTTGAGAGTTCACTTCAGGTACTCACATTATATTTTAAATATATCTGCTTTTTTTCTCCTCCTTTGCAGATATTAGGAGGTGTTCGTGAGTTCACTTCAGGTACTCGAGTTATATTTTAAATATATCTACTTTTAACTTCTCCTATGCAGAGATTAGGAGGTGTTCGCGAGTTCACTTCAGGTACTCACATTATATTTTTAATTTACCTGCTTTTGACTTCTCTTTTGAAGAGATTAGAAGGTTTTCACGAGATCACTTCAAATACTCATGTTATATTTTAAATTTACTTGATATTAATTTCTCCTTTGAATAGATTAGTGGGAGTGCACGAGTTCACTTTAGGTACTTCCGTTATATTTTAAATTTCCAGCTTTTGACTTCTCTTTTGTAGAGATTAGCAGGTATTCGCGAGTTCACATTAGGTACTCGTGTTATATTTTAAATTTACCTACTTCTGACTTCTCTTTTTGAGAGATTAGAATGTTTTCTCGAGTTCACTTAAGGTACTTGCTTTATATTTTAAATATACTTTCCTTTGAATTTTCTTTTATAGAGATTAGCAGGTATTTGCTAATTAACTTCAGGAATACACGTTATATTTTTAATTTAACTACTTTTGATTTCTCATTTGTAGAGATTAACAGGTGTTCACAAGTTCACTTCAGGTACTTGCTTTAAATTTTTAATTTTCCGGATTATGACCTCTCTTTTATAAAGTTTAGTAGGTGTGCGAGTTCACTTCAGGTAGTCATGTAATATTATAAATTTACCTACTTTACACTTCTCTTTTATAGAGATTAGCAGGTGTTCGCGAATTAACTTCAGGTACTCGTGTTATATTTAAATTAACCTATTTTTGACTTCTCGTTTGCAGAGATTAGGAGGTGTTCGCGAGTTCACTTCAGGTACTCACATTATATTTTTAATTTACCTATTTTGACTTCTCTTTTGGAGAGATAATAAGGTGTTTGCGAGGTCACTTTAAATACTCCCATTATATTTTAAATTTACCTTATATTAGCTTCTCCTTTGGATAAATTAGTAGGAGTGCACGAGTACACTTCAGGTACTTGCATTATATTTTTAATTTACCAGCTTTTAACTTCTCTTTTGTAGAGAATAGTAGGTATTCGTGAGTTCACTTTAGGTACTCGTGTTATATTTTAAATTTACTTGCTTTTAACTTCTCCTTTGCAAAGATTAGCAAGTGTTCACGAGTTCGCTATAGGTACTCGTGCTATATTTTAAATTTACTTACTTTAGACTTCTCCTTTGCAAAGATTAGCGGGTGTTTATGAGTTCGCTTTAAGTACTCTGTGTAGGATGTTGGTTTATGGCAGGATGGTTCTCATTGCGTAACCTTCCAGTCTGTCTGTGGTATATGGTGTCGGGCCCCGGCCGGACCTACTATTATATGTTATGAGACAGATAGGGGTTGTTACAAAGTGAACATGCGAATACCAACTAATCTATACAAAAGAGATGTCAAAATAGCTAAATTTAAAATATAACGCGAGTACATGAAGTGAACTCGTGAACACCTGCTAATCTTTGCAAAAGAGAAGTCAAAAGAAGGTAAATTTAAAATTTAACACGTGTACCTGAAGTGAACTCAATAACTCCTACTAATTTATGTAAATGATAAGTCAAAAGCAGATAAACTTAAAATATAACACGAGTATCTGAAGTGAACTCTTAAACACCTATTAATCACTCCAAAAGAAAGTCAAAAGAAAAGAAATACAAAATATAATGCGAGTACCCGAAGTGAACTCATGAACACTTACTAATCACTGAAAAGAAGAAGTCAAAATAAGTATATTTAAAATATAACACGAGTATCTGAAGTGAATTTGCAAACACTTGAAATCTATGAAAAAAGAAGTAAAAAACAGGTAAAATAAAAATATAACACGAGTACCGGAAGTGAACTCGAGAAAACCTTCTAATCTCTCCAAAAGAGAAGTCAAAAGCAGATAAATTTAAAATATAATGCGAGTACCTGAAATGAACTCGCAAACACTTGCAAATCTCTACAAAAAAGGAAGTCAATAGCATGTAATTTTAAAATTTAACGTGAGTACCTGAAGTGAACTCGTGTACTCCTACTAATCTATGTTAAGGATAAGTCAGAAGCAGGTAAATTTAAAATATAAAGCGATTTGCAGAAGTTAACTCACGAACACCTGTTATCTCTTAAAAGGAGAAGTCAAATGCAGGTAAACATAAAATATACTGCAAGTACATAAAGTGAACCGCGAACACTGCTAATCTCTACAAAGGAGAAGCTAAAAATAAGTAGTTTTAAAATATAACCTGAGTACCTGAAGTGACTTCACTTTTGGAAAGATTAGAAGGTATTCGCGAGTTCACTTCAGGTACTCGCGTTATATTTTAAATTTACCTGCTTTTGACTTCTCTTTTGTAGAGAATAGCAGGTGTTCGTGAATTCACATCAGGTACTTGCGTTATATTTTAAATTTACCCGCTTTCGACTTCTCCTTTACAGAGATTAGTAAGTGTTCGTGAGTACACTTCAGGTACTCATGATATATTTTAAATTTACCTGCTTTTGACTTCTATTTTGGATAGATTAGATGATTTTCTCTACTTCACTTCAGGAGCTCGCGTTATATTTTAAATTTATCTATTTTTGACTTCGCGTTTGCAGATATTAGCAGGTGTTCACAAATTCACTTCAGGTACCCGCATTATATTTTAAAGTTAACTTCTTTTGACTTCTCTTTTTGCAGAGATTAGCAGGTGTTTCCGAGTTCACTTCAGGTACTTGTATTAAATTTTAAATTTACCTGCTTTTGACTTCTCTGTTGGAGAGATTTGAAGGTTTTCGTGAGTTCACTTCAGGTAATTGCTTTATAATTTGAAATTACATACTTTTGACTTCTCTTTTGAAGAAATTACCAGGTGTTTGTGAGTTCACTTAAGATACTCACGTTATATCTAAAATTAACCTACTTTTGACTTGTTCTTACAGAGATTAGCAGGTCTTTATAAGTCCACTTCAGGTACTCACATTATATTTTAAATTTACCTGATTTTGACATCTCTTTTGGAGAGATTAGAAGGTTTTCTCGAGTTCACTTCAGATAGAATCATTATATTTTAAATTTACCTATATTTGACTTCTATTTTACAGAGATTAGCAGGTGTTCACGAATTCACTTCAGCTACTCACGTTACATTTTAAATATACCTGCTTTTAACTTCTCCTTTGTAGAGATTAGCATGAGTTCACGAGTTCACTTCAGGTACTCGTGTTATATTTTTAATTTACCTGTTTATGACCTCTCTTTTGTAGAGATTAGTAGGTATTTGCGAGTTGACATCCGATACTCATGTTATATTTTAAATTTACATACCTTTGATTTTTCTTTTAAAGAGATTTGCAGTTATTCGAGAGTTAACTTTTAGTACTCATGTTATATTTTAAATTCACCTACTGTTGACTTATCCTTTGTAGTGATTAGCAGGTATTCACAAGCTCACTTCAGGTACTCGTGTTATATTTTAAATTTACCTGCTTTTGAATCCTTGTTTGTAGATATTAGCAGGTGTTCGCAAGTTCACTTCTGGTACTTTCATTACATTTTAAATTTAGTTGCTTTTGACATCTCTTTTGGAGAGATTAGTAGGTGTTCGCGATTTAAATTCAGGTAGCTGTGTTATATTTTAAATTTATGTGCTTTTGAATCCTCATTTGCAGAGATTAGCAGGTGTTCACAAGTTCACATCAGGTACTCATGTTATATTTTAAATATACCTGCTTTTGACTTCTCCTTTACAGAGATTAGCAAGTGTTCGCGAGTTGACTTCAGGTACTCATGTTATCTTTTAAATTTACCTGCTTTTGACATCTCTTTTCGAGAGATTAGTATATGTTCGCGTGTTCACTTAACATATTTGCGTTATATTTAAAATTTACCTGCTTTTGGCATCATCTTTGCAGAGATTTGCAGGTATTTGAGAGTTCACTTCAGGTACTCATGTTATATTCTAAATTTACCTATTTTTGACTTCTCGTTTGGAGAAATTAGAAGGATTTCTCACATTCACTTCAGGTACACACATTATATTTAAAATTTAGCTGCTTTTGACTTCTCTTTTGCATAGATTAGCATGTGTTTGCCAATTCACTTCAGCTAGTCGTGTTATATTTTAAATATACCTATTTTTGACTTCTTCTTTGCAGAGATTAGCATGTGTTCGCGAGTTCACTTAAGGTACTCGTGTTATATTTTTAATTTACCTGCTTATAACCTCTCTTTAGTAGAGATTAGCAGGTAGTTGCGAGTTCACTTCAAGTTCTCACATTATTTTTAAATTTACATACTTTAAACTTCTCTTTTAAAAAGATTAGCAGGTGTTCGCGAGTTAACTTCAGGTACTCGTGTTATACTTTAAATTTAACTACATTTGACTTCTCATTTGCAAGGATTAGCAGGTGTTCGCGAGCTCACTTAAGGTACTTATGTTATATTTTAAATTTTCCTACTTTTGACTTTTCGTTTGTAGAGATTAGCCGATGTTAATGAGTTCACTTCAGGTACTCGCATTGTATTTTAAATTAACCTACTTTTGACTTCTATTTTGGATAGATTAGCAGGTGTTCGCGAGTTCACTTCAGATACTCACATCATATTCTAAATTTTCATGCTTTTGACATCTCTTTTATAGAGATTAGCAAGTGTTCGCGAGTTAACTTCAGGTACTTGTGTAATATTTTCAATTTACCAGCTTTTGACTTCTCCTTTGTAGAGATTAGTAGGTGTTCACGTGTTCACTTCAGGTACTCGCATTATATTTTAAATTTACCAACTTTTGACTTCTCTTTTGCAGAGATTAGCAGGTGTATGGGAGTTTAATTTAGGTACTCATGTAATATTTAAATTTACCTGCTTTTGACTTCCCTTTTGGAGATATTAGATGATTTTTGCGAGTTCACTTCAAGTATTCACGTTATATTTTAAATTAACCTGCTTTTGACTTGTCTTTTAAAAATATTAGCAGGTGTTCTGGAATTCACTTAAGGTACTGGCATTATATTCTAAATTTTTCTGCATTTGACTTCACTTTTGGAGAGATTAGTAGGTATTCGTGAGTTCACTTCAGATACAAGTGTTATATTTTAAATTTACATGCTTTTAACATCTCTTTTATAGAGATTAGCAGGTGTTCGTAAGTTAACCTCAGGTACTTGTATTATATTTTAAATTTAACTGCTTTTGACATCTCCTTTGCAGAGATTAGCATGTATTCTCGAGTTCACTTCAGGTACTCGCATTATATTTTTAATTTACCAACTTTTGACTTCCTTTTTGCAGAGATTAGCAGGCATTCGCGAGTTCACTTCAGCTAATCGCATTATATTTTAAATTTACTGCTTTTTTATTCTCTTTTGGTGAGATTAGTAGGTATTCACGAATTTACTTCAGATACTCGTATTATATTTTAAGTATACTTGCTTTTGACTTCTCCTTTACAGATATTAGAAGGGGTACGCTAGTTCACTTCAGGTACTCACGTAATATTTTCAATTTACCTATTTTTGACTTCTCTTTTGGAAAGATTACCAGGTGTTTGTGAGTTTACTTAACATACGCGTGTTACATTTTAAGATTACCTGCTTTTTATATTTCTTTTGCATAGATTAGAAGGTGTTTGCGAGTTCACTTTAGGTACTTGCGTTATATTTTAAATTAATCGCTTTTGCATTTTCTTTTGGAGAAATTAGAAGCTTTTCTCGAGTTCAATACAGGTAGACACGTTATATTTTATATTTACTTACTTTTAACTTCGCTTTTGTAGAGATTAGTAGGTGTTCCAGAATTCACTTCAAGTACTCGCGTAATATCTTAAATATACCTATTTTTGACTTGTACTTTGCAGGGATTAGCAGTTGTTCGTTAGTTCACTTAAGTTACTCACTTTATATTTTTAATTTACCTGACTTTGACCTGTCTTTTGTATATATTAGCTGGTGTACTTGAGTTTAGTTCAAGTACTGGTGTTATATTTTAAATTTACATACTTTTAACTTCTCTTTTAAAGAGATTAGCAGGTGTTCGTGAGTTAACTTCAGGTACTCGTGTTATATTTGAAATTTAACTTCCTTGACATCTATTAAGCAGAGATTAGAAGGTGTTTGCGAGTTTACGTCAGGTACTCGTGTTATATTTTAAATTTACATGCTTTTGACTTCTCTTTTGTAGAGATTAGCAAGTGTTCGCGAGTTCATTCCAAGTGCTTGCATAATATTTTAAATTTACCTGCTTTTAACTTATCTTTTATAGAGATTAGCAGGTGTTTGATAGTTCACTTCAAGTACTCGTGTTATATTTTAAATTTACCTACTTTTGACTTCTCATTTGCAGATATTAGTCGGTGTTCGCGAGTTCACTTCAAGTACTCGCATTATATTTTAAATTGACCTACTTTTGAACTCTCTTTTGGAGAGATTAGCAGGTGTTCACGATGTCACTTAAGATACTCACGTTATATTTTAAATATACCTTCTTTTGACATCTATTTAATAGAGATTAGCAGGTGTTCGCGAGTTAATATCTGGTACTAGTGTTATATTTTAAATTTACCAGTTTTGACTTCTCCTATGTAGAGATTAGCAGGTTTTCGCGAGTTCATTTCTAGTACTCACATTATATTTTAAATTTACCTACTTTTGACTTTTCTTTTATAGAGATTGGCAGGTGTTCACGAGTTCACTTCAGGAACTCGCATTATATTTAAATTTACCTACTTTTGATTTCTCCTTTCGAGATATTGAAGGTTTTTGCGATTTCACTTCAGGTACTCGCTTTATATTTTAAACCTACCTGCTTTTGACTTCTCCTTTGTATTTTTAGTAGGAATACATGAGTTCACTTCAAGTACTCGTATTTTATTAGAAATTTACTAGATTTTGACTTCTCTTTTGTAGATATTAGCTGGTGTTCGCAAGTTCACATTAGGTACTTTCATTATATTTTAAATTTATCTGCTTTTGACATCTCCTTTGTAGAGATTAGCAGGTATTTACGAGTTCAATTCAGGTACCCGCGTAATATATTAAATTTACCTTCTTTTGACCTTTTTTTACACATATTAGTAGGTATTCATCAATTCACTTCAGGTACTCGCATTATATTTTAAATATACCTGCTTTTGAATTCTCCCTTGCAAAGATTAGCAGCTGTTCGTGGCTTAACTTCATGTACTCACGTTGTATTTTTTATTTACCTGCTTTTGACTTCTCCTTTACAGATATTTGCAAGAGTTTGCATGCTCACTTCAGTTACTCGTGTTATATTTTAAATTTACCTGCTTTTAACTTCTTGTTTGCAGAGATTAGTAAGTGTTCACGAGTTCACTTCAGGTACACGTATTATATTTTAAATTTACCTACTTTTGACTTCTCTTTTGGAGAGATTGATAGGTATTCCCGAGTTCACTTCATATACTCATGTTAAATTTTAAATTTCATGCTTTTGACATCTCTTTTATAGAGATTAGCAGCTGTTCACGAGTTATCTTCAGGTACTCAATTATGACCTCTCTTTTGTAATGATTAACTTCAGGTACTCGTGTTATATTATAAATTTACCTACTTTGGACCTCTCTTTTATAGAGATTAGCAGGTGTTCGCGAATTAACTTCAAGTACTCATGTTATATTTAAATTTACCTGCTTTTGACTTCTCATTTGTAGAGATTATCAGGTGTTTGCGAGTTTACTTCAGATACAAGAATTTTTTTTTTACTTGCTTTTTACTTTTATTTTAGAGAGATTAGCTGAAGTTTGAGAGTTCAATTCAGGTACTCGCATTATATTTTAAATATATCTGCTTTTATCTTCTCCTTTGTAGAGATTAGGAGGTGTTCGCGAGTTTACTTTAGGTACTCGAGTTATATTTTAAATATATTTACTTTTAACTTCTCCTTTGCAGAGATTAGGAGGTGTTCGCGAATTCACTTCAGGTACTCACATTATATTTTTAATTTAACTGCTTTTGAGTTCTCGTTTGAAGAGATTAGAAGGTTTTCTCGAGATCACTTCAGAGACTCACTTTATATTTTAAATTTTCTTGATATTGACTTCTCCTTTGCATAGATTAGTGGGATTGCACGAGTTCACTTCAGGTACTTTCATTATATTTTAAATTTACCAGCTTTTGACTTCTCTTTTGTAGAGATTAGCAGGTATTAGTGAGTTCACTTTCGGTTCTCATGTTATATTTTAAATTTACCTACTTGTGACTTTTCTTTTTGAGAGATTAGAAGGTTTTCTTGAGTTCACTTAAGGTACTTGCTTTATATTTTAAATATGCTTTTCTTTGAATTTTCTTTTGTAGAGATTACCAGGTATTTGCTAATTAACTTCAGGAACACACATTATATTTTTAATACACCTACTTTTGATTTCTCATTTGTGGAGATTAACAGGTGTTCGCAAGTTCACTTCAGGTACTTGCTTTAAATTTTTAATTTTCCGGATTATGACCTCTCTTTTATAAAGATTAGCAGGTGTGCGAGTTCACTTTAGGTAGTTGTGTAATATTATAAATTTACCTACTTTACACTTCTTTTTTATAGAGATTAGCAGGTGTTCGCGAATTAACTTCAGGTACTTGTGTTATATTTAAATTAACCTGTTTTTGACTTCTCGTTTGCAGAGATTATCAGGTGTTTGCGAGTTCACTTCAGATATAAATTTTTTTTTAATTTGCCTGCTTTTTACTTTTATTTTGTAGAGATTAGCTGATATTTGCGAGTTCACTTTAGGTACTCGCATTATATTTTAAATTTACCTTCTTTTCACTTCTCTTTAATAGAGATTAGCAGGTGTTCACGAGTTACTTTCAGGTACTTGTGTTATATTTTAAATTTACTTATTTTTGAATTCTCTTTTGTTAAGATTAGTAGGTGTTCGTGAGTTCCCTGTTGGTTCTTGCGTTATATTTTAAATTTACCTGTTTTTGACTTCTCGTTTGTAGATATTAGCAGATGTTTGTGAATTCACTCCAGTTACTCGCATTAATTTTAAATTTATCTACTTTTAACTTCTCCTTTATAGAGATTAGTAGGTGTTCGTGAGTTCACTTTAGGTACTCGCATTATATTTAAAATTTACCCAGTTTTGACTTCTTTCTTGCAGAGATTAGGAGATTTGCTCGAGTTCAGTTCAGTTACTCGCATTATATTTTAAATATACTTACTTTTGACTTATCTTTTGTAGAGATTAGCAGGCATTTATGAATTCACTTCACGTACTCGCATTATATTTTAAATATATCTGCTTTTGACTTCTTATTTTCAAAGATTAGGAGGTGTTCGCGAGTTCACTTGAGGTACTCACATTATATTTTTAATTTACCTGTTTTGACTTCTCTTTTGGAGAGATTAGAAGGTGTTCGCGAGGTCACTTCAGATACTCGCATTATATTTTAATTTTACCTGATATTGACTTCTTCTTTGCATAGATTAGTGGGAGAGCACGAGTTCACTTCAGGTACTTGCATTATTTATTTAAATTTACCAGCTTTTGACTTCTCTTTTGTAGAGATTTGCAGGTGTTCGCGAGTTCACTTTATGTACTCCTATTATATTTTAAATTTGCTTGCTTCTGAATTCTCTTTTGGAGAGATTAGAAGGTTTTCTCGAGCTCAATTAAGGTACTTGCTTTATATTTTAAATTTACCCGCCTTTGAATTTTATTTTGTAGATATTGACAGACATTTGCTAATTCACTTCTGGTAAATGCGTTATATTTTTAATATATCTACTTTTGATTTCTCATTTATAGAGATTAACAGGTCTTCTCAAGTTTACTTTAGGTACTTGCTTTATATTTTTAATTTTCCTAATTATGACCTCTCTTTTGTAAAGACTAGCAGGTGTGCGAGTTCACTTCAGGTACTCATGTTATATTATAAATTTATGTAGTTTAGATTTTTATTTTATTGAGATTAGCATGTGTTCAGGAATTAACTTCAAGTACTCGTGTTATATTTAAATTTACCTATTTTTGACTTCTCTATTGCAGAGATTAGTAGGTATTTGTGAGTTCACTTCAGATACAAGCATTGTTTTTAATTTACCTTCTTTTTACTTTTATTTTGGAGATATTAGCTGGTATTTGCAAGTTCACTTCAGCTACTTGCATTATATTTTATATTAAACTTTTTTGACTTCTCTTTTAAAGAGATTAGTAGGTGTTCGCGAGTCAATTTCAGATACTTGTGTTATATTTTAAATTTACCTTCTTTTGAATTTTCCTTTGTAGAGATTAATACTTGTTCGTGAGTTTCTTTCTGGTACTCACATTATATTTTAAATTTATCTGCTTGTGACTTCTCATTTGTAGATATTAGCAGGTGTTTGTTAATTCACTCGTGGTACTCACATTATATTTTAAATTTACCTGCTTTTATCTTCTCCTTTATAAAGATTACAAGGTGTTCGCGAGTTCACATTAGGTACTCGCATTATATTAAAAATTAACCTAGTTTTGACGTCTCTTTTGGAGAGATTATAAGTTTTGCTCGAGTTCATTTCAGGTACTTGTGTTATATTTAAAATTTACTTGTTTGACTTTTATTTTGTAGAGATTAGCAGGTGTTCAATAATTCACTTTAGGTGCTCACATTATATTTTAAATATAACTGCTTTTGACTTCTCCTTTGTAGAGATTAGGAGGTGTTCACGAGTTCATTTCAGGTACTCACATTATATTTTTAATTTACCTATTTTGACTTCTCTTTTGGAGAGATAATAAGGTGCTTGCGAGGCCACATTAGATACTCCCGTTATATTTTAAATTTACCTTATATTGGCTTCTCCTTTGGATAGATTAGTAGGAGTGCACGTGTTCACTTCATGTACTTGTATTATATTTTAAATTTACAAGCTTTTGACTTATCTTTTATAGAGATTAGTTGGTGTTCGTGAGTTCACTTTAGGTACTCGTGTTATATTTTAAATTTACTTGCTTTTTACTTCTGCTTTGCAAAGATTAGCGGGTGTTCACGAGTTCGCTTTAGGTACTCGCGTTATAATTTTAATTTACCTACTTTTGATTTTTCTTTTGCAGATATTAGTAGTTGTTTGTGAGTTCAATTCAGGTGCTCGCATTATATTTTAAATTTACGTTCTTTTAAATTTCTTTTCCCGAGATTAGCAGGTGTTTGTGAATTTACTTCAGGAACTTGTGTTATATTTTAAATATACCAGTTTTTTACTTCTCCTTTGCAAATATTAGCAGATGTTTGCAAGTTCAGTTCAGGTACTCGCGTTGAATTTTTAATTTACCTGCTTATGACCTCTCTTTTGTAAAGATTAGCAAGTATTCATAAGTTCACTTCAGGTAATAGTGCTATATTTTAAATTTACCTACTTTTGACTTCTATTTTGCGGAGATTAGTAGTCGTTTGCGAGTTTACTTCAGATACTCGTGTTATATTTTAATTTACCTGCTTTTGACTTCTCATTTGTAGAGATTAGCAGGTGTTCGTGAGTTCACTTCATATACTCGTGGTATATTTTAAATTTACCTGATTTTTACTTTTGTTTTGGAGAGATTAGAAGGTATTCATGAGTTCACTTAAGGCACTCAGGTTATATTTAAAATTTACCTTCTTTTGACTTCCCTTTTATAGAGATCAACAGGTGTTCTCGAGTTAATTTCAGGTAGTCGTGTTATATTTTAAATTTACCTGCTTTTAACTTCTCCTTTGTAGAAATTAGTAGGTGTTCACGAGTTCACTTCATGTACTCAAGTTATATTTTATATTTCCATCTTTTGACTTCTCTTTTGCAGAGATTAGCAGGTGTTTGCGAGTTCACTTTATGTACTCAGGTTATATTTTAAATTTACCTGCTTTTGACTTCACTTTTGTAGTGATTAGAAGGAATTCGAGTGTTCACTTCTGGTACTTGTATTATATTTTAAATTTACCTACTTTTGACGTCTCGTTTGTAGATATTAGCAAGTGTTCACGAATGCACTTCAGGTGCTCGCCTTATATTTTAAATTTAAAATCTTTTGACTTCTGTTTTACAGAGATTAGTAGGTATTCACGAGTTCACTTTAGGAACTAGCATTATATTTTAAATTTACCTGCTTTTAACTTCTATTTTGGAGAGATTAACAGGTGTTTGCGAGTTCACTTAACACACTCATGTTATATTTTAAATTTACCTTCTTTTGACATCTCCTTTGCAAAGATTAGCAGGTGTTTGCGAGTTTACTTTAGGTACTCGCATTTTATGTTAAAATTACCAACATTTGATTTATCTTTTGGAGAGAATAGAAGGTTTTCTCGAGTTCACTTCAGGTATATGAGTCATATTTTAAATTTACCTACTTTTGACTTCTCTTTTGCAGAGATTAGCAGGCGTTCACGAATTCACTTCAAGTACTCACATTATATTTTAAATATACCAGCTTTTGACTTCTCCTTTGCAAAGATTAGCAGGTGATCGCGAGTTTACTTCAAGTACTCACGTTATATTTTTAATTTAAATGCTTATGACCCCTCTTTTGTAGAGATTAGCAGGTATTTGTGAGTTCACTTCAGGTACTCGCATTATATTTTAAATTGACATACTTTTAACTTCTCTTTTAAAGATATTATCTGGTATTCACGAGTTAACTTCAGGTACTCATGTTATATTTTAAATTTACATGATTTTGACTTCTCCTTTGTAGAGATTAGCAGCTATTTGCGAGCTCACTTCAAGTACTCGTGTAATATTTTAAATTTACCTTCTTTTAGCTTCTCCTTTGCAAAAATTAGCCAGTATTCGCGAGTTCACTTCAGGTCCTCACATTATATTTTAAATTTACCAAACTTTTCACTTCTCTTTTGGAGCAATTAGCAGGTATCCGTGAGGTTACTTCATATACTTGAGTTATTTTTTAAATTTTCCTGCTTTTGACATCTCTTTTATAGAGATTAGTAGGGGTTCGCGAGTTAACATCAAATACTTGTGTTATATTTTAAATTTTCCTGCTTTTGACTTCTTCTTTACATAGATTAGGAGGTGTTCACAGGTTCACTTTATATACTCGTATTATATTTTAAATTTACTTTAATTTGATATTTCTTTTGCAAAGATTAGTGGTGTTTGCGAGTTCACTATAAGTACTCACATTATATTTTAAGTTTACCATCTTTTGACTTCACTTTTGGATAGATTAGATGGTTTTTCGAGTTCACTTTAGGTATATGCGTTATATTTTAAATTTACTTGTTTTTGACTTTTCGTTTGTAGATATTAGTAGGTGTTGGAAAATTTACTTCAGGAACTTGCATTATATTTTAAATTTACCTTCTTTAGACTTCCCTTTTATAGAGATTAGCAGTTGTACGCAAGTTCACTTTAGGTACTCACATTATATTTTAAATTTACATTCTTTTGACTTCTCTTTTGGAGAGATTAGCAGGTGTTCGCGAGTTCACTTTACATACTAGCATTATATTTTAAATTTGCATGCTTTTGTCATCTCCTTTGTAGGGATTAGAATGTGTTTGCAAGTTCACTTTAGGTACTCATGGTATATTTTAAATTACCTGCTTTTGACTTCTCTTTTGGAGAGATTAGAAGGTTTTCTCAAGTTCACTTCAGGTATACAAGTTATATTTTAAATTTACCTACTTTTGACTTCTCTTTTATTAAGAATAGCCGGTGTTCACGAATTCACTTTAAGTACTCGCGTTATATTTTAAATTTACCTGCTTTTGACTTCTCCTTTGCAGAGATAAGCAGGTGTTCGCGAGTTCACTTCATGTAATCACGTTATATATTTCATTTACCTGCTAATGAGCTCTCTTTTGTATAGAATAACATGTGTTCGCGAGTTAACTTCAGGTATACGTGTAATATTTTGAATTTACCTATTTTGACTTCTCCTTTGAAGAGAATAGCAGGTGTTTGCAAGCTCACTTTAAGTACTCGTGTTATATTTTAAATTTGCCAGCTTTTGACTTCTCATTAGTAGAGATTAGCCGGTATTCACGAGTTAACTTCAGGACCTTGTGTTATATTTTAAATTTTCCTACTTTTGACTTCCCTTTTGGAGTGATTTGCAGGTGTTTGTATGGTCACTTCATGTACTCACGTTATATTTTAAATTTTCTAGCTTTTGACATCTTTTTATAGAGATTAGTAGGTATTCGCAAGTTAACATCTGGTACTCATGTTATATTTTAAATTTACCTGCTTTTGACTTCTCCTTTGTAGAGATTAGTATGTGTTCACATGTTCACTTCTGATACTCACGAGTTCACAGGAATTCGCGAGTTCACTTCTGGTACTCATGTTATATTTTAACTTTACCTGCTTTTGAATTTTCTTTTATAGAGATTAACAGGAATTCGCGAGTTCACATTAGTTACTCATATTATAGTATAAATTTATGTGCTTTTGACTTTTCTTTTGAAGAAATTAGAAGGTTTTTGATAGTTCACTTCAAGTACTAGCATTATATTTTAAATTTACCTTCTTTTGACTTCTCCTTTGCATAGATTAGTAGGAGTGCATGAGTTCACTTGAGGTACTCACATTATATTATAAATTTACTAGCTTTTGACTTCTCTTTTGCATAGATTAGAAGGTGTTCGCAACTTCACTCTAGATACTCGCGTTATATTTTAAGTTTACATACTTTTGAAATCTCCTTTGTAGAGATTAGAAGGTATTTACGAGTTCACTTCAGGTACACGCATTATATTTAAAATTTACATGCATTTGAATTCTATTTTGGAGAGATTAGAAGTTTTTTTGAGTTCACTTCTGGTACTTGCATAATATTTTTAATTTACCTGCTTATGACCTCTCTTTTGTAGAGATTAGCAGTTATTTGCGAGTTTATTTCAGGTATTCACGTTATATTTTAAAATTACATACTTTTGACTTCTCTTTTAAAGAGATTAGTAGGTGTTCGCGAGTTAACATCAGATACTGGTGTTATATTTAAAATTTTCATACTTTTTACTTCTCCTTTGCAGAGATTAGCAGGTGTTCGCGAGTTCAATTCAGGTACTTGCATTGTATGTTAAATGTATCTATTTTTGACTTATCTTTTGCAGAGATTAGTAGGTGTTGACGAATTCACTTTAGGTACTCGTGTTATATTTTAAATATACCTTCTTTTGACTTCTCCTTTGCAGATATTAGGAGGTGTTTGCTAGTTCACTTCTGATACTCACATTATATTTTAAATTAATTTGCTTTTTACTTAACTTTTGGAGTGATTAGTGATGATTCCGATATTTATAGGGTTTTTCGGACTCATCTGGGCTTATTATCTTGCATGTGCACTACTTTTTTAATTGGAAAAGTTATATTTTTGTTTAGATCTTCACTTGACCATTTTGTGCACTGTTTTGGCCCAAGGGTGTGCATTTGCGCATTCTGTTTTTGGTGGTAAGCACATGGTGCTCCCAATGGATCTTTCCTGCTGTTTTTTTGCTGTATATTTATTATTGGGAGCTTGTGCTCCAGATTTGGTTTTGTTGTGCAGGTGGTTTGTTTTTCCCAAGGCAAGAATTCTGTTTTGAGGAAAACGCACGGTCGTGCTTTTTATTCGCGCACGGTTTGAGCCCGATTGTGCGGTTTGTTCAGCTGGAAGAACGTTGAATTGAGCTTGACAAATTTCGTCGAGCTGAGTTCAATGATCCTCACGTACGGTTGACGCACAGTTTCATCATCACTGTGCGCGAAGGAAACACACGGTATTCCTATAACTTGCTAGTTTGTTCCATTCTGTGGTTAATCGTGTGATTTGTTCACGCACGGGCGAAAGCGCTCGTGCGTGAGTAAAATGTATAGTTTTCCTGTTTGTCCCTGCATTCTAGCTTTCTGTCGCTACCTGTGCGATTTCCTTCACGCATGGGCCGAATCGTCCATGCATGATTAAAATGCACGGGTCAATGCCTCTCCTTCCGCAGGCTTGTTCTAAAAGTTAATATCGTACGGTTTGCACACGGTCATGCACCAAACCATGCATGCCTATTTTTCTGACCTGATTCTATTTAAAGCGCAGATTTGTTCTTCTTCGGGGAGATTCTGATCCACTCCGACCTAGCCGCCCATTTCTGCTATTTTGAGCGGGAAATATTCCCTATAGCCACCTTTTTCACTCTCCTCCTTGGAGAGTTGATGCGGCCACCATTTCTCCTCCAAGAGCTTGCAAACGCTTCACCTCCGGCCATCATTGTAATCTCCAAGCTCCGTTTCAAGCTCATAGGTTGTTGCATCTATGGAGTTATGCGGATAGATCCAGCCCAATGATTATTCATGAAGAAGACGGGTTATTGGAAGGAAGTGACAGCACTTCTAGACCCCGGACATCATCCGTAGACCGAGCCCGGGTAAGGCCCGACAACCCTTCACTCCAGCCGCGAATCTCGGAATGCCTTTGTGCATTTGGTTGTTTCTCTTCCCCTTCACTTTTAGTATTTATTTTTCTGCATATTTGGGTGTTGGAATGATGTGTAAGAACATTGATAGCTTGAATATTTCAGCATGTCTAAGTGTTGATATATTTTAGTTCTCAATATTGTTGTTGTGCTTCAGATTTTCTCTTATTCAAGTTGTGATTGTGCTGTTCTAGCGATTGCTAGAAGAGTGCATTGCAAAGAGGTGATCGCGACCCTCATTAGTTCATCCATCTTCCGTATTATTCTCTTGAGTAATACACCAAAGAGACAGGGTGACGGAGACCCGCAATAGTTTTCTTATTGTTGTTAACTTAGGAATCCCAACCAAAACCCCTTGGTTTACGTTAACACTTGCAATCACCTTTTCAATAGCGAAATCACACTCTCTACTTGCACTCCTCAAGAGATTGATATCAGGGGATTCAACTCGTCAACTTTATTAATTGATTGTGACCGGTACACTTGTCGACAATGCATCATGTTTTTGGCGCCGTTGCGGGGAGTTGCCAGGAAATCGATATCCGGGGATTCAACTCCTTAACTTTATTACTTGATAGCGACCGATACACTTGTCGTGAGTGAATCAAGTTTTTGGCACCATTGTTGGGTAGTGCAACTGTTGTGTGTATTTTTTGTTTGAAAAAGTTTGCAAGAGCTGTTGGTATTTTTGAAAGAATTTTTTTTGTGTTGTATGACAGATCCCAACTCCAGTGAAAGAGTTGAAGATCTTGTGGTTGATCTAGAGACTACACGTGCGAGGCGAGCTCGCCTACGTGTTGCTGCTGCTGAAGAAAGAATGGAGAATAATGGCCTAGGAGGAAATGGCCTAGGAGAACGGGTTGTAGTTGGCCAAGATGTGATCCACCCATGCGTTAGGACAATGCGTGATTTCACAACCCCGACTGCAAGAAGTGTTTACCCAGGCTTCGGGCCGGCCATCGTAAACAACCACTTTAAGATAAAACCTGCCATCCTGAATATGATCAGGAATAATACGCAGTTCTCAGGATTACAGAGTGAGGACCCGCAGCTCCATCTAGCAGAGTTCTTGGAGATTTGTGGCACATTCCAGTATGTTGGAATTTCTGACAACGTTGTGAAGCTGAGGTTGTTCCCGTTCTCGCTGAGGGACAAGGCAAAGACCTGGCTGCATACCATTGTTCCAGGGACCGCCACTACATGGGAGGCATTGTCCTCTATGTTCTTGGCAAAGTTCCACCCGCTGGATAAAGTAGTGAATGCTCGGAGGGATATTGCAACCTTCCGACACCTAGACAATAAGACACTATCTGAGGCATGGGAGAGATTCTCGGAACTGCAGTGTCGATTCCCAGAGCACAGCTGTGATCCATGGAATCTAGTTGAAATATTTTATTTTTGTATTGAGCCTAATTTCAGGGCAATGATCGATGCAGCTGCTGGTGGCACGATAATGAACTTATATCCGGAAGAGGCATTGAGGCTACTTCATGATACCGCCTCCCATAGAACTTATTGGAACGCCGAGAGAAATGCCCCTAGAGGGGCGAGGACTTTCTTTGAAGTTAATGCTGTGGTGCAGCAATCGGTGGCGAGCAATCACACTTTAGATGGAAGGAATATGTTGACCAGATTGGTCCCTCCTCCAGCTCGGTATATGGACATATCTTGTCAGGGTTGTGGTAACCCTGACCATCATGCCTACGAGTGCAGTGCTGGAGCAAGCATTGCTGAGCTGTCAGGTATAATGACTGATGCAAATGTGAATTTTATAAATAGTCAAAATCGCAATGTTCCTTTTAATAATGTTTATAACCCCAATGTGAGAAATCTTCCCAATTTCTCATGGAATCAGAATGCTCCCGGTCAAAGATGGCAGGGAGGCCAACATCAGTTTGATGCCCAAACCTCTAGTAGCCAGCCGCGATCGCCGCATATGGGTTCTAATCCTAACGCGCAAGGAACTCGTAAAAGTGCTTTGGAAGAAATGATGGAGAAGTTTGTGGAGATGTCCCAATCAAATATGGCAACTCAAACCGCTTCTTTGAGGAACTTGGAGACACGGCTGGGTCAACTGGCCCTTACGTTCTCCTAGAGTTCTCGTGGCATCCACCCTAGTGACACAGAGAAAAATCTCTGTGAGTAAGGGAAGAGTGCCGGGGATACGGAGGAGTGCGATAATAATGGATTGGCCGTCAAATGTGAGATCAACGCAGTAGAGACAATAACACTATGCGATTCTGGATCATCCTGCAACATTCTTGCTTTACAAGATATTGAAAAATTAAATTTAAGTATCAAATATAATGTCCAAAAATCTCTTGTGCTAGCGGATAGATCGGTAGTAAAGATCGATGGTGAGATAAAATATGTGGAAGTAATTATGAATGGGGCTGTTGTGGTCACTGACTTTCAGGTGTTAGGTCCTATGGGTAACACGTCAAAACCCATCTTAGGACTTCCATTCCTGAAAGCCAGTGAAGCTACCTTACAATTCAATACGAGTGGTGTCACTTTAGCTCCTAAGGTCAATCTGACTCTACCATCTTTGTAACATACCTCAAATAACTAGACCCCTAGGGTTTTGTTTTGTCATGACTAGGTCATAACAAAACCATCAGAAGCTCAAAGGACCACGTGAGTAAGGCCAAGGTGAAAATCACCTTGGTCTGCCTATAGCACAACCTCATCACCAGACCTAGGGTTTGACATTTGGGCTTCAAATTGACTCCATAACCCCACCACAACACCCATAACACCTTGCGTAGTCCATATGGTCACTAAGGACCCATTGGGGTCCACCCAAAAGGCTAACTTGACATAAGTCAACCCTAACCGTAAATGGGTGAAACTGACCTGCATAGGGCCAATTGAATTTCCCTTAGCCAAGTGGACCCCACACATACCTTCCTAACCCTAGAGAGAGGCCAATGGGTCACCAAGGACCCATTGGGGTCAACCAAAAAGGCTATGTTGACCCAAGTCAACTCTAGCCCTAAAGTGGTCAAAGTGCCCTGATTAAGGGTCATGTGACCTCCAAAGGGCCAAGTCAACCTTAACTAGACCTTAGGGGAGGCCAATGGCTCACCAATGAGCCATTAGGGGCAACCTCAAAGACCAAATTGACCAAGGTCAATCTTAGTCAAGGTTTAGGTCAAGCTAGCCCAAATTGGCTAACTCAATCTCAAGCACAATTCACTTGGGCTAACCTTGTATTAGTGGATGAAATGAACATGTGGGTTGCCATTAGGCTAGGTAGAAGTCAAATTTCAGTCTTGGTGAGTAGGAGAGAGAAAAAGCTCCGAATGAAAGAGAGAGAAAGAGAGGGGATAATGAGGAAAGACTTTGGGGCTCATCCTTCCCCTTCCCCAACCCCCCATTCAATTCACCAGGACAAGGGGAGTGCAGTCCCATTTCAACTAGTTGTTCTTTGACTGGTTTGAGCCATGCTTCATCCCCCACCCACCATGGACGAAATCCTCTTAAGGGGCCATTAATGTCCATGGCAGCTTACACCCACCCAAAATCCCAACTCTCCTCCTTAAAAGCTCCATTGGACTCCAGGGATTTAGTTCCACACATTACCTGAAGGAGCCAAGGAAGTCCACTGTGAAGTTGAAGAAATCCGACCACAACCACCACCACCATGACAATCTGGCGATCGCCAAGGCTTCAGCCACCCACACAGGTCCTCCCCTTCTCCTTCTTCCATGGGTAGATCATAGGACTAATTAGGGTCAAGGTTTGAGCTTAATTGAGCTCGATCAGAGGATCAATTTTCCTGTTTTTTTTGGAGAAAATCGATTTGTCGGGATCCCCGAAAAAAAGGCCCTCCGGCGGTTATTCCGCTGCCTGGCGATAGCCACCACCTCAACGGAAGTGGTGGTGGCGGTGGCGGTGGTCAAACGGGGAGGTGGCCAGATGGCTGCCTATGGCGGCTGGAAGAAGCTCCAGGATGGGTGAATCGGGATCGTCGGCTAGAGGTAGAAGATAACCTGGAACTGTCCGATCCTACGCCAATATTCGTTCATTTGTAAAATTAAACTATAGGTTATGTTAAATGTTTATTTCATTATTGTCACACTTTAAACTTTTAATATTTTTAATTATTAAAACTACTTAGAGACTCTTTAAGAGAAAATGGTCAACACATGATTTGTAGACCTATGAGTCTACTTTAATTTAAAACTGGTTTGACTAGGGCACTCATTTTGGTGGGGTCTATACCTAGGGCTAGGCAGAAATTAAAATGGATGCCCACCCTTCATCTCTAGTCCAAATGACTTGAAATTTGGACAGGGAGTCATCCTAGTCTATAACTAGGGCCTCCAAAAATGAGAATTTTGGAGACTATTTTTCTATAGTTTTGGAAATTATTTAATTTCTCTAGGGTAAATTTATTTAGGGGCCAAATGACCTCCAAACTCACCCAAATTTTGGTGAGTGGTGCTTTGGGTCATTTTACAGCTCTGGTTGAAATTTCATCTCATTTGGAGGTGGTTTGAATTGAATTCATGCAAACCCTAGCCTTGCCTTAAAAAGGGTATTTTGGTCAAAAAGTGCACTTTGGGTTTTGAGTGACCAAATCACCTCAATAGATGTTGACATTGGGGTCACTGACTTGGCATGGATTTTAACACCTCCCCATGGAAGATGGGCTAGATTGGAAAAGATTTGCCCTAAGATCTAAGACCCAACCCTAAGGAAGGGCTTTTCTGCCTTGTGAAGGGCATGAGGTCAAAAGACCTTGTATGAGCTTGGAAATTTGTAGGGCGGATGATAGGGTAGCTAGAGCCCTATGGTGAAAATATTAAGGGATTTGGGAAATGGTAGGCCCCTCATAATCCTAACCCTAGTTTAGGGCACAAACTTTGTAGTGCTAGGATAGGTTAGTAAAACTCCTTGAACAATAATGTAATTTGGGTAGTGTGTTCATAAGGATAGATTGGACCTCTAGTAATTTAGTTGAGGATTTTGGGACATTAATTTCAGTACTTACTTTATAAATGCATGAGTTAGGCCCTCTTGTTTATCTGGATATTTTGATCCCACTGCCCATTGGAAGGTCATGAAAAGTAGGCAGAGGGAATTTTAGACCTTATTGCTTAAGTATGAATTTTATTAGAATTTTTGAATACTTATTTACAGTACCTAATTCACAAGCTCAATAATTTGAAAAATAGTTCAATAATTTGTTTAGGGCTCATTACTTGCTAATAAATTATGAAACATGGTCTAGAGCATTTATATGTCCATACAATCATCCCTGAATTTGCTTAGAATTTTTGGAAATATGTTTGCTGCACTTGCCTCTTAAAATTCATAAAAATAAGTTATGTTCAAAAATTTGATTTAGAGGCTTAACCTTGCTGAAAAATTGGGAGACATTGGATTTTAAGTTAAATAGTCATATTGAATTTATCATAAATTTTGTAGAGCATTTACTTGTGTGCAATGGGTACTTCATGTTCAAACTTGGATTTTTGGATGACTAGAATAATTAAATAAATTACCAGAGAAATTAGGAAAATTTTGAATTTCTGGATTTAGGCCACAAATGTCATAATAGCCCTCCAGTAATTAATTATAGGAGTACTGGGTGATTATTTTGAGTACCTCTCACGTTACACTTCATATAACTTAGGTTGGTCTGCATTTAGTAAAATCACAGATATTGAGTTGGAATAAGAATTTGGGCACAAGAGTTGGGGTTAGAGATTATGATGGTTTGGATAAATAAAAATGTTTTCATCATTGGAAGATAGGATGAGTAGAGAGTTGGGTTGGCTAGTGTTAAGTGGTGCTCGGGATCGACGAAAGATCGTCTTTCCCGTGGGGAGAAAGTTTCAAATACTCTAGGATTTGATCCAGTACAACAAGTAAGGGTTTGGGAAATTTGATAGCAACCAATAGTAGTAAGTTCCTTGCGAAAGGGAGCTTTGAGCATAATCACATTGTAGTTCCTAGTGCCTTCGAAAGCCCTTCACGGGGTATACGACAGTCCTGGGCTAACCTAAACTATAGGTAAAACTAAATTACAAGAGTAACAATAGTAAATAGGGGTTCACTTTCACTCACATCGATGTCTCGGAATGTTAGGTTTAGTCACTCTGGCAGTAGGCTCAGTGGATTTAGTGATGGGCAGGTTGGCCCAGCGAGCTTTGGCTCGGTTGATGTTTGTGATGGGTAGGTTGGCCCGACGAGCTTTGGCTCGGTTGTTGTTTGTGACGGATAGGATGGTCCGGGGAGCTTCGGCTCGGTGGTTACATCAAGGTTGCATGTGGATAATGTATAAGGTGGTGGGTATTCGGTATTAAAGAGACGATGCACCAATGCCAATACGCTGACTCGACAAGTGTGGTTTAGCACTTGGCCAAATAAAGTCCGGTGCGCCAGCCGGCAAGAGTATGTAGGAGCTCCGCTTAGTGCACCAGCATTGAGGCGTACGATAGGTCTGAATGGTAGTGCAATTACCGGTTTAGAGGTGGGCGAGGCCCAGCCCGCAGCTTCTGTTTGCCACTACGGAGGTATCCTGGGAGGTTCGGCTCCAGAAAGGGGGAACTAAATGTAACGCCGCAAAATTCGATAGAAGGACGAGCAGCGTCGAGATCCAAGTTTGGGTCTTGGTAAGGGTCACACGGCCTAGGCACGGGCGTGTCCGTGGCCGTGTCGTACCGGGTTCGTCGAGAGCCCAGGAAGGCAATGATTTTCGCTCGACGAAGTGTCGAGACAGGGAACATGGCCTAGGACACGGGCGTGTCCATAGCCGTGTTGTGCCTGGTTCGTCGAAAGCCCGAGTGGTCGATAAACTACGCTCGACGAAGTGTCGAGATAGTGAACACGGCATAGGACACGAGCGTATCCATGGCCGTGTCATGCCGGGTTCGTCGAGAGCCCGGGAAGTCGACGATTTTCGCATGACGAAGTGTCGAGACAGTGAACACGTCTTGGGACACGGGCGTGTCCAAGTACGTGTCGAGCATGTTAGAAAATATTTTTATGCGAAGTCGACGAAGATACAGTCGACGATCATCGAGACTTCGAATACGGCCGGAGACACGGGCGTGTCCCAGGCCGTATCCTTCTCAGGTTGTGAGTCGGGCCATGTAAGGGGATTGAACACGGCCTGGATCACCAGCATGTTCGTGTTGGATATGGCCGTGTCAAATGTGACACGGGCGTGTGATGTACCCGTGTCCTTCTCGGGTTGTGTTTGGTCCTGTATCGATGGAGGAATACGCCCAGGCACACGGGCGTGTACTGCATGACACGGGCGTGGCAGCTCTAACACGGGCATGTTCAGAGCCCGTGTTCTTCTTTCGGTGCGATGGTTTCGACGTCGATTATGGAACAGGGTCTTGGACACGGGCGTGTCACAAGCCGTTTTCGGCCCAGGTATTTTGATTTTCTGGTCGGATTGTGGCCGTTCATTTCATTCTTTTGGAATCGGATGGTCCATGGTTGCCCTTGATGAGTTAAGTCCGGGAATGGGGTATAGAAACCCTTATTATTCTTCAAACACACTCTTTCTAAGATCTAGAGAGAAGGGAGAGCAAGGAAGGAGGTGAAGGAGAGATCCGACTGCCGAAAAAGCTTCGGTGCTTCAAATCGTGAGCCGAGTCCAGATCCATTGAGGCAAGACCGTTGCAAAGGTTTTCATCCGGCTAAGTTTCCATGGCTAGGAAGAGAGGTCGGAAGGTAACGACACTTCTCCTCTTAGTTTTTGGATGCATGTTTAGCATCTTTTACTTTCTAGTTTTTGGGCACCAAACTCCCAAATGAGAGGGGTTTGGGTCGGCAAGGTATAAGAGGAACCTCCGGGTCGATTGAGTCCGTCCCCGACATGTTTTGCATTTGAGATCCGCTCAGTTAGTGGATTAGTCATGGTGGGTGAAGACGTTGTCGCGACCGTTAGTCTGACTCAGTGATGTTGCATACGTGCTTTAAGGATTCGTAGAGATCCGTTGCGGCAAGATGTTGTTTGGGATGTTTGTGATATTTCTCCCTTCTCTCGAGTGAGTACGTGTAGTCAGAACCGGACAAGGTTAGCTCCTCAATGGCGATACATGGTTTCCTTGGTGGACAAGGTTAGCTCCGCATTGACGGTATATGGTTTCCTTGGTGCGCGGGGACGTTACAGTACAAATGAGGGATTAGGGTGGAAATGGTATTTGGATTGTAATGTGCTAAGGCGTGGCTTTGTCTTCGTGGTCAGCTGGCTATCCCGTGACATACAGGTCATGTGTGGAGAGTGTCCCAGTGAGACTTGTCCCCTTCTGTGAGACTGACGAGATTGCCAAGCATGGGGCAAGCCCGGGCAATGAGGCCATGAGCGGGTGGGGTCCAGCAAGACTTCTTAGAATCAGTCAGTGTGTTAGACGGAATCCTGACATGAGAAGTCAGTGCTTTCAGGCAAGCCCGGGTCTAAGACCATGAGTAGGTGGGGCCTTGGCAAGAGTTCCATGTGGCGGCTTGCATGCCGTTGGGGGAATTGCAGTGCCCCCTTTGTTTGCGGCTTAATGCCAATGGGGAAATGATGAGTACCCTGATGATGTGATGATATGCTAGATGCATACGCGTTAGGGTGCCTTGGGTGAAGCCCAGGTTTTGCATTCATGCTGCATAGTAGGCCCCTTTTGTTTATATGCTCAACAGTAGAGAACGTGCATGTTGTTTGAGACATCCAAGCCTGTTCAATAGTGTTATACTTGTTTATGTATATTATATACAAAGTACTGACTTGCAGGTTTTAGGGGTACCCCGGGGTCCGTTTGGGGCAGCCGAGAGGAGATGTGTTTGTTATATAGTTTGAGGTTAGCCTTTGCTGACCCACGTTACAACCAAATTTTACAGGGCATGGATCGCAAGCAGGAGCTAGCTCGCCGGCCAGAAAGGCCAAAGCCTCATGAAGTGTTACCATCCTTGCAATGGCTTTACTTGTGTTTTTTTGTATGTTTGATAATGTTGACTTCCGGCTTGCATGCCGAGGTAGCTTAGGAGTGCCTATGCACTTTGATGTTTATGTATTTTTGGAGATTGGGACTCTCTTTTGTTTTAAGGCCATAAGGCCGTTTCGAGACTCTTGCGGATGTGGATAACTTCTAGTCTTGGTTGATGTTTCCGCTGTGTTTTGCTTATGAGTTTTGAGTTTGGGTAGTTATATCATCTTATAATACTAAACTGTGGCATCTGTATGTTGTGGGGCTTCGGCCGGACCCATATTATACTATCATTACAGGGGAGGTGTTATAATTTGGTATCAGAGTCAGGTTAGATTCAATGTCAGTGCGTATAGAAGTTATCCACATAATAGTAATGTGGGACCGTGAGTGCCCTTATGCTTGAGTCTTGTGATTAGAGGCTGATTCCTTATTTTCTTGCTTTTCTTAAGAGTGCATGCAACGAGGCGGGTATGTCGAGACCAAGAGAAGAGCTTTCGGCGAGCAGCGCCACTGCTCAAGTTCCTTTGGGCATGGGTGTAAACCCGGCCCACTTCTGTCGCATGCTAGCAGAAGCTATGGTGGCAGACCAAGCTGCAGCAACAACTAAGGTAGCAACCCCTGCTGTACCGGATACGACGATGGCTGTGCTGGGTGGAGAAGCCAGGTGAGTAGAGCCTTTGGCAGAAAGGGTGGTTGTCGGGCATGGAGATCGATAGATAAAGTACTTTCTGAGCTTCCATCCCCCGACATTCAAAGGAGTCGATACTCCGACTGATGAGGAGGATTGGTGGGCACAGATTCAATATCTCCTGAGGGCGGCAGAGACGCCGGAAGAGAAGAAATCTGAGTTTGCAGCCTTCATGTTGGAGGGAGACGCAAAGTTGTGGTGGGTGAGCCATAACGGCCGCCAATTTCCTGGACGCACCCCGTGCATGGAAGAATTTGGGGATGCCTTCCTAAAGAAGTACATACCTGTTTCGACAAGGTTGGAACTTCAGAGGAAATTTCTGCAGTTGTTGCAGCGAGATAAGAGGGTGGACGAGTATGTTCAGGAGTTCACTCGTTTGGGTCATTACGCGGGGACGACAATGGCGGACGATGAAGAGAGGGATGACCTCTTCTACCAGGGGCTGAGGGAGAATCTAAGGCAATCCCTCATCGCCATGAAGAGAGCCGGTTTCAATGATTTGGTTGAGGCGGCCAAGATGTTGGAGAGTGATCTGGAGCGGAGCCAACGTTGTAAAGGTTTTGCACCCAAGCAAGGAGAAGGGAAACCTTCTCAATCCCAAGGAAGGTCGGAAGGGAATATATGGAGGAGGAAGCCTCACCCGTATAAGTCCGGTGAGAAATGTAAGTGGACGTCCGGAGGGTCTCATTTTAAGGGGCCACCGACGTGCTTCAACTATGGTAAGGTGGGGCACATTGCTCGTTTTTGTAACCAAGGAGGTGCGGAGCAGGAGACAAGGCAGGAGCAGACTGTGCGATCCGGCCCCAGTGCCGCAGAAAAAGGGAAGATGGCGGAGTCTAGCGCTTCTCAGTTCCAACCGGTGCAACCAAGGGCCTACAACCTTGGACAACAGGAAGCGATCCGCCAACCCGATGTGGTGACTAATATGAGGAAGTTTAAGTTTAACCTTGTGCTTCATGCTTTTAGACCGTTATGATTGATGTCTATGTTTTAGGCTTTATGTTAGTTTCCGGATACCCCGCTAGGATATTGTTTGATACGGGAGCGTCACACTCCTTTCTTGCGGAAAGCTTCATCCGGAGGATTGGAGTTGAATTATTTTCTGTCGATGCGGAGCTGAAGGTGCGCATGCCCAATGGGTCATTCATGACCACCGGGAAGAAAGGGCGCATTTGTTGGGAGCTAGGCAGAGTTAACTTCGTGTTGATAGCGGCTGTCCTACCGTTAGTCGAGTTTGATGTGATTTTGGGAATGGACTGGCTAGCGGAGCAGCGTACCAGTATTGATTGCTTATCCAAGGTAGTGACCATGAGAAGCGAAGGGCAGGCGGAGGTCAAGTTTGAGAGCCTTAATGGAGTGGCCTGTTCTCTGATTTTGGCCTTGCAGTTGGTGCGGGCAGTTAATCAGGGTGGAGTAGCGCTTGTAGCTTTATTGAAGGTTTGCCTTTCCAGGTTATCACTTGGGGAGGTGCCAGTGGTGGCAGATTTCAAGGATGTGTTTCCTGAAGATCTTCCTTGGGCACCTCCTCGGCGGGAGATCGATTTCTCAATTGAGTTGGTGCTAGAGGCACGACCGGTGTCACGTCCTCCATTTAGGATGGCACCGAAAGAGTTCCCTGAGCTCAAGGTATAGTTGCAGGAACTGTTGGAGCAGGGGTATATCAGACCCAGTTCTTCACCGTGGAGCGCGCCAGTGTTGTTCGTAAAGAAGAAAGACGCTAGTATGGGCTGTGCATAGACTACCGAGAGTTGAATAAACTGACCGTCAAGAATAAGTATCTGATTCCTCAGATTGACAACCTGTTTGACCAGCTGGTGGGGTCGGTGGTGTACTCAAAGTTGGACTTAAAGTCAGGATACTATCATTTGCGAATTCGGGACGGGGATATACCCAAAACAGCGTTTCGTACGAGGTATGGTCACTTTGAGTTCTCGGTGATGTCGTTCGGGTACACAAACGCACCATCCGTATTCATGGATTTGATGAATCGAGTGTTTCAGAAATACTTGGACACTTTTGTAGATGTCTTTATTGATGACATCTTGGTATATTCCAAATTAGAGGTGGAGCATGAGACTCACTTGAGAGTGGTCCTGCAAGTGTTGAGCGAGATTCAGCTTTATGCAAAGTTCTCAAAGTGTGAGTTCTGGCTCAAGAAGGTGGAATTTTTAGGCCATGTGATTAGTGAGGATGGGGTGGCAGTAGATCCAACAAAACTAGAGGCCATCATAGATTGGCCTGTTTTGAGAACCATTGCGGAAGCCTGAAGTTTTCTTGGACTAGCTGGGTACTATAGAAGATTCATGGAAAACTTTTCTCGGATAGCTCTACCGCTCACGTCACTAACTCGTAAGGATCAGAAGTTTGTGTGGACTCAGGAGTGCAGTCAGGTATTTGATACACTGAAGGAAAGACTAATGACGGCTCCAATCCTAAGTCTACCGAAGGGGACCGTAGGATTTCAAATTTTCAGTGACGCATCAGGATGCGGTTTGGGTTGCGTTTTGGTGCAACATGGCATTGTAATATCCTTTGGGTCTAGGCAGCTAAAGCCTCACGGGTGGAATTACCCCGTCCATGACCTAGAGTTAGCGGCGGTAATTTTCGGGTTGAAATTGTGGCGGTAGTATGTTTATGGTGCAAAGGTGGAGATATTCACGGATCACAAAAGGTTGAAGTATCTCCTAGATCAGAAGGACCTGAATATGCGACAGCGTATGTGGGTCGAATTCCTTGGAGACTATGAGGTGGCGATTCAGTATACGCCAGCCAAAGCCAATGTGGTGGCAGATGCCTTGAGTAGGAAATACTCGAGGCAAGGGAATTGGATTGACGCTCATGATGAGCGGTTGGTGCGGGAATGGGAGTCCCTCGGCTTGGAGTGTGTAGCAAGGGGCGAGTCTAGCGTGGCTCGGTAAAACTGGATTGAAATGCATAACGACTTGTCCGATCGTATTCGGGAAGCGACTAGTTTGGATGTGGAGTTTCAGCCATTCATGGTGGAAGCTCAAAAAGGCGAGAGCAGTGCCTGGGAGATGATTGACGGGATTTTGAGGAAGGACGGATGGATTTGTGTACCGCAGTTTGGCATGCTCCATGAGGAGTTGATGTTTGAGGCTCACTTCATAAAGTACTCCATTCATCCGGGCAGTACAAAGATGTACTTGGATATGAAGAGATCCTTTTGGTGGCGTAGACTGAAGCGGGACGTAGCTTTGTACGTGAATATATGTCAAACTTGTGCCTTGGTGAAGGCCGAGTGTCAGAAGCCAGGCGAGTTCCTGAAGCCTCTTCCAATCCCTGAGTGGAAATTCGATGACATCTCCATGGATTTTGTACATGGGTTACCTAGATCGCAGCAGGGTAACGATGCGATTTGGGTGATTGTGGATCACTTAACCAAAGTGGCTCACTTCATCACAAACCGGAAGGAGGACAGCGTGGAGAAGCTGGTGGAGCTGTATGTTCGCAACATTGTGTGACTGCATGGGATTCCTAAAAGTATTTCCAGCGATCGTGATGGACGTTTCACGTCCAAGCACTGGAGGTTTGTTCAAAAGAGTCTAGGCACGAAGCTAAAGTTCAGTACGGCTTTCCATCCTCAAACTGACGGTCAAACCGAAAGAACGAACCGTACTATGGAGGATATGCTGAGGATGTGTGCTCTTGACTTCGTCAAGAAATGGGAGGATCACCTCTTCATGGTGGAGTTCGCGTATAACAGTAGTTACCAAGTAAGTATAAAGATGGCACCATACGAAGCTCTGTATGGGAGGCTGTGTCGAACACCGATGTCGTGGACAGAGGCGGGAGACACCAAACTATTGGGAAAGAAGTGGTAGCTGATGCTTGTGAGTTGGTACGGACCATTTAAGAGCGCATGAAGGTGGCTCAAGACCGGCAAGCAAAATATTTTAATGCTCGCCATAGGAAGTTGGAGTTCGCGGTAGGTGATTTGGTCTATTTAAAGATCAAGCCGTTCAAAGGCATTTCACGGATTTGCCGACTCAAGAAGTTGAGTCCAAGGTTTTTGGGACCTTTTGAGGTTGTTGAACGGGTGGGAGAAGCAGTGTACCGATTGTCATTGTCCGCAGAGCTGAGTGGATTACACGACGTCTTCCATGTATCCGTATTAAGGAAAACCTTGGTAGAGGCTACTGTGGTGATCGAATCGACATCGGTGCTGATAGAGTAAGACTTGAGGACGCGAGTCCGTCCAATTGCTATAGAGGATTCAAAAATTCGACAGTTGCGGAACAAAGAGGTCAAACTCGTAATAGTTTGATGGGACAACTGCTGCCGTGAGGAGCTCTCTTGGGAGCGAGACAAACCATACTGGAGGAGTATCCAGAGCTTTTCTGTTCAGGTATCATTTAAGTTTTGTGTACCTCTTTTTGATTTTTGGTAATTTCGGGACGAATTTTTTTAAGGGGGAGAGAGCTGGAATTCCCCAAAATTAGAAAGAATGATG
This sequence comes from Platanthera guangdongensis, assembly GCA_039583875.1. Lineage (NCBI taxonomy): Eukaryota > Viridiplantae > Streptophyta > Magnoliopsida > Asparagales > Orchidaceae > Platanthera > Platanthera guangdongensis. Next base: position 223,803,034 of record CM077151.1, on the reverse strand, counting down.
AACAGCGTCGAGAGCCAAGTTTGGGTCTTGGTAAGGGTCACACGGCCTATGACACGGGAGTGTCCGTGGCCGTGTTGTACTGGGTTTGTCGAGAGCCCAGGAAGTCGACGATTTTCGCTCGACGAAGTGTCGAGACATGGAACACGGCCTAGGACAAGAGCGTGTCCATGGCCGTCTCGTGTCGGGTTCGTCGAGAGCCCGGGAGGTCGACAAACTATGCTCGACGAAGTGTCGAGATAGTGAACACGGCCTAGGACACGGGTGTGTCCATGGCCGTATCGTGCTGGGTTCGTCGAGAGCCCGGGAAGTCGACGATTTTTGCTCGACAAAGTGTCGAGACAGTGAACACGGCTTGGGATACGGGCGTGTCCAAGGCCGTGTCGAGCGTGTTCAACGAATGTTTTCTGCGAAGTCGACGAAGAGGCAGTCGACGATCGTCGAGACTTCGAACACGGCCTGAGACAGGGACGTGTCCCAGGCCGTGTCCTTCTCGGGTTGTGAGTCGGGCCGTGTAAGGTGATTGAACACGGCCAGGAGCCCAGGCGTGTTCGTGTAGGACACGGCCATGTCAAATGTGACACGGGCGTGTCATGTACCCGTGTCCTTCTCGGGTTGTGTTTGGTCCTGTGTCGATGGAGGAACACGCCCAGGCACACGGGCGTGTACTGCATGACACGGGCATGTCAGCTCTGACACGGGCGTGTTCACAGCCCGTGTCCTGCTTTGGGTGCGACGGTTTCGGCGTCGATTGGGGAACACGACCTTAGATATGGGCGTGTCACAAGCCGTATTCGGCCGGAGTGTTTTGATTTTCTGGTCGGATTTTGGCCGTTCGTTTCCTTCTTTTGGGATGTGATGGTCCAGGGTTGCCCTTGCTGAGTTAAGTACGGGAATGGGGTATAGAAACCCTCATTCTTCTTCAAACACTCTCTTTCTAAGATCTAGAGAGAAGGGAGAGCAAGGAAGGAGGTGAAGGAGAGATCCGACTGCCGGAGAAGCTTCAGTGCTCCAAATCGCGAGCCGAGTCCAGATCCGTGGAGGCAAGACCGTTGCAAAGGTTTTCATTCGGCTAAGTTGTCATGGCTAGGAAGAGATGTCGGAAGGTAATGACACTTCTCCTCTTAGTTTTAGGATGCATGTTTAACATCTTTAACTTTCTAGTTTTTGGGCACCAAACTCTCAAATGAGAGGGGTTTGGGTCTCCAAGGTTCAAGTGGAACCTCCAAGTCAATTGAGTCCATCCCCGGCATGTTTTGCATTAGAGATCCACTCTGTTAGTGGATTAGGCATGGTGGGCGAAGCCGTTGTCGCGACCGTTAGTCCGACTCGGTGATGTTGCATACAAGCTTTAAGGATTCGCAGAGATCCATTGCGGCAAGATGCCATTTGTGATGTTTGTGATGTTTTCCCCCTTTCCTCGAGAGAGTATGTGTAGTCGGAACCGGACAAAGTTAGATCCTCAATGACATTAGATTATTTCCTTGGTTGACAAGGTTAGCTCCGCATTGGCGGTAGATGGTTTCCTTGGTGTGCGAGGATGTTGCAGTACGAATGAGGGATTAGGGTGGAAATGGTATTTGGATTGTAATGTGATAAGGCATGGCATTGTCTCCGTGGTCGGGTGGCTATCCCGTGATGTGCAGGTCATGTGTGGAGAGTGTCCCTGTTAGACTAGTCCCCTTCTGTGAGACTGACGAGAATGCCAAGCATAGGGCAAGCCCGGGCAATGAGGCCATGAGCGGGTGGGGTCTAGCAAGGCTTCTTAGAATCGGCCAGTGTGTTAGATGGAATCCTGACATGAGAAGACAGAGCTTGTAGGCAAGCCAGGGTCTAAGACCATGAGCGGGTGGGGCCTTGGCAAGAGTTCCGTGTGGCGGCTTGCATGCCGTTGGGGGAATTGCAGTGCCCGCTTTTTTGAAGCTTAATGCCAATGGGGAAATGTTGAGTACCAGGATGATGTGCTGATGTGCTTGATGCATACACGTTATGGTGCCTTAAGTGAAGCCTGGGTTTTGCATTCATGCTGCATAGTAGGCCCCTTTTCTTTATATGCTCAACATTAGAGAACGTACATGTTGTTTGAGACATCCAAGCCTGTTCAATAGTGTTATACTTGTTTATGTATATTGTATACGAAGTGCTGACTTGAAGGTTGGAGGGGTACCCCGAGGTCCGTTAGGGGCTGCCAGGAGGAGATGTGTTTGTTAAACAGTTTGAGGTCAGCCTTTGCTGACCCATGTTACAACCAAATTTTACAGGGCAAGGATCGCAATCAGGAGCTAACTCGCTGCCCAGAAAGGCCTAAGCCTCATGAAGTGTTACCATCCTTACAATGACTTTACTTTTGTGTTTTTGTATGTTTGATTTTGTTGACTTCCGGCTTGCATGCCAAGGTAGCTTAGGAGTGCCTATGCACTTTGATGTTTATGTATTGTTGGAGTTTGGTACTCTCTTTTGTTGTAAGGCCATAAGGCCGTTTCGAGACTCTTGTGGATGTGGATAACTTCTACTCTTGGTTGATGTTTCTACTGTGTTTTGCGTATGAGTTTTGAGTTTGGGTAGTTATATCATCTTATAATACTAAAGCTGTGGCGTCTGTATGTTGTGGGGACCCGGCCGGATCCATATTATACGGTCATTACATGGGAGGTGTTACACTAAAGGTCTGTGTACACAGAGTCGAGTGGGTGAGTTGCACTTGCATGATCACATCATGGCATAATTGTATTTCATAGCATAATCATTGCATATAACCCGACACCTATTGTATAAGTGGTATGAGACGTTTATATAATAGGCCCTGCAAAACGACCCCTTGGTTTATAAGTTCGTGCGAGCATGATTATAAGTTAAGGTTTTTATTCAGTAAATATATATATATCTATGCTTGTAGAGAACCGACACCACATCGTATAAATTGGTATTGGACTTTTTATACGATAGGAGCCCTGTAAAAGATCTCTTGGTATATGTGTTTTCATATAAGTTAAGGTTACTTTTCTTGTTCAGTCTTTTTACTTTCATTTTATATTGTATATTATAGAACTTCTAGTTTAGTTTCTCCGCCATCTGTATATTTGTTGTTCTCCACCTTCATGTCCTCTCCTTTCCACCTGCCCGCTCGGTGTCGAGGAGCCATGGGGGAAAGGGCAGGAGATGATAGGACTTAGTCTTTTAGACTAACGGTTCTCGAACCACATCATTTTAGGGGACCGTGGATCACATTATGGAGGAGCAGCCCCGAAGGTCGGCATGCTTGGAGATGGGGTAGTCTAGTACCGGAGTTTAGACAGCAGAGACTTTGAGTCCTGATCGCTAGTAGTTATATTTATTTTACTTCCGCGATGAGAGATATCTAGTGAGGACTTGATGTACTGGGCATGAGCCCAAGATTTAGCACTTTTATTATTATTACTGTGGACACTGCCTTCGTGGAGTTTATTTACTATATATGTGATTTATGTGGACTTGCCTTTGTTTCATTGCTACAGTTGTGAATCGATTTGGCCGACAGGATCGTCGTTTTGTGGTGATGACCTTCCCGGGCGTGAAGGTGTCACCGCAAAGCGGCGGTCCGGGGCCTAAGATCCCGGTGTTTCAAAAAAAGCGGGGGGGGGGGGGGGGGGGGGGGGGGGAGGTTAAGTGGTATCAGAGCAGAACCTCGATCGAAAAGTAGCAATCCACAACCCCTGGATCACCCCCGCGCATGTTTAGTTTGTGGACAAACTAAGTAGCAGAAGCAGTGGTGTGCCCATAAGGGGGATCATATGTAAATTGTCCATTGTTAATTAGGATTGAATCTATTATTTACTATTGGATTTTGTTATGCAGCCCCCAGCACAACCTACACCAGAGGACAGAGTCCAGCTGACTCCGAATATTGCACCACCTCCCCCGGTCCCCACTCTGTTCCTATAGTCAGAGATGGGGCAGACTCTGACAGCTATCCTGGAGGCTTTTAGGGCACAACAGGTTCCGACTCCATAGCCAAACCCCAGGGCCAACTAGCTGAGTATTTTCCGAGGACTTTCTCCCCCATCCTACTTGGGGACAGATTCAGCCGTTCGAACGGAGGAGTGGATGGACATCATATATGATATGCTGACTGGGATCCGGTGCCCGTGGGAGGTGAGGGTGCCCTTGGTAGTCTCTTTCTTGGAGTCCCATTTCAAGAGATGGTGGAGGACATTGTTGGACATGACGTTTGCTGACAGAGAGGTTGCTGAGATAGCTTGGGGGAATTCAGGGCCGCACTATTGGAGCATTTTGTTCCGCAGTCGGGCAGAGACGAACTGGAGGATAGATTTCTACAGTTGAGACAGGGCAGCAAGACAGTGGTGGAGTATCATCGGGAGTTCAACCACCTAGCCCGGTTTGCGGATTCTTATCAGTTTGATGAGGCAGGTTACACTAAGAGGTTCTATAAGGGACTATGAGTGGATCTGAGGGAGGCTCTGTTGTTCGTGTCAGACGGGCCCATTCCTCGAATATTAGAGATGGAGAAAAGAATCGAGGCAAACTACCCGAGGCCGGAAGCGGCAAACTGAGGATCAGGGCCTGGGAGTCCAAAATGATCAGCGACGGGGCCGCATCACATTGGGGAGAGGAGGAGAAGACCAGCCTCGTCAGGAGGCGAGACAGGAGCAGAGGGAACCAGTAGTGGTGGCCCCTCAGCCACTACAGATGCGGGATGTGCAAAGACCCGAGGGTATGGCATATCCCCCTCCAGAGTGTTTCAACTGTCACCAGGTGGGGCATATCAGGAGGAACTGCCCCATGAGGTGTACACCACCACTAGCACCACCTGCTGCCCCGCCAGCTCAGTATTTTGGAGGCCGAGGACGTGGCCGAGGTCGTGGATACCAGGGCAGAGACCACAGGCAGGAGAAGGAGCAAGTATATGCACTGGATCTGACACAACAACGAAATCTGGAGCAAGTGATCACATGTACGCCAGTTAAATTTTAAGTTTTCTCTTTCCTAGATAATTAAAGTTATGGATATAGAACTGATAAACTAGGAAAGAAAACCACAATTAGATTTCTAAGACTTTAAGTTACCTCCCCCGAGGCATAGTCTTCATCAGCGGCAAGCCCGCCTATACACTGTTCGATACGGGTGCTTCGCACTCGCTCATGTCGGAAGCCTTCATGGGAGGGCTCGAAGGTGTGGAGCGATTCATAGGCCTGATGATGAGGATACAGCTACCGTACGGATCCGAGTTATTCACCACCGCCCGCTGCAACATGAAGGCGGAGATCGGCGGAAGGATATTTGAAGCACCAGCGATGATCATGAAGATGTCAGTCTTTAATTTGATCCTGGGAATGACATGGTTGCATTGGAACCATGCTCAGATTGACTGCATGTCCCAGAGAATTACTGTGAGGCATGGGGACTCCAACATCATCATTGAAGGTATTAGATCTATTCCCCCTCTCTTGCTGACATCCGTGCAGGCCGACAAGGCCCACTTGCAGGGGGAGGAAGTCTATAAGGTGTTGTATGAAATGTCCGTGGCCAAGGGTTCCATCTCGGATATCCCGGTGGTGCAAGATTTTACAGACATATTTCCAGAGAAGATGTCAGGGCTACCCCCACACCGGTAGCAGGATTTTCGGATACAGTTGGTGTCAGGGGCTAAGCCGGTATCTAGAGCACCTTACCGGATGACCCCGAAGGAGTTGACAAAGTTTCGAAGCCAGCTCCAGGAACTAGTGGACGCCGGATTTGTCCGGCCAAGCTCTTCACCATGGGGATCCCCAGTGTTGTTTGTCAAGAAGAAGGACGTGACACTTAGATTGTGCACCGACTACTGGGCACTGAACCGATTGACAGTCCTGAATACCTATCCACTGCCAAGGATAGATGAGCTGTTTGACCAGCTGGAGGGCACGCATTTCTTTTCAAAATTAGATTTGAGGTCGGGCTACTATCAGCTACGGATTCAGGAAGAGGACATTCCAAAGACTGCCTTGAGTAGCAGATATGGGCTGTTCGAGTTCACCGTGATTCCTTTCGCGCTCACGAATGCACCGTCGGCGTTCATGAGCTTCATGAATCGCGTGTTCGAGGCATATATGGATGTGTTCATCATTGTATTTATCGATGACATCCTCATTTACTCGAGGACAGAGGAGGAGCACACACGACATCTGACGCTGACCCTAGAGAGACTGCGGGAGCACCAGCTCTATGCGAAGTTCAGCAAGTGTCAGTTCTGGTTGAGGGAGGTGGCTTTTCTAGGCCATACCATCTGTGGTGCTGGGTTGGCAGTGGACCCGGCTAAGATTCAGGCTGTTCGTGATTGGCCGCAGCTGAAATCGGCCACTGATGTGCAGAGTTTTCTAGGACTTGTCGGTTACTACCGGAAGTTCGTGGAGTGATTTTCTCGTATTGCCCTTCCGCTCACATCCCTGACGAGGAAGGATGTGCCCATTATTTGGACCATGTAGTGCGAGGCAGCTTTTCAGGAGCTGAAGGGTCGACTCACCTCGGCTCCTATACTTGCCCTTCCTTTGGGGAAAGAAGGATTCCAGGTCTACACCGACGCTTCCTACTAGGGCATGGGTACGGTGCTCATGCAGAATGGTCATGTTATAGCATACTCTTCTCGGCAGCTGAAGAAGCATGAGCAGAACTTCCCAGTTCGTGACTTAGAGATGGGAGCAGTCATATTTGCTCTGAAAGTCTGGCGACACTATCTATATAGTGTTCACTGTGACATTTACTCCGATCACAAGAACTTGAGGTATGCGGGCACGCAAAAAGAGCTGAACATCAGGCAGAGACGATGGGTGGAGTTTCTAGCAGATTATCAGTACGAGATGCACTACCACCCAGGGAAGGCAAATGTGGTGGCTGATGCACTGAGCCGGAAGGCCGCAAACCTTGGAGCAGGAACCCAATTGATGGCCTTGGAGTTGGTCCAGATGTTAGAGAAGATGCAAGTATCCTTGGTGTCCGAGGATCACCTTGAGCTGTACCGAGAGTACCTAGCGTCGTTGATTGCCCCAGATGACATTTGAGACCGAGTCAGAGATGGGTAGAGGCAGGATGCCCAGCTAAAGCCCATATTCCGGGTCGTACAAGCAGGCACTGCTGGGGATTACTCGCTGAGGGAAGGTCTAGTGTGTTTTAGAGGACAGATTTACATACCAGAGGGAGGCCAGGTCCGGGAAGATATCATGACGTAGGCTCATTGCAGTCGGTATTCAGTACACCCGGGAGTTACGAAGATGACTGTGGACCTGAAGAAGACCATGTACTGGCTAGGCATGAAGAAGGATATCACCTACTTCGTTACCCATTGCGAGGCATGCTAGTTGGTGAAAGCAGAGTGCAGAAACCCCGTAGGATTATTGCAGCCACTCCCAGTGCTGGAGTGGAAGTTCGATGATATTGTGATGGACTTTATACATGGGCTTCCCAGATCGCGGACGGGGAACGATTCGATCTAGGTGATCATAGACTGGCTGACGAAGGTAGCCAGTTTTATCCCGATCAGGAAGGATGACTCGGTTGGTGTGCTGGTTCGGAAATTTGTGGAGCAGTTCATCCGTTATCATGGCATACCCAGGAATATTGTATCGGATCGGGATGGACGATTTACGTCCAGGGAGTGGAGATCAGTGCAGACTTACTTGGGCATGCGCCTAACATTCAGTACAACATTTAATCCACAGACTGATGAGCAGACGGAATACACTAATCGGACCTTGGAAGATCTGCTGCGACTTTCCATATTGGATCGCGGTGAGCCGTGGGAGAAGCTTTTGCCACTGATCGAGTTCTCTTATAATAACAACTACCAATCCAGCATAAGGATGGCTCCTTATGAGGCCCTATACGGACGGAGGTGTAGGACTCCGTTGTCATGGATACAGGATGAGGATCCAAAGGCTTTGGGTTCGGAGTTTGTCGAGGACACCGAGGCTCAGGTGAGATTGATACGGGACAAGATGCTAGAGGCACATAGCCGACAGGCTAAGTATTACGACGCTCGGCATCGTCAGGTGGAGTTTCGGGTAGGGGACCAGGTGTTCTTGAAGATCAGACCATTGCATGGGGTTTCACGGGTACGCGGTCGGAAGAAGAAGATCAGCCCAAGATATATAGGGACTTATAGGATCCGGGAGCGGATCGGTCCCTTGGCATACAGGCTGGAGCTGCTACCGGAGCTGGCAAGTCTGCATGACGTGTTCCATGTATCCTCTCTTTGGAGGGCTCTACTACGCCCGGATCAGCAGAATACGCCCACGGATGGGCCGGTAGCATCTGGTCGGTCAGTTCACTTGGAGCCAGTTCGGATTGACGACAAGGGAATACGAGTCTAGCGCCGCAAGAAGGTTGCATTAGTCAAGGTCCTATGGAGGAATCATGGGCGAGAAGAGCACACATATGAGCCTCAGGACTTGATGCAACGGAGGTACCCAGAGCTTTTCAATCAGGTATATATCAAACCTTAGGGATGTTACAAGTTTTATTTATTTCAGTAGAAACAACCATAGGCTTAACCTTAACTTCGGGGACGAAATTTTTTATATATATATTGATATTTGTAACATCCCTCAAACAACTTGACCCCTAGGGTTTTGTTTTGTCATGACTAGGTCATGACAAAACCATCAGAAGCTTAAAGGACCACGTGAATAAGGCCAAGGTGAAAATCACCTTGGTCTGCCTATAGCACAACCTCATCACCAGACATAGGGTTTGACATTTGGGCGTCAAATTTACTCCATGACCCCACCACAACACCCATAACACCATGGGTAGTCCATATGGTCACTAAGGACCCATTGGGGTCCACCCAAGAGGCTAAGTTGACCCAAGTCAACCCTAACCCTAAATGGGTCAAACTGACTTGCACAGGGCCAATTTAATTTCCCTTAGCCAAGTGGACCCCACACATACCTTCCTAACCCTAGAGAGAGACCAATGGGTCACCAAGGACCCATTGGGGTCAACCAAAAAGGCTAAGTTGACCCAAGTCAACTCTAACACTAAAATGGTCAAAGTGCCCTGATTAAGGGCAAGTGACCTCCAAAGGGTCAAGTCAACCCTACCTAGACCTTAGGGGAGGCCTGTAACACCCCCATCCGTCGCATGACATATAACAGAAGGTCCAGCTGGAACCCGACGCCATATACCACAGACAGTCGGAAGGGTTACCAAATGAATATTCAAACCATCGAATTAAGACTACTCGTCCTACACAGAGCATTCTAGCGGAAGTTTTTAAAGTTGAAAGAACCCAAACTTAAAACCAACAAAAATGAATGTCCACAGCTACAACTACAGCAATGAAACCCCAAATACACTGAAATGGGTACATGGCCTTATGGCCTTACAAATGTTCACTTAATATAACATGTCTTACATACATCGGCTCGCAGGCCGGCCACACATGATAAATGTAAAAACAACTATTCTACGACCTTCTAGGGCCAGCACAGCAATATGGGCTCCAGCCCGCTATTTGGCGCTCGGCTCCGCAGCACCTGCAAGCACATACCACTGCAAGGTGGCAAACAAGGCAACGGTCAGCTAAAAGCCGACCAAATTATAACGACCCCGCCCCTTACTCGGGACGGCGGCGCTCTTTCCCTGCATAGCATTAGTCCAATAAAATAATATAGCGCAATTATATTTCGCCACAGGTGTAGGCTCGCACGGCCAAACACCCTGCGCACTTAGGGCACATTCGTGGTGAACCCTGACCAATCAGTGCATTCACCACCACCCCCAGGATGGCAACAACATGTGAGCATTTAGCCTATCTGACCACCGTCTAAGGCTCAGACTATACCTACGGCCAGTGCCCGTTTTCGGATTTATCGCACCGTACCACATAGCCTAGGTCCAATTCCACTTGCCCGTTGCTCACGCCGCATATACAATTTAAGTCCTACGCGCGGGCCAAGCTTCTCTTGGATCCCAAATTTTCCAAAACAATCTCATAACCCAGTTATGATCAAGGCCGGTTCCCAGACCGCAAAGTTAGCAGAACACATTTCCGCTCAATTTTTCGGGTGCGCCTTGAAGCTAACCTCCAAGGATCCCTGCTGCCATCTACCGCGTAGAAATCCGAAAAACCCAAAGCACGAAGCCTTCTCCGGCAAATCATAGCAAATGCAACATCACCGATACAGACAATACACGTCCGTGTAGGCTTCACACACAATGCCTATGCCCGTACTTATGATTCCGGGCTCTATATGCAACACAAGGGGGACTATTCACATCAACCCCAAGGAACACCACACACTCACCGTACACTCGCGGGAGCGGGATTCCCTATGCAGAAAGAAAGAGCTTCAAATGCTCAAGTTGAGAATCGTTACCCTTGTAGTCTGTTTTGGCGCCATGGAAAAACTACGTGGACAGAACTCTTCACGACAACCTTCCCTCCACGGATCCGCTCTCAGACTTCGAAACGGTGCTCCGGTGCTCCACCGGCGGCCGGAAACCTCCTTCTTCTTCCTCTTCTCTCTCACCTTGGAAGGAGAAAGCTTTGGAGAGAAAATGAGGGATTAACCTCCTATTCCCGGCCTTAACAGAGCAGGATCTCATCTGGGTCGTCGGATCTTAATTAAAGAAAACGAACGGCTCAGATCTGCATAAAATTCTCCAGACCTGGGCCGAACACGGCTTGGCACACGGCCGTGTGCCAGGCCGTGTGCCTCGATCCAGGCACGATCGTCAAACTGAGAGACGCACACGGGCCAAGACACGCCTGTGTCTCACCTGACACGCCCGTGTCTGGTTCCTCGACACGCCCTTGTTCGGGGGTGTGTCACACATAACCGCTACGGAAACAGACACGACCCAACTGCACACGGGTAGGGACACAGGTTGGCACACACCCGTGTCGGATGACATGGCCGTGTCATCCGGCCGTGTTCCTGGCCGTGCCCTTCTCGGGAAGAAAATGGCCAAAAAATCACCAGCCAGACACGGCCTTGGACACGCCCGTGTCCTAGGCCGTGTACCCCTATACAGGCACCAAAAATCCTTTTTCGCGACCGACTCGCACACAATATTCGGGGCGTTACAAATCTCCACCACTTAAGGAATTTCGTCCCGAAATTAAACAAAGGTACACAAAATCTAAATGATACCTGAGTGGAACAACTCGGGGTATTCCTCCAACATAGCTTGCTCTCGCTCCCAAGAAAGCTCCTCACGTCCGCAATTATCCCAACGGACTTTAACCATTCGGACCTCCTTGTTGCGGAGTCGTTTGACTGCAACGTCTTCAATTCGTACTGGCTTGACCCTTGTTGTTAATTCATAATCAACAGGTACCTGATTGTCTGCAACGATCTGCGAAGGCTCTTGCACTGCCTTACGCAACACCGATACGTGGAACACGTCATGCAGCCCACTTAACTCAGTCGACAGCTTCAACCTATATGCCGCCTCGCAAACACGCTCGAGGATTTTAAATGGTCCAAGGTATCTCGGACTCAGCTTCTTCAAGTGTCGAACCTGCGATAATACCATGTAGCCAACATTGAACTCCACATTTCTATGTTTGGCGTTGTAATACTTTGACTGTCTATCCTGAGCAATCTTCAGCCTTTCCTGAATTGTCCGTATCATTGAAGTGGCATCTTCCACCACTTGACGTTTATACAACTTCGATTCACCTGCCTCCAACCAAGACAACGGCGTACGACACTTCCTCCCGTACAAGGCTTCGAAAGGCGCCATTCCAATACTTGCCTGATAGTTGTTGTTGTATGCAAACTCCACCATGTACAAGTGATACCCCCAATTCTTCCCGAAATCTAGGACGCACATGCGAAGCATGTCCTCCATAGTCCTGTTGACTCTCTCGGTTTGGCCATCTGTCTGCGGGTGAAAGGCTATGCTGAACTTTAGCTTAGTACCCAACAGACCATGCACCAACCTCCAGTCATTCGACGTGAAGCGTCCATCACGATCACTAACAATACTGCGAGGCACACCATGCAATCGTACAATATTATCCACGTAGAGTTTGGCTAACCTTTCCACCGGATCTTCCTTCCTGACTGGGATAAAGTGCGACACCTTTGTCAACCTATCTACGACCACCCAAATGGCGTCGTTTCCCTTCTGCGACTTCGGCAAACCGTGCACAAAATCCATAGATATGTCGTCAAACTTCCATTCTGGGATAGGAAGGGATTTCAAGAAACCTACGGGCTTCTGGCATTCCGCCTTCACCAATGCACAAGTACGACACTTGGCCACATAGTGTGCCACCTCTTTCTTCAAACCCGGCCACCAGAATAATTTCTTCATGTCTCTATACATTTTCGTGCTTCCCGGGTGGATTGAGTACTTGGTATGATGAGCCTCATACATCAATTCCTCCCGAAGATTATCCGCACTAGGAACGCATAGAAGACCATCCTTCCTTAGCAACCCATCCTCAACAGCAAACTGGGAATTTGACCCATCCAAAGATTCATCCAAGATTTGCTTCATGCTGCTATCCTGAACCAAAGCCCGCCGAACTCTATCTGCTAGATCACACTGCACCTCTGTCCAAAACAGTTTCGCCTCGACACTAGACTGCTTATCGACACAAGATATCTCCAATGCCTCCAACTCTTGGACCAATCTCTCATCATGTACCGATAACCAGTTGGCTTGTGCGGGAATCTTACGACTCAACGCATCCTCCACTGCATTTCCCTTCCCAGGAACATAATGTATCTTGAAGGTGTAGTCCCCTAAGAACTCCATCCACCTCCGCTGCCTCATGTTCAGATCCTTTTGGTCCAACAGGTACTTCAAACTCTTATGATCGGCGTAAATATTGACCTTCACACCGTACAAATAGTGCCTCCAAAGCTATAGAACAAATATCACGGCCGCTAACTCTTAGTCGTGGACCGGATAATTCCTCTCTTGAACCTTCAGTTGTCGTGAACCATAAGCTATCACTCTCCCATGCTGTAGCAGAACACAACCCAAACCACTGCCTGAAGCATCATTGTAGATCTCGAAACCTTCGGTTCCACTTGGCGAACATAAAATAGGCGTCGTGGTCAACCGCCTCTTCAACTCTTCAAAAGCCTGTTCGCACTCCGGAGACCACACGAACTTCTGATCCTTTCTTGTCAACGTCGTGAGTGGTAGTGCTATCCGCGAGAAGTTCTCTACGAAGCGCCTGTAGTAGCCAGCAAGCCCCAGAAAACTCCGTACCTCTGCCACCGTAGTCAAAGTAGGCCACTCCCGTATCGCCACTATCTTCGCCGGATCCACAACTATTCCTTCTCCACTGACAACATGACCAAGGAACGCTATCGAGGATAACCAGAATTCACACTTGGAGAACTTTGCATACAACTGACTTTTCCTCAATGACTCCAACACCATGTGTAAATGCTTGTAGTGATCCTCCTCGCACCGTGAATACACCAGGAAATCATCGATAAATACTATCACGAAATGATCCAGGTATTCTCTGAACGTCCTATTCATCAGATCCATAAACACGGATGGCGCATTCGTCAACCCAAACGGCATGACCGTGAACTCGTAATGCCCAAACCGCGTACTGAATGCTGTCTTTGGGATGTCGCTCTCCCTTATCCTCAACTGATAGTAACCGGACTTCAAATCTAACTTCGAATATACTGTTGATCCAACTAACTGATCAAACAGATCATCAATCCTCGGGATTGGATATTTGTTCTTCTCCGTAAGTTTGCTCAATTCCCGATAATCGATACAAAGCCGCAAGCTCCCATCTTTCTTCTTGACAAAGAGAACTGGTGCGCTCCAAGGAGACGAACTTGGACGCACAAAACCTTGCTCTAGCAACTCTTGCAATTGCACCTTCAACTCTGCCATTTCTCTTGGAGCTATCCGATAGGGGGCGCGTGACATCGGTTTGGCACCCGGTACCAACTCTATAGTAAAGTCTATCTCCCGCTAAGGAGGGGATCCTGGGAGATCATCTGGAAACACATCAGGATACTCAGACACAACTGGGATGTTGTCCAAACTAGGCTTAGGCGTCGAAGTCTGCACTAGAGTGACATACAGTTCTGCCCCAGACCGAACTGCCTTGAACATCTGAAGGGCTGACATCAAAACTTTCCCTGACCCCTTCATGCCCGCAAAAGTAGTCTCCTGATCAGTGTCCAGACCCAACTTGACTTCTTTACAGTTGCAATCAATGCATGCACTCTGCTCCGAGAGCCAATCCATACCGAAGATTACGTTGAACTACACTAATGGTAGAATGAACGCCCGCAAATCAAACTCCCGGTCTCCAATCCGAATCTTCACAACACAAATCCTATCCACACGCATGGAGCACCCATTGGGAAACAACACATCCAACTTGTTTTCTGCCATCGAGGACGGAACTCCGATGCGCGATACGAATTTTTCGGACAAGAAGGAATGTGATGCTCCCGTATCAAAAAGGGCTCTCGCCGGAAACCCAAAAATTAACACAAAGCCTAGCACTAACAAACGTAAGCTAACAAATACAAAGGTAACAACTATAAAATTTAAACCACTGTAATTTAACACATACCTGTCACCACGTCCGCTTGCTTTATGGCCTCCTGCAGACCAAGGTTGTAGACTCGAGGCTGGGCTAGAGCATGATGGGATGCAGTTGACTCCACCGCCTTCCCTTTCTCCTCATAAGTCGCTCCAGGTTTCCTCTCGGACTTTGAACGTCCGCTCCAACACTCCCGAGCAAAATGCCCCGTCTTCCCGCAGTTATAGCAAGCTTCGGGGACTCGACTTGTAGTTTCCACCGACGCATCAGCCAAAGGGGCTGAGTTCGAAGTCCTCCGCTTCTTGTTCCACCTGCGGAAACTTGACTTATTATTTGGCACGTTGAACTCGGGCTTCTTTTCTCCTGGGTCCTTCTTCTCCTGAACTTTCTTAGCAACCTTTTCCAACGATCGGGCCGAATTGAACAAGGTTAGGAAGCCCTGCACCTTAGGCCCAGCAAGGAGTAACTGTAAATCGCCGCGAAGACCCTCATAGAATCGGTTGGTCTTCCACTCTTCTTTTGGAAACTTAGCACCAGCACAACGTCCCAACCGTGTGAACTCATGCAGATATTAATCCACGCTTCTGGATCCCTGAGTCAACCCAAGAAATTGACTCACCATCTCCAACTTCTGAGCAGAGGGTACAAATCTGGCTAGGAACAATCTTGAAAATTCCTCCATCGGCACATCCGCAAGTTGCCTTCCCACTAGAAGATGAAACTCCATCTCGTCCCACCACAGCCTCGCTTCACCTTCCAAAAGAAAAGTCACTATGGTGGTCTTCTGCCACTCCTCAGTTATTGTGGCCGTCAAGACCCTCTATATGGAAGAGAGCCAGTCCTCAGCTTGAGTTGGCGTTCCAACCCCATTAAACCTCGGAGGATTAAAGCCCATCACATGCTTTAGCTGCCTCTCCGTAGTTCTTCTCGGCTCTACCAACTCCACTACTGCGCATTCCACTACTCTCGGCTCTGCCGCCCTTATCGGTTCTTGCTCATTCACAGGAGGTGCGCGATGCATTTGCCCTGCAGGTTGGGCATTTATCATTGCGAACACGGCCTCAGCCAACATCCTGATGGTTTCCGCTGAAGGAGGTGTAGCAGGCACGTCCCTTGGTGCACTACTTTCCGCTGATTGCGGACGCTCTGACCGACCAGCACCGCTCCTATCTGCCTATAGTAGCAAAGACACACGATTAGAAGACAAACAAATTGCTAAAAGCAATCATTGGAACACTCAAGTTCCATCAAACAAGTGTATTTTCATTCCTAAGTGGACATTCATGGGTTCTTTTTGATGTTATAACGATGACGCACACATGTGCTCACCACCCCTTAAAAGAATTCGCCCACGAATTCATTTAAGCCTGACCGTAACCAGAAGTCTAATACCAAATTGTAATACCCCCATCCGTCGCATGGCATATAACAGAAGGTCCAGCTGGAACCCGACGCCATATACCACAGATAGTCGGAAGGGTTACCAAATGAATATTCAAACCATCCAATTAAGACTACTCGTCCTACACAGAGCATTCTAGCGGAAGTTTTTAAAGTTGAAAGAACCCAAACTTAAAACCAACAAAAATGAATGTCCAGAGCTACAACTACATGAATGAAACCCCAAATACACTGAAACCGGTACATGGCCTTATGGCCTTACAAATGTTCACTTAATATAACATGTCTTACATACATCGGCTCGCAGGTCGGCCACACATGATAAATGTAAAAACAACTATTCTACGGCCTTCTAGGGCCAGCACAACAACATGGGCTCCAGCCCGCTATTTGGCGCTCGGCTCCGCAGCACCTGCAAGCACATACCACCGCACGGTGGCAAACAAGGCAACGGTCAGCTAAAAGCCGACCAAATTATAACGACCCTGCCTCTTACTCGGGACGGCGGTGCTCTTTCCCTGCATAGCATTAGTCCAATAAAATAATATAGCGCAATTATATTTCACCACAGGTGTAAGCTCGCACGGCCAAACACCCCGTGCACTCAGGGCACATTCATGGTGAACCCTGACCAATCAGTGCATTCACCACCACCCCCACGATGGCAACAACATGTGAGCATTTAGCCTATCTGACCACCGTCTAAGGATCCGACTATGCCTACGGCCAGTGCCCGTTTTCGGATTTCTCGCACCGTACCACATATCCTAGGTCCAATTCCACTTGCCCGTTGCTCACGCCGCATATAAAATTTAAATCCTACGCACGGGCCAAGCTTCTCTCGGATCCAAAATTTTCCAAAACAATCACATAACCCAATTATGATCAAGGCCGGTTCCCAGACCGCCAAGTTAGCAGAACATGTTTCCGCTCAATTTTTCGAGTGCGCCTTGAAGCTAACCTCCAAGGATCCCTGCTGCAATCTACCGCGTAGAAACCCGAAAAACCCAAAGCATGGAGTCGTCTCTGGCAAATCATAGCAAATGAAACATCACCGATCCAGACAATACACGTCCGGGTAGGCTTCACACACAATGCCTATGCAACATAAGGGGGACTATTCACATCAACCCCAAGGAACACCACGCACTCACCGCACACTCGCGGGAGAGGGATTCCCTATGCAGAAAGAAAGAGCTTCAAACGCTCAAGTTGAGAATCGTTACCCTTGTAGTCCATTTTGGCGCCATGGAAAAACTACACGGACAGAACTCTTCGCAACGACCTTCCCTCCACGGATCCGCTCTCAGACTTCGAAACGGTGCTTCGGTGCTCCGTCGGTGGCCGAAAACCTCCTTCTTCTTCCTCTTCTCTCTCACCTTGGAAGGAGAAAGCTTTGGAGAGAAAATAAGGGATTAACCTCCTATTCCCGGCCTTAACAGAGCAGGATCTCATCTGGTCCATCGGATCTTAATTAAAGAAAATGAACGGCTCAGATCTGCACAAAATTCTCCAGACCTGGGCTGAACACGGCTTGGCACACGGCCGTGTCCCAGGCCGTGTGCCTCGATCCAGGCACGATCGTCGAACTGAGAGACGCACACGGGCCAAGACACGCCCATGTCTCACCTGACACGTCCGTGTCTGGTTCCTCGACACACCCGTGTTCGGGGGCGTGTCACACATAACGCCACGGCAACGGACACGACCCAACTGCACACGGGTATGGACACGGGTTGGCACACTCCCGTGTCGGATGATACGCCCGTGTCATCCGACCGTGTTCCTGTCCGTGTCCTTCTCGGGAAGAAAACATCCAAAAAATCACCAGCCAGACACGGCCTTGGACACGCCCGTGTACCCCTATACAGGCACCAAAAATCCTTTTTCTCAACCGACTCGCACACAATATTCGGGGCGTTACAAGGCCAATGGGTCACCAAGGACCCATTTGGGGCAACCTCAAAGACCAAATTGACCAAGGTCATCCTTAGTCAAGATTTAGGTCAAGCTAGCCAAAATTGGCTAACTCAAGCTCATGCCCAATTCACTTGTGCTAACCTTGTATTAGTGGATGAACTGAACATGTGGGCTGCCATTAGGCTAGGTAGAAGTCAAATTTCAGGCTTGGTGAGTAGGAGAGAGAACAAGCTCCAAATGAAAGAGAGAGAAAGAGAGGGGAGTAATGAGGAAAGACTTTGGGGCTCATCAGTCCCCTTCCCCAACCCCACATTCAATTCACTAGGACAAGGGGAGTGCAGTCCCAATTCAACCTGCTGTTCTCCGACTGGTCTGAGCCATGCTTCATCCCCCACCCACCATGGACGAAATCCTCTTAAGGGGACATTAATGGACATGGCAACTTGCACCCACCCAAAACCCAAACTCTCCTCCTTAAAAGCTCCACTGGACTCCAGGGATTCAGTTCTACACATTACCTGAAGGAGCCAAGGAAGTCCACAGTGCAGTTGCAGAAATCCGACCACCACCACCACCACCATGACAATCCGGCGATTGGCAAGGATTCATCCACCCACACAGGTCCTCCCCTTCTCCTTCTTCTATGGGTAGATCATAGGACTAATTAGGGTCAAGGTTCGAGCTCAATTAAGCTCGATCAGATGATCGATTTTCCAATTTTTGTTTGAGAAAATCAATTTGTCGGGATCGCCGGAAAAAGGCCTTACGGCGGCTATGCCGCCGAATGGCGATAGCCACCACCTCAACGGAGGTGGTGGTGGCAGTGGCCTGCTGGGGAGGTGGCCGGATGGCCAGCTGTGCTGGCTGGAAGAAGCTCCGGGAGGGGTGAATCGGGATCGTCGGCTAAAGGTAGAAGATAACCCGGCACCGTCCAATCCTGCGCCAAGATTCGTGCATATGTAAAATTAAACTATAAATTTGTAGCTCTATGGGTCTACATTAATGTAAAATTGGTTTGAACCAATTTGGGTGAATGGTTTGACCAGGGCACTCATTTTGATGGGGTCTATACATAGGGCTAGACAGAAATTAAAATGGATGCCCACCCTTCATGTCTGATCCAAATGACTTCAAATTTGGATTGGGAGTTATCCTAGTCTATAACTAGGTCCTGCCCAAAAATGAGAATTTTTGGGGACAATTTTTTATAGTTTTGGAAATTATTTAATTTCTCTAGGGTAACTTTATTTAGGGACCATATGACCTCCAAACTCACCCAAATTTTGGTGAGTGGTGCTTGGGGTCATTGTACAGCTCTGGTTGAAATTTCATCTCATTTGGAGGTGGTTTGAATTGAATTCATGCAAACCATAACCTTGTCTTAAAAATGGTATTTTGGTCAAAAAGTGTACTTTGGGTTTTGAGTGACCAAATCACCTCAACAGAGGTTGAAATTTGGGCCACTTACTTGGCATGGCTTTTAACACCTCTCCATGTAAGATGGGGTATATTGGAATAGATTTGCGCTAAGATCTAAGAACCAACCGTAAGGAAGGGATTTTGTGCCATGTGAAGGGCAAGAGGTCAAAAACCTTGTATGAGCTTGAAAATTTGTAGGGAGGATGATAGGGTAGCTGGAGCCCTCTGGTGAAAATATTAAGGGATTTTGGAAAGGGAAGGCCCCTCATAATCCTAACCCTATTTTAGGGCACAAACATTGTAGTGCTATGATAGGTTAGTAAAACTCCTTGAACAATAATGAAATTTGGGTAGTGTGATCATAAAGATAGATTGAACCTCTGGTAATTTAGTTGAGAATTGTGGGACATTAAATTTAGTACTTACTTTATAAATGCATGTGTTAGGCCCTCTTGTTTATCTGGATATTTTGATCCCACTACCCGTTGGAAGGTCATGAAAAGTAGGCAGAGGGAATTTTAGACCTTATTGCTTATGTATGAATTTTATTAGAATTTTTGAATACTTATTTGCAGTACCTACTTCACAAGCTCAATAATTTGAAAAATTGTTCAATAATTTGTTTAGAGCTAATTACTCGCTAATAAATTATGAAACTTGTCCTAGAGTATTTATATGTCCATACAATCATCCCTGTATTTTCATAGAATTTTTGGAAATATTGTTGCTGCACTTGCCTCTTAAAATTAATAAAAATAGGTTATGTTCAAAAATTTGATTTAGAGGCTTAAACTTGTTGAAAAATTGGGAGACATTGGATTTTATGTTAAATAGTCATATTGAATTTATCATAAATTTTGTAGAGCATTTGCTTGTCTAAAATGGGTACTTCATGTTCAAACTTGGATTTTTAGATTACTAGAATAATTAAATAAATTACCAGAGAAATTAGGAATATTGTAAATTTCTAGATTTAGGCCACAAATTTCATAATAGCCCTCCAGTAATTATTATAGGAGTATTGGGTGATTATTTTGAGTACCTCTCATGTTACACTTCATATAGCTTAGGTTGCTCTGCATTTAGTAAAATTGCAGAAATTGAGTTGGAATAAGAATTTGGGCACAAGAGTTGGGACTAGAGATTATGCTGGTTTGGATAAATAAAAATGAGTTCATCATTGGAAGATAGGATCTGTAGAGATTTGGGTTGGCTAGTGTTAAGTGGTGCTCGGGATCGACGAAAGATCGTCTTTCCCGCGGGGAGGAAGTGTCAAATACTCTAGGGTTAGATACAGTACAACAAGTAAGGGTTTGGGAAATTTGATAGCAACCAATAGTAGTAAGTGCCTTACGAAAGGGAGCTTTGGGCATAAACCCATTGTAGTTCCTAGTGCCTTCGAGAGCCCTTCACGGGGTATACCTTGGGCAGTCCTGGGCTAACCTAAACTGCAGGTAAAACTAAATTGCAAGAGTAACTAAAATAAATAGGGGTTCACTTTCACTCACCTCGATGTCTCGGAATGTTAGGTTGAGTCACTCCCTTCACGGGGTATACCTTGGGCAGTCCTGGGCTAACCTAAACTGCTGGTAAAACTAAATTGCAAGAGTAACTAAAATAAATAGGGGTTCACTTTCACTCACCTCGATGTCTCGGAATGTTAGGTTGAGTCACTCGGGCAGTATACTCGGTGGATTTAGTGATGGGCAGGTTGGCCCAACGAGCATTGGCTCGGTTGATGTTTGTGATGGGCAGGTTGGCCCGGCGAGCTTTGGCTCGGTTGTTGTTTGTGATGGACGGGATGGTCTTGGGAGCTTCTGCTCGGTGGTTATAAATCAAGTTTGCATGTGCATAATGTATAAGGTGGTGGGTCTTCGGTATTGGAGAGTCGATGCACCGATGCCAATACGCTGACTCGGCAAGTGTGGTTTAGCACTTGGGCAAATAAAGTCCGGTGCACCAACCAGTAAGAGTACGCAGGAGCTCCGCTTAGTGCACCAGTGTTGAGGCGTATGATAGGTCTGACTAGTAGTGCAATTACCGGTTTAGAGGTGGGCGAGGCCCAACCCACCGCTTCTGTTTGCCACTACGAAGGTATCCTGGGAGGTTCGGCTCTAGAAAGGGGGAACTAAAGGTCTGTGTACACAGAGTCGAGTGGGTGAGTTGCACTTGCATGATCACATTATGGCATAATTGTTTTTCATAGCATAATCATTGCATATAACCCTACACCTATTGTATAAGTGGTATGGGACGCTTATACAATAGGCCCTACAAAACGACCCCATGGTTTATAGGTTTGTGCGAGCATGCTTATAAGTTAAGGTTTTTTTCAGTAAATATATATATATCTATATTTGTAGAGAACTGACATTCCATCGTATAAATTGGTATGGGACTTTTTATACGATAGGAGCCCTACAAAAGATCCCTTGGCTTATGTGTTTTCATATAAGTTAAGGTTACTTTTCTTATTCAGTCTTTTACTTTCATTCTATATTGTATACTATAGAACTGCTAGTTTAGTTTCACCGCCATCTGCATATTTGTTGTTCTCCACCTTCATATCCTCTCCTTTCCTCCTCCCCTCTCTGTGCCTATGAGCCATGAGGGAAAGGGCGGGGGATGATAGGACTTAGTCTTTTAGACTAACGGTTTTCGAACCATATCATTTTAGGGGACCGTGGAGCCCAGCATGGAGGAGTAGCCCCGGAGGTTGGCACGCTTGGATATGTTGCAGTCTAGTACCGAAGTTCAGACAGCAGGGACTGTAAGACCTGATCGCTAGTAGTTATATTTATTTTACTTCCGCGATGAGAGATATGTAGTAAGGACTTGATGTACTGGGCATGAGCCCAAGATTTAGCACTTTTATTATTATTACTATGGACACTCCCTTTATGGAGATTATTTACTATATATGTGATTTCTGTGGACTTGCCTTTGATTCATTGGTATAGTTGTGAAACGATATGGCCAGCAGGATCGGCATTTTGTGGTGATGACCTTCCTGTGCATGAACGTGTCACCGCAAAGCTCCGGTCCTAGGCCTAAGACCCTGGTGTTTCAAAAAGGGGGGGGGGGTCTTACAATCTTCACCTCCCCTTATTAGTTCAAATGAACATGGAGAATTTTTGCAATTAAATGATTCGTTATCTAACGATGTGTCTAGTGCTGCTAAGACAGGTCTTCCACTGAAGGAAAGCGAGCGGGTTAAGAAAGTGATCGAACTGCTGGCGGTAGATGAAGGAGAGATAGAGACAGATTCACCTGGCATGGAGCAAGATTCCCTTGAGAAGAAACATGAGCTAAGCAAGCCCGTTGATAGCGTGCAGAAAACTGGATTAAAAACTTCTATTTGTTTGAACAAAGTTTGTAAAACTATTAAACATGTAACTTGGGCTGATCTTTCACCATCTGCGGGTGAGGAAAGGATTCCCCAAGATGCGAAAGATAAGCTTGCTGCTGAATTGGTGAGTGTGATCATACCACCCTGGCGATCCCCTTTTGTTGGTTTGAAATGAAAGGAGCTGCCCTGCGTAAGGCGCAGAATTTTTCCCGCCGGCGTGAGAAGGATGAGGTCAGGGGCACGGGAGACTCGTCTTACCTGGGCCCTAAAGCCTTCACCTCGCCCTCATCTCTCCTGACTGGGGGGATTTATCACAAGTCATCTTTCAACTGAGGAGTGAAGGATCTCCGGGGTTTTCCTTTACTGCTTTTTCTAGTTTCATTTACTACTTACTGTTGTGTGTGTTTGTAGGCCTTTATCATTATGTTTTGAACTTATTCCCTAAACAATATTTATATAACTACTAATACAGGTATTTGGTCCACCTTAAGGAAGGTAAAGAAAAGGGCTTATGGGAGACAACCCAATTTTGCCACTTTTAATTTGCTCAATTTTGGTGCTGTTATTATATGCTTATAGAATGCGTGGTTGGAGATAATCTCTTATGCAGGTGGAGTTTGTTTGGTTCGTGGAATGTCTGCTGAAATTAACGCCAATCTTCTAGTATGCTCATTTGCTGAGCATTGGGTAATCTCTTCCCTCAACTTTTATTTTTCTGTTTTTATTGCAAATCGTGGATAGATTGTTTAGTATAAGTCTGGTGGGGGAAAGTTTCACGAGTTATCTTTGCACATGCACTTACATACCACAAGAGTATTTTAATTTTCAGTTTTTATTTTATCATGATAGCAATATGCACCTACACCGCATGAGCGCGATCTTAAGCACGCACTCGGCTCAAGTCAAATTTATTTCTTTTGTCACCTTTAAAATAGTGGTGCTGGCTTAGGATTTTAGGATAGAGTAGTGTGAAACTCGTGCAGTGCTCCTAATCGAGTACTGATGAGTCTTATTTTTATAGGATTTATCAGAATCGTCTGGACTTGTTTTCTCTCTTTTGCACCACATTTCAATCGGAATTCGGTTATATTTGCACCGACCAGTCTATGACCATATTTTGCACTATTTTGGCCCTTGTGGTCTGCAATTGCACATTCGGATGTTCGGGGTAAGCACGTGGTGCTCCCCATGGTTCTTTTTGTTCATTTTTTGTTGTGTATGGGTGTTGGGAGCTTGTGCTCTAGTTTTGGTTTTTGCTGTGCTGGTGGTGCATTTTCCCCAAGAGAGGATTTCTGAATTAAGGAAAATGCACGGTCGTGCGTTTTCTTGGCACACGGTTCTTTGTAATCTTGCATTTCATTTATGCAGGAGAAACGTCGAACAATGCTCGACAAATTTCTTAACGCATGCTTGACGTATGGTTTCTTCGGAATCGTGCGCGAAGGAAACACACCGTTTTCCTATAGCTACTTGTTTGTTGGTCTCTATGGTTAATAGTGGGATTTGTTCACGCACGGTCAGAAGTGCCCGTGCGTGAGTAAATCACACGGTTCCACTGTATTTTCCTAATTTCCTGCGCTCTGTCGCTACCCAGGAGATTTCCTTCACACACGGGCTGAAGCGCCCGTGTGCGAAGTAAAATGCACGGGACAATTCTTCATCTTCTACAATCTTAGCGTTCAAGTTAATAAAGCACAGTTTGCGCATGGTCGTGCGCCAAACCGTGAGTGCCTATTTTTTTGATCTGCTTCAATTTAAAGCACAGATTTTCCTCCATTGGAGGATAGTTTTTCTCCTCCGCCGTTTTCCGCCTCCAAGGAAGGGTTCAGCCATTTCCCTTCATCTTCCACCTTAGGGTGGTGCTTCAAGCAAGCTTTCAATGCCATATTCAAGCTGGAGCTTCCTCTTGCCTTATCCTTCATCTTTTAAGCTCCATTTCAAGTTTGATGCCATAGCCAACAAGCAAAGGTAAGCTTGCAACCTTCTTTCGCATCGTGACATGAAGAAGACGGGTCCATTTGAATGTAGTGACAGCCTTCTCTACCCCAGACGCAGTTGAGGACCGAGCTAGGACGCGGATTGACTACCCGGCGATTCCTTCCGTGAACCCTCAACAAGACTTCGAATTCGGTCGATCTCTTGACTTGTTCTTGCTTTCTTGTTGTATATGTGTGTTAAAACTTCATTTGTAGATGTTTTCGCTCTTTAGTTGTATGCTTTATTAGATTCATATCTTTGTGATTCTGTATTTCTTTACTTCTTTATTTGGTTGAGAGGCGCCTGTATTTCCATCCGCCTCCACATTTGATTTTGCCGCTCTTGCATTTGCTAGAGGCGTGCATAGTGAAGAGGTGCTCTCGACCCTCATTCCGCCATTCTAACCACCTCATCCTCATGCCTACTCGTCTATCGGCCCAGCGATTCGGTGCATAGCAGACCGTGTAGTCTTCCATCCTGTCTGGCGAAGATTCACATAGCGGCGTTGCATAGGAGTTATTCTTAGTGTTTTATTTTTTGTTTCCGCTACCATCAAAAACCCCCGTAATTAACTCCGACCTAAGGACTTCAATCTCAAGTCCTCCTCGAAATTAACTCCACCTTACTGGGTTCCATGAAGAAATCAATACTTGGGGAATATAGCCAATTTTATATTACTTGTGCGACCGTTACACTTGCTGTCCAACGCATCAAGTTTTTGGCGCCGTTGCCGGGGAACACAGTCGTGTGAGTTTTTGGAGAGGGAGATTGTAGCTCAAATCCCTTTCCATTTGTGCATTGCATTGTTCTTCTTTGCTTTTGTTGTTAGAATCTTTATTTTTCTTATTTCTTTTTGCCCTTTTGTGATTTTTTGGATTAGACAGCAAATCCGTGCTATTTTCATTCTAGTTGTGTAACATCCTCTTTGGTATATATTTTTGTTCGGTATGTACTCCATAGCCAAGTGTCGTCTCTATGACACTTTGCACTGATACATCGACGCTATGGTTGTTATGAATGCCTAGCACTGTATTACGTGTTTACTATGTCAAGGTGTAGGCCACATGGTTAAGGATTGCCCTTTCTTGTGCGAACCTTCTCCCTCTGAGGGCGTGTGTGCAACAGCCTCCCATTCGCGGAAGACTGTTATGGATAGGCCTACTAGGGTGTTGCCTGGCCCATACACTGACATCACGCACCTTGCTCGCTCTTTACCATTTGAGATTATAGAAGAATCTCTCGCTGCATACAGATCCTTCATGGGTCCCTCGATCCCTTTTTACGAGCTTCCCTTGAGTGATGACGATCACTCTTGTGGTAGCTAATAAAAAGTGGATCAGGAGATCATGGGCGCTCCTGTATGGGAAGTAGAGATTATTCTTGTCGATAAGATGACGTCTGCGACTGATTTTGCAATGGGGCCTGCTCATTCTATGCCTAATTTTGAGAGCAGTTTTGCCCCTCCGCAATTTTTACCTGAGTTTGCTACTCCTTTTTCTTGTGAGTCGGCTGATGATATTATATTCGTTGATGATTCGGTGCCTGAAGATGTGCCGATGTGGGATGAGGAATATCCCCTTTCTGATGAGGAGGTTTGCACCTCCTTATTGGTTGAGGCGTTCCTACTTACCCCCGTGGACCTCGAG
This sequence comes from Platanthera guangdongensis, assembly GCA_039583875.1. Taxonomy (NCBI): domain Eukaryota; kingdom Viridiplantae; phylum Streptophyta; class Magnoliopsida; order Asparagales; family Orchidaceae; genus Platanthera; species Platanthera guangdongensis. The sequence continues at coordinate 223,776,804 of CM077151.1, read as the reverse complement.
TTCTCAGATTCCCCATGATACGACTCGTATGATACTGACGATGATCTATGCTTGGATCCTGCTGGGAGTGAGACCGGCACCACAACCCCTATTTATGATTATTTTAGTTTTTCATCTCCTTTATTTCTTGATCCTCTTTTTGTATCTGAGCCTGTGCGGGTTTAGTCTTTGCAGGTGCTTCAGGAGGACTTGGAGCTTTCAGCTCGAGTCATGGATGATAACACCCTCTTTCACGAGGAGGTTGATTCCTCCTCTGTTGAGGAAGCACCATTTATTGCTCTCTCCTCCAGTCATCTCCCTGTAGACGATACCTTGCTGGACAAGGATTTATTTTGTGATAAGATGAGCGAGGACCAGCGCTACTTCTCTTCTTATTTCTTATTGCCTCTACCTGTGTTGGGCTGGAATTCTTATTTAGGTAGAGGGGTAACTGTTTTATCGCCGTATAGGTACCCGTTACCGCAACGGATAATGGAATAGTTGCCTGTGCACTTTTCTTTTCATAGGCACATTAGCTAGAACCTTTTCCTTAGCTGAATAAGTCATGCTGGGATGACAATAACCCCAATACTTATTTTCATTTTCTGCATTTTTATTTTTCATGTCTATTTTAGTTTTATTATGTCTTTATATTTTGTTTATTTTTTTATTGTTTTTACGGAGCTGACCCCTGCAGGTATTCATGGCAAATCGCATTGGCGAGGTTGTGATTCTTCGTATGGTGGAACTGCTTCTGTTCTTTCTCGCGTCTTCTGGTATGCTCATTTGTTGAGCATGGGGTAACCTATCCCCCAACTTATATTTTTTTGTTTTTATTGCAAATCTTGTGTTAGGTTGCATGGATTAAGTCTGGTGGGGGAGAGACTCGAGTTGTTATCCGCTCATGTGCACATTCCACTTACATACTAGAAGCTTTTCTTGTTATATCATTTGCATTTGCTTTGCACTCCACAACACCCACTTGAGAGCATATACTTAAGCACTTACACGCGCCGAGCTTGTTTATCACTTATTCGTAAAATAAAGAATGCTGTGTTTGTTTAGGATTGCGTGATGGAGTAAAATGTTGAGTCCAAGTGTGTTCCTAGGCATGCACTCATGATTACTTAGAGTCTGTGTAGATTAAAATTCTTTATATGCTTATAGTTTTTATTTTTCTATTAGTGTAGATTTTGTTTACGGTAGTCTAGTTGTGAATCTGATTATGAATCAAATGGTGGTGTAGGATTGTGTGTGGGAGTTCAATAGCCTCGTATTGCTCGAGTCGGTAGGAAGGGTTGTCTTTCTCAGTTGCTAATAACTTGCCCCAAGCTACTCTCGAAACATTGGTGTATGGTTAGTCGAGCGTGAGCATGATGTAGGCCATCATTTTGTCCCGGTTGAGCTTTGTATCGTTCCTAACATCTTTTCCTCGCTAAGCCTCGTTGTGCCTACCCTTCTTCTGATTCAGCTCCACAATTATTTCACCAAAGCCTCATAGCCAATCCTAGTCGCACACCCAAGTCAAGCTTTAGTGTTTTACATTTTTCATGTTGGCGTGTTGATGTGGTGATATTACATGTGATTATGTGGATGTGCTCCAAAGCTTCTATGGGCTGGAACTGTTTAAAGAAAATAAAATGATTTAAAAAAAATATATGTGAAAATGAAAAGTAAGAAAGAAAAAGTATAATTGAAAATTCTATTTGAGAGGAGATTGAATTTGGAGTAGGCGGTGCACACACCAATATTTGAAAAATTAAGTCTGGGGGTGTGGTGTACCCGCGTGTAATGTGTTTAGCATTGGATTCTTTCTTTTTATGATAGCTCATTTGGGTTAGGTGCATAGCATTCCTGTTTATCTTTGTTTACCTCACGGTAACCCAATCCCCATGATTCTCCTAAAGTCATACAGATTCATGCTTGAGTCGAACTAGTACCGTGGAGAGACTGTGAACGGGCAAGTGTATGGTCCCCGACATTGATGGATTTCTTTGGAGGTCTGAGCCCCGATCTTTGGCAAAGCTCACCTTAGTGGCCTGCATACTTTCTTCCTGCGCGTGACCGAAAGATTCACCGTGATTCCATTTTTGAGTAATAATAAAATGTTGATACGCATTGTGAAAAGTGTAAACTGTTATGCATACTTAGAAATTTCCTCTATTTATATTTTTACGCGTGCGAGCATGCGACTTCGCATGGTACTCTATATCTCAATTTCTGTGTTAGCTATTTTATTTTCACTATCTACATAGATTTTGTTTGCTCGGGACGTGCAATCAGGTAAGTCTGGGGGTGTGATGAGTCTGATGTTTATTGGATTTATCGGACACATCTGGGCTTGTTTTCTCTCTTGTGCACCACATTTCAACCGGAATTCAGTTATATTTTTTGACCACCTGGTCTATGACCATATTTTGCACTATTTTGGCCCTTGTTGTGTACAATTGCACATTCGGATGTTGGGGGTAAGCACATGGTGCTCCCCATGGTTATTTTTGTTCATTTTATGTTGTGTATGAGTGCTGGTTGCTAGTGCTCCAGTTTTGGTTTTTGCTGTGCAGGTGGTGCGTTTTCCCCAAGGGAGGATTTCTGAATTGAGGAAAACGCACGGTCGTGCGTTTTCTTGGCACATGTTTCTTTGTGATCGTGCATTTTATTTGTGCAGGAGAAATGTTGAACTGAGCTCGACGAATTTCTTAACGCATGTATGACGCACGGTTTCTACGAAATCGTGCGCGAAGGAAACACACAGTTTTCCTGTAGCTTCTTGTTTGTTTCTCTCTATGGTTAATCGTGCGATTTGTTCACGCACGGGCGGAAGAGCACTTGCGCAAGTAAATTGCACGGTTCCACTGTATTTTCCTGATTTCCTGCGCTCTGTCGCTACCCGTGCGATTTCCTTCACGCACGGGCAGAATCGCCCTTGCGCGAAGTAAAATGCATGGGTCAATGCTTCATCTTCTGCAAGCTTGGCCTGCAATTTAATAACATACGGTTAGCACACGGTCGTGCGCCAAACCGTGCGTGCCTATTTTTTTGACCTGCTTCTATTTAAACCGCAGATTTTCCTCCATTGGAGGATAGTTTTTCTCCTCAGCTGTTTTCCACCTCCAAGGAAGTGTTCAGCCATTTCCCTTCATCTTCCACCTGAGGGAGGTTCTCCGGGCAAGCTTTCAATGCCATATTCAAGCCGGAGCTTCCTCTCGACCTTCTCCTTCATCTTTTAAGCTCCATTTCAAGTTTGATGCCATAGCAAACAAGCAAAGGGATGCTTGCAACTTTCTTCCGCATCGTAACACGATGAAGACGGGTCCATTGGAAGGTAGTGAAAACCTTCTCTACCCCGGATGCAGTTGAGGACCGAGCTAGGATGCAGATTGACAACCCGACGATCCCTTCCGTGAACCCTCAGCAAGACTTCGGATTCGGTCGATCTCTTGACTTGTTCTTGCTTTCTTGTTGTATATGTGTGTTAAAACATCATTTGTAGATGTTGTAGCTCTTTAGTTGTATACTTTATTAGATTCATGTATTTGTGATTGAGTGTTGCTTTACTTCTTTAGTTGCTTGAGAGGGGCCTTTATTTTCATCCGCCGCCACATCCGATTTTGTCGCTCTAGCAATTGCTAGAGGCGTGCGTAGCGAAGATGTGCTCTTGACCCTCATTCCGACGTTCTAACCACCTCATCCACAAGCCTACTCATCCATACGCCCAGCGATTCGGTGCATAGCAGCCCGTGTAGTTTTCCATCCCGCCTGGCGAAGCTTCGCATAGTGGCGTTGCATAGGAGTAGTTCTTAGTGTTTTATTTTCTGTTTCCGCTACCATCAAAAACCCTCGTAGTTAACTCCGACCTAAGGACTTCAATATCAAGTCCTCCTCGAAATTAACTCAACCTTACTGTGTTCCTTGAAGAGATTGATACTTGGGGAAATTCGCCCATTTTATATTACTTGTGCGACTGGTACACTTGCCTTCCAACACATCAAGTACTCATGGCATGTAGAAATAGTATATATTTAATTTTTCTTTTTGCTCGTAGATTTATACTTTTCTGCATTTGTAAATATTGTTTGTACTGCTCAAAAGTGTTGAATCTTGAGTAATCGAACGGTAGTGTAGGAATGAGTGTAGCCGCCACTAGCCTCGTATTGGTCGAGTCAGGAGGAAGGATCAACTTTCTCGGTGGCTAATAACTTGCCCCAAGCTACTCTCGAAGCATTGGTGCACGGTTAGTTTAGCGTGAGCATGATGTAGGCCTTTTTTTGGCCCGGTTGAGCCTAGTACCTATACTAACGATAATCCTTGCTAGCTCATTTTGTGCATACCCATCCTATTGATTTAGCCCCACTACACGGTCACCAAGGCTTTAGAGCTTTATCCAGTTGCACACCCCTATTTCGCTGTAGTAGTATGATACTTCTTCCATTGGTGTTGTTGCTGTGATGCTATTATGTGTATGTGCGGTGAAGTTATTTTGAAAATTTGGCTGAATGTGCATTGTAAAAAAAACTGGAAAAAAATATATATGTGCTGGTGATATAAAACAAGAAAGTGAAAATGCAGATTTTGTTTATAGTATTATTGTGGTGTTAGGCGGTGCGCACACCCGTGTTGTCAAGTTCAATTCTGGTGGTGCCGAGCACCTGCGTGTTTGGTTGGCGAGGGGATTTCTTTTGTTTAAGCTCATGTGGAGATGTGTGTAGCCATCGTTCTTACCCCTTTTACATCCTAACCTACGTTTATGCCCAAGCCTCATTATTTTTCCTAAAGCCCTACGGATTTATGCTTGAGTCATACTAGTGCTGTGGAGAGAGTGTGAACAGGGAAGCGTATGGTCCCCGACATTGATACATTTCTTTGGAGGTGATCCCGAGCCCTGGTCTTTGGCAATGCTCAACTGAGTGGTCTGCCTACTTTCCTCCTACGTATGACCGAACGATTCTCTGGTATTCTATTCTTGAGTAGTTACAATATTTATCCACACCTGTCAAAATTTATAAACTTCGTAGCATAATTTCAAATTATATCTATTATATTTTTATGCCCATGCTATTTTCGATTTCTCGCATTACTGAATTTATAAATTACTAAGCCAGCTAGCTATTTTCTAGTTCACGGAGAGATGATTTGCTTGGGACGAGCAAATGTTTAAGTCCGGTGGTGTGATGAGTCTGATATTTATAGTGTTTTTCGAACTCATCTGGGCTTATTAACTTACATGTGCACTACTTTTTTCAATTGGAAAAGTTATATTTTTGATTAGATATTCACATGACCATTTTGTGCATTGTTTTGGCCCAAGGGTGTGCATTTGCGCATTCTGTTGTTGGGGGTAAGCACATGGTGCTCCCCATGGCTCTTTCCTTCTGTTTTCTTTGCTGTATATTTATTGTTGGTAGCTTGTGCTCCAGATTTGGTTTTGTTGTGCAGGTGGTGCGTTTTCCCCAAGGCAGGAATTCTGTTTTGAGTAAAACGCACGGTCGTGCATTTTATTCGCGCACGGTTTGAGCTTGATCGTGCGTTTTGTTCAGTTGGAAGAACGTCGAGTTGAGCTCGACAGATTTTGTTGAGCTGAGTTCAATGATCCTCATGCACAGTTGACGCTCGATTTCATCGTAACCATGCATGAAGGAAACACACAGTTTTCCTGTAGCTTTCTAGTTTGTTCCATTCTGTGGTTAATCGTGCAATTTGTTCACACACCGGCAGAAGTGCTCGTGCGCGAGTAAAACGCATGGTTTTCCTGTTTGTCCCTGCATTCTAGCTTTCTGTCGCTACTCGTGTGATTTCCTTCATGTACGAGCGGAAACGTCCATGCATGAGTAAAACGCACGAGTCAACGCCTCTCCTTCCATAGGCTTGTTCTGAAAGTTAATATTGCACGGATTGCACATGGTCGTGAACCAAACCGTGCCCGCCTATTTTTCTGTCCTGCTTCTATTTAAAACGCAGATTTCTTCTTCTTTTGGGAGATTCCAATCCAGTCCGGCCCAGCCGCCATTTTCTGCACTTTTGAGCGGGGAAATCTTCCATCTAGCCACCTTTTTCTCTCTCCTCCTTGGAGAGTTGATCCGGCCACAATTTATCCTCCAGGAGCTTGCAAAAGCTTCATCTCCGGCCATCATTGTCATCTCCAAACTCCAAGCACCGGTTCAATCTGATAGGTTGTTGCATCTGTGGAGTTCTCCAGATAGATCCACCCCAATGATTATTCACGAAGAAGACAGGTTATTGGAAGTATGTGACAGCCATTATGGACCCCGGACATAATCCGTAGACCGAGCCCGGACAAGGCCCGACAACCATTGACTCCGGCCGTGAATCTCGGAAAGCCTTCATGCGTTTGGTTGTTTCTCTTCCCCTTCAGTTGTAGTATTTCTTTTTCTTCACATTTGGGTGTTTGAATGATGTGTAAGAATATTGATAGCTTGAATATTTCAGCATGTCTGAGTGTTGACATATTTTAGCTCTGGATATTATTGTTGAGCTTCAGATTTTCTCTTGTTCAAGTTGTGATTGTGTCGTTCTAGCGATTGCTAGAAGCTTACGTTGTGAAGAGGTGATCGTAACCCTCATTAGTTCATCCATATTTCATATTACTCTCTTGAGTAATCCACCAAAGAGACACGGTGACGGCGACCCGCAATAGTTTTATTATTGTTGTTAACTTCGGAATCCCAACAAAAACCCCATTGGTTTACGTTAAAACTTGCAATCACCTTTTCAATAGCGAAATCACACTCCCTACTTGCACTCCTCGAGAGATCGATATCCGGGGATTTAACTCCTCACTTTATTACTTGACTTCAACCGGTACACTTGCTGACGACACATCAATTAGCAGGTGTTCACGAGATCACTTCATATACTCGCATTATATTTTAAATTTACGTGCCTGTGACTTCTCCTTTGCATAGAATAGTAAGAGTGCAAGAGTTCACATCATGTACTCGGGTTATATTTTAAATTTACCTGCTTTTAACTTCTCTTTTGTAGTGATTAGCGGGTGTTCGTGAGTTCTCTTTAGGTACTCGCTTTATATTTTAAATTTACCTACTTTTGACATCTCCTTTGTAGAGATCAGCAGGTATTTACCAGTTCACTTCAGGTACTCGCCTTATAATTTAAATTTACCTACTTTTGGCTTATCTTTTGGATAGATTAGAAGGTTTTCTCGAGTTAACTTAAGGTACTTGCATTGTATTTTAAATATACCAGCTTTTGACTTCTCTTTTGCAGAGATTAATAGGTGTTCGCGAATTTACTTCAGGTACTCGCGTTATATTTTAAATATACCTGCTTTTGACATCTCCTTTGCGGAGATTAGCAGGTGTTTGCGAGTTCACTTTAGGTACTCACATTATATTTTAAATTAATTTACTTTTGACCTATCTTTTGGTGAGATTAGCAGATGTTCACGATATCACTTCATATACTCGCATTATATTTTAAATTTGCCTGTTGTGACTTCTCCTTTGCATAGATTAGTAAGAGTGCAAGAGTTCACATCATGTACTTGCGTTATATTTTAAATTTACCTGCTTTGAACTTCTCTTTTATAGTGATTAGCAGGTGTTCGTGAGTTCTCTTTAGGTACTGGTTTTATATTTTAAATTTACCTACATTTGACATCTACTTTGTAGAGATTAGTAGGTATTTATGAGTTCACTTCAGGTACTGCCTTATAATTTAAATTTACCTGATTTTGGCTTATCTTTTGGAGAGATTAGAAAGTTTTCTCGAGTACACTTAAGGTACACGTGTAATATTTTAAATTTAACTGCCTTTGAATTTTCATTTACAGAGATTAGCAGGTATTCACAAATTCACTTCAGCAGCTCGCATTTTATTTTGAATATACGTGCTATTGACTTCTCTTTTGTAGAAAATAGCAGGTGTTCGTAAGTTCATTTCGGGTACTTGCATTATATTTTTAATTTTCCTGATTATGACCTCTCTTTTGGAAAGATTAGCAGGTGTTCGCGAGTTCACTTCAGGTACTCGCATTATATTAGAAATTTACCTAGTTTAGACTTCTCTTTTATAGACATTAGCACGTGTTCGCGAGCTAACTTATAGTACTCGTGTTATATTTAAATTTACCCGTTTTTGACTTCTTGTTTGCAGAGATTAGTCGGTGTTCGTGAGTTCACTTCAGATACTCGCATTATATTTTAAATTTACCTGCTTTTGACTTTTATTTTGGAGAGATTAGCAGGTATTCGTGAGTTCACATCAGGTACTCGTGTTAAATTTTAAATTTACCTGCTTTTAACTTATTTTTTATAGAGATTATCAGGAGTTCGCGAATTAATTTTATGTACTTGTATTATATTTTAAATTTATCTTTTTTTACTTCTCCTTTGCAGAGATTAGTAGGTGTTCGCGAGTTCACTTTAGATAATCGTGCTATATTTAAAATTTACCTACTTCTGACTTTTCTTTTGTATAGATTAGTATGTGTTCGTGAGTTCACTTTAGGTACTCACAATATATTTTAAATTTACAACTTTTTGACTTCTCTTTTGCATAGATTATAATCTTTTCGTGTGTTCACTTCAGGTACTAGACTTACATTTTAATTTTAGCTATTTTTGACATCTCGTTTGTAGATATTAGCAGATGTTTGCGAATTCACTTCTAGTAGTTGCGTTATATTTTAAATTTATCTACTTTTAACTTCTCCTTTACAGAGACTAGCAGGTGTTCGCAAGTTCACTTCAAGTACTCTCATAATATTTTAAATTTACCAGCTTTTGAATTCTCTTTTGTAGAGATTAGAAGTTTTTCTCGAGTTCACCTCAGGTACTTACATTATATTTTAAATTTACGTGCTTCTGACTTCTCTTTTGCAGAGATTAGCATGTGTTTACAAATTCACTTCTGGTATTCGCATTATATTTTAAGTATGCCTGCTCTTGAGTTCTCCATTGCAGAGATTAACAGGTATTTAAGAGATCACTTTAGCTACACGCGTTATAATTTAAATTAATATGCTTTTGACTTCTCTTTTGGAGAGATTAGAAGGTTTTCTCGAGTTCACTTCACGTATACGTGTTATTTTTTAAATGTACCTGCTTTTGAATTCTACTTTGTATAGATTAGGAGGTTTTTAGGAATTCATTTTTGGTACTCACATTATATTTCAAATATACCTGCTTTTGACTTCTCCTTTGCAAAGATTAGCAGGTGTTCATGAGTTCACTTCAGGTACTAGCATTATATTTTTTATTTACCTGCATATGACCTCTCTTTTGTATAGATTAGTAGGAGTTTGCTAGTTCATTTCAGGTACTCAGGTTATATTTTAAATTTATATACTTGGAAATTCTCTTTTAAAGAGATTACTAGGTGTTCGCGAGTTAACTTCAGATATTGTTGTTATATTTTAAATTTACTTGTTTTTGACTTCTCTTTTGCAGATATTAGCAGGTGTTCGCGAGTTCACTTCAGGTACGCGTGTTATATTTTAAATTTACCTACATTTGACTTCTCATTTGTAGAGATTAGCAGATATTCACGAGTTAACTTCAGGTACTCATGTTATATTTTAAATTTACCTGCTTTTGACTTCTCCTTTGCAGAGATTTGAAAGTGTTCGCGAGTTCACTTCAGGTACTCGCCTTATATTTTAAATTTTCTTACTTTTAACTAATCGTTTGTAGAGATTAGCAGGTGTTCGTGAGTTCACTTCAGGTCCTTGGGTTATATTTTAAATTTACCTTTTTTTGACTTCTCTTTCAGAGAGATTAGCAGGTATTTGCGAGTTCACTTCAAATACTCGCATTGTATTTTAAATTTACTTACTTTTGAAAAATCTTTTAAAGAGATTAGTAGGTGTTCGCGAGTTAACTTCAGATACTCCGGTTATATTTTAAATTTACCTGCTTTTGACTTCTCATTTGTAGAAATTAGTAGGTGTTTGCCAGTTCACTTCAGGTACTCGGGTTATATTTTAAATTTACCAGCTTTTGACTTCTTTTTTCGATAGATTACAAGGTTTTCTGGAGTACAATTTAGGTACTCGCATTATATTGTAAATTTAACTGCCTTTGACTTCTATTTTGCAGAGATTAGCAGGTTTTCGCGAATTCACTTCAGATACTCGCGTTATATTTTAAATATACCAGCTTTTGAATTGTAGGACCTCCCCCCTCCCGGATCCCAAAACATAGCACGAAGGGGGGGGGGGGGGGTCTTATGCCCAGAACAGCCGCCTTGCTGCAGCATTAGCACACGGGCTAACCTGTGCCACAAGACGCCTATTCCGCCGGCTTCAACCAATATTAATATAAACATGGCAACCCAACCATAATATAAAAGAGAGAGAAGTCAAATCCACACTATGCATATATGTCCAAATAGTACAATAAATAGAGAAGCTAAAACATGCTTCTACCATATCAGAGTACAACTATAAATTGTCCAAACGGGCTACAACAAAATCTCTCAAGACTCACATCTGTAACCGACGGTAGCGACGACACCGTCACATCAGGCCCGGTCATCCTGTCCTGCTTGTCCTGCTGCAAAGTCTGCGGCTGCTCTACCTGCGGGGTGACCTCCTAAAAAGGAAGACCTAGCAACCGTTAGTCGAAAATACAAAGTGGCTTCACATCTGCTCCCCCGGCGACTCCTCGACACCGGGCGGAGAAAGAAACAAGGTTACAAGTATAATAAGCAGTAAAACATGTACAAACAGGTGATAATGGTACAATAAGATTAATAGCATTATATTTTAGCAGTTCTATATAAGCAACAGTAATTTAACAAGTACAAGTAACTACAGTAGGAAAATTACTTAACTTATAAGGATGCTCATTCAAGCTTATAAGTTAAGGATCGGGTTACATAAAAGTAACTCATCGTATTAAGAGTGCCCATACAGACTTATACGATGAGGATCTTGATTGTGCAAAGCTATGTAATGGTATATATGCTATGCAATGACTCACCCATGATCACACACATACAATCGCTATGCCGACATTAACTATAGTTCTCACTATTCGAGTATGTAGCTAACCTCTCAAGCGTCAGCCGCTGTGTCCAGGCGGTGACAGTAGATCGAGCATCTCTACTACTAGGCGGTTATCCACACTACTTCATCATTCCTCCGTATGCCTCAATGCTAAGAACACAACAGCGGAGACCATGCGTACTATGGCCCAGCGGGAGCCTCGGGTAGATGTGCACCAAGGACCAAGCACCGAACTGACCTTGTGTGACCTGGAAGGAGCCTCGGAAGAAAGCACGAGGACCAAGCCCAACCGTTCACCTGGCACGGAAGGATCCCCGGGACGTGAACACCGAGGACCAAGCCCAACCGCCCAAAGTCTAACTGTCAACTCCCGTCGGTGTGACTATCGGAGAGCCCGTGGACCTGCCATACTATCCTTAACCTAGGATTACGACACCGTGTGTCGACTCACACCGCATGCAAATTCCACAACAACGTGGCATGGAAGGGGCCTCGAAAGTTAGCACGAGGACACAGCCTAACCATCCATCTATACCACATCTCAACACCAACCAACTTGTGACGGTCAACACCGCACTTACATCCATTCACAATACTACCCGTAGGGAGACTACGCTCTAAGTATTGGACTATTACATTTCATTCTAACCATCATACATACTCATGGCCATGGCATATCCGTCTATTTGTCATTCCAAATGATTTAAACATATTACAAACATGATGCACATAAATAATAATCTGCCAATTTGTATCTAGTCATTTCATTCATCATATTGTAAACATGATGCGCATATATAATAATCTATCAATTTTTAGCAAGTCATATCATGCCATAAAGCTTGCTTCATATTTCAGTTTTATGAAATCTAATTAACAAGATTCATCATTCATAGCACTATGGTGGTTAGCATAAAATAGTTCATCAAAAATCTCGAGTTAATTTGCAACATCGATACCACCGAATTCAAATTCATGTTATATAAACCCCAGAATTTAAGTGCAGAATAAATCTGGACAGCAAATTCGAGCGGAGATTCCCGAAGCTACAAGAATCTGGTGCAGATGTGTAACCACTCGATGGAAAGGTCTTTCCATGGGCTACAACCTTTATGTTCAGACCACAACCTAGATTCAATGGTATCGTACTTGAAATCAGCCTTGAAGTCCGCTGCATACAGAACACAATTTCTGCATGCAGGATTTATCGAACGTCATATTCGTTCAGATTTTCCCGTGGCTATAAACTTTGCATGAAGGCGTGCAACTACTCGTTGGAAAGGTACTTTTAAGGGCCTCAACTTTTGTGTTTAGTCGGAAGCCCAGTTCTGGACATATCACATCTGAAAATGGCCAAGAAAATTGTTGCACGCAAAACACAGATTCTTCACGCATCTTAACGAGGAATGAACGACATCGGTTCTTCTTCCTCCTCAAGTGAATCCTCCAAAATCACACCAGAAATTCCTCCTCCGTTATTCACCCTCGTGAGGCATTTACTCTTCACAAAACCATCCCCCATCTTCGCATAGAAGGTTGGAGAGGTTGAAGACACAACTAGCCTTAAAGCACAACCCCTAGGACGACCTCTTCCTAGAGAAATCACCATCTCGCAAGTCTAGACTCTTTTGAGTCGACATCTCGCCTAGATAACTACAGATCTAGCACCAACAGAGAGGGTAGGAAGCTCACCTCATTTCCGGCCATGGATCTCATGACTCTTCTCGGCGGCATCTTCTTTTCCATGGCGGTGGCAGTTCTCCTCTTCTAGAACTCGCTCCAGCAACTTCTCTCAATAGGAGTTTCTCTCAGAAAATAGGGGGCGAAGTGAGTATGAAAATGGTTAGGGTTTTTCATTTCCCCTTTATAGGAAATGTGACACGGGTAGGGACACGCCCGTGTCCCTGCCCGTGTCCTGCTTGTGCGAAGCGTTACAGTGGTTTCAGTGTCGGTTCATTATCCGACACGGGTAGGGACACGCCCGTGTCCCAACCCGTGTCCACATTACACGGTCGTGTTGCCTAGCAGTGTCCTCCTCTGGATACATATCGACCTAACTCGACACAACGACACACGGGTAGGGACACGCCTGTGTATCTATCCGTGTCATACATTTCATCGATCTCGAGACGTGCCGTCGAGTTAAACTGGTCTCACGCACACATATACACAGGTAGGCTTGTGTATTGCATCATGGTGTTGACACCAGAGTGTCGACACCTTAACATCTAGCTGTCGACACTCTGTGTCGACACCTGGTACCAGTGTGTCGACACACGGTGTCGACACTATTGTGTCGACACATCAACACCAGGGTGTCAACACACTGTGTCGACACCTGGTTCTAGTGTGTCGACATAGCGAGTGTCGACACACTGTGTCGACACCAGTGTGTCGACATACTGTGTCGACACCTTGACCCAGTGTGTCGACACATTGTGTGTCGACACCTTAACATGAGAGTGTCGACACACCGTGTCGACACCTTGACTCCAGCATGTCAACACCTCGACACCAAGGTGCTGCCCAATGACTCGGGTGATACAAATCCTATTCACATGTGTAGCCAGTTGTCAACACTCCCCCGAACCCAAGTCAGCTCTCCTGACTCAAAAACACGCCCGAGGGGCCTAGTGCGATTCGGGACGTTACAAATCCTATGAACAAAATAAATGATTTCGTCCCGGAAATCAGGCTTAGGCTATAGGGGAAAAGCATAACAGAAATTATAATATGCTTTTAAATAAAATTACCTTGAGAAAACAATGCCGGATAGTGTGTTTGCATCAAATCCATTGGCTCCCATGTATATTCCTCCTTCCCGTTATTAGACCATAGCACCTTCACCAAGGGAACACTTTTACGGCGTAACTTTCTTGTCTCGCTATCTACGATCCACACCGGCTCTAGTTGGACAAACCTATCAGACGCCACAACACCATCAGTTGTGGGGGTGTATTGATCGGGCCGCAACAGCGCCTTCTAAAGCGATGACACATCGAACACGTCGTGGAGGTTCTCTAGCTCGGGCGGTAACTCCAACCGATAGGCCAATGGGCCAATCCTTTACAATACAGTATAAGGCCCAACATTCCTTGGGCTGAGCTTTTTCACACCAAGCACACGTGACACTCCATACATCGGTCGGATTTTCAGGAAAACCTTATCACCCACTTGAAACTCCACCATCTGGTGTCTTGTATTATAATACTTCGCCTGCCGACTTTGAGTCTCCAACATGCGATCCCGTATCAGTCTAACCGCCGCATCGGTATCGTCAATATATTGAACACCCAAAGCCTTCGGGTCTTCATATTGCACCCAAGACAAGGGGGTTCTACACCTCCTTCCATAAAGAGCTTTATGAGGAGCCATGCCAATACTAGCCTGGTGGCTATTGTTGTAGGAGAATTCTACCAACGGTAAGAGCCTTTCCCACGGCTCTCCTCTATCCAACACACATAATCTCAAAAAATCTTCCAATGTTCGGATGGTCCTTTCAAATTGCCCGTCCGTCTGGGGATGAAACGCGGTGCTGAAGGTAAGGCGTGAGCCCAAATACGCCTGTACCGCCTTCCACTCCTTGGAGGTAAACCGACCATCACGGTCAGATACGATTATCTTAGGCACGCCATGATACCGTACGAACTGCTCCACAAAGAGGTGTAATAAGACATCCACATGGGCTTCTTTCTTCATTGGGATAAACCGGGCTACTTTCGTCAGGCGATCAACTATCACCCACACCGAATCATTTCCTGAGCTTGAGCGAGGTAACCCATCGACAAAGTCCATGGATATATCCTCAAACTTCCACTCGGGGATGGGCAACGATTGTAGCATACCACAAGGGCTCTTGCATTCTGCCTTCACCCTTTGACAAGCTTCACAATGTGTAACAAAATATCGGACATCCTTCTTCATTCCCGGCCAACACATGGTCTTCCGTAAGCCAGAGTACATCTTAGTAATGGCCGGGTGCACTGAATATTGAGGGCAATGATCCTCTCTCAAGATATCCTCCCGGATTTTACCGCCTTTGGGAATGTAGAGCCAGACATGAAAATAAACGAGGCTGTCTTTTAGAGTATAGTCATCCGCAGTCCCATCTTCGATTGACTTGATTGCCAGGGCCAGAGCCGCATCCATACCATATTCCACTCTGATTCGGTCCCGGATATCACAAACTATGCTCATGCTTGCCAAGTAATCCGTATACTTTGCCGAAGGAGCCTTAAATACCAATGTAATATCCATCTCCTCAATCATCCGAGCCAACTCCATACTCATCAACCGAGACTCTGGATAGAAGCTGGTACCTTTCTACTCAATACATCGGCCACCAAGTTCGCCTTTCCGGGGTGGTAGTTCATGGTGAACTCATAGTCGCATAGAAATTCTAACCACCGCCGTTGTCTCAAGTTCAAATCCTTCTGAGTATGAACGTACTTCAAGTTTTTGTGATCTGAAAAGATCTCGCAGTGGACGCCGTATAGATAATGCCTCCAAACCTTCAAGGCGAACACCACTGCTCCAAGCTCCAAATCGTGAACCGGGTAATTTATTTCATGTTTCTTCAGTTGTCTTGAAGCATAAGCAATCACGTGTCCGTGCTGTATCAACACCGCTCCCATCCCTTGATATGATGCGTCAGTGTAAACTTGAAATCATTCCTTCCCAGACGGAAGTGCAAGGATGGGGGAGGAGGTAAGTATATCCTTCAGCTCCTGGAACGCCGCTTCACGTTGGGGTGTCCACTCAAATGGCACACCTTTCTTCGTCAATGAAGTAAGAGGAAGAGCAATCTTTGAAAATCCTTTTACAAACTTGCGGTAGTACCCGACAAGTCCAAGGAAGCTCCTCACATCGGCCGCCGACTTCAAGGGCGACCACTCCTTCATAGCACGCACCTTGGCTGGATCCACCGTTAGTCCTGCTCCACTGATCACATGCCCCAAGAAAGCAACCTCTTTAAGCCAGAATTCACACTTGATGAACTTGGCGAACAAGGCGTGCTGTTTTAATTTCTTCAATACCAAGGTCAAGTGCTCAACATTCTCCTCCTCCGTCTTTGAGTAGACCAAGATATCGTCGATGAAAACAATGACGAAGACATACAAATAAGGTTCAAACACCTTGTTCATCAGGCTCATGAAGGCCGAAGGGGCATTTGTGTGCCCCAAAGGCATTACCATGAACTCTTACAGTCCATATCTTGAACTAAATACCGTTTTCTGGATATCACCTTCTTGTATTCTCAACTGATAATACACTGAGTGCAAGTCCAGCTTAGAAAACCAATGCGCTCCCACTAGTTGGTCGAACAACTCGTCGATCCGAGATAGCGGATAAGTGTTCCGCACCGTCAGCCGATTGAGTTCCCGATAGTCTATGCACAAACGCAGGGTCCCATCCTTCTTCTTTACGAACAATACAGTGGCTCCCTAGGGCGATTAACTGGGGCGAACGAACCTTCACTCCACCAGTTATTGCAATTGAACTCTAAAATCCGCGAGTTCCTTCGGGCCATTCGGTAAGGAGCCTTGGATACCGGCTTGGCACCCGCTACTAGATTAATCTGGGAGTCAACCTCCCTATGCGGGCGTAATCCTGTCAGTTTCTTAGGAAATACCTCGGGGAAGTCCCGCACTACCCGTACGTCTTTTATATCCAATGCTATCTCCTTCAACTCGAACCAGATCATGAAGACTTCATCCCCCTTCATATGGGCTTTTACTCTCTGCACTGAGGATAACAACATACGAGGTGCGAAGCTAATACCTTGTAAGATGACGTTGGAGTATCCATGTCACAAGTAGATTAGTTTCTTTGCACAATCAATCCTTGCAAAGTGCCAGTCCAACCACGCCATGCCCAAAATGATGTCAAACTCCGGCATTTTCGAGACCGCGGCAGGCGTATCAAAGGCCTTTCCTTCAATAAATATTTTGAACTCGCACTTAGCGGTTGCAGTCATCTCCGAGCCGTCCGGTAGGTGCACTCGTCGGGCTATACCAGTGAAGTATTGTACACCCTCCATGTCCTTAATGAAGTCCTCAGACACAAAGGAGTGTGAGGCACTGGTATCGAACAGCACATAGGCCGTCTTCCCGCCAACTATCACGGTGCCTAAGTACCAATAACCAAAACTTATTGCTAGGTGTCTAGTATGTCTCAAGAAAAATTAAGTTAGACAATGAAAACATGATAATACTTTAAATCATACTTGTAATCACCTCTTGGGGATTCTGTTCTTGCGCCATGTCCAGTGCGTACACTTGATCTCGAGCAGGGCCGGGCTTTCCTCCTCGAGGTCCTCGTCCTCGACCATGCATGTAACCCCGCCCCCGCGGAGCTGCCGGAGGGAGAGCAGGAGGGACGTTCCCAAACAGCTGTGGGCAGTAGCGTCGAATGTGGCCCGGTTTGTTGCATTCGAAACACACAAGCCCACAACGCCTCTCAGGTTGCTGAAATTGTTGAGGCTGAGGCGGTGGAGGCAACACAGGCAGCTGCGGAACGGGATGCTCAACTCTAAAGTCTCGGTGGAAACGCCCTCCACCTCTTTTATGTCCTCTTCCTCCTCTGAAGTCCCCCCTCCTTCTATTGCTTGGACCAGCTTCCATCACATCTTCCGCAGGCCTATACCACTACTCAAGTGATCCGCCTCCAATCTCTTCGCCATATCGATAATCTCTGCCAAACTAGCGTCCGCTATAAACAAAAGGGCTTGCCTTAGGGGATCTCGTAGCCCTTTATAGAAGCATTTGTCGTATCCTCTATCATCCAAGTCATATGAGTCCGCGAACCTGGCGAGATGTTGGAACTCTCGCTGGTATTCCGTAACAGATTTTGATCCCTGCTTCAGTAGTAGAAACCTCTGCTCAAGCTCATCTCGAGTTGATGTAGGAATAAAGTGCTCCAAGAAGACACCCGAGAACTTGCTCCAACTTATCTCGGTATACACTCGTCCTTGGAACGTGGAGCCCATGAGTGAATTCCACCACCTCTTAGCATGTAGATCCAAGATGGACACCGCCAACGATACAACCATGTTGGTCGGGCAACTGATCCCAACCAATAGCTCTTGGACCGTGTCAAGCCATTCCTCCGTGCATGCGGCCGACTCCGTCCCGAGGTAGACGGGAGGGGAGAGGGCCCGAAAGGTGCTCAGCCAGTTAGAACCCGGAGCCTGGTGTTGAACCGGAGGATGCTGCGCCCTAAAGGCATCCAGGATGGCGGTGAGCGTCTTCCCCAACTCAGATTGTTGAAACTGAGTGGGTATGGAAGGGGCGGGAGTGCCCCCCATCGGCTTAACGTGCACCGGAATCTACACGTAAAACACAAACGTATGGTCAAGTTGGCTAATCTTGAGGTCAAAGTTGGACAACTTAGTGTGAATTACATATGGGCAAACCACTTCTTTCGCTAAGTCAGTTTGTCTGCAAACTGACAAATCAAACGGGGGTGGTACCATTATTAAATGACTTCTTTAGTTGAGGATCGTGGCAAATTGATACCATTTGTAGGACCCCCACCCCATCCCAGATCCCAAAATACGGTACGAAGGGGGGCTCTTATGCCCGGAACAGCCGCCTTGCGATAGCATTAACACACGGGCTAACCTGTGCCACAAGACGCCTATTTCGCCAGCTTCAACCAATATCAATATAAATATGCCAACCCAACCATAATATAAAAGGGAGAGAAGTAAAATTCATACTAAGCATATATGTCAGAATAGTACAACAAATAGAGAAGCTAAAACATGCTTCTACCATATCAGTGTATAGCTATAAATTGCCCAAACGGGCTACAACAAAATCTCACAAAACTCACATCTGTAACCGACGGTAGCGATGACACCATCACATCAGGCCTGGTCGTCCTGGCCTGGCTGTCCTGCTGCAAAGTCTGCGGCTGCTCTACCTGCGGGGTGACCTCCTAAAAAGGAATGCGTAGCAACCGTTAGTCGAAAATACTAAGTGGCTTCACATCCGCTCCCACGACGACTCCTCGGCACCGGGCGGAGAAAGGAACAAGGGAACAAGTAAAATAAGCAATAAAACATGTACAAACAGGTGGTAATGGTACAATAAGATTGATAACATTATATTTTAGCAGTTCTACATAAGAAACAGTAATTCAACAAGTACAAGTAACTATAACAGGAAAGTAACTTAACTTATAAGGATGCCCATTCAAGCTTCTAAGTTAAGGATCAGGTTACATAAAAGTAACTCATCGTATAAGAGTGCCCATACAGACTTATACGATGAGGATCTTGATTGTGCAATGCTATGTAATGGTATGTATGTAAGACCCCCCTCCCCCTTACCAAGGAGGGCTACCGGGTCTTATGCCCAGAACCGCCGTCTTACGGTGGCACTAACGCACGGGTTAGTCGACACTGCAACACGCCGATTCTGTTGGCTAATACGATCATATAACCTGTAGGCCAATATGAGAAATAGAAGTATAGCAGTATATCAAATTCACTAGTCCACAAGTCATAGAGTACATATCATATATATGAATGAAGAGTACAGAAACATAGTACACAATGAGTATAAAATGAAAGAGTAATAATGTCTTATGCCCAGTACATCATGTCAACTCTCTCTCTCTCTCAAATCAAAGCGGAAGCAAATCTAATACATCAAAACTCATCCCACCTGAGGACGGCCAGTAGTGGTAATAGCCTGCGGTAGCGGTATCTGCTCCTCATGTCTTGCCTCCTCGTCGTGCTGGTGCTCCATCTCCACGAGCTCCTAAAATAGTATGGTCACCGACCATTAGTCAAAAAGACTAAGTCGTTTCCTCCGCACCTCGCCCCGCAGCTCCTAGGCACCGAGCGGGAGGACAAAGCGGAGGATAACAAGGGGTAGCAAAAGTGGAAGCAGGTGACAAAAACTAACTAGCAGTTATAATAGATATTATCATTCTACTCTAGCAGTTTTAAGTATATAGTACAAGTAAGTAAAGTGTAGTACTAGTAAAGGAAGTAAAGAACAGAAAGTAAGAGCAGGGAAATAAAACTAGGCTACCACTATACTACCATCACAAAAGTACCCTAACTTATATAAATGCCCATACAAATATATAAGTTAGGATTTCCAGGAAATTTAACTTATCATATAAAAGAGTCCATACTAATTTATATAATAAGGATCTATGAAGTGTATGACCTAATATGAATGAATGCTATGATGCAATTTATGCACAGGCAAGTGCAACTCACACACAACGACTCTGTTATCACAGACCTTTAGTTCCCACTTTTTGAGAGCATGCATCACTCTCGGGTACCACCGCTGTGGCTACGGGAGCAGCGGAGCGGGCGTCTCCACTTCTAGGCCTGTATGCACACTACCAAGACTTAGACCCCTCTCATATGCCTCTGTACACATCCAAGGTGCACTCTAGAGTCTCTGCGTACGTACTTTGCTGACAACCCGTCAGTCTTGTTGGGTCGGGTGCGCGTTATCGGGGATTGTCCTCCAGACCGTAGTGTAAAACAACCCACTGGCCCCTCTAACCCTCACACCCGCCTGGTGCACCGTACTGCCATCGGTGTGACGAACAGCCAGTACCGCATGCCCCACCACTAAATTTATGCACATGCAAGTATTTCATTCGGAGCATTCAGCTCGCAGGACCAACCCGTCCTGAATCCCTCAAACCCTCGACGGGCGTGCATTTATCACAAGTCTCCCTCCAACCCATCACGAGTGAGAATAAACCACAATCCCTCCAACCCATCACGGGTGAGAATAAACCACAATCCCTCCAACCCATCACGGGTGAGAATGAACGACAATCCTTAACCTATTAGACTACTCTTGTCTACGGGTTATTATACTTAGTGATTTAAGGTTAATCCAAGGACTGCCCGGGGTATACCTGGTGAAGGGCTCTCGTGGGCACTAGGAACTATGATGGGATTACGCCCAAAGCTCCCTTTCTCAAGGATAATTACTTTTATTGGTTTCTACCCAGGATTTATACCCCAACTCTCATATTACCTTTTAGAACGATCCTAAAGACTTGAGGTGTTATTAGGAGCTCGGCGGTCTTCCGCCGGTCCCCATTATTGTTGATGTCACGGGACTTGCACTCTTCCACACATGGTTAAGTAATCCTCTAGGAGACCAACCATGGTTAATTCCTCCACTAAGATCCTCACTTTACTAGTTATTCAGATTCCTCCCCTGGTGGCCATACTAGTACAAACATCGGGCTAGACCCTAACGCATGTCCCGATACCACCCATAAATATGACCCTCTAATTCCTCTGTCCATATGCCTCAAATTATTTATCCTAGGATGGTATGGACCTATATGATGAACGGAATGAATTCCATAATTTTCCAAAATACTTACACCATTAAATTAATTTCTTTAAATATAATCCCTTGTCATTTTGCACATGAAGTATTGTCAATATTAAATCTACTATCCTAGGAATTCTTCCAGGTATATAATATGACAATTAATGGGGCCTACCAAAGTTTCATGCTTTTTCAATTCAGATTTATAATTAATTCATATTTAATAGTAAATCCACAAATCTAGCATTTTCCAAAAGAAGTACATAAAATATTATCTCAAAAATTCTAATTAAATCACAGAGCCTTGATAATAATGAAATAATGCTATGTCCAGATTTTCATTTACATCAAGGTTGAAATGACCTATCCATGATCAATTTGAGTTATTTACTAAAATGCCATTATGGGGCCTAAGTACATCATTTTGCACTCAAAAAATTCTGAAATAATTGCACAAGGTATAAAACATACAATTACAGCAATATGAAGTTTCTCAGATTTTTCAAAGGAATATACCCATCATTTCTACATAAATTCCATAAGGGTAAAATGGTCATTTTGCTCCTTAAACTACCTAAACTTCATCCAACAGAGATATAAATTATTTTTAGTGTTTATTATGTCACTCCTTAGTCCTCAACAGAAATTGAACATTTTATGATAAGGGTAAACCTATTTTAAATTTATTTCCTAAAAATGACCAAATTTTCAGAAATTCAAAATAATGGGATTTTTGTTCCCAAAAATCCCACCATTGTTATGAGAGGTGTATTACACCCTCATGTGTCTCCATAATGAAAATCATGATTTTTAAATGTTCCAAATTGGCTGAATACACATTATTTCTTTTTAGGCTAAATGCACACCAAGCTTATAACAAACCAACACATGCAAGTGGGTTTACCCAACATGCACTAGTCCAAATTGTTTGGAATTTCAAACATACACTTATAATGTCCCTAAGGGAATGCCACCAAAATTTGGGGCCATTTGGAGTCCCATAACTCCAAATATTTCATTTATTTCATTTTGGGTATTTTAGTAAAAACTATAGAAAAAGTTTTCTCAAAGATCCTCATTTTTGTACAGGTGTTAACCAAGCCCTAAACATGCATGCACCCAAAATTTGGGGTCATGTTGATTATTGGTTTGGCTTGGGCATCAAATTGAAGTTCTACCCTTGCCAAGGACCAGTCTTAGGAAAATAGACCTACAACAAAATCTACTCTACCAAATTTGATGTTTAAGATGCCATATTAAAGTTAAGACAATAGGATACAATTTTATTGTGGGTTGATGTTCTGGAAATGCCTCTAAGAGGCTTAAATATGTGTTGTAAAATGACTGAATAGGTGTGATAGAATAGGTACTGTTCATTAATTCAAATATATAAATCATTAGAGATGAAACAGACGGCATCCGTTCATCCCCTACCTCAGGCCAATGGCTGAGATGATCCAGACCTGGATCAAGAAGAATTCTCATTTTCGGCCACCTAGGCTGGCGGCACCGCCGGCGGTTATGGCCACCACTTTCGTTGAGGTGGTGGATGTCGTTTCCCGGTGGTGAGGTTGACGGAGGCGGCTCCTCCGGCAATCCCGAGTAAGAAGAGAATGTTCGGATTTTTGCTCTCTGCTCTCATCGAATCGGGTTCAATTGAGCCAAATATCTCTCCTAAATGATCTAGGATGCTAGTACGGGTAGAGGTGAGGTGAAACGGACCTGTGTTGGTGCCTGGCGGCGAGGA
The DNA here is from genome assembly GCA_039583875.1 of Platanthera guangdongensis. Taxonomy (NCBI): domain Eukaryota; kingdom Viridiplantae; phylum Streptophyta; class Magnoliopsida; order Asparagales; family Orchidaceae; genus Platanthera; species Platanthera guangdongensis. The sequence continues at coordinate 223,753,763 of CM077151.1, read as the reverse complement.
TGGAGGCGGGTGGCCATTCCCGACCTTGCTCCGGCGACACCTTTCAGATTCATGGTTCCCGCATCATTTCCTTTACTCCAGCAATCGATTTCTACTCTCTCTTGCCCTCTAAAGCTAATGGAGTCATTGTTTCTGGCTGAGAGGAGGTATATGGGGAGATACAACCAATACAGCTCGGTTTGGATCTTTGGTTGTATCACCCATCATGCCAGGTGGGCACCATACATTCAAATCCTCTGGAAATTCCCTGAGGAGGTCAGCTAGCACAATATTTTGGTCAGATGGAACCAAGTTCAAGTGGCCTCAGCCTCTTTAATTCACCTGCTGCATCACGCCAGAATTCACCCGAGAAAGACCACTCGACGATCGTCGAACGCAGGGATCACTCGCCGATTGTCGAACACAGGTCTAAATCGTCGAACGGAGATCCAAATCGTCGAACGCAGCTTGACACAGCGGACACGCCCGTGTCATAGGCCATGTACACCTACCCGACGATCGCCACTCGACGATCGACGATCGACACTCGACGATTGTCGAACCGAGGGTACACGCCCCCCCACCCCCCGTCACGCTCGTGTCGTCTGGCGTGTTTCCCCTACACGGCGGCAGACACGCCCCAGTTCACTTCGTCGAACTGAGTTCATCGACCACAGGGAGACATGCCCTGGGAAACGCCCGTGTCCCAGGCCGTGTCACCCAAAAGTTTTTCCTACTAAAAGGTTGGGATGTTACAATTCCCAATAAACAAGAAAATAATTTCGTCCCCAAAATTCAAGTTTGGGTCTACGGGGATTCTACTTGCAAGAGTTATAAGAAATTCAAAGTAAACTAAAGTATAGCTGAAGTGAATAGCTCCGGGTGTTGCTCCAACTTCAGGTCCCTTGGCTCCCAGGTGTGTTCCTCCCGTCCATGGTTGGACCACAGCACCTTCACAAGAGGGACCTTCTTCTTTCGCAACACACGGACATCTGTATCATCAATCTGGATCGACTCCAGTCTGACGGATCTATCTGGCGCTATCGGGCCGGCTGTAGTAATAACATGCTGCTCCAGCCGTAGGAGAGCTCTTCGCAAGGAAGAGACATGGAAGACGTCGTGTAGGGCACCCAACTCCGGTGGCAGCTGCAGTCGGTAAGCTAAGGGGCCGATCCGCTCCATGATCAAGTATGACCCCATGTATCAAGGACTGAGCTTCTTGTGCCTCCGCACCCGAGAGACACCATATACCGGACGTGTCTTCAAGAAAACCCTGTCTCCAACCTGGAACTGCACCTTCTGGTGCCGAGCATCATAATACTTCGCCTGTCTGCACTGGGCCTCTAGCAGCCGATCCCTGATCAATTGTACCTGAGCCTCCATATCCTTCACATAATCAGAACCAAGAGCCTTGGTATCCACATCCTGAACCCAAGACAGCGGTGTCCGGCATTTCTTCCCATAAAGTGCCTCGTAAGGAGCCATCCTGATGCTAGCCTGGTGGCTGTTATTGTAGGAGAATTCGATCAGTGGTAGTAGAATCTCCCAAGGCTTCCCAGTATCCAATATGCACAGGCAGAGTAGATTCACCATAGTACGGATGGTCCGCTCGGTATGTCCGTTGGTCTGCGGGTGGAAAGCGGTACTGAAAGTAAGCCGAGAGCCCAAGTAAGCATGCACGGCCCTCCACTTGCTCGAAGTGAACCGACCATCACGGTCCGAAACAATCGTCCTGGGAATGCCATGGTATCTGACAAACTGCTCCACGAATAGTCTCACCAAAACTGCAACTGGAGTATCCTTCCGGACTGGAATAAAGCGCGCTGTTGATGCGCGGAAACGACACCGGGCCATCTAACACAGAGGGGGGGTGTTCGGTCTCACAGGCTAGGAGAGGAGCAGGATGAAGGTTGCGGGGGAAGAGGAAGGAAGGAAGCTTCTGAGTGCTCGAGAGTGGAGCAAGAAGCATGTCAAGGAGGTTGCGGGGATAGAGGAGAGGGTTGATCAACAGAGAAGGTTGATCAAGAGAGGAGGAGGAGGTTGATCAGGAGCTGTCGAGCAGACGGTTACTCTTAACTGTTGAGCATGCAGGTTGGTTGCCGAGAGGACTGAGCTGAGCTAAAGAGAAGGGAGAAGGGGCCGCTAGCAGCGGCAACAACAGACTTCGCCCGCCACGGCCTAAATGCCACTCTTGCGACGGGCTTTCCTTTGATTAGTATTGAGAGTTACAGCTTGCTATACACCTTTACAAGAAAGCAATAAAGGGGTACAAGAGAGAAGCTGGCGGCTAAGGAAAAAGAATGTCAGAGGAGGCCGCGCGGACTGAAGGGCACAACAGGTAGGCCGCACGGACTGGGGGAAAAGGAGATCGCGCGGACTGGACAGGCAAGCCGGCAGGCCGCGTGACTAGAGAGGAGAGCTGGTGCGGACTGAGAAACGGAGCCCGCAGAAGGGCTGGCTGACGGCGTGAGCACCTTGGCGATGAGATCCTCTGGCGACCGGGAGCCCCCTCTATGTGAGAGGCATGGTAACGGTGTAACGCCCCGAAACTCGAAGGAGCAAAGGGGGACGTTTTGGGCCAGTTTGGGTTCTGGCAGAAGGCACATGGCCTGGGACACGGGCGTGTCCCAGGGCGTGTCAAGCGTGTGTCGACACTTAGCCGTGAAGTCGTCGAGTTAACTCGACGATTCGTCGAGAATGGGCACACGGCCTGCGACACGGGCGTGTCGCAGGGCGTGTCGACCCGTGTCGACACTTAGCCGTGAAGTCGTCGAGTTATACTCGACGATTCGTCGAGAATGGGCACACGGCCTGCGACACGGGCGTGTCGCAGGGCGTGTCGACCCGTGTCGACGATCGTTCCGGGGAGTCGTCGAGATTCACTCGACGATCGTCGAGACAAGGAACATGGCCTAGGACACGGGCGTGTCCAAGGCCGTGTCATCAAGTCGTCGATCTTCCCTCGACGAAATGTCCCGTGTACACGGCCTGGGGTCCAGGCGTGTCAATGTGACACGGGCAAGGACACGGGCGTGTCCTAGAACCCGTGCAGTGCTCGGGTTGAAAATGGGGGAAAATCATGGGGTACACGGCCGGCTACACGGCCGTGTCAGGTGGAACACGGGCGTGTCAGCGCGAACACGGGCGTGTTCGATACCCGTGTGAGGTTCCAGGTGATTCGATTTTGACGGCGAATGCGGCACACGGCCCTGGACACGGGCGTGTGCCAGGCCGTGTTCGGCCCAGATTGGGCATTTCAGCCCCGAATCAAAGCCGTTCGTTTCCTTAGGTTGAGATCCGACGGCTGGGGGATGTTCCTGAAGGGATATACCCGTGCGTTGACTTGGAAAACCTCACTTTTCTTCACTTGTTCTCTTTCTAAATTCTTAGAGAGAGGAGAGCTAAGGCAAGAAGAAGAAGAGCTAGATCCGCCATTGGAGGAGCTTCGGAGCTCCGAATCGCAAGCCGACTCCGGATCCACGGAGGCAACGCTAGTGCGGTCATTTCCATCCGATTACTTTCCGATGGCGCCAAAGAGGAACGCAAGGGTAACGATCCTCATCTTGAGCATGAGTCGCTCTCTTTCTTAGCATAGGAAGCCCGCTCTCGCGAGTTTGCGGAGAGTTGGAGGCGTTCCTTCGGGTAGAAATGTAAAGTCCCCGTTGTTTAGAGTCCGTATGCGAGAACGGACGTAGGCATGATGTGTGAAGCCTACCCGGACATGTTAGTCTGGATCGGTGATGTTGCATTGCATAAGGCCGGAGAAGACTCCGTGCTATTGGTTGTTTTTCGGGTTTTCTACGCGGTAGATTGCAGCAGGGAGCCTTGGGGACTAACCCAAAGGTGCACCCGGAAAACTGGGCGGATACGAGATCTTGCCAACTTGGTGGCCTGAGAGCCAACTTAAACATAACGGGGTTATGTGACTTGCGGTAGAATGGGACTCAGCGAAAGTTTGACCCGCGCAAATGGCTTAAATTGTCGTTGCGATGTGAGCACGGGTTAGATGGAACTGTACCCGCTCTATGTCGTTCGGGTTAGAGAGACCTAAGGTTACGTGGCACTCGCCGTTGGCATAGATGGGAGTCTTCAGCGGTCAATGGCTTTAATTGACGTGACCCAGGCCAGGAAGACGAATTGCTCATAGGTTTGGCCGTCTAAGTGGCGGTGGTGAGTCCGGAATGTTAATGGCTTTAATTGACGTGACATCGACCGGTTCATCGAGAATGTGCCCTGAGTGCACGGGGCGTGTGGCCGTGCGAGCCAACGCCTGTGATGAAATGGCTATGGTTATATAAATTGCTCGCTTATGCTAATGAAATGCAGGGAAGGAGCATCGCCGCCCCGAGTTGGGGGCGGGATCGTTATAATTTGGTCAGCATTGCTGACCGTTGCCTTGTTTTGCCACCGTGCGGTGGTTTGTTGCTTGCAGGTGCAGCTGGACCAAGCGGTCAATAGCGGGCTAAAGCCCTTTTTGCAAAGCTGGCCCTCGAAGGCCCAAGTGGAAATGTTTCTGTTTTGTTCATGTATGACCGGCCTGCGTGCCGTGGTTTGTAAATCATGAAATTTTCAAGTGAAACACTTTGTAAGGCCTTAAGGCCGATTTTGGGTATTTTTGTAATAACATTCCTAATTTTGTAATAGTGGACATTCGTGCTCTAATGCTGGGTTCTTGTTTACAACCTTTAATAACTGTTTCTGCTAGAATGCTCTGTGTAGGACGTTGAGATTGGTTGGATGGTTTCCATAAGTAACCACCCGGTCTGTCTGTGGTATATGGCGTCGGGCCCCGGCCGGACCTACTGCTATATACTATGCGACGGATAGGGGGTGTTACAATTTGGTATCAGACTACTGGTTTTGGTCGGGCTTAAACAGAATTCGTGGGCGAATTCTTTTTAAGGGGTGGTGAGCACATTGCATGCGTCATCGTTATAATGGTAAAAGAACCCATGAATGTCCACTTAGGAATGAAAATACTCGTGTTTGAGGAACCTGCGTGTTCCTATAATTGCTGTTTGCAATACAATTTGGTCGCTTAATGCCGAGTTTCTGAGGCTAGTAGTGCACCGGATGTTGCTCCTGCAACACCTCTGTCGGCTGAAAATATACGTTTGGTGGCTGAAGCGGTGTTGGCCGTGATTAATGCGCAGCCTGGAAGGCAAGCGCAGCAGTCCGCTCCCGTGATGGAGCAAGAACCTCTGCAAGAGGCTGAGCCGAGGAGGGTGGAGCAAGTGGTTGTAGAACCGATAGTGCCAAGGAGGGCAACTGAGAGGCAGCTAAAGCATGTAATGAGCTTTAACCCTCAGTTATTCTCGGGGTTGGGAACCCCATCTCAGGCTGAAGACTGGCTCTCTAGGGTGAAGAGAGTCATGACGGCGACGGAGACGGAGGAGTGGCAAATGACCACCATCGCTACGTTCCTGCTGGACGGTGAAGCGAGGATGTGCTGGGAAGGATTGGAGCTGCATCATTTGAGAGGTAGACAACTGATAGACGTTCCGATGGAAGAGTTCTCGGGATTGTTCTTAGCAAGATACCTCCCTTCTACTCAGAGGATTTCGATGAAGAATGAGTTCCTGAAGTTGGTTCAGGGCGAGAGAAGCGTGGATGAATATCTCCACGAGTTTACGCGGTTGAGTCGTTATGCTAGCTCCACCATCATGGATGAGGAGCGCAAGACTAATCGTTTTTACGAAGGCTTGAGAGATGAGTTGAGACTATTATTGTCGGGGCCGATGACGCAGGGTTTCTTAACCTTGGTCAATACTGCCCGGTCCTTAGAGAAGGACATGAAAAATGTACAAGCAAAGAAAAGCTTGGGTGAGAAGAAATCTGAGTTTAAAGTGCCGAGTACTTCAAAGTCCGGCTATCGGAGGGCTTTCAAGAAGCATAGGACTTCGGGTCCAGCTCCTTCTGGTGCTTCTGGGGCGACTACGAGTCGGACCCCGGGCGCGTGCTTTACATGTGGAAAGACGGGGCATTTCGCCCGTGATTGTTGGAGCGGACGTCCTAAGTCCGAGAGGAGGCCGGGAGCCACTTATGAAGAGAAGGGAAAGGCGGTGGAGTCGACCGCATCCCACTATGCTCCGGCTCAACCAAGGGTCTATAATCTTGGCCAACGGGAGGCCATTAAACATGCTGATGTGGTGACAGGTACGGTTTAATTATAGCAAGTCAATTTATTTAAATACTTGTTATGCACATGTTACCTTACCACTGCTTGTTAGGATTTGTATTGATTTGTGAAAATCCGGCACGAGCATTTTTCGATACGGGAGCCTCACACTCCTTCTTGTCCGAAGGATTTACATCACGCATCGGAGTCCCTTCTTCGATGGCGAAGGATAAGTTGGATGTGTTGTTGCCCAACGGGTGTTCGATGCGAGCGGATAGGATCTGCGATGTTAAGATTCGTATTGGGGAGCAGGTGTTCGACCTGCGAGCGTCTTTACTTCCGTTAGTGGAGTTCGACGTCATATTTGGCATGGACTGGCTCTAGGAGCAGTGGGCCCATATAGATTGCAGTAGCAAGGAAGTTAAGCTGGGTGCAAGTCGTGAGACGACGTTTACGGGCTTAAAGGGGTCGAGCAAGACGTTGATGTCTGCTCTTCAGGTGGTGAAGGCGGTTCGTGCTGGAGCAGAACTGTTCTTTACACTAGTGGAGGTTGCAAAGCCAAAGCCCGCGTTGGATTGTATTTCAGTGGTATTAGAATACCCTGATGTGTTCCCCGCAGATCTTCCTGGAGCCCCGCCTCAGCGGGAGATAGATTTTACGATCGAGCTAGTGCCAGGTGCAAAGCCTGTGTCACGATCTCCGTATCGGCTAGCGCCTAAGGAAATGGCGGAGCTGAAAGTTCAACTGCAAGAGTTGTTGGAGCAAGGGTATGTGCGCCCGAGTTCTTCGCCTTGGAGCGCACCGGTCCTCTTTGTTAAGAAGAAGGACGGAAGCTTGAGATTATGTATTGATTATCGAGAGCTAAACAAGCTGACAGAGAAGAACAAGTACCCGATCCCCCGGATTGATGATCTCTTCGATCAGTTAGTCGGGTCGACGGTGTACTCGAAGTTGGATCTCAAGGCTGGGTACTATCAGATGCGAATAAGGGAGAGTGATATCCCGAAGACAGCGTTTAGTACGAGATACGGGCATTATGAGTTTACGGTCATGCCGTTTGGGCTGACTAATGCGCCGTCAGTATTCATGGATTTGATGAACAGGACGTTCAGGGAGTACTTGGACCATTTTGTGATCGTCTTCATCGACGATATTTTGGTGTACTCACAAAGTGAGGAAGATCACTTCAAGCATCTTCATTTGGTGTTAGAGACGCTAAGGAGAAATCAGTTGTATGCCAAGTTCTCGAAATGTGAGTTTTGGCTATCCTCAGTAGCGTTCCTCGGGCATATAGTGAGTGGAGAGGGTATTGCTGTGGATCCGGCGAAGATTGTTGCGATACGGGAGTGGCCTGAGCTTGCTACGGTAGCAGAAGTCCGGAGCTTTTTGGGGCTTGCCGGCTATTATAGGTGCTTCGTAGAGAACTTCTCGCGGATAGCGTTACCTCTCACTACTTTGACGAGGAAGGAGCATAAGTTCGTTTGGACGCCGGAGTGCGCGCGAGCTTTTGAGGAACTGAAGTGTCGGTTGACCACGACGCCTGTGCTGAGTTCGCCATGTGGAACCGAAGGCTATGAGATATATAGCGATGCTTCGGGCAGCGGTTTGGGTTGCGTGCTACTGCAGCACGGAAGCGTGATAGCTTATGGCTCGAGACAGCTAAAAGTGCACGAGAGGAATTATCCGGTCCATGACTTGGAGTTAGCGGCCGTGATTTTTGCCTTGAAGCTGTGGAGACACTATTTATACGGTGTGAAGATTGATATCTACACCGATCACAAGAGCCTAAAGTACCTGATAGATCAGAAGGATCTGAATATGCGGCAGCGTAGATGGATGGAGTTCCTGGGGGACTATACATTCAAGATCCACTACGTGCCTGGCAAAGGGAATGCGGTTGCGGACGCGTTGAGTCGCCGAGCCCCAGCTCAAGCCAATTGGCTATCGGTGCATGATGAGCGGTTGGTGTGGGAGTTGGAGGCGTTGGAGATTGTTTGTGTGGACAGACAAGCAAGTGCTGAAGCAGTGCTGAATTGGACTGAAGTCCAATATGACCTGGCTGATCGGATTCGGCAGGCTTTGGATATGGATGCTCATATGAAGCAGTTCATGATAGAGGCTCTGGATGGGTCAAATTCCCAATTCGTCGTGGAGGACGGATTGCTTTGGAAAGACGGTCGTCTGTGCGTCCCAAGTGTGGGCAATTTACGGGTGGAGTTGTTGTACGAGGCGCACCATACCAAGTACTCGATTCACCCGGGGAGCACGAAGATGTACCGCGACGTAAAGAAACTGTTTTGGTGGCCGGGTTTGAAGAAGGATGTTGCGCTATATGTAGCGAAGTGCCAAACCTGCGCCTTGGTAAAGGCGGAGTGCCAAAAGCCGGGAGGATTTCTTAAGTCCTTGCCTATTCCGGAGTGGAAATTTGACGACATCTCTATGGACTTTGTGCACGGTTTGCCAAGGTCGCAGAAGGGAAACGACGCCATTTGGGTGGTTGTTGATCGTTTAACGAAGGTGTCGCATTTTATTCCGCATAGGAAGGATGATCCGGTGGAGAAGCTGGCAAAGCTTTATGTGGATAACATAGTACGGCTTCATGGTGTGCCCCGCAGCATCGTGAGTGACCGAGATGGGCGGTTCACGTCCAATGATTGGAGGCTGGTGCAGCAAATGTTGGGAACAAAGCTGAAGTTTAGCACAGCCTTCCATCCGCAAACGGATGGGCAGACCGAGAGGGTCAATAGAACCATGGAAGACATGCTTCGCATGTGTGTCTTGGATTTTGGAAAGCAATGGGAAGACCACCTTTATTTGGTGGGGTTCGCATACAACAACAGCTACCAAGCGAGTATTCAGATGGCGCCTTTCGAGGCCCTATATGGTAGAAAATGTCGCACGCCGTTGTCTTGGTTAGAAACGGGTGAGTCAAAGTTGTATAAGCGATCGGAAGTAGAGGGTGCTACTTCTTTGGTGAGAACCATTCGCGAGAGGTTGCTTATTGCTCAGGACCGGCAAGCAAAGTACTATAATGCCAAGCACAGGAACGTGGAGTTCGCTGTGGGCGATTATGTATACTTAAAGATCAAGCCGTTCAAGGGTGTCTCGCGGGTGCGACGATTGAAAAAGCTAAGCCCAAGATACCTTGGAGCGTTTGAGGTTCTGGAGCGAGTTGGAGAAGCGGCCTATAGGTTGAAGCTTTCAGTGGAGCTTAGTGGTTTACACGATGTATTCCACATTTCGGTGCTTCGGAAGGCGGTGCAAGAGCCTACGCAAGTGATCGCGGTTGATCAAGTACCGGTGGATAGTGGGATAACGACAAAGGTCAAGCCCGTGCGGATTGAAGACTCGGAGGTCAAGCGGCTACGCAATAAAAAGATCAGGATGGTCAAAGTCCGGTGGGACAATTGCGGTCGTGAGGAGCTCTCTTGGGAGCGAGAGCAGACTATGCTTGACGAGTATCCGGAGTTGTTCCGCTCAGGTACAAATTTTGGTTTTGTACATGTCTTTCCTTTATTTAATTTCGTGGGCGAAATTCTTTTAAGAGGGGAGAGTTGTAACGCCCCGAAACTCGAAGGAGCAAAGGTGGACGTTTTGGGCCAGTTTGGGTTCTGGCAGAAGGCACACGGCCTGGGACACGGGCGTGTCCCAGGGCGTGTCAAGCGTGTGTCGACACTTAGCCGCGAAGTCGTCGAGTTAACTCGACGATTCGTCGAGAATGGGCACATGGCCTGCGACACGGGCGTGTCGCAGGGCGTGTCGACCCGTGTCGACACTTAGCCGTGAAGTCGTCGAGTTATACTCGATGATTCGTCGAGAATGGGCACACGGCCTGCGACACGGGCGTGTCGCAGGGCGTGTCGACCCGTGTCGACGATCGTTCCGGGGAGTCGTCGAGATTCACTCGACGATCGTCGAGACAAGGAACACGGCCTAGGACACGGGCGTGTCCAAGGCCGTGTCATCAAGTCGTCGATCTTCCCTCGACGAAATGTCCCGTGTACACGGCCTGGGGTCCAGGCGTGTCAATGTGACACGGGCAAGGACACGGGTGTGTCCTAGAACCCGTGCAGTGCTCGGGTTGAAAATGGGGGAAAATCATGGGGTACACGGCCGGCTACACGGCCGTGTCAGGTAGAACACGGGCGTGTCAGCGCGAACATGGGCGTGTTCGATACCCGTGTGAGGTTCCAGGTGATTCGATTTTGACGGCGAATGCGGCACACGGCCCTGGACACAGGCGTGTGCGAGGCCGTGTTCGGCCCAGATTGGGCATTTCAGCCCCGAATCAAAGCCGTTCGTTTCCTTAGGTTGAGATCCGACGGCTGGGGGATGTTCCTGAAGGGATATACCCGTGAGTTGACTTGGAAAACCTCACTTTTCTTCACTTGTTCTCTTTCTAAATTCTTGGAGAGAGGAGAGCTAAGGCAAGAAGAAGAAGAGCTAGATCCGCCATTGGAGGAGCTTCGGAGCTCCGAATCGCAAGCCGACTCCGGATCCACGGAGGCAACGCTAGTGCGGTCATTTCCATCCGATTACTTTCCGATGGCGCCAAAGAGGAACGCAAGGGTAACGATCCTCATCTTGAGCATGAGTCGCTCTCTTTCTTAGCATAGGAAGCCCGCTCTCGCGAGTTTGCGGAGAGTTGGAGGCGTTCCTTCGGGTAGATATGTAAAGTCCCCGTTGTTTAGAGTCCGTATGCGAGAACGGACGTAGGCATGATGTGTGAAGCCTACCCGGACATGTTAGTCTGGATCGGTGATGTTGCATTGCATAAGGCCGGAGAAGACTCCGTGCTATTGGTTGTTTTTCGGGTTTTCTACGCGGTAGATTGCAGCAGGGAGCCTTGGGGACTAACCCAAAGGTGCACCCGGAAAACTGGGCGGATACGAGATCTTGCCAACTTGGTGTCCTGAGAGCCAACTTGAACATAACGGGGTTATGTGACTTGCGGTAGAATGGGACTCGGCGAAAGTTTGACCCGCGCAAATGGCTTAAATTGTCGTTGCGATGTGAGCACGGGTTTGATGGAACCGTACCCGCTCTATGTCGTTCGAGTTAGAGAGACCTAAGGTTACGTGGCACTCGCCGTTGGCATAGATGGGAGTCTTCGGCGGTCAATGGCTTTAATTGACGTGACCCAGGCCAGGAAGACGAATTGCTCATAGGTTTGGCCGTCTAAGTGGCGGTGGTGAGTCCGGAATGTTAATGGCTTTAATTGACGTGACATCGACCGGTTCATCGAGAATGTGCCCTGAGTGCACGGGGCGTGTGGCCATGCGAGCCAACGCCTGTGATGAAATGGCTATGGTTATATAAATTGCTCGCTTATGCTAATGAAATGCAGGGAAGGAGCATCGCCGCCCCGAGTTGGGGGCGGGATCGTTATAATTTGGTCAGCATTGCTGACCGTTGCCTTGTTTTGCCACCGTGCGGTGGTTTGTTGCTTGCAGGTGCAGCTGGACCAAGCGGTCAATAGCGGGATAAAGCCCTTTTTGCAAAGCTGGCCCTCGAAGGCCCAAGTGGAAATGTTTCTGTTTTGTTCATGTATGACCGGCCTGCGTGCCGTGGTTTGTAAATCATGAAATTTTCAAGTGAAACACTTTGTAAGGCCTTAAGGCCGATTTTGGGTATTTTTGTAATAACATTCCTAATTTTGTAATAGTGGACATTCGTGCTCTAATGCTGGGTTCATGTTTACAACCTTTAATAACTGCTTCCGCTAGAATGCTCTGTGTAGGACGTTGAGATTGGTTGGATGGTTTCCATAAGTAACCACCCGGTCTGTCTGTGGTATATGGCGTCGGGCCCCGGCCGGACCTACTGCTATATACTATGCAACGGATAGGGGGTGTTACAAACGGCTTGCGGTGACGTTACCCCCGGTGAGACGGTAACTGGAGCGAGATGGAGACGGAGTCCGCCAAGGCCGAAATAGGTAGCGCGGACTGGGAGACTGTTCTGGAGCTGGTGCTGCTGATGGCAAACTGGATGGAGGACTGCGAAGCGAGTCCGCGGAGTCTGCTGCTGATTTGAGATTGTCCGCCTGCTGCTAGAGTGGCGGACACTGGAGGATAGGTGGTGGACTTCGAAGGGGAGACAGCTGAGTCCTCCCCTGCTGAGCTGAAAGAGTAAAGGAAATGCAAGCTGAGGAGCGCCCGCTGAGTCCGCAGAGTTCGGACGATGTTATGCGGACTGGGATTGACTTCTGGAGGAGTCCTGCTGCATGGAGAGCTGGAAGGAGTCCGCCACTACTGACTGAGTCCGCACCAAGGCTGCGGACTGAGGGAGAAGCTTGCTACCTCTGGCTGTTGCTGTTGGGGTTTACTAATGAAGGCAGACTGGAAGTCTTGATCATACTTCAAGTCCGCTTAGCCCGCGAGGGACTTGGACGCTGCTGGTCATGCTGGGTAGCCGGAGTTGGAATCCGTATTCTGTAGGCGGGCTGGAGGAGCTGGTTGCCCGCATTGTAGGGCGACAAGGGACATGCAACCTGAAGTCTGGGCGGATATATGTCTGGGTCCGCCAATATTGGAAGTCTCCTATAAATTCCAAGCTAAGTTGCGGGTTGCGCCGGCCTGAGTGGACAGGAGTCTGAATCCGGCAAAGGAGCATCCGTTGAGATAAAGCTGCGGTTAAGCCGAAAGGGAAGCGGCCTGCCGAGGCGGACTGAAGGAGCAGTCCGTGGACCCTGCGGACCAGGAGGAGGCTCGCGGCCTGGCCGGTCAGACTGCTGAGACCGGGCAAGCCGTGTGGTCTGAGAGGACAGAGAAATCTGTCCGCCCATCTTAGAGCATCACGGCCTCCAGGAGGAACCCGGGGCAGGCCGTGACGAGCGAGCTGGCTACCTTGGGAAGGATCATCGATTTCGGGGTTAACATAATCCCCGCACTTTTTTTAAGTTTCGAAATGAACTTCGAAAAAGTTGGAGATCCACGAAAATCATGATCCACCCCAAAGGAAAGATAAGGGGCAAGGATAGACAGAACCTGATGTCTCTCCTTAGGAGTTTGATGTTGCCTGTCTATTTTCCTGCAAGAGGAAAGATAGGGTAGGCATATATGGGAGGTACACCTTACGCGTACCTGAGTTTGCCTTTGAAAAATGTAGAAGGTATATCTTCTAATGAGTTCTGCAAGATGATGGTGAGGAAAACATAGGGGCACAATAACTTGCAAGTACCTGAGAAAAGACTTGCAAGTATCTGTTGATCTCTGCAAATAGAAGAGTTAGAGGCAAATATGCATATGATAGAAACTTGCACGTACCTGGGAGAGGGCTTGCAAGTGCTTGCTAATATCTGCAAATAGAAGAGTTAGAAGCAAATTGTGGATGATAGAAACTTGCAAGTACCTGGGAGAGGGCTTGCAAGTGCTTGCTAATCGCTGCAAAGAAAAGAGTGAGCAACATACAATATATAAAAGAAGCTTGCAAGTACCCGGGAGAGGGCTTGCAAGTGCTTGCTAATCTCTGCAAAGAGAAGAGTTAAAAGCAAAATAAGATACGAAAATAGCTTGCAAGTACCTGGGAGAGGGCTCGCAAGTGTTAATTGTTGATGAGATAAGGCTGATATGACCAAATAGTAAGGGAAATGCCTGATGAGCTCTTTATTATGAAGCCCATATCGAATAAATCGAGCGTTAATTGTTGATATGGCTGGATGGACATGATCAGATTAGCGGAGAACATGACGAATTCTGCCAATCTTAACTAGATTGCCGTAGCAGGGCTTGATGATCGAGGAGAGTACGATTCTTTGATCGATGTTTGATACCATTAGTTTTTGATAAGAGTAAAGATTAGCTCTATGAATCGTCATCTGATAGAGCTTGAGCGAGCAATGTATATATAAGATGAGCATAAGTGAATGCTGGAAATCCTTTTGGTAGGTCGGATCAACCTGTTCACCTGTGAAAGAAGGCAATTGACAAAAAGGGAGGTCTATACTCGGAGATGACTAAAGAAGGCTAAATGCTGCCACAGGTGTTACTTGTGGGCCTTATGCATCGCTTGCCTGAGGAAATCATCCCGAGTATAGTCCTACTCAAAGCGGGCTGGCCACGCATCCTCTAGGGGGGCACAAAAGAGAAAAACAAGGAAGATCCTGAGAAGGATCGCTAGATGCACTGCTCTCTTGCCTTGGGTACAATCATCACTGGTCAATGAGACTAGTTGTGCCAAGTGGCCTATTGCTTGTCTGCGGATTGATCAGTGGAATTGTGGAACCCGCAAAGGCACGGATCGAGAGTACCAGAGAGTGTTCGACCATCACAGTTGTGAGATGATCCAAGAGACAAGGCTACGCTTGATCGCCATTGCTTGTCAAGCAAAGATCACCGTAACTGTAATGTATCCTCTGCGAAGTACAGCAGAGCTAACACATGGGGCTCTCCTAGCACACACTCTGTGTCAGATGTCGGCTAGGATCCAAAGTCTGAAGCCCAATGTCATAGACTGAGCGGCTCCCACTACACATATGGGTATACTCCCGCCGTATGTGGTCGAAGCGGTTGTGCCAGAGAACAATCCACGGAGGGAGCTTTCCAGACTCGGCGATATCTCATTGGTGTAGTGATCTCTTTGGCAAAGAGAGAAAATAGAGGAGGAAAAAGCATCACAAAAAGGAAACTGTGTCAGTATGAGATCCCTGATAAAAGCTTTGTTGAAAAGCAAGAATGAACACTGAGAAGTGTTTTGCAAAATGAGAATGCTTGAAAAATGTAAAGGCAGGAGTTGAGATAACCCATCAAGGTTGTGAGGGAAATTGGTGGACTGTGAAGTCCTTTGCTGGCTTAGAATAGATTTCCAAGCACACCCTCGTCGTCGGCATCGAAGCATTCGACAGCTTGGTTAACAACGAGGAGAGGAGGCTCTTCGACTAGATTCACTCCTTTGGAGGAGCAAGGAACATTTGCGACTTCTTTGCCCTTTGAGATTCCTGGATCATGGCGATCTTCTTTGGGAAGCAGGTCACACATCTTACCCTGCCGGAGCATCCATTGCACAAGCTGGCAGAATGCTTGGCAGTCTTCTGTTAGGTGGTCTGACTCTTTGTGAATTTCACAGTATGGTTCGGAGTCTCTAGACCTTTGATCGGCTGGTCGATAAGGCTTCTTGTAGCTTGGCCTATCTTTCATAATCTGGATTACTTCTTGCATAGCTTCGTCAAGATCAGACTCATGCAAGTCACTGTCTTGCTGCTGACGAACTGCAGCTGCTTGCAAAGGCGGAGCTAGTGGCAGTAATGGGTCCTGAGCACGATCACGGCTCGGGAAGGAGTATCGATGGCGTTGAAACTAAAAGATATTGTACCTAATCACCTAGAGAGGGGGGGGGGTGAATAGGTGACTTAAATCTTTTTAACTTTTTAGGCAGAATTCTGATTATAACACACAATTATATCTACTTTATCACAGCACACAATCAGCAATCACAGAATTCCACAAGCACACAGTAGACACTCAGATTTATAGTGGTTCCCCAAGATTTGGGTACATCCACTTTCCACCTTCGCCTATCTAGTAGTGTACTAGATTCAGCCAAACTCCTCCACTATCTCAGATCCTCAGATCTTACACTCAGAACCCCAAAACAGGTTGCTACAGCTCAGGCCCAAGGCCCTACAACTCAGCTTCTTCACAAAGCCTACACTCATCCACCAAGGCCTACACTCAGCCACCAAGGCCTACACTCAGCCACAACAGGCCTACACACAGAGATTCAAATCTCCTACACTCAGGCACTCAGGCCCTACACTCAGCCTTTATAATTACAGGCTTACAAACTCAGATCCATAAGGATCCTACAAGATAATATGAATACAAAAATATAAACTCTACAACTCAGAGAAAATAGAGAAGAGTTGTGAGTTTCTTGATGAGTTCTTGGAAGAACTCAGCTGAGATCAAACTGACTTGGCTTTCTTCAAAGATTCTTGAATATAGAACACAATAATATTGATCTCTTCTGCAGTTGATCCTTGATCTCTGCTACTTAAGATTCAGAACAAATTCTGAACCCTTCTTCTCAGCCTGGTTCCAACGGCTGCCTTCTTGGATGGAGCTCTCTCTCTCCAACTTCTTAGATCTTCACTAGATTCTTCAAGGAATAGCTAGATCTTCTTCTTGTTAATGAACTGTTAATCATCTTTTTCTGTAGACAGTATAAGCCTATTTATAGGCCTTCTTCATGGTAACCGGCTGGTCCGGTTCATAACTGATTTCTAACAACTCTGACAGGTGCAGTAGACCGGCTCGAATGGCAGCTGTCAAATCATCCAGTCAGTTCTTGAAAATTTTGTAACTGTCTGAAAGTGTCGAGACTGTCTGTCTTTAAGTGTCGACACAAGTTGACTAAGTGTCGACAATAGCCTACAAGGTGTCGACACAACTCCTTGTGTTGTAGAATACACTTCTCGACACAACTTCTTCTTCATGTGTCGACACTGATAATGTGTGTCGACACAAGTACTTGTACTTCAGTATATTGCTGAATTCTTGTAAGTGTCGACACATCTCCTTTGTGTCGACACATCTTCATGTGTTGAACTTGTTCAGTGTCGACACATCTTCTTGGTGTCGACACATGCCTTCTGTGTGGATACTTGCTGAGTGTCGACACTGCTCCTTGTGTCGACACATCTTCTTCTGTTGAGACTCTAGCTGAGTGTCGACACATCTCCTTAGTGTCGACACTTGTACTTAGAATTTGCTGATCTTTGCTAAGTGTCGACACAGCTCCTTGTGTCGACACTTTCTTCAAGTGTTGAGTCTTCAGCTGAGTGTCGACACATTCTTTCTTGTGTCGACACTTTCTTCAAGTGTTGACTCTTCTGCTGTGTGTCGATACATTGTTCTGGGTGTTGATACTTATACTTAGACTCTGCTGACTTTTGCTGAGTGTCGACACAGCCTCCAAGTGTCGACACTTTCTGGTGTAGACACAGTTTCTCTGGGTGTCGACACAACTGCTAAGTGTCGACACTGCTTTACTGGGCTTCTCTTCAATGAGTGTCGACACAGCTCCTTGTGTCGACACTTTCTGTCTGGTGTCGACTCTGCATCCCTGGTGTCGACACAATGACTCCAAGTGTCGACACTACTTTCCTGGGTGTCGACACAAGTCTTCTTAAGTGTCGATACTTTGCTCCTGGGTGTCGACACATGGACTTAGAAACTTTTTCATCTTTCCTGTAAATACTTAACCTGCACAAGTAAACTTAACATACATCAAATCATTTTGATGTATATCATTGAGTAGGGTGAGGCTTCTTCAAATCAGGTACATTAGAACCAATGTACCCAACAATGTCCCCCTATTTGGAGAAGTCATAACCCTTAGTCAATGATATACACCATACAGAATAAAATCATAGTATGATGTAAAGCAGGATTATGTAATCAAGAAAGAAACATAACATGTATTAAACAAACATGTATACACAGATATCATCACAGAACAATTATGAAATAGATTTAGCATATAACACATTGTTCTAATATCTTGTTATATTCATTTTCCAAAAGTTTACAAAGTGTTTAACAATCAAAATATTACAAAGTAAACTTAAGAAAATTTCTATGCTATTTTTGATCAGCATCTTTGATCACTATCCCTTTTCCAGACTGTATCTTGGCTTGCACAGAAGCTTTAGCATCTTCAGTTTCAGCAGGCTTTTTCCCTTTCAGCTCCTTCTTCTTTAGCTCTTCAGCTTTGATCTTTTGCCTCTCAAAATAATGATAAGGCTTGGGAAAGTACTTGCTAGGCTCCTGAGCAGTAGGAGGTAGCTTTCCTATCTTGGCCTTCCTTCTATATTGCACTATTGCTTCTTGCCTTGTCTCATGTTTCCTCCATTCTAATTCAGAAAACCACTTGTTTCTGTCTTGTATATTATCTTTTGCAGCTTTCCATGCAGTTAAGATTTTGTTTCTTGAAGTGGGGCTCCACTACTCAAAGTCTGGTCTTTGTTCAGCTTGCTCCCTGAACCTCTTTTTAGACAGTCTGGCTTCTTCTTCTTTCTGCAGTGCTTCTTGCATAGCTTCAGATACTGGCTGAACAACCTTCTCTATGATGACATTTTGCTGTCCCCCAGGTGGGCTATACATTGATTGTATATCAGCTTGAACCATATCAAAATCTGGAGGAGGGTAGATTACTTGAGCCACTTCTGGTTGCTCCCTTCCTAGATATGCAGGATGTATCCCAGATTCTGCAACATTGTCATCATCACATAAAGGAGGATATCCAAGAGTAGCTCTGATAGAATTAGAAATCCACTTAGCATGATCAGAGCTAGCTTTGACTAACACCCTCTCCCCCTTTATGACTTCTCTTTCTATGTGATCTCTGACATCATCTTTCTGAAATCTCACTTGGTTATCCAAATAGTTAACTCCATCTTTAAAGAAAGGTTTCAACCTTTGGAGATTGTCAGTTATCAACTTCTGAGAGTCTTGAATTGCAATTGTAAGAGCAGTTAAGCTCTCTTGCAGTGCTTTATCAAAATCTGCCTTAGCAGTAGTAGTAGAAGTTGTCAGTCCAGCAGCTATGTTCTTCATCTCAGTGATAATGGCATTGTGAGATTCTGTCAAATTATCATTCATCCTGATCTGATTCTCAAGAACATACCCTTGCTTCAGTGCAATGTCATCTACTTGAGCTTTTATTTTCTCTTGATGAGTTGCTAAATAGACTACTGCATTCACTCCCTTGTGGAAGCAGTCAGTCATCTCCTTTTTATTAAGATTCATTTCAAATCTTATAGACTTTATATCCTGGGCCAGATCAAATTGTAGTGATTTATGCCCCTCATCCACATATATTTCAAGAGCTTTCCTGTGCTCATCCAGCTTAATTTGCATGGCAACCATTAGAGCACTGTAATCTACTGATGGAGTTGGCTGTAGTGCCTGCTGTGGTGTTATGGTTTGCAATGCCTTCTTATAAGTTTGGCTTCTTCTTTTGAAGACTTGAAACTTCCTTTTCTTTGCCCTTGTATCTTCCTCATCTTCTGAAGCTGATGTACTTGCTATATCTACCCTCTCCTTAGGTAGCTCCTCAACAGCTTGGGGCTTCTCAGGCTCTTGCCTTGCAGGTTCTTCATCAACTATCACCTGCACCCCCTCAACTTGAGACTTCTCCCCCTCAGTAGCAGCACTGTCCTTCTCAAGGTCTGCTTGATCCAGATTAAGGAAGAGATCTTCCATAGTAAATACTTGTGGAGAATGGGTAGGAGAAATTCTTGGCTCATCTACCACTGGATCAGATACTATTTGAACTGTGACAGATGTGTCCTCCATGACAACATCTGGGGGTAGACTATCAATCTGAGTTTGCTGATTAACATAATTTAAGGAATCAGATAATACATTATCCTCTATAGGGAAATCTAAAGCATTAAGCTCAGTGATTACCTCAAGGATGATGTTTGTAGCTTGCTCACTCTCAAGAGGAGTTGGTTCTTCCACTATTAGAGGCTCCCCCTGGATTTGATCCTGGTGTATGGGGCTAGCCTGAGGTTGCTCTCCCTGCCTCTCTGTAGCATCTTGTTGAGCTGGAGACTTCTCAACAGTTCCAGTGTCTTCTTCATCAGGTGTGAAGACCACTTGTTCCTCAGAGCTGCTAGTTGACTCTTGAGCCACGGGGGCAGTTTTGTTCTTCTTCTTCTGGGGTGTTACTTTCTCAGGAGTTATTTTCTCAGGGGTTGGCATCTTCTTAGACAAAACCCTGTCCCACCTAGAGAATATCCTCATGTCCATTTTTCTCATATGATTGATTTTACTGCCAGCAGCTTGACCGATAACCTCTGGTATACTACCAGCAAGGTACAGACTAAGAATCCTACCTAAATTGGGCTTCTTCATACTTTCCTTGATCTTTTCAAAGACTACTACAGACCAATCAGTTTTTAGGCTGAAGATTATCCTGGTCATGAGATTGAACATATGGGCAGATACCCTGTCATGCCCTCCAGGCTTACTTAAGATCACTTTGCCAACAATTTCTGATAGAAATTTACCCTGGCTATTCATCCCCTTCCTATTGAATACAGATCCAATTTTCAGTTTGGAATCTAGACCACACCATGTCAATGCTTCTCTGGTCTTAGAAGCAGGTACTTCATCCTCTTCTTTTGTCCTTGGTAGATTTAGGACTTTTCTCAAACTTTTTGGAGAGACCTTCACTTTTTCTCCATGTACCCTGGACTTGATCTTGAATCCAGATTCATCTACTTTAGCTCCATTCAGGAATTCTAGTACTTCTTTCTTCCAGATCTTAGTCGGCTCAGAAACAAGAAATTCTAACCCTGAGTCTGCAACTAGGGTTACTACATCCTTGATTTCCTATTCTGCTTCGTCAAACGCTTGTCGCACCAGTTCATAGCCTTCATTGATGTTCTCCTCGAGCTTTGGCGCCATTAGGGTTTGACGAATTTGACTGGAGAGAAGAGAGGTGTCGACACACAAGTTTGGTCTCGAAACTTCTGTGAGCGTGTCGACAGACAATGGAGAAATTCTATTTATACATTTATAGGTTTGAAGATGAAAAGGCGGGTTAACTAACTTAAATTGTGTCGACACTGTGGAAAAGTGTCGACATTGACTTATAATGTCCCGACACCTATGTGTCGACACAAGTTTAGTCAACATATATATGTGTCGACACTTGTTTATGTGTCGACACCACATAACTCGACATTTAGTCGAGACTTTACTTAGATAATTCTGAGTAAACACTAAGTGTCGACACCACCTTGGATGTGTCGACACCACCTTGGATGTGTCGACACCTACTTATCATGTGTCGATACTAATTTTCTGAAGTGTCGACACCAACTTCCTAGATGTGTCGACACCTTTTCCCTGAAGTGTCGACACCACATGTCTGTGTCGACACTGAGATCTCTGTGTGTCGACACCTTTTTACTTGGCCATTTCTATAAACTTATTCTAAGTTTATCATACCTAGTTCAATTTTAAACCTATTGAACTTAGTTTCTTCTTAAGGGCTTAGTATACATATCAGCTAGTTGATTATCTGTTTTAACATATTCCAGTAAAATATCTTCTTTTTTTACATATTCTCTAAGAAAATTATATTTTATTTCAATATGTTTGGTTCTACTATGGGAAACAGGATTGATTGCAATTGATATAGCACTAGTAGAATCACAAAATAGTGGAGTTCTACTTACCTGAATTCCATAGTCCTCAAGCTGATGTTGTATCCATAGAAGTTGAGCACATCAACTTCCTGCAGCCACATATTCTGACTCTGCAGTGGAGATAGCCACACTTGTTTGCTTCTTGTTACTCCATGAAATCAGTCTTCCACCTAGGAATTGACAGGTTCCAGTTGTGCTTTTTTTGTCTTCTTTGCATCCTGCAAAGTCTGCATCTGAATAACCTGTTAGTTCAAAATACCCATTCCTAGGGTACCAGAGGAAGAGATAAGGAGTGCCCTTTAGATATCTCAATATCCTTTTGACTGCTGTCAAATGAGACTCTTTAGGGCATGCTTGATACGTTGCACAGACACATATAGCATACATGATATCTGGTCTACTTGCAGTCAAATATAATAGGGAGCCAACTATCCCTCTATACAAAGTCTCATCTACAGGTTTCCCTGCATCATCTTTGCTAAGAGACATACTTGACCCCATAGGAGTCTTCATGGTACTGGATGAATCCATACCATACTTCTTTATGAGTTCTAGGGTGAACTTGGACAGGCATATGGATAAACCATTCTCAGTCTGTCTAACTTGAAGAACCAAGAAGAACTTAAGTTCCCCCATACTACTCATCTCAAATTGTCCTTGCATTAGTTTTGCAAACTTTTTGCAAAGACTACTTTCAGTAGACCCAAATATTATGTCATCTACATATATTTGGACTAGTATTACTTTGCCTCTGGATTCCCTAAGGAATAGAGTCTTTTCTATTTTCCCCCTTGTGAACTTATTCTCAATGAGGAAACTAGACAGGGTTTCATACCAAGCCCTAGGGGCTTGTTTTAACCCATATAAAGCTTTCCTAAGTCTATAGACATGATTAGGTTGAGTTGAATCAACAAAACCTGATGGCTATTCCACATAGACTTCCTCTTTTAGATTACCATTCAGAAAGGCTGACTTTACATCCATTTGGTAAACTTTAAATCCTTGAAAGGTTGAATAGGCCAGGAACATCCTTATGGCTTCCAGTCTGGCTACTGGAGCAAAGGTTTGATCAAAGTCAATACCTTCTTCCTGCCTATATCCTTTAGCAACCAATCTTGCTTTGTTCTTAATGATGACTCCATGTTCATCCATCTTGTTCCTAAAGATCCACTTGGTCCCAATTATGTTGTGGTCTTTAGGTTTAGAAACAAGTTCCCAGACCTTGCACCTCTTGAACTGATTCAGCTCTTCTTGCACTGCCTCAATCCAATGAGGGTCTAGGATAGCTTCTTCAAACTTCTTTGGTTCAACTTGGGATAGAAAACTAGAGAAGAGCACTGCATTCAGATTTCTGCTCCTTGTTTGTACCCCTTGTCTTGGATCACCAATGATTTGTTCTACTGGATGATCTCTAAGATGCCTATTGGCTGGAGGCATCCTGGCTTCAGGTTGAACTTCTTCAACTTCTTCATCTTGCTGCACTCCTTGAACTTCATCTGCATTAGGTATATGTAGTACTCCCCCTGGACAGCAGCCACTATCTTCTACTTGCTGTCTTGCAGTAGGTTCATCTTCTATAGTGAGCTTGTCCATCTTCTTAGTTATACCTGTGGAGCTGCATATACTACTAGACATCTCATTATTAATAAGTCTAGTTTCATCAAATACTACATGAACAGACTCTTCTACAACTTGAGTAGACAAGTTGTAGACTCTATAAGCCTTACTATTGTTGCTATACCCAACAAAAATTCCCTCTTGGGACTTGGCAGTAAACTTAGTCAAGTAAGACTTTCCATTGTTAAGTATAAAGCACTTACAACCAAAGATCCTGAAGTAGGATAGGTTTGGTTTTCTGCCTTTCACAACCTCATAGGGGGTCTTGTTGTGGCTTTTAGTAATGGTAGCCCTATTAATAACATGACATGCAGTATTAACTGCTTCAGCCCAGAAATATTCTGGTAGTGATGTATCACTTAATAGGGTCCTACCAGCCTCAATCAAGGTTCTATTCTTCCTCTCAGTAATGCCATTTTGCTAAGGTGTTCTTGGTGAAGAAAACACTTGAAATATCCCAAATTCTTCACATAGTTTTGCCATACTATCAGACTGAAATTCAGTACCATGGTTACTTCTTATTTTGACCACTGTACTATCTAGTTCATTCTGAATTTGTTTAACAAAGCTATAGAAGACATTAGGTGTTTCAGATTTCTGTCTAAGGAAGAACACCCAGGAAAACCTTGAGTAGTCATCTAAAACTACAAAGGTATAGACCTTCCTACCTAGGCTGCGAACTGGCATTGGACCAAAGAGATCCATATGCAAGAGATATAAACACCTCATAGCATCTTTGTTTTCAATGCTACTAAAGGTGGATCTTGTATGCTTGCCCTTTTGACAAGCTGACAATATCCCATCTTTAATACACTTAACTTGAGGACCATTCCTCACTAACTCTTTACTAAAGAGTTGCCCAATTGTCTTGAATTTAGATGGGCTAGCCTCTTGTGTCGTTTGACACAATGAGAGACTGTCTCATCAGCTACAAGACACACTGGAGAACCATTGTTCTCAACCATAATGTCTAAGAAATAGACATTCCTTTTTCTATAACCAGTCAAAATGATCTCTTGATCATTTGACCTCCTGATATGACAACCATCTTTGACAAATGAGATGTCATATCCTACATCACTCAATTGACTTATACTAATAAGGTTATGTTTCAAACCTTTAACATAGGCCACTTGAGTAATTGTAATATAGGAGTTAGATATGCTACCAAAACCCTTGATGATTCCTTTTTCAGAACCACCAAAGGTGACTTTTGGACCATCCTTGATGGGTGTGTAGTCCTTTAGTAAACCCCTTGTTCCAGTCATGTGTCTGGAACATCCACTGTCCAAGTATCATATAGGGGCATGGCCACTTGGACTCACCTGCAAAATAGATTAGTGAACCTTAGAACCCAAAAAATTCTTGGGTCCTTGGTACTGGTTAGTTTACTTCCTAACAAAGCTACCTGCAGGTTTTCCAACAGGCAGTTTGCTACTCACTTTGGCACTAGCATTGTGCCAACAGTCCATTGCAAAGTGGCCTACCTTGCCACAGCACAAACACTCAAACTTATTGTACCTTTGCTTAGGTACAGTCTTAGCTGTTTTATCTACAGCTGGCTTGTTGAGAGTTGGGGCTTTGCCCTTGGACTTGGACTTGACAGTCCTTGTAGGTTTAGTAAATCCCAGTCCAGCTTTATCTTTGTGATGAACAAATTCATCAATTAAGGGTAGAACTGACTTATGTTTAGAAAACCTAGCAACTAAATCTCTCTCCTTCTGAAAACTAATCTCCAGACTCTTGATTTGATCATTCTTAAATGATATAGTCCCCATCTGAATCACAGTTATGTGCTTCAGTCTGGCTATCTCATTTAGCTTTTGATCAAACATCTTCTCATAATCAGTTGCAGCCATTTTGAGACTTGCAATCTCCTTAGCTTGACTCTTGGCCAAGGATTTGCATTTCTTAAATGCTTGCAACAGAACTTTATATTCATCTATCAACTGATGAATATCCTCTTCAGACTCAGTTGCACTCTCATTCCCTTGATGATGATGAATCTGATTCTGTACTAGCACAAGAAATTGAACTGAAAGAACAGTCATATGTATGCTTCAGCATCTGACTCAGTTTCTGATGAAGAAATGTCTGACAGGCTCTTTTCCTTTTTGGCAACAAAAGTCTTTTCCTTCTTGCCCTTGTATTGAGTATTTTTCTTGTCATTAGACTCCTTCCTTTTCTCTGGACAGTCTGCAATAACATGTCCTTGTCTATTACAGCAATAACATACAATTTTTGAAAGAGTTGCTTTGCTAGACTTGGTCTTTTTCCTGTCTTTCTTTGAAGACTTTTTATTCTGATAATAGTCTTCTTTATCATGTGAAGTAGATGGCTTTGTCCTCCACTGTTTCTTCTTTAAGAACTTCTGAAAATGTCTTGTGAAGGCAGCAAAGTCCTCATCACTTTCACTGCTTTCAGACTTTCTGCTGGCTGACTCATCTGACTCAGTTTCAGCTGCTTTTGGAGGTGGAGTAGGTGACTTACTTCTGTACTTTCTGGGGGCTTCTGTTTTAAATGCCACTGTCCTTTCCTTATGTTCACTTCTTGTAGATTTTTCCTCTTCTTTCCTCACCATCAACTGCATTTCATAGGACAGCAGTTTTCCAAACAGTGTTGGTGGAGGAATTTCTGCTAACTTTGCCATTTCCCTAATGGCACAGATCTTGGTGTCCCAATCTTTTGTTAGGGACCTTAGAAACTTATCATTAAGCTCATAGTTACTGAACTCTCTTTCATAGGACATTAGCTCATTCACAATCCTATAGATTTTTTAAAGCATTCAGTTATGCTATCAGCCCTACCTTGCCTAAAGCTTTCATATTCTTGGTTTAGCAAAGATTTTCTGTCTTGCCTCACTTCTTCAGAACCCTCCATATACACTATCAAGGTATCTCACATCTCCTTAGATGTCTTGCAGTGTATCAAATTCTGAAAGGTAGCATCATCTATAGCACTCACAATGATGTTCTGAGCCCTCTTGTCCATTGTGGCTAGAACTATCTCATCCTTTGTCATTTCAGAGAAATCCTTAGGTGTTCTCTGATTTGCATCTAAGACTGAAACCTTCATGGGCACATATGGCCCTTCTTTAACTGTGATGTATATCCTAGGGTCTTAGGCTTCCATAAACAGTCTCACCCTTTCCTTCCAGATGCCAAAGATCTCTTTTCTACATATGGGTAGCTTCATGGATCCCAATTCCTTATGATTCTCAGTGGAACCCATGGTTCTTGATTTTCTTGATTCTGTAATTTTACTTAGACTGAAGCTACCAACAGGATCTACTCAGACAGTTATATCCTTTTTGAGTAACCTGCTTTGATACCACTTGAAAGATATTGTACCTAATCACCTAGAGGGGGGGGGGGTGAATAGGTGACTTAATTTTTTTTAACTTTTTAGGCAGAATTCAGATTATAACACAGAATTATATCTACTTTATCACAGCACACAAGCAACAATCACAGAATTCCACAAGCACACAGTAGACACTCAGATTTATAGTGGTTCCCCAAGATTTGGGTACATCCACTTCCCCCTTCGCCTATCTAGCAGTGTACTAGATTCGGCGAAACTCCTCCACTATCTCAGATCCTCAGATCTTACACTCAGAACCCCAAAACAGGTTCCTACAGCTCAGGCCCAAGGCCCTACAACTCAGCTTCTTCACAAAGCCTACACACAGCCACCAAGGCCTACACTCAGCCACCAAGGCCTACACTCAGCCACAACAGGCCTACACTCAGAGATTCAAATCTCCTACACTCAGGCACTCAGGCCCTACACTCTGCCTTTATAATTACAAGCTTACAAACTCAGATCCCTAAGGATCCTACAAGATAATATGAATACAAAAATATAAACTCTACAACTCAGAGAAAAGAGAGAAGAGTTGTGAGTTTCTTGATGAGTTCTTGGAAGAATTCAGCTGAGATCAAACTGACTTGGCTTTCTTCAAAGCTTCTTAAATGTAGAACACAATAAGATTGATCTCTTCTGCAGTTGAACCTTGATCTCTGCTACTTATGATTCAGAACAAATTCTGAACCCTTCTTCTCAGCCTGGTTCCAACGGTTGTCTTCTTGGATGGAGCTCTCTCTCTCTAACTTCTTAGATCTTCACTAGATTCTTCAAGGAATAGCTAGATCTTCTTCTTGTTAATGAACTGTAAATCATCTTTTTCTGTAGTCAGTATAAGCCTATTTATAGGCCTTCTTCATGGTAACCGGCTGGTCCGGTTCATAACTGATTTCTGACAACTCTGACAGGTGCAGTAGACCGGCTGGAATGGCAGTTGTCAAGTCATCCAGTCAGTTCTTGAAAATTCTGTAACTGTCTAAAAGTGTCGAGACTGTCTGTCTTTAAGTGTCGACACTTATAGACTAAGTGTCGACACAAGTTGACTAAGTGTCGACACTAGCCTACAAGGTGTCGACACAACTCCTTGTGTTGTAGAATGCAATTCTCGACACAGCTTCTTCTTCATGTGTCGACACTGATAATGTGTGTCGACACAAGTACTTGTACTTCAGTATATTACTGAATTCTTGTAAGTGTCGACACATCTCCTTTGTGTCGACACATCTTCATGTGTTGAACTTGTTCAGTGTCGACACATCTTCTTGGTGTCGACACATGCCTTATGTGTTGATACTTGCTGAGTGTCAACACTGCTCCTTGTGTCGACACATCTTCTTCTGTTGAGACTCTGGCTGAGTGTCGA
Organism: Platanthera guangdongensis; assembly: GCA_039583875.1. Lineage (NCBI taxonomy): Eukaryota > Viridiplantae > Streptophyta > Magnoliopsida > Asparagales > Orchidaceae > Platanthera > Platanthera guangdongensis. The sequence goes on along the minus strand of CM077151.1, from coordinate 223,726,157 downwards.
CACATCTCCTTAGTGTCGACACTTGTACTTAGAATTTGCTGATCTTTGCTAAGTGTCGACACAGCTCCTTGTGTCGACACTTTCTTCAAGTGTTGAGACTTCAGCTGAGTGTCGACACATTCTTTCTTGTGTCGACACTTTCTTCAAGTGTTGACTCTTCTGCTGTGTGTCGACACATTGTTCTGGGTGTTGACACTTATACTTAGACTCTGCTGACTTTTGCTGAGTGTCGACACTTTCTGGTATAGACACAGTTTCTCTGGGTGTCGACACAACTGCTAAGTGTCGACACTGCTTTACTGGGCTTCTCTTCACTAAGTGTCGACACAGCTCCTTGTGTCGACACTTTCTGTCTGGTGTCGACTCTGCATCCCTGGTGTCGACACAATGACTCCAAGTGTCGACACTACTTGCCTGGGTGTCGACACAAGTCTTCTTAAGTGTCGACACTTTGCTCCTGGGTGTCGATACATGGACTTAGAAACTTTGTCATCTTTCCTGTAAATACTTAACCTGCACAAGTAATCTCAACATACATCAAATACATTTTGATGTATATCATTGAGTAGGGTGAGGCTTCTTCAAATCAGGTACATTAGAACCAATGTACCCAACAGAAACCTTCTCTCCTTTCTTGGGTTAGTTGGAAGATGATTGTGAGGAGACCTTGGAGGATGCTTGCAAGATAGATCTTCCTCGGATGTAAGCTTCGAGACGAAGCCTGGGTTGCTCTTTTCGCCTTGGATGTACGAGTTGGCCAAGGCAATCAACTGTTGTTATATTCTCGGTGCTCGGACATTGGCTTCGAATTTGAGTGGCCCTTCACAAAGACCGTGAATAAGAGCTACTCTGTACATTTCTTGATCAGTAATCTCGATGTCCAAAATCTCTCTTTGGAATCGATCAACGAACTGAGACCAAGTTTCATTCCCGCGCTGCTTGATCTCAAAGAGGGCTTCAGGACCGCCCTTTCTCTTGGTTGAGGTAGAGAACCTGAGCAGGAACTCCCTTCACAAATCAGCAAAGGAAGTGATGGAGTGAGGACGGAGGCCATAGAACTAGTCCCTCACTTGCCCATCAAAGGTAGTGATGATGAGCTTGCACTTCGTTGCATCTGTAAGGGTTTTGAGAGCAACGGCTGACTCGAAGGCTTGAAGGTGTTTCACTAGATCAGTCTCTTCAGTGTAGATTGGCAGTCAAGGCTCTCTGAAGTTAGCTGGAGTTGGTTTATGGCGAACGTTCTCTGTGAACGGTGAAGATTCTTCTTTTCCTCCTACAGCATAAGGAATGAAGGAGGCATAAGCTACAACTGCAAAATAAGGAGGATAAAAAGGAAAAGTTGCTGCAAGAGGAGCAAAGACAGGAGCTGAAGTGTAGGGATGACTTCCCTGAAAGTTGAGAAATCTAGCAGGGCTTCCCCGGGCTGCTTCTCGGAAGATGTTTTGGCAAGCAGCAAACTCTTCATCTTGAGTTCGCAAAGGAGCTGCAGGACCTTACGGGAAGGTTGCTGTGAAAGGAGGATAAACTGGCGGGCAAGCTGGAGGATAAGCTTGTTGATGCTCCAAAGTTGGTGCTGGATTGATCGGAGCAGCTGGAGCTGTTGCTGGATGAGTGTCTAATCACTATGTGATTGAAGCAAGAATTTTGTTGATCGCTTGAAACTGATAAGCATTCTCACGGCGCGACTACTCAAAGTCTTCCCAGAGAGCATCATCTCTAGGACTTGGAGCAAAGTTCTTGGCTGGTTGGTGGTATGTCATGGCTAACTGTCGATGTTCACCGTCTGATCGGATCTGAATGCCGCGTGTTAACTGTTGATGAGCGGAAACGGCACCGGGCCAGCGAACACGGAGGGAGGAGGTGCGTGTTCGGTCTCACAGGCTAGGAGGGGAAGAGGAAGAAGGAAGGAAGCTTCTGGGTACTCGAGAGTGGAGCAAGCAGCTTGTCAACGAGGTTGCGGGGATAGAGGAGAGGGTTGATCAACAGAGAAGGTTGATCAAGAGAGGAGGAGGAGGTTGATCAGGAGCTGTCGAGCAGACGGTTACTCTTAACTGTTGAGCTTGCAGGCTGGTTGCCGAGAGGACTGAGCTGAGCTAAAGAGAAGGGAAAAGGGGCCGCTAGCAGCGACAATAACAGAATTCGCCCGCCGTTGCCTAAATGCCACTCTTACGACGGGCTTTCCTTTGATTAGTATTGAGAGTTACAGCTTGTTATACACATTTACAAGAAAGCAATAAAGGGGTACAAGAGAGAAGCTGGCGGCTAAGGAAAAAGAATGCCAGAGGAGGCCGCGCGGACTGAAGGGCACAGTAGGCAGGCCGCGCGGACTGGGGGAAAAGGAGACCGCGCGGACTAGACAGGCAAGCCGGCAGGCTGCGCGACTAGAGAGGAGAGCTGGTGCAGACTGAGAAACGGAGACCGCAGGAGGGCTGGCTGACGACGTGAGCACCTTGGCGATGAGATCCTCTGGCGACCGGGATCCCCCTCTATGCGAGAGGCATGGTGGTCTATTTATAGTCCTGAGGAGGTAACGACTTGCGGTGATGTTACCCCCGGTGAGACGGTAACTGGAGCGAGATGGAGACGGAGTCTGCCAAGGCCGAAACAGGTCGCGCGGACTAGGAGACTGTTCTGGAGCTGGTGCTGCTGATGGCAAACTGGATGGCGGACTGTGAAGCGAGTCCGCAGAGTCTGCTGCTGCTGAGTTGAGATTGTCTGCCTGCTGCTGTAGTGGCAGATGCTGGAGGATAGGTGGCGGACTTCGAACTGGAGACCGCTGAGTCTGCCCCTGCTGAGCTGAAAGAGTAAAGGAAATGTGAGCTGAGGAGCGCCTGCAGAGTCTGCAGAGTCCGCACGAGGTTATGCAGACTGGGACTGACTTTTGGAGGTGTCCTGCTGCATGGCAAGCTGGAAGGAGTCCGCCACTACTGACTGAGTCCGCACCAAGGCTGCGGATTGAGGGAGAACCTTGCTACCTCTGGCTGTTGCTGTTGGGGTTTACTAATGAAGGCGGACTGGAAGTCTTGATCATACTTCGAGTCCGCTTAGCCCGCGAGGGACTTGGACGCTACTGGTCTTGCTGGGTAGGCGGAGTTGGAATCCGCGTTCTGTAGGCGGGCTGGAGGAGCTGGTTGCCCGTGCTGTAGGGCGATAAGGGACACGCGACCTGCGGTCTGGGCGGATATATGTCTGGGTCCGCGAATATTTGATGTCTCCTATCAATTCCAAGCTAAGTTGCGTGTTGCTGTCGGCCTGAGCGGACAGGAGTCTGAATCCGGCAAAGGAGCATCTATTGAGACAAAGCTGCGGTTAAGCTGAAAGGGGAGCGGCCTGCAGAGGCGGACTGAAAAAGCAGTCCTTGGATCCTGTGGACCAAGAGGAGGCTCATGGCCTGGCCTATCAGACTGCTGAGACCGGGCAAGCCAGGCGGTCTGAGCGGACAGAGAAATTTGTCTGCCCATCCTAGACCATCAAGGCCTCCAGAAGGAACCCGGGGCAAGCCGTGACGAGCGAGCTGGCTACCTTGGGAAGGATCGCTAATTTCGGGGTTAACACGCACTACCTTGGTCAGTCTGTCAACTATGACCCATATAGAATCATGCCCAGAGTGGGAGCGAGGTAGTCCGTGCACAAAATCCATAGCAATGTCCTCGAACTTCCACTCTGGGACTGGCAGTGGCTGTAGTAAACCTCCTGGGCTCTTACATTCTGCCTTCACGCGCTGACAAGTCTCGCAATATGTCACAAAATATTTGATCTCCCTCTTCATCCTAGGCCAGTACATGGTCCTCCGTAAATCTGCCCACATCTTGGTGATGCCGGGATGCACTGAATATCTGGAGCAATGAGCCTCTCTAAGTATGTCATCCCGGATACTGCCCCCTGCTGGTATGTAAATGCGTCCACGGAATTGAAGAAGATCATCCTGCAGCGTGTAGTCCTCAACCTTGCCCCTTTCCAGGGCACTGAAAATCGGTTCCAATGCAGCATCCATCCTCTGATGTGTTCGGATGCGCTCCCGTATATCATCACCACTGATCACTGAGCTCAAGTACTCTCGTTATACCACTGGTTCGATCTCAGATACCATGGTAATATGCATGTCTTCCATCATCTGTATCAACTCTATAGACATCAACCGAGGCTCCGGTCCAGAAGTGCCGGCTCTCCTACTCAAATCATCTGCTACTGTGTTTGCTTTACCCGAATGATAGTGGATATGATAATTAGAGTCACAGAGGAGTTCCAGCCATCTCCTCTGTCGCAGATTCAGGTCCTTCTGTGTATCGATATATTTAAGATTCTTGTGATCTGAATAGATATCACAATGAATCCCGTATAAATAATGTCTCCACATCTTTAGGGCGAATACCACAGACCCAAGCTCTAAGTTATGTACTGGATAGTTACGCTCATGCTTCTTCAACTGTATTGAAGCATAAGCAATAACATGTCCATGCTGCATTAGGATAGCACCCATCCCCTGGTAAGAGGCATCTTTGTAGATCTGAAATCCTTCACTCCCGGATGGGAGCGCAAGAATAGGAGATGAAGTGAGTCGGTCCTTCAGCTCCTGAAAAGCTGTCTCGTACTGCTCTGACCAAACAAAATCTGCATCCTTCTTCATTAAGGACGTGAGGGGGAGTGCTATCCTCGAGAACCCCTCCACGAACTTACAATAATAACCTGCTAGTCCCAAGAAACTATGAATGTCGGATGCTGACTTCGGCCGTGGCCAATCCCTCACTGTCTCTATCTTGGCTGGATCCACCGCCAATCCAACACCACTGATCATGTGTCCCAAGAAAGCCACCTCCTGTAACCAAAACTAGCACTTTGAAAACTTTGCATACATCTGGGACTCCCCCAACCTCTGCAAGACCTATGTCAAATACTCTGTATGCTCCTCCTGAGTCTGAGAATAAATCAAAATGTCGTCGATGAATACAATCACGAAGTGGTCTAAGAAGGGCTCGAATACACGGTTCATTAGACTCATGAATGTGGCAGGGTCATTCGTGAGCCCAAAAGGCATCACCATGAACTCGTATAACCCATAGCATGAACTGAATGGTGTCTTCGGTATGTCCACTTCCCGGATGCGGAGCAGGTAGTAACCGGATCGCAAATATAGCTTAGAAAACCAGAAGGCTCCCTACAGTTGGTCAAATAGCTCGTCAATCAAAGGCAGTGGATAGGTATTTCGGACCGTTAATCGGTTCAGCTCCCGGTAATCTATACATAGCCGTAAAGACCCATCCTTGTTCTTCACAAAAAGAACTGGCGCTCCCCACAACGTTGAACTGGGCTGCACAATCCCGACTCAACTAGCTCCTGGAGTTGAGTCCGAAACTCTGCCATCTCTCTGGGAGCCATCCTGTAAGGTGCCCGGGACACTGGCCTCGCTCCCAGTACAAGCAGAATCCGGAAATCCGAGTCCCTGGCTGGTGGTACCCCGAGCAATTTCTACGGGAACACGTCAGAGAAATCCCGGACCACCAGAATATCTGAAATAGAAGCCTCTGCTCCCACCATCTCAAGGCAGATAAGGTAAACCTCCTCTCCCTGCTCGTGGGCCTTCACAGCCTGTACAGAAGATAGTAATACGTGGGAGATAGGCTTAATACCTTTGATGATGACATGGGAGTCACCATGCCTTAGTGTGATCCTCCTTGATTGGCAATCTATCTGATCATGGATCCGATGTAACCATGTCATGCCCAAAATCAAATCAAAGTCCTGCAGCTTCAGAATAGTTGCTGGCGCCTCAAAGGCCTTGCCGCCAATCTCGTCCTCCATATCATAATGGGCAGTGGTCCGCAGTTCTGACCCATTGGGTATACGCACACTCATCTCTAGTCCCGGGAATCTTTCCACGCCTTCATGTCCGTCTATGAAGGCCTCAGATACGAACGAGTGTGAGGGCTTGCCGCTGATCATAACTATGCCTGAGATTTATTTGAGGTATAATGGGTGTTATTTCTATGGTTTTCAAGGTACTTCTAAGGTTGAAATTTCTAAATTAAAACAATTTAAGTACCTGTAATCACCTCCTCGGGGTTCCTCTGCTCTGTGAGGTCCAAAGCATATATCTGCTCCTGATTGCGTCCCCTGCCGTGATATCCCCGGCCTCAGCCCCGTCCTCGTCCTCGGCCCTGCTGTACTGGGGCCACTGGAGGTGGAGGAGGAGGAGGATGGAATCGATGCGGACACTCTGATCTAATTTTCCCGGGCTGACGACATCCATAACAAACTACCTACCGGTGGTCATGGTCATCCTGTCTCCTCGGATAATGCACCTGTAGAGGTGGGGGAGGTAATGCTGGAGGAGGTCCCTGCTCCTGCCTGTAGTTAGGGAGATGACGTCCCCCACCCCTCTTGTACCCAATAGTCCTGCCTCTCTGAGAGCCCCTGCTGCTCTCTCTTGATGTCGACCCATCATACAGTCTCTTCCCCCTATCTTGCACTATCAGGTGCTCAGCTTCCAGCTTCTTCGCCATCTCGATAATCTGGGTGGTCGTGCCGTGAGAAATGAACAACAAAACCTGCCTCAAATCGTCCCTGAGGCCCTGGTAGAACCTCTTGGCATACCTCCTATCATTAGTATCCTGTATCCCTGCGAACCTGGCAAGGTGGGAGAACTCCCTCTGGTACTCAATCACTTATCTGCTCCCCTGCCGGAGGTTCAGAAACCTCTCCACCAAAGCATCTTTGTCCGTAGTAGAGACGAAGTGCTCCAAAAATACATCGCCAAACTCCTCCCACGATATAGTCTGACAGCTCCCAGTCCGCATATATAGACTCGCGTACTTATTTCCACCATCTCTTCGCATGAGCCTCTAGTGCAGAGGTGGCTAGAGGTACTGCCTTGCCGACCAGGCAGCTGATGCCTGCCAAAATCTCGTGTATTGCCTCCAGCCATTCCTCCGTCTTTACAACATCCTCTGTCCCACGGTACATCGGTGGGGACAGACTCTTGAAGGCACATAGTCAGCTTGACCCCGGATATGGCTGCGGGGCCGGGACTTGCTGGGCTTTGAAGGCATCCAGGATCGCCGTCAAAGTCTGCCCCATCTCCGTCTGTAGGAATGGAGTGGCAGCTGGAGGGAGAGGAGCCACATTTTTTGGCGCGGCGACATGTGGACATTGCATAAAGGTAAGGTTAAAACAGAACTGGCGTAACTCACTGTACTTAGTGGACTGTTTTATGTGACTTTTTACACATGGGCTAGTGAATTTGATATACTGCTATACTTCTATTTCTCATATTGGCCTACAGGTTATATGATCGTATTAGCTGGCAGAATCGGCGTGTTGCGGTGTCGACTAACCCGTGCATTTGTACCACCGTAAGACGAGCTATTTGATCAACTGCAGGGAGCCTTCTTGTTCTCTAAGCTAGATTTGTGATCCGGTTACTACCAGCTCTGCATCCGGAAAGAGGACATACCGAAGACAGCATTCATTTCACGCTATGGGTTATACGAGTTCACGGTGATGCCTTTTGGGCTCATGAATGCCCCTGCCGCATTCATGAGTCTAATGAACCGTGTATTCGAGCCCCTCTTAGACCGCTTCGTGAGGGGGAGTGCTATCCTCGAGAACTCCTCCACGAACTTACGATAATAACCTACTAGTCCCAAGAAACTGCGAATGTCGGATACTGACTTCAGCCGTGGCCAATCCCTCACTATCTATATCTTGGATGGATCCACCACCAATCCAGCACCACTGATCGTGTGTCACAAGAAAGCCACCTCCTGTAACCAAAACTGGCACTTTGAAAACTTTGCATACATATGGGACTCCCTCAGCCTCTGCAAGACCTGTGTCAAATGCTCTGTATGCTCCTCCTGAGTCCGGAAATAAATCAAAATGTCGTCAATGAATACAATCACGAAGCATTCTAAGAAGGGCTCGAATACACGGTTCATTAGACTCATGAATGCGACATGGGCATTCGTGAGCCCAAAAGGCATCACCGTGAACTCGTATAACCCATAGCATGAACTGAATGTGTCTTCGGTATGTCCTATTCCCGGATGCGGAGCTGGTAGTAATCGGATCGCAAATCTAGCTTAGAGAACCAGAAGGCTCCCTACAGTTGATCAAACAGCTCGTCTATCTGAGGCAGTGGATAGGTATTGTGGACCGTTAACCGTTTCAGCTACCGGTAATCTATGCATAGTCGTAACGACTCGTCCTTCTTCTTCACAAAAAGAACTGGCACTCCCCACGGCGATGAACTGGGCCGCACAAATCCCGACACAACTAGCTCCTGGAGTTGAGTCCTGAACTCTGCCAGCTCTCTAGGAGCCATCCTGTAAGGTGCCCGGGACACTGGCCTCGCTCCCGTTACCAGCTGAATCATGAAATCCGTGTCCCTGGCTGGTGGTACCCCGGGAAATTTCTCCTGGAACACGTCAGAGAAATCCTGGACCATCGGAATATCTGAAATAGAAGCCTCTGCTCCCACCATCTCAAGGCAGATAAGGTAAATCTCCTATCCCTGCTCGTGGGCCTTCACAGCCTGTACAGAAGATAGTAATAGGTGGGAGATAGGCTTAATACCTTCGATGATGACATGGGAGTCGCCATGCCTTAGTGTGATCCTCCTTGATGGTCAATCTATATGAGCATGGTTCCGATGTAACCATGTCATGCCGAATATCAAATCGAAGTCCTGCAGCTTCAGAATAGTTGCTGGCGCCTCAAAGGCCTTGCCACCAATCTCAGCCTCCATATCGCATTGGGCAGTGGTCCGCAGTTCTGACCCATTGGGTAGACACACCCTCATCTCTAGTCCCGGGAATCTTTCCATGCCTTCAAGTCCGTCTATGAAGGCCTTAGAAATGAACGAGTGCGAGGCACCCATGTCGAAGAGGGTATGAGCGAGCTTGCCGCTGATCATAACTATGCCTGAGATTTATTTGAGGTATAATGGGTGTTGTTTCTATGGTTTTCAAGGTACTTCTAAGGTTGAAATTTGTAAATTAAAATGTTGGGTATTACATCCACATTAACCCAGATTTGATGAAGTCACCCTGGAACTAAGATGAATTAAGTTGTATTTGATGCTTGGTTTGAGTTATATGTTTGCAGGAATTTCACTGGGAAGTGTAGACCAATGTCAGTCCACAATGGGTCACCAAACACAGGAATTGTGCAATGTAATCCCCCATTGCATATTCCAAGGTGTTGCCTCATGTGTGGTCCCTCTATTGGGATACACTTCATATTCAAGCTATTGGACTATGGGAAAGGAATTGGAAGTTGACTACTCTAGAAGAAACAGTTTTCCAACATCAAACATTTCTCTAAGTCTTTTACTCGAGTAGGTCTATAACTACTCGAGTACTTTGGGTATAATTTACTCGAGTAAAGGAACCCTGTACTCGAGTACTTAAGTGTATCTCTCGTGTAGCTAAGTCACCTACTCGAGTAGACATAGTCATAAACTCGAGTAGCATACTTATATACTCGAGTAGATTACTCTTTATACCCGAGTATTAAAGAGTTCTCTCATCAAAATTTTTCTAAGTCATGGACTCGAGTAAGAATACTCACTTACTCGAGTAGATAGAATCATACTTGAGTAGTTCATTATACATACTCGAGTAGTTCATTATACATACTCGAGTAGTTCATTATACCTACTCGAGTAGATTATGTTTCACTCGTGTATCTTGAATATTTCCCACTCCAGAATTTTCTAAGTCTTTTACTCGAGTAGATCTTTCACCTACTCGAGTCGATTACTTCCTCTCGAGTAGTTTAGTTCAATTACTCGAGTAGCTCTTGCTGACATCTTCAGAATTTTTTTCTAAGTATCCCACTCGAGTAGTACTTCATGTACTCGAGTAGTTTATGAAATATACTCGAGTAGTTTTTCCAGTACTCGAGTAGATCCTTTATGTACTCGAGTAAGTCTCTCTCCATACTCGAGTAGTTCTGTCTACTTACTCGAGTAGTTGATTTTTACCTACTCGAGTAGCCCATCTTTATATACCCGAGTATGTTCTCCTTCATGTACTCGAGTAGTTATTCAACTACTCGAGTAGCTATTCACTTACTCGTGTATATAGCTGAACCTTCTCTGAAATTTCGCTAAGTCCTTTTTCTGACGGGATTTTGAAATCACGCGACATGATTGGTCCACGTGTACATCATTATGACCTATTATGACCGTTAGTCTCTTCAATATAAGGTCTTATCAGAAAATGACAAACCCTAAGTATTCTCCAAGCTTTCTTGTCATTCTATTTCGAGAAATATTCTTCATCCGACTCCTCACTGTTTTCACGAAACGGAAGCCGCCGCCGCCTCCATCTTCTCCGGCCAACTGCTTCTAAGTTCAGAGGATTTATTCTGAAGAAAATTACAGATCGAGATCGACATCACCGTTCATCCTCTCTCTGATTCTGTAAAAGCAAGAAGATCTAGATCTGGGCCGAGTCTCTCTTCACCGATTTCTGATAGTGCTACAAAGTCCATAAGAAGAAGTTTTCTGGCCGTTTCTTCAGATCTGATTGGATTTATTGTTTGTATTATTTTCCAACACTTTATTAATCTTGTAGGAGAAAGTTTCTCCTAGTGTAGGAGTTTTTCACTCCGAGTTTGTAGGAAGTGTTATCTTTCGAGGTGTAGATCCTATTGTTTGGATCGAGTTTGTAGGAACTTTGTTTCGAGGTTAGGATCGATTTTTGATCCGAGATAGTGGAGTAGCCATGTCTAGTTGATTGCTAGATCGGTGAGGGAAAGTGGATGTACCCAAGGTTGGGGAACCACTATAAATCTTGTGTCGTCTGTGATATTGGTAGATAGTTCTGTGCTGTGCTCTAATTATTTTTTATTCCGCAAAAGACGCACAACTCACCTATTCACCCCCCTATAGGTGATTTAGGTTGACAACCGTTTTCTTTCAATTGGTATCAGAGGAAGGTTGATCGTCAAAAGGTTAACACCTTGATCAGATCCAAATCAGTTGTCTGAAAGATTCTACGATAAAATGGACAAGGTCAAAGATTTCGCCAAGCTTCCACTGTGCAACAAAAATAACTTTCCCATGTGGAAAGAAAGGATAAAATTTTTCATGGAAGCTGTGGATCCAAGGATCTTCATGATCGTTGAAGAAGGTCCTTACGCTCCCATGACTGTGTCCACTATCGACCCTACCAAGAAAGTTCCCAAAAAGCTAATGGATCTCGACAAAGACGAGATTGCACTTGTCTCTCTCGACAAGAAAGCTAAGAACATTATAGAAGGTGCAGTCGATGACTCGATGCTGCAGAATTTGATTCACTGTCAATCAGCTAAGTAGATGTGGCATTCCTTAGTCACTTTTATGGAAGGAACTGAAGAAGTAAGGGATGATCGGAGATCCCTTCTCAATCAAAAATATGAAGCGTTCCGACAAGGTAACAAGGAAACAATTGCCGACACCTTTGAGAACTACTTCAAAATTGTAAATGGCCTAAGGGTGTATGGCCGTGTCTTCACCAACGGAGAAGTAAACGACAAATTCTTGAGATCCCTAACCAAGGAATGAGATAACAAGGTATGCGCCATCAGGGAGTTCGAGAAGCTAGCTGAAACGGACCCGCAAAATCTCTTTGGAAAGCTTATGTCTTATGAACTCCAAATCAATACAAGAAAAGCTGAAGAAGAGAAGGGCATGTCTGCACTAAAGGAGAAATCTGTCGCTCTGAAGGCAGACACCTCCAGAAAGACCAAGGTTGCATCCCCCGCTCCAGCTCCAGAAGTTGATGAAGAAGAATAAACATCAGAGCCTACCACCTCAGGGTCTGAACTATCTGAAGGAGAGTTCTCCTTGCTCTCAAGGCAATTCAAGAAGTTTCTTAATAAAAAGAAACAATGGAAAGGCAAGGATGCCTCATACAGAAGATCGCGGCGCGATGACGATCGACAAAGAAAAGGCTCAAGCAGCCACGAAAGGTATAATACTAAACAGAACAAATACGTTTCAACTGACATCATTTGCTACTGCTGTAATAAGCCAGGTCACGTCATTGCTGACTGCCCTCACAAGAAGAAGGAGGGTGGCAGAAGAGAAGACAATAAATCCTCACACAGCAGAAAAAGGAAAGAGAAGAGCCTCATAGCCAAAAGGAGCAAGACTCTTAGCGACTCCGACTCATCTGAGTCAAGCGAAGAAGAAGAAGCTTACTTTCGGCTAATGGCTCAAACAGATGATGAACAAGAGCCCCAGTTCACTGGGAAGGTAAACTCTCATACCCCTCTCTCAGAGTCTGAAGTCTCTGAACATGATTGCGAGGGTAGCTCCTCTGACGATGAGTCAGAATTGATGGCCCAGTACAAGGAGTTAATCATGGCTTATGACAAATGTCGTCGAGTCATGAAGACTCAGGCTAAAGAGATCAAATCTTTAAAAGCCGAAGAGAGCAACTTGAGAGAGAAAGTCGCAAAGACTGACTCCCTCGAGAAAAACTTCAATAATACTATTGAAGAATACAACAAGGCTCTTGAGCACCTTGACCTGAAGGAGAAGATCATCAAAGGATTGGAAGCCGAACTTGCGGCTGAAAGGAAACTTGTTGAGAGTTTCTCGAAGCCCAAAACAGTTCTTCCATTCATTGCTGAATTCTCAGCAAAGGCTAAGGGAGCTGGACTAGGCCATGAAGAAGCTCCTGGTAAATCCTCTAGGAGAAACAAGAATCAACGGAAAAATAAGGCCGCCAAAAAGGCCTCAGCCGAAGAAAAAGGAAAAGCCCCTCAAAATCAAACCACATTCAAAAAGGTCATCTTTCCATCAAATGAGTTTGATTTTGACTCATCATACGGGCACTTTGCTAGGCCTACTCATGTAGAGCCAAAGTCCCGCTATCAAGGATGGGCTCAACCCCGAAACTTTGGCGAATGTGTCTTTAAGGCACCTTATGAAGAAGTTATTCTTCAGAGCTATGGCCCTTTCAATCATGGGCATAACTTCCAGAAGGCACCAAAGACAAAGCCTGTTGTAGAGAAGCCCATAAAGGAGAAGAAGCCATGTGATGTCCATCATCATGAGGCATCTTCCTCCAAGAATGCTACCCCTGCTAGACCAAAGTTCAAAAGGTCAAGCAGGAGATCTTGAGGCAAAGGTACAACAGATTTGACTGTTGGTGCTGTGGCAAGGTTGGTCACTTCGCCATAGATTGCTGGTTCAATTCCAGAAATGCTGCAACCCCTCATGTCAGCAATACGAGAAAGACCGCTCATAATGCTAACACTCGTAGGGGGAGCACTCTAACCCGAGACCAAGGACCCAAATATGTTTGGGTTCCTAAGGCAAATTGATTGTGATTGCAGGGATGTCCAAAGGCCAATAAAACGCCTATCTGGTACTTGGACAACGGATGCTCTCGGCATATGACCGGGACGAGAAGCCTCATTCAGAACTTTACTCCATTCGTGAACGGACCAAAGGTCATCTTTGGGGGTTCAGACCGTGGAATTACTAGATGCTATGGTATGATTACTAACGACAATGTATCCTTCTCGGATGTGGCCTATGTCGAAGGATTGGAACACAATCTCATTAGCATAAGCCAACTCGGCGATAAAGGATACATAGTTGAGTTCCATGATGATAAGTGCTTGATAAAATCCGTTGACAATATGGAAACGATTCTATCCGGCACTCGAAGCAGGAATATTTTCTGTTTAAATTTCATCTGTATAGATTCCTCTACACCAGTGTGTCATTTAGCAAAAGATAGTGCGTCTCTTGGTGACCAATGACACAAGAGACTAGCACATATTAATTTCAAAACTATTAATAAACTATTTTCAATGAACTTAGTACGTGATGCCCCAAATGTCAAATGCGTCAAAGACAGACCTTGTCATGCATGCGTAAAAGGCAAGCAAACAAGGGTACCTTTAAAAGCATTATTTGCAAAGACTCTAACAGATGTATCCATCTATTGCACATGGACTTGTTTGGTCCACTGCAGATTAGAAGTTTGGGAGGTAAGGACTATACATTGGTAATTGTTGATGACTACTCGCGCTTTGAGTGGGTGTTCTTTCTGAAACACAAGTCAGATACCTTCGACATCTTTACAAATTTTGTCAGGCAAGTCCAGAATGAATACAACTGCTCCATAGTCAAAATCAGAAGCGACAACGGAACAGAGTTCAAATCTGGGGTCATGACAGAATTCCGTGAAAGCTTAGGTATCTTTCATGAGTTTTCCTCTCCTCGTACTCCACAACAAAATGGAGTGGCTGAGAGAAGGAACAGAATACCCATAGAGGCCTGCAGGACCATGTTGAGTGATGCTTCACTACCGGAGTACTTCTGGGCTGAGGCCGTCAACACTGCATGCCACATGCAAAATCGAGCACTCATAAACAAAGACCACAATAAGACACCTTACGAACTTCTGAAAGGCAGGAAACCAACAGTCTCCTACTTTAGAATCTTTGGCTGTAAATGCTTCGTACTTAACAATGGTAAGTATCATACCACCAAGTTCAGCGAAAAGAGCTTTGAAGGTATTTTTGTAGGATATAGTAGCCATAGTAAGACATATAGAATATTTAATAGAAAAACCCTTGTGGTGGAAGAATCGATACATGTTGTATTTGATGAGACGAGCTTGCTGCAAAGCAATCCGTCTAGTGTGCTCATTGAAGATGCAAGTGAAAAGCTGAAAGAAACTAGCTTAGATGATCCGTCCGAAGACAAAGGCGAGAAGTTCATTAAGATCACCACTCCAACTCCTATTAGAGAGGCTGATGATCAAAATGAATAAGTCATCCAGGATGAAGAAATCACTACAGTGCTTGAAGATAATCCAGATGCAAGAACTCTAGAGCTCAGACATCTGAAGGATCACCCCATGGACCAGATCATAGGAGATCCCCGGGATGGTGTCAGAACTCGGAGAGGTACAACTAATGAGATTCTTCATTTGAGTTTCCTCTCACAGGTTGAACCAAAGAATTTTGAGGAAGCAAACTCAGACGCATCATGGATAATGGCAATGGAAGAAGAGCTAAATCAGTTCAAGCGCTGCAACGTGTGGATGCTGGTTCGAAGACCCAAAGGAAAGAACATCATTGGAACAAAATGGGTCTACAGGAACAAGATGGATGAAGACGGAACTATCATAAAGAACAAGGCCAGACTCGTCGCTAAAGGCTATCGTCAAGAAGAAGGAATCGACTTCGACCAGACATATGCTCTAGTGGCGAGGCTGGAGGCAATAAGGTTATTCCTAGCATATGCTGCTTTCAAAGGCTTCACCGTCTATCAGATGGACGTGAAGTCGGCCTTCCTGAATGGTAACATAAAGGAGGAAGTGTATGTGGAACAACCTCCAGGTTTCGTTGATCCTAACTTTCCTGATCATGTCTATTTTCTGCACAAGGCCCTATATGGTCTAAAAAAAGCTCCTAGAGCTTGGTATGAAACGTTGTCCACCTTTTTACTTGAGAACAAGTTCACAAGGGGAAAGATAGACAAGACATTATTTCTTAGGGAAATAAAAGGCAAGATTTTGCTAATGCAAATCTATGTCGACGACATTATTTTTGGCTCTACAGATAACAACCTCTGCAAAAAGTTCTCAAAACTTATGCAAGGGAAGTTTGAAATGAGCAGTATGGGCGAGCTGAAGTATTTCTTAGGGCTTCAGGTGAAACAATCTGAAGATGTAATTTTCATCTCACAGACCAAATTCCCCAAAGAGCTAATTAAGAAATTCGGAATGGAGAACGCAAACTCTATGAGGACTCCAATGGGCTCAACTATGTCTCTAGATAAGGATGAAAAAGGGAAACCTTTTGATGAAACCAAGTACAGAAGCATAATTGGATCCTTGCTCTACCTTACCGCCAGTATGCCTGACATAATGTTTTCAACATGTGTCTGTGCTAGATTTCAGGTGAACTCTAAGGAATCTCATTACGCTGCTGCAAAGCGGATCCTGAGATACCTTAAAGGCACACTAAATCTTGGCTTATGGTACCCAAGAAGTAATGACAGCGAACTAATTGTATTTTCAGATGCAGACTTTGCAGGTAGCAAAGACGACCAGAAAAGCACCTCAGGGACTTGCCATTTCTTCGGAAGAAGGCTAATCTCCTGGAGTAGCAAGAAGCAGAACTGTGTCGCAA
The DNA here is from genome assembly GCA_039583875.1 of Platanthera guangdongensis. Classification (NCBI taxonomy): domain Eukaryota; kingdom Viridiplantae; phylum Streptophyta; class Magnoliopsida; order Asparagales; family Orchidaceae; genus Platanthera; species Platanthera guangdongensis. The sequence goes on along the minus strand of CM077151.1, from coordinate 223,710,011 downwards.
TCTCAACGGCCGAGTCAGAGTATATCTCTGCAGGTAGTTGTTGCGCACAGTTGCTATGGATAAAGAATCAGTTCGAGGACTACAACCTGCAGTTCAAGGATATTCCCTTGTACTGTGACTCCTCCAGCGCAATTGCAATAGCCAACAATCCAGTCTCCCACAGCCGGACAAAGCATATAGAGCTAAGGTATCACTTCATCCGGGAACATGTGGAGCATGGAGACATAGATCTCCAATATGTGCCTACAGATAGGCAAGTTGCAGATATCTTCACAAAGCCGCTGGACGAGACCAATTTCTCGTTCTTCAAGACTGAGCTTGGGATGCTCAACAAAGAGGACTAAAGAAGGCTGGATGACTAAGAAGCAAGTAATTGCAAGGGGTTAGTCAAAATCTACTTTTTCTCAACTTTTTCATACTTCAAATCGAGAAGCATACGACATACTCGAGTATGTGACTTCACCTACGCGAGTCAAGGCAGACCTACTCGAGTAACTACTAACCTACTCGAGTACTTTTCTCCACTTACTCGAATATAAGTTTGTGCCTACTCGAGTATCTACTGACCTACTCGAGTAAGTCACTTACCTACTCGAGTAAGTCATCTATCTACTCGAGTATCCTTTTCTCCACCTACTCGAGTACTCTCTGCTGACCCACTCGAGTAACTCCTGTCGACCTACTCGAGTAACTCACTTACCTACTCGTGTAGTCTATCTCTTTCTCGTGCTCTATCTCCCAGATTTTGAAAATTGTTCTATTCGCCACCCAAGGCTATATGACGGCTCTTTCTTTAAATTAATTAGCGGTAATTTAAGAGTTATATATATATGAAATTCCGAAAACTCAAACCTACACGACATCATTTCTTTCTCTCGAGTACCCTTTTCCTCTTCGCCTACCCTGCCGACTCGCCTACCCTCCTCCGCCGCTGCTGCAGAGCCGTCTCTCTTAATTCTTCCAGTCACTCGCATCCATGGAGACTTCCTCCAAGATCGACGTCGGCTCAGAACTAGTCACCGCAGGTATTGCAGAGCTCTCCGATGATTTCCACAACCTGCTCATCCTTCTCGACCCCGCCGGCCTCTCCTTCATTCTCCAGGAACCCTGTCGCGTTCTATTCCCCGAAGTTGATGAATTCTTCTCCAATCTCAAGGTCCGACGAAATGGAAAAGTCCTAAAATCCAAAGTGAAGGGTTTGAAACTCAAGTTCACCAAGACCTCCGTCTCTCAGCTTCTCCGAATACCGATTGTCGATGAAGAAGATGATCTGGATGAGGAAGACTCTGACCGAACAGCATTTTTCTGTGGCATTTATCCTGAAGCTCAATATATTAAAAGGTCAGATATGAATGCTGAAGGAAAATTTCTAGTAGACATTATTGGCAAAATTCTTCTCTGCAAGACACACTCCATCAGAGACATTCCATCCTATTTCTTCGACATGATGCAAGCAATTGTCTGCCGCAAGAAATACCAATTTGGTATGCTGATTTTGGACAAAATCAAGGACAACATGAAATCCCCCAATTACGCCAGAATCATCTCTCTGCTCCTCCATGAAACAGATCCTGAAGTCTTCAACTTCTCCAAAGGGACTCCACTTCACCACATGAAGAAGGTCTCCATCACTTCCATTCAGAGATGGGATCTCAAGCTCAAGAATTCTGCCCAAGCTGCCAAGGTTTCAGAAATTCCAGAAGCTCCAGCTGTAGAGGACAGGACTCCATCTCCCTCTCCTCATCATGTGGCCAGCTCCTCTGGTGCACCAAGTGAGGGGAAGCCTGCTACTTCTAGCCCAATCAGGCAGCCCTCTCCTCAGCTAGAAATTCCGTCCCTACCTCATACTCCACAGAGTCCAGCCACTCCTTCAGATCAAGTACCTCAAGACACTCTTCTGTCCACATCTGCTGCTATAGATGCCATGATTGCAGAGCTTTCTGAAGAAGTGCTCCCTCCTCCTCCTTTATCTCCTCCAGCTCCAACCACTGAATATCACAAGGACTTCTCTCCAGTACAGTCTCCTTCCCATTCTCCAGCCAGGACTCCAACACCTTCTCCACCTCCTCCAGCAGACAAGCTAGACACCATTCTTATTTCTGATGAGCCTTCTCCTGAGCCAGCTGAGGCCCCTCTCAGAAATCTAGACTTCTCCCTTCCTCAAGATACAGAAGAAGGAGTTGCTCTCTCTCCTACCACCAGAGCTCACAGCTCTGTGATAATTGCAAAAATAGCTCCTTGGGTAACTCCTCCTATCCCTACTGCTGCTCCCTCTGTTGCTGCTACAGTCTCCTCTTCCTCAGATTTGCTGCAACACATCACAACTCTTCTTCAAGAACAAAGACATCATTTTGACACCTCTCTAAAGGTGGTCACTGACAAGGTAACTGCTCTTGAACTGAGATGAGCAGAGACTTTGCTGAAATTCAGCATAACACTGACAAGCTCAAGTACCTATTCCAACTTGGTGGCAAAGCCCTTGACCATACTATCACTAGTGTGGGCAATGTTATGGAACAAGGTGTCACCCTGGCCAACAATCAGATAGAACTAGACAAGAGGAATGAAGCCAACAAGATGAAGATCTGTGAAGAAGTGGGCATTTTCAAAGATGATGCTATAGCCCAGCTGTCTGTTAAAATCAGAAAGGGGGAGGATTTGATAAAAGAACTTAGAGAACAGGTAGAAAAATCCACTGCTCAGAAGACAGATGAATGACAAGCTCATGTGAAGACCATTCATGCTGATGTGCTAGCCCAAATACAGAGTGTCAAATTTTACACATATGACACTGCTGTCTGGATGCACAATCAGATCTTGCCAGATCTTGCAGTTGACCCAAACATCATTCCCCATCATCTCAACCCTCTAGCTACAGATGTCACTGCCCTAGCTGTTCCTCTGCAACCTACCTTCTCTCCCAAGCCTGGAGACTCAGTTGCTCCTCCAGATACTTATGTTCCAGGCTGGGAAGAAGAAGATCCTACTGATATATTCCTTCAAGCTCCTCCAGAGATCAGAATCCACAAGAAGAAAAGGAAGTATGGTGAAGGTCCCTCAGCTAGCAGGACTGCTCCTTCCAAAGCCCCTGAACATGCTAAAGCTTGGTCTCCAACCTCAAAATCACTAATTTTGGACACACTCAGGCTAGTTATGGATCACAATGAGAACAAGAGCATTCACTACAGTTCCCAGGAATGGGAGTTATATGAGAAATCTATGCTAAAAAGGAAGATCCATGGCAGAGAGTTTGGGAGAAATAACCCTGCTGCTCCTCCAAGGCCTCCTAAATATTTCCCTAAGCCTTTTAGCTACCTAAGGAGACAACAAGAAAAGATGGATAAGCAGCACTCCCAAGCCTAAACCTAAAAGATGTTGAGAGATTGAAATGACAAGCTGTAGACTTGATGTTTTTGGAAATTTACATATATACAATTCTTCATTCCTATCTAATTATCCTTTTCATTGTCTATTGCTTACCTGCTCATGTTTTTCTACTTAGTTTCTTTTATGTCCATAATTCACCTTAGTGTAAAGGGTTCTGACTTCAACAAATAGGGGGAGATTGTTGGGTATTACATCCACATTAACCCAGATTTGATGAAGTCACCCTGGAACTAAGATGAATTAAGTTGTATTTGATGCTTGGTTTGAGTTATATGTTTGCAGGAATTTCACTGGGAAGTGTAGACCAATGTCAGTCCATAGTGGGTCACCAAACACAGGAACTGTGCAATGTAATCCCTCATTGCATATTCCAAGGTGTTGCCTCATATGTGGTCTCTCTATTGGGATACACTTCATATTCAAGCTATTCGACTATGGGAAAGGAATTGGAAGTTGACTACTCTAGAAGAAACAGTTTTCCAACATCAAAAATTTCTCTAAGTCTTTTACTCAAGTAGGTCTATAACTACTCGAGTAGTTTGGGTATAATTTACTCGAGTAAAGGAACCCTGTACTCGAGTACTTAAGTGTATCTCTCGTGTAGCTAACTCACCTACTCGAGTAGACATAGTCATATACTCGAGTAGCATACTTATATACTCGAGTAGATTACTCTTTATACCCGAGTATTAAAGAGTTCTCTCATCAAAATTTTTCTAAGTCATGGACTCGAGTAAGAATACTCACTCGAGTAGATAGAATCATACTCGAGTAGTTCATTATACATACTCGAGTAGTTCATTATACATACTCGAGTAGTTCATTATACCTACTCGAGTAGATCATGTTTCACTCGTGTATCTTGAATTTTTCCCACTCCAGAATTTTTAAGTCTTTTACTCGAGTAGATCTTTCACCTACTCGAGTAGATTACTTCCTCTCGAGTAGTTTAGTTCAACTACTCGAGTAGATCTTGCTGACATCTTCAGAATTTTTTTCTAAGTATCCCACTCGAGTAGTACTTCATGTACTCGAGTAGTTTATGAAATATACTCGAGTAGTTTTTCCAGTACTCGAGTAGATCCTTTATGTACTCGAGTAAGTCTCTTCATACTCGAGTAGTTCTGTCTGCTTACTCGAGTAGTTGATTTCTACCTACTCGAGTAGCCCATCTTTGTATACCCGAGTATGTTGTCCTTCATGTACTCGAGTAGTTATTCAACTACTCAAGTAGCTATTCACTTACTCGTGTATATGGCTGAACCTTCTCTGAAATTTCGCTAAGTCCTTTTTCTGACGGGATTTTGAAATCACGCGACATGATTGGTCCACGTGTACATCATTATGACCGATTATGACAGTTAGTCTCTTCTATATAAGGTCTTATCAGAAAATTACAAACCCTAAGTATTCTCCAAGCTTTCTTGTCATTCTATTTCGAGAAATATTCTTCAGCCGACTCCTCGCTGTTTTCACGAAACGGAAGCCGCCGCCGCCTCCATCTTCTCCGGCCAACTGCTTCTAAGTTCAGAGGATTTATTCTGAAGAAAATTACAGATCGAGATAGACATCACCGTTCATCCTCTCTCTCTGATTCTGTAAAAGCAAGAAGATCCAGATCTGGGCCGAGACTCTCTTCACCGATTTCTAATAGTGCTACAAAGTCCATAAAAAGAAGTTTTCTGGCCGTTTCTTCAGATCTAATTGGATTTATTATTTGTATTATTTTCCAACACTTTATTAATCTTGTAGGAGAAAGTTTCTCCGAGTGTAGGGGTTTTTCACTCCGAGTTTGTAGGAAGTGTTATCTTCCGAGGTGTAGATCCTATTGTTTGGATCGAGTTTGTAGGAACTTTGTTCCGAGGGTAGGATCGATTTTTGATCCGAGATAGTGGAGTAGCCGAGTCTAGTTGATTGCTAGATCGGTGGGGGAAAGTGGATGTACCCAAGGTTGGGGAACCACTATAAATCTTGTGTCGTCTGTGATATTGGTAGATAGTTCTGTGCTGTGCTCTAATTAATTTTTATTCCGCAAAAGACGCACAACTCACCTATTCACCCCCCTCTAGATGATTTAGGTTGACAACCGTTTTCTTTCATAAAATAATTTAAGTACATGTAATCACCTCCTCGGGGTTCCTCTGCTCCGTGAGGTCCAAAGCGTATATCTGCTCCTGATTGTGTCCCCTGCCGTGATATCCCCAGCCTCGGCACCGTCCTCGGCCTCGGCCTCGGCCCTGCTGTACTAGGGCCACTGGAGGTGGAGGAGGATGGAATCGATGCGGACACTCCGATCTAATGTGCCCGGGCTGGCGGCATCCGTAACAAACTACCTGCCGGTGGTCATGGTCATCCTGTATCCTCGGATCATGCTCCTGTAGAGGTGGGGGAGCAAATGCTGGAGGAGGTCCCTGCTCCTGCCTGTAGTTGGGGAGACGATGACCTCACGCCTCTTGTACCCAATAGTCCTGCCTCTCTGAGAGCCCCTGCTGCTCTCTCCTGATGTCGACCCATCATACGGTCTCTTCCCCCTGCCTTGCACCATCAGGTGGTCGGCCTCTAGCTTCTTCGCCATCTCGATAATCTGGGTGGTCGTGTCATGAGAAATGAACAACAAAGCCTGCCTCAAATCATCCCTGAGGCCCCGGTAGAACCTCTTGGCATACCTCCTATAATCAGTATCATGTATCCCTGCGAACCTGGCAAGGTGGGAGAACTCCCTCTGGTACTCAATCACTGATCTGCTCCCCTGTCGGAGGTTCAGAAACCTCTCCTCCAAAGCATCTCTGTCTGTAGTAGAGACGAAGTGCTCCAAAAATACATCGCCAAACTCCTGCCACGATATGTCTGATAGCTCCCAGTCCGCATATGTAGACTCCCGCACTGATTTCCACCATCTCTTCGTATGAGCCTCTAGTGCAGAGGTGGCTAGAGGTACTGCCTCGCCGACCGGGGAGCTGATGCCTGCCAAAATCTCATATATGGCCTCCAGTCATTCCTCCGTCTTTACCGCATCCTCTGTCCCATGGTACATCAGTGGGGATAGGCTCTTGAAGGCACTTAGCCAGCTTGATCCCAGATTTGGTTGCGGGGCCAGGACTTACTGGGCTTTGAAGGCATCAAGTATTGCTGTCAAAGTCGACCCCATCTCCGTCTGTAGGAATAGAGTGGCAGCTGGAGGGGGAGGAGCCACATTTTACGGCACGGCAACCTGCATAGATTACCGGGAGCTGAACCGGTTAACGATCCGCAATACCTATCCACTGCCTCGGATAGACGAGCTATTTGATCAACTTCAGGGAGCCTTCTGGTTATCTAAGCTAGATTTGCGATCCGGTTACTACCATCTCCGCATCCGGGAAGAGGACATACCGAAGACAACATTCAGTTCATGCTATGGGTTATACGAGTTCACGTTGATGCCTTTTGGGCTCACGAATTCCTCTGCCCATTCATGAGTCTAATGAACCGTGTATTCGAGCCCTTCTTAGACCGCTTCGTGATTGTATTCATCGATGACATTTTGATTTATTCCCGGACTCGGGAGGAGCATACAGAGCATTTGACACAGGTCTTGCAGAGGCTGAGGGAGTCCCAGATGTATGCAAAGTTTTCAAAGTGCCAGTTTTGGTTACAGGAGGTGTCTTTCTTGGGACACACAATCAGTGGTGCTGGATTGGCGGTGGATCCAGCCAAGATAGAGACAGTGAGGGATTGGCCACGATAGAAGTCAACATCCGACATTCGCAGTTTCTTGGGACTAACAGGTTATTATCGTAAGTTCGTGGAGGTGTTCTCGAGGATAACACTCCCCCTCACGTCCTTAATGAAGAAGGATGCAGATTTTGTTTGGTCAGAGCAGTGTAAGTCAGCTTTTCAGGAGCTAAAGGACCGACTCACTTCATCTCCTATTCTAGCGCTCCCATCCTGTAGTGAAGGATTTCAGATCTACACAGATGCCTCTTACCAGGGGATAGGTACAGTCCTGATGCAGCATGTACATGTTATTGCTTATGCTTCAAGACAGTTGAAGAAGCATGAGCATAACTATCCAGTACATGACTTAGAGCTCGGGGCTGTGATATTCGACCTAATGATATGGAGACATTATTTATACGGTATTCATTATGATATCTATTCAGATCATAAGAATCTTAAATATATCGATACACAAAAGGACCTAAATCTGCGACAGAGGAGATGGCTGGAATTCCTCTGTGACTATAATTATCATATCCACTATCATCTGGGGAAAGCAAAAACAATAGCAGATGCTTTGAGCAGGACAGCCGACACTTCTGGACCGGAGCCTCAGTTGATGTCTATAGATTTGATACGGATGATGGAAGACATGCACATTACCATGGTATCTGAGACCGAACCAGTGGTATATCGAGAGTACTTGAGCTCAGTGATCAGTGGTGATGATATACGGGAGAACATCTGAACACATCAGAGGATTGATGCTGCATTAGAACCGATTTTCAGTGCCCTGGAAATGGGCAAGGTTGAGGACTACACGCTGCAGGATGATCTTATTCGATTCCGTGGATGCATTTACATTCCAGCAGGGGGCAGTATCCGGGATGACATACTCAGAGAGGCTCATTGCTCCAGATATTCAGTGCATCCCGGCATCACCAAGATGTGGGCAGATTTACGGAGGACCATGTACTGGCCTGGGATGAAGAGGTAGATCACCTATTCTGTGACACATTGCGAGACTTGTCAGCACGTGAAGGCGGAATGTAAGAGCCCAGGAGGTTTACTACAGCCACTGCCAGTCCCAGAGTGGAAGTTCGAGGATATTGCTATGGATTTTGTGCACGGACTACCTCGCTCCCACTCTGGGCATGATTCTATATGGGTCATAGTTGACAGACTGACCAAGGTAGTGCGCTTTATTCCAGTCCGGAAGGATACTCCAGTTGCAGTTTTGGTGAGACTATTCGTGGAGCAGTTTGTCGGATACCATGGCATTCTCAGAACAATTTTTTCGAACCGTGATGGACGGTTCACTTCGAGCGAGTGGAGGGCTGTGCATGCTTACTTGGTCTCTCGGCTTACTTTCAGTACCGCTTTCCACCCGCAGATCGACAAACAGACCGAGCGGACCATCCGGACCATGGAGGATCTACTCCGCCTGTGCATATTGGATACAGGGAAGCCTTGGGAGAGGCTACTACCACTGATCGAATTCTCCTACAATAATAGCCACCAGGCTAGCATCAGGATGGCTCCTTACGAGGCACATTATGGGAGGAAATGCCAGACACCGCTGTCATGGGTTCAGGATGTGGATACCAAGGCTCTTGGTTCTGATTATGTGAAGGATACGGAGGCTCAGGTACATTTTATCAAGGATCGGCTGTTAGAGGCCCAGAGCAGACAGACGAAGTATTATGATGCTCGACATCGGAAGATGGAGTTCTAGGTTGTAGATAGGGTTTTCTTGAAGATACGCCAGGTACATGGTGTCTCTCGGGTGCGGAGGCACAAGAAGCTCAGTCCTCGATACATGGGGCCATACTTGATCCTGGAGCGGATCAGCCCCTTAGCTTACCGACTGCAGCTGCCACCGGAGTTGGGTGCCCTACATGACATCTTCCATGTCTCTTCCTTGCGAAGAGCTCTCCTACGGCCGGAGCATCATGTTATTACTACAGCCGGGCCGATAGCGCCAGATAGATCCGTCAGACTGGAGCCGATCCGGATTGATGATACAGATGTCCGTGTGTTGCAGAAGAAGAAGGTCCCTCTTGTGAAGGTGCTGTGGTCCAACCATGGACGGGAGGAACACACCTGGGAGCCAAGGGACCTGATGTTGGAGTAACACCCGGAGCTATTCACTTCAGGTATACTTTAGTTTACTTTAAATTTCTTATAACTCTTACAAGTAGAATCCCCGTAGACCCAAACTTGAATTTCGGGGACGAAATTATTTTCTTGTTTATTGGGAATTGTAACATCCCAACCTTTCAGTAGGAAAATTTTTTGGGTGACACTGCCTGGGACACAGGCATGTCCCAGGGCGTGTCTCCTTGTGGTCGACGATGTTGGATCCCTAGTTGATTTGTGCTAGGTTCACTAACTTAGGATGTGACCCAGCATGTATAGCTAGGGTCAAATTTGTGTCCTAGAGTCTAGCCCAAGTCCTTAGAGTCAATATCAGATGGAACAACTATCAACAAGACCATCAGACACTCAAGACTTAAAAGATTTCAAGACTAAGTAAAATGAGTTCGACGTTCGTCGAACTCAGTTCGACGAAAGGCATTCTCAGCTCGACGATCTTGAGATATTTCTCTGAGCTGAGCTCGACGATCTGCATTCTCTGTTCGACGAAAATTGGGACACTCCAATAAACTAAAGTCAGGGTAACTCCAGATGTTTCTAAGTGCAACTTCAGGCTTTGGTCGACGAACAAGATTCTGAGCTCGACGAACTTGGACCTCAAGTTCACAACTTCTCATGTCGATGAAGTCAACTTCTCATGTCAACGAACTCAGTACTCTACTCGACGAATTCTGGAATTAGAGGATTTATGTCAACACTTAGGGCATGTGTCGACACCAACTTATGTCGACACCAGAGAGCTTATGTCGACACCAGAAGATTTGTGTCGACACCAAGATTATCTGTCGACACCAACTTATGTCGATACCATAAGTTTCTATGTCGACACACAGATGATCAGTCAACACAAACTATTTGTCTAAGTCCAGAACTGTTGCTGAACTTCAGTCGACAAATTCAATTGTGTTGGAACACCCTATTACTAATTTGGGTCAGGATCACTATGTCTCTAGGAATCTGTGTTTGACCTTCTGTATAGCTTAATAGGTCAATTAGAATTGAGTCTAAGGGATCAGGAGTCTAGGTTTGGAAGCTGCCCTGTAGACCAAAGTTTTTCTGGAGACTAAGTCCAATCGTCGAACTCAGCACGACGATTCGTCGAACTCCGGTCGACGATCGTCTAGCTCAACTTCGACAGATCGTCGAGCTCCATTCGACGATCGCTGAGCTCAAACCTCATAATATCGTCGAGCTCCATTCGACGATCGCTGAGCTCAGGTCGACGATTTTAACTCTGCATTGGATCCTTATCTCTGAGCTCAGTTCGACGTTCTTTGAGCTCAGATCGACGATTATCTTGCTACTTGGATTTTCCAGTTCGCTGAGCTCAGCTCGACGATAGCAGAGCTCAGTTCGACGATTTCAGTTATCTTTCAGAATTCAAATTTAAATCAGATAGAAGTTATTCTGCATTTAATTCAGAAGATATGCCAGCCGTTTTCATTTACTTCTGGAGCAAGTTTCAAGGGATTTTTCAAGGAACAATTCAGTGTACTTTCCTTCAGAAGAAATTATGCAATTAAGGCTGTAATCAATGCAGACCAACGACTATCTTTGACAGAGTGATATTCTATTCTGGCACAGAGAATAAAAGACAGAATGCTTTTGAATCAAGACAGAGAATAGATAAGAACAAAAAAGAGAGATTGACAAGAATAGGACACAACTCAGAATACAGAGACTCTTTCAAAATATTCTGTCAACAAGAATTCAGAAGAACACTCATCAGAGAGATCAAGCTTTCAAAAATCTTCAGATCTCTTCAGCTCTCAAAGTGTTCAAGGCCAACATCATTTCAAGACTCCAGACACTCAACATTTCAGTCATTACTGAAATCATCTCTTGCTGGAGTTCTACCTTTGAAGGCCTATCACCCTCAGCAAAGCTCTTCTTCCTGAAGATTTCAAGGATTCAGGTGGAGCTTTGACATCAATCCACTTAGTCTTTTCAGTTGATTGAGAAAGAGAAGACTGCCATCACTCTCTCACCCCCACTCTGTAAAGGGTTTTTCAAACTCCCTTCAAAAGTTTGAATCTGTTTTTTGAGCACCTTGTCAAAAGCTCATTGGTGGCAAGACACCTGATCAAAAAATCTGTTTTGGTTTTTGAGCACCTTATCAAAAGCTCATTGGTGCCCAGGACACCTGATCAACTCATCCTGCAGTGGATTCCTACCTAGGGTGGTAGAAGAGTGGATGTACCCAAGTTTGGGGAACCACTATAATTCCTTGTGTCATCTGGTTCTGCATGTTTTCTTTTTGTTTCTGGCCTAGATTTTCTTGTGCTTGGTTTCTGCATAGCTTAGTTTTGTGATTAGCTTTATTTCTGCTTCCCTGCTTACACTCATTACAACAATTGTTGTAAAGCTTTGCAAAAGTTTTTCTTTGTGTTTTAAAAAGCACCATATACTCTATTCACCCCCCTCTAGAGTATATCAGATCTAGTTTCCCCTTTCAATTGGTATCAGAGGGAGGTTGGTTAAACATACCATATCTGTTTGGTTGTACAGGCTAACACCTGAACCCCAAAGATCCCAAACTAGATCCTTCTTTTGTATCTTATTATTAGATTTAGTTTGCACAAATCATGGCCCAAAACAAAGATTATGCTAGCACCAGACCTCCAGTGTGCAATCTGTCAAAGTTTGCACTTTGGAAAGCAAGGATTAGACTCTACATGAATTCTATTGACGAAGATATTTTTAATTCTGTTTTGACAGTGTGTCCAAGACCTCCAGAGGGCACAAGCACAAATGCTGTTCCACCTCCATCAGGAACAGATGTTGACATCAAAAAGTGGAAAGTAGCTGATGCCAAGGCAATGAACATTCTAGCTCAGACAATGTCAGATGACATTTTTCAAAAGGTAGCTGAATGTAATTCAGCCAAGGAGATCTGGGACAAGCTCTCAGAAATAGTTTCAGGCTCAGCTGATGAGAGAAAGGACAGAAGATCCCATCTCATCTCCCAATATGAGAACTTCAAGAAGGGAGAAACTGAGTCAGTGGGAGACATGTACAACAGACTGAGTCTAATTGTCAGTGAACTGAGGACATTAGACAAAGAGATCTCACTGATAGAACTTAATGACAAGATCCTAATGTGCTTCCCCAGCACTTGGGATTCAAGAATCTGGCCAATTAAAGATGCCAGAAGTCTGAATGAGATCACCACTGAAGCCTTGTTGGGTAAGCTCAAATCTTATGAGCTACTCATCAAGAACAGAGAGGAAGAACAGAAGGCTGCTTTACCAGCCACAAGAAAGGAGAAGACTATAGCATTCAAGGCAACTGAAGATCTGCCTGAAGAAAAAGGAACAGGCAATGATGAACTTCTCAGCTTGCTGGCCAAAAGATTCTATAAGATGGCCAGAAAGGATTTCAGAAGAAGATCATACAAGGAGCAGGACAAGCCAAGGTATGACAAGTCCATTGGCAATAACAAAGACATTATTTGCTTTGGTTGCAGGAAACCCGGGCATATAGTTCCTGACTGTCCAGAGAACAAAAACAAGGACAGAAGGGAAAGAAAAGAGAGAAGAAAGGAGAAAGACTCCAAAAGGAGTGGCAATAGCAAACCTTCTTCCAGCAAAAATAAGCATACAAGGAAAGGATTTGTTGCTGAATCCTGGAGTGAGACTGAAGAGGAGTCAGAAGCCTCCTCCAGCTCTAGTGATGATGAGGATGATGCAGAGGAAAAGGAGTTCTGCATGATGGCAATCAATGCCTCACAACACAACTCAGAGGAAGAGGAGTCAGAGTTAGACTCAGAGACTCAACCTGAAGAAGATCAGGTAATCAGCTCTTTTGATTTTACTTCAGAAGATTTTAAATCTGAATTTAAAGCACTATGTTTAGACCTGCTAAAGTCTGAGAAAGAGATCATCTCTCTCAGAAATCAATTATCTGAACAAAGTGTTTTAAAATCAGAAAACCTCAAACTCTCTCAGGAGTTGGAGAACTATAGGGAACAGATAGCTACACTAAAAAGTGAGCTCTCTGAGGCCAAGAAGCTTGAAGAATCTCTCAATGGGAGAAGCATCAAGCTGATGGACATTACAAGCACAGTGAACTCAAGATTCAACAGTACACTGGGCTTGGGTGCCTCATCCAGCCAACCTATTGTTCTAACAACCCCTATCAAGTTCATTTCTGACAAGGGAAAGGGAGTTGTAGAGGTTGCCAGGAAAAATTCTGATCTGCCTCAGAAATTTAAGTCCCAGCAGAAATCGTCGAACGAAGCTCGACGATCGCCGAATGAAGATCGACGATCGCCGAACGCAGCTCGACGATCTCAGGGAAAATCGTCGAACGCTAATCGACGATCTCAGCCAAGATCGTCGAACGCTGGTCGACGATCCCATACACCTGACCTCAGCCATAGTCGACCGTCGAACGGAGCTCGACGATCTGACCCAAGATCGTCGAACTCAGCTCCAAGATCGTCGAACAGAGGTCAGAGCTCTGGAAATTTTTTCAAAGGCAAGTCAAAATTGAATCCTGAGGGTTCTTCATCCCAAACCTTCAACCCTTATACTGAATGGATTATACCTCCAAGGAGATATCATCCTGAAGGATATAAGAGTCAGCCAGGGATGTCTTTCATTTCTGAATTTAGAGGTTATCAACCTAGGCCCAAGGTAAACTCGGTCAAAAACAAGTAAATTGCTTTATGTGCAGGTGAAAACCTATCCAACATCTAACCAGCAATGGTATTTGGATAGTGGGTGCTCTAAGCACATGACAGGGAACAAGGACAACCTCAATTCCTTTAGAGCCAAGCTTGGACCCAAAGTTATCTTTGGTGATTCCAACTTTGGACAAACTAAAGGATATGGTGCAGTCCAGATTGGTTCAGTAACGTTCAAGAAGGTAGCATATGTGGAAGGACTGAAGCACAACCTAATCAGCATCAGTCAGCTATGTGATGAAGGGTACCAGGTGACCTTCAGCAAAACCTTGTGCAAAATCAAGTCAGAGGACAACACAACTGTGTTGACAGGTAAAAGGAAAGGTAACATCTACCTAGTAGATTTTCTTTCTACTACTATAGATATCTGCTTGTTTAATTCAGTATGTAGACCAAATGTTTTATGGCATAAGAGATTAGGACACCTAAACCTTAGAACTATTGCTAGGCTCTCCAAGGACAACCTTGTTAGAGGACTACCTTCTGGCCCCTACAAGAAGGAAGGACTATGCAAGGCTTGTCAATTAGGCAAGCAAACTAAAAACAGTTTTAAGTCACTTAATAAGAGTGATTCACCTAGGATATTGTATCTGTTACACATGGATCTATTTGGACCCATCACAGTACAAAGCCTAGGAGGGAAATCCTACACTTTAGTGATTGTAGATGACTTCTCTAGATTCACTTGGGTGTTCTTTCTAAGGAAGAAGTCTGATAACTTTAAGTGTTTGACAGAGTTTCTCAAATGTATACAGATTGAGTTCAATACTCACATTGCCCTGATCAGAAGTGATCATGGGACAGAGTTTGATTCTCTTCTTATGCAAGAGTTCTGTCAGAGTGAAGGGATCAGACATACTTTCTCAGCTCCTAGAACTCCTCAACAAAATGGGGTAGCTGAAAGGAAAAATAGAACCCTTATTGAATCTGCCACTACATTGTTGTCAGATGCTCATCTACCTCTATCCTTCTGGGCAGAGGCAGTGAACACCTCCAACTATGTGCTGAACAGAAGTCTGATACATAAACTGAAGGGAAAGACTCCCTATGAATTACTCAAAGGGAAGAAACCTAAAGTTGACTATTTCAGAATTTTTGGTTGCATTTGCTATATTCACAATAATGATAAGAAATATTTAGCAAAATTTCAAGCCAAAGCTGATGAAGGAGTGTTTCTGGGATACTCCATGATCAGCAAGGCCTATAGGGTCTATAATAAATCATCATTGAAAATTGAGGAATCTATTCATGTTTCTTTTGATGAAACTAACATGTCTTTCAAGGAGAAGATTTCTTCTACCATAGAACCTTTGCAGGAACACTCTCTAGTTGAAGATATGAACAAGTTACAGGTTGCTCAAGAGGATGAAAGCAGTGAAGATGAAGGCAATGCTCAACTCATTGAAGCTCAGCTTGAAGAGCCAGTTGTTGTACCACAAGAGGAAACAACAACACAGGTTGGTGAACAATCAACACCCCCTGTTGATTTATTAACATCAAGAGACCATCCAATTACCCAAATAATTGGAGAACTCTCAGCTGGTGTGCAAACCAGAAATCAGGTCAACCAAAATCTGTTGCACACCTGCTTCCTTTCTCAAATTGAACCTCAGTCCATTCAAGATGCAGAGCAAGATCCACACTGGATCATTGCAATGCAAGAGGAGTTGCATCAATTTGAGAGGAACAAAGTATGGGAACTAGTGCCAAAGCCAAAGGATCATTCCATTATTGGAACAAAATGGGTATTCAGAAATAAACTGGATGATCAAGGAGTAATAATAAGGAACAAGGCAAGGCTAGTTGCCCAGGGATATTCTCAAGAAGAAGGAATTGACTACGACCAGACCTTTGCACCTGTTGCAAGATTAGAAGCCATCAGGATATTTTTAGCTTATGCAGCTCACAAAGGCTTCAAGGTTTATCAGATGGATGTCAAGAGTGCCTTCTTAAATGGAGACATCAAAGAGGAAGTCTATGTCAGACAACCTCCAGGTTTTATCTCTCCAACTCATCCTGATTATGTTTTTAGATTACATAAAGCATTATATGGTCTCAAGCAAGCTCCTAGAGCATGGTATGAGACCTTAGCATGCTTTCTCTTGGAAAATGGTTTTATAAGGGGTAGAGTAGACCAAACTCTTTTTATTAGAACCCATAAGTCCCATACCCTACTAGTACAAATTTATGTAGACGATATCATTTTTGGTTCTACTGACTCAAAATTGTGCAGAAGGTTTTCTAACCTAATGCATTCTAAATTTGAGATGAGTAGCATGGGTGAGCTATCCTTCTTCCTAGGATTGCAAGTCAAACAACATGCTGAAGGCATCTTTATTTCTCAAACCAAATATGCTAATGAGCTGGTTAAGAAATTTGGCATGTCTGAGGCATCTTGTATGAAAACACCCATGCCTACCAATGCTGTATTAGATGCTGATGAACATGGGAAACCTGTTGATCAGACAACATATAGAGCAATGATTGGCTCTTTACTGTATCTTACAGCTAGTAGACCAGATATAATGTTTGCTACATGTATATGTGCTAGGTTCCAAGTTAGACCTAGAGAGTCACACCTAACATTAGTAAAAAGGATTCTCAGGTATGTTAAAAGTTGTCCAAATCTAGGTCTCTGGTATCCAAAAGATTCAGCATTTGAGTTAACTGGATTCTCTGATGCTGATTATGCTGGATGCAGAATTGACAGGAAAAGCACCAGTGGAACTTGTCAGTTCCTTGGTTATAGACTTGTCTCTTGGTTTTGTAAGAAACAAACATCTGTGTCAACTTCAACTGCTGAAGCTGAATATATGGCTGCAGGCAGTTGTTGTTCACAAATATTGTGGATTCAAAATCAACTCCTAGACTATGGTTACAACTTAGAGAAGTCAAAAATCTTTTGTGACAATACAAGTGCTATTTCCGTAGCTCAAAATCCAGTCCTCCATAGTAGGACAAAACACATAGAGATTAGGCATCATTTCTTAAGGGACAATGTTGAAAAGAACAAAATTGAACTGCAATATATCCCAACTGATTTACAAAGGTGAGATATTTTCACCAAGCCTTTGGATGAAAAGAAACACACCTTCTTCCTAAATCAGTTAGGAATGTTAGATGGAGGAAGTCTTAAATAATATCCAAGATTTTGAAAGCTTAAAAATTGACCAAGACTAGGCAAACATCCTGATTTTTTTCTTAGTGTCTAGACTTTTTTTTTTATCTCTGAACTGCGCTCGACGATTTGCCTCAAGATCGTCGAACGGAGTTCGACGATTTCCCGAATCGTCGAACTGAGTTCAGCGCCCCTCAGATAGTATGAACTATCTCTTCCGGTCAACGATCGTCGAACGGCGCTCGACGATTTTGTTCCCTGAACGATCGTCGAACGGAGCTCGACGCTTTCCAAGATCGTCGAACGGAGATCGACGATGTTGGAGTCTCTTCAGATTCCTTTAGAAGCCTAGATCGTCGAACTGAGTTCAACGATCTTTCCAATTCTGCGTCGAACCCTAATATAAAACTCATTTTTCGTCGTCGTTCTCTCTTGCGCTTTCAATTTCTCTGCAAAAAATTTTCTTCCCTCCAAACAGTTCTACGCTTGTTCGGTTTGTTTGTTAAGTTTTTGCAGGTACCATGGCCGTCTCAGTCGCTGTCCTCGCCGCAATGAAGTTTGATGCAGGGTTTGACATTGATCTGGACTCCTTCAACACCACTGATCAAATCTTCCAGGACATCCTGAGTTTATTCAAAGATCAGCATTTGTCTGCCCTCATGACCACAAGAATCAAACTTGCCTCAGATGAAATCAAAGAATGGGTGTATACTGCACACAACCTAGACAACAACACCATAGTTGGATCTATTGCTGGAACCCAGGTACCTCTGACCCCAACAGTCTTAACAGAGGTTTTTGGTTTAAGAAATGGTGAAGACACTGCTGAACTATCTGGAGAAGAGTTTTCTGATATACTTGCCAGGATGGGTCATCCTGAGGGAAACCCTAGCAAGTTGTTTAAGAGGAACCTGTCAGTTGAATACAGGTTTCTAGCTGATGTTGTAGGCAAGGTGTTGTTGGCAAAACATTCTGCACATGACACCATCTCCAGACATCAGCTCTGCCTCATGGGAGCTCTGGTAGATAGGAAAAGCTTGAACTGGGGAGAGGTCTTCTTTGACCTGATAAAGAAAAAGATTAACAAAACCTTTGTGAATTTTGGAAGAATTCTGGGAGTTTTCCTTCAGGCAAGGTGCCCTGCTCTGCTGGTCTCCTCTGGAGTGCACATCAATGCCTCCAAGAGACTCACCTGTGCCCTATTTGGGAAATGGGACAGGCAAATTAGCAAGCCCAGTAGGCCCTCTTCAACTGCTCCTTCAGGCACCAGGACTCCAAGAGTCACTCCCCCCCAGGTCTCTGCTCCTGCAGAAGACCTGCCTGCTGCTAGTGCTGCTTCTCCTCCTCCTCCAAGTTCAACCCTACCTCCAGCTCCATCCACCACTCCAATTCCATCCACCATTACCATATCCAGCCCATCTCCCACATCTATTCCATCTCCAGCAACAATTTCATCACCTCCAGTAGACCAATTCCACCCATTGTTCTCCTATCCACCTCCAGATGTCACATCATCTCCATCCATACCATCATTCACCCTTCTGGATGAATCCTACATGGATGATTCCCCCTCTTCTCCTCAAGAATTACCATCCTCTTCAACATCTTTCCAAGATCTTCTCCACCACATCCTTGACCAACCATCATTCACTCCCTCCATATCCATACCCTTGTCCTCCATCTCCACAATCCCCACACCTCAGCCATCCATCCCTCCACCATTCAGCCCTCCACTTCCAGCTTCCTCAGCCATCCCAATACCATCTACCTCTGCTCCTCTTCTTGAGCAAGTAGATCTCTCAGCCCTTGCTGACAAGTTGTATGAGCTCATTGCCCCAAGGCTCTCTCTTCTCATGGAGGCCTCCTTAGCTCCTCTACAACAGTCAGTGGCAGCCCTGTCTGCCAGGCTTTCCTCTCTCCTTCCTCAAGCAGCACCTCCAGCAGTGTGCCTTGATCCAGAGGTATCTGCATCCAGGCAGGGGGAGATGCCCTATGAAGCCAGCCTTCATGCTGCTGTTGCTGCTGCTTCTGCTCCTGCTGCTGCTGCTGCTGTGTTTTTATCTGCTGCTCCTGTTGCTGCTGCTCCAGTTCAGGTTCCCACTCCAGTATTAGCAATAGACCTAAGGTCTTTGCTATCTGCATTTGATACTGCATATTACATCTACCTTCCAGAAGCTATTGCTGTCCAGCCCTCAGAAGATCTGTCTAAGGCAATGGTGCCCTTCTCTGGCTGTGACCCCAACATTCTTTCATCCTTTGTACTCTCAGTGATGACTGCTGCTGCTGCTGATAATGAAAAGGCTGAATCTGCTTCTGAAATTGTTCTTGCTGCTGCTGAAGCAAATGTTCCAACTGCTGCTGAAAATCAAATTGTTTCTGATGAGCCCATTTCCCAGGAATTTCTGATGACAGAGGCTGCTGTTTTTGAGCCTGCTGAAGATGTTGTTGTTGCTTCTGAAGCTGCTGCTGCCCTCATTCCTGAAGTAATCAGTGTTGTTTCTGCTGTTGCTCCTGTATCTGTTGTTATATCTACTGCTGTATCTGTTTCTGTTGCTCCTGCTTCTGCCCCATCTGCTGCTGTTCAACTAAAAGAAGATTTGATGAAAAGGATTGATGCTTTATATGATGCTCAAAGCTCTGAATCTGATGACTACAACACTGCCTCTGATGATTATTCTGCCACCATTGCAAGGAAAAGGAAGGCAAGAAGTAAGGCAATGAAAAGGATTCCACCTGCCAAAGTTAGAGATGACAATGATGCTCCCTACTATATTCTGCACAACTGCCCAATTACTGAACATTGGATGCAGTTCTCTAAAAATCAGCTAAAGGCAATGAAGAAGAAAAGGAAGTATGAGAAAGGTTCCACCCAGTCCAAGCACCCTCATCCTCCTCCACCACCTCCACCTGATGCAGGTGCAGGTGGCAGCTCTGCAAGCCAAGCCCCATCTAGAAGCCAGGCTCCCTACCAACCCCATGCTAGAACCTATCAAAGGGAAAGCCAGTCTAGGGGCTCTTACTCTAGGAGAGGAGGATATAGGGGAAATCAAAGAGAGACTCAAGTCTATTCTAAAGGGCATTCCAGGCAGCATCCTTACTCCAGGGGAGGACTTGCTTCATCTGATACTTCTTCTGGTCCATTCCCCTATAAGCTCAGAGAAACTGTGACTGCCAGGACTCCTCAAGATACTTCTTCCAACAGGTATGAGCCACCTGTTCCTTTTGAGGACCCTGAGAAGAATCATGTTGCTTGGACTGCTAGAATGAAGGAGTTGGCTGCTTTAGACCAGATAAAGAAAGCAAGAGAGAAAGGCCTAGACACCTCTAATATATCTACAATGTCAGAACAAAGACAGAAAGAATTAGAGAGATATGCCTCCAGCAAGTTCTTTGATGCAGACAGATACATGGAGTTGCATCCTGCTACTGTAGTTCCCAGGACTTCAAAGCAAATTTATTTGGGTGCAGCAGATGACACCAGATCCAAACAAGAAGCCCTGAATCCTAACAGAGAAATCAAAATGGTAAAAGGCAAAGAGAAAAAGTAACTCTGTAAGGTGACAATCCTTGGTTTTTCTGACTGTTGTCTGGATATCATGTTATATATATTTCTCTGTGATGTTTCTGCATTGTGTCTAGCTGCTATTGCTTTCATGTTTTTCTGATTGTATGATGTTATTTGATTTTTCCAAAGTCTGTAAATAGTAATCCTAACCCAAATAGGGGGAGATTGTTGGAACACCCTATTACTAATTTGGGTCAGGATCACTATGTCTCTAGGAATCTGTGTTTGACCTTCTGTATAGCTTAATAGGTCAATTAGAATTGAGTCTAAGGGATCAGGAGTCTAGGTTTGGAAGCTGCCCTGTAGACCAAAGTTTTTCTGGAGACTAAGTCCAATCGTCGAGCTCAGCACGACGATTCGTCGAACTCCGGTCGACGATCGTCTAGCTCAACTTCGACAGATCGTCGAGCTCCATTCGACGATCGCTGAGCTCAAACCTCATAATATCATCGAGCTCCATTCGACGATCGCTGAGCTCAGGTCGACGATTTTAACTCTGCATTGGATCCTTATCTCTGAGCTCAGTTCGACGTTCTTTGAGCTCAGATCGACGATTATCTTGCTACTTGGATTTTCCAGTTCGCTGAGCTCAGCTCGACGATAGCAGAGCTCAGTTCGACGATTTCAGTTATCTTTCAGAATTCAAATTTAAATCAGATAGAAGTTATTCTGCATTTAATTCAGAAGATATGCCAGCCGTTTTCATTTACTTCTGGAGCAAGTTTCAAGGGATTTTTCAAGGAACAATTCAGTGGACTTTCCTTCAGAAGAAATTATGCAATTAAGGCTGTAATCAATGCAGACCAACGGCTATCTTTGACAGAGTGATATTCTATTCTGGCACAGAGAATAAAAGACAGAATGCTTTTGAATCAAGACAGAGAATAGATAAGAACAAAAAAGAGAGATTGACAAGAATAGGACACAACTCAGAATACAGAGACTCTTTCAAAATATTCTGTCAACAAGAATTCAGAAGAACACTCATCAGAGAGATCAAGCTTTCAAAAATCTTCAGATCTCTTCAGCTCTCAAAGTGTTCAAGGCCAACATCATTTCAAGACTCTAGACACTCAACATTTCAGTCATTACTGAAATTATCTCTTGCTGGAGTTCTACCTTTGAAGGCCTATCACCCTCAGCAAAGCTCTTCTTCCTGAAGATTTCAAGGATTCAGGGGGAGCTTTGACATCAATCCACTTAGTCTTTTCAGTTGATTGAGAAAGAGAAGACTGCCATCACTCTCTCACCCCCACTCTGTAAAGGGTTTTTCAAACTCCCTTCAAAAGTTTGAATCTGGTTTTTGAGCACCTTGTCAAAAGCTCATTGGTGGCAAGACACCTGATCAAAAAATCTGTTTTGGTTTTTGAGCACCTTATCAAAAGCTCATTGGTGCCCAGGACACCTGATCAACTCATCCTGCAGTGGATTCCTACCTAGGGTGGTAGAAGAGTGGATGTACCCAAGTTTGGGGAACCACTATAATTCCTTGTGTCATCTGGTTCTGCATGTTTTCTTTTTGTTTCTGGCCTAGATTTTCTTGTGCTTGGTTTCTGCATAGCTTAGTTTTGTGATTAGCTTTATTTCTGCTTCCCTGCTTACACTCATTACAACAATTGTTGTAAAGCTTTGCAAAAGTTTTTCTTTGTGTTTTAAAAAGCACCATATACTCTATTCACCCCCCTCTAGAGTATATCAGATCTAGTTTTCCCTTTCAAATTGTCAGCTCAACAAACTTAAGATAGAAAAGGCAAAGGTTTTGAAGCATGCAAGTTCTGTTATCAGCTCGACGAACAGAAGCAGTCTGGTCGACGAATACAGAATCTCAGCTCGACGAACTATTAACTCAGCTCGACGAATTCTGTTATTCGTTCGACGATTCCAGACATAGCCATTTCCGACATTCAATCATCACTCAAATGTAATAATTCCTAACAGATTAAATGCTCAAACATTCTCTGAATGCAGCTGTTAGAGGAAGCATTAATTAGAGTATTCTCTAGGAATATTACTTGCAGATTTTCCACAAGACAGTTGGGGAAATACATTAATGTCGATTATTCTCAAGGCGTCAGCATTAATGACAGAGGATTCAAATTTTTGAATAGATAAAGAAGACAAATAGATTAATAATCAACGAGATTGAAAAAATAAGACAGTGCTAAAACGTCAGAACAGGAAGAAAAACATTCAGTCAGAAAAATACAGACTGACTGGAAGAATTGATGCATCACCAAAAAGCTTCACACAAAACATCATACTAAAGCTTACAAGTGACATGCAGTGATCTTCAATTCAGAAGAAGAAGAACAACTATACAATATGAAGAGTCTTCTTCTTCAACATTCTCTCCAGGACTTCCAAGGACAACAGATACTAAATCAGTCAAGAAGATCTTGCATCACTGCATGTCCAGAACTCTGGTTGAAGACCTATCACCCTACAACAAAGCTCCAGATCTTCCCTGAACCATTCTACATCTCAGGGGGAGCTATTTGCTAAACATCAATCCACAAGTCTTCTCTCTGATTGTTGACAGAGAATACATAATCACTCTCTCACCCCCTCATATATAAAGGGTTGTCATCTCCCTTCAAAAGTGATTCCTGGTTGTAAGTCTCCTTACCAAAAGAGTTGAGTTGGTTTTTGGGGACCTGATCAAAACCCATTGGTGTCAGGCACCTGGTCAAAAACCTGAGTGGATTCCTACCAAGGGTGGTAGAAGAATGGATGTACCCAGTTGAGGGGAAACCACTATAAATTTCTTGTGTCGTCTGGTTGCTCATCTTTTCTTTTTATTTCTTGCTGTGTGGCTGTGACTAGGACTATTACTTTTTGTTCTCCAGTTTTTTAATCACTACACAGTTTCAATTTTACAGCAAAAGCTGTAACAGCACATGTATTGGGACCTATTAAATTTTTAACATACTCTATTCACCACCCCCCCCTCTAGAGTATTGTAGATCTAACCCTCACTTTCAATTGGTATCAGAGCAAGGTTCCTTTGGTTGCACAAGTTAAACCTTGAGCCAAAGATCCTGAGTTAGATCTATATATCAATTAGTTCACATTTTAAAGTAGAACCACTGCCATGGCACAGAACAAAGATTATGCAAGCACCAGACCTCCAGTTTGCAACTTGCAAAAGTTTGGAATCTGGAAGGCAAGAATCAAACTGTACATGAATTCTATTGATGAAGATATTTTTTCTTCCATCTTGACAGGAGTACCTCCAGCACCTACAACTTCTACAAGCACCTCTACAAACATGACTGCATTACCTCCTCCAGATAATAATGATGCTTACAGGAAAGCCAAGATGGCTGATGCAAAAAGCCATGAACATCTTGGCACAGACAATGTCTGATGATATATTTCAGAAGGTGGCTGAGTGCACCTCATCCAAGGCCATTTGGGACTCCCTCAAACAAATGGTAGCTGGTTCATCTGATGAAAGGAAAGACAGGAGATCAAATCTCATATCCCTATATGAGAATTTTAAGAAGGATGAGGCTTAATCAGTTGCTAAAATGTACAACAGGTTGAGCTTAATCATCAATGAGCTTAAAACCTTGGATAAAGATAGCACCCTTACAGAGGTGAATGGCAAAATCTTAATGTGCTTCCCTAGCTCTTGGGACTCAAGAATTTGGCCTATCAAAGAAGCTAGAAGTCTAAATGAGATATCAACTGAATCTCTTCTAGGCAAACTAAAGTCTTATGAGCAGTTGATTAAATCCAGAGAAGCAGCTGAACAGAAATCAACAACTCCAATTAGAAAAGATCACAGTATAGCTTTCAAAGCATCAGAGGAAAGTGAGATCTCAACATCCAATGAAGAACTAATGAGCCACTTTGCAAAAAGATTATATAAGATGGCTAGAAAGGACTTCAGAAGAAAATCATCCAAGCAGGATGATAAACATAAATTTGACAAGACACCAACCAAGGAGGTTGTGTGCTTTGGATGTAGAAAGCCTGGACATTACATCTCTGAATGTCCAGAAAGCCAGAAGAAGGAGAAAAGCAGAGAAAAGACTCTAGGAGAAAACACAGCAGCAGACCCTCCTCCAGTAAGTACAAAAAGAGTGACAAAGGCTTTGTTGCTGAAACATGGAGTGATATTGAAGAAGAATCATCCTCTTCTAGCTCAAGTGAAGAAGAGGAAGAAGCAAGATCCAAGGAGGTTTGCCTTATGACAATTGATGCCTCCAGGAGCAGTTCAGGATTAGAAAGTGAATCTGAAGATGAGGCAGCCTCAGAGTCAGAGGCAGATCAGGTAAAGAGCTGCCCAAGTGTAAGTCAGACCTGGTACTTGGATAGTGGTTGCTCCAAGCATATGATAGGCAGCAAGGACAATCTATCCAATTACAAGTCCAAGCTAGGACAAAAGGTGATCTTTGGTGATTCAAATAGTGGCCAGTGTGAAGGATATGGAGCAGTAAAGATTGGAACAGTTACTTTCAAGAAAGTAACATATGTAAGAGGACTTAAACATAACCTAATATCCATAAGCCAATTATGTGATGAAGGTTATCAAGTATACTTTGCTACACTTGGATCTATTTGGACCCATTGCAGTACAAAGCCTAGGAGGGAAATCCTACACCTTGGTTATTGTGGATGACTTCTCTAGGTTCAGTTGGGTATTCTTTCTGAGAACAAAGTCAGATACATTCAAGGTTCTTACAGATTTTCTCAGGACCATACAGATTGAGTTCTCTACTCATGTTGCATTGATCAGAAGTGATTATGGCACAGAGTTTGAGTCTCTTCTTATGCATGAGTTCTTTGAGAAGGAAGGTATCAGGCATTGCTTCTCAGCTCCTAGAACTCCCCAATAAAATGGGGTAGCTGAAAGGAAAAATAGAATACTCATTGAAGTTGCAGGTACATTACTTGCTGATGCATACATGCCACTAACCTTTTGGGCAGAGGCTGTAAGCACAACAAACTATGTCCTGAATAGGAGTTTAATTCACAAACTAAAGAATAGGACTCCCTATGAATTGCTCAAAGGGAAGAAACCTAAAATTAACTATTTTAAAGTATTTGGTTGCACATGCTACATACATAATAACAACAAGAAATACATTAGAAAGTTTGAGCCTAAGGCTGAAGTGGGAGTTTTTCTAGGATACTCCCAATTAAGCAAGGCTTATATGGTATTCAATAAATCAACCTTAAAAGTAGAAGAGTCAATTCATGTTTCTTTTGATTAAACTAACATGTATTGCAAGGAGAAAGAAGTTTCTACCATTAGCAACTTGCAGGTACCCCACTTGTGTGAGACATTGGATGGACTAAACCTCACCCAAGAGGTTCCCACTCATCCTTCTCCACAGGTCATTGAAGATAGTGAAGAAGATGAAGCTGAAGAGCATGAGGCTCAACCAACAGCAACTATAATTCCACAAGAGGAAGTTATTAAAAATGTTGTTGCACAACCAACTCCACCCACTAATTTTGTCACACTTAGGGATCATCCCAGATCTCAATTAATTGGAGACATATCAGCAGGTGTACAAACAAGGAATCAACTCAACTAAGACTTGATGCATGCCTGTTTTCTCTCTCAGGTTGAACCTCTCACCATCCATGAAGCTGAGCAAAATCCCCACTGGATCCTTGCAATGCAAGAGGAACTAAACTAATTTGAGAGATGTAGAGTTTGGGATTTTGTTCCAAGACCCCAAAACTATCCAGTTATTGGAACCAAATGGGTTTTCAGGAATAAGCTTGATGCCCAAGGAGTCATTGTGAGGAACAAGGCTAGGCTTGTTTCTCAAGGATATAGGCAAGAGGAAGGAATTGACTATGATCAGACCTTTGCACCAGTTGCAAGGTTGGAAGCTATAAGGATTTTCCTTGCTTATGCAGCCTTCAAGAAGTTCAAAATCATTCAAATGGATGTGAAAAGTGCATTCTTAAATGTAGTGCTACAAGAAGAGGTTTATGTAGAACAACCTTCAGGTTTTGTCTCTCCAACTTATCCCTCTTATATTTTTAGATTAAATAAGGCCCTTTATGGTCTAAAGCAAGCTCCAAGAGCTTGGTATGAGACCTTGGCAAGTTTCTTATTAGAGCATAAATTTACAAGAGGAACTGTAGATAAAACCCTTTTCACTAGACATCATAAGGACCAAATTTTGTTAGTACAAATTTATGTAGATGACATCATATTTGGCTCTACAGATTCAAAATTATGCAAGAGGTTTTCTGACCTCATGCATTCTAAATTTGAAATGAGTAGCATGGGAGAGCTTTCATATTGCCTTGGTCTCCAAGTGAAACAACTCCCTGATGTCATCTTCATCTCTCAAGCAAAATATGCTAGAGAACTTCTAAAGAAGTTTGGGATGGCTGATGCCTCAGCTAAGAAAACTCTTATGGCAACCAATGCTGTTGTGGACTCTGATATACCAGGAAAACCTGTAGATCAGAAACTTTATTGGGGCATTGTTGGTTCCCTATTATACCTCACAACAAGTATGCCAGATATTATGTTCGCTACATACCTTTGTGCTATGTTCCAAGTGAACCCTAAAGAATCTCATCTTATTTTCTTAAAAAGGATTTTAAGGTATATAAAGAATTGTCCTGATCTAGGCCTTTGGTATCCTACTGAATCAGAATTTGAGTTAACTGGATACTCTGATGCTGATTTTGCTGGATGCAGGGTAGATAGAAAAAGTACTTCAGGAACTTGCCAGTTCCTGGGTATGAGATTAGTATCATGGTTATGTAAAAAGCAAACATCTATGTCAACTTCAACTGCTGAAGCAGAATATATTGCAGCAGGCAGCTGCTGTTCACAGATGCTCTGGATACAGAATCAGCTTCTAGATTATGGGTTCAACTTAAATAATTAAACCCTATTTTGTGATAATACTAGTGATATAGCCATAGCAGAAAATCCAGTTCACCATAGTAGGACTAAGCATATTGATATAAGACATCATTTCATTAGGGAGTGTGTATATAAAAATAAGATTAAGCTTGTCTATATCTAAACTGATTTACAGAAAGCTGATATATTCACCAAACCTCTGGATGAGAAAAATCATGCTCTCTTTCTAAATCAGCTGGGGATGATCAATGGAGAAGATTTAGCTTAAGTTTTGCATTCAACAAATTTTCCAAAGTTCGTCGAACGGAGTTCGACGAACCAGGGAAAGTTTGAGAGATTCTCGTCGAACGGAGTTCGCCGAACTCTCTGTGAGTCAAACAAGTTTCGTCGACCGGAGATCGACGAACTTTGCTTCAGAAGTTATTTCGTCGAACGGAATTCGACGAACTGTTTTTGTTTCTTCTGGATGAGATAGACGAATTATTTGTCTATAATTTATTTCTTCGACCTCAGTTCGAAGAACTGGTTCCTTTTTGTGGAACGGAGACTGTCGATTCATATTCTGGAAAACCTTATATCTAAGTTTTCTTCGACCTCCATCCCACGCTTTCAGTTCCCTTGTACTTGATCGTCGTTTTCTCTGTCTATCTTGCAGGTGATCTCGATGGCGATTCCAGCAGGAGCTCTAGCCGCAATGAAGTTTGACACTGGCTTTGATGTCGACTTCGACTCATTCCAGCACTCAGATCCAATCTTCCTCTATATTCTGGAACTTCAAGAAGAACAGAATCTGAAAACCTAATGACCACCAGGATAAAGTTTGCAGGAACAGAAATCAGGGAATGGGTCTATACTTTTACCACTTCTGAAGACAATACGATGACATGATCAATTGCCTGTAACTCTGTCTCCTTAACCCCCACTGTTTTAACTGAAATATTTGGTTTGACAACTAGAGAGGATGAATTAGAGATTGATTCTGAAGAGTTTACTATGATGCTCAATCTGATGGGTTATGCCGGTGATAACCCTAACAAAATGTTGAAGAAAAATCTGTCTGCGCCTTATAATTCTTAGCATATTTGGTGGGTAAAGTGCTACTCAGGAAACATACAGCACACGACTACATCACCAGACAACAGCTTCTGCTCATGTGTTCCATTGTCATCAAGAAGCAAATAGACTGGGCACAACTACTCTTTGACTTGATTAAGAAGAAGAATACCAAGAAGGAAGTATGTTTTGGAAGGATCCTAGGGATCTTCCTCAAGGAAAAGGCTGCTGAATCCCTGGCCTCCCAGACCATATTCATTAATGCCAGTAAAAGGCTCACCTGTGCCTTATTTTATAGGTGGGAGAGGACAATCACCAAGCCCACTAAGTCTTCTACCTCTTCCACCCCAGCTTCTGAAGGTACCAGGGCTGTTAAAGCCACTCCCACACCTGCTGAGGAGATTCATCCCACTCCACCATCTCTTACAGCACCTCTTCCAGCAAAACAACTCCTTTCCTCTCCCATTCCTTCTTCAACACTTCAATCACAATAGCATAATCCTGTGCCTAGTCCACCTCCATCTCCACCACTTGACATCACTAACATTCCATCTTCCCCTCTTCAAGCAAATCAACAACCAACACCTCCTGCTTACCCTCAAGACACCTACATTCCTACACCACCACAGTCTTCACTTCCCTCACATTTATCCTCCATCCCATCTTACATCCTACCCTCAGATACTGTCATACCAGATGCCACCCTTCCATCCTCATCACCATCCACTCCTCACATACATGTTGTTCCACCCTCCATTCCATCACTAGTTGCTCCCTCTTCCACACCAAATGAAACATCCTCTCCCACTTCCTCATTTGATCCTACTACTATATCCTCTATCCTCACCATCATCACCCCCTTATGAAATCCCTTATAGCAGAGGCCATTACATCTCTTGCTATCACCATTCAATCTTTATCTGCCCAAATCTCTGCTCTTACTGCTGCCCCCTCCTCAGCCAGTGGCCTGGCCTCAGTTCCTACTGAAACCAGGCAGGGGGAGATGTCTGATGATGAAGCAGTAGCAACAGCTTCAGATACTTCAACTCCAGCACCATCAGAAATTTCAGTCCCCACAGAAGTATATCCAGATTGTATAGATACAAATTTAGTTGATTTACTTGATTTTATTAATACTGATATGGACATTGCTGATATGGACATTGCTAAAACTGTTGGTGATTTTATCCTTAATCCCACAGTTAATTTATAAGAATTACTGAAAACCTTTGATATTGTATATATGCATCCTCCTCCAGCAACATTCACTAAGCCATAGTTGGCTATTGTGCCTTATACATCTCCAATAAGTCCAGCAGTTGTTAAGCAACTCTGTGACAGTTTTGACATTCCAGTTTTTGATCCAACCTCTGCAGTTATTCCATCTTCTCCGGAAGCTATCTCAGTACCAATTTTTGTCATGGGTGATTCCCCAATGCCAGATCTGGATGAGTTGATCTTGGCTGATATTGAAGAAGAAAATAAGGCAGCAGCTGCAAGCTCTGTCCCAATTACTTCTGATGCATGTACAGTCTCTTCCTCAACTACTGCTGAAACTCCAGTTTTTGAAACTTCTGCTTCTGCAACAGAAAAGGCTGTCATTGATGATAAAGCCTTGAAAGCATTGGATGCTTTATATGATAACCCTTAGGGTTTTAGCAGTGAAGATGATGAAGATGATGATGAAGATGATTCAGATGAAGATGCTGCCAAGAAGAAGAAGCAAATGTTGTCAAAGAAAAGGAAGGCTCCTCCTCCTACTGCTCCTAAGCTAAATCCAACAACTGACACTCCCTACTATATCTTGCATAATGTTACTCCTTATAAGGGAATGCCTGCTTGGATGTGGCTGTCAAAGAATCAGCAAAAGGAGAGGAAAAGAAGTAGGAGATATTCTCCTCCACCAGTCCATAGATGCAGAAAATATCCACCTCCTCAACCTCCTCTAGCAGCTGGTGACACTGGCTCTAGCTCTCAGAGATCTGCCCCTATACAAACTTATCAGAGACATCAAGGGAGATCCTCTGGAAGCAGTCAGCAAGGGCATCATTCCTCAGGAAATCAGCAACAGCATCAGCAACAACAACAACATATCTTTGAATATCAGAAGGCTAAGAATCCTGAAAGACCAGATTCACCTCCTATTCCTTTTGAGGATCCTAAAACAGCCAACACTACTAAAAAGGCCAGATTCCAGGAAATTATTGGTCTTTCCCTGATTAATAAAGCTAAAACTGAAGGTAAAGACATATTAGGTTATACAACTATGTCAAAATACAGGAAGGAAGAACTAAAAAGATTTGATAAAGCCAACAAACTGTTTAATGTTGATGATTACATGAAGTTTCATCCTGAAGCAGTTGTCCCCAGAACTACATCACTGAAGATTATTGGGGAAGCTGACATGACAATGACACAGGCACAGGCTCTAAATCCAAATAGAGAAATTATCTTTAAAAAGTCAGGAGAGAAGACAAAAGAAGACAAGTCTATGCAGAAGAAGCAGAAGAAGTAATCTCTACTTTGTTTCAATTTCTTTCTGCATTTGCTTTCAAACTATGTTATTTGTTTAAACAAAGCCTATGTACATATATATCTGCTGCATGTGTTAGTAATTCTCTGCCAGATATATTTCTTTTCTTGCTTTGTTTATCTGTATGTTTATGTTTTGAGTCTATTAGTGACCTCACCCAAATAGGGGGAGATTGTTGGATCCCTAGTTTATTTGTGCTAGGTTCACTAACTTAGGATGTGACCGTATAGCTAGGGTCAAATTTGTGTCCTATAGTCTAGGCCAAGTCCTTAGAGTCAATATCAAATGGACAAGCTATCAACAAGACCATCAGAGACTCAAGACTTAGAAGATTTCAAGACTAAGTAAAATGAGTTCGACGTTCATCGAACTCAGTTCGACGAAAGGCGTTCTCAGCTCGACGATCTTGAGATATTTCTCTGAGCAGAGCTCGACGATCTGCATTCTCTGTTCGACGAAAATTGGGACACTCCAACAAACTAAAGTGAGGGTAACTCCAGATGTTTCTAAGTCCAACTTCAGGCTTTGGTCAATGAACAAGATTCTGAGCTCGACGAACTTGGACCTCAAGTTCACAACTTCTCAGGTCGACGAAGTCAACTTCTAAGGTCGACGAACTCAGTACTCTACTCGACGAATTCTGGAATCAGAGGATTTGTGTCGACACTTAGAGAATGTGTCGACACCAACTTATGTCGACACAAGAGAGCTTATGTCGACACCAGAAGATTTGTGTCGACACCAAGATTATCTGTCGACACCAACTTATGTCGACACCAGAAGTTTCCATGTCGACACATAGAAGATCAGTTAACACAAACTATTTGTCTAAGTCCAGAACTGTTGCTGAACTCCACTCGACGAATTCAATTGTTAGCTCGATGAACTTAAGACAGAAAAGGCAAAGGTTTTGAAGCATGCAAGTTCTGTTATCAGCTCTACAAACAGAAGTAGTCTGGTCGACGAATACAGAATGTCAGCTCGACGAACTGTTAACTCAGCTCGACGAATTCTGTTATTCGTTCGACGTTTCCAGACGTTGCCATTTCTGACATTCAATCCTCACTCAAATGCAATAATTCCTGACAGATTAAATGCTCAAACATTCTCTGAATGTAGCTGTTAGAGGAAGCATTAATTACAGTATTATCCAGGAATATTACTTGCAGATTTTCCACAAGACAGTTGGGGAAATACATTAATGTCGATTATTCTCAAGGCATCATCATTAATGATAGAGGATTCAAATTTTTGAATAGATACAGAAGACAAATAGATCAATAATCAACGAGATTGAAAAAGTAAGACAGTGTTAGAACATCAGAACAAGAAGAAAAACATTCAGTCAGAAAAATACAGACTGACTGGAAGAATTGATACAACACGAAAAAGCTTCACACGAAACATCATACTGAAGCTTAAAAGTGACAATATCACGAGTCTTCTTCTTCAACATTCTCTCCAGGACTTCCAAGGACAACAAATACTAAATCAGTCAAGAAGATCCTGCATCACTGCTTGTCCAAAACACTAGTTGAAGACCTATCACCCAACAGCAAAGCTTCAGATCTTCCCTGAACTATTCTACATCTCAGGGGGAGCTATTTGCTAAACATCAATCCACAATTCATCTCTCTGATTGTTGACAGAGAAGACATGATCACTCTCTCACCCCCTCCTGTATAAAGGATTGTAATCTCCCTTCAAATGTGATTCCTGGTTGCAAGTCTCCTTACCAAAAGACTTGATTTGGTTTTGGGGACCTAATCAAAACCCATTGGTGTCAGGCACCTGATCAAAAACCTGAGTGGATTCCTACCAAGGGTGGTAGATGGTGGATGTACCTAGTTGAGGGGGAACCACTATAAATTTCTTGTGTCGTCTGGTTGCTCATCTTTTCTTTTTATTTCTTGCTGTGTGGCTGTGACTAGGACTATTACTTTTTGTTCTCCAGTTTTTTAATCACTGCACAGTTTCAAATTTACAGCAAAAGCTGTAACAGCACCTGTATTGTGACCTATTTAATTTTTAACATACTCTATTCAACCCCCCTCTAGAGTATTGTAGATCTAACCCTCACTTCAGACGAACCCAGTTCGACGAAGTTAACTGGGGCGTGTATGCCGCCATGTTGGGGAAACATGCCAGACGACACAGGCGTGAATGGGGGGAGTGTCCCCTCAGTTCGACGATCGTCAAGTGTCGATCGTCGATCGTCGAGTGGCGATCGTCGGGTAGGTATACACGCCCTGTGACACGGGCGTGTCACAGGGTGTGTCCCGCTGTGTCAAGCTGCGTTTGGCGATTTGGATCTCCGTTCAATGATTTAGACCTGCGTTCGACGATCGGCGAGTGATCCCTGCGTTCGACGATCGTCGAGTGGTCCTTCTCGGGCAGATACCGCTACCGCAGGCTATTACCACTACTGTGTGTCCTCAGGTTGGACGAATTTTGATGTATTAGATTTGCTTCCACTTTGATTTGAGAGAGACAGAGTTGACATGATGTACTGGGCATAAGCCCTTATTACTCTTTCATTTTGTACTCATTGTGGACTATGTTTTTGTACTCTTCATTCATATATATGATATGTACTCTGTGACTTGTGGACTAGTGAATTTGATATACTTCTATACTTCTATTTCTCATATTAGCCTATAGGTCATATGATTGTATTAGCAGGCAGAATCGGCGTGTTGCGGTGTCGACCAACCCGTACGTTAGTGCCACCGTAAGACGGTGGTTCTGGGCATAATACCCGGTAGCCCTCCTTGGTAAGGGCGAGGGGGGTCTTACAAACTGGTATCAAAGCGAGGTTTCGATGCTCGGACCTGTGGGTTATGGGCCCAACACGCTTCCACTGCATAGTTTGTCCGCAAACTAATGCTCGCGCGGGGTGGTCCAGTGTTGTGGACTTCTTTCTCATATGATCGTTTGTTCAAGTGATACCAGTTTGTAAGACCCACCCCCCTCCCCCTTACCAAGGAGGGCTATCGGGTCTTATGCCCAAAACCACCGTCTTACGGTGGCACTAACGCACGTGTTAGTCGACACCGCAACACGCCGATTCTGCCGGGTAATACGATCATATAACCTGTAGGCCAATATGAGAAATAGAAGTATAGTAGTATATCAAATTCACTAGTCCACAAGTCACAGAGTACATATCATATATATGAATGAAGAGTACAGAAACATAGTCCATAATGAGTACAAAATGAAAGAGTAATAAGGGCTTATGCCCAGAACATCATGTCAACTCTCTCTCTCAAATCAAAGCGGAAGCAAATCTAATACATCAAAACTCGTCCCACCTGAGGACGCACGGTAGTGGTAGTAGCCTACGGTAGCGGTATCTTCTCCTCAAGTCTTGCCTCCTCGTCGTGCTGGTGCTCCATCTCCACGAGCTCCTAAAATAGTATGGTCACCGACTATTAGTCAAAAATACTAAGTCGTTTCCTCTACACTTCGCCCCGCAGCCCCTAGGCACCGAGCGAGAGGACGAAGCGGAGGACAACAAGGGGTAGCAAAAGTGGAAGCAGGTGACAAAAACTAACTAGCAGTTTTAATAGATATTATCATTCTACTCTAGCAGTTCTAAGTATATAGTACAAGTAAGTAAAGTGCAGTACTAGTAAAGGAAGTAAAGAACAGAAAGTAAGAGCAGCGGAGTGGGCGTCTCCACTTCTAGGCCGGTATGCACACTACCAAGCCTTAGACCCCTCTCATACGCCTCTGTACACGTCCATGGTGCACTCTAGAGTTTCTACGTACGTACTTTGCTGACAACTCGTCAGTCTTGTTGGGGCGGGTGTGCGTTATCGGGGATCGTCCTCCAGACCGCAGTGTAAAACCACCCACTGGCCCCTCTAACCCTCACACCTGCCTGGTGCACCGTACTATCATCGGTGTGACGAACGGCCAGTACCGCATGCCCCGCCACTAAATTTATGCACATGAAAGTATTTCATCCAGAGCCTTCAACTCGCAGGTCCAACCCGTGCGGAATCCCTCAAACCCTATACGAGCGAGCATTTATCACAAGTCACCCTCCAACCCATCACGGGTGAGAATAAACCACAATCCCTCCAACCCATCACGGGTGAGAATAAACCACAATCCCTCCAACCCATCACGGGTGAGAATGAACCACAATCCTTAACCTATTAGACTACTCTTATCTACGGGTTATTATACTTAGTGATTTAAGGTTAATCCCAGGACTGCCCAGGGTATACCCGGTGAAGGGCTCTCGGGGGCACTAGGAACTACGATGGGATTACGCCCAAAGTTCCCTTTCTTAAGGATAATTACTTTTATTGGTGTCTACCCATGATTTATACCCCAACTCTCATATTACCTTTTAGAACGATCCTAAAGACTTGAGGTGTTATTAGGAGCGCGGCGGTCTTCCGCCGGTCCCCATTATTCTTGCTATCACGGGACTTGCACTCTTCCACACATGGTTAAGGAATCCACTAGGAGACCAACCAGGGTTAATTCCTCCACTAAGATCCTCACTTTACTAGTTATTCAGATTCCTCCCCTAGTGGCCCTACTAGTACGAACATCGAGCTAGACCCTTACCCATGTCCCGATACCACCCACAAATATGACCTTCTAATTCCTCTGGCCATATGCCTCAAATTATTTATCCTAGGATGGTATGGACCTATATGATGAACGGAATGAATTCCATAATTTTCCAAAATACATACACCATTAAATTAATTACTTTAAATGTAATCCCTAGTCTTTTTGCACATGAAGTATTGCCAATATTAAATCTACTATCCTAGGGATTCTTCCAGGTATATAATATGACAATTAATTGGGCCTACCAAAGTTTCATGCTTTTTCAATTCAGATTTATAATTAATTCCTATTTAATACCAAATCCACAAATGTAGCATTTTCCAAAAGAAGTACATAAAATATTATCTCAAAATTTCTAATTAAATTACAGAGCCTTGATAATAA
The DNA here is from genome assembly GCA_039583875.1 of Platanthera guangdongensis. Classification (NCBI taxonomy): domain Eukaryota; kingdom Viridiplantae; phylum Streptophyta; class Magnoliopsida; order Asparagales; family Orchidaceae; genus Platanthera; species Platanthera guangdongensis. The sequence goes on along the minus strand of CM077151.1, from coordinate 223,673,982 downwards.
TGAAATAATGCTATGTACAGATTTTCATTTATATCTTGCTTGAAATGGCCTATCCATGAACAATTTGAGTTATTTATGAAAATGTCATTATGGGGCCTAAGTACATTATTTTGCACTCCAAAAATTCTGAAATAATTGCACAAGGTATAAAACATACAATTATAACAATATGAATTTACTCAGATTTTTCAAAGGAATATACCCATCATTTCTACCCAAATTCCATAAGGGTAAAATGGTCATTTTGCTCCTTAAACTACCTAAACTTCATCCAACAGAGATATAAATTATTTTTAGTGTTTATTATGTCACTGCTTAGTCCTCAACAGAAATTAAACATTTTATGATAAGGGTAAACCTATTTTAAATTTATTTCCTAAAAAGGACCAAATTTTCAGAAATTCAAAATAATGGGATTTTTGTTTCCAAAAATCCCACCATTGTTATGAGAGGTGTATTACACCCTCATGTGTCTCCATAATGAAAATCAAGATTTTAAAATGTTCCAAGTTGGCTGAATACACATTATTTCATTTTAGGCTAAATGCACACCAAGCTTATAATAAGCCAACACAAGCAAGTGGGTTTACCAAACATGCAGTGGTCCAAATTGTCTGGAATTTCAAACATACACTTTAATGTCCCTAAGGAGATGCCACCAAAATTTGGGGCCATTTGGAGTCCCACAACTCCAAATATTTCATTTATTTCATTTTGGGTATTTTAGTAAAAACTATGGAAAAAGTTTTTTCAAAGATTCTTATTTTTGTACAGGGGTTAAACAAGCCCTAAACATGCATGCACCCAAAATTTGGGGTCATGTTGATTACTGGTTTGGCTTGGGCAACAAATTGAAGTTCTGCCTTTGCCAAGGACCAGTCCTAGGAAAACGGACCTACAGCCAAATCTACTCTACCAAATTTGATGTTTAAGGTGCCATATTAACGTTAAGACAATAGACTATAATTTTTATTGAGGGTTCATGTTCTGGAAATGCCTCTAAGAGGCTTACATATGTGTTGTAAAATGACTCAATAGGTGTGACAGAATAGGTACTGTTCATTAATTCAAATATATAAATCATTAGAGATGAAACAGACGACATCCATTCATCCCCTACCTCAGGCCAATGGCTGAGATGATCCCGACCTGGATCAAGAAGAATTCTCATTTTCGGCCACCTAGGCCGGCGCCACCGCCGACGGTTATTGCCGCCACTTTTGTTGAGGTGGTGGCTGGCGTTTCCCGGCGGTGAGGTTGACGGAGGCGGCTCCTCCGGCGATCCCGAGCAAGAAGAGATTGTTCGGATTTTTGCCCTCTGCTCTCATGGAATCGGGTTCAATTGAGCCCGATATATCTCCTAAATGATCTAGGATTTTAGTACGGGTAGAGGTAAGGTGAAACAGACCTGTGTTGGTGGCTGGAGGCGAGGATGGAGGCGGGTGGCCATTCCCGACCTTGCTCCGGCGACACCTTTTGGATTCATGGTTCCCGCTCCGTTTCCTTCACTCCATCTATCGATTTCTACTCTCTCTTGCCATCTGAAGCTAATGGAGTCATTGTTTCTGGCTAAGAGGAGGTATATGTGGAGATACAACCAATGCAGCTCGGTTTGGAGATTTGGTTGTATCACCCATCATGCCAGGTGGGCACCATGCATTCAAATCCTCGGGAAATTCCCTGAGGAGGTCAGCTAGCACAATATTTTGGGCAGATGGAACGAAGGCCAAGTGCCCTCAGCCTCTTTAATTCACCTGCTGCATCACGCCAGAATTCGCCCGAGAAAGACCACTCGACGATCGTCGAACGTAGGGATCACTCGCCGATCGTCGAACGCAGGTCTAAATCATCGAACGGAGATCCAAATCGTCGAACACAGCTTGCCACAGCAAGACACGCCCTATGACATGCCCGTGTCACAGGTCCTATACACCTACCCGACGATCGCTACTCGACGATCGACGATCGGCACTCGACGATCGTCGAACTGAGGGGACACACCCCACCGTCACGCCCGTGTCGTCTGGCATGTTTCCCCTACACGGCGACCGACATGCCCCAGTTAACTCGTCGAACTGAGTTCGTCGACCACAAGGAGACACGCCCTTGGACACGCCCGTGTCCCAGGCCGTGTCACCCAAAACCTTTTCCTGCTGAAAGGTTGGGATGTTACAATGTATGCTATGCAATGACTTACCCATGATCACACACATGAAATCGCTATGCCGACATAGACTATAGTTCCCACTATTCGAGCAGGTAGCTAACCTCTCAGGCGTCAGCCGCCATGGCCAGGCGGTGACAGTAAAGCGGGCATCTCTACAACTAGGCGGGTATCCACACTACTTCACCTAGGCCTCCATACACCTCAATGCTAAGAACACAACAGCGGAGCCCATACGTACTATGGCCCAACGGGAGCCTCGGGTAGATGTGCACCGAGGACCAAGCCCCGAACTTACCTTGTGTGACCCGGAAGGAGCCTCGGAAGTAAGCACGAGGACCAAGCCCAACCGTTCACCTGGCACGGAAGGAGACCTGGGATGTGAACACCGAGGACCAAGCCCAACCGCCCAAAGTCTAACTGTCAACTCCTGTCGGTGTGACGATCGGCGAGCCCGTATACCTGCCACACTATCCTTAACCCAGGATTACGACACCGCGTGTCGACTCACACCGCATGCAAATTCCACAACAGCGTGGAATGGAAGGGGCCTCGGAAGTAAGCACGAGGAAACAACGCAACCATCCATCTATACCACATCCCAACACCAACCAACTAGTGACGGTCAACACCGCACTTAAATCCATTCACAATACTACCTGTAGTGAGACTACGCTCTAAGTAATGGACTACTACATTTCATTCTAACCATCATACATACTCATGACCATGGCTTATACTTCTATTTGTCATTCCAAATGATTTAAACATATTACAAACATGATATGCATAAATAGTAATCTGCCAATTTGTATCTAGTCATTTTGTTCATAATATTGTAAACATGATGCGCATACATAATAATCTATCAATTTTTAGCAAGTCATATCATACCATAAAGCTTGCTTCACAATTCAGTTTTATGAAATCTAATTTATACGATTCATCATTCATAGTACTACGGTGGTTAGCATAAAATAGTTCATCAAAAATCTCGAGTTAATATGCAACATCGATTCCACCGAATTCAAATTCATGTTATATAAACCCCAGTATTTTAGTGCAGAATAAATCTGGACAGCAACTTCGACCGGAGATTCCCGAAGCAACATGAATCCGGTGCAGATGTGTAACCCCTCGATGGAAATATCGTTCCATAGGCTACAAACTTTATTTTCAGACCACAACCCAGATTCAACGATATCATACTTGAAATCAGCCTTGAAGTCCGTTGCATACAGAAAACAATTTCTGCATGCAGGATTTATCGGATGTCATATTCGTTCAGATTTTCCCGTGGCTACAGACATCGCATGAAGGCGTGCCACCACTCGTTGGAAAGGAATTTTCAAGGGCCTCAACTTTTGTGTTTAGTTAGAAGCCCAGATCTGGACATATCACATCTGAAAATGGACAAGAAGATTGCTACGCGCAGAATACAGATTCTTCACGCATCTTAAATTGGAATGAACGACATCGATTCATCTTCCTCCTCAAGTGATTCCTCCAAAATCACACCAGAAATTCCTACTCCCTTATTCACCCTCATGAGACCTTTACTCTTCACGAAACCATCCCCCATCTTCGCATAGAAGGTTGGAGAGGTTGAAGACGCAACTAGCCTTAGAGCACAAGCCCTAGGACGGCCTCTTCCTAGAGAAATCACCATCTCGCAACTCTAGACTCTTTTGTGTCGACATCTCGCCTAGATAACTATAGATCTAGCACCAAGGGAGAGGGGAGGAAGCTCACCTCATTTTCGGCCATGGATCTCGTGACTCTTCTCGGCAGCATCTTCTTTTCTACGACGGAGGCGGTTTTACTCTTCTAGAACTCGCTCCAGCAACTTCTCTCAACAGGAGTTTCTCTCAAACAATAGGGGGCAAAGTGCGTATGAAAATGTTTAGGGTTTTTCATTTCCCTTTTATAGGAAAGGTGACACAGGTAGGGACACGCCCGTGTCCCTGCCAGTGTCCTGCTTGCGCGAAGCGTTACAGTGGTTTCAGTGTCGGTTCATTATTCGACACGGGCAGGGACACGCCCGTGTTCCAACCTGTGTCCATAGGAGACGTCCGTGTTCCCTAGCCGTGTCCTCCTTTGGATACATCTCGACGTAACTAGACACAACGACACACGGGTAGGGACACGCCCGTATCTCTACCCATGTCATACATTTCATCGATCTCGAGACGTGCTATCGAGTTAAATTATTCTCACGCACACACATACACGGGTAGGCCCGTGTCTTGCATCGTGGTGTCGACACCAGAGAGTCGACACCTTAACATATGGGTGTCGACACTCTGTGTCGACACCTGGTTCCAGTGTGTCGACACAATGTATGTCGACACACGGTGTCGACACTAATGTGTCGACACCTCAACACCAGGGTGTCGACACACTGTGTCGACACCTGGTTCCAGTGTGTCGACACAGCGAGTGTCGACACACGGTGTCGACACCAGTGTGTCGACACCTCAACCTGGGTGTCGACACACTGTATCGATACCTTGACTCAATGTGTCGAAACATTGTGTGTCGACACCTTAACATGAGAGTGTCGATACACCGTGTCGACACCTTGACTCTAGCATGTCAACACCTCGACACCAAGGTGCTGCCCAACGACTCGGGTGATACAAATCCTATTCACATGTGCTGCCAGTTGTCAGCACTCCCCCGAACCCAAGTCAGCTCTCCTGACTCAAAAACACGCCCGAGGGGCCTAGTGCGATTCGGGACGTTACATGACTTCTCCTTTGTAGAGATTAGCAGGTGTTCACGAGTTCACTTCCGGTGGTCGCGTTAAATTTTAAATTAATTTGCTTTTGACTTATATTATGGAGAGATAAGCAGGTGTTTGTAATTTCACTTCAAATACTTGTATTATTTTTTTAATTTACCTACTTTTGTCGTCTCCTTTGAATAGATTAGTACGAGTGCACGAGTTCACTTCAGGTACTCTCTTTATATTTTAAATTTTTCTGCTTTTGACTTCTCTTTTGTAGTGATTAGCATGTGTTCGCGAGTTCAATTTATGTACTCACATTATATTTTAAATTTACTTTCTTTTGACATCTACTTTGTAGAGATTAGCAGGTATTTACTAGTTCACTTCAGGTACTCGTGTTATAATTTAAATTTACCAACTTTAGACTTCTCTTGTGGAGATATTAGAAGGTTTTCTTGAGTTCACTTAAGGTACTCACATTATATTTTAAATTTATGTGCCTTTGAATTTTATTTTGCAGAGAATAGCAGGTGTTCGTGAATTCACTTCAGGAACTCGTGTTATATTTTTAATATACCTGCTTTTGACTTCTCCTTTGCAGAGATTAGCAGGTGTTCGCATGTTTGCTTCAGGTACTCACATTAGATTTTTTATTTTCCGGATTATGACCTATCTTTTATAATGATTAGTCGGTGTTCGCGAGCTCACTTAAGGTACTCGTGTTATATTATAAATTTACGTACTTTAGACTTCTCTTTTATAGATATTAGTAGTTGTTCGCGATTTAACTTTAGGTACTCATGTTATATTAAAATTTACCTACTTTTGACTTCTCGTTTGCAGAGATTAGCAGGTGTTCGTGAGTTCACTTCTGATACTCGCATTATATGTTAAATTTGTCTATTTTTGACTTCTATTTTGGAGAGATAAGCAGGTATTCACGAGTTCACTTAAGCTACTCGCGTTAAATTTTAAATTTACTTGCTTTTGACTTCTCTTTTATAGAGATTAGTAGGTGTTCGTGAGTTAATTTCAGGTACTTCTATTATATTTTAAATTTACCTGCATTTGACTTCTCCTTTGAAGAGATTAGTAGGAGTTCGTGAGTTCACATCATGTACTCATGTTATATTTTAAATTTACATTCTTCTAACTTCTCTTTTGCAGAGATTGATAGGTGTTCACGAGTTAACTTTAGGTACTCATATTATATTTTAAATTTACCTGCTTTTAACTTCTATTTTGGAGAGATTAGAAGGTTTTCGAGAGTTCACTTCAGCTACTCGTTTTATATTTTAAATTTACTTATTTTTGACTTCTAGTTTGCATATATTAGTAGGTGTTTGTGAATTCACTTCATATACTCACGTTATATTTTAAATTTACCTGCTTTGACTTTTTCTTTACAGAGATTAGCAGGTGTTCGCGAGTTCACTTTAGGTACTCGCATTATATTTTAAATTTACCTGCTTTTGACTTCTCTTTTGGAGAGATTAGAAGGTTTTTCGTGTTCACTTCAGGTACTCGCATTATATTTTAAATTTACCTGCTTTTGACTTTTCTTTTGCATATATTAGAAGGTATTCACAAATTCACTTCAGGTACTCGCGTTATATATTAAATATACATGCTTTTACTTCTCCTTTGCAGAGATTATAAAGTGTTCACGAGTTCATTTCAGGTGCTCGCATTATATTTTAAATTAATTTGCTTTTGACTTATCTTATGGAGAGATTTTAAGGTGTTCACGATTTCACTTCAGATACTCGTGCGATGAAGGACTCGAGTGCGAAGAAGACGAAGTTCAAAGTGCCTAACTCAAAGTCTGGATTCTGTAAGTGGAACAAGAAGTCTAGGACTTCGGGTCCAGCCCCTTCTTCGTGTGTGTCTAGGGCAACTACAGGTCGAGCTTAGGGCTCTTGTTATAACTGTGGAAAGGCGGGACACTTTGCCAGAGATTATTGGAGCGGATGTCCAAAGTACAAGAAGAGGCCTGGAGTTACTTACGAGGAGAAGGGAAAGGCGGTGGAGTTAACTGTGTCCTACTATGCTCCAGCACAGCCTATATTATACAACCTTGGCCTTCAAGAGGCCATAAAGCAGGCTGACGTGGTGACAGGTATGGTTTAATCAATAGCAGTTTAGCTTGATATACTTGTTACCTCATGCATGTCAGCTTATGGCTGCTTATGCTAGGCTTTGTTTTGATTTTTGATTGTTCGGTGAGAGCACTGTTCGACACGGGAGATTCGCATTCCTTTTTGTTCGAAGAATTTGTACCCTGTATCGGAGTCCTTCTTCGATGGCAAGGGACAAATTGGATGTGATGCTGCCTAACGGGTGTTATATGCACGCAGATAAAGTTTGTTGCGTGAAGATATGGATTGGGAGTCAAGAGTTTGACTTGAAAGCGTCGCTACTACCGGTTGTGGAGTTCGACATGATATTTGGTATGGACTAGCTTTCGGAGCAACGTGCGCACATTGATTGCAACCGTAAGGTCGTCAGATTTGGACTAGATACAGACCGTGAGACGACGTTCGTAGGCATGAAATGGTCGAGCAATACTTTGATGTCTACTCTTCAGGTGGTTAAGGCAGTTCATAGTGGTGCAGAGTTGTTTCTCGCATTAGTAGAGGCTTCGAAGCCCAAGCCTGGTCTGGACAGCATCCCAGTTGTATCTAAGTTTCCTGACATATTCCCTGAAGATCTCCCTGGAGCTCCATCTCATCAAAAGATTGGCTTCACCATTGAGTTCATTCTAGGTGCCAAACCTGTGTCATGCACTCCGTATCGGTTAGCGCCTAAGGAGATGGCGGAACTAAAAGTACAGCTTCAAGAGCTGTTGGATCAAGGTTATGTGCATCCAAGTTTGTCGCCTTGGAGCCCGCTTGTCCTCTTTGTTAAGAAGAAGGACGGAAGCTTACGACTATGTATTGATTATCAGGAGTTTAAGAAGCTAACGAAGAAGAATAAGTAGCCGATCCCAAGGATCGTTGATCAGTTCGATCAGCTGGTCGGGTAAACTGTGTACTCAAAGTTGGAAATGAAATTCGGATAATATAAGCTGCGGATAAGGGAAAGTGACATTCCCAAGACGACTTTCAGCACACGTTATGGACATTATGAGTTCACCGTCATGTCGTTTGGGCTGACGAATGCGCCATCCCTGTTTATGGATTTGATGAACAAAATGTTCAGACAATACTTGGACTAGTTCGTGATAGTCTTTATCGATGATCTACTGCTGTACTCGCAGTGCAAGGATGATCATTTCAAGCATCTGCATATGGTGTTGGAGACATTGAGGAGGAACCAACTGTACGCGAAGTTCTCCATATGTGAATTTTGGTTTTCGTCGGTAGCATTCCTTGGTCATATAGTTAGCGGTGAGGGTATTGCGTTTGATCCGGCAAAGATAGTTGTTATATAGGAGTGGCCTTTGTTGTCTACCATAGCGAAAGTGCGGAGTTTGATAGGAATTGCCGGCTATTACATGCGCTTCATGGAGAAATTCTCGCAGATATCATTTCCCCTCACTACTCTGACAAGGAAGGATCAGAAGTTCATTTGGTCGCCTGAGTGCGCACAAGCTTTTGAAGAAGTAAAGCATCATTTGACCATGGCACCTATCTTACGTTCGCCTTGTGGTTCTGAAGGCTTTGAGGCTTATAGTGACACCTCGGGGAGTTGTTTAGGGTGTGTTCTGCTTCAACACGGGTCGGTGATAGCCTATGGATCATGTCAGTTAAAGTTGCATGAGAGGAATTACCCGGTCAATGATTTGGAGTTGGCAGCTGTGGTATTCGCTCTAAAGCTTTGGAGGCATTATCTGTACGGGGTAAAGGTCGATATATATTAAGATCACAAGAGCCTGAAGTATCTGTTAGATCAGAAGGACCTGAACATGCGTCAACATAGGTGGTTGGAGTTCCTTGGGGACCACACCTATAAGATTCATTATATTCACGGGATGGGGAATGACGTGGCAGATTCTTTGGGTCGTAGAACTCCTGCATGGGCCAACTAGTTACAGATACAGGACGAGCTTCTTATTCAGGACATGCAGGCCTTGGAGATCGCTTTTGTTGATAAGGGATCTAGTACAAACGCAAATTTCAGTTGGACGGAGGTTCAATACGACCTCGTGGATAGGATTCGACGGGCTTTAGAGTTGGACATGAGCTTGAAACGTCACTGGGAGGAAACCATTGATGGGTCTAACAACCAGTTCTATATTGATGATTGCCTTTTATGCAAAGGTAGTCGATTGTGTGTTCCCAATGTGGGGAAGTTACGGGAGAAATTGATGTATGAAGCACACTTTACTAAGTACTCGATTCACCCGGGTAGCACCAAGATGTTCAAGGACATGAAGAAATCGTTCTGGTGGCCGGGTCTGATGAAAGACATAGCAATGTATGTGGCGAAATGTCAAACCTGTGCCTTGGTGAAGGCTGAATGCCAGAAACCTGGCGGATTCCTGAAGTCTTTGCCCATCCCGGAGTGGAAATTTGATGCCATCTCCATGGATTTCATGCATGGTATGCCGAGATCACACAAGGGGAACGACGCCATTTGGTTGGTCGTCGATCGTTTAACAAAGGTGTCACATTTTATACCCAATAGGAAGGATGATTCAGTGGAGAAACTGGCGAAGCTTTATGTGGACAGCATAGTCCGATTGCACGGCATGCCCCAGAGCTTAGTAAGTGATCGAGATGGTCATTCATCAGTTGTTGGGTACCAAGTTACATTTCAGCATGACTTTTCACCCACAAATAAATGGGCAAACTGAAAGGCTGAATAGGACAATGGAATACATGCTTCGTATGTGTGTGCTGGTGTTGAAACCAGTGACCCAGTTCAACCTAGAGTTTGGACCCGAAGCTGCAGTACACACTTACTCTTCTCGAGCCACCCTCTCGACGTGAGTCACAGGACCAGAAACAGACTGAAGGTGTCAGCTCGGAGGTCGCACCTCTTACCCGGAAGAATCTGAAGATCTCCCCCTCCCTAACAAATGCTGAGCTAGGTGCCTCTGAGGAAGAATATGGAAAGGTTCAACAACCTGTTCAAGACATCTTATCAGTCTATTTATAGGCCTTTGAGTTTGATCTGCAAATAACCATATTGAACCGATCTGAAATTACCAAAATACCCTGGGTTGGTCCTGCCAACACCCAAACTCCGCTGTTTTGAAGGGTTATATGCAGACCACCGAGGGTAGAAGGGTAAAATTACCTGGGGTAGAAGAGTAAAATCCCCCTTGTGGGTAAGAAGGTAAAAACACCTTTTCTCCTATATGGAGAGTGGGGAAAAGTCCTGCGGGTGGGATGGGCTCATCCGATCTTCTCGCTTGCCTCCCGCCTTATTGGAGCCATCTTGCCCTCAAGGGCCAGCCCGCGCCCCAAAGGACATCTGGCCTACTGCGCCGAATCTTGTATCTCCTCTTCAATTCCTCTCGCCAGCTTCTCCGCACTACTACTTGAGCCGCCTCCCGCGAGCCCAAGGTTGTACACAATCCCTGCTATTTTCGAGGTTGTCCCAAGCTCGGAAAGAAGGTCCAACCGAGGCTCGTGGCATTGGGATTCATATATGAGAATCTTTTGGGGGCCCTCGTACTGGAGCCTATAAATATGAGACATCATCTCATCATGGAGTGCCCCCCCCTTTTTTGTTCCATGTCTTCTACCGCCAACATGTCTCATAGCCAGAGTTTCCGTGAGCGTCTCGCGTTGGTACGGAAGCAAAACAAAGCCAACGTGGCTGCCCTGGTTCCATCTCTGGTCCGCACCCCCGTTTCAGCACCTTCATCATCTCTCCTGAAGAAGGCAAAAATTGTCGGCCCTCCATTCTCGGCCAGTGCGACCAATTCGGCACCCTCGGCACCCGATGCACTTCCCCCCACACCCTCTGGGAGAGACAGGCGTGGTAAACCTTTTAACAGCCATTCACCAATTCTACTAGCTAGTTTCTCTTGCATGAATTTTTGTTGACTGATAGCCTTCTCGCAGGATGCCAAGACGGCTGATCGAATGCATTTGCGCATTGTAGCTTTGGAGGAGGATAATAAGAAATTGAAGGCTAAGAATGCCCGCCTTCAGGATAGTGCCCTGTTTCACTCCCATCCAAATCCGCTTCAGGCTCCTCCGCCCACTCATTACTATTGAGACGAGGTCGACGTCATTTGCCGAGATAGCAACATCAAGACCGTCGAGCTCGTCCTTAAGATGATGAAGGAGCTGGGGGTCATCATAGATGATGCCGAGACGGTCACAGCCCGTGACCTGGTCCCCCAGCTTTTCGGCGAGACGGATGACGACTCTACTTCCCGTGACGAGGAGTGAAGGGGTGTCAATGTGTCTTGGGACATCTCTCCCCCCCTTTTTGTCTCTTATACTTGTATATTTTTCTGATATTGAGATGTTTCATGGGAATACATCCCTCTTTTCTTTTTGTAATGAACAAGGGGATTTTTATTATAACCTCTCTCTTTCTTTTATTTCATTGCGCTTTATCTATTGTCGTCTCGCTTTAAAATTAGATTAGGGCAAAAGTACTTAGAATTCTCCATGCCCTTGCCGTGTGCAAGAGAGTTTAGCATTTTACTCTCATCTTGCCGCAAGACGAACCCTACGCGGGTAGACCCTGGAGACCAAACTGCTCCTCACAATAAGTCCCCCTTTTATGCGAGACATGTGCCTTTGACAGTGAATAAATGCTCACTATGGGCGAGACCCCCTTTGCCGAGCGCCAGTGAAACGCTCATCCTCACTTGTATTGTAACAACCCCTCCTTCTCATAGGGATCTTCCATCAATTTCCTAATAAGTATAGGTACTCTTCTTTGAGAGCTCTAACCACTTGACTTTCCTTTGGGTGACCCTACAGCCGTGCCAGCTAGATGAGAGCCTGGTTAGCGGGTCTGCTCGGAGTCTCCTCTCCAAACCATCTACAACTACCGAGTGAGCCTACAGTCCTGCCAGCTAGATGAGAGCCTTATCAGCAGGTCCTCTCGGGGTCTCCTTGCCAAAACATCTCTAACCACCGAGTGAGCCTATAGTGCTACTAGCTAGATGAGAGCCTAGTCAGTGGGTCTGCTCAGGGCCTCCTTTACAAACCATCTCCCACCACCGAGTGAGCCTACAACCCTGCCAGCTAGATGAGAGTCTGGTCAGAGGGTCTGCTCGGGGCCTCCTCTCCAAACCATCTCCAACCACCGAGTGAGCCTATAGTCCTGCCTGCAAGATGAGAGCCTGGTCAGCGGGTCTGCTCGGGGTCTCCTCTCCAAACCATCTCCAACCACCGAGTAAGCCTACAGTTCTGCCAGCTAGATGAGAGTCTGGTCAGTGGGTCTTCTCGGCGTCTCCTCTCCAATCCATCTCAAACCACGGAGTGAGCCTACAGTCCTGCTAGTTAGATGAGAGCCTGGTCAGCGGGTCTGCTCGGGGTCTCCTCTCTAAACCATTGTTGGCCTAGATCGGTGATGTTGCATATTTTATGGTTTGCCGGAGAAGACTCCGTGCTTTGTGTTTTCGGGTTTCTACACGGTAGATTGCAGCAGGGATCCTTGGGGATTAACTGCAAGGCACACCCGGAAAACTGAGCGGAAACATAGTTCTGCTAACTTGGAGGCCGGGGAGACAGCCTTGCTCATAACTGGGTTATGTGATGTTTGGAATGTTTTGGGATCCGAGAGATGCTTGGCCCATGCCTACGTCTTAAAGTGACTAGGCTGAGTGATCAACGGGTAAGTGGAATCGGACTTGGGCTATATGGTTCGGTGCTAGAGACCCATAGAGGTACTGGCCGTTGGCATAGTCGGGTGTCTTAGACTGTGGTCAGAAAGACTAAAATGCCCATGATGTTGCCATCCCGGGGATGGTGGTGAGTCTACGGAATTGCCTGGATTCACTGATAATGTGCCCTGAGTGCATGGGGTGTTTCGTCGTGCGAGCCTACACCAATGGCGAAGTATGTTTGTACTTTATTGTTTAGCTGGGCTAATGAAATGCAGGGTAGGAGCACTGCCGTCCCGAGTAAGGGGTGGGGTCGTTATAAATTTGTCAGCTTTGGCTGACCATTGCTTTGTTTGCCACTGTACGGTGGAATTTTGCTTGCAGGTGCTGCGAAGCCAAGTACCAAATAGCGGGCTGAAGCCCATGTTGCTGAGCTGGCCCTCGAAGGCCAAAGCGAATTTTTGTTTTTATTTTTGTCATGTGTGGCCGGCCTGCGAGCCGATGTATGTAAAACATTAACTTGTTAAGTAAACTCTTGTAAGGCCATAAGTCCAAGTACTTTCAGTGTATTTGTTATTACATTCTTATGGTAGTATGTGGACATTCATGATAGTTGTTATTCAATTATGAGTTTTTTCCAACTGTTTAAAAGCTTCCGCTAGAATTCTCTGTATTAGGGCGAGTAGTTATAGATGGATTTTGATATTCTTATGTAATCCTTCCGACTGTCTGTGGTATATGGTTTCGGGTTCTAGCTGGACCTTCTGTTATATGCCATACGACGGATGGGGGTGTTACAACAACCTCCCTTCTAAAGTCCGACTCCCTGAGTGACTCCCACATTCCCCTGAATGAATTTCGTCCAGTACCCTTGGAACCACCTCCTCAAATACACATCGAGCCAGTAAACCTGACAACGTCTTACGGTATAATGCCCCATCTTTCAACAGTAGTACGCTGATTTATACGTAACCCGCTTCTTATCGAGTTCGCTCTCGTGAAGTTGTCCCGAGGTTAATAAAGTGATGAAGGGGTCCACCCAAGACCGTTGCTGGTTTATCTCCATGAGTTCATCCTCTTCTATGGACGGCCTGAAAAGTTCCATCACCGTTCCTTTGGCTCGGGGGCCGTATTTGGCGAGTTGGTCAGCCTGAGCGATTTCATCCCTCGGGATGTACTGAATCGAAAAGCTAAGGAACCACACGATGATGTCCTTGACCTTCCCTAGGTACAGCTGGAGGGTGGGCTCCTTCAATTCGAACTCTCCTTTGATTTGACCGCAACCACCATAGAGTCTGTAGAGACCCTAATGTCTTGTACGTCCAGCTCTCGAGCCAACCTGAGCCCAGCGATGATCGTCTCATATTCCGCTTAGTTGGTGATTGTGAAGTGGATCTTCAAAGACTGCACAATTCTGGTCCACTCCGGACATACCAAGATCATCCCTCCTCCAAAAGAGTTTTTTCCCGACGCTCCATCTACCAGCATCTCCCAAGCCCCTCAAAGGGGTGCTTCAGCCTCTTGGATCTCAATTATGTAATCTGCTAGGAAGTCAGCCACCGCTTGTGCCTTGATGGCAAGCAGAGTAGTAAAAGTGAGGTCGAATTCATTGAGCTCTATCGACCATTTGTCCAACCTCCCAGAGTGCTCCACCCATTCCAAGATTCTACGGAGGGGGTGATCCATCACCACCTGAATCGAGTGGGCCTGAAAATACGGCCTAAGCTTCCTGGCCGATATGATGATAGCAAATGCTATCTTTTCAAGGATGGGGTATCCGAGTTTCACCTTTTTAGGACCCTGTTCACGTAATAGATCGGGAATTGTTTTTTTCCTTCCTCTCGTACAAGAACCGCACTCACGGCCCCAATCCCCACTCCTAGGTATAAGAACAAGACCTCCCCTTCCCTCGGCACCTGGAGTAGGGGCATCCGGGTGAGCTGATGCTTTAGAGCCTGAAAAGCCTCCGCGCATTCAGGGGTTAATTCGAACTTCTTCTATCCTCTTAATGTCTGGAAGAAAGGCGAGCATTTTTCCTCGGCCCGAGAGAGAAACCTGCTTTGTCCGGCCAGCCTGTCGGTGAGACGTTCAACTTCCTTAGTCTTTTTGGGAGATTCTAGTTCTAGGATTTCCTTTACCTTATCAGGATTGGGTTATACTCCGGATGGGGTAAGAATATGCCCTAGGAACTTTCCCCTATTGGCTCCAAAGACACAATTCAGGGGGGTTGAGTCTTAATTTATATTTTCTTAATATTCCAAAGGTTTCTCCAAGATCCAACACATGATATCTGAGATCCCAGCTTTTGATCATCAGGTTATCCACAGAAACTTTGAGGTTCCGCCCTTTCTGCTCTCGGAAGATCCGATCCATCTGATGCGTGTAAATCGGCAAGCGCACCGGTCGCACAAGTAATAAAGTTTTGGGAATAAATCCCCGAGTGTCGGTCTCTTGAGGAATGCAATTAACGTAGAGCTATAACAGTACAAAAAATATTGTTATGAGAGTTATAAATAGAAAAAGAGTAAAAAAGAGGACTTGGGAGATTGTGGATGTTTGATCTACTAAACTAGTAAAAGCTATGCGGGTCGAAGGCACCGCTTCGCTAGGTGGAGTGGGTGTTTCGGCCGCGATGCCGAACTTCGGGTGGGCGAGTGGACGGAAAGCTAATGGATTGAAGTGTTCTTATGTGGAGTGCAATCGGATGAGACATGAGAATGGAGTGGATGTGGAGTGAGTGAGGCGCATTCACAGACACTACTCACAAGCATAAGAAAAATACTAACATCCCATTAGATATAAAATAAACTTGATGTTCATGGATGGAAGTGTTCATTACAATGTTTAAACCATTCCATACTACAGAGGAAGGGGAAGAGGAGTAAACCAAAAGAGAGTGAAGATCCACCGCATGTCGTGGCCGGAGTAGCAAGTTGTCAATCCACTTCCGGGCTCAGTCCAAGGAGGCTTCCAGTATGAACGAGCTGTCACCTCGAAGGCCTTTAAGTCCGTTCTCTAGGTTGTATTCTTCACCAACTCTGGTGGAAAGCTTGGAGTTGTAGTCGTCCATGGCCGAGGGCTTCGCCGGAGAGTTTGAAAAGCTTCGGAGTAGTTGGCGATGGCCTCCCGACGAAGCTGGAGGTGATGGAGCAGCTGGAGAAGCAAAATGGCGATTCCCGTGCACTCCCCGATCACAGCAAATGATAGGCGTTGACCTAAATCGCGGAGCAGGGCCTTAAATACAGAGGCAGCAAAAGCAGTGCGCACGTTCAGTGGCGCACGACCAGTGGTCGTGCGCACTGTCGGTCGATGATCATGCGCCATTTCCAATTAGACCTACAACCTGGATAGAAACATCAGCATAAATGCGCACGACCAGTGGTCCTGTGCTCTAAATCCACTGATTGTGCGATTAGCAGGGACAGATTTACAGAAAGCAAGGGGTAAACGCGCACGAGCAGTGGCGCACGACCAGTGGTCGTGCGCACTACGACCAGTGCTCGTGCGATTACCCGGACAGGATTAGGAAAATGAGAATGTAATGCGCACGATCTGTGGCACACGGCACCAGTGGTCGTGCGCACTAAGTCCAGTGGTCGTGAGCAGTATTCCTGCATCGTTAGGGTCTCCCGAGCAGTTCCGGAGCACGCACAAGAACCCTGCACCAGCAGAAGAAGCAGAAGGGCCACCAAACGTGCACACCACATACCCTAGATAGGGTTAAAGAACAACAAAAACAAAGAAACACAAGAAGCACACAGAAACGGGCCTATAGTGCACTTAATCGTGAAATAGGCATGTAAGCAAATATAAGCAATAATGGCTCTCAAGTGTAGTGCTCAGACGATAAACTGGTCCAGATGAGTCCAAAAATCAGTGTAAAATGTGGACTCATCACACCCCCAGACTTAACCATTTGCACGTCCCGAGCAAATCAATACTCCGTGGACTAGAAAATAGCTAGCTGGCTCAGAAATTTCAAAAAGAAGTAAGACGAGAAATCAAATACATCATGCACATAGAAGATATAATAGAAAAACTTTTTAATTATACGACGTAGTTTAAACTATTTGACAGACGTAAATAAATATTGTAATTGCTCAAAATTAGAATTCTGGAGAATCTTGCGATCATGTGTAGGAAGAAAGTAGGCAGGCCACTAAGGTGAGCATTGCCAAAGTTCGGTACTCAGGATCACCTCCAAAGGAATCCACCAATGCCGGGAACCATATGCTTGCACGTTCACACTCTCTCCACGGCGCTGGTTAGACTCAAACGTGAATCAGTAGGACTTGTAGGAGAAAATGGGGCTTAGGCGAAGGCTTGGTAGTCAATGATAAACATGAAGGCTACACGCAACCCAAGCGAGCTAATAAAAACCTAAACCAGTACATCCACTAAGAAATGAATGGGGCACACACCCCCAGACTGAGCTTGAAAACCGGGTGTGTACACGGCCGAACCCGACCAAAATCAATAAAGAGGATGGGGATAGAATTCTCAAAGCAATTCTTTCAGATTTTTATCTCTTTTGAGTTTATCGGCTTTTTATTTTTTTTTTTATTTTTTTTTCTGCGCTTGCAATCCCCAAATGTAGCAATCAAAACGTGAATGAATTTAGCACCATATTAAATGATATCCACATATCACAACCTTGGAAAAACAGTAAATACAAATCAGCTCAAGCATTTGATTGCGAGGGTGGGTTTAGCTTTAGGCCTTGGTGAAAGTGAGTGGAGCAAGATCAAAGAAGGGGTAGGCACAAATTTGGCATGCAACGGTTAACGGGTAGGAAAAGCTAAACAAGTCTCAAACTAGACAAAATGAAGGCCTACATCATGCTCACGCTTGACTAACCGTACACCAATGCTTCGAGAGTAGCTTAGGGCAAGTTCTTAGCCACCGAGAAAGATGATCCTTCCTCCCGCCTCGAGCAATACGAGTCTAGTGGAGGCTACACACATTCCTACAGTATCGTTCGATTACTCCAAATTCAGATTTTGAGTAGTACAAACAATATTTACATTTGCAGAAAAATATAAATCTACGAGCATAAAGAAAAATTAATTCTATCCTAGTTCTACACAAACCATGAGTACTCGATTAGGAGCACTGCATGAGTTTCGAACTACTCAATCCTGAAATCCTAAGCCAGCACCACTATTTTAAAGTTTACACAAAAACAATACATTTGACTCGGGTTGTGCGGGTGGGTAAGAGCGCACTCGTGTGGGTTATTCAGTGTGTGGAACAGAGATCAAGAAATAATTAAACAAGAAACTGGTATCCAACAGAAAGTGTGGTGTAGTGATCACAGGCATGTTCTCCCCCCAGACTTAAAGTAGACAACTAGTTAAAATAAGCAGTCCAAATATGATAAATAGCTAGGGTAGGAAGTACCTATGCTCAAAATTGAGCATAACAGTCGTGCAATGAGCTGTCCAAGTGCGGCCAAGTTGCCGCTCCTCAAATATTCCTGCACCTGCGATTGAAGTATGCACGCCAAATAAAATATGGACACATATATATATGAATAAATAAACAGAGCTCAAAACACAGCATAGGACCAAACGGTCCAACTTAGGTTGTCTCCCGAAAGCCCTTTTGTTTACCGTCCTTAAGGTGGAGCAAATACCTGTATTAGCAGTTCAAATAGTATATAAAAAAAACATTCGGCTCCCAGATGGGCGCCCACAAAAATATAGTAGTCTCCTTGCTCGGAAAATAACAACAATAAAAAGAAATAGAATGCGTGGTAGACTAGCTCTGTGGTGTGCTCCACTCACTCCACCTCACTATCGCTGTCATGAATCTCGATGGGCAACGGACGTGGGCCAGGTGCTGATGGGGAGACATGAGTGGGGTGTGGTCGAATGTTCAACCCACCTCGCACAGCTTGCTGATAAATAAAGTCTTGTATCCAAAACTGGGAAGCTTCCAGATCAGCAAGGCGCTCGGACAAATATGGGACTCCCTGCTCTTGAGCTAAGCCGAACTGGCGGCTGGATTGCCCCTCATGCTTTAAGGGAGGCCTCAGTTGCTGTTGACTCTAATGCGGTGGTACTCCCGCACTCCGCCTACCCATATCGGAAGATTCACCCAGCTCTCCTTCATCTTCCTCGGCATCTCTACCTGCAGGCGCATCACCAGGCATGTAGACGATAAACTTCCGGGCACCTTTTCTCCCAACCACACGTAGCAAATGGCAACTCACCAGGTTGTCCCTGGAGATCATGGATGGGGTAGTGACATGCACCATCGGAGGTAGCTGGCTCCAAATTCCCAAACCTTTGGCGATGCTGGTAATGTAGTAAGCACCCCCGATCGCGCCCGCGAGACCATAAGTGGCTTCCTGATGGGAGAAATAGGCCAGCATATACCCCATATGGATTTGGTACTGCTGCTGCATGCTAAATAAGGAGATGAAATCCTGCCACACCACCACATTCTTGCTCAGGGCCCTAGCGGTGAGTGAGTGACTAAGCAAATGCTGCATAAACCTTAGAGCGGGGGAGACAATCTTCGTTAATTTGGCACGACGGGCGATGTACTCCTCGTTCCCTCCGATCAGAGAACGCCAAGCGGCCCGCGGAGTCACACCCTCTAGAAAATCATATCACAACTCGGGGAAATTAATCTGGGATGCCTCCACCTCGGTATAGATGCCTGCATGAATGGCAAGCTCCGGCAGTGTGACAGTGAAGACATTTCCCATCATCCGAAAGGAACAATTGGGGAAATAGCTGTTGTCCGCCATTGTCTCCCAAGTGAATGTGGAAAGGAACTCCAATGTCAATTCCCTGTAGCCAAGCTCGTCGCACTCGAACAACTTGCTCCAAAAATCGAAATAGTAGAGAATGAGCATGGCCTCTGCTAATGCACCGTCATCCCCAATAGAACGCAGCTCGTTCCAGTGAACAAGCCGCTGAGAGAGGAATGGCTTGTCCTTCAAGGAATTGTAGCGTTGAGTATGCTCTGCCTTAGAGAAGGTTCCCATTCTCCCCAAGATCTGAGCAGGGGTTGCCGAAGCACGATCGGATCGTGGATAGGCCTTTTCTACATGGCGGCGTCCAGGCTTCATTACAGTACAGTGAGGAAGAGAGATCTGAAATTGAGGGAGCCTACCGGAGGAGAGCGAGCTGGACCACCAAAGAGAAATCAGAACGGGATGATCGTCGACAATGCACGCGCAGCGGACCAAGCGGGAGATTAGGGCGCACGCACAGTGGACAGCGGACTGGAATTTAAAGAAACTGGGCATGCACACGACCAATGGTCGTGCGATGATAAGTAGTGCGCACGACCGGTGGTCGTGCGCAGTGAAATTTTTCACACGCCCGAGTTTTCAGTCTATTTCACACTCCTGAACACGTGGTGCATCTGACGGAATAACAACACAAGAGAAAAGGGATCAAAACAAAACAAAACAATACAACTCTTATAACGAAATTCGCAGTCATCCTGAGTCACTCGACAGTTGCATTCCCCGGCAACAGCGCCAAAAACTTGATACGAGTAAATCGGCAAGCGCAGCGGTCGCACAAGTAATAAAGTTTTGGGAATAAATCCCCGAGTGTCGGTCTCTTGAGGAATGCAATTAGCGTAGAGCGGTAACAGTACAGAAAATATTGTTATGAGAGTTATAAATAGAAAAAGAGTAAAAAGAGGACTTGGGAGATTGTGGATGTTTGATCTACTAAACTAGTAAAAGCTATGCGGGTCGAAGGCACCGCTTCGCAAGGTGGAGTGGATGTTTCAGCCCCGATGCCGAACTTCGGGTGGGCGAGTGGACGGAAAGCTAATGGATTGAAGTGTTCTTCTGTGGAGGCAATCGGGGGAGACACGGGAATGGAGTGGATGTGGAGTGAGCGAGGCGCATTCACAGACACTACTCACAAGCATAAGAAAAATACTAACATCCCATTAGATATAAAATAAACTTGATGTTCATGGATGGAAGTGTTCATTACAATGTTTAAACCATTCCATAGTACAGAGGAAGGGGAAGAGGAGTAAACCAAAAGAGAGTGAAGATCCACCGCGGGTCGTGGCCGGAGTAGCAAGTTGTTAATCCACTTCCGGGCTCAGTCCAAGGAGGCTTCCGGTACCAACGAGCTGTCACCTCGAAGGCCTTTAAGTTCGTTCTCTAAGTTGTCTTCTTCACTAACTCCGGTGGAAAGCTTGGAGTTGTAGTTGTCAATGGCCGAGGGCTTCGCCGGAGAGTTTGAAAAGCTCCGGAGTAGTTGGCTATGGCCTCCCGACGAAGGTGGAGGTGATGGAGCAGCTGGAGAAGTAAAATGGTGATTCCCGCGCACTCCACGATCGTAGCAAATGACTGGCGTTGACCTAAATCGCAGAGCAGGGCCTTAAATACGGAGGCAGCAAAAGCAGTGCGCACGATCAGTGGCGCACGACCAGTGGTAGTGCGCACTATCGGTCGATGATCGTGCCCCATTTCCAATTAGAACTGCAACCTGGATAGAAACATCATCATAAATGCGCACGATCAGTGGCGCATGACCAGTGGTCGTGTGTACTAAATACATCGATCGTGCGATTGGCAGGGACAGATTTACAGAAAGCAAGGGGTAAACGCGCACGAGCAGTGGTGCACGACCAGTGGTCGTGCACACTACGACCAGTTCTCGTGCGATTACCCGGACAGGATTAGGAAAATGAGAACGTAATGCGCACGATCGGTGGCGCACGGCTAGTGGTCATGCGCACTAAGTCCAGTGGTCGAGCGCACTAAGTCCAGTGGTCGTGAGCAGTATTCCTGCATCATCGCGGTCTCCCGAGCGGTTCCGGAGCACGCACACGAAACCTGCACCAGCAGAAGAAGCAGAAGGGCCACTAAACGTGCACACCACATACCCAAGATAGGGTTAAAGAACAACAAAAACAAAGAAACACAAGAAGCACACAGAAACGGGCCTATAGTGCACTTAATCGTGAAATAGGCATGTAAGAAAATATAAGCAATAATGGCTCTCAAGTGTAGTGCTCAGACGATAAACTGGCCCAGATGAGTCCAAAAATCAGTGTAAAATGTGGACTCAACACACCCCCAGACTTAACCATTTGCACGTCCCGAGCAAATCAATACTCCGTAGACTAGAAAATAGCTAGCTGACTCAAAAATTTCAAAAAGAAGTAAGACGAGAAATAAAATACATCATGATCATAGAAGATATAATAGAAAAACTTTTTAATTATACGACGTAGTTTAATCTATTCGACAGACGTAAATAAAAATTGTAATTGCTAAAATTTAGAATTCTGGAGAATCTTGCGATCATGTGTAGGAAGAAAGTAGGCAGGCCACTAAGCTGAGCATTGCCAAAGTTCGGGACTCAGGATCACCTCCAAAGGAATCCACCAATGTCGGGGACCATATGCTTGCACGTTCACACTCTCTCCATGGCGCGGGTTAGACTCAAACATGAATCAGTAGGACTTGTAGGAGAAAATGGGGCTTAGGCGAAGGCTTGGTAGTCAATGATAAACATGAAGGCTACACGCAACCCAAGCGAGCTAATAAAAACCTAAACCAATATAGCCACTTAGAAATGAATGGGGCACACACCCCCAGACTGAGCTTGAAAACCGGGTGTGTACACGGCCGAACCCAACCAAAATCAATAAAGAGGATGGGGATAGAATTCTCAAAGCAATTCTTTCAGATTTTTCTCTCTTTTGCGCTTATCGGCTTTTTATTTTTTTATTATTTTTTTTCTTTTCTGCGCTTGCAATCCCCAAACGTAGCAATCAAAACGTGAATGAATTCAGCACCACATTAAATGATGTCCACATATCACAACCTTGGCAAAATAGTAAATACAAATCAACTCAAGCATTTGATTGCGAGGGTGGGTTTAACTTTAGGCCTTGGTGAAAGTGAGTGGAGCTAGATCAAAGAAGGGGTAGGCACAAATTTGGCATGCAACGTTTAACGGGTAGGAAAAGCTAAACAAGGCTCAAACAAGCCAAAATGAAGGCCTACGTCATGCTCACGCTTGACTAACCGTGCACCAATGCTTCGAGAGTAGCTTAGGGCCAGTTCTTAGCCACCGAGAAAGATGATCCTTCCTCCTACCTCGAGCAATACGAGTCTAGTGGCGGCTACACACATTCCTACAGTATCGTTCGATTACTCCAGATTAAGATTTTGAGTAGTACAAACAATATTTACATTTGCAGAAAAATATAAATCTACGAGCATAAAGAAAAATTAATTCTATCCTAGTCCTACACAAACCATGAGTACTCGATTAGGAGCACTGCATGAGTTTTGAACTACTCAATCCTGAAATCCTAAGCCAGCACCACTATTTTAAAGTTTATGAAAGTGCAAGTTAGATCTGATATACTCTAGAGGGGGGGAGGGTGAATAGAGTATGGT
Organism: Platanthera guangdongensis; assembly: GCA_039583875.1. Lineage (NCBI taxonomy): Eukaryota > Viridiplantae > Streptophyta > Magnoliopsida > Asparagales > Orchidaceae > Platanthera > Platanthera guangdongensis. The sequence continues at coordinate 223,650,944 of CM077151.1, read as the reverse complement.
GCTTGCTAAAAACGTTTTACAACTGTTGTTGTATTCCTAAGTGAACAGAGAAGCAAATAACATAAAGTAAATGTAAACACAGAACAATCACAGATCAATCACAAAGCACAGCCATAAAATAAAAGAAAAACAAGCAACCAGAAGACATAAGGAGCTATAGTGGTTCCCCAACCAATCTGGGTACATCCACTCTTCTACCACCCTAGGTAGGAATCCACTGCAGGATGAGTTGATCAGGTGTCCTGGGCACCAATGAGCTTTTGATAAGGTGCTCAAAAACCAAACCAGATTTTTTGTTTAGGTGTATTGCCACCACTGAGTTTTGATAAGGTCTCAGAAACCAATCACAAACTTTTGAAGGGAGTTTGAAAAACCCTTTACAGCAGAGAGAGAGAGAGGGATGAGATGATCTTCTCTGTCAACAATCAGAGAGAAGATAGTGGATGTTGTCAAAGCTCCCCCTGAGATCTTGAGTTGTTCAGGAAGTGAAGCTTTGCAGTAGGGTGATAGGCCTTCAAATGATTTGATCTCCAGCAAAAGATGATTTCAGCAACAGCTAAAATGTGAGGTGTCTGGAGTCTTGAATGATGATGGCCTTTGAACACTTGAATCAAGAGAGATCTGAAAATTTCAGTAAGTTGATCTCCTTTTGTGATGGTGTCCTTGTATGAATTTTTGAGACTGAGAATGTCTGCACTCTGTTTCTTTCTCTTGTGTAATTGTTGTTGTAAGAGTTGTAATTCTTGTCGTTGCAGAGAATTGTTGTTGCAGAAGTTGTTATTGTAGAAGTTGTTGAATAAGAATATTTCTTTTATTCCTTTGATCTGAATAAAAATGATCCTCTGTCCAAGATAGTCGTTAGCCTGTCATAAATGACTTCCTTTACTGTATTTTGTCCTCTGGAGGAAAGTCCAATAAAACATTCCTTGAAAATTCCTTGAAACTTGCTCCAGATTAATTAAAAACGGCTACAACATCTCTGAATTAAATGCTGACAATAATTCCACAACTGTCTGAATTTGAATCTTGAAAAACGTCCAACCCTTCAGAAAAACGTCGAACTGAGCTCCACTATCATTGAACTGAGCTCAGAGACTGGACTTAGACAGAAACAGAGATCCTCGATCTGAGCTCAACTATCGTCGAACTGAGCTCAGAGATAGAGAATCAAACTGGAGTCAAGAATGTCGATTTGAGCTCGAAGATCGTCGAATTGAGTTCGACGACTCGTTGAAGTTGAGCTCAGAGATCGTCAAATGGAGTTCGACGATTCGTCGAAGTTGAGCTCAGAGATCGTCGAATGGAGTTCGACGATTCGTCATCCTGAGCTCGACGAAATGACTTAGTCTCCAAAACTAAAAAACCTGGTCCTGAGGGCAGCTTCCAAACCTAAATACTAACCCTTAGACTCAATTCTAATTGACCTTTAGATCTATACAATGAGGTCAAAACAGGTTTCCTAAGAGACATAGTGATCCTTGCCCAAATCAGTAATAGGGTGTTCCAACAATCTCCCCCTATTTGGGTTAGGATTACTATTTACAGATATTGAAAAAATAAAAACATACAAAGCAGAAATGCAACAAACAAAATATTGCAGAATCACAGACATTATCTCAGATAAGTCAGAAAACAAAATATACTGTCATCTTACAGAATTATTCCTTTTCCTTGCTCTTTATAAGGACTATTTCTCTATTAGGATTGAGGGCTTCTTTCTTAGATCTCCTGACATCAGCTGCACCTAGAGAGGTTTGATGTTTTGGTCTGGGCACTACAGCTTCTGGATGCAGCTTCATGTAGCTTTTTGAATCAAAAAATTTGCTGTATGAATATCTTTCAAGTTCCTTCTTCCTTTGATCTGATAAAGTAGTTATATTTGAAGTATCTTTTCCTTGTTCTCTGGCTTTCTTGATTTGATCTAAAGCAGCCAATTCTATCATCCTTGTTGTCCATGAGGTGAGATTGTTCTCTGGATCTTCAAATGGAACAGGAGGCTCATATCTATTGGAAGAAATATCTGGAGGAGCTCTGGAAGAGACTAGTTCTTTGAGCTCGTAAGGAAAGGGACCAGAAGTAGTATCAGTGGAATCTTGTCCTTCCCTTTAGTAAGGATGTTGCCTGGAATATCCTTTAGAATATACTTGGAATTCTCTTTGGTTTCGTATGTAATTTCCTCTTCTGGACTGATAGCCTCTAGATTGACTTCCTCTGTATTGGGATCTTCCTTGAGATTGATAAGAGGTTTGGCTTCTGGCAGAAGGTTGAAATGCAGGGACTTCCACTTGCACCTGCATCAGGTGAAGGAGGAGGAGGAGGAGGAGGATAATTGAACTGGGATGATCCTTTGTCATATTTTCTCTTCTTCTTCATAGCTTTCAATTGATTTCTGGAGTATTGCATCCAGGGTTCTGTGATAGGGCAACTATGCAGTATATAGTATGGAATGTCATTTGTATCTTTCACTTTTTATGGGGGGACTCTCTTCATTGCTTTGCTTCTGGCTTTTCTTTTCCTTACAATTGTAGCAGAGGAATCATCTGAGTCAGTCCTAAACTGATCACTTTCTGAGCTTTGATTATCATATAATGCATCAATCCTTTTGAGATAATCTATATATCGTTGAGTTTGAGCAGGAGAAACAACAGAGACAGCAACAGTAGCAGCAACAACAGCAGGAAGAGGAGTAGAAGTAGCACGGGCAGAAGAAGTTATGATAGCAGAAGATTCAGATACAACATCAGATTCAGATACAACACTTTCAGCAACAGGAACAACATCAGCAGTAACAGCATGCTAAAAAATAAATACCTCTGTCATATGCATATCTTCAGAAATAGCAATATCAGAACTAGCATAAATATTAACATTGGCAGTAGGAGCAGCATCAGTAAGAGCAACAGAAACAGCAGTATAGAGGGAATTTACAAAAGAATTTATTAAACTGGTGTCATAGCTGAAAATGGGCACAATGGCCTTAGAGAGATCTTCAGATGGCTGGACTGCAGTTTGCTGGACTAGAAGACAGCTGAAATATACAGAATCAAAAACTGATAACAGTGACCTGAGGTCCACTATGATAACTGCAACTGGAGGGACTGGAGCTTGAGCTTGGACTGAAGATACAGTAGCAAGAGGAGCAGCAGCAGGCAATCTTTCAACTTCATGAGGCATCTCCCCCTGAATGGATTCAGTGAGAGCTGGATCAAGGCACCCATAAGAAGGGATTGCCTGAGGAGGAGGAAAGGAAGAAAGCCTGACAGACAGGTCCTGAACTATTTTTAGAAGTGGAGCTAAAGAGTTCTCCAGCAATAATGATAGCCTTGGAGCTATCAGCTCATAGAGCCTGTCTGCAAGAGCTGGAAGATCTACATGCTCAAGAGGGTCTTGAGCAGAGGTAGGAATTGAAGGTGGAGCAGCAGGAGATGTTGGTGGAGAACTTGTGGATGGTGGAAATGAAGGTTGAGAGATGGGAATTATGGAAATGGAAGATAATGGAATGGAAACAGAGGGTGTGAAGGATGGTTGAGCAATTATATCTTGAAGTAGTTGTTGATATGAGGTGGATGAGGATGGTGAATCAGGAGGGGATGAAGGAGAATCATCCATATAGGAATCATCTATAAGATTGAAAGAGGGAATATGAGAGGATGAGTCAATATCCAGATGGGGGTAGTGATGTAGAGGATTGAAGATTTCTTCAGTGAGTGGAGGAGTTGGAGAATGAATTGAAGTTGGAGATGGGGTGGAAATTGTGATTGTGGAAGAAATTGTGATTGTGTATGTGACTGGTGTAGATGAAACAAGAGGTGGAGGAGGAGAAGAAGAAGCAGGCAAGTCTTCTGCATGGGCAGAAACTTGAGGGGAAGAGACTGAAGCAGTCCTTGTGCCTGAAGTAGAAATTGTAGAGGGCCTGCTGGGCTTGACAATCTACCTATCCCATTTTCCAAACAGGGCACAGGTGAGCCTCTTGGAGGCATTGATGTGCATCCCATTTGAAACTAGCAGAGCAGGGCATCTGTTCTGAAAAAATAGCACTAAGATTCTCCCAAAATTAACAAAGTTTTTGTTAATTTTCTTCTTGATTAGGTCAAAGAAGATTCCTCCCCAGTTCAGTTGTTTCTTGTCCACAAGGGCACCCATCAAGCAGAGCTGATACCTGAGATGGTATCATGAGCTGAGTGTTTGGCCAACAACACTTTTCCAACCACATCTGCCAGAAATCTGTACTCAACAGACAGATTTTTCTTCAGCAATTTGCTAGGGTTTGCATCTGAATGTCCCATTCTATCAAGCAAATCAGAAAACTCCTCTCCAGAAATCTCAGCAGAATCCTCTCCAGAATTTAATTGAAAGACCTCTGTCAAGACAGCAGGTGTGAGAGATACCTGGGTTCCTGAGATTATTCCAATCACTGTATTCTGATCCTGATTGTGGGCAGTATATACCCATTCGTTGATCTCATCTGCAGCTAATTTGATCCTGGTAGTCATGATGGTAACTAGCTTTTGTTCCTTGAAAAGTTCCAGAATATCCTTGAAGATTTGATCGCTGTTATTGAAGGAATCCATGTCGATATCAAATCCTGCATCAAACTTCATTGCGTCCAGGATTGCAACTGAGACTGCCATTGATTCCTGCAAAAATCAACAAACAAACGACCAAGTGTAGAGAAGTTTGGAGGGAAAGAGAAAATTTGCAGAGAGAATGAAAGCGCAAAGAGAGAACGACAGCCGAAAAAAGAGTTTTATATTAGGGTTCGACGCAGAAAAGGAAAGATCATTGAACTCTGTTCGACAATCTAGGCTTCTAAAGGAATCTGAAAGGTCTTCAATATCGTCGATCTCCATTCGACGATATTGGAGACCGTCGAGCTCCGTTCGACGATCGCAGACCTGAAGAAACATAGTCAAGCACTATCTGAGAAATGCTGAACTCAGGTCGAAGATTTCGGAAATCGTCGATCTCCGTTCGACGATCTGGGGAAAATCGTCGAGCGCAGTTCAAAGATCAGAAACACTCTATGCACTAGAAAAAGCATTTGATTTGCCTAGTCTTGGTCATTTTTTTAGAGTTTTAAAATCTTGGACATTATTTTAGACTTCCTCCATCTAACATTCCTAACTGATTCAGGAAGAAAGTGTGTTTCTTTTCATCCAAGGGTTTGATGAAAATATCTCCACTTTGCAAATCAGTTGAGATATATTGAAGTTCAATTTTATTTTTCTCAACATTATCCCTTAGAAAGTGATGCCTAATTTCTATGTGTTTTGTCCTACTATGGAGGACTGGATTTTGTGTTATGGAAATAGCACTAGTATTATCACAAAATATTTTTGAGTTCTCTAAGTTGTAGCCATAGTCTAGGAGTTGGTTTTGAATCCACAAGATTTGTGAACAACAACTACCTGCAGCCATATATTCAGCTTCAGCAGTTGAAGTTGACACAGATGTTTGTTTCTTGCAAAACCAGGAGACAAGTCTGTCACCAAGAAACTGACAAGTTCCACTGGTGCTTTTCCTGTCAATTCTGCATGCAGCATAATCAACATCAGAAAATCCAGTTAAGTCAAATGCTGAATCTTTTGGATACCAGAGACCTAGATTTGGACAACTTTTTACATACCTAAGAAACCTTTTTACTAAGGTTAGGTGTGACTCTCTAGGGCTCACTTGAATCTAGCACATATACATGTAGAAAACATTATGTCAGGTCTACTAGCTGTAAGGTACAATAAAGAACCAATCGTTGCTCTATATGTTGTCTGATCAACAGGTTTCCCATGTTCATCAACATCTAATACAGCATTAGTAGGCATAGGTGTTTTCATACATGATGCTTCAGACATACCAAATTTCTTAACCAATTCTTTTGCATACTTGGTTTGAGATATAAATATGCCTTCAGCATGTTGTTTGATTTGCAATCCTAGAAAGAAGGATAGCTCACCCATGCTACTCATTTCAAATTTAGAATACATTAGATTGGAAAACCTTCTGCATAAATTTGAATCAGTAGAACCAAATATAATATCATCTACATAGATTTGTACTAGTAGGGTATGGGACTTATGGGTTCTAATAAAAAGAATTTGGTCTACTCTACCCCTTATAAACTCATTTTTTAGAAGAAAGCATGCTAGGGTCTCATACCATGCTCTAGGAGCTTGCTTTAGTCCATATAATGCTTTATTCAATTTGAAAACATAATCAAGATGAGTTGAAGAGATAAAACCTGGGGGTTGTCTGACATAGACTTCTTCTTTGATATCTCCATTGAGAAAAACACTCTTTACATCCATCTGGTATACTTTGAAACCTTTGTGTGCTGCATATGCTAAGAAGATTCTTATGGCCTCTAACCTTGTAACTGGTGCAAAAGTCTGGTCATAGTCTATCCCTTCTTCTTGAGAGTACCCTTGAGCAACTAGCCTTGCCTTATTCCTTACAATGACTCCTTGATCATCCAATTTGTTTCTGAATACCCACTTTGTTCCAACAATGGAGTGATCCTTTGGCTTTGGTACTAGTTCCCAAACTTTGTTCCTTTCAAATTGATGCAACTCTTCTTGCATTGCAATGATCCAGTGTGGATCTTGCTCTGCATCTTGAATGGATTGAGGTTCAATTTGAGAAAGAAAGCAAGTGTGCATCAGGTTTTGGTTGACCTGATTTCTGGTTTGCACACCAGCTGAGATGTCTCCAATCACTTGGGAAATTGGATGGTCTCTTGATGTTACTAAATCAACAGGAGGTGTTGATTGTTCACCAACCTGTGTTGTTGTTTCCTCTTGTGGTACAACAACTGGCTCTTCAAGAAGTTTCTCTTCAAGATGTTGAATGTCTTCTTCATCTTCACTGCTTTCATCTTTTTGTGTGATTTGTAACCTGTTCAAGTCTTCAGCAAGAGAGTGTACCTGCAAAGATTCTATGGTAGAAGTATTCTTCTCCTTGAAAGACATGTTAGATTCATCAAAAGATATATGAATAGATTCTTCAATTTTGAGAGTAGAATTATTATATACCCTATAAGCCTTACTGATCATGGAGTATCCCAGAAACACTCCTTCATCAGCTTTAGCTTGAAATTTTGCTAAGTATTTCTTGTCATTATTATGAATGTAACAAATACAACCAAAAATTCTAAAATAGCCTACTTTAGGTTTCTTCCCTTTGAGTAATTCATAGGGAGTCTTGCCCTTCAGTTTATGTATTTAACTTCTATTCAACACATAGTTGGAGGTGTTCACTGCCTCTGCCCAAAAGGATAGAGGAAGGTGAGCATCTGACAACAATGTAGTGGCAAATTCAATATGGGTTCTATTTTTCCTTTCAGCTACCCCATTTTGTTGAGGAGTTCTAGGAGCTGAGAAAGTGTACCTGATCCCTTCACTCTGACAGAACTCTTGTATAAGAAGAGAATCAAACTCTGTCCCATGATCACTTCTGATCAGGGTAATGTGAGTATTGAACTCAGTCTATATGCATTTGAGAAACTCTGTCAAACACTTAAAGTTATCAGACTTCTTCCTCAGAAAGAACACCCATGTGAATCTAGAGAAGTCATCTACAACCACTAAAGTATAAGATTTCCCTCCTAAGCTTTGTACTGTAATGGGTCCAAAAAGATCAATGTGTAATAGATACAAAATCCTAGGTGAATCACTCTTATTAAGTGACTTGAAACTATTTTTGGTTTGCTTACCTAATTGACAAGCCTTACAGAGTTCTTCCTTCTTGTAGGGGCCAGAAGGTAGTCCTCTAACAAGGTTGTCCTTGGATAGCCTAGTAATGGTTCTAAGGTTTATATGCCCTAGTCTCTTATATCATAAAACATTAGGTCTACAAATAGAATTAAACAGGTAACTGTCTACCTTGGTTGAAAGAAAGTCTACTAAATAGATGTTACCTTTCCTTTTACCTGTCAACACAGTTGTGTTGTCCTCTGATTGGATCTTGCATAAGGATTTGCTGAAAGTCACTTGGTATCCTTCATCACATAGTTTGACTGATACTGATCAAGTTGTGCTTCAGTCCTTCCACATAGGCTACTTTCTTGAATGTGACTGTGCCAATCTGGACTGCACCATATCCTTTTGTTACTCCAAAGTTTGAATCACCAAATATGACTTTGGGTCTAAGCTTGGCTTTAAAGGATGTGAAATTGTGCTTGTTTCTTGTCATGTGCTTTGAGCACCCACTATCCAGATACCATTGCTAGTTTGATGTTGGATAGGTCTTCACCTACACATAAAGTAATTTACTTGTTTTTGACCTAGTTTACCTTGGGCCTAGGTTAATAACCTTTAAATTCAGAAATAAATGACATCCCTGGTTGACTCTTATAACCTTCAGGATGATATCTCCTTGGAGGTATTATCCATTCAGTATAAGGGCTAAAGCTTTGGGATGAGGGACCCCTAGGTTTGGAATTTGATTTACCATTGAAAAAGTTTTCAAAGCTCTGATCTCTGCTCGACAATCGCTGAGCTGCGTTCGACGATCTTGGGTCAGATCATCGAGCTCCGTTCGAAGATCGACTGTGGTAGAGTTCAGTGTTTAGAGATCGTCGACCTGAGTTCGATGATTTTGCCTGAGATCGCTGATCTCCGTTCGGCGATCGTCTAGCTCCGTTCGATGATTTCTGTTGAACTCTTGTTTTCTTGGGTAAGTCAGAATTCTTCCTAGCTACCTCTACAACCCCCTTCCCTTTATCAGAGATAAATTTAATTGGGGTTGATAATACCATAGGTTGGCTAGATGAAGCACCCAAGCCCAGTGTACTATTGAATCTTGAGTTCACTGTGCTTGTGATGTCCATTAGTTTGATACTTCTCCCATTGAGGGATTCTTCAAACTTTTTGGCCTCTGATAGTTCACTTTTCAGTGAAGATATCTGCTCCCTACAGCATTCCAACTCCTTAGAGAGTTTGAGGTTTTCTGATTTTAAGGTACTATGTTCAGATAATTGATTTCTGAGAGAAATGATTTCCTTCTAAGATTTTAATAAGTCTAAACATAGTGCTTTAAACTCATACTTGAAGTCCTCAGAGTTAAAATCAAAAGAACTTATTACCTGGTCCTCTTCAAGTTGAGTCTCTGAGTCTGACTCTGACTCTTCTGCATCAGAATTGTGTTATGAGGCATTGATAGCCATCATGCAGAATTCCTTTTCTTCAGCATCATCTTCATCATCACTTGAGATAGAAGAAGCCTCAGATTCTTCTTCTGTCTCACTCCAAGTTTCAGCAACAAATCCCTTCCTTGTGTGTTTGTTCTTGCTGGAGGAGGGTTTCCCATTGCTGCTCTTCTTGAAGTCCTTTTTTGTTCTCCTTTCTTTCCTGTACTTTCTGTCCTTGTTTTTATTTTTTGGATAGTCAGGCACAATGTGGCCTGCTTTCCTGCAACCAAAACAGATAATCTCTTTATTATTTGATTTATTATACCTTGGCTTGTCATGCACTTTGTATGATCTTTTCCTGAAGTCCTTTCTGGCCATTTTGTAAAATCTTTTGGCCAGTAGACTAAGCAGCTCATCATTGCCTGTGACCATGTTTTCAGGCTGATCTTCAGTGGCTTTGAAAGCTATTGACTTTTCCTTTCTTGTGGCTGGTGAGGCAGCCTTCTGCTCTTCTTCTCTATTCTTAATGAGCAACACATAACACTTGAGCTTGCCCAAGAGAGCTTCTGTTGTGATCTCATTTAGACTTCTGGCATCCTTGATTGGCCAGATCCTTGAGTCCCAAGTGCTTGGGAAGCACATTAGGATTTTATCATTTAGCTCAGTCAATGAGATCTCTTTGTCCAAAGTTTTCAGCTCATTGACTATGAGACTGAGTCTATTATACATGTCTTCTACTAACTCAGCTTCTCCTTTCTTGAAATTCTCATATTGGGTTATGAGGTGAGATCTTCTGTCTTTTCTCTATTAGCAGATCTTGAGACTATTTCAGATAGCTTGTCCCAGATGTCCTTTGCTGAGTTGCATTCAGCTATCTTTTGGAATATCTCATCAGACATAGTCTGGGCTAGAATGTTCATAGCTTTTGCATCTGCAACTTTCCATTTCTTGATCTCTGCATCTGTTCCTGATGGAGGTGGAACAACACTTGTACTTGTGTTCTCTAGAGGTCTTGGACACACTGTCAAAACAGAATTGAAAATGTCCTCATCAATAGAGTTCATGTACAGTCTAATCCTTGCCTTCCAAAGTGAAAACTTAGACAGATTGCACACTGGAGGTTTGGTGCTAGCATAATCTTTGTTTTGGGCCATGTTTTGTGAAGAAATAAGCCTAATAACAAACTTAAACAAGCAGATCTAACTGGAAGGATCTTTGGGTTCAGGTGTTAGCCTATGCAACCACTAAGGTATTGTATTTTAACCAACCTTGGAAGATGTGGTATGTTTAACCAACCTCCCTCTGATACCAATTGAAAGTGCATGTTAGATCTGATATACTCTAGAGGGGGGGTGAATAGAGTATGGTGCTTGCTAAAAACTTTTTACAACTGTTGTTGTATTCCTAAGTGAACAGGGAAGCAAATAACATAAAGTAAATGTAAACACAGAACAATCATAGATCAATCACAAAGCACAGCCAGAAAACAAAAGAAAAACAAGCAACTAGAAGACACAATGAGCTATAGTGGTTCCCCAACCAATCTGGGTACATCCACTCTTCTACCACCCTAGGTAGGAATCCACTGCAGGATTAGTTGATCAGGTGTCCTGGGCACCAATGAGCTTTTGATAAGGTGCGTAAAAACCAAACCGGATTTTTTGATCAGGTGTCTTGCCACCACTGAATTTTGATAAGGTCTCAGAAACCAATCACAAACTTTTGAACAGAGTTTGAAAAACCCTTTACAACAAAGAGAGAGAGAGAGAGAGGGATGAGATGATCTTCTCTGTCAACAATCAGAGAGAAGATAGTGGATGTTGTCAAAGCTCCCCCTGAGATCTTGAGTTGTTCAGGAAGTGAAGCTTTGTAGTAGGGTGATAGGCCTTCAAATGATTTGATCTCCAACAAAAGATGATTTCAGCAATAGCTGAAATGTGAGGTGTCTGGAGTCTTGAATGATGATGGCCTTTGAACACTTGAATCAAGAGAGATCTGAAAATTTCAGTAAGTTGATCTCCTTTTGTGATGGTGTTCTTGTATGAATTTTTGAGACTGAGAATGTCTGCAACTCTCTTTTTTTCTCTTTTGTAATTGTTGTTGTAAGAGTCGTAATTCTTGTCGTTGCAGAGAATTGTTGTTGCGGAAGTTGTTATTGCAGAAGTTGTTGAATAAGAATATTTCTTTTATTCCTTTGAACTGAATAGAAATGATCCTCTGTCCAAGATAGCCGTTAGCCTGTCATAAATGACTTCCTTAACTGTATTTTGTCCTCTGGAGGAAAGTTCAATAAAACATTCCTTGAAAATTCTTTGAAACTTGCTCCATATTAATTAAAAACGGCTACAAGATCTCTGAATTAAATACTGATAATAATTCCACAACTGTCTGAATTTGAATCTTGAAAAACATCCAACTCTTCAGAAAAACGTCGAACTGAGCTCCACTATCATTGAACTGAGCTCAGAGACTGGACTTAGACAGAAACAGAGATCGTCGATCTGATCTCAACTATCGTCGAACTGAGCTCATAGATAGAGAATCAAACTGGAGTCAAGAATGTCGATCTGAGCTCGAAGATCGTCGAATGGAGTTCGACGACTCGCTGAAGTTGAGCTCAGAGATCGTCGAATGGAGTTCGACGATTCGTCGAAGTTGAGCTCAGAGATCGTCGAATGGAGTTCGACGATTCGTCGTCCTGAGCTCGACGAAATGACTTAGTCTCCAAAACTGAAAAACCTGGTCTTGAGGGCAGCTTCCAAACCTAAATACTAACCCTTAGACTCAATTCTAATTGACCTTTAGATCTATACAATGAGGTCAAAATAGGTTTCCTAAGAGACATAGTGATCCTTGCCCAAATCAGTAATAGGGTGTTCCAACAGTTTACACAAAAACAATACATTTGACTCGAGTTGTGCGGGTGGGTAAGAGCGCACTCATGTGGGTGATTCAGTGTGTGCAACAGAGATCAAGAAATAATTAAACAAGAAACTGGTATGCAATAGAAAGTGTGGTGTAGTGATCACAGGCATGTTCTCCTCCCTAGACTTAAAGTAGACAACTAGTAAAAATAAGCAGTCCAAATATGATAAATAGCTAGGGTAGGAAGTACCTATGCTCAAAATTGAGCATACCAGTCGTGCAATGAGCTGTCCAAGTGCGGCCAAGTTGCCGTGCCTCAAATATTCCTGCACTTGCGATTGAAGTATGCACGCCAAACAAAATATGGACACATATATATATATATAAATGAATAAATAAACAGAACCCAAAATACAGAATAGGACCAAACGCTCCAACTTGGGTTGTCTCCCGAAAGGCCTTTTGTTTACCGTCCTTAAGGTGGACCAAATACCTGTATTAGCAGTTCAAATAGTATATAAAAAAACATTCGGCTCCCAGATGGGCGCCCACAAAAATATAGTAGTCTCCTTGCTCGGAAAATAACAACAATAAAAAGAAACAGAAGGCGTGGTAGACTAGCTCTGTGGTGAGCTCCACTCACTCCTCACTATCGCTGTCGTGAATCTCGATGGGCGACGGACGTGGACCAGGTGCTGATGGGGTGACACGAGTGGGCGGTGGTCGAATGTTCAACCCGCCTCGCACTGCTTGCTGATAAATAAAGTCCTGCATCCAAAACTGGGAAGCTTCCAGATCAGCAAGGCACTCGGACAAATATGGGACGCCCTGCTCTTGAGCTGCGCCGAACTGGCAGCTGGATTGCCCCTCATGCTTTATGGGAGGCCTCAGCTGCTGTTGACTCTACTGCGGTGGTACTCCCGCACTCCGCCTACCCATAGTGGAAGATTCACCCAGCTCTCCTTCATCTTGCTCGGCATCTCTACCTGCAGGCGCATCTCCAGGCATGCAGAGGATAAACTTCCGGCCACATTTTCTCCCAACCACACGTAGCAAATGGAAACTCACCAGGTTGGCCGTGGAGATCATGGAAGGGGCAGTGACCTGCAACATCGGAGGTAGCTGGCTCCAAATTCGCAAACCTTTGGCGATGCGGGTAATGTAGTAAGCACCCCCGATCGCGCCCGCGAGACCATAAGTGGCTTCGCGGTGGAATAAATATGCCAGCATATACCCCATATGGATGGGGTACTGCTGCATGCTAAATAAGGAGATCAAATCTTGCCACCCCACCACATTCTTGCTCAGGGCCCTAGCGGTGAGTGAGTGACTAAGAAAATGCTGCATAAACCTTAGAGCGGGGGAGACAATCTTCATTAATTTGGCACGGCGGGCGACGTACTCCTCGTTCCCTCCGGTCAGAGAACGCCAAGCGGCCTGCGGAGTCACACCGTCTGGAAAATCATAGCACAACTCGGGGAAATTAATCTGGGATGCCTCCGCCTCGGTATAGACGCCTGCATGAATGGCAAGCTCCGGCAGTGTGACAGTGAAGACATTTCCCATCATCCGAAAGGAACAATTGGGGAAATAGCGGTGGTCCGCCATTGTCTCCCAAGTGAATGTGGAAAGGAACTCCAATGTCAATTCCCTGTAGCCAAGCTCGTCGTACTCGAACAACTTGCTCCAAAAATCTAAAGAGTAGAGAATGAGCACGACCTCTGCTAATGCACCATCATCCCCAATGGAACGCAGCTCGTTCCAGTCAACAAACCGCTGAGAGAGGAATGGCTTGTCCTTCAAGGAATTGTAGCGTTGATTATGCTCTGTGAAAGTGCAGCTAGATCTGATATACTCTAGAGGGGGGGTGAATAGAGTATATGGTGCTTTGAAACTTTTTACAAGAGTTGTTGTAATATGTGTGAGCAGGGAAGCAGTAATAAATCTAACCACAGCACTAAGTTAAACAAAAGCTAATCACAGAGTAATCAAGGCCAGAAACAAAAATAAAAACAAGCAAAACCAGAAGACACAAGGAAATATAGTGGTTCCCCTAAACTTGGGTACATCCACTCTTCTACCACCCTAGGTAGGAATCCACTACAGGATGAGTTGATCAGGTGTCCTGGGCACCAATGAGCTTTTGATAAGGTGCTCAAAAACCAAAGCAAATTTTTGATCAGGTGTCTTGCCACCAATGAGCTTTTGACAAGGTGCTCAAAAACCAAGCTCAAACTTTTGAAGGGAGTTTGAGAAACCCTTTACAGAGAGGGGGTGAGAGAGTGATGGAAGTCTTCTCTTTCTCAACAACTGAGAAGACTATGTGGATTGTTGATGTTAAAGCTCCCCCTGAATCCTTGAGATCTTCAGGAAGAAAAGCTTTGCTGAGGGTGATAGGCCTTCAAAGATTGAACTCCAGCAATAGATGATTTCAGCAATGACTGAAATGTTGAATGTCTGGAGTCTGGAAATATGTTGGCCTTGAACACTTTGAAACTAAAGAGATCTGAAGATTTCTGAAAAGATTGATCTCTTTGGATGAGTGTTCTTGAGAATTCTTTGAGACAGAATATTTTTGAATGTATCTCTGTAATCTGTGTGTCTCTCTCTGTATTCTATTAGAGACTCAAAAAAAATTCTATCTTTTATTCTCTGGTACAGAATAGAATAACATTCTCTGTCAAGTATAGCCGTTAGCCTGCATTAATTGCATCCTTAATTGCAAAATCTCTTCTGGAGGAAAGTCCACAGAAATATTTCTTGAAAAATCCCTTGAAACTTGGTCCAGAAATGAATGAAAACGGCTAGGAAATCTCTGAATTAATTGCAGAATAACTCCTTAACTGATTTGAAATTGAATCTAGAAATATCCTTGAAGTTATCTGAAATCGTCGAACTGAGCTCTGCTATCGTCGAGCTGAGCTAAGCGATCTGGAAATATACAGCAGCAAAATATCGTCGATCTGAGCTCAAAGATCGTCGAACTGAGCTCAGAGATAAAGATCCAAAGCAGAGTCAAAATCGTCGACCTGAGCTCACCGATCGTCGAACGGAGTTCGACGATATAATGAAGTTGAGCTCAGCGATCGTCGAATGGAGTTCCACGATCTGTCGAAGTTGAGCTAGACGATCGTCGATCGGAGTTCGACGAATCGTCGTGCTGAGCTCGACGATATGACTTAGTCTCCAAACAGAAAATTCTGATCTTCAGGGCAGCTTCCAAACCTAGACTTCTAACCCTTAGACTCAATTCTAATTGACCTATTGAGCTATACAGGAGGTCAAACATTGATTCTTAGAGACATAGTGATCCTGACCCAAATTAGTAATAGGGTGTTCCAACAATCTCCCCCTATTTGGGTTAGGATTACTATTTACAGACTTTGGAAAAATTTAAATAACAACATACAAGCAGCAAAACAGAAAAACAACAGCTACACATAGCAGAACCACAGAAATATATAGCATCCAGATAATCAGAAATCAGAGAATGTCACCTTACAATATCATTTCTTTTCCTTGCCCTTAACAAGTTTAATCTCTCTATTAGGATTGAGGGCTTCTTTGTTTGATCTGGTATCATCTGCTGCACCCAAATATGTTTGCTTTTTAGGTCTGGGAACTACAGCTTCAGGATGTAATTCCATATACCTGTCAGAATCAAAGAATTTACTTGATGCATATCTCTCTAGCTCTTTCTGTCTCTGTTCAGACATAGTTGAAATGTTGGAAGAATCTTTTCCTTGCTCTCTAGCCTTTTTAATCTGATCCAGTGCAGCTAGTTCCTTTAATCTGGCAGTCCAAGCAGCTGGATTGTTTTCAGGATCCTCAAAAGGTACAGGTGGCTCATATTCTTTAGAGGGATTGTCTTGAGGAGGCCTGGCAGACACAGTTTCTTTCAGCTTATAAGGGAAAGGACCAGATGTTGTATCAGTTGAAATTTGTCCTCCCCTAGAATATGGGTGTTGCCTTGAGTACCCTTTGGAGTAGACTTGGAGATCTCTTTGATTTCCTCTGTATCCTCCTCTCCTTGATTGAGATCCCCTGAATTGGCTTCCCCTATTGTAAGATCTGGCATGAGGCTGATAGGGGGCCTGACTTCTGCCTGGGGGTTGAGCTGCAGAGCTTCCACCTGCACCTGCATCAGGAGGAGGTGGAGGAGAAGGATGAGAGTGTTGGAATTGGGAGGAGCCCTTCTCATATTTTCTCTTCTTTTTCATTGCCTTCAGCTGATTCTTAGAGTATTGCATCCAGTGCTCAGTAATAGGGTAGTCATGTAGAATGTAGTATGGAATGTCATTGTTGTCCTTAACCTTGGCAGGAGGTACCCTCTTCATGGCTTTGCTCCTTGCCTTTCTTTTCCTAGCAATGGTAGCAGAAGAGTCATCAGAGCCTGTTCTAAATTCATCACTTTCAGAACTCTGGTCATCATAGAGAGCATCAATTTTCTTCATTAAGTCCTTCTTGAGCTGTACAGAAGGAGATGAGGCAGAGGTTGTAGCAGCAGGTGTTGAAGTAGTAACAGCAGAAATGACAGCAGCAGATGTAGTGGAAGCAGTAACAACAACAGCAGCAACAGTAGGCTCTGGAGAGGTGGCAGCAGCAACAACTTCACTAACAACAACAACAACAGAAGGAATATCATCAGAAACTGCAGAAGGCTCAAATTCAGGTGCCTCTGACATCAGAATTTCCTTGGAAATAGGCTCAATAGCAATAATAGAAGTTTCAGCAGCAGTATCAATATTTTCAGCAGCAGCATCAACATTTTCAGCAGCAGCATACACTGAATTGACAAAGGAGGTTATAATGCTTGGGTCACAGCAAGAAAATGGCACAAGGGCCTTGGATAGATCCTCTGGAGGCTGGACAGCATTGACCTCTAGCAGACAGCTGAAGTATGCAGAATCAAAAGTTGAAAGCAAAGACCTGAGGTCTATTGCAAGGATTGCAGCAGGACGACTTTGTGCTTGAGGCACAGCAACAGCAACAAGAGGAGGAGCTGAAGAAGCAGCAAAGACACCAGCAGCAGCAGCAGACATGCTCACAGAAGCAGTCACAGAAGCAGCAGCAGCAACAGCAGCAGCATGAAGACTAACTTCATATGGCATCTCCCCCTGCCTAGATTCAGACAAGTCTGGATCAAGGCACACTGCTGTAGGAGCTGCCTGAGGGAAGAGGG
Source organism: Platanthera guangdongensis (assembly GCA_039583875.1). Taxonomy (NCBI): domain Eukaryota; kingdom Viridiplantae; phylum Streptophyta; class Magnoliopsida; order Asparagales; family Orchidaceae; genus Platanthera; species Platanthera guangdongensis. The sequence goes on along the minus strand of CM077151.1, from coordinate 223,633,776 downwards.
AAGAGAGCCTGGCAGAGAGAGCTGCCACTGACAGGTGTAGTGGAGCCAAGGAGGTCTCCAACAGCAGAGAGAGCCTGGGGGCAAGCAACTCATACAGCCTGTCAGCAAGGGCTGGGAGGTCTACTTGCTCAAGGGCTGGAGCAGAGGTAGAAGATATAGGAGCAGCTGATGGTGAGGGTAGTGGAGAGCTGGTGAATGGTCGAAGGGATGGCTGAGGTGTTAGGAAGGTGGATATGGAGGACAGGGGAATGGAGATAGATGGGGTGAATGTTGGTTGGTCAATGATTTGGTGTAGAAGGTCTTGAAAGGAAGTGGAGGAAGAGGGTAACTCAGGAGGAGATGATGGGGAATCATCCATAAAGGAATCATCAATTAGGGTAAAGGATGGATGAGAGGGTGATGAAGTGACATCTGGTGGAGGGTAGGAGAATAATGGGTGGAAATGGTCTTCTGGTGGTGGAAGAATAGGTACTGGAGATGGTGTGGATGTTGGAGAGGGGCTGGATATGATGATGGTGGATGGAGCTGGAGTGGTAGAGGGTAGGGGAAGGGATGAAATTGGAGGAGGAGCAGGAGAGGCAACAACAGCAGCTAGGTCATCTGCAGGGGCAGAGACCTGTGGAGGAGTGACTCTTAGAGTCCTTGTGCCTGAAGGAGTGCTGGAGGAGGGCCTGCTGGGCTTGCTGATTTGTCTGTCCCACTTTCCAAAGAGGGCACAAGACAGTCTCTTGGAGGCATTTATATGAATTCCAGAGGAGACCAGCAAGGCAGGGCACCTGTGCTGCAGAAACACCCCAATGATCCTTCCAAAGTTTACAAAGCTTTTGTTGATTTTCTTCTTGATGAGGTCAAAGAAAACTTCTCCCCAATTCATATTTTTCTTGTCTACAAGAGCTCCCATGAGGCAGAGCTGATACCTTGAAATTGTATAATGGGCAGAGTGCTTAGCCAGTAGCACTTTCCCAACAACATCTGCCATGAATCTATATTTTACAGAAAGGTTCCTTTTGAAGAGCTTGCTAGGGTTTCCCTCTGAATGACCCATTCTGGCAAGCAGTTCAGAATACTCTTCTCCAGATAAGTCAGCAGTATCTTCACCATTCCTCAACTCAAAAACTTCTGTTAAAATTGCTGGGGTTAAGGGTACCTGAGTTCCAGATATAGACCCAACAATGGTGTTGTTATCTTGAGTGTGGGCAGTATAAACCCATTCCTTTATCTCATCAGATGCCAGCTTGATCCTGGTGGTCATTATTGCTGTCAGATTCTAGTCTTTGAACAATCCCAAAATATCTTGAAAAACCTGGTCAGTTGTGCTGAATGATTCCATGTCGATGTCAAAACCAGCATCAAACTTCATAGCAGCAAGAACAGCAACTGACACAGCCATGGGTACCTGCAAAAATTCAACAAACAAAACGACCAAGTGTAGAACTGTTTGGAGGGAAAGAAAATTCTTGCAGAGAAATCGAAAGCGCAAAAGAGAACGACGACGAAAAATGAGTTTTATATTAGGGTTCGACGCAGAATTGGAAAGATCGTTGAACTCAGTTCGACGATCGAGGCTTCTAAAGGAATCTGAAGAGTCTTCAACATCGTCGATCTCCGTTCGACGATATTGGAGAGCGTCGAGCTCCGTTCGACGATCGTGCAGAGAAAAAAATCGTCGAGCGCCGTTCGACGATCGTTGACCGGAAGAGATAGTTCATACTATCTGAGAAACGCTGAACTCAGTTCGACGATTTCGGAAATCATCGATCTCCGTTCGACGATCTTGGGGCAAATCATCGAGCGCAGTTCAGAGATCAGAAAAATTCTAGGCACTAAGAAAAAATCAGAATGTTTGCCTAGTCTTGGTCAATTTTTAAGCTTTCAAAATCTTGGATATTATTAAAGACTTCCTCCATCTAACATTCCTAACTGATTTAGGAAGAAGGTGTGTTTCTTTTCATCCAAGGGTTTGGTGAAAATATCTCCCCTTTGTAAATCAATTGGGATATATTGTAGTTCAATTTTATTCTTTTCAACATTATCCCTTAAGAAATGATGCCTAATCTCTATGTGTTTTGTCCTACTATGGAGGACTGGATTTTGAGCTATAGAAATAGCACTGGTGTTATCACAAAAGATTTTAGACTTCTCTAAGTTGTAGCCATAGTCTAGGAGTTGGTTTTGAATCCACAAGATCTGTGAACAACAACTGCCTGCAGCCATATATTCAGCTTCAGTAGTTGAAGTTGACACAGATGTTTGTTTCTTACAAAACCAAGAGACAAGTCTGTCACCAAGGAACTGACAAGTTCCACTGGTGCTTTTCCTGTCAATTCTGCATCCAGCATAGTCAGCATCAGAGAATCCAGTTAAATCAAATGCTGAATCTTTTGGATACCAGAGACCTAGATTTGGACAACTTTTAACATACCTGAGAATCCTCTTTACTAGTGTTAGGTGTGACTCTCTAGGGCTTACTTGGAACCTAGCACATATACATGTAGCAAACATTATATCTGGTCTACTAGCTGTAAGATACAGTAAAGAGCCAATCATTGCTGTATATGTTGTCTGATCAACAGGTTTCCCATGTTCATCAGCATCCAATACAGCATTAGTAGGCATGGGTGTTTTCATACAAGATGCTTCAGACATGCCAAATTTCTTAACCAGTTCATTTGCATACTTGGTTTGAGAAATGAAGATGCCTTCAGCATGTTGCTTGACTTGCAATCCTAGGAAGAAGGATAGCTCACCCATGCTACTCATCTCAAATTTAGAATGCATTAGGTTGGAAAACCTTCTGCACAATTTGGAGTCAGTAGAACCAAAAATAATATCGTCTACATAAATTTGTACTAGTAGGGTATGGGACTTATGGGTTCTAATGAAAAGAGTTTGGTCTACTCTACCCCTTATAAAACCATTTTCCAAAAGAAAGCATGCTAGGGTCTCATACCATGCTCTAGGAGCTTGCTTGATACCATATAATGCTTTGTTCAGTCTAAAAACATTATCAGGAAAAGTTGGAGAGATAAAACCTGGAGGTTGTCTGACATAAACTTCCTCTTTGATGTCTCCATTTAGAAATGCACTTTTGATATCCATCTGATATACCTTGAAGCCTTTGTGTGCTGCATAAGCTAGAAATATTCTGATGGCTTCTAATCTTGCAACAGGTGCAAAAGTCTGGTCGTAGTCTATTCCTTCTTCTTGAGAGTATCCCTGAGCAACTAGCCTTGCCTTGTTCCTTATAATTACTCCTTGATCATCCAACTTGTTTCTGAATACCCATTTTGTTCCAACAATGGAATGATCCTTAGGCTTTGGCACTAGTTCCCATACTTTGTTTCTCTCAAATTGATGCAACTCCTCTTGCATTGCAATGATCCAGTGTGGATCTTGCTCTGCATCTTGAATGGACTGAGGTTCAATTTGAGATAGGAAGCAGGTGTGCAACAGGTTTTGGTTGACCTAATTTCTGGTTTGCACACCAGCTGAGATTTCTCCAATTATTTGGGAAATTGGATGGTCTCTTGATGTTACTAAATCAAAAGGGGTCGTTGATTGTTCACCAACCTGTGTTGTTGTTTCCTCTTGTGGTACAACAACTGGCTCTTCAAGTTGTTCTTCAATATGTTGAGCATTTCCTTCATCTTCACTGCTTTCATCCTCTTGAGTAACATGTAACGTGTTCAAGTCTTCAACTAGAGAATGTTCCTGCAAGGGTTCTATGGTAGAAGAAATCTTCTCCTTGAAAGATATGTTAGATTCATCAAAGGATATGTGAACAGATTCCTCAATTTTTAAAGATAATTTATTATAGACCCTATAAGCCTTGCTGATCATGGAGTATCCCAGAAACACTCCTTCATCAGCTTTGGCTTGAAATTTTGCTAAATATTTCTTGTCATTATTATGAATGTAGCAAATACAACTAAAGACTCTAAAATAGTCAACTTTAGGTTTCTTCCCTTTGAGTAATTCATAGGGAGTCTTTCCCTTTAGTTTATGTATCAGACTTCTATTCAGCACATAGTTGGAGGTGTTCACTGCCTCTGCCCAAAAGGATTGAGGTAGATGAGCATCTGACAACAATGTAGTGGCAGATTCAATAAGGGTTCTATTTTTCCTTTCAGCTACCCCATTTTGCTGAGGAGTTCTAGGAGCTGAGAAAGTATGCCTGATCCCTTCACTCTGACAGAACTCTTGCATAAGAAGAGAATCAAACTCTGTCCCATGATCACTTCTGATCCGGGCAATGTGAGTATTGAACTCAATCTGTATACATTTGAGAAACTCTGTCAGACACTTAAAGTTATCAGACTTCTTCCTTAGAAAGAACACCCAAGTAAATCTAGAGAAGTCATCTACAACTACTGAAGTGTAGGATTTCCCTCCTAGGCTTTGTACTGTGATGGGTCCAAAGAGATCCATGTGTAACAGATATAATATCCTAGGTGAATCACTCTTATTAAGTGACTTAAAGCTGTTTTTAGTTTGCTTGCCTAATTGACAAGCCCTGCAGAGTCCTTCCTTCTTGTAGGGGCCAGAAGGTAGTCCTCTAACAAGGTTGTCTTTGGATAGCCTAGCAATAGTTCTAAGGTTTAGGTGTCCTAATCTCTTATGCCATAAAATATTTGGTCTACAGACAGAATTGAACAAGCAGATATCTACATCAGTTGAAAGAAAATCTACTAGATAAATGTTACCTTTCCTTTTACCTGTCAACATAGTTGTGTTGTCTTCTGACTTGATTTTGCATAAGGCTTTGCTGAAGGTCACCTGGTAGCCTTCATCACATAGCTGACTGATGCTAATTAGGTTGTGCTTCAGTCCTTCCACATAAGCTACCTTCTTGAAAGTTACTGATCCAATCTGGACTGCACCATATCCTTTAGTCTGTCCAAAGTTTGAATCACCAAAGATAACTTTGGGTCCAAGCTTGGCTCTGAAGGATGTGAGGTTGTCCTTGTTCCCTATCATGTGCTTAGAGCACCCACTATCCAAGTACCATTGCTGGTTAGATGTTGGATAGGTCTTCACCTGCACATAAGACAATTCATTTGTTTTTGACCCAGTTTACCTTGAGCCTAGGTTGATAACCTTTAGATTTTGAAATAAAAGACATCCCAGGTTGACTCTTATAACCTTCAGGATGATATCTCCTTGGAGGTATAATCCATTCAGTATAAGGGTTAAAGATTTGGGATGAAGGACCCTTAGGATTCAATTTTGATTTGCCTTTGAAAAATTTTCCAGAGCTCTGACCTCTGTTCGACGATCTTGGAGCTGCGTTCGACGATCTTGGGTCAGATCGTCGAGCTCCGTTCGACGGTCGACTATGGGTGAGGTCAGGTATTTGAGATCGTCGACCTGTGTTCGACGACTTTGGTTGAGATCGTCGATCTGCATTCGACGATTTTGCCTGAGATCGTCGAGCTGCGTTCAGCGATCGTCGATCTTCATTCGGTGATCGTCGATCTCCGTTCGACGATTTCTGCTGGGACTTAGTTTTCTGAGGCAGATCAGAATTTTTCCTAGCAACCTCTACAACTCTCTTTCTTTTGTCAGAAATGAATTTAATTGGAGTTGTTAGAACTATGGGTTGGCTGGATGAAGCACCCAAGCCCAGTGTACTGTTGAATCTGGAGTTCACTGTGCTTGTGATGTCCATCAGCTTGATGCTTCTCCCATTGAGGGATTCTTCAAGCTTCTTGGCCTCAGAGAGCTCACTTTTCAGTGAAGCTATCTGTTCCCTACAGCACTCCAACTCCTGAGAGAGTTTGAAGTTTTCTGACTTTAAAGTATTGTGTTCAGATAATTGATTTCTGAGAGAGATAATTTCTTTCTCAGACTTTAGCAGGTCTAAACACAATGCTTTAAATTCAGATTTAAAATCCTCTGAACTGAAATCAAAAGAACCAATTACCTGATCTTCTTCAGGTTGAGTCTCTGAGTCTGACTCTGACTTCTCTTCTTCTGAATTATGCTGTGAGGCATTGATTGCCATCATGCAGAACTCTTTCTCTTCTGCATCATCTTCATCATCACTGGAGCTGGATGAGGCTTCTGACTCTTCTTCAGTCTCACTCCAGGATTCAGCAACAAACCCTTTTTTTGTATGTTTGTTTTTGCTTGATAAGGGTTTGCCACTCCCATTCATTTTGGAGTCTTTCTCCTTTCTTTCCTGTCCCTTCTGTCCTTGTTTTTGTTTTCTGGACAGTCAGGAACTATGTGCCCTGGTTTCCTGCAACCAAAGCAAATAATGTCTTTATTATTGTTGTTAATGGACTTGTCATACCTTGGCTTATCCTGCTCCTTGTATGATCTCCTTCTGAAGTCCTTTCTGGCCATCTTGTAGAATCTCTTGGCCAACAAACTGAGCAGTTCATCATTGCCTGTGGCTTTGTCTTCAGGCAGATCTTCAGTTTCCTTGAAGGCTATGGTCTTCTCTTTTCTTGTGGCTGGTGAGGCAGCCTTCTGTTCTTCTTCTCTATTTTTGATGAGTAGCTCATAAGATTTGAGCTTACCTAATAGAGCTTCAGTGGTGATCTCATTCAGACTTCTAGCATCCTTAATTGGCCAGATTCTTGAGTCCCAAGTGCTAGGGAAGCACATTAGGATCTTGTCATTGAGTTCAGTTAGAGAGATCTCTTTGTCCAATGTCCTGAGTTCACTGACAATTAGACTTAGCCTGTTGTACATATCTCCCACTGACTCAGTTTCTCCCTTTTTGAAATTCTCATATTGGGATATGAGGTGGGATCTCCTATCCTTTCTCTCATCAGCTGAGCCTGAGACTATTTCTGAGAGTTTGTCCCAAATTTCCTTTGCTGAATTGCATTCAGCCACCTTTTGAAATATGTCATCAGACATTGTCTGGGCCAAAATGTTCATAGCCTTAGCATCAGCTACCTTCAATCTCTTGATATCAGCATCTGTTCCTGATGGAGGTGGAACAGCATTTGTGCTTGTGTTCTCTGGGGGTCTTGGACATACTGTCAAAACAGAATTAAAAATATCTTCGTCAATAGAATTCATGTACAGTCTGATCCTTGCTTTCCAAAGTGCAAACTTGGATAGATTGCACACTGGAGGTCTGGTGCTAGCATAATCTTTGTTTTGGGCCATGATTTGTGAAAGCAAATCTAATAATAAACTACAGAAGAAAATAGATCTAACTTGGGATCTTTGGGTTCAGGTGTTAGCCTGTACAACCAATCAGGTATGGTATGTTTAACCAACCTCGCTCTGATACCAATTGAAAGTGCAGCTAGATCTGATATACTCTAGAGGGGGGGGTGAATAGAGTATATGGTGCTTTGAAACTTTTTACAACAGTTGTTGTAATATGTGTGAGCAGGGAAGCAGTAATAAATCTAACCACAGCACTAAGTTAAACAAAAGCTAATCACAGAGTAATCAAGGCCAGAAACAAAAATAAAAACAAGCAAAACCAGAAGACACAAGGAAATATAGTGGTTCCCCTAAACTTGGGTACATCTACTCTTCTACCACCCTAGGTAGGAATCCACTGCAGGATGAGTTGATCAGTTGTCCTGGGCACCAATGAGCTTTTGATAAGGTGCTCAAAAACCAAAGCAAATTTTTGATCAGGTGTCTTGCCACCAATGAGCTTTTGACAAGGTGCTCAAAAACCAAGCTCAAACTTTTGAAGGGAGTTTGAGAAACCCTTTACAGAGAGGGGGTGAGAGAGTGATGGAAGTCTTCTCTTTCTCAACAACTGAGAAGACTATGTGGATTGTTGATGTCAAAGCTCCCCCTGAATCCTTGAGATCTTCAGGAAGAAAAGCTTTGCTGAGGGTGATAGGCCTTCAAAGATTGAACTCCAGCAATAGATGATTTCAGTAATGACTGAAATGTTGAATGTCTGGAGTCTGGAAATATGTTGGCCTTGAACACTTTGAAACTAAAGAGATCTGAAGATTTCTGAAAAGATTGATCTCTTTGGATGAGTGTTCTTGAGAATTCTTTGAGACAGAATATTTTTGAATGTATCTCTGTAATCTGTGTGTCTCTCTCTGTATTCTATTAGAGACTCAAAAAAAAATTCTATCTTTTATTCTCTGGTACAGAATAGAATAACATTCTCTGTCAAGTATAGCCTTTAGCCTGTATTAATTGCATCCTTAATTGCAAAATCTCTTCTGGAGGAAAGTCCACAGAAATATTCCTTGAAAAATCCCTTGAAACTTGGTCCAGAAATGAATGAAAACGGCTAGGAAATCTCTGAATTAATTGCAGAATAACTCCTTAACTGATTTGAAATTGAATCTAGAAACATCCTTGAAGTTATCTGAAATCGTCAAACTGAGCTCTGCTATCGTCGAGCTGAGCTCAGCGATATGAAAATATACAACAGCAAAATATCGTCGATCTGAGCTCAAAGATCGTCGAACTGAGCTCAGAGATAAAGATCCAAAGAAGAGTCAAAATCGTCGACCTGAGCTCACCGATCGTCGAACGGAGTTCGACGATATAATGAAGTTGAGCTCAGCGATCGTCGAATGGAGTTCGACGATCTGTCGAAGTTGAGCTAGACGATCGTCGATCGGAGTTCGACGAATCGTCGTGCTAAGCTCGACGATATGACTTAGTCTCCAAACAGAAAATTCTGGTCTTCAGGGCAGCTTCCAAACCTAGACTTCTAACCCTTAGACTCAATTCTAATTGACCTATTGAGCTATACAGGAGGTCAAACATTGATTCCTAGAGACATAGTGATCCTGACCCAAATTAGTAATAGGGTGTTCCAACACTCTGCCTTAGAGAAGGTTCCCATTCTCCACAAGATCTGAGCAGGGGTTGCCGAAGCACGATCGGATCGTTGATAGGCCTTTACTACATGGCGGCGTCCAGGCTCCATTACAATATAATGAGGAAGAGAGATCAGAAATTGAGGGAGCCTACCGGAGGAGAGCGAGCCGGACCACCGGAGAGAAATCAAAACGGGATGAGCGTCGACAACGCACGCGCAGCGGACCAAGCGGGAGATTAGGGAGCACACACAGTGGACAACGGACCGGAATTTAGAGAAACTGGGCATGTGCATGACCAGTGGTCGTGCGATGATAAGTAGTGTGCACGACTGGTGGTCGTGCGCAGTGAAATTTTTCACACACCCGAGTTTTCAGTCTATTTCACACTGTTGAACACGTGGTGCAATAGAGAGCTCATCACGCAGCTGGGCTACCAGACCCAAAATTAAATTCAAACAAAAATTTTAAAAAAAGAAACACTATCCGAGATAACTGTTGGGTTTATTGTCTCCCAACTGGACTTATTCAAAATCTGAGCATTTCATAACTGATGGGCGAATGAAACTTGAAATGCGCAGGCAGAGGTTCATGGTCGCGTTGTGGTAGCAGGTACCGGAACGGAGATAGAACATAAGCCCCAATACCTGTATACGTATACCTGTCGTATATGGCAGGCATGGGCAGACAGCAGCTTGGGAAGCTCATCGGCTCCAACTCCACCTGCATCTGGTCACAACAAGTCCTAGGCCACATTACAGGCCCTTGCACTAATTGGACCAATTCCACAATGTGGTCCTGCATGGAAGTGGACACGAGAGCGGGGTCAAGAAATAAACTAGAAGAATAACATAAACGAACCATGATCTTGGGGATGATCTCGGAGTCATCCCCCGTCGGTGGAATTGTGGGTGCTTCCATACAGCTGTCTAGGCTAGTGCAGGAATGTTCTAAAGCTGCATCTGCCTCGTCCATGCCTCGGGCATCCTCACATGGGGTGAAGGTCGAAACCTCTGCCACGGAGTCGTCCTCCTCGAATGGATCTAACAGAACGCTGTAAATGCTAATTTCCACCTGCGATTCAACCTCAACAGCACTATTAGAAGAAGAAAGAATGCTATGCAAAGAAGAAGGTGAAGGCACGAGGCTTGGTAGAACGTTGAGTGCAGGCTCTCCACAACTAATATATTCTATGCTAGGTGATGTATGAACTTCAGGAGTATAAATAGCAGTGTCGGAATGGTGATAAGCATATGTATCGGTGCACATACCTGGGATGCCTTCTTCATAACATAGAGATGGCAATGGTGCATACCCCGATACAGAAGGGATACTGCCCAAGGTTGAAGTGGAGACAATCCGAAAATTCGGCTCGTCATCCACCTCGAGCTCAGCTAGGTAAGCGGCGCAATCCTTCAATGCATGATCCCAGCTTCGACAAAAAAGGCACTGCTTCGCCGGCTTCGGCGGTGAAACGGGTGCTGAAGCCGAATAAAAGTAGTACGGTAATGGCTCCACGGGTCGGTAGCTAACTGGCTTATGTCAACGATATGTAGATTCCTGAATTTCCTGGCTACTATACTTCTGAGGGCATCTGTCGCTAGCATGAGAGATGTCTCCACAATGAAGGCAACAGATATTGAAATTGGCCCACATTGCGGAGATTTAAAATGTAAAGGATACTAGTTGGCATAGATTCTGCGAATAAAACTAACAAGTCCATCTGACGGAATAACAACACAAGAGAAAAGGGATCAAAACAAAACAAAACAATACAACTCTTATAACGAAATTTTCAGTCATCCTGAGTGGCTTGACAGTTGCATTCCCAGGCAACGGCGCCAAAAACATGATGCGTGTAAATCAGCAAGCCCACCGGTCGCACAAGTAATAAAGTTTTGAGAATAATTCCCCGAGTGTCGGTTTCTTGAGGAATGCAATTAGCGTAGAGCGGTGATAGTACAAAAAATATTGTTATGAGAGTTATAAATAGAAAAAGAGTAAAAAGAGGACTTGGGAGATTGTGGATGTTTGATCTACTAAACGAGTAAAAGCTATGCGGGTCGAAGGCACCGCTTCGCAAGGTGGAGTGGGTGTTTTGGCGACGATGCCGAACTTCGGGTGGGCGAGTGGACGGAAAGCTAATGGATTGAAGTGTTCTTGTGTGGAGTGCAATCGGGTGAGACACGAGAATGGAGTGGATGTCGAGTGAGCGAGGCACATTCACAGACACTACTCACAAGCATAAGAAAAATACTAACATCCCATTAGATATAAAATAAACTTGATGTTCATGGATGGAAGTGTTCATTATAATGTTTAAACCATTCCATACTACAGAGGAAGGGGAAGAGGAGTAAACCAAAAGAGAGTGAAGATCCACCGCGGGTCGTGGCCGGAGTAGCAAGTTGTCAATCCACTTCCGGGCTCAGTCCAAGGAGGCTTCCGGTACCACCGAGCTGTCACCTCGAAGGCCTTTAAGTCTGTTCTCTAGGTTGTCTTCTTCACCAACTCCGGTGGAAAGCTTGGAGTTGTTGTCGTCAATGGCCGAGGGCTTCGCCGGAGAGTTTGAAAAGCTTCGGAGTAGTTGGCTATGGCCTCCCGACGAAGGTGGAGGTGATGGAGCAGCTGGAGAAGTAAAATGACGATTATCGCGCACTCCCCGATCGCAGCAAATGACGGGCGTTGACCTAAATTGCGGAGCAGGGCCTTAAATATGGAGGCAGCAAAAGCAGTGCGCACGATCAGTGGCGCACGACCAGTGGTCGTGCGCACTGTCGGTCGATGATCGTGCGCCATTTCCAATTAGGCCTGCAACCTGGATAGAAACATCAGCATAAATGCGCACGATTAGTGGAGCACGACCAGTGGTCGTGTGCACTAAATCCACCGATCGTGCGATTGGCAGGGATAGATTTACGGAAAGCAAGGGGTAAACGTGCACGAGCAGTGGCACATGACCAGTGGTCGTGCGCACTACGACCAGTGCTCGTGCGATTAGCCGGACAAGATTAGGAAAATGAGAATGTAATGCGCACGATCGGTGCCGCCCGACCAGTGGTCGTGCACACTAAGTCCTGTGGTCGTGCGCACTAAGTCCAGTGGTCGTGCGCAATATTCCTGCATCGTCGTGGTCTCCCGAGCGGTTCCGGAGCACGCAAACGAACCCTGCACCAGCAGAAGAAGCAGAAGGGCCACCAAACGTGCACACCACATACCCAAGACAGGGTTAAAGAACAACAAAAACAAAGAAACACAAGAAGCACACAGAAACGGGCCTATAGTGCACTTAATCATGAAATAGGCATGTAAGAAAATATAAGAAATAATGGCTCTCAAGTGTAGTGCTCAGACGATAAACTGGCCTAGATGAATCCAAAAATCAGTGTAAAATGTGGACTCATCACCATCATTCTTTGATAAGTCGCCCTCGCATTTTTCAACCCAAAGGGCATCATGTTAAAATGGAAGCATCCATCCTCCTTGACGAAGGTGATGTCCTTGACGTCCGGAGGGTGCATGCGTATTTGGTGGTATCCTGAAAACGCATCTAGAAAACTCATTAGTAAGAAACCGATGGCTGAGTCAACTAGCGCGTCGATTTGATGCAGAGGGTAACAATCCTTAGGACATGCTTTATTCAAGAGAGAGAAATCTACACACATTTTCCACTTACCCTCCCCCTTTTTTACCATTACAACATTGCTTACCCACCCCGGATACTTACATGCATACACAAACCCTAGCTTAAGCAGCTTTTTTACTTCCTCTCTGATGGGTCTGGCCATCTTAGTGGCGATGGCCCTCTTCTTTTGTTGCACAGTACGAGTGTTGTGGTCGAGGTTGAGACCGTGTAAGACCACGTCCCCGTTGATCCCTGGCATGTCAGACGCGCTCCAGGAGAAGACATCAATGCTCCTCTGTATGCATGCCTTGATCTCCCCTGGTCTTCTGGACTGAGTTCGTCACTGACCTTTATATTCTCTTTTATTCCTTCTTTAGTGAGGATCTCCATCTCTAGTACCTCCACGGCTGCCTTCAGCCTTAACGGATCCTCCTCTTTCTCCTGCTCTCCCAGCATATCCTGTTCTCTGGCTTCCTGGTTCGTTGCCTCATGCTCCGTAATAGTCAACACCATTTCTTCCCAAATCTTCTCCATCTCCAGTTTGCTAGTGCTCCCTCCTTCTAGTAGTGAAATTCTTCTTTTTTCCAGCCTGGCTTCCCCCCCCCCAGGCGACCCTCTTGCTTCCCTCATCTTTCTCTTTTCTTTCCTCCTCCCTCCACCTTCTTTTGACTCCTTTTCCTCTTCCACCTCAATCTCTCCATCTTTCTCTGCCGCCGTTTCCGGCTCCATCGCAATGCATCCTACCATCTCCACTTCTGTTTCTCCTCCGACCTCCTTTTCTTTCTCCTCTTCCAATTCCATCTCTCCATCCTGCTCTCCTGCGGTTTCCGGCTCCACCGCAATGCCTCCCTCCATCTCGACTCCTTCTCCTTCGACCTCTTTTTCATTCTCCTCCTCTGCTTCGCCACCGAACTCCTGCTGCCATCGATACATCCTATTCCCCATCTCCTAGGCCTCTCCCTGCCATGAAGTTGTGTTTACCGCCGTAACATAGCATTCCCTGACCTCCTTTTGGTCTCCCCGCACACAGATTTGGGTACCTCTGGCATTGAGCTTCAGGCATTGGTGGAAAGAGGATGGGACACATCGAAAAGCTTTGATCAAGGGGCGCCCAAAATGTCGTTGTAACTGTTGGGGCATCCACTATGACAAAGCGACAGTTCCTGGATAGCCACCCAAGGGTAACCTGGAGTTCCACTCCCCCTTGACTTCATTCATCTGTCCTGAAAATCTGAACAATGGTCCATCCACTGCCAGCACCCTTCGGGCCTCCACCCTCATCTCGTTAAATGCCTTTTTGAAGATAACATTTACTGAGCTTCCATTATCGACCAGGATTCGCGATACCATAAAGTTTTCAAAGGCCGTCCTGATCACCAGTGAGTCACAAAAAGGGTCTTTAGGGTCCGGCATGTCTTTTCGAGAAAAGCTGATCTTCTCATTTGGGGGAGGGGCTTATGACGTCAAAGCTACGCTGCGACGGTACATTGTATGAAGGCTCGCATTTCAGGTAGCCTCGATCCGCACCCCCCCCCCCATGGATTACTCTGATTCCCCGTCGGTCCCCTACATCTGCTCGAGCCACAAACCGGTCTTCCTCTCTAGTCCCGGTCAAATCCACTATCCGTAACAGCCTTTGCTTTTCTCCTACTCCCCTAGCTCTTCTCATTTCCAGGCATTCCGGGCAGGTAACTGTTGCGTGACCCTCCTACTCATGGAAGTCACGGTATGGCAATGCTAACTCCTCCCCTCGTCTCCCCACCTGAGGGTTTATCGTCCTTCCAGCTCCTGCTCCTGCTCTTCCTCTCTCTTGGCATCTACCCCTCCCTTGGCTGATGGTCATAACTTGCTGATGCGGGGGTAGGGGTGGTCGATGACCGTACCCCCACCCCTGCTGGTTAAACCTTTCGGGTCCTCCTTGTTGGTTCCTTCCCCCTAGGGAAATTCTGTCCCTTGCCCTTGGGCAGGGCCTCCCTGCTTCCTCCATCCCAACTCCTGGTACGTCGGTGCCCTTGACGATTCTCTATTACTCCCTTCTTGTTGTCTCCCTACTCCTGGAATCTGTCTACATACTGAGCTAGGGACTCGTCTGCCCTCTGGTTAATCAGAAAAATTGACTGCAGGTTCTTCTTCCTCTTCTTTGAAGTTGAGAAATGCAGCTGAAAACTCATGCTCAGGTCTTCGAAGGGGTATATAGACCTTGTTGGGAGCTGTTGAAACCAGTCCATAGCCTTGTCCTTCAGAGTGATGGCAAAAAGATGGCACTTAAATGCGTCTGTCATCAGCCTAATCGAAACTACATCCTCGAACCATTGCAGGTGCTGGAGGGGATCATCTTCCCCACATAACAGTTCATCTTGGGTCCCTTGAACCCTTCCGAGATGGTAGCTGACAGGATCAATTCGCAGAATGTCGACCCTCTCGCCGCTGGTCTCGCCTCCCCCACTCGTGCGATAATGTCCCCTGGCAAGACGACGCTCGCAGGGCTTGGGAATAACTCCCATCCCGCCATGTCTCGCCCGCCTCCTTCCACTATCACTTCCCACCCCTGCTGGTTAAACCTTCCGGGTCCTCCTTGTTGGTTCCTTCCGCCTGGGGAAATTCTCTCCCTTGCCCTTGGGCAGGGCCTCCCTGCTTCCTCCATCCCAAATCCTAGAACATCGGTGCCCTTGACTCTTCTCTATTACTCCCTTCTTGTTGTCTCCCTACTCCTGGAATCTGTATACATACTGAGCTAGGGACTCGTCCGCCCTCTGGTTAATCAAAAAAATCGACTCTGTGTTCTTCTTCCTCTTCTTGAAGTTGAGAAACACAGCTGAAAACTCATGCTCAGGTCTTCAAAGCAGTATATAGAGCCTGTTGGGTGCTGTTGAAACCAGTCCATAGCCTTGTCCTTCAGAGTAATGGCAAAAAGATGGCACTTGAACGCGTCCGTCATCGGCCTAATCGAAACCGCATTCTTAAACCATTGCAAGTGCTGGAGGGGATCATCTTTCCCCACATAATAGTTCATCTTGGGTCCCTTGTATAACACCCCCATCTATCGTATGGCATATAACAGAAGGTCCAGCTGGAACCCGACGCCATATACCACAGAAAGTCGGAAGGGTTACATAAGAATATCCAAACTATCCAATTAAGACGACACGTCCTACATAGATTATTCTAGCGGAAGCTTTTAAAGTTGAAAGAACCCAAAACTTAATTCCATATCCAAGAATGCCCACATCCACACAACAGGAATGAACCCTCAAATACACTAAAAGGGGACATGGCCTTATGGCCTTACAAATGTTCACTTAATAAAAACATGTCTTACATACATCGTCTCGCAAGCCGGCCACACATGATAAAATAAAAACAACTTATTCGCTTTGGCCTTCTAGGGCCAGCACAACAACATGGGCTCCAGCCAGCTATTTGATACTCGGCTCTGCAGCACTTGCAAGCACATTCCACCGCACGGTGGCAAACAAAGCAATGGTCAGCCAAAAGCCGATCAAATTATAATGACCCCACCCCTAATTCGGGACGGCAGTGCTCTTTCCCTGCATATCCATAGTCCGATAAAATAATAAAGCGCAACTATACTATGCCATAGGTGTAGGCTCGCACGGCCAAACACCCCGTGCACTTAGGGCACATTAATGGTGAATCCTGACCAATCAGCGTCTTGACCACCATCCCAAAGATGGTAACCATGTGAGCATTTAGCCTTTCTGACCACCGCCTAAGGCTCCCGACTATGCCAACGGCCAGTCCCCGTCATCGGGTCTCTCGCACCGAACCACATAGCCTACGTCCAATTCCACTTACCCGTTTCTCACGCCGCATATACAATTTAAGTTCTACGCGCGGGCCAAGCTTCTCTCGGATCCAAAAAATTTCCCGAATAATCACATAACCCAGTTATGTTCAAGGTCGGTTCCCAGACCGCCAAGTTAGCAGAACACGTTTTCGCTCAGTTTTATGGGTGCGCCTTGAAGCTAACCTCCAAGGATCCCTGCTGCAATCTACCGCGTAGAAACCCAAAAAACCCAAAGCACAGAGTCTTCTCTGGCAAAACATATCAAATGCAACATCACCGATCCAGACAATACACGTACGGGTAGGCTTCACACACAATGCCTATGCCCGTACTTACGATTCCGGACTCTATATGCAGCACAAGGGGGACTATTCACATCAACCCCAAGGAACACTACGCACTCACCGCACACTCGCAGGAGCGGGATTCCCTATGCAGAAAGAAAGAGCTTCACATGCTCAAGTAGAGAATCGTTACCATTGTAGTCCGCTTTGGCACCATGGAAAAACTACACGGACAGAACTCTTTGCAACAAACTTTCCTCCACGGATCCGCTCTCAGATCTCGAAACGGTGCTCCGATGCCCCGCCGACGGCCGGAATCCCTTCCTTCTTCCTCCTCTTTCCAACTCCTTGAGAGAGTGAATGGTTGGAGAGAAATGAAGGATTAACTCCCCTATTCCCGGCCTTAACAGAGCAGGAAACCATCTAGGCCGTTGGATCTTAATTAAAGAAAACGAACGGCTCTGATCTGCACAAAAATCCCCTGACCTGGGACGAACACGGCCTCGCACACGGTCGTGTCCTAGGACGTGTGCCCTGTTCGAGGCACGATCATCGAACGAAGAAAATACACACAGGATCAGACACGACCGTGTCTCACCTGACACGCCCGTGTTCGGGGGCATGTCACGCATAACCGCCACGGCAACGGACACGACCCAAAAGAACATGGGTAGGGACACGAGTAGGCACACGCCTGTGTCACCCGAAAATCGTCGAGCAACTATCGTCGATCGCCGAATGCAGAACACGGGTACTGACACGGGTAGGCACATGCCCGTGTCAAATGACACGCCTGTGTCTTCCAGCCGTGTTCCTGGCCGTGTCCTTCTCGGGATGAAAACAGCCAAAAATACCAGCCAGACAAGGCCTTGGACATGCCCGTGTCCTTGGCCGTGTACCCCTATACAGGCACCAAAAAATCCATTTTGACGCGACCGACTCAAATACAATTTTCGGGGCGTTACAAATCTCCCCCACTTAAGGAATTTCGTCCCGAAATTAAGTAAAGGTACACAAAATTAAATGTTACCTTAATGGAATAAATCGGGGTATTCCTCCAACATAGCTTGCTCTCGCTCCCAAGAAAGCTCCTCACGCCCGCAATTATCCCATCAGACTTTAACCATTCGGACCTCCTTGTTGCGGAGTCGTTTGACTGCAACATCTTCAATACGTACTGGCTTGACCTTGGTTGTCAACTCATAATCAACCGGTACTTGATTGTCCGCAATGATCTGTGAAGGCTCTTGCACCGCCTTACGCAACACCGATACGTGGAACACATCATGTAGCCCACTCAATTCCGCCGACAGCTTCAATCTATACGCCGCCTCGCCAACACGCGCCAGGATTTCAAATGGTCCAAGGTATCTCAGACTCAGCTTCTTCAAGCGTCGAACCCACGGTACACCCTTGAACGGCTTGATTTTTAGATACACCATGTCGCCAACACCGAACTCCACGTTCCTATGCTTGGCGTTATAGTACTTTGACTATCTATCCTGAGCGATCTTCAACCTTTCTTGAATTGTCCGTATCATTGAAGTGGCGTCTTACACCGCTTGACGTTTGTACAACTTCGATTCGCCTGCCTCCAACCAAGACAACGGCGTACTACACTTCCTCCTGTACAAGGCTTCGAAAGGCGCCATTCCAATACTCCCTTGAAAGCTATTGTTATACGCAAACTCCACCATATACAGGTGATCCTCCCAATGCTTTCCGAAATCTAGGACGCACATGTGAAACATGTCCTCCATAGTCCCGTTGACCCTCTCGGTCTGACCATCAGTCTGTGGATGAAAGGTTGTGCTAAAACTCAGCTTAGTTCCCAACATACTATGCACCAACCTCCAATCCTTCGACGTAAAGCATCCATCTCGGTCACTAACAATACTGCGGGGCACACCATGCAATCGTACAATATTATCCACGTAGAGTTTGGCTAACTTTTCCACCGGATCTTCCTTCCTATTCGGAATAATGTGTGACACCTTTGTCAACCTATCAACGACCACCCAAATTGTGTCGTTTCCCTTCTGTGACTTCGGCAAACCATGCACAAAATCCATAGATATGTCATCGAATTTCCATTCTGGGATAGGAAGGGACTTCAAGAAACCTCCGGGCTTCTGGTATTCCGCCTTCACCAATGCACAAGTGCGGCACTTGGCCACAAAAAGTGCTACATCCCTCTTCATACCCGGCCACCAGAATAATTTCTTCATGTCTCTATACATCTTCGTGCTTCCCGGGTGGATTGAGTACTTGGTATGATGATCCTCATACATCAACTCCTCCCGAAGATTATCCGCACTAGAAATGCATAGGCGACCGTCCTTCCTTAACAACCCATCCTCAACAGCAAACTGGGAATTTGAGCCATCCAATGATTCATCCAAGATCTTCTTCATGCTGTTATCCTGAACCAAAGCCCGCCGAATTCTATCAGCTAGGTTACATTGCACCTCTGTCCAAAACAGTTTCACCTCAGCACTAGATTGCATGTCGACGCAAGATATCTCCAAAGCCTCCAACTCTTGGACCAATCTCTCATCATGTACCGATAACCAGTTTCCTTGCGCCGGAGTCCTACGACTCAACGCATCCGCCACTGCATTTCCCTTCCCAGGCACATAATGAATCTTGAAGGTGTAGTCCCCTAAGAACTCCATCCACCTCCGCTGCCTCATGTTCAGATCCTTTTGGTCCAATAGGTACTTCAAGCTCTTATGATCGGTGTAAATATTGACCTTCACACCGTACATGTAGTGCCACCAAAGCTTTAGAGCAAATATCACGGCCGCTAACTCTAAGTCGTGGAACGGATAATTTCTCTCATGAGCGTTCAATTATCGTGAACCATAGGCTATCACTCTCCCATGCTGTAGCAGAACACATCCCAAACCACTGCCTGAAGCATCACTATAGATCTCGAACCCTTCGGTTCCATTTGGCGAACATAAAATAGGCGCTGTGGTCAACCGCCTCTTCAACTCTTCAAAAGCTTGTTCGTACTCTGGAGACCACACAAACTTCTAATCCTTCCTAGTCAACGTTGTGAGTGAAAGTGATATCCGCAAAAAGTTCTCTACGAAGCGCCTATAGTAGCCAGCAAGCCCTAAAAAACTCCAGACCTCTGCCACTGTAGTCAAAGCAGGCCACTCTCGTATCGCCACTATCTTCGCGGGATCCGCTGCTATCCCCTCTCCGCTAACAACATGACCAAGGAACGCTATCGAGGATAACCAGAGTTCACACTTGGAGAACTTAGCATACAACTGATTCCTCCTCAACATCTCCAACACCATGTGCAGATGATTATATTGATCCTCTTCACACTGCGAGTACTCCAGAATATCATCGATAAATACTATCACGAAACGATCCAGGTACTCTCTGAACATCCTATTCATCAGATCCATAAATACGGATGGCGCATTAGTCAAACCAAAAGGCATGACAGTGAACTCGTAATGCCCAAACCGCGTACTGAATGCTGTCTTTGGGATGTCACTCTCCCTTATCCTCAATTGATAGTAGCCGGACTTCAGATCTAACTTCGAATACACCGTTGACCCAACCAACTTATCAAATATATCGTCAATCCTCGGAATCAGATACTTATTCTTTTTCGTAAGCTTGTTCAATTCCCGGTAGTCGATAAAAAGCCGCAAGCTCCCATCTTTCTTCTTGACAAAGAGAACTGGTGCACTCCAAGGCAGCGAACTTGGACGCACATAACCTTGCTCTAGTAACTCTTGAAGTTACGCCTTCAACTCTGCCATCTCTCTTGGCGCTATTCGATAGGGGGAGCGTGACACCGATTTGGCACCCGGTACTGGCTCTATAGTAAAGTCTATCTCCCGCTAAGGAGGGGCTCCTGGGAGATCATCTGGGAACACATCAGGATACTCGGATACAACTGGAATACTGTCAAGACTTGGCTTAGGCGTCGAAGTCTGCACCAATGCGACAAACAGCTCTGCCCCAGACCGAACTGCTTTGATCACCTGAAGGGCCGACATCAAAACTTTCCCTAACACCTTCATGACCGCAAAATTCGTCTCCCGATCAGTGTTCTGACCCAACTTAACTTCCTTACGGTTGCAATCAATGCATGCACCCTGCTCCGAGAGCCAATCCATACCGAATATTACGTCGAACTCTACAAACGGTAGAACCAACACTCGCAAATCAAACTCCTGGTCTCCTATCCGAATCTTCACTACGCAGACTCTATCTGCGCGCATTGAGCACCCATTGGGCAACAACACATCCAACCTATCTTTTGCCATCCAAGACGGAACCCCGACACGCGATATAAATTTTTCGGACAAGAAGGAATGTGATGCTCCCGTATCAAACAGGGCTCTCGCCGGAAACTCAAAGATCAACACAAATCCTAGCACCAACAAAAGTAAGCTAACAAATACGAAAGTAACAACTATGAAAGTTAAACCACTGTAATTTAGCTCATACCTGTCACCACGTCCGTTTGCTTTATGGCCTCTTGCAGCCAAGGTTGTAGACTCTAGGCTGGACTGGAGCATGATGGGACGCGGTTGACTCCACCGCCTTCCCTTTCTCCTCATAGGTCGCTCCAGGTTTCCTCTCGGACTTTGCACGTCCGCTCCAACATTCACGAGCAAAATGCCCCGTCTTCCCGCAGTTGTATCAAGCTCCTGGGACTCGACTTGTAGTTGCCCCCGATGCATCAGTAGAAGGGGCTGTTTTCGATGTCCTCCGCTTCTTATTCCATCTACGGAAACTTGACTTATTATTTGGCACTTTGAACTCAGACTTCTTTTCTCCTGGGTCCTTCTTCTCTTGAACTTTCTTAACGACCTTCTCCAACGATCGGGCCGAATTGACCAAGTCTAGGAAGCCTTGCTCCTTAGGCCCAGCATGTAGTAACTGTAGATCGCCACGAAGACCCTCATAGAATCGGTTGGTCTTCCTTTCATCTTCCGTAAACATAGCTCCAGCATAACAACCCAACCCTGTGAACTCATGCAGGTACTCGTCCACGCTTCTGGATCCCTGAGTCAACCCAAGATACTGATTCTCCATCTCCAACTTCTGAGCAGAGGGTACAAATCTGGCTAGGAACAATCTTGAAAATTCGTCCATAGGCACATCAGCAAGCTGCCTACCCACCAAGAGATGAAACTCCAACTCATCCCACCACAGCCTCGCTTCACCCACCAAAAGAAAAGTCGCTATGGTGGTCTTCTGCCACTCCTCAGTTAACGTGGCTGTCAACACCCTCTTTATCGAAGAGAGCCAGTCCTCAGCTTGAGCTGGCATTCCAACCCAATCGAACCTCGGAGGATTAAAGCCCATCACATGTTTTAGCTGCTTCTCCGCAGCTCTCCTCGGCTCTACCAGATCAACTACTGCGCGCTCCACCACTCTCGGCTCTGCCGCCCTAACCGGTTCTTGCTCATTCGCAGGAGGTGCGCGATGCATTTGCCCTGCAGGTTGGGCATTTATCATTGCAAATACGGCTTCAGCCACCATCCTGATGGTTTCCGCTGAAGGAGGTGTTGTAGGCACGTCCCTTGGTGCACTACTTTCCGCTGATTGCGGACGCTCTGACTGACCAGCACTGCTCCTAGCTGCCTATAGTAGCAAAGACACATGATTAGACGACAAACAAATTTCTAAAAGCAATCATTGGAATACTCAGATTCCACAAAACAAATGTATTTTTCATTCCTAAGTGGACATTCATGGGTTCTTTTTGATGTTATAACGATGAAGCACACATATGGTCACCACCCCTTAAAAGAATTCGCCTACGAATTCATTTAAGCCTGACCGTAACCAGAAGTATGATACCAAATTGTAACACCCCCATCCGTCGCATGGCATATAACAGAAGGTCTAGCTGGAACCCGACGCCATATACCACAGATAGTCGGAAGGGTTACATAATAATATTCAAACTATCCAATTAAGACTACACTTCCTACACAGAGCATTCTAGTGGAAGCTTTTAAAGTTGAAAGAAACCGAAACTTAATTCCATATCCAAGAATGTCCACATCCACACAACAGGAATGAAACCTCAAATACACTAAAAGGGGACATGGCCTTATGGCCTTACAAATATTCACTTAATAAAAACATGTCCTAAATACATCGGCTGGCAGGCCGGCCACACATGATAAAATAAAAACAACTATTCGGTTTGGCCTTCTAGGGCCAGCACAGCAACATGGGCTCCAGCCCGCTATTTGGTACTCGGCTCCGCAGTACCTGGAAGCACATTCCACCACACAGTGGCAAACAAAGCAATGGTCAGCCAAAAGCCGACTAAATTATAACGACCCTGCCCCTAACTCGGGATGGAAGTGCTCTTTCCCTGCATATCATTAGTCCAATAAAATAATAAAGCGCAACTATACTACGCCACAGGTGTAGGCTCGCACGGCCTAACACCCCGTGCACTCAGGGCACATTAACGGTGAATCCTGACCAATCAGCGTCTTCACCACCATCCCAAAGATGGCAACCATGTGAGCATTTAGCCTTTCTGACCACCGTCTAAGGCTCCCAACTATGCCAACGGCTATTCCCCATCTCGGGTCTCTCACACCGAACCACATAGCCTACGTCCAATTCCACTTGCCCGTTGCTCACGCCGCATATACAATTGAAGTTCTACGCATGGGCCAAGCTTCTCTCGGATCCCAAAAATTTCCCGAACAATCACATAACCCAGTTATGTTCAAGGCCGGTTCCCAGACCGACAAGTTAGCAGAACACGTTTCCGCTCAGTTTTCTGGGTGCGCCTTGAAGCTAACCTCCAAGGATCCCTGCTGCAATCTACCACGAAGAAACCCGAAAAACCCAAAACACGGAGTCTTCTCTGGCAAAACATATCAAATGCAACATCACCGGTCCAGATAATACAAGTCCGGGTAGGCTTCACACACAATGCCTATGCCCGTACTTACGATTCCAGACTCTATATGCAGCACAAGGGGGACTATTCTGTTGGAACACCCTATTACTAATTTGGGTCAGGATCACTATGTCTCTTAGGAACCTGTTTTGAGCTCATTGTATAAATCTAAAGGTCAATTAGAATTGAGTCTTAGGGTTAGTAGTTAGGTTTGGAAGCTGCCCTCAAGACCAAGGTTTTTCAGTTTGGAGACTAAGTCATTTCGTCGAGCTCAGTACGACGAATCGTCGAACTCCTATCAACGATCGTTTAGCTCAACTTCGACGGATCGTCGAACTCAATTCGAAGATCGCTGAGCTCAACTTCAACAAATCGTCGAACTCTATTCGACGATCTTCGAGCTCAGTTCGACGATCTTGACTCCAGTTTGTTCCGCTATCTCTGAGCTCAGTTCGACGATAGTTGAGCTCAGATCGACGAACTCTGTTTCTGTATAAGTCCAAATCGCTGAACTCAGTTCGATGATAGTAGAGCTCAGTTCGACGTTTTTCTGAAGAGTTCAACGACTTTCAAGATTCAAATTCAGAACAGTTAAGGAGTTATTCTCAGCAATTAATTCAGAAGATTTTGTAGCCGTTTTCATTTATTCTGGAGCAAGTTTCAAGGAATTATCAAGGAATGTTTCATTGGACTTTCCCCCAGAAGACAAAAGCAATTAAGGAAGTCATTTATGACAGGCCAACGGCTATCTTGTCAGTGGATCATTTCTATTCAGAGAAAAAGGAATAAAAGACAAGATTTTTGAATTCCAGGTACAGGAAGAAGAATAAGGAGAGACACATATTCTGCAATATTCATTTTTCTACAAAACTTCTTCTGCAACAACATCTTTCACAACACCAACCATTACACAAGAAAAAGAAAGAGAGTTGTAGACATTCTCTGTCTCAAGATTCATACAAGAACACACATTCAAAGGAGATCAACAAAACCTGAAATCTTCAGATCTCTTGTGATTCAAGTGTTCAAGGCCATCAATGTTCAAGACTCCTGACACCACACATTTCAGCTGTTGCTGAAATCATCATTTGCTGGAGATCAATTTTCTGAAGGCCTATCACCCTACTGCAAAGCTTCATTTCCTGAACAACTACCGATCTCAGGGGGAGCTTTGACAACATCAATATCCACATAGTCTTCTCAGTTGCTTTGATAAAGAGAAGACTTCCATCACTCTCTCATCCCCACCTCTGTAAAGGGTTTTTCAAACTCCCTTCAAACATTTGTGTTTGGTTTTTGATCACCTTATCAAAAGCTCATTGGTGGCAAGACACCTGATCAAAAACTCTGGTTTGGTTTTTGAGCACCTTACCAAAAGCTCATTGGTGCCCAGGACACCTGATCAACTCATCCTGCAGTGGATTCCTACCTAGGGTGGTAGAAGAGTGGATGTACCCAGGTTGATTGGGGAACCACTATAGCTCCTTGTGTCTTCTGGTTGCTTGTTTTTCTTTTGTTTCTGGTTGTGGCTTGTGTTTAGTTTCTTTTGTAGTTTGTGATTATTCTGTGCTTAGATTTACTATTTGTTTCCTTGTTCACATTAGAATACAACAACTGTTGTAAAAGTTTTTAGCAAGCACCATACTCTATTCACCCCCCCCCCTCTACAGTTTATCAGATCTAACTCACACTTTCAATTGGTATCAGAGCCAGGTTGGTTAAAAATACCACATCTCAGTGGTTGCAAAGGCTAACACCTGAACCCAAAGATTCCTATAGTTAGATCTGCTTGTTGTAGATTTTGTTATTAGAATTATTTCCTCACAAATCATGGCCCAAAACAAAAATTATGCTAGCACCAGACCTCCAGTGTGCAATCTGTCTAAGTTTGCACTTTGGAAAGCAAGGATTAGACTCTACATAAATTCTATTGATGAGGACATTTTTAATTCTATTTTGACAGTTTGTCCAAGACCTCCAGAGAACACAAGCACAAATGCTGTTCCACCTCCATCAGGAACAGATGCTGATATCAAGAAGTGGAAAGTAGCAGATACAAAGGCTATGAATATCTTAGCCCAGACTATGTCTGATGACATTTTCCAAAAGGTGGCTGAATGTAATTCAGCAAAGGAAATCTGGGATAAGCTCTCTGAAATAGTCTCAGGATCAGCTGATGAAAGAAAGGACAGGGGATCCCACCTCATATCCCAATATGAGAATTTCAAGAAAGGAGAAGCTGAGTCAGTAGCTGAAATGTATAACAGACTCAATCTCATAGTCAATGAGCTGAAAACCTTGGACAAGGAGATCTCATTGACTGAGCTAAATGACAAAATCCTAATGTGGTTCCCAAGCACTTGGGACTCAAGAATATGGCCAATCAAGGATGCCAGAAGTCTGAATGAGATTACAACAGAAGCTCTCTTGGGCAAGCTCAAATCTTATGAGCTGCTCATTAAGAACAGAGAAGAAGAGCAGAAGGCTGCCTCACCAGCCACAAGAAAGGAAAAGACAATAACTTTCAAAGCCACTGATGATCAGCCTGAAGACAAAGTCACAGGCAATGATGAGCTGCTTAGTCTACTGGCTAAAAGATTGCCGGGAAGGACTTCAGGAAGAGATCATACAAAGAGCATGACAAGCCAAGGTATGATAGATCAAATAATAAAGAAATTGTTTGCTTTGGTTGCAGGAAACCAGGGCACATTGTGCCTGACTGTCCAGAGAACAAAAACAAGGATATAAAGGATAAGAGAGAAAGAAGAAAAGACAAGGACTTCAAGAAGAATGGCAATGGCAAACCCTCCTCCAGCAAGAACAACACATAAGGAAGGGATTTGTTGTTGAATCTTGGAGTGAAACAGAAGAAGAATCAGAAGCTTCATCCAGCTCCAGTGATGATGAAGATGATGCTGAAGAGAAGGAGTTCTGCATGATGGCAATCAATGCCTCTCATCACAATTCATATGCAGAAGAGTCAGAGTCAGACTCAGAGACTCAACTTGAAGAGGACCAGGTAATTAGTTCTTTTGATTTCAATTCTGAGGACTTTAAGTATGAATTTAAAGCACTGTGCTTAGACTTATTAAAATCTGAGAAGGAAATTATCTCTCTCAGAAATCAATTGTCTGAACACAGTTCCTTAAAATCAGAAAACCTCAAACTCTCTAAGGAGTTGGAGTGCTGTAGGGAGCAGATAGCCTCACTGAAAAGTGAGCTGTCAGAGGCCAAAAAGATTGAAGAATCCCTTAATGGGAGAAGCATCAAGCTAATGAACATCACAAGCACAGTGAACTCTAGATTTAATAGTACACTGGGCTTGGGTGCTTCATCCAGCCAACCTATAGTTCTAACAACCCCAGTTAAGTTTATTTCTGATAAAGGGAAGGGAGTTGTAGAGGTAGCTAGGAAAAATTCTGATCTGCCTAAGAAAACCAAGTTCCAGCAGAAATCATCGAACGGAGCTCGACGATCGCCGAACACAGATCGACGATCTCAGGCAAAATAGTCGAACTCAGGTCGACGATCTCTAATTCCTGAACTCTGCAACAGTCGACCGTCGAACGGAGCTCGACGATCTGACCCAAGATCGTCGAACGCAGCTCAACGATCGTGGAACAGAGATCAGAGCTTTGGAAATTCTTTCAAGGGTAAATCAAAATCTAATCCTAGGGGTCCTTCATCCCAAAGCTTTAACCCTTATACTGAATGGATAATACCTCCAAGAAGATATCATCCTGAAGGTTATAAGAGTCAACCAGGGATGTCATTTATTTCTGAGTTTAAAGGTTATCAACCTAGGCCCAAGGTAAACTGGGTCAAAAATAAGTGAATTATTTTATGTGCAGGTGAAGACCTATCCAACATCAAACCAGCAATGGTATTTGGATAGTGGGTGCTCAAAGCACATGACAGGAAACAAGGACAACCTCACATTCTTTAAAGCCAAGCTTGATCCCAAAGTCATATTTGGTGATTCAAACTTTAGACTGACAAAAGGATATGGTGCAGTTCAAATTGGCACAGTCACATTCAAGAAAGTAGCCTATGTGGAAGGACTGAAGCACAATTTGATCAGTATCAGTCAGCTATGTGATGAAGGCTACCAGGTGACTTTCAGCAAAGCCGTATGCAAGATCAAGTCAGAGGAAAACACAACTGTGTTGACAGGTAAAAGGAAAGGTAACATCTACTTTGTAGATTTTCTTTCAACAGATGTAGACATTTGCCTGTTTAATTCTGTTAGTAGACCTAATGTTTTATGGCATAAGAGACTAGGACATTTAAACCTTAGAACCATTGCTAGGCTGTCCAAGGACAACCTTGTTAGAGGACTACCTTCTGGCCCCTATAAGAATGAAGGACTCTGCAGGGCTTGTCAATTAGGCAAGCAAACTAAAAATAGTTTGAAGTCACTTAATAAGAGTGATTCACCTAGGATTTTGTATCTGTTACACATGGATCTGTTTGGACCATTACAGTACAAAGCTTAGGAGGGAAATCTTACACTTTAGTAGTTGTAGATGACTTCTCAAGATTCACATGGGTGTTCTTTCTGAGGAAGAAGTCTGATAACTTTAAGTGTTTGACAGAGTTTCTCAAATGCATACAGACTGAGTTCAATACTCACATTGCCCTGATCAGAAGTGATCATGGGATAGAGTTTGATTCTCTTCTTATGCAAGAGTTCTGTCAGAGTGAAGGGATCAGGCACACTTTCTCAGCTACTAGAACTCCTCAGCAAAATGGGGTAGCTGAAAGGAAAAATAGAACCCTTATTGAATCTACCACTACATTATTGTCAGATGCTCACCTTCCTCTATCTTTTTGGTCAGAGGCAGTGAACACCTCCAACTATGTGCTGAACAGAAGTTTAATACATAAACTAAAGGGCAAGACTCCCTATGAATTACTCAAAGGGAAGAAACCTAAAGTAGATTATTTTAGAATTTTTGGTTGTATTTGCTATATACACAATAATGACAAGTACTTAGCAAAATTTCAAGCTAAAGCTGATGAAGGAGTGTTTCTGGGGTACTCCATGATCAGTAAGGCTTATAGGGTATATAATAAATCATCTCTTAAAATTGAAGAATCTGTTCACACATCTTTTGATGAAACTAACATGTCTTTCAAGGAGAAGAACACTTCTACTATAGAACCTTTGCAGGTACACTCTCTAGCTGAAGACTTGGACATATTACAAATCATTCAAAAAGAGGAAAGCAGTGAAGATGAAGAAGACATTCAACCTTATGAAGAGAAACTTCTTGAAGAGCCAGTTGTTGTACCATAAGAGGAAACAACAACACAGGTTGGTGAACAATTAACACCCCCTGTTGATTTAGTAACATCAAGAGACCATCCAATTTCCCAAGTAATTGGAGACATCTCAGCTGGTCTGCAAACCAGAAATCAGGTCAACCAAAACCTGTTGCACACTTGCTTCCTATCTCAAATTGAACCTCAATCCATTCAAGATGCAGAGCAAGATCCACACTGGATCATGGCAATGCAAGAAGAGTTGCATCAATTTGAGAGGAACAAAGTTTGGAAACTAGTACCAAAGCCTAAGGATCACTCCATTGTTGGAATAAAGTGGGTGTTCAGAAACAAATTGGATGATCAAGGAGTAATTGTAAGGAACAAGACAATGCTAGTTGCTCAAGGGTACTCTCAAGAAGAAGGCATAGATTATGACCAGACTTTTGTACCAGTCGTAAGGTTGGAGGCCATAAGGATCTTCTTAGCGTATGCAGCACATAAAGGCTTCAAAGTATACCAGATGGATGTAAAGAGTGCATTTCTCAATGGAGACATCAAAGAAGAAGTCTATGTCAGACAACCTCCAGGTTTTATCTCTCCAACCCATCCTGATTATGTTTTTAAATTGAATAAAGCATTATATGGTCTCAAGCAAGCTCCTAGAGCATGGTATGAGACCCTAGCATGCTTTCTCCTGAAAAATGAATTTATAAGGGATAGAGTAGACCAAACTCTTTTCATTAGAACCCATAAGTCCCATACCCTACTAGTACAGATCTATGTAGATGATATTATCTTTGGTTCTACTGATTCAAATTTGTGCAGAAGGTTCTCCAACCTAATGCATTCTAAATTTCAAATGAGTAGCATGGGTGAGCTATCCTTCTTTCTAGGATTGCAAGTCAAACAACATGCTGAAGGCATATTCATTTCTCAAACCAAGTATGCAAAAGAATTGGTTAAGAAATTTGGTATGTCTGAAGCATCTTGTATGAAAACACCTATGCCTACTAATGCTGTATTGGATGCTGATGAACATGGGAAACCTATTGATCAGACAACATATAGAGCAATGATTGGCTCTTTACTGTACCTTACAGCTAGTAGACCAGACATAATGTTTGCTACATGCATATGTGCTAGATTCTAAGTGAACCCTAGAGAGTCACACCTAATATTAGTTAAAAGGATTCTCAGGTATGTTAAAAGTTGTCCAAATCTAGGTCTCTGGTATCCAAAAGATTCAGCATTTGACTTAATTGGATTTTCTGATGCTGATTATGCTGGATGCAGAATTGACAAGAAAAGCACCAGTGGAACTTGTCAGTTTCTTGGTGACAGACTTGTCTGTTGGTTTTGCAAGAAACAAACATCTGTGTCAACTTTAACTGCTGAAGCTGAATATATGGCTGAAGGTAGTTGTTGTTCACAAATATTGTGGATTCAAAACCAACTCCTAGACTATGGCTACAACTTAGAGAAGTCTAAAATCTTTTGTGATAATACCAATGCTATTTCTATAGCTTAAAATCCAGTCCTCCATAGTAGGACAAAACACATAAAAATTAGGCATCACTTCTTAAGGGATAATGTTGAGAAAAATAATATTGAACTTCAATATATCCCAACTGATTTGCAAAGGGGAGATATTTTCACCAAGCCCTTGGATGAAAAGAAACACACCTTCTTCCTAAATCAGTTAGGAATGTTAGATGGAGGAGGTCTAAAATAAGTTCCAAGATTTTGAAACTCTAAAAATTGACCAAGACTAGGCAAACATCTTAATTTTTCTAGTGTCTAGAGTGTTTCTGGTCTCTGAACTGCGCTCGACGATTTTCCCCCCGATCATCGAACGGAGATCGATGCTTTTCGAAATCGTCGACCAGAGTTCAGCGCTTCTCAGATAGTGCTCAACTATCTCTCAAGGTCAACGATCGTCGAACGGCGCTCGACGATTTTTGTTTTCTGAACTATCGTCAAACGGAGATCGACGCTCTCCAATATCGTCGAACGGAGATCGACGATATTGAAGACCCTTCAGATTCCTTTAGAAGCCCCGATCGTCGAACTGCGTTCAACGATCTTTCCTTTTCTGCGTCGAACCCTAATATAAAATTCATTTTTCGGCCGTCGTTCTCCTTTTGCGCTTTCAATCTCTCTGCAAATTCTCTCTTTCCCTCCAAGCATCTCTACACTTGGTCGTTTGGTTGTTTATTTTTTGCAGGAAACCATTGCTGTCTCCGTCGCCGTTCTGGCCGCCATGAAATTCGATGCAGGATTCGATATTGATATGGATTCTTTCAGCACCAGTGATCAAATCTTCCAAGACATTCTAGAACTGTTCAAGGAACAAAAGCTTGTTGTTATCATGTCCACCAGAATCAAATTGCCTGTAGATGAAATCAAGGAGTGGGTCTATACTACCCACAACCAAGACCAAAATACAGTTGTTGGATCAATTTCAGGAACACAGGTACCTCTTACACCTGCTATTCTGACAGAGATTTTTGGATTAAATTCTGGAAGAGATTCTGTTGAAATGTTTGGAGAAGAATTTACTACTATGCTTGATAGAATGGGTCATTCTGATGCAAACCCTAGCAAGCTGCTGAAAAAGAATATAGCTGTTGAATACATATTTTTAGCTGATGTTGTAGGAAAAGTTCTTTTAGCCAAGCACTCAGCCCATGATACCATCTCCAGATATTAGCTGTGCCTGATGGGTGCTTTAGTGAATAAGAAACAATTAAACTTGGGAGAGATCTTCTTTGATCTGATTAAGAAGAAGATCAATAAGAATTTTGTGAATTATGGAAGGATTCTAGTGCTGTTTCTTCAAAACAGATGCCCTGCCCTGCTTGTATCAAATGGGATACACATCAATGCCTCTAAGAGGCTCTCCTGTGCCCTCTTTGGCAAGTGGGATAGACAAATTGTGAAGCCCAGCAGTCCCTCTGCAGCTGCAACTTCAGGCACAAGGACTGTTACAGTCTCTTCCCCTCAAGTCTCTGCCCCTGGAGAAGACTTGCATGTTGCTTCTCCTCCTCCTCCACCTCTTATTTCATCTCCACCAGTCACCTCCACCATTCAAATTTCATCCACCATCATTATTTCCAGCCCATCTCCTACTTCAATTCCATCTCCAATCCCTACTCTCACAGAAGAAATCTTCCACCCTCTACATCACTACCCTCAACCAGATCTTGACACATCATCTCACATTCCATCATTCAATCTGATAGATGATTCCTTCATGGATGATTCACCTTCATCCCCTCCTGATCTACCCTCTTCATCCACATCATATCAACAGCTACTGCAAGACATCATTGCTCAACCCTCCTTCACACCTTCTATCTCCCTACCACTATCTTCCATTTCCACAATCTCCACACCTCAACCGTCCTTTCCCCCATACACCAGCTCTCAACCAACATCTCCAGCTGCTCCACCTTCATTCTATACCTCTACTCAAGTCCCTACTGAGCATGTAGATATTCCAGCCTTAGCTGACAAACTGTATGAGCTGATAGCTCCCAGGCTCTCACTTCTGTTGGAGACCTCCTTGGCTCCACTCTTTAAGTCAGTTGCAGACCTATATGCCAGGCTCTCCTCCCTCTTTCCTCCTCAAGCAATCCCTTCCTTTGGGTGCCTTGATCCAGCTATCTCTGAATCTAGGCAGGGGGAGATGCCTCATGAAGATGTTAGATTGCCTGCTGCTGCTGCTGTTACTTCAACTCAAGCTCAAGCTTCAACACCTCCACAGGTTGCAGTTTTCTCAGTGGACCTCAGGTCACTTTTATCAGAGTTTGATTATATATACTTCAGCTGTCTTCCAAAGCAAAATGCAGTCCAGCCATCTGAGGATCTCTCCAAGGCCATTGTGCCCTTTTCCAACTGTGACACTAGTCTCATTAAGTCTTTTATAAAGTCCCTTTCTGTTGTTGCCCTTGCTATTTCTGTTGCTGTTGAAAGCACTGATGCTGCTCCTACTGCTGCAAATGTTGCTGGTTCTGTTAGTTCTGATGTGGCTGATGTTTCAGTTTCTGAGGATATGTAGACAGAGGCATATGACTTTGAGCCCACTGTCATTACTGATGATATTGCTGCTACTGAAACTATTATATCTGAAACTGCTGTTATATCTTCTAAGAGTGTTGCTCCTGAAAGTTCTGTATCTGCTGTGTCTACTATTGCTGCTACAACTTCTTCTGCTAGTGTTGCTTCCATTCCTCCCTCTACTGTTGCTGCCACAATTGTTGTCACTACTGTTACCTCTGCTCCAACACAACAACAGAAAGATTATATGAAAAGGATTGATGCTTTATATGATGAACAAAGCTCTGAAAGTGATCTGTTCAGAACTGATTCTGATGACTCCTCAGCCACTATAGCAAGGAAAAGAAAAGCAAGAAGCAAGGCAATGAAAAGAGTTCCACCAGCAAAAGTCAAAGATACAAATGATATTCCCTACTATATTCTGCATGACTGTCCTATAACTGAACATTGGATGCAATACTCCAAGAATAAACTAAAGGCTATGAAGAAGAAGAGAAAATATGAGAAAGGTTTCTCTCAGTTCCATCATCCTCCTCCACCTCCTCCTCTTGATGCAGGTGCAGGTGGTAGCTCTGCTATTCATCCTTCTGCCAGAAGTCAAACCCCCTATCAGCCTCAAGGAAGATCTCAATATAGGGGAAGCCAATCCAGAGGCTATCAATCAAGGAGAGGAAACTATAGAGGCAACCAAAGAGAACTTCAAGTTTATTCAAAAGGTTACTCTAGGCAGCACCCATACTCAAGGGAAGGACCAGGTTCATCTGATACTACTTCAGGTCCATTTCCTTATAAGTTGAAAGAATTAGTCTCCTCCAGAGCTCCTCCAGATAATCCCTCCAACAGATATGAGCCTCCAGTGCCCTTTGAGGATCCAGAGAACAATCCAACTGCCTGGACAGCTAGAATGAAGGAATTAGCTGCCTTGGATCAGATTAAGAAAGCCAAAGAGCAAGGCAAGGACACCTCCAGCATTACTACTCTGTTTGATCAAAGAAAGAAGGAACTTGAAAGATATGCCTCGAGCAAGTTTTTTGACTCTGAAAGATACATGGAGCTGCACCCTGAAGCTGTAGTACCAAGGCCTAAACATCAAACATCTCTAGGTGCAGCTGATGATAGAAGATCAAAGAATGAAGCTCTTAATCCAAATAGAGAAATTAAACTTATAAAGAGCAAGGAGAAAGAGTAATTCTTTAAGGTGACAATTATTCTGATTTCTGATTTGTCTGAGATATTATATCTGTGATTCTGCAATGTTGTTGTTTGTTATATTGTTGCTTTGTATGTTGTTTTTAATTTCTCCAATTTCTGTAAATAGTAATCCTAACCCAAATAGGGGGAGATTGTTGGAGCACCATATTACTAATTTGGGTCAGGATCACTATGTCTCTTAGGAACCTGTTTTGACCTCATTGTATAGATCTAAAGGTCAATTAGAATTGAGTCTAAGGGTTAGTAGTTAGGTTTGGAAGCTGCCCTCAAGACCAAGGTTTTTCAGTTTGGAGACTAAGTCATTTCGTCGAGCTCAGTACGATGAATCGTCGAACTCCTATCGACGATCGTTTAGCTCAACTTCGACGGATCGTCGAACTCCATTCGACGATCACTGAGCTCAACTTCAACAAATCGTCGAACTCTATTCGACGATCTTCGAGCTCAGTTCGACGATCTTGACTCCAGTTTGTTCCACTATCTCTGAGCTCAGTTCGACGATAGTTGAGCTCAGATCGACGAACTCTGTTTCTGTATAAGTCCAAATTGCTGAGCTCAGTTCGACGATAGTAGAGCTCAGTTCGACGTTTTTCTGAAGAGTTCAACGACTTTCAAGATTCAAATTCAGAACAGTTAAGGAGTTATTCTCAGCAATTAATTCAGAAGATTTTGTAGCCGTTTTCATTTATTCTGGAGCAAGTTTCAAGGAATTATCAAGGAATGTTTCATTGGACTTTCCCCTAGAAGAAAAAAGCAATTAAGGAAGTCATTTATGACAGGCCAACGACTATCTTGTCAGTGGATCATTTCTATTCAGAGAAAAAGGAATAAAAGACAAGATTTTTGAATTCTAGGTACAGGAAGAAGAACAAGGAGAGACACATATTCTGCAATATTCATTTTTCTGCAAAACTTCTTCTGCAACAACATCTTTCACAACACCAACCATTACACAAGAAAAAGAAAGAGAGTTGTAGACATTCTCTGTCTCAAGATTCATACAAGAACACACATTTAAAGGAGATCAATAAAAACTGAAATCTTCAGATCTCTTGTGATTCAAGTGTTCAAGGCCATCAATATTCAAGACTCCAGACACCACACATTTCAGCTGTTGCTGAAATCATCATTTGCTGGAGATTAAATTTCTGAAGGCCTATCACCCTACTGCAAAGCTTCATTTCCTGAACAACTACAGATCTCAGGGGGAGCTTTGACAACATCAATATCCACATAGTCTTCTCAGCTGCTTTGAGAAAGAGAAGACTTCCATCACTCTCTCATCCCCACCTCTGTAAAGGGTTTTTCAAACTCCCTTCAAAAGTTTGTGTTTGGTTTTTGAGCACCTTATCAAAAGCTCATTAGTGGCAAGACACCTGTGTTGGGTATATTGGAATGAATGTATCTAATTTGAGGAAGCCTCACCCTACTCAATGATATACATCAAAATGTATTTGTTTTTTTTATGTTTAGTTGTGCAGGTTAAGTATTTGCAGGGAAAGCTGAAAAGTTTCTAAGTCCATGTGTCGACACCCAGAAGGAAAGTGTCGACACTTAAGAAGACTTGTGTCGACATACAGAGAAGCAGTGTCGACACTTGGAGTAATTGTGTCGACACCAGGGATGTAGAGTCGACACCTGAAGGAAAGTGTCGACACATACAGGGTGTGTCGACAATCGATGAAGAAATGTCCAGTGAAGCAGTGTCGACACTTAGAAGCAGTGTCGACACCCAGAGGAACTGTGTCTACATCAGAAAGTGTCGACACTTGGAGGCTGTGTCGACACTCAGCAAACTTCAACAGAGTTTAAGTACAAGTGTCGACATATTGAAGAATGTGTCGACACACAGCAGAAGACTCAACACATGAAGGAAGTGTCGATACTAGGAGGCTGTGTCGACACTCAGCAAAGTTCAACAAATTCTAAGTACAAGTGTTGACACAAAGGAGATGTGTCGACACTCAGCCAAAGTTTCAACACATGAAGAATGTGTCGACACAAAGGATCAGTGTCGACACACAGCAGAAGTCTCAACACATGAAGAAAGTGTCGACACAAGGAGCTTTGTCGACACTCAGCAAATTTCTATGAAGACTAAGTACAAGTGTCGACACCAAGCAGATGTGTCGACACTCAGCAAAAGTATCAATACAGAAGGCATGTGTCGACACCAAGAAGATGTGTCGACACTGAATAAGTTCAACACAAGAAGATGTGTCGACACAAAGGAGTTGTGTCGACACTTACAAGAAATCAACGAAGTACTGAAGAACAAGGAGTTGTGTCGACACACAATATCAGTGTCGACACATATTGAAGAAGCCGTGTAGAGAAGTAAATTCTACAACACAAGGAGTTGTGTCGACACCTTGAAGGCTAGTGTCGACACTTAGTCTACTTGTGTCGACACTTAGTCTACAAGTGTCGACACTTAAAGACAGACTGTCTCGACACTTTCAGACAGTTACAGATATTTCAAGAAGTGACTGGATGACATGACAGCTGCCATTCCAGCCGGTCTACTGCAACTGTCAGAGTTGTCAGAAAGTCGTTAGAAACTGGATCAGCCGGTCACCATGAACAAGGCCTATATATAGGCCTATTCTGTCAACAGAAGATGAGGATTCACACAAGATCAAGCTACTCATTGAAGAATCAATTCAAGTGAAGATCTAAGAAGTTGGAGAGAGAGAGCTCCTTCCAAGAAGACAGGTGTTGGAACCAGGCTGTGAAGAAGGTTTCAAATCAAGGTCTGATTCTTAAGTTGCAGTGATTGAAGATCAGCTGCAGAGAGTATCAACCCTATTGTGTTCTACATTCAAGAAGCTTTGAAGAAAGCCAAGTGAGGTTGATCTCAGCAGAGTTCTTCCAAGAACTCATCAAGAAACCTATCAACTCTTCTCTCTTATTCTGAGTTGTAGGTATATACATTGTATTCTTATTTTCTTGTAGGATCCTTAGGGATCTGAGTTGTAAGCCTGAAATTATAAAGGCTGAGTGGTAGGGCCTGTGTGCGTGAGTGTAGGAGATCTATATCTCTGAGTGTAGGCCTTGTGGCTGAGTGTAGGCCTTGTTGAAGGCTGAGTGTAGGTCTTTGTGAAGACTGAGTTGTAGGGCCTTGGGCCTAAGCTGTAGGAACCATTTGGGGTTCTGAGTGTAAGATCTGAGGATCTGAGGAATAGTGGAGGAGTTTGGCCGAATCTAGTACACTACTAGATAGGCGAAGGGGGAAAGTGGATGTACCCAAACCTTGGGGAACCACTATAAATCTGTGTGTTCACTGTGTGCATGCTTTATTCTGTGATTGCTGATTGATGTTGTGTATGCTGTGGATAGTTCTGTGAAATCTGTGATATAATCTGCTTAAAAGTTTAAAAAAGATTAAGTCACCTATTCACCCCCCCTCTAGGTGATTAGGGTACAATTTCTTTCAAGTGGTATCAGAGGGAGGTTACTCAAAAAGGACATAAATGTCTAAGTAGATCCTGTTGGCAGATTCAGTTTAATCAAGTGCAGAATCAAGAAAATCAAGAAAATGGGTTCCACAGAAAATCACAAAGAACTTGGATCCATAAAGTTGCCAATGTGTAGAAAGGAGATTTTTGGCATCTGGAAAGAAAGGGTGAGACTATTTATGGAAGCCTCAGACCCTAAAATTTATATCACAGTTAAAGAAGGGTGATATGTGCCTATGAAGGTATCTGTGTTAGATGCAAATCAGAGAACACCAAAAGACTTTTCTGAAATGACAAAAGATGAGATTATTCTGGCCACCATGGACAAGAGGGCTCAGAATATCATTGTAAGTGTCATAGATGATGCTACATTTCAGAACTTGATACACTGTAAAACATCAAAGGAGATGTGGGATACTCTGATAGTGTACATGGAGGGTTCAGAAGAAGTTAGACAAGACAGGAAGTATTTGTTAAACCAAGAATATGAGAGCTTCAGACAAGGCAGGTCTGATAGTATAACAGAATGCTACAAGAAATTCTATAGGATTGTCAATGAGTTGATGTCCTATGGAAGAGAATTCAGCAATTATGAGCTGAATGATAAGTTCTTGAGGTCCCTAACAAAGGACTGGGACACCAAGATCTGTGCCATAAGGGAAATGGCCAAGTTAGCAGATATTCCTCCTCCAACATTGTTTGGAAAACTGCTATCCTATGAGATGCAGTTGATGGTAAGGAAGGAGGAGGAGAAGACTACAAGAAATGAGCATAAAGAAAGAGCAGTGGCATTCAAGACAGAAGCCACCAAGAAATATAAAAGTAAGTCTCCATCTCCACCTTCAAAAGTGGCTGAGACTGAGTCAGATGAATCAGAAAGCAGGAATTCTGAAAGCAGTGAGAGTGATGAGGTTTTTGCAGCCTTCACAAGACACTTTCAGAAGTTTCTAAAGAAGAAACAGTGGAGGTCAAAGCCATCCACTTCACAGGGAAAAGATGACTATTATCAGAACAAGAAGTCATCAAAGAAAGATAGGAGAAAGCCCAAGTCAAGCAAAGCAACTTTATCAAAAATTGTATGCTATTGTTGTAACAGACAAGGACATGTTGTTGCTGACTATCCAGAGAAAAGAAAAGAGTCAACTGATAAGAAGAAGACTCAGATCAAGGGCAAAAAGGAAAGGTCCTTTGTTGCCAAGAAGGACAAAAGCCTGTCAGACATATCATCTTCAAAAACTGAGTTAGAAGCTGAAGCATACATAGGACTGTTTGCTGAAGAAGAGGAAGAGGAGTTCATCCAAATAATGAACTCTATATATGAGCAAGAGGACAATCAGTGCCAAGGACTGATGGCCTTGTCAGAAGGTGACAAAATCCAGGATCAGCCTGGACCTAGTAAGGTACAAAATTGTTCTTTAAGTTCAATTTCTAGTGCTAGTTCAGATTCAGTTATATCAGCATCAAATGATGCCAGTGGATCTGAATCTGAAGGGGATATTCATCAATTGATTGATGAATATAAAGTACTGTTGCATGCTTTTAAGAAAAGCAAATCCTTGGCCAAGAGTCAGGCAAAGGAGATTGCTAGTCTCAAAGAGGCTGCAACTGATTTTGAGAAGTTGATTGATCAAAAGCTAAATGAAATAGCCAGACTGAAGCACATAACTGTTATTCAGATGGGGACTATAACATTTACGAATGATCAAATCAGAAATCTGGAGATTAGTCTTCAGAAGGAGAGAAATATAGTAGCAAGGTTCTCTAAACCAAATTAGTTCTACCTTTGATAGATGAGTTTATACCTCATAAGGGTAAAACTGGATTAGGGTTTACACAACCAGCTAGGAATGTAAAGTCCAAGTATAAGGGCAAAGCCCCAGTACTCAACAAGCCTGCTGTAGATAGAACAGCTAGGGTTGTACCTAAGCAAAGGTACAATAGATTTGAGTGCTGGTGCTGTGACAAGGTAGGCCACTTTGCCATGGACTGTTGGCACAATTCAAGTGCCAAAGTGAGTAGCAAACTGCCTGTTGGAAAATCTGCAGGTAGCTTTGTTAAGAGGCAAACTAACCAGCACCAAGGACCCAAGAATTCTTTGGGTTCTAAGGTCAACTAATCTGTTTTGCAGGTGAGTCCAAGTGGCCATGCCCCAATATGGTACTTGGACAGTGGATGTTCCAGGCATATGACTGGAACTAGAAGATTGCTAAAGGACTACACACCAATCAAGGATGGTCCTAAAGTCACCTTTGGTGGTTCTGAAAAAGGAATCATCAAAGGTTTTGGTAACATTTCTAGCAACCTTATAACAATTACTCAAGTGGCCTATGTTAAAGGTTTGAAACATAACCTTATTAGTATAAGTCAACTGAGTGATTTAGGATATGACATCTCATTTGTCAAAGATGGTTGTCATATCAGGAGGTCAAATGATCAATAGATCATTTTGACAGGTTATAGAAAGAGAAATGTCTATTGCCTAGACATTATATGTGAGAACAATGTTTCTCCAGTGTGTCTTGTAGCTGATGAGAAAGTCTCTCATTGTGTCAAATGGCACAATAGGCTAACCCATCTCAACTACAAGACAATTGGTCAACTCTTTAGCAAAGAGTTAGTGAGGAATGGTCCTCAGGTTAAGTGTATTAAAGATGGGATATGTTCAGCTTGTCAAAAGGGCAAGCAGACTAGATCCACCTTTAATAACATTGAGAACAAAGATGTTGTGAGGTGCTTATACCTCTTGCATATGGATCTCTTTGGTCCTATACCAGTTCACAACTTAGGTAGGAAGGTCTACACATTTATGGTTGTAGATGACTACTAAAGGTTTTCCTGGGTGTTCTTCCTTAGACAGAAATCTGAAACACCTAGTATCTTCTATAGTTTTGTCAAACAAATTCAAAATGGGTTAAACAGTACAGTGGTCAAAATAAGAAGTGACCATGGTACTGAATTCCAATCTGATAGTATGACAAAGATATGTGAAGAGTTTGGGATATTTCAGGAATTTTCTTCACCAAGAACACCTCAGCAAAATGGCATTGCTGAAAGGAAAAATAGAACCTAGATTGAGGCTGGTAGAACCCTATTAAGTGACACAACTCTCCCAGAGTATTTCTGGGCTGAGGCAGTTAATACTACATGCCATGTAATTAATAGGGCTACCATTACTAAGAGCCACAATAAGACCCCCTATGAGATTGTGAAAGGCAGAAAACCAAACCTATCCTATTTCAGGATCTTTGGTTATAAATGCTATATACTTAACAATGGAAAGTCTTACTTGACCAAGTTTGCTGCCAAGTCCCAAGAGGGGATCTTTGTTGGGTACAACAACAACAGTAAGGCTTATAGGGTCTACAACTTGACTACACAAGTTGTAGAGGAGTCAGTACATGTAGTATTTGATGAAGCTAGACTTATTAACCATGAGTTGTCTAGAAGTATTTGCAGCTCCACAGGTGTGACTAAGAAGATGGACAAGCTCACTATTGATGAAGGATCTACTGCAAGTCAGCATGTAGATGATAATGGTTGTTGTCCAGGGGGAGTACTAGATGCACCTGATGCAGAAGAAGACCAAGGAGTGCAGCATGTTGAAGAAGATGAAAGAGTTTAACCTAGAGCCAAGCTGCCTCAAGCTAATAGACATCTAAGAGATCATCCAGCAGATCAAATTATTGGTGATCTAAGACAAGGGGTACAAACAAGGTGCAGAAATCTAAGTTCAGAACTCTACTCAAGTTTTCTATCCCAAGATGAGCCAAAGAAATTTGAAGAAGCCATTATAGACCCTCATTGGATTGAGGCAATGCAAGAGGAGCTAAATCAGTTCAAGAGATGCAAAGTCTGGGAGCTTGTTCCTAAACCAAAAGAGCATAACATAATTGGGACTAAGTGGATCTTCAGGAACAAGATGGATGAACATGGAGTTATTATAAAGAACAAAGCAAGACTGGTTGCTAAAGGATATAGGCAGGAAGAAGGTATTGACTTTGATCAGACCTTTGCTCCAGTAGCCAGACTGGAAGCCATAAGGATGTTCCTGGCCTATGCAACCTATCAAGAGTTTAAAGTATATCAAATGGATGTTAATTCAGCATTTCTAAATGGAAATCTGAAGGAAGAGGTCTATGTGGAACAGCCATCAGGTTTTGTTGATTCAACTCAACCTAATTATGTCTATAGACTTAGGAAGGCTTTGTATGGGTTAAAACAAGCCCCTAGGGCTTGGTATGAAACCTTGTCTAGTTTCCTCATTGAGAATAAATTCACAAGGGGGAAAATAGACAAGACTCTATTCCTTAGGGAATCCAGAGGAAAGATCATACTAGTCCAAATATATGTAGATGACATCATATTTAGGTCTACTGAAAGTAGTCTTTGCAGAAAGTTTGCAAAACTTATGCAAGGACAATTTGAGATGAGCAGTATGGGGGAACTTAAGTTCTTCTTGGGTCTCCAAGTTAGACAGACTGAGAATGGTTTATCCATATGCCAGTCTAAGTTCACCTTAGAACTGATAAGGAAGTATGGTATGGAATCATCCAGTACCATGAAAACTCCTATGGGGTCAAGTATGTCTCTTAGCAAAGATAATGCAGGGAAACCTGTAGATGAGACTTTGTATAGAGGGATAGTTGGCTCCCTATTGTATTTGACTGCAAGTAGACCAGATATCATGTATGCTACATGTGTCTGTGCTAGGTACCAAGCTAGCCCTAAAGAGTCTCATTTGACAGCAGTCAAAAGGATACTGAGATATCTAAAGGGCACAACTTATCTAGGCCTTTGGTACCCTGGGAATGGAGACTTTGAACTGATAGGTTATTCAGATGCAGATTTTGCAGGCTGCAAGGAAGATAGGAAAAGTACATCTGGTACCTGTCAATTCCTAGGTGGAAGACTGATCTCATGGAGTAGTAAGAAGCAAACAAGTGTGGCTATCTCCACAGCAGAATCAGAATATGTGGCTGCAGGAAGTTGCTGTGCTCAACTTCTACGGATACAACATCAGCTTGAGGATTATAGTATTCAGGTAAGTAGAACACCACTATTTTGTGATTCTACTAGTGCTATATCTATTGCAAACAATCCTGTTTCCCATAGTAGAACTAAACACATTGAAATAAAATATCATTTTCTATGGGAACATGTT
The DNA here is from genome assembly GCA_039583875.1 of Platanthera guangdongensis. NCBI lineage: Eukaryota > Viridiplantae > Streptophyta > Magnoliopsida > Asparagales > Orchidaceae > Platanthera > Platanthera guangdongensis. The sequence goes on along the minus strand of CM077151.1, from coordinate 223,591,217 downwards.
GAAAAAGAAGATATTTCACTAGAGTATGTTAATACAGATAATCAACTAGCTGACAAGTATACTAAGCCTTTAGAAGAAACCAAATTCAATAGGTTTAAAATTGAATTAGGTATGATAAACTTAGAATAAGTTTATAGAAATGGCTAAGTAAAATAGTGTCGACACACAGAGTTGTCTGTGTCGAGACAGAAAAGTGGTGTCGACACTTCAGAGAAAAGGTGTCGACACATCTAGGAAGTTGGTGTCTACACTTCAGAAAATTAGTGTCGACACATGGAGGGTAGGTGTCGACACATCCAAGGTGGTGTCGACACTTAGGCTTTATAAAGAATTAGTGAAGTAAAGTCTCGACCAAGTGTCGAGCTATGTGGTGTCGACACATAAACAAGTGTCGACACATAAACAAGTGTCGACACATCTATTCTGTCTACTATACTTGTGTCGACATATGGTTGTCGAGATATTATAAGTCTGTGTCGACACTTTTCAACAGTGTCGACACAATTTAAGTTTATTGACGCGCCCTTTCATCTTCGATTCTAGAAAGGTATAACTAGGTTCTCGCTATTGTCTGTCGACACGCTCACCCAAGTTTCGAGACCAAACTTGTGTGTCGACACCTCTCTTCTCTCAATTCAAATTTCTTCAGACCCTAATGGCGCCCAAGCTCGAAGAGAACGTGAATGAAGGATATGAACTGGTGCGGCATGCATTTGATGAGGCGGAACCTGCAATCAATGGTGTGGTAACCCTAGTTGCAGAATCTGGATTAGAATTCCTTGTTTCAGAACCCATCAAGGTCTGGAAGAAGGTCCTGGAATTTCTGAATGCCGCAACCCTAGATGACTCAGGACTAAAGATTAAGTCAAGGGTTCATGGAGAAAAGGTGAAGGTCTCACCTAAGAGTTTGAGAAAGGTACTAAACCTACCAAGAACAAAGGAAGAAGATGAAGTTTCTGCTTCTAAGACTAGAGAAGCATTAACATGGTGTGGACTGGATTCCAAGATGAAAATAAGATCTGTTTTCAATAGAAAGGGGATGAACAGCCAAGGAAAATTCTTGTCTGAAATAGTTGGAAAAGTGATCCTGTGCAAGTCTGGAGGACATGACAGGATTTCAGCATATATGTTCAGTCTAATGACATGGTTAATCTTCCAACTAAATACTAATTGGTCTGCAGTATTGTTTGATAAGATAAAGGAGAGCCTGAAGAAACCCAATTTGGGTAGGATTCTAAGTCTTTACTTGGCTGGTAGTATACCAGAAGTAATGAGCCAAGCTGCAGGATCAAAGATCAATCACATGAGGAAGATGGACATGAGAATCTTCTCTAGATGGGAAAGGGTCTTGACCAAGGAATTGCCAACTCCTGAGAAATTAACACCCCTAAAGAAGAAGAAGAAGAAGACAGCCCCAGTGGCTCAAGAATCATCTAGCAGCTCTGAGGAGCAAGTTGTCTTTACTCCTGATGAGGAAGCAGAAGGAAATGCTGGACAATCTCCAGCAAGACAAGATGATGCAGAGAGGCAGGGGGAGCTACCACAGGCTAGCCCACTTCACCAGGATTCCATCCAGGGGGAGCTTCTACTGGTTGAAGAGCCAACTCCCTTAGAAAGTGAAAGAGCCACTCAAACAATTCTTGAGGTAATCACTGAAATCAATCAATTAGATTTCCTTATTGACAAATTATCTGATGTTAATCAGCAACCTCAGATTCATAGTCAACCCCAAGATGTTGTCATGGAGGACACATCTGTTGCTGTTCAAGTAGTATCTGATCAAGTAGTTGATGAGATCAGGAATTCTCCACCCCAACCTCCACAAGAGTTTACATTGGAAGAACTATTCTCTGACCTTCTACAAGCAGACTTTGAAAGAGAAAGTGCTGCTGCTGAGGGGGAGAATGCTCATGTTGAGGGGGAGCCAGTAGATCTTATTGAGGAAACTGCAAGAAAAGAGACTGAGGTGCCACAAGTTACTGAGCAGGTACAAAGGACTGAGAAGGAGTTACCTCCAAGTCCTAAGGAGAGAGTGACTATTGATAACACATCTGCTTCTGAAGATGAAGAGGCTGCAAGAGCTAAAAAGAGAAAATTTCAAGTATTTAAAAGAAGGAGCCAGACTTATAAGAAAGCTCTGCAAACAATTGCATCACAGCCTACACCACAGCCAGCACCATCAATAGATTTCAGTTCATTGATGGTGGCCTTACAAATTAAGCTTGATGAGCAAAGGCAAGCACTGGAAAAATATGTGGATGAAGGACAAAAATCTCTACAGTTTGATCTGGCCCAAGATATTAAGTCCATCAGATTTGAGATGAATCTGAATAAGAAAGAGATGACTGACTGCTTCCACAAGGGAGGGAATGTAGTGGTCTACTTGGCTACACATCAAGAGAAGATCAAAGCTCAAGTAGATGAACTTGTAGTGAAGCAAGGCTATGTTCTGGAGAATCAAATAAGAATGAATGATAATTTGACAGCTTCCCACAATGCTATTGTAACTGAACTAAAGAATATAGCAACTGCCCAGAATGCAGCCCTGACTACTGCCAAAGAGGAATTTGACAAAGCATTGCAAGAAAGCCTAACTGCTGTTACTACTGCACTTCAAGATTCCCAGAAGCTCATCACTGAAAAGCTCCAAAGGTTGAAACCTTTCTACAAGGATGGAGTAAATTATCTAAATGCCCAAATAAGATTCCAGAAAGATGATCTAAGAGATCACATTGAAAGAGAAGTCATAAAGGGGGAGAGGGTGTTAGTCAAAGCAGGCTCTGATCATGCAAAATGGATTTCCAATTCCATCAGAGCCACCCTTTTATATCCTCTATTATGTGATGATGATAATGTTGTAGAGTCTGGGATTAATCTTGCATATCTTGGAGGGGAGCAAGCTGAAGTGGCTCAAGTAATATACCCTCCACCAGACTTTGATATGATACAAGCAGATATACAGTCAATGTATAGCCCTCCTGAGGGAAATCAGAAGATCATCATAAAAAAAGTGGTTCAGCCAGTGTCTGAGGCTATACAAGAAGTTATACTGAAGGAACAAGAAGCCAAATTGTCTAAGAAGAGATTCAGGGAGCAAGCTGAACTCAGGCCTGATTTTGAACAGTGGAGACCCACTTCAAGGAATTTTATTCTGACTGCATGGAAGGCTTCCAAAGACAATATTGTGGACAGAGGCAAATGGAATTCTGATGTGGAGTGGAGGAAGCATGAGAACAGAAAAGAAGCCATTGTGCAGTATAGAAGAAAGGCAAAGATGGGAAAGCTACCTCCTACTGCCCAGGAGCCTAGCAAGTACTTTCCCAAGCCTTATCATTACTTTGAGAGGGAAAAGATCAAGGCTGAAGAGCAAACAAAGAAGGATCTTAAAGGCAAGAAGCCTGCTACTGCTGAAGATGTTGAAGCCCCTGTTCAAGCAAAGATACAATCTGGAAAGGGCATAGTGATCAAGGAGACTGAGCAGAAATATAATAGAATTAGCTTAAGTTTACTATGTGTAATCACTTGTATTAAAACTTTCTGTAAACTTTTGGATAATGAAAATATTGAAGTTGTTAGAACAATGTGATATATGTTCAACTAACACATTAATTGTTTTGAGATATCTGTGTATACATGTTTTGATTAATACATGTTTATGTACTTACCCTGTTATATAATCCTATTTTACATCATACTGTAATTTTGTTATGTATGGTGTATATCATTGACTAAGGGTTATGACTTCTCCAAATAGGGGGAGATTGTTGGGTACATTGGAATGAATGTACCTGATTTGAAGAAGCCTCACACTACTCAATGATATACATCAAAATGTATTTGATGTGTTTTGAGTTTAGTTGTGCAGGTTAAGTATTTGCAGGGAAAGCTGAAAAGTTTCTAAGTCCATGTGTCGACACCCAGAAGCAAAGTGTCGACACTTAAGAAGACTTGTGTCGACATCCAGAGAAGCAGTGTCGACACTTGGAGTAATTGTGTCGACACCAGGGATGCAGAGTCGACACCTGAAGGAAAGTGTCGACACATACAGGGTGTGTCGACACTCGATGAAGAAATGTCCAGTGAAGCAGTGGCGACACTTAGAAGCAGTGTTGACACCCAGAGGAACTGTGTCTACATCAGAAAGTGTCGATACTTGGAGGCTGTGTCGACACTCAGCAAACTTCAACAGAGTTTAAGTACAAGTGTCGACATATTGAAGAATGTGTCGACACACAGCAGAAGACTCAACACATGAAGAAAGTGTCGACACTAGGAGGCTGTGTTGACACTCAACAAAGTTCAACAAATTCTAAGTACAAGTGTTGACACAAAGGAGATGTGTCGACACTCAGCCAAAGTTTCAACACATGAAGAATGTGTCGACACAAAGGATCAGTGTCGACACACAGCAGAAGTCTCAACACATGAAGAAAGTGTCGACACAAGGAGCTGTGTCGACACTCAGCAAATTTCTATGAAGACTAAGTACAAGTGTCGACACCAAGCAAATGTGTCGACACTCAGCAAAAGTATCAATACAGAAGGCATGTGTCGACACCAAGAAGATGTGTCGACACTGGATAAGTTCAACACAAGAAGATGTGTCGACACAAAGGAGTTGTGTCGACACATACAAGAAATCAACGAAGTACTGAAGAACAAGGAGTTGTGTCGACACTGAAAGATATGGTACCTAAACACCTAGAGGGGGGGGGGGTGAATAGGTGACCTAATCCTTTTCTAACTTTATTGGCAGCAATCAGTTATATCACAGCAAACTAACTAGTTTATCACAGCAAACACAGCATACACAGCAACAATTTCAGCACAGTACAGCACACAGTGATTTATAGTGGTTCCCCAAGATATGGGTACATCCACTTTCCCCCTTCGCCTATCTAGCAGTGTACTAGATTCGGCCAAACTCCTGCACTGTCTCAGAACCCAAATTGGTTCCTACCTCAGGCCCAAAGCCTTACAACTCAGCTTTCTCCCAAAGCCTACACTCAGCCAATCAAGGCCTACACTCAGCCAACCAAGGCCTACACTCAGCCAACAAGGCCTACACTCAGAGATCTCTATCTCCTACACTCAGGCTAACAAGCCCTACCCTTAGCCTTTATAGATATAGGCTTACAATTCACTCAGATCCAAATGGATCCTACAAGTTAAAAATGTAATACAAATAATAACTCTACAACTCAGAATTAAAGGAGGGGAGTTGAGAGATTCTTGATGAGTTCTTGGAAGAACTCAGCTGGATTCACCCTGACTTAGCTTTCTTCAAAGCTTCTTGAGTAGAACTGAATAAGACTGAATCCTCTGTAGTTGTTCCTTGACCTCTGCCACTTAAGATCCAGACTGAATCTGAATCCTTCTTCTCAGCCTAGTTCCAAAGACTGATTTCTTGGATGGAGCCCTCTCTCTCCAACTTCTTAGATCTGCACTTGAACTGCTAGATCTTCTTGTGTTGATCCTCTTTGTAACACTATAATTACTTCAATAATCTGATCAACAACTTTGAACTTCTTTCAACAACTTTAACTATTCTGAACCACAGTTTCTGTAAACTATAGGTGCCTATTTATAGGCTTTCTTCATGGTAACCGGCTGGACTGGTCCATAACTGACTTCTGATATTTCTGACAGGTGTTGTAGACCGGCTGGAACGGCAGCTGTCAAATCATCCAGTCACTTCTTGAAAATCTCTAACTGTCTGTAAGTGTCGAGACTTTCTGTCTATAAGTGTCGACACTTATAGTCCAAGTGTAGACACATGTTGTGTAAGTGTCGACACAAGTCTACAAGGTGTCGACACAACTTCTTGTATGTCTCGACACAGATTCTTCTTCATGTGTCGACACTGAAATTGAGTGTCGACACAAGTACTTGTTCTTCTTTCTTTAGCTGAATTCTTCTAAGTGTCGACACATCTCCTTTGTGTCGACACAACTTCTTGTGTTGAATCTGTCAAGTGTCGACACTGCTTCTTGGTGTCGACACATAGTCTTCTATGTTGAATCTTGCTGAGTGTCGACACAGCTCCTTGTGTCGACACACCTTCTTATTGTTGAGACTTCAGCTGTGTGTCGACACTTGTACTTAGAATAATTTGTTGTTCTTTCTGTTCTTTGCTAAGTGTCGACACAGCTCCATGTGTCGACACTTTCTTCCAGTGTTGAGTCTTCAGCTGTGTGTCGACACATTGTTCTGGGTGTCGACACATACTTCAAATGTTGACTCTTCTGTTGAGTGTCGACACTTTGTGCTGGGTGTCGACACTTACTTCAAGTGCTGACTCTTCTGCTTAGTGTCGACACATTGTGTTGAGTGTCGACACTTGTACTTAGACTCTGCAGACTTTTGCAGAGTGTCGACACAGCTCCAAGTGTCGACACTTTCTGGTGTAGACACAGCTTCACTGGGTGTCGACACAGCTCCTTGTGTCGACACTTTCTGTCTGCACTTTTCTTCACTGAGTGTCGACACAGCTCCAAGTGTCGACACTTTCTGTCTGGTGTCGACTCTGCATCCCAGGTGTCGACACAATGACTCCAAGTGTCGACACTGCTTGTCTGGGTGTCGACACAAGCTTTCTTAAGTGTCGACACTTTCCCTCTAGGTGTCGACACATGGACTTAGAAACTTTTTGCTTCAGTCCAGTACTTTCTTAACCTGCACAAGTAACTCAAACATACATCAAATACATTATGATGTATATCATTGGGTTGGGTGAGGCTTCTTCAAATCAGGTACATTTGACCAATGTACCCAACAATCTCCCCCTATTTGGAGAAGTCATAACCCTTAGTCAATGATATACACCATCCATAATTAAAATTACAAAATGATGTACAGCAGATTATAATCAGCAGGGTAAACATAAACATGTAATATTTCACACATGTATACACATTCAACATTGCAGAACAAACAAGAAATAGACATATTCTCAGAACAATCATGAAATATATTTATCATATATTGTTCTAACATTTTTCTAATACATCTTCAATGGTTTACAAAAATGTTTTTCATTCAAAAGATTACAACAATCTTCAAGTCAATTCCTAATCTATTTCTGGTCTGGTTCTTTGATAACAATGCCTTTGCCAGGTTGGACTTGAGCTTTGACAGTGGCTTCAGCAGTTGCAGCATCAGCAGGCTTCTTGCCTTTTAAGTCCTTCTTTTTCAGCTCTTCTGCTTTGATTTTCTGCCTCTCAAAATAGTGGTATGGCTTGGGGAAGTACTTGCTAGGCTCCACTGCAGTAGGAGGTAGCTTTTTCATCTTTGCCTTTCTTCTATATTGAACAATGGCCTCCTGTCTTATTTCATGTTTCCTCCATTCTGCTTCAGAGAACCACTTGTTCCTTTCATGAGCATTGTCCTTGGCAGCTTTCCAGGCAGTTAAAATTATATTCCTAGAGGTAGGGCTCCACTGTTCAAAATCTGGCCTTTGTTCTGCTTGTTCCCTAAACCTCTTCTTTGACAGCCTTGTCTCTTCTTCTTTCTCTAATGCCTCTTGCATAGCTGCAGAAATAGGTTGAACAACCTTTTCCAGAACAACATTTGACTTCCCTGCAGTTGGGCTATACATTGTGCTTACATCTGCATGAACCATGTCAAAATCTGGAGGTGGATAAATCACTTGAGCTACCTCTGGTTGCTCACCTCCAAGATATGCAGTTTGAATCCCTGATTCAGCAACATTATCATCATCACAGAGTGGAGGATAGCCCAGTGTAGCTCTGATGGAGTTAGATATCCATTTGGCATGGTCAGAGCTAGCTTTGACTAATACTCTCTCCCCCTTTATGACTTCTTGGGCAACATGATCTCTTACATCATCCTTTTGAAATCTAATCTGACTATCCAAGTACCTGATTCCCTCTTTAAAGTAAGGTCTGAGCTTAGTGAGCTGTTCAGAGATGGCCTTCTGGGAATCTTGAATTGCAGTCTTGACAGCAGTAATCTCAGCTTGAAATACTTTATCAAAGTCAGCCTTAACTGCAGCAGCAGATGTAGAAGGTTCAGCAGTCTTATTCTTCAATTCAGTGACTATAGCATTGTGAGAAGCAGTCAAGTTGTCATTCATCCTTAACTGATTTTCCAGTACATACCCTTACTTCAATGCTATATCATCTACTTGGGCTTTTATCTTCTCTTGGTGTGTTGCCAGATACACCACTGCATTTCCACCCTTGTGGAAGCAGTCTGTCATCTCTTTCTTGTTGAGATTCATCTCAAACCTATAGATTTTATATCTTGGGCAAGATCAAACTGTAATGATCTGTGCCCTGCATCAACATAAGCCTCTATGGCTTTCCTTTGTTCATCCATTTTTATCTGCAGTGCAATCAGTAAAGCACTATAGTCAACAGTTGGAGCTTGTTGAACTATAGGCTGTGGGGCTATAGATTGCAAAGCCTTCTTATAACTCTGGCTTCTCCTCTTGAAGACATAGAGTTTCTTCTTTTTGGCCCTAGCACTCTCCTCATCTTCAGAGGCAGAAGTGCTGGCAATATTAACCCTGTCCTTAGGGCTTTGAGGCTTCTCAGTTTGCACATCAGGTGCTTTTTCAGTTTCTAGCCTAATAGGCTCTTCCAGAACTTCCATGTGCTCCCCCTCAGCAGCAGCACTCTTATCTTCAGCAGCAGCATCCTTGTCCATATCAAAATCTTCTTGATCAAGATTAAGAAACAAATCTTCCATTGTATATTCAGGTGGTGAAGAAGCTGGAGATGTTCTTGGTTCTTCAACCACAGGATCAGGAATAACTTCTTGTACAGCAGATGTGTCTTCTCTAACAGCATCTGGTGCTTGAGTATTCAGCTGAGTTTGCTGAAGATCATCAGACAAATCAACATCTTCTATAATATAGACTAAAGTTTTTAGGGCAGTGAGTACCTCTTGGATAATGATGGTGGCTTGCTCACTGTCCAGAGTAGAGGGTTCTTCTACTACTGGAGGCTCCCCCTGGCTTTGATCCCTGTGGATGGGGATATCCTGTGGTAGCTCCCCCTGGATCTCAGCTACATCTTGAGCAGCAGGGGTCTTCTCTGCAGCCACTTCCTCTTGAGCATCAGGAGTGAAAACAACTTGTTCTTCACTCCCTGAACTGCTGGAGGACTCCTGTGTCACAGGAGCTGTCTTCCTTTTCTTCCTTGGAGGAGTCTCCTTCTCAGTAACTGGCTTCTCTGGGGTTGCCACTTCCTTGGACAACACCCTGTCCCATCTAGAAAATATCCTTTGATCCATCTTCCTCATGTGGTTGATCTTGCTTCCAGTAGCATTGCTCATTACCTCTGGTATTGTACCAGATAGGTAGAGACTTATAATTCTGCCCAGATTGGGCTTCTTCAAGATCTCCTTGATCTTATCAAAAACCATTATTGACCAGTCTGTTTTCAGAGTGAATATGATTCTAGTCATAATTCCAAACATAGAGGCATACACCCTGTCATGCCCTCCAGGCTTACTGAGAATAACCTTGCCCACAATATCAGACATGAATTTTCCTTGACTGTTCATGCCTTTCCTGTTAAAGACAGATCCTATCTTCATCTTTGGATCAAGTCCACACCAGGTAAGGGCTTCCTTGGTCTTGGATGCAGTTACTTCTTCTTCATCTTGTGTTTTAGGTAGCTGGAGTACCTTCCTCAGATTTTTTGGTGAAATCTTGACTTTAGATCCATGAACTCTGGATTTAATTCTGTATCCAGATTCATCTACAGCAGCTCCATTAAGGAATTCAAGAACTTCTTTTTTCCAAATCTTTGTTGGTTCTGAAACCAAGTATTCTAGTCCAGAATTGGCGACTAGGGTTACCACCGACTTGATTTCTTGATCTGCGTCATCGAACACGCCGCGCACTAGCTCATAGCCCTCGTTAACGTTCTCCTCAAGCTTAGGAGCCATTAGGGTTTGGAGAATTAGTCTTGAGAAAAGAGAAGTGTCGACACAATAGTTTTGGTCTCGAAACTTTGAAAGCGTGTCGACAATCAAAGACAGAACCCTATTTATACCTTTCTGATTTTGAAGATGAACAGGCGGGACAGCTAGCTTAACATGTGTCGACACTGGCAATAAGTGTCGACACTGACTTATAATGTCTCGACACATATGTGTCGACACAAGTCTAGTCAACAGATATTATGTGTCGACACTTGGTTATGTGTCGACACAACATATCTCGACACATAGTCGAGACTTTACTTAGAAAATTCTGAGTAAAACTTAAGTGTCGACACCACATTGGATGTGTCGACACCTACAGGACATGCGTCGACACTATCATTCTGAAGTGTTGACACCACATTCCTAGATGTGTCGACACCTTTTTCCTGAAGTGTCGACACCACTATTCTGTGTCGACATAGACTTGTCTATGTGTCGACACCTTTTTACTTAGTCAATTTTCTATTCTGTAAACTTAGTCTAAGTTTATCATTCCTAGTTCAATTTTGAATCTATTGAACTTAGCTTCTTCTAGTGGCTTAGTAAACATATCAGCTACTTGTTCATCTGTTTTAACATATTCAAGTGAAATATCTTCTCTTTCTACATGTTCTCTAAGAAAGTGATATTTAATCTCAATATGTTTTGTTCTACTATGAGATACAGGGTTATTAGCTATTGAAATAGCACTTGTAGAATCACAATAAAGTGGAGTTCTACTTACCTGAAATCCATAGTCCTCTAGTTGATGTTGAATCCACAGAAGTTGAGCACAGCAACTTCCTTCAGCCACATACTCTGACTCAGCTGTGGAGATAGCCACACTAGTCTGCTTTTTGCTGCTCCATGAAATTAGTCTTCCACCTAGGAATTGACAGGTTCCAGTAGTGCTCTTTCTATCCTCTTTGCATCCTGCAAAGTCTGCATCTGAATAACCTGTTAGATCAAAGTCTCCATTCCTAGGGTACCAGAGGCCTAGATAGGGAGTGCCCTTTAGATATCTCAAAATTCTTTTGACTGCAGTCAAATGAGACTCTTTAGGGCAGGCTTGATACCTTGCACAAACACATGTAGCATACATGATGTCTGGTCTACTAGCAGTCAAGTATAATAGGGAGCCAACTATCCCTCTATACAAGGTTTCATCTACAGGTTTCCCTGCATCATCCTTGCTAAGAGACATACTTGACCCCATAGGAGTCTTCATGGTGCTGGATGAATCCATACCATACTTCCTTATGAGTTCTAGGGTGAACTTTGACTGACAAATGGACAAACCACTCTCAGTCTGTTTAACTTGGAGTCCCAAGAAAAACTTCAGCTCTCCCATACTACTCATCTCAAACTGACCTTGCATAAGTTTTGCAAACTTTTTGCAAAGGCTGCTTTCAGTAGACCCAAATATTATGTCATCTACATATATTTGGACTAGTATGACTTTGCCTCTAGATTCCCTAAGGAATAGAGTCTTATCTATTTTCCCCCTTGAAAACTTGTTCTCAATGAGGAAACTAGATAGGGTTTCATACCAAGCCCTAGGGGCTTGCTTTAACCCATATAAAGCTTTCCTAAGTCTATAGACATAATGAGGTAGAGTAGGATCAACAAAACCTGAAGGCTGCTCCACATAGACTTCTTCTTTCAAATTACCATTTAGGAATGCTGACTTGACATCCATTTGGTATACCTTGAATCCTTGATAGGTTTCATAGGCCAAGAACATCCTTATGGCTTCCAGTCTGGCTACTGGAGCAAAGGTTTGATCAAAGTCAATACCTTCTTCTTGCCTATATCCTTTAGCAACCAGTCTAGCCTTATTTCTTAATGATGACTCCTTATTCATCCATCTTATTCCTGTAGATCCACTTAACTCCTATTACATTGTGGTCTTTAGGTTTAGGAACAAGTTCCCAAACCTTGCACCTCTTGAACTGATTAAGCTCTTCTTGCATTGCTTCAGTCCATTGTGGATCTTGTATTGCTTCTTCAAATTTCTTAGGTTCAACTTGTGACAGAAAGCTGGAATAGATTGCAGCATTCTGATTTCTGCTCCTAGTTTGAACTCCTTGTCTTGGATCTCTAATAATCAGCTCTACTGGATGATCTCTAAGATGCCTGTGGGCTGGAGGCATCCTCACTTCAGGTTGAACCACTTCTGCATCTGCATCATGCTGTATTCCTTGGATTTCTTCAGCACTTGGCACATGTAGTTCTCCCCCTGGACAGCAGCTACTCTCCTCTCCTTGCTGTCTTGCAGCAGGCACCTCTTCTATAGTAAGCTTGTCTATTGTCTTTGTCAAACCTGTGGGGCTGCATACATTGCTAGACAACTCATTATTAATAAGTTTTGTCTCATCAAAAACTACATGCACTGATTCTTCTACAACTTGTGTAGTCAAGTTATAGACTCTATAAGCCTTACTATTATTGCTGTACCCAACAAAAATTCCCTCTTGGGACTTGGCAGCAAACTTAGTTAAGTAAGACTTCCCATTGTTAAGTATGAAGCATTTGCAACCAAAGATCCTGAAGTAGGATAGGTTTGGTTTCCTGCCTTTCACTACTTCATAGGGGTCTTGTTAAGCCCTTTAGTGATGGTAGCCCTATTTATAACATGGCATGCAGTGTTAACTGCTTCAGCCCAGAAATACTCTGGCAGTGATGTATCACTCAATAGGGTTCTACCAGCCTCTATCAAGGTCCTATTCTTCCTCTCAGCAATGCCATTTTGCTGAGGTGTTCTAGGTGAAGAGAATTCTTGAAATATCCCAAAGTCTTCACATAGTTTTGTCATGCTTTCAGACTGAAACTCAGTACCATGGTCACTTCTAATTTTGACCACAGTACTATTTAGTTCATTCTGAATTTGCTTGACAAAGCTGTAGAAGACACTAGGTGTTTCAGATTTCTGCCTTAACAAGAACACCCAGGAAAACCTTGAGTAGTCATCTACAACTACAAGGGTATAGACCTTCCTACCTAAGCTGTGAACTGGCATTGGACCAAAGAGATCCAAATGCAAGAGGTATAAACACCTCACAGCATCTTTGATTTCTATGCTTCTAAAGATGGATTTAGTCTGCTTGCCCTTTTGACAAGCTGAGCAAATACCATCTTTGACACACTTAACTTGAGGACCATTCCTCACTAACTCTTTGCTAAAGAGTTTGCTAATAGTCTTGTAGTTACGATGGGCAAGCCTCTTGTGCCATTTGACACAATGAGAAACTGTCTCATCAGCTACAAGACAAACTGGAGAACCATTGTTCTCAATCATAATGTCTAGGCAGTAGACATTCCTCTTCCTATAACCTATCAAAATGATCTCTTGATCACTTGATCTCTTGATATGACAACCATTTTTAACAAATGAGATGTCATACCCTACATCACTTAATTGACTTATACTTATTAGGTTGTGTTTCAACCCTTTAACATAAGCCACTTGAGTAATGGTAACTAAGTTTGTAGAAATGTTACCAAACCCTTTGATGATTCCTTTTTCAGAACCACCAAAGGTCACTTTAGGACCATTTTTGATTGGAATGTAGTCCTTCAGTAGTCCCCTTGTTCCAGTCATATGTCTGGAACATCCACTGTCCAAGTACCATGTAGGGGTATGGCCACTTGGACTCACCTGCAAAACAAATTAATGAACCTTAGAACCCAAAGTATTCTTGGGTCCTTGGTGATTGTTAGTTTGCAATTTGACAAACCTACCTACTGGCTTTCTAGCAGGTAGCTTGCTACTCAACTTGGCACTGGCATTGTGCCAACAGTCCACTGCAAAGTGGCCAATTTTGCCACAGCACCAACATTCAAACTTGTTGTACCTTTGCTTAGGTACAGCCTTTGCTGTATTATCTACAGCAGTCTTGTTGAATGCTGGGGCTTTGCCCTTGGACTTAGACTTGGACTGCTTAGTCCTTGCAGGTCTAATAAAGCCCAGTCCAGCTTTACCCTTGTGATGAACAAATTCATCAATTATGGGTAACACTGACTTAGGTTTAGAAAACCTAGCAACCAAGTCCTTCTTCTTCTGAAGATTGTTCTCCAGACACTTAATTTGATCATTCTTAAAATTGATAGTTCCCATCTGAATCACAGTGATGTGTTTCAGCCTGGCTACCTCATTTAGTTTTTGATCAAATTGCTTCTCAAAATCTGTTGCACCAGCTTTAAGTTCAGCAATTTCCTTTGCCTGACTTTTGGCAAGGGATTTGCTTTTCTTGTAAGCCTGCAACAGCACCTTATATTCATCTATAAGCTGATGAATATCATCCTCAGACTCAGATACACTTTCATCACTTGATGAAGATGAATCTTATTCTGAACTAGAACAAGAAACTGAATTTAATCTTGAACCTTGTACCTGACTGGGTCCTGGCTGCTCCAGGATTTTGGAACTGTCTGTCAAAGCCATTAGTCCTTAGCATTGACTGTCTTCTTGTTCATAAATTGACTCCAAAATCTGCATGAATTCTTCCTCTTCTTCTTCAGCAAACAGCCCTATGTAGGCTTCAGCCTCAGACTCAGTTTCTGAAGAAGAGATATCAGATAAAGTCTTCTCTTTCTTGGCTACAAAGGACTTCTCTTTCTTCCCTTTGAAGTGAGTCTTTTTCCTGTCACCAGAATCCTTTCTCTTCTCTGGACAATCTGCAATAACATGACCCTGTCTATTGCAGCAATAGCAAACAATCTTTGAACCAGTTGCCTTGCTTGACTTTGTCCTTTTCCTGTCTTTCTTTGAAGACTTTTTCTCCTGATGAAAGGCTTCCTTTCCCTTTGAAGAAGAAGGTCTTGACCTCCACTGTTTCTTCCTCAAGAATTTCTGAAAGTGTCTAGTGAAGGCAGCAAAGTCTTCATCACTTTCACTGCTCTCACTCTTTGTGCTGATAGACTCATCAGATTCTGATTCAACTACCTCTGGAGGTGGAGTTGAAGACTTATTCCTGCACTTTCTGGGAACTTCTGTTTTGAAAGCAACAGTTCTTTCTTTGTGCTCAGTCCTTGTTGATTTCTCCTCCTCTTTTCTCACTGTTAACTGCATTTCATAAGACAATAGCTTGCCAAACAGTGTAGGGGGAGGAATTTCCCCCAACTTAGCCATTTCTCTTATGGCACAGATCTTGGTGTCCCAATCTTTGGTTAGGGACCTTAAGAACTTGTCATTTAGTTCATAGTTACTGAACTCTCTTCCATAAGACATCAGTTCATTAACTATTCTGTAAAATTTCTTATAGCACTCAGTGATGCTATCACCCTTTCCTTGCCTAAAGCTTTCATACTCCTGATTTAGCAAGGACTTCCTATCTTGCCTAACTTCTTCAGAACCTTCCATATAGACTATGAGAGTATCCCACATCTCTTTTGCTGTTTTACAGTGAATTAAGTTCTGAAAAGTTGCATCATCAATGGCACTCACTATTATGTTCTGTGCCCTCTTGTCCATGTTGGCCAGGACAATTTCATCCTTAGTCATCTCAGAGAAATCCTTTGGAGTTCTCTGGTTTGCATCCAATACTGAAATCTTCATTGGCACATAAGGCCCTTCCTTAACTGTGATGTAGATTCTAGGGTCAGAGGCTTCCATAAATAGCCTTACCCTTTCTTTCCAGATCCCAAAGATCTCCTTTCTGCATATGGGTAATTTCATGGAACCCAATTCCTTGTGATTCTCATAAGAACCCATGTTTCTTGATGTTCTTGATTTTCTTGAAACTGTGTAATGCCTTACACTGAATCTGTCAAACAGGATCTCCTCAGACTGTTAGTCCTTGTTTTGAGGAACCTCGCTTTGATACCACTTGAAAGATATGGTACCTAAACACCTAGAGGGGGGGGGGGTGAATAGGTGACCTAATCCTTTTCTAACTTTATTGGCAGCAATCAGTTATATCACAACAAACTAACTAGTTTATCACAGCAAACACAGCATAAACAGCAACAATTTCAGCACAGTACAACACACAGTGATTTATAGTGGTTCCCCAAGATATGGGTACATCCACTTTCCCCCTTCCCCTATCTAGCAGTGTACTAGATTCGGCCAAACTCCTGCACTGTCTCAGAACCCAAATTGGTTCCTACCTCAGGCCCAAAGCCTTACAACTCAGCTTTCTCCCAAAGCCTACACTCAGCCAATCAAGGCCTACACTCAGCCAACCAAGGCCTACACTCAGCCAACAAGGCCTACACTCAGAGATCTCTATCTCCTACACTCAGGCTAACAAGCCCTACCCTCAGCCTTTATAGATATAGGCTTACAATTCACTCAGATCCAAATGGATCCTACAAGTTAAAAATGTAATACAAATAATAACTCTACAACTCAGAATTAAAGAGGGGAGTTGAGAGATTCTTGATGAGTTCTTGGAAGAACTCAGCTGGATTCACCCTGTCTTAGCTTTCTTCAAAGCTTCTTGAGTAGAACTGAATAAGACTGAATCCTCTGCAGTTGTTCCTTGACCTCTGCCACTTAAGATCCAGACTGAATCTGAATCCTTCTTCTCAGCCTAGTTCCAAAGACTGATTTCTTGGATGGAGCCCTCTCTCTCCAACTTCTTAGATCTGCACTTGAACTGCTAGATCTTCTTGTGTTGATCCTCTTTGTAACACTATAATTACTTCAATAATCTGATCAACAACTTTGAACTTCTTTCAACAACTTTAACTATTCTGAACCACAGTTTCTGTAAACTGTTGGTGCCTATTTATAGGCTTTCTTCATGGTAACCGGCTGGACCGGTCCATAATTGACTTCTGATATTTCTGACAGGTGCTGTAGACCGGCTGGAATGGCAGCTGTCAAATCATCCAGTCACTTCTTGAAAATCTCTAACTGTCTGTAAGTGTCGAGACTTTCTGTCTATAAGTGTCGACACTTATAGTCCAAGTGTAGACACATGTTGTGTAAGTGTCGACACAAGTCTACAAGGTGTCGACACAACTTCTTGTATGTCTCGACACAGATTATTCTTCATGTGTCGACACTGAAATTGAGTGTCGACACAAGTACTTGTTCTTCTTTCTTTAGCTGAATTCTTCTAAGTGTCGACACATCTCCTTTGTGTCGACACAACTTCTTGTGTTGAATCTGTCAAGTGTCGACACTGCTTCTTGGTGTCGACACATAGTCTTCTATGTTGAATCTTGCTGAGTGTCGACACAGCTCCTTGTGTCGACACACCTTCTTATTGTTGAGACTTCAGCTGTGTGTCGACACATTCCCATAGTGTCGATACTTGTACTTAGAATAATTTGTTGTTCTTTCTGTTCTTTGCTAAGTGTCGACACAGCTCCATGTGTCGACACTTTCTTCCAGTGTTGAGTCTTCAGCTGTGTGTCGACACATTGTTCTGGGTGTCGACACATACTTCAAATGTTGACTCTTCTGTTGAGTGTCGACACTTTGTGCTGGGTGTCGACACTTACTTCAAGTGCTGACTCTTCTGCTTAGTGTCGACACATTGTGTTGAGTGTCGACACTTGTACTTAGACTCTGCAGACTTTTGCAGAGTGTCGACACAGCTCCAAGTGTCGACACTTTCTGGTGTAGACACAGCTTCACTGGGTGTCGACACAGCTCCTTGTGTCGACACTTTCTGTCTGCACTTTTCTTCACTGAGTGTCGACACAGCTCCAAGTGTCGACACTTTCTGTCTGGTGTCGACTCTGCATCCCAGGTGTCGACACAATGACTCCAAGTGTCGACACTGCTTGTCTGGGTGTCGACACAAGCTTTCTTAAGTGTCGACACTTTCCCTCTAGGTGTCGACACATGGACTTAGAAACTTTTTGCTTCAGTCCAGTACTTTCTTAACCTGCACAAGTAACTCAAACATACATCAAATACATTATGATGTATATCATTGGGTTGGGTGAGGCTTCTTCAAATCAGGTACATTTGACCAATGTACCCAACAGACACACAATATCTATGTCGACACATATTGAAGAAGCCGTGTCGAGAAGTAAATTCTACAACACAAGAAGTTGTGTCGACACCTTGAAGGCTAGTGTCGACACTTAGTCTACTTGTGTCGACACTTAGTCTACAAGTGTCGACACTTAAAGACAGACTGTCTCGACACTTTCAGACAGTTACAGATATTTCAAGAAGTGACTGGATGACATGACAGCTGCCATTCCAGCCGGTCTACTACAACTGTCAGAGTTGTCAGAAAGTCGTTAGAAACCAGATCAGCCGGTCACCATGAAGAAGGCCTATATACAGGCCTATTCTGTCAACAGAAGATGAGGATTCAGACAAGATCAAGCTATTCATTGAAGAATCAATTCAAGTGAAGATCTAATAAGTTGGAGAGAGAGAGCTCCTTCCAAGAAGACAGCTGTTGGAACCAGGCTGTGAAGAAGGTTTCAGATCAAGGTCTGATTCTTAAGTTGCAATGATTGAAGATCAGCTGCAGAGAGTATCAACCTTATTGTGTTCTACATTCAAGAAGCTTTGAAGAAAGCCAAGTGAGGTTGATCTCAGCAGAGTTCTTCCAAGAACTCATCAAAAAACCTGTCAACTCTTCTCTCTTATTCTGAGTTGTAGGTATATACATTGTATTCTTATTTTCTTGTAGGATCCTTAGGGATCTGAGTTGTAATCCTGAAATTATAAAGGCTGAGTTGTAGGGCCTGTGTGCCTGAGTGTAGGAGATCTATATCTCTGAGTGTAGGCTTTGTGGCTAAGTGTAGGCCTTGTTGAAGGCTGAGTGTAGTTCTTTGTGAAGACTGAGTTGTAGGGCCTTGGGCCTGAGCTGTAGGAACCATTTAGGGTTCTGATTGTAAGATCTGAGAATCTGAGGAATATTGGAGGAGTTTGGCCGAATCTAGTACACTACTAGATAGGCGAAGGGGGAAAGTGGATGTATCCAAACCTTGGGGAACCACTATAAATCTGTGTGTTCACTGTGTGCATGCTTTATTCTGTGATTGCTGATTGATGCTGTGTATGCTGTGGATAGTTCTGTGAAATCTGTGATATAATCTGCTTAAAAGTTTAAAAACGATTAAGTCACCTATTCACCCCCCCCCCCCCTCTAGGTGATTAGGGTACAATTTCTTTCAACCTGATCAAAAAATCTGGTTTGGTTTTTGAGCACCTTACCAAAAGCTCAATGGTGCCCAGGACACCTGATCAACTCATCCTGCAGTGGATTCCTACCTAGGGTGGTAGAAGAGTGGATGTACCCAGGTTGATTGGGGAACCACTATATCTCCTTGTGTCTTCTGGTTGCTTATTTTTCTTTTGTTTCTTGTTGTGGCTTGTGTTTAGTTTCTTTTGTAGTTTGTGATTATTCTGTGCTTAGATTTACT
This sequence comes from Platanthera guangdongensis, assembly GCA_039583875.1. Classification (NCBI taxonomy): domain Eukaryota; kingdom Viridiplantae; phylum Streptophyta; class Magnoliopsida; order Asparagales; family Orchidaceae; genus Platanthera; species Platanthera guangdongensis. The sequence goes on along the minus strand of CM077151.1, from coordinate 223,571,933 downwards.
ATTTGCTTCCCTGTTCACATTAGAATACAACAACTATTGTAAAAGTTTTTAGCAAGCACCATACTCTATTCACCCCCCTCTAGAGTATATCAGATCTAACTCACACTTTCATATTCACATCAAACCCAAGGAACACCACGCACTCACCACACACTCGCGGGAGCGGGATTCCATATGCAGAAAGAAAGAACTTCACATGCTCAAGTAGAGAATCGTTACCCTTGTAGTTCGCTTTGGCGCCATGGAAAAACTACACGGACAGAACTCTTCTCAACGAACTTTCCTCCACGGATCCGCTCTCAGATCTCGAAACGGTGCTCCAATGCTCCGCCGGCGGCCGGAATCCCTTCCTTCTTCCTCCTCTTTCTAACTCCTTGAGCGAGAGAATGGTTGGAGAGAAATGAAGTATTAACTCCCCTATTCCCGGCCTTAACAGAGCAGGAAACCATCTGGGCTGTTGGATCTTAATTAAAGAAAACGAACGGCTCCGATCTGCAAAAAAATCCCCTGACCTGGGATGAACACGGCCTCGCTCACGGCCATGTCCCAGGCCGTGTGCCCTGTTCGAGGCACGATCATCAAACGAAGAAAAGACACACGGGCTCAGACACGCCCGTGTCTCACCTGACACGACCGTGTCCGGTCTCCCGACACGCCGGTGTTCGGGGGCTTGTCACGCATAACCTCTACGACAACGGACACGACCCAAAAGAACACGGGTAGGGACACGGGTAGGCACTCGCCCGTGTCACCCGAAAATCATCGAGCAACTATCGTCGATCGCCGAACGCAGAACACGGGTACTGACACGGGTAGGCACACGCCTGTGTCAAATGACACGGCCATGTCTACCAGCCTTGTTCCTGGCCGTGTCCTTCTTGGGATGAAAATGGCCAAAAAAACCAGCCAGACATGGCCTTGGACACGCCAATGTCCTAGGTCGTGTACCCCTATAAAGGCACCAAAAAATCCCTTTTGACGTGACCGACTCAAATACAATTTTCGGGGCATTACACCTTGAACCCTTCCGAGATGGTAGCCGACAGGATCAATTTGCAGAACGACGACCCTCTTGCCACTGGTCTCGCCGCCCACACTCACGTGACAATGTCCCCTGGTGATACAAAGCTCGCAGGGCTTGCGAATAACTCCCATCCCGCCATGTCTTGCCTGCCACATTCCACCATCACTTCCTTCCCCGGTCGCCTCACTGGGGCATCCTCTCGCACTCTTGCCGAGACGAGCTCTTCCTGCGGCGTGAGAGCAGGCACCTGAGGTAGCGGGGTCGAGCAATCACCCTGTCACGAGATCCCCTGTAGCATGTCCATAATGCATTTGATTGATGCCATGAACTCCTCCCTTCCAACATCTCCTTCTCCATGACCTCTTGTCATGAGGTAGCTCGAGATTCTTCCGTGTGTGCTACGATCCATGCTCACCACACCAAAAATGTTGAAACCAGTCACCTGCTTCCACCTAGAGTTCAGACCTAAAGCTGTAGGACACATTACTCTTCTCGAACCACCCTCTTGACGTGAGTCCCGGGACCAGAGACAGATCGAAGGTCTCTGCTCGGAGGTCCCACCTCTTACTTAGAAGAATCTGAAGTTCTCCCCCTCCTTAGCCAATGCTGAGCTAGGTGCCTCTGAGGAAGAATATGGAAAGGTTCAACAACCTGTTCAATGCACTTTATCGGTCTATTATAGGCCTCCGAGTTTGATCTGTAAATAACCATACTGAACCGACCTGAAATTACCAAAATACCCTGAATTGGGTCTACCAACAGTCAAATTTCGCTGTTCTGAAGGATTATAAATAGACCACCGAGGGTAGAAGGGTAAAATTACCTGGGGGTAGAAGTGTAAAACCCCCTATGGGGGTAAGAAGGTAAAAACACCTTTTCCCCTATATGGAGAGTGGGGCAAAGTCCCGCGTGTGGGATGGGCTCATCCGATCGTCTTGAAGTCTCTTGCCTTATGGGAGCCATCTCTCCATTAAGGGCCAGCCCAAGCACCAAAGGACGTCTCGCCTACTGCGTCGAGCCCCGTCTCGCCTCTTCAATTCCTCTCGCCAGCTTCTCCGCTATGCTGCTTGAGCCACCTCCCGCAAGCCCATGGTTGTACAGCTAGATCTTGGGAAAAGGTGGGAAGACCATCTTTTCATGATTGAGTTTGATTATAATAACAGTTACCAAGGCAGCATTCAGATGGCCCCTTTTGAGGCTCTGTATGGAAGGAGGTGTCGTACACCATTATCTTGGATAGAATCGGGAGAATCGAAGCTGTACAAGCGAAGGGACGTTGAAGATGCTAGTTCAACAATACAGTTGATACGAGAACAGCTACTGATCGCTCATGATAGGAAGGCCAAGTACTTTAATGCCAATCACCGGAACGTGGAATTTGCGGTGGGAGATTGGGTGTACCTCAAGATAAAACCGTTTAAAGGCGTATCAAGGATTAGACGCTTAAAGAAGCTTAGTCCGAGATATGTTAGGCCTTTTGAGATCTTGGAGTGTGTTGGTGAAGCCACCTATCGTTTGGATCTTTCGACAGAGTTGAGCAGTTTGCATGATGTATTTAACATCTCAGTGCTGCGGAATGCTATACAAGAGCCTCCATAAGTGGTAGCTGTGAATATATTGACGGTCGACAGTGTGTTGACGATGAAGGTCAAGCCCATTTGCATTGAGGATGTGCAAGTCAAGCAACTTTGTAATAAAGCCATCAAGGTGGTCAAAGTCCATTGGGACAATTGTGGCCAAGAAGAGTTGTCTTGGGAGCACATGGAAACTATGAGGGAGGATTTTTCTGAGCTTTTTCCCTAAGGTAACCTGATGTATTGTTTACTGTTTCTGTTTTCCCGTAACTTTAAATTTTGGGACAAAATTTATTTAAGTGGCGGAGAATCGTAAGTCCCCAGGTTAAGGAAACCCTATACTGGAAGGTACCGCGCGGCGATAGATCTACCGTTGGCAGTAGCTCGGTGTTCTCAGCTCGACAATCTTGGTGCCTCAGCGCATACTAGCGCCAGGCGGTAATGAATACTGCGCGGAGGTAGCCCGCTCGATGTTTGGGTCGAGGCGCTCAACGCTTTTGTTCCACTCGACGATCCCATTGTTCTCGAGAAGCGCTAGTGAGCGGCGATAGTGTTACCGCGCGGCGGTAGCTGTTCTCGAGAAGTGCTAGCGCTCGGCGGTAGCAATAATAACGGTCGGTAGCTTGATGATTTATTTGATAGAACTCTCGGGTTCCTACCGCGCGGCGTTAACCTTACCGCAGGCCATAGCGTAGTTTTGTCATTTACTTCCAAACGCATATTCTACCGTGTAGTGATAGTTTTCTATCGCATGGCGGCAGCATAGTAGTTATAACATGTCCACATGTCACCACCCAATTGGATTCCTGAGTGGCGGCGTCCTAGAGAAGCCGAATGATTGGACTACAGCGCGGCGGTAACTTCCTACCGCGCGGCGGTAGCTCTCGTAAACTAAAATCTTGGAGGAATCATGATCATCCATTGGTTTTACTTGGAGATCCGACTGCTGGTGCATGCCTCTGCGGGTATATGGCCGGTAGTTACGTTTTCCCAACTCATTTCTCCATTGGCTCTCTCTTTCTAAGTTCTAGAGAGAAGCGAGAGTGAATAAGGAAGACGGAGGAGATCCCGCCATAGTTGGAGTTCTGAAGCTCCGACTCGCAAGCCGAGTCCGCATTTGGGGAGGCAAAGTCATTGCGGTCGCGTCCATCCATCTAGATCTTGGGCATGACACCGAAGAAATCGCAAAGAGTAATGATTCTCTACTTGGACATGTGAAGTCCTCTTCCTTTTGCATAGGAAACCCTCTCCCGCGAGTGTGCTGCGAGCGTGAGGTATTTCTTCGGGTAGATATGGTTTATCCCCATAGTTTTTGCATATAGAGCTCGGAATTGAAGTACGGATATTGGCATTGTTTGTGAATCTTATCCAGACGGGTTGGTCTGGATTGGTGATGTTTTCATTATGTATGTATTGACGTAGAAGACTCCGTGTCATTTGTTTTTTGGGTTTCTACACGGTAGATTGCTATAGGGAGCTTTGGGGACTAACCCCAAGGAGCACTCGGAACACTGGCCAGAAATGCATTTCTGCCAGATAACGAGCGGCGTTAGTGTTACCGCGGACGGTAGCTCTGTGAAATACCTTTTGTGATGACTGTCTTGCGGAGACCTGGGGGCTAGTGTGTGGGGTTGCATGTTTTGGGAGCCCAGCTTGGTGGCCTGGGAGCCGACCTTGTGCATAACCGGGTTATGTATTATTGTACGATGGATACGATGGGACTCGGGGAAGCTCGACTCGGGTCGATGGCTTAAATTAATATGGAAATGTGAGCAACGGGCGAGTGGAACCGTACCCACTCTATGTCGATTGGTTAAAGAGACCTATGGTACGTGGCACTTACCGTCGGCATAGAAGGCGAGTCTTAGGCTTTGGCTAGAAAGATTGAAATGCTCACGATGTTGTCATCCTGGGGGTGGTGGTGAAGACTCGGATTGGACCGGATTCACTGAGAATGTGCCCTAAGAGCACGGGGTGTGTGGCCGATCGTTCCTACGCTTGTGTTGAAGTCTTCTTAAATTGAACTTTCATTTATATGTTGGATATTGCTAATACAATTGTAGGGAAGGGAGCACTGCCGCCCCGAGTAAGGGGTGGGGTCATTATAATTTGGTCAGCTTTAGCTGATCGTTGTTTTGTTTTGCCACCATACGGTGGATTGTTATTATGCAGGAACAGGTGAGCCTAGTGGAAAATATCATGTTGAAGCCCGTGATGCTGTGCTGGCCCTTGAAGGCCAAAGCGAAGTGTTTATATTTATTGTTTTCATATTTGGCCGGTCTGCGTGCCGAAGTATGTAAAACACTTTAATTCAAGTTGAATGTTGTAAGGCCATAAGGCCAAGACTTTTGTGTATGTTATTTCAATCCTGTTGTTGCTGTAGTGGACATTCATGTTATGTTTATGGGTTCTTATAATTTACTGAAAAGCTTTAGCTAGAATGCTCTGTGTTAGGTTTCGATAATGTTTCATAGTATTTTGGTATTGATATGTAACTGTGATGGCTGTCCGTGGAATATGGCGTGGGGCCCCGGTCGGACCTTCTGTTATATCCCATGTGAAGGATGGGGGTGTTACACAAGAAGCAAAGAATCTGGCTAAGGAAGAAAGCATTGAGTGAGGCGTGGTCACTCAACACACTCAACACCATGATGCAGAAATGATAAAGATAAAAATCGTTGAGTGAGGCGTAGTCACTCACCACTCTCAACCCTTAAGATGCTAAAGAAGCATAAAAGGTTAAGGCTGAAAGCATTGAGTGAGGTATGCTCACTCAACGCTCTCAATGTATAAATAACTGAAAGTATGTCTAAGGCACAAGACATTGAGTGAGGTGTGCTCACTAAACGCTCTCAACGCCAGGCATGTAAAAAAGGATGCAGAAATGGTTAAGGCAAAAAGCATTGAGTGAGGCTTGCTCACTCAATGCTGTCAACGCCTAGATAGACAAAATTGTCTAAGTACTTTGGCGTTGAGTGAAGCTCATTCACTCCATTCCTATTCTATTGATGCTCGATTTTTTCTAAGTCCACAGGTGCTGACATAAGCAAGATCTACAAAATCGACAAATACAACTTATGTCAAATCAAGTACAAAGAAGCTATAGAACATGACATACTTTGTTGTGAAGCTACTTTACATCATCTCTGTCTAAGAAAGATGTAGCTGGATGCCGCAAGTGGGGCCCACTGACTTCTAAGAATCGTTGATCGGCGAACTACAAAAGGAAGGGCATGGTCAAGACGACAGCAACTTTTCAGGCTTATCATTTTCAAAAAACGGTTGTGGCTGGACTTCATATTCCTCGCCATTTCTGCGTGAAAAAGCTTGAAGTCTTGCTGCAGAAAAGTTCAGTAAGCTGTGTGCCTTCTACATCGACACCAGCAAGATCAAAAGGCTTTCCTTCTGAGCGAAGTAGCAGGGACAAGGAAGAAATCTCTGTAGATCAAGTTACTTATCAGCTCAGCAAAATCTAAACTGAAGGTCCATTATCTAAAGCTGAAAAGAAGAAAGAAGAAGGTGGTTGACTCTATCCAGGGAAGGAGGAGAAGCAAAGCAGTTTACTGCTAGATACTTCCAGTTCAAAATCATTGTAGCTGTGAAGAAGGGTTGACCTGAGATAACTCAGATCAAGGGGATGTCACGGAGAAATTTCTCTGTGATAGATAAAAATCAACTTTATTCCTGTAGGATCCTTTTTGCATCTGAGTTGTAGGCCTCTCTGAGTCTGAGGTAAGGCAATATTGCCTGAGTTATATGAGATTGAAGCTCTCTGAGTTGTAGGATCCAACTGGATCTGAGCTGTAGGTTCCTAGAATGGCACTGAGGTAGGTACCTATTGGGTACTGAGCTGTAGGAGTGCTGCAGCACTCTGAGAGTAGGGCTGTGTGCCTAAATTTGTAGGGCTGAGAAGACTGAGCTATAGGCCTTGGTGTAACGTTGCGGTATGTGGCTTGAGGTTCACTGAGTGTAGGAGTACTATAGAGCTCTAAGGTAGGAACCTGTTGGTTCCGAGGTAGGTGTCCTAAAAAGGACACTAAGTGTAGAAACTTCCTGAATTTCTGAGTGTAAGGCCGAGGGACTGAAGTGTAAGCTCAGAAGAACATATTTGGAGAAGTGTCTTGACTAACAGGAAGTTGGCAAGGTGAGAGGAGAGTGGATGTACCCAAAGATTGAGAACCACTATAAATATGTGTGTACTTGCTGTGTTGTTTTTCTTTGTGCAGGTTCTTGAAAGCATACTACCACGAATACGCATAGTGCAAAAGATAAAATCAAAAAGAACTTAATAACAGTCATACGAACTATTCACCCCCTAGGTTGTAAGCTACATTGAAAATAAAGACTTTCAAGTGGTATCAGATGGAGGTTGCTCAAAAAGGATCTATCCTTCTGAGTAATCCTCCAAGGCTCCAGCTAAGGATGCTCCTCAAACTTCATCAACTACAGATATTCCATATTATATTCTGCATGGAATTCCTCTCACTCCAGACTTTCCACACTGTATGAGATTCTCCAAAAATGAGCAGAAAAATAGGAAGAATATGAGGAGATATCATTCTCCATATCAAAAGTCTTGGAAAGGACTTCCTCCTCCTCCTCCTCCTCCAACAATAACAGGGTCAGCTGGTAATGTTTCTTCCTCACAGCAGTTTTCCACTCATCATCACTCTAAATCTACTCAACAGGACAGATCTTTAAGGTCAGATACTTATACTAGTCAAAGCAGACAAAGCATCAAGCAACACTCAAACCAAGAAAGGCCACCTTCTCATGTTTATGATCCAGAGTTGGAAAGGTTTAATGAGTAAGTTGCAAATGCAAAGATTAAGAATGCAAGTGCAGAAGGAATGGACACCTCATAATTCACTACTATGTCCTCTAACAGATAAAATGAACTTGAAAGAAATCAGAAGAAAAGTCTGTTCAATGTTGATAAGTGGATGAGTATGCATGCAATGATAGTTATTCCAAGAACCACCTCCCTAAAAGTCATAGGTTCTCAAGACCTAACAATGAGTAAAAGGGAATCTGAAGATCCAAATAGAAAGCTGATTTTCACAAAATCATCTTTAGATTCTCCATCAGCAGCTCCTAAGAAACACTCTTAATTTTGTTTATAAGTTTTAAACTTTGTTGATGACTATGAACTCTCAAAACACATTCTTTATATCTGCTGAAAATTTTATAATCCTGTCAGATTATTTTTGCTTTGTGTTTTTCTATTTTTGATAGTATCCTCACCCAAATCGGAGGAGATTGTTGGAACCCTATTACTGATTTAGGCTAGGATTGCTATTATTTATTTAGGATCATTAGTTTGACCCAATGTGTATAGTTTAGGGTCATAGGTTTTTTTCCAGGGTTGCTCCTTCAGAAGAATTCCATAAAAGTGCAGTTCGACGAAAGCAGAATTCAGATCTACGAAAGCTGAGCTTTGTTCAATGAACGACGAGCTCAGTTCGACGAACTCAGATTCCTAACTCTGAATTTAGATCGACTATCATTGAGCTCTGTTCAACGAACTTTGTTCTCAGCTTAAAAACTTAGCTCGATGAAACCCAACCTCAGTTGGACGAACTCCAGGTTCAGTTCGACGAAAGTAGAGCTCAGCTCAATGAATGTATTGCTCAGTTCATCCAATCTCTATTTGACGAAGGTAAAGCTTAGGTCAACGAATTCCTTACTCAGTTCGACGTTCAGGAAGTTTCTAATTTCCGAAGGCAGAATGATTACTAAAACAAAATTACATTAGTTACAACTCTGATATTTAATGCTAAATATTCTAAATGAATATTGCTGTTTCAGGCAGCATTAAATTTGGATTTATCACAAATTTTAATTCTAATTTATTACCCAGAGCAGCTACAATTCTCAGAGATTCTTTAGGCGTTTCAGAATGATTTTAATTCAAATTTTTGAATTCTTCTTAGAGATTATATATTCAGATTTTTGCTGCTTCATATGGATAGAGGCACTAGTATAAATTTAAGGGTTACTGACTTACTGACTTAGAGACAAAGAGATACTTTCATTCTTCATTAGACTCTCCAAGAGACAACACATTTCATATCTGTCTAAAAGTTCTACTGGAGAGTAATAACACTCAAGAAGGCCTACACCCTGAAGAAAAGCTCTTCTCTCATGATCTCAAATTCTATTCAAATCATGGGGAGATTTTTGCAACATCAATCCACTTAGTCTTCTCAGAGATATTTGAAAGAGAAGACACCATCAACTTTTAGTTTACATTCTAAACTGTGTACAGGGTTATAACTCCCTTCAAAAGTTAAATCTCTTGGTTCCCAAGTCACCTGATCAAAATACTTAAACTTGGTTTTTGGGCACCTGATCAAAAGCTCAAAGGGTTGCTAGATCACCCTTAGAAAATAGATCTTCTAGTGCCAGTGCACCTGATCAAAAATCTGTAGTGAATTCCTACCATGGTGGTAGAAGAGTAGACGTACCCAGATTTATTGGGGAAATACTATAAAATTGCTTGTGTCGTCTGTGGTTGATTTCTTTTTATTCTTGTACTGTAGATTTTATTTATCTATATATATATCACCTATTTTCTAAACACCTCTTAAATAAAATAAAAGTTTTAGTATACACTATTCACCACCCCCCCTCTATTGTAAAGTAGATATATCCCTCACTTTCAAGCCACCTAAAATTGTTTAACAAATTCATGAATAGCAACTGTATGTGGCAAGCCGCTTACACCTTATTCGACACGAGAGCATCTCACAACTTCGTAGTGGAGGATTTTATCAAGGACTTGGACCAGTTCTAACATTTTACGGGAGTCACCAGGAGGGTACATCTTCCAAATATGACAGAGATCCTATCTACTGCAAAATGCCTTCTAGAGGTGACCATCGATGGCCTAACATTGGATGCTCCGTCAATAATTTTGAAGATGTCGGACTTCGATCTTGTCTTGGGAATGACATGGATCACCTAGAACCATAAACAGATTAATTGCACTCCAAGAAAGGTCATGCTGAGATACGGTGACACGTACGCGACCTTTAAAGGTACTACACCAGTCTCTCACTATCTGCTTTCTTCTGTCTAGGTCGTCAGTGCGCCCCTACAGGGAGACGATGTTTACCATGTCTGGTTCAAGATGATTGAGGAAGAGACTTCTATTTACATCATTCCAGTGGTACACGATTTTGCTGATGTCTTCCCAAAGAAGATGCCAGGACTGCCACCGTACCGTGAGAAGGACTTTCAGATACAGCTATTGCCGGGAGCTAAGCCAGTATCTAGGGCTTCCTATCGGATGGCCCCAAAGACGCTAGTGGAATTTCGGAGCTAGCTGCAGGAGTTGGTTGAAGCTGGATGTGTTAAACCAAGCTCCTCATTGTGGGGAATCCCAGTATTGTTTGTAACGAAGAAGGATGAGACTCTTAGATTATGCATAAACTACAGAGGACAGAACAGGCTGATGGTACGAAACACGTACCATTTATCAAGAATATACGAGCTTTTTGACTAGCTAGAGGGAGCCCACTAGTTCTCGAAACTAGATTTGAGGTCAGGATATTATCAGCTCCGGATCCAGGAGGAGGACATCCCAAAGACAACATTCAGTAGCCGGTATGACCTTTACGAGTCCACAGTAATGCCATTTGGCCTCACAAATGGACCTTCTGCATTTATGAGTTTGATGAACAAAGTATTCGAAACCTACCTCGATATTTTCATCATAGAATTTATAGACTACATCCTCATCTACCAGAGGATAGAGGATGAGCATGAACGACATTTGGCATTGACTCTGGAGAAACTCCGGGAGCACAACCTATATGCAAAGTTCATTAAATGCCAATTCTGGTTGAAGGAGGTGGCCTTCCTAGGTCACATTATCAGTGGACTAAGGTTAGCAATGGATAATGCAAAGATCCAAGCAGTGCGAGATTAGCCGCCATTAAAAATAGCATCCGACATATGGAGTTTCCTAGGACTCACCGGGTACTACTGGAAGTTTGTAGATTGATTTTCCTGGATTGCACTCCCTCTTAAATCATTGACGAAGTAGTATACACCATTTTTGTGGACACCACAATGCGAGTTTGCCATCCAGGAGTTGAAAGGTTAACTTACCTCAGCTCCTATACTTGCCCTTCCCTCTGGAAAGGAAGGATTCCAAGTCCACACCGACGCATCCTACCAGGGAATGGGTGTCATCCTGTTGCAGTACGGACACGTGATAGACTATGCTTCCTGCCAGCTGAAGAAGCACGAACAAAATTACCCTGTGCATGCTCTGGACATTGGAGCGGTAATCTTTTCTTAGATGATCTGGCAGCATTACCACTATGGATTTCATTGTAATATCTTCTCTGACCACAAAAATCTGAGGTACGTGGACATGATGAAGAAGCTAAACATGCGACAAGGATAATGGGTGGATTATCTTTTCGATTATCTGTACACGATGCACTACCACCAAGGGAAGGCGAACAATGTAGCGGATGCTCTTAGCAGGACAGCTAACACAACAGAAGCGGAACACCAGATGATGGCCATGGAGCTGGTCCAGTTGTTGGAGGATATGTAGATAACCTTGGTGTCCAAGGAAGACCCCAAATGATATGGGGATTACTTATCATCGATAAGCATTACTAGCGATATATGAGATCGCATCAGAGACGGGTAGAGGCAAGAAGCTAAGCGAAAGCCAATTTTTAAGGCTATGGAGGCTGGCGCGGCTGGAGATTATCCACTAAAGGATGGCCTTGTGTGCTTCAAAGGAAGTGTATATATATACCAGCAGGAGGTCAAATATGAGAGGATATTTTGACCAAAGCACACATTTTTGGTACTAAGTCCACCTGAAGATCACAAAGATGACAGCCGATCTGAAGAAGACCATGTATTGGTCAGGTATGAAGAAGGATATCACCTACTACGTGATGTATTGCGAGACTTGTTAACTTGTCAAGGCTGAATGTAAAAGCCCAAGAGTATTGTTGCATCCACTACCAATGCCAGAGTGGAAGTTCGAGGACATTGCGATGGTCTTTTTACATGGACTCCCTCATTCCCATGCAGGAAATGATTCAATATGGGTGATTGTTGACATACTGATGAAGGTTGCTCGATTTATCCCCGTCAGGAAGGACGCTCTAGTAGGAGTTCTAATACAGATTTGTGTTTGTCTGTTATCATGGTGTACCCAAAACGATCGTATCAGATCCGGATGGATGATTTATGTCTAAGGAGTGGAGAGCAGTTCAGGCTTACTTGGGCTCCTGATTGACATTCAGCCAAATAGATGGGAAAACGGAGCGTACAAACAAGACATTGGAGGACCTCTTATGCATATGTATCCTGGATCGCGAAGAACTGTGGAGAGATTGTTGTCGCTTTTCGAGTTCTCTTATAATAATAGTCATCGGTATATTATAGGTATGGCTCCCTAACAGGCATTGTATGGATGGAGGTGCAGGACTCCACTATCTTGGATCCAGGATGAGGATCTAAAGTCGCTTGGCTCAGAGTTTGTCGAGGACACAAAAGTTCAGATATGAATGATTCGAGACAGGATGTTGGAGGCCCAGAGAAGACAGGACAAATAGTATGATGTGTGTCATCGTCAGGTGGAGTTTCAGGTTAGTGATCGAGTATTCTTGAATATACGCTGGATGCATGGAGTCTCGCGGTATCACGGGTAAAAGAAGCTCAATCCAAGATACATAGGGCCCTGTAAGATTCTGGAGAGAACCGACCCCTTGGCCTACAGACTGCAGCTACCGCCCGAGTTGGCAAGCTTACACAACGTCTTCCAAGTCTCTTATATTAGGAGGGCTCCCTAACTTCCAGAGAAATAGATTTCCACCACGGATAGTCCAGTAGCATCTGACCGATCAGTTTGCTTAAAGCCAGTCAGGATAGACGATAGGGTGTTACGAGTCCTGTGGGGAAAGAAGGTTTTGCTAGTCAAGGTCCTATGGTCAAATCATGGACAGAAGGAGCACACTTGGGAGCCCCTGGACCTTATTTAGCAGAAGTACCCAGAACACTTCACGACAGGTATAACTGTAACCACCCAAGAATTTCACATTCAGTAATTTTTAGTGCAGACCCCATAGGCCTAACCTCAGTTTTGGGGATAAAATTTTATTTTTATGTATTGGGATTTGTAATATCTCACAAATAACCAGACCCCCTGGAAGTTTTGTCGTGACTAGTTCATGACCAAGCTCTAAGAAGACCAAGTGGATCATGAGTGCCTGGGAAAAATAGATGAAATCAACTTGGTCTGCAAATACCAATTTCTAGTCACCTAGCCTACTGTTTGGCTTTTGGGTACCCACTTGATTATTTTACCCCACCATAACACTTTCAATCTTATAAGGGCACTTTATAGCACTAACAACCCATTGGGGTCAACTAAAGGGGTAGAGTTGAACAGAGTCAACTCATAACCGTAGTTTGGTCAAATTATCGTAATTTGGCCTATGTTGATTTCACAAAGTCACAAATAGACTTGAGTGATGTCAAGGGACCCCTGAACCCTCAATTTGGTCAATCACATCATCTAGCTTGACCTATGGGTTGAGCCTAATTAACCAAGGTCAATTATGCCCAAAATGGGGAAGAAGGTCAAAACCAACTTCAATCCAATTAGGCTAAGCCCAATTGTGATGGCCCACTAGTTACATCAAGTGGAAATTACCTATAATGCCACTAAAAATCTTGATGAGATTACGAGGAGAGAGAAAGTGGAAATTCTACCTAAGGGAGGAGAGAGAAAGAGGAGCATTCATGGCTTTGGGAGCCCACGGGGCACTCAACTCCATCTTCAAGGCCTCATTCATTCCCCTTGATCAATTAAGAGGGGATGGAGGGGTTTTACTGGCCACCTAGGGGTGGAATTTCAAGAGTTTGGAGGTGGCTAAAATATCCAATTCAAGGCCATTAATTACCATTCATGGTCCGCCTCTCTCATTCCCCAAAACAACCCAAATAAGATCTATGGACCTCAAATTTTCCCCAAACTCTAGTGCTGGACCATAGGAGGATATTATAAGGCCAAGAAAAAAATATCAACCGAATTGGAGTTGATTTGGCGGGGTAACTTGGTGAACAAAGTTGGCCACCTAAGGGTAATATGCCTAGTTTTCAAGAGTGCACTTGTAATAGGCGTCAAGAGCATCTACAAGACTCGACGAAGAGTTGAGAGCATTGAATGGTGGGTAGGCGTCAAGTGATACTCAATGCGTAGAACAATTTGACTTAGAATAATCCTGGAATTTGGAAGCGTCGAGTGCGTTGACTGGTCTCGACGAGGAGTCGAGTGATACTCGACGAATGCGACGCTTAAACTTAGAAAAATACTGGACTCGGTAGGCGTTGAGTGATCTTGACGCTTTTTACAAAGCATCGAGTGGTACTCGACGAATTCGATGCTTTGACTGGACTCGACGAGGCGTTGAGTAATCTTGATGCCATTTGACGAGGTGTCGAGTGACACTCGATGAATACAACACCTTGACTTAGAAGATTTTGGACGGGTCCTTTGGACCAGTCTCTTCAATAAGACTTATTTAATATGATGATGGGCGGTCCAATGAGGAAGCGACATGTGGAAAGTAACATAACCCTAATACCTTATTATAAAACAAATGATAAGAAACACCAGGACAAGTTAATTAGAATTTTAATGGATATTTCTCCCCTTCAATAATTGGTTAATTAAAATATGCACATTCCTATCAAATGCAGATACATGTCATAATAGTATTGAATGGTTAAGAAACTGGGGTGAAGGGCCTATAGTGATGTTATAGATGTATGCAATTTTTATCATAATTTTTGGATGAACATTTTTTGAACCTTATTTGTAATTCTAGAAATTGATGGTTAGGGAAATAATTTGCTACATGTCAAACTGAGTACTAGAAAATTATAAAACTTGGCCAGTAAAATTTTAGACCACAATAGTGCCTTGTTAACTTTATTGCAATTTTTGGAAGTAATTAAATAGTGGTTCCTTCACAAGGTGCCCTAGGTGAAGTTTTATTCACTAATTTATTTATGTGGAGAAAATAAGTTAGAAGATTATGAAATTTGGGCAGTGAGACTTTCTATTGGGAATATTGCCCTTAATGTTCCCTAGATTTGATTTGAAGAGGTATCATCAACAACACTAAGAATATAGTTATATTTTATGTTGTTCAAGATCATCATATGCAGGATGTTCCTTGGAACATGTTTAGACAGGTTGTCTAAGTGGCTGAGAGAGGTGGTCACAAGGTAGAAAGATGGAGAGATAGAAATTTGTCTAAGTTGAGTGAAGCCAGTTCAATCAATGCCAGATGCCAAGGAAGGATGCTGGAAAGACTGAAAATTGCATAAGTACACAGGTATTGAGTGAAGCCAGTTCACTCAATGCCGGATTCCAAAAAACATCGAGTAAAGGGTGGACAGTCAAAGCCCAGCAATTTGCAAGATAGAAATGTGGCTAAGTCCACAGGTGTTGAGTTAAGGCATTTAAATCAATGTCATATGTCACGAGGCATTGAATAAACATGAGTCTATCAACGCCTCAGCATTGACTAGAATAAAAATAGACCAAGTCCGGAATCATTGAGTAAGGACAACTTACTCAATGCCTGAAGAGAAGCGTTGAGTCAAGCTCAAGTATTTGAAGATACAGTCAAGAATTCTAGCAAAGTCCAGAATCATTGAGTGAGGACAGCTCACTCAATGCCAAACAAGAAGGCATCGACAGAGTAATGATCAGTCAAAGCATAAAGAAATATAGAAAGAAAAATCTAAGTCCAGATGCGTTGAGTGAGGACAGCTCACTCAATGCACTCAACGCCTAGTAGAGGAAAAAGAAATTGCCTATGTCCAAATGCATCGAGTGATGAAGGTTCACTCGACAACCAAGTCGTTAGAATATTAAAGTAAAAGAACGCATTGAGTGATGAAAGATCAATCAATGCACTCAATTCCTAAGAAGTAGAAAGATTGTTTAAGGACAAAAGCGTTGAGTGAACACTATTCACTCAATGCAATCAATGTGTGGCAGTGTAGGCAAAATTGGATAAGTCCAGATTCATTGAGTGACGCCAGTTCACTTAATGCACTCAACGCCTGGGATGAAACTGTGAATTTGCTAAATCCATAGATGCTAATGTCAACATAAATCAACAAAAGCCAACAGAATTCAAATTAGTTGCGAGAAAACAACAGTACACGACAAATGGTGTCGCATGCCTAATGTATTACTTTTCCTGTAAAAGCAAAGTTGTAGCCAACAACTTTAGTAGGGCCCACGGGTCAAATAGTCGTTGGACAGTGAAAGATAAAAGGGATAAGTTCACCAGATGTAGAGACAACTTCTAGGGTTTATCATTTCGCAAAAAGGGGAAACTTCATCGTCTTCTTCCTCTCCATTGTTGAAGAGCTTGAAGCTGAAGTTTCAAACCCGCTGAACTAAAAGTTCTTAAAGATAGTTGTAGCATTCTTCATCAGCTACAACAAGTTCACAAAAACTTTCTGATAAAGAATACTAGGCAGAGCCTTCAACTTTCTACAACCAAGGTTAGTTGTTTGAAGATTAACTAAAACTGTCAACTCTGCAGTCTTCAACAACAAGTTTAGAGACTTAGTTTCTGAGTTACTTCCTATTGGGTCCATTGCTCACAATGTTCTAGATTTGTAGAAATCAAACAATTCAATGAAATACACATCGTTGTACTTTATGTATGCTCGATTTCATGCATACAGATTGGTTCTTGTCATATTAATTAGACATGTATTCCAAGTGGTTGTGATAGGTGCTCACACGTTAGAGAAGTGGCGAGACAGAAATCTATCTAAGTCTACAGGCATTGAGTGAAGGCAGTTCACTCAACACACGATGTCAAGGAAGGATGCTAGAAAGGATGAAAATTGCCTAAGTCCACAGGAGTTGAGTGAAGGCAGTTCACTCAACACGAGATGCCAAAAGTGCTGCGTAAGGGGTGGACTGTCAAAGCACAGTAGTTTGGAAGATAGAAATGCGGATAAGTCCATGGGCATTGAGTGAAGGCAGTTCACTCAATGCCATATAACAACGACATGGAGTAAAGCTGAGTCTGTCAAAGGCTCAGTATTGGCAAGCTGAAAAATCAATTAAGTCCACATACATTGAGTGAAGCTAGTTCACTCAATGGCATATACCAAGCAGCGTTGAGACAAGCTTAAGTAGTTATAGATTCTTTCAAGAAATCTGGCAAAGTATAGAATCATTGAGTGATGACAACTCACTCAATGCCAATGTAGGAGGTGTCGATAGAGGAACAATCAGTTAAATCCTAAGGAAAGAAATAGATAAAAAATCTGTCTACGTCCAGAAGCATTGAGTGACGACAACTCACTCAATGCAATAAATGCCTCAGCGAGCTGGCAGACTTCAGAGAAGAGGCAAAAGACAAATTCATTGAGTGATGAAGGCTCACTTAACACTCTCAATACCTAGTAGATAAAGAAAGTTGTTGCTAAGTCCAGGGGCATTGAGTGAAGAAGATTCACTCAACGCACTCAACGCCTGGAAGTACAGAAGAATTTAGCCAAGTCCAGAGGCATTGAGTGATGAAGACTCACTCAACGCACTCAACGCCTAAGCAAGGAAGAGAATTTGGCTAAGTCCAGATTCGTTGAGTGAAGTCAGTTCCGTCAACGCACTCAATGCCTGATGGTGCACAGAATTTGACAAAGTCCAGATTCGTTGAGTGAAGGCCATTCACTCAACGCACTCAACGCATGGATTGAATCTAAGAATTTGGCTAAGCCCACGAATGCTGACGTCATTAAATGTAAATAAAAGTCAAAAGAGTTAAAAATCTTTGCGGGAAAACTACAGAACAGGACAAATGGCGCCTGAAGCCAATTGTATGTCTACATATGTCAGAGTAAGCTATGACCAACAACTATAGGTGGTCCCCACAGGTCAAATAGATGTTAATTGATGGAAGATAAAGGAACACGATCGTAAGGTGGAACTTAACTTTTATGGTTTACTCATTTTGAAAAGTAGCGGCTAGACTACGTCTTCCTCCTTGCCATTATTGCCGAGCTTAAAGCAGAAAGTTAAACTAGCTGAACTAAAAGTTCCAGCAAGTTAGTTGTAGCGATTCTCTTCTATTACAGCAAGTTCAAACAAGGTTCTGAGAAAGAAGGAGATGTAGGGCATCTTGTTTCTCCAGTCAAAGTTAGCTGATTGAAGAATACAAGAACAATCATCACTTCTGCCTTCATCAGCAGGATCAGAAACAAGTTTCTGAATTACTAAAAGTCTTGCTTTCAAGTCTAGCTTTACACTTAGAGGGGGGGTGAATAGGATTTTGTATTTGTTTAAGTTTTCTAATCTGTTAAATAGATTACTATGTCTATTGATTAGATTAGATCAGCTTTCAAGAACATTCACAGACAACACAGGATATTTACAGTGGTTCCCTAATCTTTGTACATCCACTGTCTCTCTGTGCCTATCTAATAGTGTGTTAGATTCGGCTCTCCCTCCAGAACTCAGCTTCTTAACAGCTTACAACACCCATCCCATAGGACCACATAGGTCACATAGACCAACAACATATGCACTAAGCCATCCCAGGTCACAAAGACCTATCACCTGGCACAAATCCAAACACACAGGTCACTAAAACCTTAGCCTTTATAGAACAGGCTTACAACTCCTGATTCACTAAGAATCTTTACAGAAAATAAAAATAAAGAATAGGATGTTTAGTGTAACGCCCCAAAACTCAAAAGAGCAACGGGTGACGAATCTGTACCAAATTTGGAATTTGGCAGGTGTACACGGCCTGGGGCACGGGCGTGTCCCAGGGCGTATCGGGGTAGTTCAAAGAACTGGCTAAACGTTAAGGCAGAAATATGCGTTCGACGATCGGGCCAACTTTCTGCGTTCGACGATCGGGTCAGCATTCTGGGTTCGACGATCGTCGAGCAGCGCTCGACGATCGAGTCAAAATGCTGTAGTCGACGATCGGGCCACGTGTTCGTCGAACAGGCAATTTTCTGGGTTCGATGATTTTGGCGCGTTTGACAATTTGTCCAGAGAAGCTACGTTCGACGATTCTGGTAGCGGTCGACGATCTTGGTTCGACGATCGTTGAGCGCGGGGATTTGTGGTGTGATTAGCTCTGTTGACATGGAATGTCAACACACGGTATTGGCGGGAGTTGACTAAATGTCCTGACACCATTTATTGGCCGCGGATGTGCCTTATTCCAGATTGTTGAACCATGCGATGTTTAACTCCATTCGTCCAGGTCAGACCTAGATCTTATCCATGCATCTCTTTTTGTGGGATCGGACGGGGTGGTTATTCCCAAAAGGGTTATACCCAAGAGATGGTTTCAAAACCATTATTTTCCTGCTGTGAGTTCTCTGTTTAAATCCGGAGAGATGGGAGAGAAAAGGAGGAAGAAGAAGCTTAGATCCAGTCATTGGAGGAGTTTTAGAGCTCCAAATTGCGAGCTGACTTCGGATCTACGAAGGCAAAGAGAGTGCAGTGCTTTTCATCCGCTTACATTTCCATGGCGCCAAAGAAGAACGCTAGGGTAACGATTCTCTACTTGAGCATGTGAAGCTCTCCTTCTTTTGCATAGGAAGCCCGCTCTCGCGAGTTTGCGGCGAGTTTGAGGCGTTCCTTCGGGTAGACATGAATAGTCCCCGTTGTGTAGAGTCCGTAAACGAGAATGGACATAGGCATAATGTGTGAAACATACCCGGACAAGTTGGTCTGGATTGGTGATGTTGCATTGCATAAATGCCGGAGAAGACTCCGTGTGATTGTTTGTTTTTTGGGGTTTTCTACGTGGTAGATAGCAACAGGGAGCCTTGGTGATTAACCCTAAGGTGCACCCAGAAAATTGGGCGGATGCATGATCTTGCCAACTTGGAGGCCTGGGAGCCAACTTTAACATAACAGGGTTATGTGATTTTGTGATGGAAACGGGACTCGGGAGAAGTTTGACCAGCGCATATGGTTTAAATTACCGTTGAGATGTGATCACGGGTTAGATGGAACCATACCCGTTTTATGTCGTTCGGATTAGAGCTGTTGGCATAGATGAGGGTCTTCGACGGTCTATGGTTTAAATTACCGTGACCCATGCCGGGAAGACAAATTGCTCATTGTTGGGCCGTCCTGGGGACGGTGGTGAGTCGGCGGACTTTGACCGTGTTCACCAAGAATGTGCCCTGAGTGCACGGGGTGTGTGGTCGTGTGAGCCTATGCCTGTGATGAAATGTATATTTATACACTGCTTGGTTATGCTAATAAGTGCAGGGAAGGAGCATCGTCGTCCCGAATTGGGGGCGGGATCGTTATAATTTGGTCAGCATTGCTGACCGTTGCTTTTGTTTGCCACCGTGCGGTGGTTTGTTGCTTGCAGGTGCTGCTGGACCAAGCGATCAATAGCGGGCTAAAGCCCAAATTGCAAAGCCGGCCCTTGAAGGCCTAATTGAAGTGTTTACTTGCTTTTGTTCATGTATGACCGGCCTGCGTGTCGTGGTATGAAAAACATGTAATATTTAGTAAACCATTTTGTAAGGCCTTAAGGCATGTACTTGTGTATGTAGTACATTCCTATTTGGTGTTTAGTGGACATTCATGCTTGGTGCTGGGTTCTTTTAATTGCAACTTATAAAACTGCTTCCGCTAGAATGCTCTGTGCAGGACGTTATGATTGGTTGGATGGTTTTCATTGAGTAACCACCCGGTCTTTCTGTGGTATATGGCGTCGTGCCCCGGCCGGACCTACTGCTAAATGCTATGCGACAGATAGGGGGTGTTACAATTTGGTATCAGACTACTGGTTTTGGTCGGGCTTAAGATGAATTCGTGGCCGAATTCTTTTTAAGGGGTGGTGAGCACATGTATGTGCGTCATCGTTATAACAACAAAAGAACCCATGAATGTCCACTTAGGAATGAAAATACACGTGTTTGGGGAACCTGCGTGTTCCTATAATTGCTATTTGAAATTTTATTTGGTCTCTTAACGGTGTTTTGTACCACTATAGGTGACCAGAAGTGGTGCTGGGCTGTCGGAACGTCGAGTTTCTAAGGCTAGCAGTGCACCTAATGAAGCTCCTGCAACACCTCCATCGGCTGAGACCATACGATTGGTGGCCGAAGTAGAGTTTTCCATGATTAATGCACAGCCTGCAAGGCAAATGCAGCAGTCCGCTCCTGTGATGGAGCAGGTACCGCTGCAAGCGGCTGAGCAGAGAAGAGTGGAACAGGTAGTAGAGGAACCGTTGGTGCCAAGGAGGGCAACCGAGAGACAGCTCAAACATGTCATGAGCTTTAATCCTCCGGTATTCTCGGGGATGTGAACCCCATCTCAAGCTGAAGACTGGGTCTCTGGGGTGAAGAGAGTCATGACAGCAATAGAGACAGAGGAGTGGCAAATGACCCCCATTGCTACGTTCCTTCTGGACGGTGAAGCGAGATTGTGGTGGGAAGGATTGGAGCTGCATCTATTGAGAGGTAGGCAAGTTGTTGTTATCTTGATGGAGGAGTTCTCGAGACTATTCTTGGCTAGATACCTCCCTTCGGCGCAGAGCATAGTATTGTAGAACGAGTTCCTGAAGTTGGTTCAAGGGGACAGTAGCGTGGATGAATATCCCCACGAGTTTACTCGTTTGAGTCAATATGCTAGCTCCACCATTGCGGATAAGGAGCACAAGACGAATCGATTCTACGAAGGGCTGCGAGATGATTTGAGGCTACTACTCTCGGGGCCGATGACGTAGGGTTTCTTGACCTTGGTCAACACAGCCCGGTCCTTGGAGAAGGACATGAAGAATGTTCAATCGAAGAAGAGCATTGGTGATAAGAAGTCTGGGTTCAAAGTGCCGACTACTTCAATGTCCGGCTATCAAAGATTCTTTAAGAAGTCCAGGACTTCGGGTCCAGCTCCTTCTGGTGCTTTTGGGGCGACTACGGGTCCGACCCCGGGTGCATGTTTTACTTGTGCGAAGCCGGGGCATTTTGCCCATGACTGTTGGAGCGGAAGTCACAAGTCCGAAAGGAATCTGGGAGCAACTTATGAAGAGAAGGGCAAGGCGGTGGAGTCAACCACGTCCCATTATGCTCCGGCCCAACAAAGGGTGTATAATCTTGGCCAACCGGAGGCCATCAAACAGGCGGATGTGGTGACAGGTACGGTTTAATTTATAGCAAGTTAACCTTTTAAATACTTGTTATGTGCTTGTTACCTTACCACTACTTGTTTAAGATTTGTTTTGATTTGTGAAAATCTGGCAAGAGCATTCTTCGATACAGAAGCTTCACACTCCTTCTTGTTCCAAGGATTTATTTCACGCATCGGAGTACCTTCTTTGATGGCGAAGGACAAGTTGGATGTGTTGTTGCCCAACGGGTGTTCGATGCGCGCGGATAGAATTTGTGGCGTGAAGATTTGAATTTGAAGACAGGAGTTCCATTTGCAAGCATCGTTATTGCCGCTAGTGGAATTCGATGTTATATTTGGCATGGACTAGCTCTCGGAGCAGCAAGCCTATATTGTTTGCGGTAGCAAGTAAGTCAAGTTGGGAGCAAGTCGTGAGATGACTTTTGTGGGCTTAAAAGGGTCGAGCAAGACGTTGATGTCTGCTCTTCAGGTAGTGATGGCGGTTCGTGCTGGTGTAGAGCTGTTTTTTACTTTAGTGGAGGATGCAAAGCCTAAGCCCGCGTTGGATTGTATATCAGTGATATCGGAGTACCCTGATGTGTTCCCTAGCGATCTTCCTGGAGCCCCACCGCAGAGGGAGATAGATTTTACGATAGACCTCGTACCAGGTGCAAAGCCTGTATCACGCTCTCCATATCGGCTAGCGCCTAAGGAAATGGTGGAGCTGAAGGTGCAACTGCAAGAGTTGTTGGAGCAAGGGTATGTGTGCCAAAGTTCTTCGCCTTGGAGAGCACCGGTCCTCTTTGTTAAGAAGAAGGACGGAAGCTTGATGCTATATATTGATTATCGGGAGCTCAACAAGTTAACGGAGAAGAACAAGTACCCGATCTCCCGGATCGATGATCTTTTTGATCAGTTGGTCGGGTCGACGGTGTACTCAAAGTTGGACCTCAAGTCTGGGTACTATCAGCTGCGAATACGGGAGAGTGATATCCCGAAGACAGCGTTCAGTACGAGATACAGGCATTATGAGTTTATGGTCATGCCGTTTGGGCAGACTAATGCATCGTCAGTGTTCATGGATTTGATGAACAGGACCTTCAGGCAGTACTTGGACCATTTTGTGATCGTCTTCATCGACGATATTTAGGTGTACTCGTATAGTGAGGAAGATCACTTCAAGCATCTTCATTTGGTTTTGGAGACGCTAAGGAGGAATCAATTGTACGCCAAGTTCTCGAAGTGCGAGTTTTGTTGTCCTCAGTGGCTTTCCTCGGTCATATAGTGAGTGGAGAAGGTATTGCAGTGGATCCGGCGAAGATTGTTGCGATACGGGAGTGGCCTGAGCTTTCTACGATAGCGGAAATCCGGAGCTTTCTAGGGCTTGCCGGCTATTATAGGCACTTTGTAGATAACTTCTCGCGGATAGCGTTACCTCTCACTACTTTGACGAGGAAGGAGCAGAAGTTCATTTGGACGCCGGAGTGTGCGCGAGCTTTTGAGGAGTTGAAATGTCGGTTGACCACAGCGCCTGTGCTGAGTTTGCCGAGTGGGACCGAAGGTTATGATATTTATAGCGATGCTTCGGGCAGCGTTTTGGGTTACGTGCTACTGCAACACGGAAGTGTGATAGCTTATGGCTCGAGACAGTTGAAAGTGCATGAGAGGAACTATCCGGTCCATGACTTGGAGTTAGCGGCCGTGATTTTTGCCTTGAAGCTGTGGAGGCATTATTTGTGCGGTGTGAAGATTGATATCTACACCGATCATAAGAGCCTGAAGTATTTGATTGATCAGAAAGATCTGAATATATGACAGCGTAGATGGATGGAGTTACTGGGGGACTATACATTCAAGATCCACTACGTGTCTGGTAAAGGTAATGCGGTTGCAGACGCGTTGAGTCGCCGGGCCCCAGCTCAAGCCATTTGGCTATCGGTGCATGATGAGCGGTTGGCTTAGGAGTTGGAGGCGTTGGAGATTTCTTGCATGGACAAGCAGTCAAGTGCTGAAGCACTCTTGAATTGGACTGAAGTTCAATATGTCCTGGCTGATCGGATTCGGCAGGCATTGGATATGGATGTCCATATGAAGTAGTTCACGGTAGAGGCTCTAGATGGGTCAAATTCCCAATTCGTTGTGGAGGACGGATTACTTTGGAAAGACGGTCGTCTGTGCATTGATGAATACTTTTAGTCATCGTTTTTGGTATAGTTTATAAACCTAAATTCTTATGTTTAGTTATAATTTTGTTTATTTTTATGTTTGTTCTGTTTTATTTCTCGTATGTTATGATATTATAATTTCTAAATTTATTATGTGTTTTATATTTTATGTTGTGTTATTTTTAGTTTAGTTTTAATGTTTAATATGTTTGTTGCTATGTTTAGTCTTATTAATATATATATTATATTATGTGATGTTTAGTTTTATTTCTTATAATTATTATGTTCAATGTTAATGAATAATATTATGTGTCTAATGTTTGTTTTGTCTTGTTATTTGTAGGTTCAAGTCCAAGTTCAACACCATGCAGCCCTCTTCAATGCATGCTGTCCTCATAATCATGCCTTCAAGTCCAGCCCATACCCGAGCCTTCTTCAAGGTGCAGCCCTCAAATCTTGGTGCAGCCGGCCCTCCTTCATTGAGTCAAACCCGAGCCTATGCAGCCTTTCATGTGCAGCCCACTTCAAGCAAGCAGCCCGGCCTCCTCCCCACTTCAAGATGCAGCCCACAAGAGCAGCCCGGCCACACAAAGAGCAGCCCCTACATGCAATCCTAGCTCTACCCGAGCCCATAAAGCCCACACTAGCCGCCCATTATTGCCTTTGCAAGGCCGGCCACCCACATCATGTCCCCCTCTCTACATTTTATTATTTTATCTCTTCTCTCCCTCATTTAATGCCATACATGCATACCCCCATACACATGGCCGGCCACTCCTCATGAATCCCCTCTTTTATTCCGACTCTCTCCCCTTTATTATTTTCTCTTCCATTTATTCCTCATGCATCTCCCCGCTCATCCGCTCTCTCTTATTAATTTCTCCATCCATGCACCTTGCCACCAATGCATTGAACCCACCTCCTTTTCTTCCCCTTCATTTAATGCCATGCATGAACTTCTCTCCCTTTACATGGCCGGCCACCCCCCTTGCCCCCTCTTCTTCATTTTCATTCTAGAAGCTTCTCCATCTCCTATAAAAGCAACCCCTTCCCTCATGCCAAATAAGAAATTTTTGGGAAGTGAAGTTTTAAGTTGAATGTGACCGTTGAGTTGGAGAGTGGAGAGTGCTTGTGAGTTGTTATTAGTTTCATTATTGTATTAGTTTTTTTTTCATTGTTGCGAGTTTTTCTTCCTAATATAGTCTTGTCTTTTTAAAATTTTGTGTACTCCTTTTTTTGCCAGTAATGAAAATGTTCCTCTCTTATCTTCTTTTGTCTTCCCTTTCAATTATGCGTAGCTAATTTTCTTTAGCGTTTGATTGTGAGGATCCATAAAATGAGATGAGGGTTTCTTTTGTTTCATAGTTTTATTTTTTCTTAACTTTACTCGATCCTTCTTTGATTTTTATTTTTGTCGACTCTGTATTTTCGGTATATGGTAGTAGGCTTTGGGATCTCATATTTGAGTGGCCGAGAGGCTCGTGAATGTGAAAGATCACTCAAAGAAGGAAGGAGTTGAACGCAACCCTAGAGATATGATGACGTAAATCTTTTGGATTGGAGTCAAATCCAATAGTGCGGGTCACCTCGATAATGCGGCTTTAGGCCTTTTTGACTTGAAAGAGATTCCGGTCAAAATGTTTATAAGTCAGGGGATTTAATGCTCTAGCGAGATTATTTCCTAATTTCGGATCCGTCACGGTCGAGTATGATTTGCAAATTTAAAACTATGCTTTTTCATCCCTCTCATTTCATTTTATGGTGAATCTTCGATCGAATGCTAACTTTTTTTATATAGTTTTTCGTCTAAAAAATTATCTTTCGTTTTAATTTAAAAATTCTCAAAACCCATTTTCTTTCGGTAGGATAATAGTTCAAGCGTGAGTAGCAGTATTTGACAACCCCGTGTTTAAATAGGACCTTGATACTACAATTCGACAGGTACACTTGCATGTTCGGGTTTTAGCCCATCAAGTTTTTGGCACCATTGCCGGGGATGCTTTTTCGTCAATATTAAGAAAGCAGTTACGCTATTACTTCTGCAAAAATTAAAAAAAAATTTCCTTTCTCTATTTTCTTCGTCAAGTTTTTATTTCCCTTCATCTCTTTTTCTTTCCTCCATTCTCCCTCTAATTTTCTTAGTGCATGACCCGCACGAATCCGTCGCTACTTGTAGATTTAGACCCAGAAATCGAACGCTCCTTTCAGAGAAACTTACGATTCAGTGGTTTCACTTCTCAAACAGTGGTTGAGGATTCTGACGGTGATTGTAACTTCAACTCCGAAATGGGATACCCTAACCCAGCGTTTGCCAAGCAAAGGACGATGTCCGATTATGCTCGGCCCAACCTGGAGGGCACAAAAACAAGTATTTTTCGACCTGCAATTGCGAACAATAACTTCGAGCTTAAGCCTAGCATCATACAATGGTGCAACTTGTACAGTTCGACCGATTACAAGATGAAGATCCGAACTTGCATATTGCCAATTTTCTTGAAATCTGTGACACCTTCAATATAAATGGTGTCTCAGACGATGCTATATGGCTAAGACTCTTCCCCTTCTCCTTAAGAAGTAAAGCCAAACAGTGGTTGAGTTCTCTTCCAAGAGGATCAATCACTACTTGGAACATTTTAACTGAAAAGTTTCTCTCTCGTTATTCCCCCCCCCCCCCCCGCCAAAACTTCTAAGCTAAGAAATGATATAACTTCTTATTCTCAAATTGCTTCTGAGACCCTCAATGACACATGGGAGAGGTTCAAAGATCTTTTGAGAAGATGCCCTCATCATGCTCTGCCTGTATGGTTACAGCTCCAGACATTTTACAATGGGCTAAATCAAGAAACTAAGCAAATGATAGATGTCGCTTCCGCTGGTTCTTTGGACCGCAAAACTCCGGAAGCCGCTCTTGAGATTATCGAGGACATGGCGATGAACACTTATTAGTGGAATTCGTCTAGGACTCGCCCATCTAAACTTGCAGGTATCTATGAGGTGGACTCGGTTTCCCAACTGGCGTTGCAAGTGGAAATGCTGAACAAGAAGATTTAAGAGATGACTGCTTCCTCCGCCGCTAAGGTATATGAAAATGCGAATGCTGCTGCTGCCGAGCAGGTGGATTATCTGGGGAACATACCCAGGCCTGCTTAAAATAATTTTGCCAATAATTTTTCTATTTTTTCTAATTTTTTTGCACCTCCTGGTTTTAATTCTTTTTTGAACTCTTATAATCCTGGATGGTCTGACCATCCTAATTTTTTTGGAGTAACCCTGCTAATGCTGCACGCCCACCACATGATTTTACACCACCACCACCACCACAACAAAACCAAAATCTTCAAAAAAACCCTCTCTTTGGAAGAAATTTTATCTAGATATATAAGCTCGAACGATGCTACTATTAGAAACTTAACAGGGTCGATGAAAAGTTTAGAAAACAAGGTCGGGCAACTTGCCAAGGCTTTTTCCGAGAGACCACCTGGAACTCTTCCCTCGAACACTGAACCTAACCCAAGGGAGCACGCAAATGCGATTTCCCTTCGGTGTGGTAAGGTTATTAACAAGCCCACCACCAGGGAAGAGCCAAAGGTGATTGTACCTCCTGTTGTGGAAACAATTATCCCCACGGAAAATAATAAATCAACTTTTGGAAATGAAAAATCTACTTTAGATAAAGAAAAAGATATTTCTATTTTTTCTGATTTTGGAAAAGAAAATGATGACGTTCAAAATGATGCTCCGGTTGTTATAAAGGAAATTTCGCCACCTCCTTATCCGGCTCGACTTAGAAAAGAAAAACTAGATGATCAGTACCAACGTTTCCTTGAAATTTTCAAACAAATTCATATTAATTTGCCATTTCATGAAGCGATTAGTCAAATGCCTAAGTATGCAAAATATCTTAAGGATTTATTAACGAACAAGACAAAATTGGAAAATTTATCACATGTAACCTTAAATGAAGAATGCTCGGCGGTCGTTAAAAACTCTATTCTTCCTAAAAAGATAAACGATCCGGGTAGTTTTTCCATTCCTTGCGTTTTTGGTGATATGTTTGTTAAACATGCGTTAGCGGATCTAGGAGCGAGCATCAATTTGATGCCCTTTTCTTTATTCAAAAAGCTAGGATTGGGCACTCTTAGCCCTACAAGAATGAGTATCCAGTTAGCTGATAGGTCAATCAAGTATCCGTTAGGTATCGTTGAGGACGTGCTAGTAAAGGTCGACAAATTCATCTTCCCGGTGGATTTTTTCATTCTCGATATTGAAGAGGACGTCGAGGTCCCTCTTATCCTTGGTCGACCCTTCCTAGCCACCTCTCGAGCTGTCATCGATGTTAGTAATAGAAAGTTGTTTTTGCGTGTGGGAGATGATGAGGTCACATTTTCTATCAATCAATCAATGAAAAACGTTTTAAAAAATGATGATTCATGTTTCTTTCTTGATGTTTTAAATGAAGATTCTTCACTTTCTCTTTCTAACAGCTCCTCAAATGAATTTTCCTCTTCTTTTTATGAAATTTCTTTATATGATTTTGAAAACACGGTTATGTCATTACAAGCAAATTTTTAAAATGATTTTATCTTTGGTAGAAAAAAGTATGAAAATCTTATTTTTGAAAAAGAAAAGAATTTGAAAAACTCTTATGATGAACCGCCCCATCTTGATTTAAAACATCTCCTTGATCATCTAAAATATGCCTTTCTTGAAAAAAAAATCTAAATTGCCCGTTAGAATCTCGGCCTATCTTTCTCAATCTGAAAACGATCAGTTGATCGAAGTACTACAAAAGCATCGCCGAGCTATAGCGTGGCAAATTTCCGACATTTCTGGCATAAGCCCTTCTTTTTGTACTCATAAAATATTTTTGAAAATAATCCTAAGGGTGTAGTCCAACCACAACGTCGTCTCAATCCGAATATGAAAGAGGTTGTGAAGGAAGATGTGCTTAAGTTATTAGATGCGGGGATAATTTATCTGATTTCCGATAGTTAGTGGGTAAGTCCGGTCTAGGTTGTTCCTAAGAAGGGTGGGATTACGGTAGTAACGAACGAAAATAACGACTTAATTCCAACTAGGACGATAACGGGATGGAGGATGTGTAGTGATTACCGTAAGCTAAACGATGCCACTCGAAAAGATCACTTCCCCCTCCCCTTTATCGATCAAATTTTAGAACGTTTATCCGGGCACAGTTTTTATTGCTTCCTCGACGGTCTCTCGGGGTATTTTCAAATCCCTATCGCACCCGAGGACCAAGAGAAGAAAACATTCACTTGCCCCTTCGGAACCTTTGCTTATTGTAGAATGCCTTTCGGATTATGCAACGCACCTGCTACATTTCATCGGTGTATGCTTGCTATTTTTGATAAATACGTAGAAAATATTATGGAAGAATTTATGGACGATTTTTCTGTTTTTGGCGACTCCTTTGACTTATGTTTAGAAAATTTGGAAAAAGTTTTACAACGTGGCGAAGAAATCAACTTAGTTTTAAATTGGGAGAAGTGCCACTTTATGGTGCGTGAGGGCTTAGTCCTTGGCCATAAGATTTTCGCTAAGAGAATTGAAGTGGCCAAGGCAAAAATTGAAGTTATTGAAAAGTTACCACCGCCTACAAATATTAAAGAGATTAGAAGTTTTTTAGGGCATGCGGGATTTTATCGACGATTCATTAAAGACTTTTCAAAAATTACTAAGCCTCTCACCCACCTTCTCGAAAAAGAAACTACTTTCATTTTTGATGAATCTTGTCTCGCTGCATTTGAATTAATTAAATCCAAACTTATAAATGCTCCTATTATGATCGCCCCAGTTTGGGATTTACCATTCAACATAATGTGTGAAGCGAGTAGTCATGCGGTAGATGCGGTTCTAGGACAACGAATTGCTAAGAACTTCCATCTGATTTTCTATGCTAGTAAAACTCTAACTTCTGCTCAAGAAAACTACACCACGACGGAGAAAGAACTTTGAGCTGTTATTTTTGCTTTTGATAAATTCCGACCGTACGTTACTCTTGCTAAAGTTATTATTTTTACGGATCATTCCTCTTTGAAGTACCTCCTTTCTAAACCGGATGCCAAGCCGCGTCTTATTCGCTGGATCCTTTTACTTCAAGAATTCGACTTGGCGATTCGGGATAAGAAAGGAGCGGAAAACCTAGCAGTTGATCATCTTTCTCATCTTAAAAATCCCAAACTTGATATTTTAAATGAAAATTTTATTAATGACTCTTTTCCGGATGAACGGCTTTTAAACATTTCTTCTTCTACCCCCTGGTTTGCCGATTTGGACAATTATCTTGTGGCTCGGGCCCTTCCAAAAGAATACTCTTCCCACCAAAAGAAGAAATTCTTTTCGGAGTTGAAGTATTATTTTTGGGAGGACCCCTTTCTATTCCGCATTTGTGATGATCAGGTGGTTAGAAGTTGTGTTTCCCGGGAAGAAGGTCAACAAATTTTAAAGCATGTTCATGAAGGTCCGACTGGCGGGTATTTTCAAGCAACCGCACCGCCCACAAAGTACTTAGTGCTGGCTTTTACTGGCCAAGCATATTTAAAGATGCGCAACTCTTTGTGAGCGGGTGTGATCGGTGCCAACGGACTGGAAACTTATCTAATAAAAATGAAATGGAACAAAATTATTTTCTGGAATGCGAAGTTTTTGATTTATGGGGCATTGACTTTGTAGGCCTGTTTCCCTCAAGTCTAGGAAATAAATATATTCTAGTCGCAGTAGATTATGTTTCCAGGTGGGCGGGGGCCCAAGCTTTACCAAGAAATGATGCTCGCATCGTAGTTGCCTTTCTTAAAAAACTCTTTTCTCATTTTGGTTTTCCTCGAGCGATCGTTAGTGGTAGGGGAAGTCATTTTTACAACGCTCAACTCGCTAAAGCTTTAACTAAATATGGCGTTATGCATAAACTATCAACTTCTTATCACCCCAAAACTAACGGTCAGGTTGAGGTAGTCAATCGAGAGCTTAATATAATTTTGGAAAAAACCGTTTCTATTTCCCGTAACGATTGGTCTTTAAAGTTAGACAATGCTCTTTGGGCCTATCATACAACGTACAAGACCACTATTGGATGTACTCCTTTCCTACTAGTCTACGGAAAATCATGTCATCTCCCGGTAGAGGAAGAGCACCGTGCGTACTGGGAGTTAAAGTTTTTTAATTTCGGATCCGTCGCGGTCGAGTATGATTTGCAAATTTAAACCTATGCCTTTTCATCCCTCTCATTTCATTTTATGGTGAATCTTCGATCGAATGCTAACTTTTTTATAAAGTTTTTTCGTCTAAAAAATTATCTTTCCTTTTAGTTTAAAAATTCTCAAAACTCATTTTCTTTCGGTAGGATAATAGTTCAAGCGTGAGTAACAGTATTTGACAACCCCGTGTTTAAATACAACCTTGATACTACAATTCGACAGGTACACTTTCCTGTTCGGGTTTTAGCCCATCAAGTTTTTGGCACCGTTGCCGGGGACACTTTTTCGTCAATATTAAGAAAGCGCTTACGCTATTACTTCTGCAAAAATTAAAAAAAAATTCCTTTCTCTATTTTTTTCTTCAAGTTTTTATTTCCCTTCTTCTCTTTCTTTCCTACATTCTCCTTCTAATTTTCTTAGTGCATGACGCGCACGAATCCGTCGCTACTTGTAGATTTGGACCTAGAAATCGAACGCTCCTTTCGGAGAAACTTACGATTCAGTGGTTCCACTTCTCAAACAACGGTTGAGGATTCCGACGGTGATTGTAACTTCAACTCCAAAATAGGAGACACTAACCGGCCAGCATTTGCCCAGCAAAGGACGATGTCCGATTATGCTCGGCCCAACCTGGAGGGTACAGAAACAAGTATTGTTCGACCTGCAATTGCGAACAATAACTTCGAGCTTAAGCCTAGCATCATACAAATGGTGTAGCAATATGTACAGTTCGACGGATTACAAGATGAAGATCCGAACTTGCATATTGCCTATTTTCTTGAAATCTGTGACACCTTCAAAATAAATGGTGTCTCAGACGATGCTATAAGGCTAAGAATATTCCCCTTCTCCTTAAGAAATAAAGCCAAACAGTGGTTGAGTTCTCTTCCAAGAGGATCAATCACTACTTGGAACATTTTAACTGAAAAGTTTCTCTCTCGTTATTCCCCCCCCCCCCCTGCCAAAACTGCTAAGCTAAGAAATGATATAACTTCTTATTCTCAAATTGCTTCTGAGACCCTCTATGACACTTGGGAGAGGTTCAAAAAACTTTTGAGAAGATGCCCTCATCATGCTCTGCCTGTATGGTTACAGGTCCAGACATTTTACAATGGGCTAAATCAAGAAACTAAGCAAATGATAGATGCCACTTCCGCTGGTTTTTTGGACCGCAAAACTCTGGAAGCCCCTCTTGAGCTTATCGAGGACATGGTGATGAACACTTATCAGTGGAATTCGTCCAGGACTCGCCCATCTAAACCTGTAGGTGTCTATGAGGTGGATTCGGTTTCGCAACTGGCGTTGCAAGAGGAAATGCTGAACAAGAAGATTTCGAAGATGACTGCTTCCTCCGCTGCTAAGGTATATGAAAATGCGTATGCTGCTGCTGCCGAGCAGGTGGATTATCTGGGGAACATACCCAGGCCTGCTCAAAATAATTATGCCAAAAAGTTTTCTGCTTTTTCTAATTTTTCTGCACCTCCTGGTTTTAATTCTTTTTTGAACTCTTATAATCCTGGATCGCGTAACCATCCTAATTTTTCTTAGAGTAACCCTGCTAATGCTGCACACTGACCACATGATTTTACACCACCACCACCACCACAACAAAACCAAAATCTTCAAAAAACCCTCTCTTTGGAAGAAATTTTATCTAGATATATAAGCTCGAACGATGCTACTATTAGAAACTTAACAGGGTCGATGAAAAGTTTAGAAAGTAAGGTCGGGCAACTTGCCAAGGCTTTTTACGAGAGACCACCTAGAACTCTTCCCTCAAACACTGAACCTAACCCAAGGGAGCACACAAATGCGATTTCCCTTCGGAGCGGTAAGGTTATTAATGAGCCCACCATCAGGGAAGAGCCAAAGGTGATTGTCCCTCCTGTTGTGGAAACAATTATCCCCATGGAAAATAATAAATCAACTTTTGGAAATGAAAAATCTACTTTAGATAAAGAAAAAGATATTTCTGTTTTTTCTGATTTTGGAAAAGAAAATGATGACATTCAAAATGATGCTCCGGTTGTTATAAAGGAATTTCCGCCACCTCCTTATCCGGCTCGACTTAGGAAAGAAAAACTAGATGATCAGTACCAACGTTTCCTTGAAAGGTTCAAACAAATTCATATTAATTTGCCATTTCATGAAACGATTAGTCAAATGCCTAAGTATGCAAAATATCTTAAGGATTTATTAACGAATAAGACAAAATTGGAAAATTTATCGCATGTAACCTTAAATGAAGAATGCTCAGCGGTCGTTAAAAACTCTAATCTTCCTAAAAAGATAAACGATCCGGGTAGTTTTTTCATTCCTTGCGTTTTTTGTGATCTGTTTGTTAAATATGCGTTAGCGGATTTAGGAGGGAGCATCAATTTGATGCCCTTTTCTTTATTCAAAAAGCTAGGATTGGGCACTCTTAGCCCTACAAGAATGAGTATCCAGTTAGCTGATAGGTCAATTATGTATCCTTGAGGTATCGTTGAGGACGTGCTAGTAAAAGTCGACAAATTAATCTTCCCGATGGATTTTGTCATTCTCGATATTGAAGAGGACGTCGAGGTCCCTCTTATCCTTGGTCGACCCTTCCTAGCCACCTCTCGAGCGGTCATCAATGTTAGTAACAGAAAGTTGTTTTTCCGTGTAGGAGATGATGAGGTCACATTTTTTATCAATCAATCAATGAAAAACTCTTTAAAAAATGATGATTCAAGCTTCTTTCTTGATGTTTTAAATGAAGATTCTTCACTTTCTCTTTCTAACATCTCTTCAAATGAATTTTCCTCTTCATTTTCTGAAATTTCTTCATATGATTTTGAAAACACGGTTATGTCATTACAAGCAAATTTTGAAAATGATTCTGTCTTTGGTAGAAAAAAGTATGAAAATCTTATTTTTGAAAAAGAAAAGAATTTGAAAACTCTTATGATGAACCGCCCCATTTTGATTTAAAACCTCTCCCTGATCATCTAAAATATGCCTTTCTTGAAAAAAATTCTAAATTGCCTGTTATAATCACGGCCTATCTTTCTCAATCCGAAAACGATCAGTTGATCGAAGTACTACAAAAGCATCGCCGAGCTATAGCGTGGCAAATTTCCGACATTTCTGGAATAAGCCCTTCTTTTTGTACTCATAAAATATTTTTTGAAAATAATCCTAAGGGTGTAGTCCAACCACAACGTCGTCTCAATCCGAATATGAAAGAGGTTGTGAAGGAAGAGGTGCTTAAGTTATTAGATGCGGGGATAATTTATCCGATTTCCGATAGTCAGTGGGTAAGTCCGGTCCAGGTTGTTCCTAAGAAGGGTGGGACCAAGAGAAGACAACATTCACTTGCCCCTTCGGAACTTTTGCTTATCGTAGAATGCCTTTCGGGTATTGCAACGCACCCGCTACCTTTCAGCGGTGTATGCTTGCTATTTTTGATAAATACGTAGAAAATATTATTTATGTATTTATGGATGATTTTTCTGTTTTTGGCGACTCCTTTGACTTATGTTTAGAAAATTTGGAAAAAGTTTTACAACGCTGCGAAGAAACCAACTTAGTTTTAAATTGGGAGAAGTGCCACTTTATGGTGCGTGAGGGCTTAGTCCTTGGCCATAAGATTTTCGCTAAGGGAATTGAAGTGGACAAGGAAAAAATTGAAGTTATTGAAAAGTTACCGCCGCCTACAAATATTAAAGCGATTAGAAGTTTTTTAGGGCATGCGGGTTTTTATCGACGATTCATTAAAGGCTTTTCAAAAATTACTAAGACTCTCACCCTCCTTCTCGAAAAAGAAACTCCTTTCGTTTTTGATGAATCTTGTCTCGCTGCGTTTGAATTAATTAAATCCAAACTTATAAATGCTCCTATTATGATCGCCCCAGTTTGGCATTTACCATCCGAAATAATGTGTGATGTGAGTAGTCATGCGGTAGGTGCGGTTCTAGGACAACGAATTGCTAAGAACTTTCATCCGATTTTCTATGGTAGCAAAACTCTAACTTCTGCTCAAGAAAATTACACCACGACAAAGAAAGAACTTTTAGCTGTTATTTTTGCTTTTGATAAATTCCGACCGTACGTTACTCTTGATAAAGTTATTGTTTTTACGGATCATTTCTCTTTGAAGTACCTCCTTTCTAAACCGGATGCCAAGCCGCGTCTTATTCGCTGGACCCTCTTACTTCAAGAATTCGACTTGGAGATTCGGGATAAGAAAGGAGCGGAAAACCTAGTGGCTGATCATCTTTCTCGTCTTGAAAATCCCAAACTTGATATTTTAAATGAAAATTTTATTAATGACTCTTTTCCGGATGAAAGGCTTTTAAACATTTCTTCTTCTACCCCCTGGTTTGCCGATTTGGCCAATTATCTTGCTGCCCGGGCCCTTCCAAAAAATACTCTTCCCACCAAAAGAAGAATTCTTTTCGGAGTTGAAGTATTATTTTTGGGAGGACCCCTTTCTATTCCGCATTTGTGCGGATCAGGTGGTTAGAAGATGTGTTTCCCGTGAAGAAGGTCAACAAATTTTAAAGCATGTTCATGAAGGTCCGACTGGCGGGCATTTTCAAGCAAACCACACCGCCCATAAAGTGCTTAGTGCTGCCTTTTACTGGTCAAGCATATTTAAAGATGCGCAACTCTTTGTGAGCGGGTGTGATCGGTGCCAACGGACTGGAAACTTATCTAATAAAAATGAAATGGAACAAAATTATTTTCTGGAATGCGAAGTTTTTGATTTATGGGGCATTGACTTTGTAGGCCCGTTTCCCTCAAGTCTAGGAAATAAATATATTCTAGTCGCAGTAGATTATGTTTCTAGGTGGGGGAGGCCCAAGCTTTACCAAGAAATGATGCTCGCGTCGTAGTTACCTTTCTTAAAAAATTATTTTCTCGTTTTGGTTTTCCTCGAGCGATCGTTAGTGATAGGGGAAGTCATTTTTGCAACGCTCAACTCGCTAAAGCTTTAACTAAAAATGATGTTGCGCATAAACTATCAACTACTTATCACCCCCAAACTAACGGTCAGGTTGAGGTAGTCAATCGAGAGCTTAAAAGAATTTTGGAAAAAACCATTTCTACTTCCCGTAAGGATTGGTCTTTAAAGTTAGACGATGCTCTTTGGGCCAATCGGACAGCGTACAAGACCACTATTGGTTTTACTCCTTTCCGACTAGTCTATGGAAAATCGTGTCATCTCCCGGTAGAGGTAGAGCACCGTGCGTACTAGCGTTAAAGTTTTTTAATTTCGGATCAGTCACGGTCGAGTATGATTTACAAATTTAAAACTATGCCTTTTCATCCCTCTCATTTCATTTTATGGTGAATCTTCGATCGAATGCTAACTTTTTTTATAAAGTTTTTCATCTAAAAAATTATCTTTCGTTTTAGTTTAAAAATTCTCAAAACTCATTTTCTTTTGGTAGTATAATAGTTCAAGCGTGAGTAGCAGTATTTGGCAACCCCGTGTTTAAATACGACCTTGATACTACAATTTGACAGGTACACTTGCCTGTTCGGGTTTTAGCCCATCAAGTTTTTGGCGCTGTTGCCGGGGACGCTTTTTCGTCAATATTAAGAAAGAGCTTATGCTATTACTTCTGCAAAAATTAAAAAAAAAATTTCCTTTCTCTATTTTCTTCTTCAAGTTTTTATTTCCCTTCTTCTCTTTTTCTTTCCTCCATTCTCCTTCTAATTTTCTTAGTGTATGACCCGCACGAATCCGTCGCTACTTGTAGATTTGGACCCAGAAATCGAACGCTCCTTTCGGAGAAACTTACGATTCAGTGGTTCCACTTCTAAAACAGCGGTTGAGGATTCCGACGGTGATTGTAACTTCAACTCCGAAATGGGAGACCCTAACCCAGCATTTGCCCAGCAAAGGACGATGTCCGATTATACTCGACCCAACCTGGAGGGTACAGAAACAAGTATTGTTCGACCTGCAATTGTGAACAATAACTTCGAGCTTAAGCCTAGCATCATACAAATGGTGTAGCAATATGTACAGTTCGACGGATTATAAGATGAAGATCCGAACTTGCATATTGCCAATTTTCTTGAAATCTGTGACACCTTCAAAATAAATGGTGTCTCAAATGATGCTATAAGGCTAAGACACTTCCCCTTCTCCTTAAGAACTAAAGCCAAACAGTGGTTGAGTTCTCTTCCAAGAGGATCAATCACTACTTGGAACATTTTAACTGAACATTTTCTCAATCGTTATTTCCCCCGTGCCAAAACTGCTAAGCTAAGAAATGATATAATTTCTTATTCTCAAATTGCTTCTGAGACCCTCTATGACACTTGGGAGAGGTTCAAAGAACTTTTGAGAAGATGGCCTCATCATGCACTGCCTGTATGGTTACAGGTCCAGACATTTTACAATGGGCTAAATCAAGAAGCTAAGAAAATGATAGATGCTGCTTCCGCTGGTTGTTTGGACCGCAAAACTCCGGAAGCCCCTCTTGAGCTTATCGAGGACATGGCGATGAAAACTTATCAGTAGAATTCGTCTAGGACTCGCCCATCTAAACCTGCAGGTATCTATGAGGTGGACTCGATTTCGCAACTGGCGTTGCAAGTGGAAATGTTGAACAAGAAGATTTCGGAGATGACTGCTTCCTAAGCCGCTAAGGTATATGAAAATGCGAATGCTGCTGCTGCCGAGCAGGTGGATTATCTGGGGAACATACCCAGGCCTACTCAAAATAATTCTGCCAATAATTTTTCTGCTTTTTCTAATTTTTCTGCACCTCCTAGTTTTAATTCTTTTTCAAACTCTTATAATCCTGGATGCCGTAACCATCCTAATTTTTCTTGGAGTAACACTGCTAATGCTGCACGCCCACCACATGATTTTACACCACCACCACCACCACAACAAAACCAAAATCTTCAAAAAGCCCTCTCTTTGGAAGAAATTTTATCTAGATATATAAGCTCGAACGATGCTACTATTAGAAACTTAACATGGTCGATGAAAAGTTTAGAAAACCAGGTCGGGCAACTTGCCAAGGCTTTTTCCGAGAGACCACCTTGAGCTCTTCCCTCAAACACTGAACCTAACCCAAGGGAGCACGCAAATGCGATTTCCATTCAGAGCGGTAAGGTTATTAACTAGCCCACCACCAGGGAAGAGCCAAAGGTGATTGTCGCTCCTGTTGTGGAAACAATTATCCCCACAGAAAATAATAAATCAACTTTTGAAAATGAAAATTCTACTTTAGATAAAGAAAAAGATATTTCTGTTTTTTCTGATTTTGGAAAAGAAAATGATGACGTTCAAAATGATGCTCCGGTTGTCATAAAGGAATTTCTGCCACCTCTTTATCCGGCTCGACTTAGGAAAGAAAAACTAGACGATCAGTACCAACGTTTCCTTGAAATGTTCAAACAAATTCATATTAATTTGTC
Organism: Platanthera guangdongensis; assembly: GCA_039583875.1. Taxonomy (NCBI): domain Eukaryota; kingdom Viridiplantae; phylum Streptophyta; class Magnoliopsida; order Asparagales; family Orchidaceae; genus Platanthera; species Platanthera guangdongensis. The sequence continues at coordinate 223,533,372 of CM077151.1, read as the reverse complement.
ATTTCATGAAGCGATTAGTCAAATGCCTAAGTATGCAAAATATATTAAGGATTTATTAACGAACAAGACAAAATTGGAAAATTTATCGCATGTAACCTTAAATGAAGAATGCTCGGCGGTCGTTAAAAACTCTAATCTTCCTAAAAAGATAAACGATCCGGGTAGTTTTTCTGTTCCTTGCGTTTGGTGATCTGTTTGTTAAACATGCTTTAGCGGATCTAGGAGCGAGCATCAATTTGATGCCCTTTTTTTTATTCAAAAAGCTAGGATTGGGCACTCTTAGGCCTACAAGAATGTGTATCCAGTTAGCTGATAGGTAAATTAAGTATCCTTTAGGTATCGTTGAGGACGTGCTAGTAAAGGTCGACAAATTCATCTTCCCGATGGATTTTGTCATTCTCGATATTGAAAGGACGTCGAGGTCCCTCTTATCCTTGGTCGACCCTTCCTAACCACCTCTCGAGCGGTCATCGATGTTAGTAACGAAAAGTTATTTTTCCGTGTGGGAGATGATGAGGTCACATTTTCTATCAATCAATCAATGAAAAACTCTTTAAAAAATGATGATTCATGCTTCTTTCTTGATGTTTTAAATGAAGGTTCTTCACTTTCTCTTTCTAACATCTATTCAAATAAATTTTCCTCTTCTTTTTCAGATATTTCTTAATATGATTTTGAAAACACGGTTATGTCATTACAAGCAAATTTTGAAAATGATTCTGCCTTTGGTAGAAAAAAGTATGAAAATCTTATTTTTAAAAAAGAAAAGAATTTGAAAAACTCTTATGATGAACCTCCCCATCTTGATTTAAAACCTCTCCCTGATCATCTAAAATATGCCTTTCTTGAAAAAAATTCTAAATTGCCTGTTATAATCTCGGCCTATCTTTCTCAATCCGAAAATGATCAGTTGATCGAAGTACTACAAAAGCATCGCCGAGTTATAGCGTGGCAAATTTCCGACATTTTTGGCATAAGCCCTTCGTTTTGTACTCATAAAATATTTTTTGAAAATAATCCTAAGGGTGTAGTCCAACCACAACGTCGTCTCAATCCGAATATGAAAGAGGTTGTGACGGAAGAGGTGCTTAAGTTATTAGATGCGGGGATAATTTATCCGATTTCCGATAGTCAGTGGGTAAGTCCGGTCCAGGTTGTTCCCAAGAAGGGTGGGATTACGGTAGTAACGAACGAAAATAACGACTTAATTCCAACTAGGATGATAATGGGATGGAGGATGTGCATAGATTACCGTAAGCTAAACGATGCCACTCGAAAAGTTCACTTCCCCCTCCCCTTTATCGATCAAATTTTAGAATGTTTATGCGGGCACAGTTTTTATTGCTTCCTCGACGGTCTCTCGGGGTATTTTCAAATCCCTATCGCACCCGAGGACCAAGAGAAGACAACATTCACTTGCCCCTTAGGAACTTTTTCTTATCGTAGAATGCCTTTCGGGTTATGCAACGCACCCGCTACCTTTCAGCGGTGTATGCTTGCTATTTTTGATAAATACGTAGAAAATTTTATGGAAGTATTTATGGACGATTTTTCTGTTTTTGGCGACTCCTTTGACTTATGTTTAGAATATTTGGAAAACATTTTACAACGCTACGAAGAAACCAACTTAGTTTTAAATTGGGAGAAGTGCCACTTTATGGTGTGTGAGGGCTTAGTCCTTGGCCATAAGATTTCCGCTAAGGGAATTGAAGTGGACAAGGCAAAAATTGAAGTTATTGAAAAGTTACCGCCGCCTATAATTATTAAAGCGATTAGAAGTTTTTTAGGGCATGCGGGTTTTTATCGACGATTCATTAAAGACTTTTCAAAAATTACTAAGCCTCTCACCCACCTTCTCGAAAAAGAAACTCCTTTCATTTTTGATGAATCTTGTCTCGCTGCGTTTGAATTAATTAAATCCAAACTTATAAATGCTCCTATTATGATCGCCCCAGTTTGGGATTTACCATTCGAAATAATGTGTGATGCGAGTAGTCATGCAGTAGGTGTATTTCTAGGACAACGAATTGCTAAGAACTTTCATCCGATTTTTTATGCTAGTAAACTCTAACTTCTGCTCAAAAAAATTACACCACGACGGAGAAAGAACTTTTAGCTGTTATTTTTGCGTTTGATAAATTCTGACCGTACGTTAGTCTTGCTAAAGTTATTGTTTTTACGGATCATTCCGATTTGAAGTACCTCCTTTCTAAACCGGATGCCAAGCCGCGTCTTATTCGCTGGATCCTCTTACTTCAAAAATTCGACTTGGAGATTCGGGATAAGAAAGGAGCGGAAAACCTAGCGGCTGATCATCTTTCTCATCTTGAAAATCCCAAACTTGATATTTTAAATGAAAATTTTATTAATGACCCTTTTCCGGATGAACGGCTTTTAAACATTTCTTCTTCTACCCCCTGGTTTGCCAATTTGGCCAATTATCTTGTGGCCCGGGCCCTTCCAAAAGAATACTCTTCCTACCAAAAGAAGAAATTCTTTTCGGAGTTAAAGTATTATTTTTGGGAGGACACCTTTCTATTCTGCATTTGTGCGGATCAGGTGGTTAGAAGATGTGTTTCCCGGGAAGAAGGTCAACAAATTTTAAAGCATGTTCATGAAGGTCCGACAGGCGGGCATTTTCAAGCAAACCGCACCGCCCACAAAGTGCTTAGTGCTGGCTTTTACTGGCCAAGCATATTTAAAGATGCTCAACTCTTTGTGAGCGGGTGTGATCGGTGCCAACGGACTGGAAACTTATCTAATAAAAATGAAATGGAACAAAATTATTTTCTGGAATGCGAAGTTTTTGATTTATGGGGCATTGACATTGTAGGCCCGTTTCCCTTAAGTCTAGGAAATAAATATATTCTAGTCGCAGAAGATTATGTTTCCAGGTGGGCGGAGGCCCAAGCTTTACCAAGAAATGATGCTCGCGTCGTAGTTGCCTTTCTTAAAAAATTATTTTCTCGTTTTGGTTTTCCTCGAGCGATCGTTTGTGACAGGGGAAGTCATTTTTGCAACGCTCAACTAACTAAAGCTTTAAGTAAATATGGCATTACGCATAAACTATCAACTGCTTATCACCCCCAAACTAACGGTCAGGTCGAGGTAGTCAATCGAGAGCTTAAAAGAATTTTGGAAAAAACTGTTTCTACTTCCCGTATGGATTGGTCTTTAAGGTTAGATGATTTTTGGCCTTGTTTTGTAGTTTGAATTGGAGAAATGACATACTTGTCATTTCTCATTTTGGTTATTGTTTATTTTGAGCTCAACCTTGGTTTAGTGTGCGTCTTAGCCTTCATTTTTATCTTTGATTTTCACTTCCTAATCATTTACCTAAGCCAATTCATTACGCCTATTTAAGTCCTTTTGATCTTTAGAATGTGAATTCGTGTAGTGGAGAAAGTGTGAACGGACAAGCCTATGACCACCATCATTTTTGGATTTCTTTGGAGGTTATCTTGAGGTGACTTAGGGGTAATTGTTATTCTAGCAACCTAGTAGTTCGTTTAATGCGCCGTTTAATTAGAACGTTTACTTTTACTTTTCTTTTTTTCTTAAAGTTATGGATGTCTTGTTTTAAGATTTAGTAATGTGTAAATTTTCTTTATGTTCTAATGATATTTTTAGGTCTCCACTTTCAAGTTTCCTATTGTGCACTTCTCACCCCACTAGTTGTTAACATACGAATTAGGATAGTTTAATTTTTCATGTTTTGTTTTTCTTAATTATGCAACCTAAATCTTCTTTGTTTTCTTTCCCTAGTTCTTTAATTTTTATTTGCTTGAGGGCAAGCAAAAGCTCTAGCATGGGGGAATTTGATGACTACTTTTAGTCATTGTTTTTGGTATAGTTTATAAACCTAAATTCCTAAGTTTAGTTATAATTTTGTTTATTTTATGTTTGTTCTGTTTTATTTATCGTATGTTATGATATTATAATTTCTAACATTATTATGTGTTTTATATTTAATGTTGTGTTATGTTTAGTTTAGTTTTAATGTTTAATATGTTTGTTGCTATGTTTAGTCTTATTAATATATATATTATATTATGTGATGTTTAGTTTTATTTGTTATAATTATTATGTTCAATGTTAATGAATAATATTATGTGTCTAATGTTTGTTTTGTCTTGTTATTTGTAGGTTCAAGCCCAAGTTCAACACCATGCAGCCCTCTTCAATGCATGCAGTCCTCATAACAATGCCTTCAAGTCAAGCCCATACCCAAGCCTTCTTCAAGGTGCAGCCCTCAAATCTTGGTGCAGCCGGCCCTCCGTCATTGAGTCAAACCCGAGCCTATGCAGCCTTTCATGCGCAGCCCACTTCAAGCAAGCAGCCCGGCCACCTCCCCACTTCAAGATGTTGCCCACAAGAGCAGCCCGGCCACACAAAGAGCAGCCCCTACATGCAATCCTAGCCCTACCCGAGCCCATAAAGCCCACACTAGCAGCCCATTTTTGCCTTTGCATGGTCGGCCACCCACATCATGTCCCCCTCTCTACTTTTTATTATTTTCTCTCTTCTCTCCCTCATTTAATGCCATGCATGCATACCCCCATAGACATGGCTGGCCACTCCTCATGCATCCCCTCTTTCATTACCACTCTCTCCCCTTTATTATTTTCTCTTCCATTTATTCCTCATGCATCTCCCCACTCATCCCCTCTCTCTTATTAATTTCTCCATCCATGCACCTTGCCACCAATGCATTGAACCCACCTCCTTTTCTTCCCCTTCATTTAATGTCATGCATGAACTTCTCTCCCTTTACATGGTCGGCCACCCCCCTTGCCCCCTCTTCTTCATTTTCATTCTAGAAGCTTCTCCATGTCCTATAAAAGCAACCCCTTCCCACAAGCCAAAGAAGAAATTTTTGGGAAGTGAAGTTTTAAGTTGAATGGGAGTGTTGAGTTGGAGAGTGGAGAGTGCTTGTGAGTTGTTATTAGTTTCATTATTGTATTAGTTTTTTTCCATTATTGCAAGTCTTTCTTCCTAATATAGTCTTGTCTTTTTAAAATTTTGTGTACTCCTTTTTTTGCAAGTAATGAAATTGTTCCTCTCTTATCTTCTTTTGTCTTCCCTTTCAATTATGTGTAGCTAATTTTCTTTAGCGTTCGATCGTGAGGATCCATAAAATGAGATGAGGGTTTCTTTTGTTTCATAGTTTTATTTTTGCTTAACTTTACTCGATCCTTCTTTGATTTTTATTTTTGTCGACTCCGTATTTCCGGTATACGGTAGTAGGCTTTGGGATCTCATATTTGAGTAGCCGAGAGGCTCGTGAATGTGAAAGATCACTCAAAGAAGGAAGTAGTTGAACGCAACCCTAGAGATAGGATGACGTAAATCTTCCGGATTGGAGTCAAATCCAATAGTGCGGGTCACCTCGATAATGTGGCTTTAGGCCTTTTTGACTTGAAAGAGATTTCGGTCAAAACGTCTATAAGTCAGGGGATTTAATGCTCTAGCGAGATTATTTCCTAATTTCGGATCCTTCACGGTCGAGTATGATTTGCAAATTTAAAACTATGCCTTTTCATCCCTCTCATTTCATTTTATGGTGAATCTTCGATCGAATGATAACTTTTTTATAAAGTTTTTCGTCTAAAAATTATCTTTCGTTTTAGTTTAAAAATTCTCAAAACCCATTTTCTTTCGGTAGGATAATAGTTCAAGCATGAGTAGCAGAATTTGACAACCCCATGTTTAAATACGACCTTGATACTACAATTCGACAGGTATACTTGCCTGATCGGGTTTTAGCCCATCATGCGTCCCAAGTGTGGGCAATTTGTGGGTGGAATTGTTGTACGAGGCACATCATAACAAGTACTCGATTCACCCGGGGAGCACGAAGATGTACCGCGATGTCAAGAAACTGTTATGGTGGCCGGGTTTGAAGAAGGATGTGGCGCTCTACGTGGCGAAGTGCCAAACTTGCACCTTGGTGAAGGCGGAATGCCAAAAGCCAGGAGGATTTTGAAATCCTTGCCTATTCCAGAGTGGAAATTCGACGACATCACAATTGACTTTGTGCAAGGTTTGCTAAGGTCGCAAAATGGGAACGACGCCATCTACGTCGTCGTAGATCGGCTAACGAAGGTGTCGCATTTCATTCGGCATAGGAAGGATGATCCGGTGGAAAAGTTGGCAAAGTTATATGTGGATAACATAGTGCGGCTTCACGGTGTGCCCCGCAGCATCGTGAGTGACCGAGATGGGCGGTTCAGGTCCAATGATTGGAGGCTAGTGCAGCAAATGTTGGGAATAAAGTTAAAATTCAGCACAGCCTTCCATCCGCAAACTGATGGGCAGACCGAGAGTGTCAATAGGACTATGGAAGACATGCTCCGCATGTGTGTCTTGGACTTTGGAAAGCAATGGGAAGACCATCTTTATTTGGTGGAGTTTGCGTACAACAATAGCTACCAGGGGAGTATTCAAATGGTGCCCTTCAAGACCCATTATGGTAGAAGATGTCGCACGCTGTTGTCATGGTTGGAAATGGGTGAGTCAAAGTTGTACAAGCGCCAAGAGTTGGAAGATGCTACGTCTTTGGTTCGTACCATTCGAGAGAGGTTGCTTATTGCTTAGGACCAGCAATCGAAGTACTATAACGCCAAGTACAGGAACGTGGAGTTCACTATGGGCGACTGGGTGTACTTAAAGATCAATCCGTTAAAGGGTGTCTCGCGGGTGCGGTGCTTGAAAAAGCTAAGCCCGAGGTACCTTGGGCCATTTGAGGTTCTGGAGCGGGTTGGTGAAGCAGCCTATCGTTTGAAGCTATCTATGGAGCTTAGTGGTCTACATGATGTATTCCATATATCGATGCTTCGGAAGGCAGTGCAAGAGCCTACGCAAGTGATCGCGGTCAATCAAGTGCTGATTGATAGTGGGTTGACGATTAATGTCAAGACCGTGCGGATTGAAGACTCGGAAGTCAAGCGGCTACGCAATAAAGAGATCAGGATGGTCAAGGTCTGATGGGACAATTGCGGTCAAGAGGAGCTCTCTCGGGAGCGAGAGCATACTATGCTTGATGAGTATCCGGAGTTGTTCCGCTCAGGTACAAATTTTTGTTTTGTACTTATCTTTCCTTTATGTAATTTCGTGGACGAAATTCTTTTAAGAGGGGGAGAGCTGTAATGCCCCGAAACTCAAAAGAGCGACGGGTGACGAATTTGTACCAAATTTGGAATTTGGCAGGGGTACACGGCCCGAGGAACTGGCGTGTCCCACCGCGTGTCGGGGTAGTTCAAATAACTGGCTAAACGTTAAGGCAGAAATCTGCGTTCGACGATCGGGCCAACTTTCTACGTTCGACGATCGGGTCAGCATTCTGGGTTCGACGATCGTCGAGCAGCGCTCGACGTTCTGGTCAAAATGCTGCGGTCGACGATCGGGCCGCGTGTTCGTCGAACAGGCAATTTTCTGGGTTCGATGATTGGGGCGCGTTCGACAATTTGGCCAGATAAGCTCCGTTCGACGATTCTGGCAGCGGTCGATGATCTTGGTTCGACGATCGTCGAGCGCGGGGCTTTGTGGCGTGATTAGCTCTGTCGACACGGAATGTCGACACACGAGATTGGCGGGAGTTGACTAAATGTCCTGACACCATTTATTGGCCGCGGACGTGTCTTGCTCTGGATTGGTGAACCATGCGGTGTTTAACCCCATTCGTCCAAGTCAGACCTAGATCTTATTTGTGCATCTCTTTTTGTGGGATCCGACGACGGTGGTTATTCCCGAAAGGGTTATACCCGAGAGATGGTTTAAAAACCATTATTTTCCTGTTGTGAGTTCTCTGTCTAAATCCTAGAGAGAGGGGAGAGCAAAGGAGGAAGAAGAAGCTTAGATCCAGTCGTTGGTGGAGTTTTAGAGCTCCAAATCACGAGCCGACTTCGGATCTACGAAGGCAAAGAGAGTGCGGTGCTTTTCATCCGCTTACATTTCCATGGCACTAAGGAAGAACGCTAGGGTAACGATTCTCTACTTGAGCATGTGAAGCTCTCCTTCTTTTGTATAGGAAGCCCGCTCTCGCGAGTTTGCGGTGAGTTTGAGGCATTCCTTCGGGTAGACATGAATAGTCCCCGCTGTGTAGAGTCCGTAAATGAGAACGGACATAGGCATGATGTGTGAAACCTACCCGGACAAGTTGGTCTGAATCGGTGATGTTGCATTGCATAAATGCCGGAGAAGACTCCGTGCGATTATTTATTTTTTGTGTTTTCTATGTGGTAGATAGCAACAGGGAGCCATGGGGATTAACCCTAAGGTGCACCCAGAAAACTGGGTGGATGCGTGATCTTGCCAACTTGGAGGCCTGGGAGAGAACTTGAACATAATAAGGTTATGTTATTTTCTGATGGAAACGGGACTCGGGAGAAGTTTGACCTGCGTATATGGTTTAAATTACCGTTGTGATGTGAGCACGGCTTATATGGAACCATACCCATTCTATTTCGTTCGGATTAGTGCCGTTTCCATAAATGATGGTCTTTGGCGGTCTATGGTTTAAATTACCGTGACCCATGCCGGGAAGACAAATTGCTCATTGTTGGGCTGTCCTGGGGACGGTGGTGAGTCGGCAGACTTTGACTGTGTTTACCGAGAATGTGCCCTGAGTGCACGGGGTGTGTGGTCGTGTGAGCCTACGCCTGTGATGAAATGTATATTTATACACTGCTTGATTATGCTAATAAATGCAGGGAAGGATCATCGCCGCCCTGAATTGGGGGCAGGATCGTTATAATTTGGTCAGCATTGCTGACCATTGCTTTTGTTTGCCACCGTGCAGTGGTTTGTTGCTTGCAGGTGCTGCTGGACCAAGCAGTCAATAGCGGGCTAAAGCCCAAATTGCGAAGCCGACCCTTGAAGTCCTAATTGAAGTGTTTACTTGCTTTTGTTCATGTATGACCGGCCTACGTGTCGTGGTATGGAAAACATGTAATATTGAGTAAACCATTTTGTAAGGCCTTAAGGCCTGTACTTGTGTATGTACTACATTCCTATTTGGTGTTTAGTGGACATTCATGCTTGGTTCTGGGTTCTTTTAATTGCAACTTATAAAACTGCTTCCGCTAGAATGCTCTATGTAGGACGTTATGATTTGTTGGATGGTTTCCATTGAGTAACCACCTAGTCTGTCTGTGGTATATGGCGTCGGGCCCCGGCCGGACCTACTGCTATATGCTATGCGACCGATAGGGTGTATTACATTTAGACACCAGAGCAAACTCAGTGTCTCCTTCTTCTTGGACTGAGCAGATATCAGATCCAAGATATTGCTGTTGAAGATAATATGTAGGCAGTCGAATCTTTCTTCAAGCAGCATCTTTTTCACTGCAGAACTTGTAGATCTTCTACCTCAGAACAGCTTCTGATCATGCTGATGCAGATGGGTATTGCTTCATCTATCTCTTTTCTAACAAGGTTTTCTGTGTAGAACAACTTCTTCAGGCTCGACGAAAATGGCGAGGAAGAAGATGATGTTCAGCCGTACTTTTGTTTTCAGAAAACCTAGTCCAGGGATACTTTTTCGATTCGATGATCTGATTCTTTATATCTCTGGCTGATTGAGCAGTGGGTCCCACTACAAGGATTGATGACCGAGATTTAGCCAATCAGTCACGCTTTCCATTCATTCCCGATTCAACGGCTTTTTTCTGTGAGTGGGCACCTGCACTTAATGATGAAATAATCCTTGGTAATTGAAGAAGATAGCAACAGCTGGCCCCCAACGTCTCTGGCAGCATTTCCGCAATTTTTGTATTTGGGTTGACTTTTGACTTTACTGACGTCAACATGACTCAGCATCTGTGGACTTAACCAAAATTCAATCATTAGTACCAAAGGCATTGAGTAAGCAGGAATCACTCAACGCCACAATACTTACACAAAATTCTGTCTATCTAGGTATTAAGCTCGACGAACTCTGAGCTCCGTTCGATGAACGGCAAGCTCAGCTCGAAAAAAGCATAAATCAGTTCGACGAACTGTAGACTTAGTTTGACGAAAGGCTAAACTCAGTTCGATGAACTTCAGGCTCAGTTCGATGAACGTTGAGCTCATTTCGATGAAGCTGAGCTCGACGAAAGCCAAGCTATCCATGCAATTGGACTTAGCCAAATTTCTGCTTCATGGTGTTGATAGCATCGAGAACATTGAGAGTGCTTGCCTCACTCAATGCTTTTTGCCATAGCAAAAATTTTTGTGCCTTGTCATTGAGAGAGTAAGCTCCACTCAACGCCAAACTACTTAACTGAATTCTGTTATCTGGCGTTGAGAGAGTAAGCTACACTCAACGCCTTTTTCCTTGGAGTTGAGAGAGTAAGCTCCACTCAACGCCAAACTACTTAACAAAATTTCTATTATATGGGGTTGAGTGAGTAAGCTACACTCAACGCTAAACTACTTAACAAAATTCTTCTGTTATCTCACATTGAGTGAGTAAGCTACACTCAACGCACAACTACTTAACAGAATTTTTCTGTTATCTAGCGTTGAGTGAGTAAGCTACACTCAACGCCTGTGGACTTAGTCAAATTTTTACTCAACATTTTCTGTGGAGTTGATTGGCACAGCAACACTCAATGCTTTGAATTGTATGGCGTTGAGTGAGTCGATCACACTCAATGCTTGTGGACTTGGCCACATTTCAGCCCATTTTTGTCAACTTAGACATACTTAGCCTAACTCACAGCCTTTTGTTGTATGGTGTTAAGTGAGTAGACTACACTCAATTCTTTTGTACTTAGCCATCTTTTTTGGCTATCTTTCAGTTAGGCTGATATAGTATCAACGCTATATGTTATATGACATTGAGTGAGTAGACTGTACTCAATACTTTTGAACTTAGGCAAATTTCTACTAGACAATATTGAATACATACCTCTTACATTGAGTGAGCTTACTCCACTCAACGCATGTGGACTTAGATGATTTTTGTGTTGTCCAGCAACCACTTCTTATGTCCATATGTCCAATCAATATGAAATGGACTAACCTGCACTCAAGAACTCAAATGCACATCAAATATAGTTGATGTGTGTGACATTGACCTGTTTGACTGCTCACAAATTAGGGACATTGGGAATATTGGATCCAACAATCTCCCCCTATTTGAAGAAGTCAATACCTCATTTCTGTCCTTGGACAATGGCACACACAACCTATACAGCAAAAAAAGTATGTAAACTTTGATGGGCTTTGAGTAAGTGTACCTCATTTACTTACTCCCCCTATTTTGTTGCAAGGTGCTTGACCTTCCATAAGTTCCACAATACTTTATTTCCCTTTGCCATCTCTCCCACTTTCTATTACTCCCCCTTACTAGGATCTTCTCTCTTCTCTTCTCTCCCCCTTTTTGAATTCTGCAGAATAGGCAGATGGGGGCTGACCTTCCCATTAGCTGAACTTCTTTCTTCTATCCAGAGTAGCTTACTCCCCCTCAGTAGTAGCATCAGTAAACTGATACTACTGGGGAGTCTGTATGTTCAGCAAGAGGAAGAATACCTGCACACAAAAAAAATACAAAAGGGAGTGCCTGATGCTATGCCAAGTTCAACATACCCAACTCAAATATGAGGGTGTTGAAATTTGCTTCATCTAATGTCTTAGTGAAGATATCAGCCACTTGCCTGTGTGTGGGGACAAACTCAAGACTGATGTCTTCCTTCTCGACATGGTCCCTGATAAAATGATATCGTATTTCTATATGCTTAGTCCTAATATGTGAGACATGATTCCTAGTGTTGGTTCCATTATTCCCAATGTCCCTGATTTGTGAGAAGTCAAACAGATCAATGTCACACACATCAATTGTATTTGATGTGCATTTGAGGTTTTGAGTGCAAGTAAGTCCATTTCATATTAATTGGACATGTGGATACAAGAGGTGGTTGATGGACATAGCAAAAATCGTTTAAGTCCACAGGTATTGAGTGGAGCAAGCTCACTCAATGCCAGAGGTATGGATTCAATGTTATCTGGTAGAAATTTGCCTAAGTACAAAAACATTGAGTGAAGTCTACTCACTCAATACCATATATTATATAGCATTGAGACCATCTTAGCCTTACTAGTATATAGCCAAAAAGTTGGCTAAGTACAAAAGCATTGAGTGAAGTCTACTCACTCAACGCTATATACCGTATAGCATTGAGTCTGTCTTAGCCTGAGTGAAAGATAGCAAAAACCTTGGCTAAATATAAAAGCATTGAGTGAAGTCTACTCACTCAATGACATATAACAAAAATGTTGTTAGTCAGGCTGAGTCAGTATAAGCGTAGAGAAATTGGATGAAAATGTGGCTAAGTCCACAGGCATTGAGTGTGCTCTACTCAATCAATGCCATATATTTAATAGTGTTGAGTGTTGCTGCGCCAGTCAGTTCCATAGAAAAGTTGGGTAAGAATTTGACTAAGTCCACAGGCATTGAGTATAGCTTACTCACTCAACTCCAGATAACAGAAAAATCATGTTAAGTAGTTTGACGTTGAGTGGAGCTTGCACTCTCAACGCCATGGAAAAAGGCTTTGAGTGTAGCTTACTCCCTCAATGCCAGTCAGCAGAAATTCTGTTAAGTTGTTTGGCATTGAGTGGAGCTTACTCTCTCAACACCAAGGCTCAGAAATGTATGCTAAGGCAAAAAACGTTGAGTGAGGAATGCTCACTCAACGCTCCCAGTGCCTAAGTTGTTGTAGGCAGAAAAATGACTAAGGAAAAAAGCATTGAGTGATGAAGACACACTCAACGCTCTCGACGCCTTGTAATAGAAATTTGGATAAGTCCAAATGAGTGGATAGCTTGGTTTCATCGAGCTCAATTTCATCGAACTGAGATCCATGATCGTCAAACTGAGCATGTGTTCGTCGAACTGAGGTTAGCCTGTCGTCGAACTAATTTTCCGATTTCGTCGAGCTGAGCTTGTAGCTCATCGAACTGACTTTAAAGCTTTCATCGAGCTGAGCTTGTCATTCGTCGAATGGAGCTGAGATTTCGTTGAGCTCAACTCATAGACAGATAGAATTCTATCTAAGGGTTTTGGCCTTGAGTGATACCTACTCACTCAATGCCTTTGGTTCTAATGTTTGAATTTTGGCCAAGTACACAAATGTTGAGTCATGCTGACATCAGCAAGTCAAAAGTTAACCAAAATTCAAAAGTTGCGGAAATGATGCTCGAGACGTTGGTGGTGCCAGTTGGAGCTATCTTTTGTAATTACCAAGGATTATTTCATCATAAAGTGCTGGGGCCAACACACAAGCAAAGTGCTGTTGCATCGAGAATGAATGGAAAGTGTGGGCCGATTGGCTGAATCTCGGCCATCAATCCTGGTGATGGGGCCCACTGCTCAAGAACCGTTAGGTCAATATCAATAAAAGAAAAGAGGCGTACAGAAGAAGATGGACTTTGGGAAAAATCAAGGAAGTTCTTCTTCTCCACCATTGTTGTTGAACTGAAGAATAAAAAGCTCAAGTCTACAATACAGAGAGTAAGTTATTAATGCCATCAAGACCTTCAATAGTAAGATAGCTGGCGCCATTCTCATCTGCACCAACAAGCTAGCTCAGAGTATTTTCTCTGAGGGAAAAGATAACAGCCAAGGGCCGACCCTTGCTGCAGGGTCTTCACAGTTCCAACAACACAAGCACCTAAAGATCTTTATCTGGAAGCTGTGAAGAAAAGAAAACTTGAAGAAGCTGAAGGAAGGCTCAGGGGATTATTTCTCAGGAGTCAAAGCTAGGGCTGAATCACCTCAGCCCAGGAAAGAAAGAAGATGCAGATCCTTCTCAGTCTGCATAGTTAGAGCTGAGTTTTTCTCCGCTCAAGTAGCAGCAGTTAGTTGTAGTTTATTCCCTAACTAGAAGGAAAATTCCTGGTGCTGTGAAGGGGTTGTTATTGCTGAGCTTTAGTCTCTATTCAGGGAGTGGCAGAGTATTGTTCTGCAAGTATCTTCCAGCTCAAGTAAAAACTTGTTGCTGTGGAAGTAGTTTGGACTAAGTACTTCTTAGTTCTGTGCAGGTTGGCTCAAGAATCAACTTCCTGCAGTCATTGTTGGGCTGAGTTTATCTCAGTCAAGAAGCTTGACACAGAGAAATATCTCTTGTGTCAAGAATATCCATCAACCCATCTTCATTCTGTAGGATTCAGTTTATCTGAATCTAAGTGTAGGGCCTTTTGGCCGGAGGTGAGTGACAAGATTGTCACTGAGCTGTAGGTGCCTGGAAGGGCATTGAGGTAGGTACCTAGAGGGGTAATGAGTTGTAGGAGTGCTGCAGAACTCTAAGAGTAGGGCCTTATGCCTGAAGTTGTAGGGATGAAAAGCATGAGCTGTGTGCATTAGAGATAAGGATGAGGTAGGTGGTTTGAGGGTCACTGAGTGTAAGAGCACTGTAGAGCTCTGAGGTATGATCCTTTATGGATCTGAGGTAGGATCCCTTGTGGATCTGAGGTAGTATCCTTTGTGGATCTGAGGTAGGGTTATCCTCCTAGCATGAGTGTAGAGCTTAACTGCCTGAGGTAGGTGGTCTGCTAATCACTGAGTTGTAGGCCTTTATGGCTGAGAAGAAAGTCTTGGAGGAGACTTGAAGATCCTACGGGATCTGAGGTGTAAGCTCTTAGGAGCAGTTTGGAGGAGTTTATGCCTAGTCCAACAATATTGTTGGATAGGTGGGAGGGAAAGTGGATGTACCCAATTGAGGAAACCACTATAAATCTCTGTGTGCTTTTTTGTGGTTGTTTTTCTTTCCTTATTTACAGGTGTTAAGGACATGCTCTAGATCACCCTAACCTGAAGGATAAAAGAAAACACCAAGATAAATAAAAGAAAGCAAAAGATAGTCTCAAAAAGGCCAATAACCTATTAACCCCCCTCTAGGTTATTTAGCTACCCTTGAATTAAAGACTTTCACCTAGAAATAGAAATAACACTTGTAGAATAGCAGTAAAGAGGAGTTCTACTTACCTGCTATTTTAATCCTGGAGCAAATGTTGGATCCATAGTAGCTGAGCATGGCACCTGCCTGCTGATATATATTCTGACTCAATAGTGGATATAACCACACTAGTTTGCTTCTTCCTGCTCCAAGAAACTAACCTTCTTCCTAAGAACTGATAGGTTCTAGTAGTGATTTTCCTGTCTCCTTTGCAATCTGCATCTGAAAATCCTTTTATATCAAAATCCTTATTTCTAGGGTATCATAGGCCAAGATCTGGTGTGCTCTTAAGGTACCTCAAGATTCTCTTTGTAGCAGAGTAATGAGATTCTTTAGGGCAGGCTTGATACATAGTACATACACATATGACATACATGATGTTAGGCCTACTAGCAGTCAGGTATAGAAGGGAGCTAATTATCCCTCTATACAAAGACTCATCAATAGGTTTCCCTGCCTCATCTTTCCCTATAGGCATACTTGATCCCATGGGAGTTCTTATGGTGGAGGCATTCTCCATACCATATATTTTGATTAGCTCCCTAGTGAACTTGGACTAGGATATGGACAAGCCATCATCAGTCTGTCTTACTTGGAGTCCCAAGAAAAACTTGAGCTCACCTATGCTGCACATTTAAAACTTCCCTTGCATTACTTTTGCAAATTTTTCTGCAAAGGTTGTCATCAGTAGATCCAAATATAATGTCATCGACATATATCTGGACTAGGATCAGCTTGCCCTTTGATTCCCTTAGAAATACGGTCTTGTCTATCTTCCCCCTTGAGAATTTATTCTCAATGAAGAAGCTAGACAAGGTTTCATACCAAGCCCTATGGGCTTGCTTTAGACAATATAGAACTTTCCTAAGCTTATACACACAATTAGGAGAGTTAGGGTCTACAAAACATGTTAGCTAAGCCACATATACTTCCTCTTTGAGGTCCCCATTCAGGAATGCTGATTTGACATCCATCTGGTAGACTCTACATCCCTGATGGGCAGCAAATTCAAGAAAGATCCTTATGGCTTCCAGTCTGGCTACTAGGGCAAAGGACTGGTCAAAGTCTATGCCCTCTTCTTGTATGTAGCCTTTAGCCACCAGTCTAGCCTTAATCTTGACAATAATGCCATCTAGATCCAACTTATTCCTATAGATTCACTTAGTCTCTATTACATTTTATCCTTGAGGTCTAGGGACCAACTTCTAGACCTTATATCTCTTGAATTGGTCCAGTTCTTCTTACATTGCTCCAATCCAGAACTGGTCCTTAATTCCTTCTTCAAACTTCTTTGGCTCTTCTTGAGATAAGGAGCTTTAGTAGAGAGCTGTATTCATGCTCCTGCTTCTTGTTTTGATCCCATGATGTGTATCACCAATGATTTGGTGAAATGGATGGTCCCTTAGATGCCTAGTAGCTGGAGGCAATCTAGCTGCAACTTGCTGATCTTCAGGGTTTTCAGCTAGCTGGTCTTCATTTTATTCAGGTATGTCTTCCCCTTCTCTTGGAATAGGCAGCCCATCATCATTTTCCTAGACCGTGGGGGTAGCTTCCTTGATGGTCAGCTTGTCCATCATCTGCTCTGTACTTGTAATACTAGAATAGGAGGAGCTTGGCAGCTCATAGTTAACCATATTGGATTCATCAAAAATAACATGCATTTTCTCTTCTATAACTTGGGTAGTTAAGTTGTTGATTCTATATGCCTTACTATGACTGTTGTACCCAACAAAGTTCACTTCATGGGACTTGGCAGTAAACTTAGTTAAATGGACTTTTCCATTGTTGAGCACATAGAACTTGCAACCAAAGATCCTGAAATAGCTTAGGTTTGGTTTTCTGCACTTCAAGATCTCATAGGGAGTCTTCTTGTGGCTTTTGCTGATAGAAGCCCTATTAAGGACATAGCATGCAGTGTTAACTATCTCAGCCCAAAAGTATTCTGGGAGGGATGAATCACTTAATAAGGTTCTACTAGCCTCTATAAGAGTCTTATTTTTCATCTCAGCAATTCCATTTTGCTGGGATGTTCTAGGAGAGCAAAATTCTTGAAGAATCCTTTGCTCTTCACAGAACCTTGTCATGCACTCAGAATAAAACTCAGTCTCATGGTCACTTCTAATTTTGACCACATTTCTGTTGAATTCATTCTGAATTTGACTTACAAATGTCTGAAAGACATTAGGGGATTGGATTTCTTCCTTACAAAGAACACCCATGCAAATCTACAAAAGTCATCAACAACCATGAGGGTGTAAGCTTTCCTACCTAGACTTTGAATTGGCATAGGACCAAACAGATCCATATTTAAGAGGTATAAGGAACTCACTGAATCTTTGGAGACAATGTGCTTGAAGGAGGTCTTAGTCTGTTTGACCATTTGGCATGCAGAGCAGATACCCTTCTTAGTGCATATAGACGTAGGCCCATTCCAAACTAGCTCTTTGCTGAATAGCTTGCCTATGGTCCTATAATTTAGATGGGCTAGCCTCCTGTTCCACTTGACTTATGAAGTGGCTTTCTCATCTACAACTAGGCATACAGGTGCATCTTTGCTAGAGCATAAAAAAGCTAAACAATACACATTTCCACTCCTAGTGCCTGTTAAGATGACCACTTGGTCACTTAACCTCCTAATTTGACACTCATCCTTATGGATACTATGTCATAGCCAAGATCATAGAGTTGGTTGATGCTTATCAGGTTGTGTTGCAACCCTTCCACATAGGCTACTCTAGTGATAGTGACTATGACATTAGAGATCTTACCATAACCTCTAGTCACCCCTTTTTCTGACCTGCCAAAGATGACTTTTGGTCCATTCTTTACTGGAACATAATCTTTCAGCATGCTCCTTATTCCAGTCATGTGCTTGGAACATCTATTGTCCAAGTACCATATAGGGTTATGGGCACTTGTCTAACCTGCAAAACACAAATCAGTTAACCTTAGGACCATAATTTTTATTGGGTCATTGGTGCATGTTAGGCTGAAAATAATTATGTCTGCCTACAGCTTTTTAGACAGGCAAGATTAACATTGCTCTCTACATACTAGGATTGTGCCAGTAATCAACAACAAAGTGGCCTACCTTGCCACAGCACCAACACTCATGGATGTTGTACCTTCTTTTTGTAGTAGGTCTAGTGGTTGTGTTAATAGAAGCTCTGGGTATAGAAGGAGTAGCAACAGTCATGTTTCATGGTTTCCCAGCCCCAGTCTAACAAGTGGTGGGTCTGGCAATAGAGGTGCTTGGGATATCTTGATCCCTTTTAGTAGCAACTTTCTTTTCAGACAACATACTATTGATGGCCTCAGAGATGCCCAGGTCTGGTCTACTGATAGCCTTGCCATTTATCTTAGAGTGGGTTGGAGGAATTTGAGAACATGCTGGAGCTTTACCCTTGACTGAAGGGGCTGTAGCACCAAACACAAATGGTCCAGGATGGGCCATTTGTTTTTTCTCATAGGCACTACCACCTTTGCTGTAATAGCCCTCATTTTGTGGAACATCTTTGTTCACACAAGATGGTTTAGCATGATTCCAGTGATCATAAATACTTTCATGGTCATGGCTGTTTGAAGGAAACTGAACTTTATTAAACTTGACAGGAGCCTTAGAGGCTAGTGGCTCCTCTTGAGCTTTGCCCTTTCCCTTGGGATTAGAAGCTCTTGTCTTTCCCTTGAATCCCAACCCTTTCTCTCCCTTTTGGGAGGAGAATGAGTATATCAAGGGCAACACTGTGCTATGCTTGGAGTAGCTAGCCACTAGTTCCCTCTCCTTTTGGAGCCTTCCTTCAAGATTCCTGATATGGTTGTTCTTGAAGGTTATGGTGCTCATCTGAAGGATTGTAACATTATTCAGTTTGCTGACTTCTTGAGTCTTCAGATCCAGCAATTTTGCTGAATCTAAAGCGACATGCTTTAAGGAGGAAATTTCCTAAGCCCGTTGTTTAGCTAGGAGCATGTTCTTCTTAAAGGCCTACAGAAGTGCACCATAATTATCAATCAATTGATTAATGTCACCCTCAGATCCTAATCCAACATCATCACTTGATGCAGAAGCATAGGAATGTGGAACAGATTCATAATCTGAACATACAGAGCTAGTGACAGAATTTACCTTGATTGGACCAGGCAGATCCTGACTGATTTCTTCATCTAACCTGGCTATCAGCCCAAGGCAGTAACTGTATTCTTCAGAATCCACCTCTGAATCACCATATAATTGTGATAGAGGGGCCCCGACTTCAATCCTGACAGCAGGATGGACCTCCTCAACTTCTTCTTCTAAAGCAGCCAGCCTTTTGATGTAGTCTGCTTGAACAGCTCCTTCTTCAGTAGAGTACAGCCCAATGTAGGCTTCTTCTTCTTCTTCTTTTTTTGACTCTGATGAGAAGGAGTCAGCCCAGCTATTTTGCTTTTTGGCAATTAGGGATTTCTCCTTCTTTCCTTTTTGCTATTGATCCTTTTTCTCACCATGTTCCTTACTTTTGACTAGCAGTCGGCTATCATATGCCCAAGCTTTCTACAATGATAGCAAGTCATGTTAGAGGAAACATGCTTACTAGTTTTGGAACCATACCTGTGCTCCTTAGAGGATTTTCTCCTGCCCTTCTAGTAGTCATCCTTAGGATGAGAGGAGGAGGAAGGCCTGCCTCTCTAGTGCTTCTTCTTCAGGAACTTCGGGAATTGCCTAGTGAAGGCAGCAAAGTCTTCATTAAACCATTGGCAGTCTAATGTGCTTTCCTATGATTTTCAAGACTCAGATTCAACATATCTCCTTGGTGGAGAGGGAGGCCTCCTACTTTTGTTGGAGCCTTCAACTTTGAATGACATAGACTTGTCCCTTTCTTGAGGTTTGTTGTTTTTCTACTCATCTTTACTGGCAGCCAGCTATATCTCATATGAAAGCAGCTTTCTAAAGAGGGTGTGAGGAGCTGTTTCACCCAACTTTGCCACTTCTCTTATGACACAGATTTTTGTGTCCCATTCTCTAGATAGAGATCTAAGGAACTTGTCATTTAATTCATAGTGACTGAAAAATCTTCCATAAGTCTTCAGCTCATTGAGAATCCTGAAGAACTTGTCATAATAGATGGTTATGTTGTCCCCCTAGGATTGCCTGAATGCCTCATACTCTTGGATGATCATGGACTTCTTGTCATCTCTGACCTCATCTATCCCCTCCATGTAGATTACTAAAGTTTCCTACATTTCCATTGTTGTTTTGCAGTGGATCAGATTCGGAAGTGTACAATCATCCACAACACTCATGATAATATTCTTTTCCCTCTTGTCTACTGAGGCTAGGGCCAACTCATCCTTGGTCATCTCATCATAAGTCTTGGGGGTCTTGACATTTTCATCCAGTGCAGAGACCTTCATTGGGATGAACGGTCCTTTTTTAACTGTAATGTACATTCTCGGGTCAGCAGCTTCCATGAACTGCCTCACCCTTGCTTTCCAAATGCCAAAGTCTTCCTTCCTACAGATTGGAAGTCTTGCAGCACTCGGCTCCCTATTGGTCATTCCTGAACCCATGGAGACAGACTTCTAGCAAAACTTGGAGATCAACTCAGAATGTTAAGCTTTTAAAGAGCAACTTAGCTTTGATACCACTTGAAAGTCTTATTTTCAAGGCTAGCATTATACCTAGAGTGGGGTGAATAAGGTTTTTCCTCTGTTTAAGTTTTCTAATATGTTAATTAGATTACTATGTCTATTGATTAGATTAGATTAGCTTTCAAGAACATTCACAGATGACACAACAAATTTATAGTGGTTTCCTAATCTTGGGTACATCCACTGTCCCTCTGCGCCTATCTAACAGTGTGTTAGATTCGGCTCTCCCTCCAGAACTTAGCTTCTTAATAGCTTATAACACCGATCCCCCTGGAAAACACAGGTCACACAGACCAACAACTTAGACACTAAGACAACCCAGGTCACAAAGACCTACACCTGGCACAAAGCCAAACACACAGGTCACTAAGACCTCAACATTTATGGAACAGGCTTACAACTCCTGATTCACTAAGAATCTTTATAGAAAATAGAAATAAAAAATAAGATGTTTAGACACTAGAGAAAGTTCATTGTCTCCTTCTTCTTGGTTTGATCAAATATCAGGTCCAAGATATTGATGTTGATGATAATATGTTGGCAGCCAAATCATTCTTCAAATAGCTTCTTTTTCACTGCAGAACTTGTAGATCTGCTACCTCAGAACAGCTTCTGATCCTGCTGATGCAGATGTGTATTGCTTTAGCTATCTGTTTCCCAGCAAGGTTCTCTGTGCAGAACAACTTCTTCAGGCTCGATGAAAATGGCGAGGAAGAAGATGATGTTCAGCCGCACTTTCGTTTTCAGAAAATCTAATCCAGGGATACTTTTCTGATATGATGATTTGATTATTTATATCTTTGGCAGATTGAACAGTGGGTCCCACCACCAGGATAGATGGCCGAGATTTAGCCAATCAGCCCACACTTTGCATTCATTCACGATTCAACGGCTCTATGTTGTGAGTGGGCCCCAGCACTTAATGATTAAATAATCCTTGGTAATTGCAGAAGATAGCAACAGCTAGCACCCAACGTCTCTGGCAGTATTTCCGCAACATTTGAATTTTGGTTAACTTTTGACTTTGCTGACATCAGCATGACTCAACATCTGTGGACTTAGCCAAAATTCAATCATTAGTACCAAAGGCGTTGAGTGAGTAGGAATCACTCAACAACATAATACTTATAAAAAATTCTGTCTGTCTAGGTATTGAGCTCGACGAACTCTGAGCTCCATTCGACGAATTGCAAGCTCAGCTCGACGAAAGAATAAAATCAGTTTGATGAACTGTAGACTTAGTTTGACGAATGGCTAAAATCAGTTCGATGAACTTCAGGATCAGTTCGACGAACGTTGAGCTCAGTTCGACGAAGCTGAGCTCGATAAAATCCAAGCTATCCTTGCAATTGGACTTAGCCAAATTTCTACTTTAAGGTGTTGATAGCGTCAAGAGCGTTGAGAGAGCTTGCCTCATTCAACGCTTTTTGCCTTAGCAAAAATTCCTATTCCTTGGCGTTGAGAGAGTAAGCTCCACTCACCGCAAAAATACTTAATAGAATTTCTATTATCTGGCGTTGAGAGAGTAAGCTACACTCAACGCCTTTTGCGTTGGCATTGAGAGAGTAAGCTCCACTCAATGCCAAACTACTTGACAAAATTTCTGTTATCTGACATTGAGTGAGTAAGCTACAGTCAATGCCTAACTACCTAAAAAAATTCTTCTTTTATCTAGCGTTAAGCGAGTAAGCTACACTCAACGCCTATCTACTTAACATAATTTTTCTTTTATCTGCTGTTGAGTGAGTAAGCTATACTCAACGCCTGTGGACTTAGTCAAATTTTTGCTCAACATTTCTGTGGAGTTGACTGGCACAGCAACACTCAATGCTTTGAGCTGTTTGGCGTTGAGTGAGTAGACGACAATCAACGCTTGTGGACTTGGACACATTTTCAACAGATTTTTCTAGGCTTAGACTGACTCAGCCTGACTCATAGTCTTTTGTGGTATGGCGTTGAGTGAGTAGACTACACCCAATGCTTTTGTACTTAGCCATCTTTTTTGGCTATCTTTCAGTTATACTGAGTTAGTCTCAACGCTATATGTTATATGGCATTGAGTGAGTAGAATACACTGAACGTTTTTGTATTTAGGCAAATTTCTACTAGACAATATTGAATCCATACCTCTGGCATTGAGTGAGCTTGCTCCACTCAATGCCTGTGGACTTAGATGATTTTTGTGTTGTCTAGCAACCACTTCTTGTGTCCATATGTCCAATTAATATGAAATGGACTAACCTGCACTCAAGAAGTCAAATGCACATCAAATACAGTTGATGTGTATGACATTGACCTGTTTTAAATCTCAAAAATCAGGGACATTGGGAACAATGGACCAAACAGTTACTTCTAGCAGAAGCAGCAGTATATTGAAGATCATTTTCTTGTTGATAAGAAGAAGGTAGGGCAGAGGTAAACTCAGCATAAGAAGAAGAAGGCACAGAGAAATTTCTCTGGTGTTACATCAACACTAACCAAACCCTTTCATTTCTGTAGGATCTTTTGGATCTGAGTGGTTGGCCTGATTTATAAAGGCTAAGTTAGGATCCAGTTATGGATGTGAGGTAGGGCTATATAGCCTTAGTTAGGATCCTTGTGTGGATCTGAGTGTAGGGACTGTGTGCCTGAGGTAGGATCTTAACAGATCTGAGTTGTAGGAGAGTTTTATTATCTGAGTTGTAGGGGTAACCTCCATATCTTGAGTTGTGGGACATAGTTCAAGTATGAGGTAGGTGATCCTTTGATCATTGAGTTGTAGGAGCAAGCTTGCTTTGAGGTAGAGCTTTGCGCATGAAATATAAGTCTTGGATGAGACAGAGAGATCGTGAGGGATCTGTGTTATAAGCTCTAAGGATCCGAGTTTTGATGAAGGGGACATGTCTAACAAGATATTAGAAATGTAAGGGATAGTGGATGTACACATAATCTGGGGAACCGCTATAAATATTGTGAGTGCTTTTTTTGATTGCCTTGAAAGCAGGCTAACTTAGCTAACTCACATCACACAAAGTCAAAAAAATTCTTAAAGGACTAGAAAACCTATTCACACCCCTCTATGTGTTTAGCTATCTTAAAATGAGAGACTTTCAAGTGGTATCAGAGGGCGGTTGCTCAAGAAGGACTTAACAGCCAGAGTAGATCTCCAAGGGTAGCTCAAAGAAGTATACTTATGAGATCAGGAGATAACGATAAGGAGCTGGGTTCCATGAAACTTCCTATCTGCGGACAGAGACTTTTGGAATCTGGAAAAAGAGGGTCAGGCTATTTATGGAAGCCTCTAACCCAAGAATTTTTATGACAGTCAAAGAGGGACCTTTCAACACCATAAAGGTCTCAGTTTTGGATGTAACAGTCCAGACACCAAATAAATACTCATAGATAACCGAGGATGAAGTCATCTTGGCCACCATGGATAAGATGGCAGAGATCATTATTGTTAGTGCCATATATGATTCTACCTTTCAGAATCTGGAACGCTATTAGTCCTCAAAGAATATATATGACACTCTTGTGGTTTACATGGAGGGAACTGATAGGTTATAGATGATAGGATGTAAGACCCCCCCCCCTCCTGGATCCCAAAACAAGGGTAGAAGGCAGAGTCTTATGCCGGAAATAGCCACCTTGCGGTAGCATAAGCACATGTGCTAACCTGTACCACAAAACGTCTATTCCGCCGACTACAACAATATCAATAGTACATGCCAACCCAACCAAATATAATAAGCAAGAGAAGTCAAATCCACATTAAGCATATAAAGTCCAAATACATCAATAAAAGAGAAGCTAAAACATGCTTCTACAATATATCATAGTACAACTAAACATTGCCCAAATCGGCTACATCAGAGTATCAAAATACTAACATCAGTAACCGACGGTATCGACAGCACCATCACTTCAGGCCCTATCGTCCTGGCCTGTCTGTCCTGCTGCGTAGTCTGCAACTACTCTACCTGCGATGTGACCTCCTAAAAAGGAAGACGTAGTAACCGTTAGTCGAAATGACTAAGTGGTTTCACATCCGCTCCCCCGGTGACTCCTCGGCACCGGGCGGGGAAAAGGAACAAGACTACAATATATAATAAGTATAAAAGGTACAAGAAGGTGACAATAGGGTAAGAGTAACAGCATCATAATCAGCAGTTATTTAAGAGCTATACTAAACTAGCAAGTATAAGTAACAACAGGAAAGTAACTTAACTTATAAGAATGCCCATACAAACTTATAAGTTAAGGATCGGGTTACATAAAGGTAACTCATCGTATAGGAGTGCCCATACAAACTTATACGATGAGGATCTTGTTGTGCAATGTTATGAAATGCTATGTATGCTTTGCAATGACTCACCCATGATCACGCACATGCAATTGTTATGTCGACACAGACTATAGTTCCCACTTTTCGAGCAGGTAGCTAACCTCTAGGGCATCAGCCGCCGTGGCCAGGCGGTGATAGTAGAACGGGCACTTCTACTACTAGGCGGGTATCCACACTACTTCACCTAGGCCTCCGTACGCCTCAACGCTATGAACACAACAACGGAGCCCATGCGTACTATGGCCCATCGAAGTCTTGGGTAGATGTGCACCATGAACACAGCCCGAACTGGCCTTGTGTGACCCTGAAGGAGCCTCAGAGTGAGCACGAGGACCAAGCCCAACCGTTCACCTGGCACAGAAGGAGCCCCGGGACGTGAACACCGAAGACCAAGCCCAACCGCCTAAAGTCTAACTGTCGACTCCCATCGGTGTGACGACTAGCGAGCCCGTAAAACTGTCACACTATCCTTAACCCAGGATTATGATACCGCGTGTCGACTCACACCGCATGCAAATACCACATCAAAATAACATGGAAGGGGCCTCGGAAGTAAGCACGAGGACACAGCCCAACCATCCATCCATACCTTATCTCAACACAACCAAACAAGTGACGGTCAACACCGCACTTACATCCCTTCACAATACTACCCGTAGGGAGATGACGCTCTAAGTATTGGACTACTAAATTCATTCCATTAGTCAACCATACTCATGGCCATAATTTATTCATCTACATGACTTTCCAAATGATGACAACGTAATATGAACATGATGCGCATACAAAGATCTATCATACTTTCCATATGGTAACGACATATTATAAACATGATGCGCACAAATCACAATCTTTCAATTCCTATCAAGTCAATTCGTTTTAATAAGCTTGCTTCACAATTTGATTATTTGAAATCTGATTAATAAGCTTCATCGATCATGCAATAATATGACTGATCATAATGAAAGAAAACTGTTGTCGACCTAAATCACCTAAAGGGGGGTGAATAAGTGGTTTGTGCGTTTTTTGCGGAATAAAAAATAATTAGAGCACTGCACAGAAATATCTACCAATATCACAGACGACACAAGATGTATAGTGGTTCCCCAACCTTGGGTACATCCACTTTCCCTCATCGATCTAGCAATCAACTAGACTCGGCTACTCCACTATCTCGGATCAAAAATCGATCCTACCCTTGGAACAAAGTTCCTACAAACTCGATCCAAACAAAACGGATCTACACCTCGGAAGATAACACTTCCTACAAACTCGGAGTGAAAAACTCCTACACTCGGAGAAGATTTCTCCTACAAGATTAATAAAGAGTTTACAAGAATACAAACAGTAAATCACTCAGATCTGAAGGAAACGGCCAGGATCTTCTTCTTTTCAACTTTGTAGCACTTTCAGAAATCAGTGAAGAAGTTCTCGGCCTCGATCTGGATCTACTCGCTTTTACAGAAATCGAGGGAGAATATGATCGGTGAAGTCGATCTCGATCTGTAACTTTTCTTCAGAATAATCCTCTGAAAGTAGAAGCTTTGACCGGAGAAGAAGGCGGTGGCGACGGCTTCCGTTTCGCGAAAGTCAGAGAGGAGACGGCTGAAGAATATTTCTCGAAAAAGAAATTACAAGAGAGCTTTGAGAATACTTAGGGTTTGTCATTTTCTGATAAGACCTTATATAGGAGAGACTAACGGTCATAATCGGTCATAATGATGTACACGTGGACCAATCATGTCACGTGACTTGAAAAATCCCGTCAGAAAAATGACTTAGAAAAATTTCGGAAAGATTTGGCCAACTACACGAGTAAGTCAATAACTACTCGAGTAGTTGAATAACTACTCGAGTATATGATGGGAAACATACTCGGGTAAGTATGAAAAGACTACTCGAGTATATAGAGATTAACTACTCGAGTGAAAGTAATCTACTCGAGTAGGTGAAAGTTCTACTCGAGTAAAGGACTTATAAAAATTCGGGAGTAGGGAAATAGCAAGGTACACGGGTGACACATGAACTACTCGAGTAGGTAAAATGAACTACTTGAGTATGTTTCTATCTACTCGAGTATGTGAGTATACTTACTCGAGTATATGACTTAGAGAAATTTAGATGAGAAAAATCTTATGGTACTCGGGTATAATGAGTAATCTACTCGAGTATATAAGCATGCTACTCGAGTATATGACTTGGTCTACTCGAGTAGGTGACTTAGCTACTCGAGTATATGACTATGTCTACTCGAGTACAAGATTCCTTTACTCGAGTAACTTATACCCAGACTACTCGAGTAGGTGAAAGCTCTACTCGAGTAAAACACTTAGAAATTTTCTGATGTTGGAAAAACTGATTCTTCTAGAGTAGCCAACTTCCAATGCCTTTCTCATAGTCCAATAGCTTGAATATGAAGTGTATCCCAATAGAGAGACCACACATGAGTCAACACCTTGGAATATGCAATGAGGGATTACATTGCACAGTTCCTGTGTTTGGTGACCCACTGTGGGCTGACATTGGCCTACACTTCCCAGTGAAACTCCTGCAAACATATAGCTCAAACCAAGCATCAAATACAACTTAATTCATCTTAGTTCCAGGGTGACTTCATCAAATCTGGGTTCATGTGGATGAAATACCCAACAATCTCCCCCTATTTGTTGAAGTCAGAACCCTTTACACTAAGGTGAATTATGGACATAAAAGAAACTAAGTAGAAAAATATGAGCAGGTAAGCAAAGGATAATGAAAAAGATAATTAGACAGTAATGAAGAATTGTATATATATGTAAGTTTCCAAAAACATCAAGTCTACAATTTGTCATTTCAATTTCTCATCATCTTTTAGGTTTGGGCTTAGGATTGCTGCTTATCCATCTTCTCTTGTTGTCTCCTTAGGTAGCTGAATGGATTTGGGAAGTATTTAGGAGGCCTTGGAGGAGCAGCAGGGTTATTTCTCCCAAATTCTCTATCATGGATCTTTCTTTTCAGCATAGACTTCTCATATAACTCCCATTCCTGGGAACTGTAGTGCATGTTTCTGTTCTCATTGTGATACATGACCAACCTGAGTGTGTCCAAGATGAGAGACTTTGAAGTTGGAGACCAGGCTTCAGCATGTTCAGGGGCCTTAGAAGGAGCTGTCCTGCTGGCAGAGGGACCTTCACCATATTTCCTTTTCTTCTTGTGGATTCTGATCTCTGGAGGGGCTTGAAGGAATATATCAGCAGGATCTTCTTCTTCCCAGCCTGGAACATAAGTGTCTGGAGGAGCAACTGAGTCTCCAGGCCTGGGGGAGAAGGTAGGTTGTTGAGGAACAGCAGGAGCAGAGACATCTGTGTCTAGAGGATTGAGATGATGGGGAATGATGTTTGGGTCAACTGCAAGATCCGGCAAGATCTGATTGTGCATCCAGACAGCAATGTCATAGGTGTGAAATTTGACACTCTGCAAGCACATCATCATGAATGGTCTTTACGTGAGCTTCCCATTCAACTGTCTTCTGAGCAGTCGATTTTTCTACCTGTTTTTGAGTTCTTTTATCAAACCCTCCCCCTTTCTGATTTCAACAGATACTGTCTCTATGGTGTCATCTTTGAAAGTGCCAACTTCTTCACTTATCTTCATCTTGTTGGCTTCAGTCCTCTTGTCTAGCTCAATCTGATTGTTGGCCAGGGTTACACCTTGTTCCATGACATTGCCAATACTAGTGATAGTATGGTCAAGAGCTTTGCCACCAAGTTGGAACAGGTACTTTAGCTTGTCAGTGTTATGCTGAATTTCAGCAAAACCTCTGCTCATCTCAGTCTCAAGAGCAGTGACCTTGTCAGTGACCACCTTTAGAGAGGTGTCAAAATGATATCTTTGTTCTTGAAGAAGAATGGCAATACTTTGCAGCAGATCTGAGGAGGAGGAAACTATAGCAGCAGCAGTAGAGGGAGCAGCAGTAGGGATGGGAGGAGTTACCCAAGGAGCTATTTCTTCAATAAGCACTGAGCTGAGAGCTCTGGTGGTAAGAATGACAGCATCCAATTCTTCTATATCATGGGGGAAGGAGAAATCGAGGTTTCTGAGAGGGGCCTCAGCTGGCTCAGGAGTAGGCTCATCAGAAATAAAAATGGTGTCTGGCTTATCTGCTGGAGGAGAAGGAGAAGGTGTTGGAGATCTGGCTGGAGAATGGCCAGGAGACTGTGCTGGAGACAAGTACTTGTGATGTTTAGTGGTTGGAGCTGGAGGAGATAGAGGAGGAGGGGGAAGCATATCTTCAGTAAGCTCTGCAATCATGGCATCTATGGCAGCAGCTGTGGACAGAAGAGTGTCTTGAGGTACTTGATCTGAGGAAGTGGCTGCACTCTTTGGAGTATGAGGTAGGGATCGTATCTCTGGCTGAGGAGAGGGTTGCCTGACTGGGCTAGATGGAGCAGGCTCCCCCTCACTTGGTGCACCAGAGGAGCTGGCCACATGATGAGGAGAGGGAGATGGAGTACTGTCCTCTACAGCTGGAACTACTGGGATTGCTGAGACCTTTGCTGCTTGGGCAGAGTTCTTGAGCTTGAGATCCCATCTCTGAATTGAAGAGATGGAGACCTTCTTCATGTGGTGAAGTGGAGTCCCTTTTGAGAAGTTGAATACTTCAGGATTTGTTTCATGAAGGAGCAGAGATATAATTCTTGCGTAGCTGGGGGATTTCATGCTGTCATTTATCTTGTCCAAAACCAGCATACCAAATTGGTATTTCTTGCGGCAGACAATGGCTTGCATTATATCGAAGAAGTATGAGGGAATGTCTCGGATGGAGTGAGTCTTGCACAGTAAAAGTTTTCCAATAACATCAACGAGGAATTTGCCTTCTGCATTCATATCTGACCTTTTGAAGTATTGAGCATCAGTGGAAAAGCCATAGAAAAGGGCTGTCCTGTCGGAATCCTCAGCAACTAGGTGATCTTCTTCATCAACAATCGGTAAACGGAGAAGTTGAGAGACAGAGGTCTTGGTGAACTTTAGTTTCAAACCCTTTATTGTAGATTTTAGGACTTTGCCATTGCGTCGAACCTTGAGATTTAAGAAGAATTCTGCAACTTCGGGGAAGAGAACGCGACAGGGTTCTCGGAGGATGAAGGAGAGGTCGGCGGTGTCGAGAAGAATGAGGAGGTTGTGGAAATCGTCGGAAAGCTCTGCAATACCGTCGGTGACGAGTTCGGAGCCGACACTGATCTTGTGAGAAGTCGCCATGGAAGCGAATGCCTGGAGGAAATTAGAGAGAGAGAACTCTGCAACTTCGGCGGAGGCGAGTCGGCAGGGTAGGCGAAGAGACAGGGGGGGGTACTCGAGAGATAGAAATGTTATCGAGTAGGTTTGATGTTTCGGAATTTCATATATATATAACTCTTAAATTTCCGCTAATTAAGTTAAAGAAAGAGGCGGCATATAGCCTTGGGTGGCGAATAGAACAATTTTTGAAAAACTGGGAATCAGGACACGAGAGAGAGAGAGGCTACTCGGGTAGGTAAAGGAGCTACTCGAGTAGGTCGACTGGAGTTACTCGAGTATGTGAGAAAACTACTCGAGTAGATAAGGACTTACTCGAGTAGGTGAGAGACTTACTCGAGTAGGTATTGACTTACTCGAGTAGGTGAGAAACTTACTCGAGTAGGTCTTTAGATACTCGAGTAGGTCAGTACACATACTCGAGTAGGTTCATTCATATACTCGAGTAGGTCTTTAGATACTCGAGTATGTCTCATGCTTCTCGAGTTGAATTTTGAAAAAGTTGAGAAAGAGTAGATTTTGACTAACCCTTTGCAATTACTTGCTTCTTAGTCATTCAGCCTTCTTTAGTCCTCTTTGTTGAGCATCCCAAGCTCTGTCTTGAAGAACGAGAACTTGGTCTCGTCCAGCGGCTTTGTGAAGATATCTGCAACTTGCCTATCTGTAGGCACATATTGGAGATCTATGTCTCCATGCTCCACATATTCCCGGATGAATTGGTACCTTAGCTCGATATGCTTTGTCCGGTTGTGGGAGACTGGATTGTTGGATATTGCAATTGCGCTGGAGGAGTCACAGTACAAGGGAATATCCTTGAACTGCATGTTGTAGTCCTCGAACTGATTCTTTATCCATAGCAACTGTGTGCAACAACTGCCTGCAGAGATATACTCTGACTCGGCCGTTGAGATTGCGACATAGTTCTGCTTCTTGCTACTCCAGGAAATTAGCCTTCTTTCGAAGAATTGGCAAGTCCCTGAGGTGCTTTTCCGGTCGTCTTTGCTACCTGCAAAATCTGCATCTGAAAATCCAATTAGTTCGCTGTCATTACTTCTTGGGTAACATAACCCAAGATTTGGTGTGCCTTTAAGGTATCTCAGGATCCGTTTTGCAGCAGCGTAATGAGATTCCTTAGAGTTCACCTGAAATCTAGCACAGACATATGTTGAGAATGTTATGTCAGGCCTACTGGCAGTAAGGTAGAGCAAGTATCCAATTATGCTTCTCTACTTGGTTTCATCAAAAGGTTTCCCTTTTTCATCCTTGTCCAGAGACATAGTTGAGCCCATTGGAGTCCTCATAGAGGTTGCGTTTTCCATTACAAATTTCTTAATTAGCTCTTTGGTGAATTTGGTCTGTGAGATGAAAATTCCATCTTCAGATTGTTTCACTTGAAGCCCTAAGAAATACTTCAGCTCGCCCATACTGCTCATTTCAAACTTCCCTTGCATAAGTTTTGAGAACTTTTTGCAGAGGTTGTTATCTGTAGAGCCAAAGATAATGTCGTCGACATAAATTTGCACTAGCAAAATCTTGCCTTTTATTTCCCTAAGAAATAATGTCTTGTCTATCTTTCCCCTTGTGAACTTGTTCTCAAGTAGAAAGGTAGACAGCGTTTCATACCAAGCTCGAGGAGCTTGTTTCAGACCATATAGGGCCTTGTGCAGAAAATAGACATGATCGGGAAAGTTAGGATCAACGAAACCTGGAGGTTGTTCCACATACACTTCCTCCTTTAAGTTACCATTCAGGAAGGCCGACTTCACATCCATCAGATAGACGGTGAAGCCTTTGAAGGCAGCATATGCTAGGAACAACCTTATTGCCTCCAGTCTGGCCACTAGAGCATATGTCTGGTCAAAGTCGATTCCTTCTTCTTGACGATAGCCTTTAGTGACGAGTCTGGCCTTGTTCTTTATGATAGTCCCGTCTTCATCCATCTTGTTCCTGAAGACCCATTTTTTTCCAATGATGTTCTTTCCCTTGGGTCTTGGAACCAGCATCCACACATTGCAACGCTTGAACTGATTTAGCTCTTCTTCCATTGCCATTATCCATGATGCGTCTGAGTTTGCTTCCTCAAATTTCTTTGGTTCAACCTGTGAGAGAAAACTCAAATGAAGATTCTCATTAGTTGTATCTCTCCGAGTTCTGACACCACCCCGGTGATCTCCTATGATCTGGTCCATGGGGTGATCTTTCAGATGTATGAGCTCTAGAGTCCTTGCATCAGGATTATCTTCAAGCACCGGAGTGATTTCTTCATCCTGGATGACTTCTTCATTTTGATCATCTGCCTCTACAATAAGAGTGGGAGTGGTGATCTTAATAAACTTCTCGCCTTCTTCTTCGGACGGATCATCCAAGCTAGTTTCTTTCAGCTTTTCACCTGCATCTTCAATGAGCACACTAGACGGATTGCTTTGCAGCAAGCTCGTCTCATCAAATACAACATGTATCGATTCTTCCACCACCAGGGTTTTTCTATTGAAAATCCTGTATGCCTTACTATGGCTACTATATCCTACAAAAATACCTTCAAAGCTCTTTTCGCTGAACTCGGTGGTATGATACTTGCCATTGTTAAGTACGAAGCATTTGCAGCCAAAGATTCTAAAGTAAGAGACTGTTGGTTTTCTGCCTTTCAGAAGTTCGTAAGGAGTCTTATTGTGGTCTTTGTTTATGAGTGCTCGATTTTGCACGTGGCATGCAGTGTTGACGGCCTCAGCCCAGAAGTACTCCGGTAGTGAAGCATCACTCAACATGGTCCTGTAGGCCTCTATGAGTGTTCTGTTCCTTCTCTCAGCCACTCCATTTTGTTGTGGAGTACGAGGAGAGGAAAACTCATGAAAGATACCTAAGCTTTCACAGAATTCTGTCATGGCCCTAGATTTGAACTCTGTTCCGTTGTCACTTCTGATTTTCACTATGGAGCAGTTGTATTCATTCTGGACTTGCCTGACAAAATTGGTAAAGATATCGAAGGTATCTGACTTGTGTTTCAGAAAGAACACCCACGCAAAGTGCGAGTAGTCATCAACAATTACCAATGTATATTCCTTGCCTCCCAAGCTTCTAATCTGCAGTGGACCAAACAAGTCCATGTGCAATAGATGGAGACATCTGTTAGAGTCTTTGCCAACAGTGCTTTTAAAGGTAGCCCTTGTTTGCTTGCCTTTTACGCATGCATGACAAGGTCTGTCTTTGACGCATTTGACATTTGGGGCATCACGTACCAAGTTCATTGAAAATAATTTATTAATTGTTTTGAAATTAATATGTGCTAGTCTCTTGTGCCATTGGTCACCAAGAGACGCACTATCTTTTGCCAAAAGACACACTGGTGTGGAGGAATCTATAAAGATGAAATTTAAACAGAAAATATTCCTGCTTCGAGTGCCGGATAGAATCGTTTCCATATTGTCAACGGATTTTATCAAGCACTTATCAGCATGGAACTCAACTATGTATCCTTTATCGCAGAGTTGGCTTATGCTAATGAGATTGTGTTCCAATCCTTCAACATAGGCCACATCCGAGAAGGATACATTGCCGTTAGTAATCATACCATAGCCTCTAGTAATTCCACGGTCTGAACCTCCAAAGATGACCTTTGGTCCGTTCACGACTGGAGTAAAGTTCTGAATGAGGCTTCTCGTCCCGGTCATATGCCGAGAGCATCCGCTGTCCAAGTACCAGATAGGCATTTTGTTGGCCTTTGGACATCCCTGCAATCACAATCAATTCGCCTTAGGAACCCAAACACGTTTGGGTCCTTGGTCTCGGGTTAGAGTGCTCCCCCTACGAGTGTTGGCATTATGAGCGGTCTTTCTCATATTGCTGACATGAGGGGTTGCAGCGTTTCTGGAATTGAACCAGCAATCTATGGCGAAGTGACCAACCTTGCCACAGCACCAACAGTCAAATCTGTTGTACCTTTGCCTCAAGATCTCCTGCTTGACCTTTTGGAACTTGGGTCTAGCAGGGGTAGTATTCTTAGAGGAAGATGCCTCATGATGATGGCAATCACATGACTTCTTCTCCTTTATGGGCTTCTCTACAACAGGCTTTGTCTTTGGTGCGTTCTTGAAGTTATGCCCATGATTGAAAGGGCCATAGCTCTGAAGAACAACTTCTTCATAAGGTGCCTTAAAGACACTTTCGCCAAAGTTTCGGGGTCGAGCCCATCCTTGATAGCGGGACTTTGGCTCTATAAAAGTAGGCCTAGCAAAGTGCCCGTATGATGAGTCAAAGTCAAACTCATTTGTTGGAAAGATGACCTTTCTGAATGTGGTTTGATTTTGAGGGGCTTTTCCCTTTTCTTCGGCTGAGGCCTTTTTGGCGGCCTTATTTTTCCGTTGATTCTTGTTTCTCCTAGAGGATTTACTAGGAGCTTCTTCATGGCCTAGTCCAGCTCCCTTGGCCTTTGCTGAGAATTCAGCAATGAATGGAAGAACTGTCTTGGGCTTAGAGAAACTCTCAACAAGTTTCCTTTCAGCCGCAAGTTCGGCTTCCAACCCTTTGATGATCTTCTCCTTCAGGTCAAGGTGCTCAAGAGCCTTGTTATATTCTTCAATAGTATTATTGAAGTTTTCCATGAGGGAGTTAGTCTTTGCGACTTTCTCTCTCAAGTTGCTCTCTTTGGCTTTTAGAGATTTGATCTTTTTAGCCTGAGTCTTCACGACTCGACGACATTTGTCGTAAGCCATGATTAACTCCTTATACTGGGCCATTAATTCTGACTCATCGTCAGAGGAGCTACTATCACAATCATGTTCAGAGACTTCAGACTCTAAGAGAGGGGTGTGAGAGTTTACCTTCCCAGTGAACTGGGGCTCTTGTTCATCATCTGTTTGAGCCATTAGCCCAAAGTAAGCTTCTTCTTCTTCGCTTGACTCTGAGGAGTCGGAGTCGCTAAGAGTCTTGCTCCTTTTGGCTATGAGGCTCTTCTCTTTCCTCTTCCTGTTGTGTGAGGATTTCTTGTATTCCCTTCTGCCACCCTCCTTCTTCTTGTGAGTGCAGTCAGCAATGACGTGACCTGGCTTGTTGCAACAGTAGCAAATGATGTCAGTTGAAACGTATTTGTTCTGTTTAGTGTTATACCTGTCGTGGCTGCTTGAGCCTTTTCTTTGTCGATCGTCATCGCGCCGCGATCTTCTGTGTGAGGCATCCTTGCCTTTCCATTGTTTCTTTTTATTAAGAAACTTCTTGAATTGCCTTGAGAGCAAGGAGAACTCTCCTTCAGATAGTTCAGAGCCTGAGGTGCTGGGCTCTGATGTTTCTTCTTCTTCAACAACTTCTGGAGCTGGAGCGGGGGAGGCAGCATTAGTCTTTATGGAGGTGTCTGCCTTTAGAGCGACAGATTTCTCCTTTAGAGCAGACCTGCCCTTCTCTTCTTCAGCTTTTCTTGTATTGATTTGGAGTTCATAGGACATAAGCTTTCCAAAGAGATTTTGCGGGTCCGTTTCAGCTAGCTTCCCGAACTCCCTGATGGCACATACCTTGTTATCCCATTCCTTGGTTAGGGATCTCAAGAATTTGTCGTTCAGTTCTTCGTTTGTGAAGACACGGCCATACACCCTTAGGCCATTTACAATCTTGAAGAAGTTCTCAAAGGTGTCGGCAATTGTTTCCTTGTTCCCTTGTCGGAACGCTTCATATTTTTGATTGAGAAGGGATCTCCGATCATCCCTTACTTCTTCAGTCCCTTCCATCAAAGTGACTAAGGAGTGCCACATCTCCTTAGCTGATTGACAGTGAATCAAATTCTGCAGCATCGAGTCATCGACTGCACTTGCTATGATGTTCTTAGCTTTCTTGTCGAGAGAGACAAGTGCAATCTCGTCTTTGTCGAGATCCATTAGCTTTTTGGGAACTTTCTTGGTAGGGTCGATAGTGGACATAGTCATGGGAACGTAAGGACCTTCTTCAACGATCATGAAGATCCTTGGATCCACAGCTTCCATGAAAAATTTTATCCTTTCTTTCCACATGGGAAAGTTGTTTTTGTTGTACAGAGGAAGCTTGGCGAAATCTTTGCCCTTGTCCATTTTATGGTAGAATCTTTCAGACAACAGATCTGGATCTGATCAAGGTGTTAACCTTTTAACGATCAACCTGGCTTTGATACCAATTGAAAGAAAACTGTTGTCGACATAAATCACCTAGAGGGGGGTGAATAGGTGGTTTGTGCGTCTTTTGCGGAATAAAAAATAATTAGAGCACTGTATAGAAATATCTACCAATATCACAGACGACACAAGATGTATAGTGGTTCCCCAACCTTGGGTACATCCACTTTCCCTCATCGATCTAGCAATCAACTAGACTCGGCTACTCCACTATCTCGGATCAAAAACCGATCCTACCCTCGGAACAAAGTTCCTACAAACTCGATCCAAACAAAACGGATCTACACCTCGGAAGATAACACTTCCTACAAACTCGGAGTGAAAAACTCCTACACTCGGAGAAGATTTCTCCTACAAGATTAATAAAGAGTTTACAAGAATACAAACAGTAAATCACTCAGATCTGAAGGAAACGGCCAGGATCTTCTTCTTTTCAACTTTGTAGCACTTTCAGAAATCGGTGAAGAAGTTCTCGGCCTCGATCTGGATCTACTCGCTTTTACAGAAATCGAGAGAGAATATGATCGGTGAAGTCGATCTCGATCTGTAACTTTTCTTCAGAATAATCCTCTGAAAGTAGAAGCTTTGGCCGGAGAAGAAGGCGGCGGCGGCAGATTCCGTTTCGCGAAAGTCAGAGAGGAGGAGGCTGAAGAATATTTCTCGAAAAAGAAATTACAAGAAAGCTTTGAGAATACTTAGGGTTTGTCATTTTCTGATAAGACCTTATATAGGAGAGACTAACGGTCATAATCGGTCATAATGATGTACACGTGGACCAATCATGTCACGTGACTTGAAAAATCCCGTCAGAAAAATGACTTAGAAAAATTTCGGAAAGATTTGGCCAACTACACGAGTAAGTCAATAACTACTCGAGTAGTTGAATAACTACTCGAGTATATGATGGGAAACATACTCGGGTAAGTATGAAAAGACTACTCGAGTATATAGAGATCAACTACTCGAGTGAAAGTAATCTACTCGAGTAGGTGAAAGTTCTACTCGAGTAAAAGACTTAGAAAAATTCTGGAGTAGGGAAATAGCAAGGTACACGGGTGACACATGAACTACTCGAGTAGGTAAAATGAACTACTCGAGTATGTTTCTATCTACTCGAGTATGTGAGTATACTTACTCGAGTATATGACTTAGAGAAATTTGGATGAGAAAAACCTTATGGTACTCGGGTATAACGAGTAATCTACTCGAGTATATAAGCATGCTACTCGAGTATATGACTTGGTCTACTCGAGTAGGTGACTTAGCTACTCGAGTATATGACTATGTCTACTCGAGTACAAGATTCCTTTACTCGAGTAACTTATACCCAGACTACTCGAGTAGGTGAAAGCTCTACTCGAGTAAAACACTTAGAAATTTTCTGATGTTGGAAAAACTGATTCTTCTAGAGTAGCCAACTTCCAATGCCTTTCCCATAGTCCAATAGCTTGAATATGAAGTGTATCCCAATAGAGAGACCACACATGAGTCAACACCTTGGAATATGCAATGAGGGATTACATTGCATAGTTCCTGTGTTTGGTGACCCACTGTGGGCTGACATTGGCCTACACTTCCCAGTGAAACTCCTGCAAACATATAGCTCAAACCAAGCATCAAATACAACTTAATTCATCTTAGTTCCAGGGTGACTTCATCAAATCTGGGTTCATGTGGATGAAATACCCAACACATTAGAATTCATCCACGCCAAGTAACTTGCAATATTAATTCCACCGAATCCAAATCCATCTTATATAAGCCCAGAATTTAGGTGCAGATTGAATCTGGACAGCAACTTCGACCGGATATTCCTGAAGCTACCTGAATCCAGTGAAGACATATAACCCGACGATGGAAAGGTCTTTCCGTGGTCTACAACTTTCGTATACAGACATCAACCCAGATTTGAAATTATCCTATTTGAAATCAGACTTGAATTTTGCTGCGTACATAACACAATTTCTGCATGCAGGATTTATTGAACACCATCTTCGTTCAGACTTTCCCGTGGATACAGACATCGCCAGAGTCATACATCCACTCGTTGCAAAGGTATTTTTAAGGGCTTTAACTTTCGTGTTTAGCCGAAATCCCAGATCTGGCCATATCATACCTAAACATGGCCACGAATTTCGCTGCGCGCAGAATATAGATTCTGCACGCATCTTAAGGCGGAATGAATGACATCGGTTAATCTTCCTCCTCAAGGCGATCTTCCCAAATCATTCCATAAAACCTCCTCCCTTATTCAACCTCAAGAGGCCAATACCCTTCAGAAAACCATCCCTTATCATCACATAGAAGAAGGGCGTGGTTGAAGAGATCTAAAACCGAGAACACAAGTCCTAGCATGGCCTTTCCTAGAAAACTCCTCCTCTCCATCAAGACTCTCTTGAGTTGATGTCTCGCTTAGGAAAATAACTATAGATCTAGCACCAAGGGAGAGGGTAGGAAACTCACTGCGGTTCCAGCGGTACCATTTCCGGCCATTGATCTTGTGATTCTTCACGGCGACATCCTCTCCTTTACGGCGATGGCGGATCTCCTTCCCTAGATCTTCCTCCAGCAAACTCTCCTTCTCCACAGGACTTCTCTTAGAAAATATGGCTGGGAAGAAGAGTGAAATGATTAGGGTTTTCCACTGTTCCTCATATATATAATGTGACACGTGTAGGGACACGCCCGTGTCCTTACCCGTGTCCCGCTCAAGTGAAGCGTTTCAGGCGGTTATAATGCCGATTCAATACTTGACACGACGGAACTCGCCATGGTCATGCTTAGGGTCACGCCCATGACGTGGGGCATGACACCTAAATCGTCAAACTCAGTCGAAAATCATCGACCAGAGAACACACCCAGGTCACGCCCATGGTCACGCCTATGTCACGCCCGTGACATGGGGTGTGACACCTAAACCGTCAAACTCAGCCAAAAGAAATGTCGAATGGAGAACATGCCCATAGTCACGCCCATGGTCACGCCCATGGTCACGCCTGTGACATGGGGCGTGTAACCCACTCACTCGAGAACCAACCACCTACTCGAGTACCTTAAGCACCTACTCGAGTGTCTTAAGCCACGCCCCTGGGTCACGCCCGTGACCCATGGCATGTAACCCACTTTACTTGAGTACTTTGAAAACTACTCGAGTAATCTCGGCGGCTACTCAAGTTCCTTCAGTCACGCCCCTGGGTCACGCCCGTGACCCAGGGCGTGTAACCCAATTTACTCGAGTACTTTGAAAACTACTCGAGTAACCTCGGCAGCTACTCGAGTTCCTTCAGTCACGCCCCCGGGTCACGCCCGTGACCCAGGGCATGTAACCCACTTTACTCGAGTGCTCTGAAAACTACTCGAGTAACCTCGGCAGTTATTCGAGTACCTTTAGTCATGCCCCTGGGTCACGCCCGTGACCCAGGGCGTGTAACCTGCTCTAGACTAACTTCTCCAGTCCACAAGTGCCGCCCTTTTTCCTCCACTTTCCTGAACTCAACCTGCCCTCCTGACCCAAAACTCGCACGGGGGCCTAGCGCGAATCGGGACGTTACAAATCCTAT
Source organism: Platanthera guangdongensis (assembly GCA_039583875.1). Classification (NCBI taxonomy): domain Eukaryota; kingdom Viridiplantae; phylum Streptophyta; class Magnoliopsida; order Asparagales; family Orchidaceae; genus Platanthera; species Platanthera guangdongensis. The sequence goes on along the minus strand of CM077151.1, from coordinate 223,493,516 downwards.
AAACAAAATAAAGATTTCGTCCACGAAATCAGGGTAGGGCTATGAGGGAGACAACATACAACAAATAAATATGTTTTAAATAAAATTACCTTGAGCAAACAACTCCGGGTAGCGTTGTTGCATCAAATCCATTGGCTCCCACGTGTACTCCTCCTTCCCATGGTTAGACCATAACACCTTCACCAAGGGAACAATTTTGCGGCGCAATGTTCTTGTCTTGTTGTCAACAATCCGCACCGGCTCTAGTCGCACAGACCTATCCGACGCCACTGCACCATCAGTAGTGGGAATATATTGATCGGGACGCAACAACGCCTTTCGAAGCGACGACACATGGAACACGTCGTGGAGATTCTCTAGTTCTGGTGGTAACTCCAACCGATAGGCCAACGGGCCAATCCTTTCCAGTATAGTATAAGGCCCAACATATCTTGGGATGAGATTTTTCACTCCACGCACCCGCGACACTCCATGCATCGGCCGAATCTTGAGGAACACTTTATCACCCACTTGGAACTCCACCCTCTGGTGCCTTGCATTGTAATACTTCGCCTGCCGACTTTGAGCCTCAAACATGCGATCTCGTATCAATCTGGCCGCCGCATCAGTATCATCTATATATTTATTTCCCAAAGTCTTCGGATCTTCATCCTGCACCCATGACAAGGGAGTCCTGCACCTTCTTCCGTAGAGGGCTTCATGGGGCGCCATGCCGATGCTTGCCTGATGGCTATTATTATAGGAGAATTCCACTAGTGGCAAGAGTCTTTCCCATGGCTCTCCTCTGTCCAGCACACATAACCTCAACAAATCTTCCAGTGTTCTGATGGTCCGCTCAGACTGCCCGTCCGTCTGAGGGTGAAATGCAGTACTAAAGGTAAGGCGTGAGCCCAAATATGCCTATACCGCCTTCCACTCCTTGCAAGTAAAGCGACCATCACGGTCAGAAACGATCGTCTTAGGCACGCCGTGATATCATACAAACTGCTCCACGAATAGGCGTACCAAGACGTCCACATGAGCCTCTTTCTTCGTGGGAATGAACCAGGCTACTTTTGTCAGCCAGTCAACAATAACCCACACCGAATCATTCCCGGAGTGTGAGCAAGGTAGCCCATGGACAAAGTCCATGGAGATATCCTCGAACTTCCATTCGGGAATGGGCAACGAGTGCAACAAACTACCGGGACTCCTGCATTCAGCCTTCACTCTTTGACAGGCTTCACAATGAGTAACATAATACCGGACATCCTTCTTCATTCCCGGCCAACACATGGTCTTCCGCAAACCGGCGTACATCTTAGCAATACCCGGGTGCACTGAATATTGAGAGCTATGTTCCTCTCTCAAGATATCCTTCCGGATTTTTTCGTCCTTGGGAATATAAAGCCAGCCACGAAAGTAAACAAGGCCGTCCTTGAGTGTATACTCGTCGGTAGTTCCTTCTTCAATTGATCTAATTGTCAGGGCCAAAGCCGCATCCCTTCCTTGCTCCACCCGAATCTAGTCCTGAATATCACAAATTATGCTCATGCTTGCCAAAAATTATGTATACTCTGCTGAAGGAGCCTTGAATATCAAGGTAATATCCATCTCTTCGATCATTCGAGCCAACTCCATGCCCATCAACCGAGACTCTGGGCTAGAGCCTGGCACCTTTCTACTCAACGCATCAGCCACCGAGTTCGCCTTTACGGGGTGGTAGTTCATGGTAAACTCATAGTCGCATAGAAATTCTAACCATCGCTGTTGCCTCAAGTTCAACTCCTTCTGTGTATGAACATACTTCAAGTTTTTATGATCTGAAAAGATCTCGCAGTGGACGCCGTATAGATAGTACCTCCAAACCTTCAAGGCGAACACCACTGCTCCCAACTCCAAATCGTGAACCGGGTAATTGATTTCATGCTTCTTCAGTTGTCTTGAAGCATAAGCAATCACATGCCCGTGTTGCATCAATACCGCTCCCATCCCTTGATATGATGCGTCCGTGTAAACTTGAAATCCTTCCTTCCCAGATGGAAGTGCAAGTATGTGGGCGGAGGTAAGTTTATCCTTCAACTCTTGAAACGCCGCTTCACATTGAGGTGTCCACTCAAATGGCACACCCTTCTTCGTCAAGGAGGTAAGAGGAAGGGCAACCTTGGAGAATCCTTTTACGAACTTGCGGTAGTACCCGACAAGTCCAACGAAACTCCTCACATCGGATGCCGATTTCAAGGGCGACCATTCCTTCCCGGCTCTCACCTTGGCCGGATCCACCGGTAGTCCAGCTCCACTTATTGCATGGCCTAAGAAGGCAACCTCTTTGAGCCAAAATTCGTATTTGCTGAACTTGGCGAACAAAGCGTGCTCTTTTAATTTCTTCAGAACCAAGGCTAGGTGCTCGGTATGCCCTCCTCCGTCTTTGAGTAGACCAGTATATCGTTGATGAAAACGATGACGAAGATGTCCAAATAGGGTTCGAATACCTTGTTCATTAGGCTCATGAAAGCCAAAGGTGCATTTGTGAGCCCAAACGGCATTACCGTGAACTCATACAACCCATATCTTGAACTGAAGGCTGTCTTCTGGATGTCCTCCTCCTGTATCCTCAACTGATAGTATCCCGAGCATAAGTCCAGCTTAGAAAACCAATGCGCTCCCACTAGTTGATCGAACAACTCGTCGATCCGAGGTAGCAGATAAGTGTTCCGCACCGTCAGCCGGTTGAGTTCCCGATAGTCTATACACAAGCGCAGGGTTCCGTCCTTCTTCTTCACAAACAATATAGGGGCCCCCCAGGGTGACAAACTGGGGCGAACGAACCCTGACTCCACCAATTCTTGCAACTGAACTCTAAACTCTGCGAGTTCCTTCGGGGCCATTCGGTAAGTGGCCTTGGATGCAGGCTTAGCACCCGTTACTATATTAATCCGGAAATCGACTTCTCTATGAGGGGGTAACCCTGGTAGTTTCTCTGGAAACACCTCGGGAAAGTCCCGCACTACCCGAACATCTTTTACCTCCAATGCTACCTCCTTCAACTCAAACTAGATCATGAAGACCTCATCCCCTTTCATGTGGGCCTTTACAGTCTGCACTGAAGATAAGAGCATACGAGGTGCAAAATTAATACATTGGAAGATAACCTCGGTGTCCCCATGCCTCAAATAGATCTTCTTCTCCGCGCAGTCGATCCTCGCGAAGTGCCAATTCAACCACGCCATGCCCAAAATGATGTCGAACTCCGGCATCTTCAGGACCGTGGCAGGCATATCGAAAGCACTTCCTTCAATAAATATCTCAAACTCGCACTTGGTGGTAGCGCTCATCTCCGAGCCGTCCGGAAGGCGCACTCGTCAGGCTATTCCAGAAAAGTATTGTATGCCCTCCATACCTTTAATGAAATCTTCGGACACGAAAGAGTGTGAGGCACCAATATCAAATATCGCATAGGCCGTCTTCCCACCGATTACCACGGTGCCTAAGTACCAATAACAAAGCTCAACCACTAGGTATCTAGTATGTCTTAAACGGTTTAAATTAAACGACAAAATTTGAGAAGGTTAACTGCACATACCAGCTATAACATCCTGACGATTCCGCTCTTGCGCCATGTCCAGCGCATACACCTGATCCCTAGCAGGGCCGGGGTTACCTCCTCGCGGTCCTCGTCCTCGACCACGCACGTGACCCTGCCCTCGAGGAGCTGCTGGAGGGAGAGCGGGAGGGATGTTCCCAAATATCTGCGGGCAGAAACGTTGGATGTGGCCCGACTGGTTGCATTCGAAGCACACCAGCTCACGACTCCCTTCAGGTTGTTAAAATTGCTGAGGCTGTGGTGGTGGAGGCAATGCAGGAAGCTGCGGAACCGGATGCTCCACCCTATAGTTTCGGTGGACACGCCCTCCACATATTTGATATCCTCTTCCTCCTCTGAAGTCCTGCCTCCTTCTATTGCTCGGACCGGCCCCCATAATGCCTTCTGCAGGCCTCTTACCACTACTCAAGTGATCCGCCTCCAACCTCTTCTACATGTCAATAATCTCCGCCAAACTTCCATCCGCTATAAACAAAAGGGACTGCCTTAGGGGATCTCGCAGCCCTTTGTAAAAACGTTTGGCATAACCTCTATCGTCCAACTCGTAAGAGTTTGCAAACCTTGCGAGATGCTGGAATTCCCATTGGTATTCCGTAACTGAGTTTGAACCCTGCTTCAGTAGTAGAAACCTTTGTTCATGCTCATCTTGGGCCGAAGTAGGAATGAAGTGCTCCAAGAAAACACCCGAAAATTCGCTCCAACTTATCTCTGTATAGACTCGGCCATGGAAGGTAGAGCACATAAGGGACTTCCACCACCTCTTAGCATGTAACTCCAAGACGGACACCGCCAATGACACGACCATGTTGGCTGGGCAACGGATACCATCCAATAGCTCTTCTACTGTGTCGAGCCATTACTCCGTACATACGGATGACTCCGTCCCATGATAGACGGTAGGGGAGAGAGCTCGGAAGGTGCTCAGCCAGTTAGAGCCCGGGGCCTGTTGTTGCACCGGAGGCTATTGCGCCTTAAAATAATCAAGAATGGTGGTTAGCGTCTGCCCCAACTCAGACTGTTGGAACTGAGTGGGTATGGGAGGGGTAGGAGTGTAACACCCCCTATCCATCGGATGGCATATAGCAGTAGGTCCGGCCGGGGCCCGACTCCATATACCACAGACAGACCGGGTGGTTACTCAATGAAAACCATCCAACCAATCATAACGTCCTACATAGAGCATTCTAGCGGAAGCAGTTTAATAAGTTGCAATAAATAACCCAGCTCAAAAGCATGAATGTCCACAAACACCAAATAGGAATGTAGTACATACACAAATACTGCCCTTAAGGCCTTACAAAAAAGGTTTACTTCATATTACATGTTTTCCATACCACGGAACGCAGGCCGGTCATACATGATCAAAAGCAAGTAAAACACTCTAATTAGGCCTTCGAGGGCCAGCTTCGCACTTTGGGCTTTAGCCCGCTATTGACCTCTTGGTCCCGCAGCACCTGCAAGCACAATCCACAGCACGGTGGTAAACAAAAGTAACGGTCAACAATGCTGACCAAATTATAACGATCCCGCCCCCAACTCGGGGCGACGATGCTCCTTCCCTGCATTATATTAGCACAACCAAGCAGTAAATAACTACAAAACAACACAGGCGTTGGCACAGACGGCCACACGCCCCGTGCTCTCAGGGCACATTCTCGGTGATCACAGTCTAAGCCTGCCAACTCACCACCGTCTCCAGGATGGCAATCTCTCATGAGCATTTGGTATTTCTGGCAACTGCCTAAGACCCTCAATCTATGCCAACGGTAAGTTCCACGTTAACTTTAGGTCTCTTTAAACGAACGACATAGAGCGGGTACGGTTCTGCCTGACCCGTTACTCACACCGCAATGTTAATTTAAGTCATATGCGCTGGTCAAACTTCTCCTGAGTCCCAAATCGTTTACACACAACACATAGCCCAGTTATGTTCATATTGGCTCCAGGCCCACAAGTTTGGCAGGATCACGCATCTGCCCAGTTTTTCGGGTGCACCTTTGAGTTAATTCCCAAGGCTCCCTGTTGCAATCTGCCACGTAGAAAAACCCGAAAACAAACATTCGCACGGAGTCTTCTCTGGCATTTATGCAATGCAACATCACCGATCCAGACCAACATGTCCGGATAGGCTTCACACATCATGCATATGTACGTTTTCGTTTACGTATTCTACACAGCGGGAACTTTACATATCTACCCGAAGGAACACCTCCAACTCACCGCAAACTCGTGAGACATGGCTTCCTATGCAAAGAAGGAGAGCTTAACATACTCAAGAAGAGAATCATTACCATAGCGTTCCTTTTTGGCGCCATGGAAAAGTAAGCAGATGAAAAGCACCGCACTCTCTTTGCCTCCATAGATCCGAAGTCGGCTCGCGATTTGGAGCTTCGAAGCTCCTCCAATGGCCGGATCTAGCTTCTTCTTCGTCCCTTGGCTCTCCTCTCTCTCTATACTTTAGAAAGATAACCACTCAAAAGAAATGAGGGTTTCAAGGGTCCAATCCCGTGTATATCCCCTCAGGAATAACCCCCAGCCATTGGATCTCAGATTAAAGAAACGAACGACTTTGATTCAGGCCTGAAAATACAATCTGGACCGAACACGGCCTGGCACACGCCCTTGTCCAGGGTCATGTCCCTCATTCGCCGTCAAAATCGACGCACCTGGAACAACACACGGGCACCCTACATGCCCCTGTTCGACCTGACACGCCCGTGTTCCAACCGACACGGCCGTGTGGTTGGCCGTGTGTCCCCATCGATTTATCCCGAAAATAACCCGAGATCAACACGGGTTCTTGGACACGCCCGTGTCCTAACCCGTGTCTACCTGAACACGCCTGGGCTCCAGGCCGTGTTCACTGTCTTGACACTCGACACTTCGTCGAGTGAAGCTTGTCGACACTCGACACGGCCTTGGACATGCCTGTATCCTAGGCCGTGTGCCTTGTCTCGAGACATCGTCGAGCAAAATTCGTCGACTCCCGGGACGAGTGTCGACACGGGTCGACACGCCCTGCGACACGCCCGTGTCGCAGGCCGTGTGCCATGTCTCGACACTTCGTCGAGCGAAATTCGTCGACACCCTGGGTCGATCGTCGACACGGGCTTGACACGCCCTACGACACGCCCATGTCGTAGGCCGTGTTCTCTGATCGACGATCGTCGACTCCAAAATCGTCGACCTCTCGACCAAAACGTCGAACCCAGCGTGACACGCCCTGGGACACGCCCGTGTCCCAGGCCGTGTGCCTACTACCAAATTCCAAATCTGGCCCAAAACATCCCTCGTCGCTCTTTTCAGTTTCGGGGCGTTACAAGGAGTACCCCCCCCATCGGCTCAACATGCAGTGGAAGCTACACGTACACGACAAATTTGTGGTCAGGTTGGCTAAACTTAAGGTCAAAGTTTAGCCAAACTTAATGTGAATTACATATGGGCACACCACTGCTTCCGCTAAGTCTGTTTGTCCCCAAGCTAACTAATCGAACGGGGGTGGCACCATTGTTGAATGACTTCTTAGTTGAGGATCATGGCAAACAGATACCATTTGTAAGACCCCCCCTCCCGGATCCCAAAACACGTGTAGAAGGGGGAGTCTTATGCCCGAAACAGCCGCCTTGCGGTAGTATTAGCACACGGGCTAACCTGTACCACAAGACGCCTATTCCGCCGGCTACAACAATATCAATAGTACATGCCCACCCAACCAAATATAATAAGCAAGAGAAGTCAAATCTACATTAAGCATATAAAGTCCAAATACATCAATAAAGGAGAAGCTAAAACATGCTTCTACAATATATCAGAGTACTGCTAAACATTGCCCAAGCGGGATACATCAGAGTATCAAAATACTAACATCAGTAACCGACGGTATCGACGGCACCGTCACTTCAGGCCCTATCATCCTGGCCTGGCTGTCCGGTTGCGTAGTCTGCGGTTGCTCTACCTGCGGCGTGACCTCCTAAAAAGGAAGACGTAGCAACCGTTAGTCGAAATGACTAAGTGGTTTCACATCCGCTCCCCCGGTAACTCCTAGACACCGGGCGGGGAAAAGGAACAAGAGTACAATATATAATGAGTATAAAAGGTACAAGCAGGTGACAATAGGATAAGAGTAACAACATCATAATCAGCAGTTATTTAAGAGCTATACTAAACTAGCAAATGTAAGTAACAACAGGAAAGTAACTTAACTTATAAGAATGCCCATACAAATTTATAAGCTAAGGATCGGGTTACATAAAGGTAACTCATCGTATAGGAGTGCCCATACAAACTTATACGATGAGGATCTTGTTGTGCAATGTTATTAAATGCTATGTATGCTTTGAAATGACTCACCCATGATCACGCACAAGCAATTGCTATGTTGACACAGACTATAGTTCCCACTTTTCGAGCAGGTAGCTAACCTATCGGGCATCAGCCGCCGTGGCCAGGCGGTGATAGTAGAACGGGCACTTCTACTACTAGGCGGGTATCCACACTACTTCACCTAGGCCTCCGTATGCCTCAACGCTAAGAACACAACAACGGAGCCCATGCGTACTATGGCCCAGCAGGGTCTTGGGGAGATGTGCACCAAGAACATAGCCCGAACTGGCCTTGTGTGACCCGGAAAGAGCCTCATAGTGAGCACGAGGACCAAGCCCAACCGTTCACCTGGCACGGAAGGAGCCCCGTGACGTGAACACTATGGACAAATCCCAACCGCTCAAAGTCTAACTGTCGACTCCCGTCGGTGTGACGACTGGCGAGCCCGTAGACCTGCCACACTATCCTTAACCCAGGATTACGACACCGCGTGTCGACTCACACCGCATACAAATACCACATCAACATAACATGGAAGGGGCCTCAGAAGTAAGCACGAGGACACAACCCAACCATCCATCCATACCTTATCTTAACACAACCAAACAAGTGACGGTCAACACCGCACTTATATCCCTTCACAATACTACACGTAGGGAGACGACACTCTAAGTATTGGACTACTAAACTCATTCCATTAGTCAACCATACTCATGGCCATAATTTATTCCTCTACGTGACTTTCTAAATGATGACAACGTAATATGAACATGATGCGCATATAAAGATCTATCACACTTTCCATATGGTAACAACATATTATAAACATGATGCACACAAATAACAATCTTTCAATTCCTATCAAGTCAATTCGCTTTAATAAGTTTGCTTCCCAATTTGATTATATGAAATCTGATTAATAAGCTTCATCGATCATGCACCATTATGACTGATAATAAGAATTCATCCATGCAAGTAACTTCTGATGAGTCCACTTTATATACCTATTTTCGGACTCATCTGGGCTAGTTTTCACGTGTTTGCACTTCACTTTTAGTTCTTTATCGTTCCTATTTCATCTTTCCTATATTTCCATAGGAAGTGCACATTTATGCCCGTGGTTGTGTATTTTGTTATTTTTATAGTCTGTTCTCCTTTTTGTTATTGCCTGAAATGTCTGCACATATCAGTGATTGGTTTTTTCCATTCGGTACAGGGGTCGTGTGCATGTTCCGGGATGATTGTGAAACAGGAATACTGCGCACGATCATGGGATCTAATGCGCACGACCACTGGTCGTGCGCACCTGATCGTGCGCACTACTCTATGTTTTCCAGAATCAGCCTGGGGTAAGCGCACGACCAATGGACATAATGCGCACGACCACCGGTCGTGCGCCACTGATCGTGTGCATTGATTCCTCTTTTCTGGAGTCCTGTCTGGGGTAATCGCATGACCATTGAACTTAGTGCGCACGACCACTGGTCGTGCGCCACTACTCGTGCGCATTATCCCAGTTCTTCTTCCTGATCTTCCATTCCAGTGCGCACGAGCACCGGACATAGTGCGCACGACCACTGGTCGTGCGCCTGTGATCATGTGCATTGTTCATTTATGCTTTGTATAAATAGTGCAGGTCTCGCCCTAATTCGAGAGGGGATCCGGAGCTTGACATTTCTCCGCCGTTTTCCGCCTTCTCTGTCGTTTCCCTTCATCTTCCACCCTAGGGAGGTGCTCCGGGCAAGCTTTCACCGCCAAATCCAAGTCGGAGCTTCCTCTCGGCCTTCTCCTTCATCCGTGAGCCTCAGGTAGGGTTTGACGCCATAGCCATCAAGCAAAGGAAAGCTAGCAAACTTCGTCCGCTATTGTGAGACGAAGAAGACGGGCCATTGGAAGGTGGTGACAGCCCTTCTCTATCCCGGACGCAGTTGAGGACCGAGCTTGGACGTGGAATGACAACCCGACGATTCCAACCGTGAATCCTCAGCAAGACTTCGGATTCGGTCGATCTTTTGACTTGTTCTTGCTTTATTGTTGAATATTGGTGTTTAAATCTATTTATATTGATGAAGTGCACTTTGGTTGTATATGTTATGTGTATCATGTCTATGTGATTCCTATTTCATTTTACTGCCTAAGTTGCTTGAGTTGCGTCATATTCCATCCACCACCATCCACCCTTGCCGCACTAGCAATTGCTAGTGGCGTGTGTTGCGAAGAGGTGCTCACGACCCTCATTTTGCTGTTCTAACCACCTCATCCGCTAGCATTCTCGTCCATCCGCCTAGCGATTCGGTGCATAGCGGCCCGACTAGTCTTCCATCCCGCCTGGCGAAGCATCGCATAGCGGCGTTGCATAGGAGTAGTTGTTAGATTTTTACTTTCTTTTTATCGCAACAATCCAAACCCCCCCTTAGTTAGCTCCGACCTGAGGACTTCAATCTCAAGTCCTCCTCGAAATTAACTCCACCTTACTGTGTTCCTTGTGAGATCGATACTTGGGAAAGCCCCCATTTTATATTACTTGTGTGACTGGTTCACTGCCGTGATCTTTAGCATCATATTTTTGGCGCCGTTGCCAGGGAACACAGTTGTGTGAGTTTGTGGAGAGAGATAATATATTGAAGCCCTTTTCCATTTGTGCATATCATTTTTTTTACTTATTTGCTTTGGTTATTAGAATTTTTATTTTGCTTGTTTCTTTTTACCCTTTTCTGATTTTTGATTTAGATAGCAGATCCGTGCTATTTTCATTTTAGCTGTGTAGCACTTTTTCAGCATTTATTTTTGTTCGTGATGGATCCTGATGCTGAGTGCCGTATCCTTGACACTTTACGCCGATCCATCGATCCCATTGCTGTTATGAATGTTGAGCATTGCATTCGGTGTTTTTTATATCAAGCTGTGGGCCACATGTTGAAGGATTGCCCTCGTTTGTGCAAGCCTTCTCCCTCTGAGGGCGTGTGCACAACAACCTCCCGTTCGCAGAATACTATTGTGGACAGGCCTACCAGGGTGTTGTCTGGCCCATACACTGACATAGCACACCTTGATCATTCTTTACCCGTTGAGATTACTGAAGAATCTCTAGCCGCATACAGCTCTTTCATGGGTTCCTCGATCCCTTTTTACGATCTTTCCTTGAGTGATGATGATCACTCTGGTGTTAGCCAACAAAAAGAGGAGCAGGAACTCATGGACGCTCCTGTATGGGACGATGAGATTGTTCCGGTCGTCGACGGGGTGGCGTCAGCGAATGATTTTGCGATGGGGCCTGCTCATTCAGTGCTTGATTTTGAGAGCAGCCTTGCCCCTCCGTAATTTTTGCTGGATTGTGCTATTCCTCTTTCTTGTGATTCGGTTGATGATGTCGTGATTGTGGATGATTCGGTGCCCGAGGTTGCGCCGAAGTGGGATGATGATTCCCCTATCTCCGACGGAGAAGGTGGATCTTCGGAACACTTTTACGCACCCCGGTGGGATGAGGAATACCCTCTTTCCGATGCAGATGTTTGCACCTCCTTATTGGATGAGGCCGTTCCTCTTACCACCGCGGAGCTCGAGTTCTCGGATTCCCCTCGGTATGACTCGTATGATACCGATGATGATCTCTGCTTGGATCCTGCTGAGAGTGAGACCGGGATCACTCTCCCATTTTCTGATTCTTTTAGTTCTTCTTCTCTTTTATTACTTAATCCACCTTCCTTATCTGAGCCTCTACAGGATGAGTCTCCACAGGTACGTTGGGATGATGATGAGCTTTGTGCTCATGCCGTTGCCATCGCCTCCTGCGGGCCTGTGATAGACGATACCTTGCTAGGCAAGGATTTATTTTGTGATAAGATGAGCGAGGACCAGTGCTCCTCCTCTTCTTATTTCCTATTTCGTCTACCTGTGTTGGGCAGGTATTATTATTTAGGTAGAGGGGTAACTGCTCTATCACCGTATCGGTACCCGTTACTGAAATGGATATTGGAACAGTTACCTGTGCACTTTTTATTTCATAGGCCCATTAGCTAGAACTATTTAGAATGTAGTAAGTCGTGCTGGGATGACAATAACCCCAGTACTTATCTTTCATTTTTTGCATTTTAATTTTCTTATCTATTTTAGTTTTAGCATTTCTTTTTGTATATTTTGTTTTGTTTTTGCGGAGCTCACCCCTGCAGGTATTCTTGACAACATCGCATTGGCGGGGTTGTGATTCTTCGTATGGCGGCTGCTTCAGGTTTACACGCGTCTTCTGGTATGCCCACTGGCTGAGCATTGGGTAACCTCTCCCCTTGTTTCTATCTGATTTTAATTTCTATATCACATACTGTATTGCTTAGCTTAAGTCTGGGGGAGAGCCAGTGTTGTTACCTTTTGCACGCACACATTTCTTGTGCATACTAGAAGCTTTTATTGTTATATTTTGATTAGTTCATTGCATCACACACCACTGCACCCACATGAGCGCATGCTTATCTTTTTGCATGCTGCGAGTTAAACTCATTTCTTTGTTAGATTTGGGAAAATTATGGTGCTGACATAGGATTGTGAGACGGAGTAAAATGTTGACCTTGCTGTGCTCCTAGTCAACTGCTCTCGTCTCGTGTAGAAATTCGAGTAGATTTAATTTTTCTGTATGCTTATAGTTTTATATCTTTCTATTTGCGTAAAGACTTTTTATTCTACTCAAAAGTTGGTGAATCTGGTATGTATCAAACGATAGCTTAGGGATGTGTGTAGACGGCCGTTAGGTTCGTATTGCTCGAGTCGGGAGGATGGATAGTCTTTCTCGTTGGCTAAGAACTTGCCCCAAGCTATTCTTGAAGCATGGGTATAGGTTAGTTCACTCGCATGAGCGTGATGTAGGCCATCATTTTGGCCCGGTTAAGCTTTGTACCGTTCCTAACGTCATATCCTCGCTAGCCCCACTGTGCCTACCCTTCTTTTGATTCAGCTCCACCTTCATTCACCAAAGCCCTATAGCCTATCCTAGTCGCACACCCAGGTCGAGTTTAGTGTTTTATATTTTCATGTTGGTATGTGATGTGGTGTTATTACATGTGAAAATGTGGATGTGCTCCAAAACTTATATTTGCTGAATTTGTGAAAAGAAAAGTAATTTGAAAAAGAAAAAGAAAAGTTAAAAAAATGATGTTAAAGTGAAAAAGTGAAAAGGAAAAGTAAAATTGAAAATCCTATTTGAGATGTGCTTCTTTTTGGAGTAGGTGGTGCACACACCCATATGTTAAAAGTTAAGTCTGGGGGTGTGGTGTACCCGTGTGTATTTTGCTTAGTAGAGGGATTCCTTTCATACTAGCTCATTTGGGTTAGGTGCATAGCCATTCTTATTTATCATTGTTTACCTCACTGAAACCCAAGCCCCATCTCTTCACCTAAAGTTCTACTGATTCGTGTGTTAACCAAACCAATGTCATGTAGAGAATGCGAAAGGGCAAGCATATGGTCACCGACATTGGTGGATTCCTTTGGAGGTTATCCCGAGCCCCGATATTTGGCAATGCTCGCCTAGCGATTAGTCTACTTTCTCCCTACGCATGACCGGATGATTCACCGTGATTCTATTTTTGAGTAATAATAAAATGTTGATACGCATTGTGAAAAGTATAAACTATTTTGTATACTTAGAAATTTCTTCTATTATATTTTTACGCGCGCGAGCATGCGACTTTGCATGGTACTTCGTATCGCAATTTCTTTGTTAACTAGTATTTTTCCCTATCTGCTTAGATTTTGTTTGCTCGGGACGCGCAAATTGTTAAGTCTGGGGGTGTGATGAGTCCACTTTATATACCTATTTTCGGACTCATCTGGGCTAGTTTTCACGTGTTTGCACTTCACTTTTAGTTCTTTATCGTTCCTATTTCATCTTGCCTATATTTCCATAGGAAGTGCACATTTATGCCCGTGGTTGTGTATTTTGTAATTTTTATAGTTTGTTCTCCTTTTTATTATTGCCTGGAATGTCTGCACATATCAGTGATTGGTTTTTACTTTCGGTACAGGGGTCGTGTGCGTGTTCCGGGATGGCTGTGAAATAGGAATACTGCGCACGATCATGGGATCTAATGCGCACGATCACTGGTCGTGCGCCCCTGATCGTGCGCACTACTCTACATTTTCTAGAATCTGCCTGGGGTAAGCGAACGACCAATGGACATAATGCTCACGACCACCGGTCGTGCGCCACTGATCGTGCGCATTGATTCCTCTTTTCTGGAGTCCTGTCTGGGGTAATCGCACGACCATTGAACTTAGTGCGCACGACCACTGGTCGTGCGCCACTACTCGTGCGAATTATCCCAGTTCTTCTACCTGATATTCCATGCCAGTGCGCATGAGCACCGGACATAGTGCGTACGACCACTGGTCGTGCGCCTGCGATCGTGCGCATTATTCATTTCTGCTTTGTATAAATTGTGCATGTCTCGCCCTAATTCGAGAGAGGATCCGGAGCTCGACATTTCTCCGCCATTTTCCGCCTTCTCCGCCATTCCCCTTCATCTTCCACCCTAGGGAGGTGCTCCGGGCAAGCTTTCACCGCCAAATCCAAGCCGGAGCTTCCTCTCGGCCTTCTCCTTCATCCGTGAGCTTCAAGTAGGGTTTGACGCCATAGCCATCAAGCAAAGGAAAGCTAGCACACTTCGTCTGCTATCGTGAGACGAAGAAGAAGGGCCATTGGAAGGTGGTGACAGCCCTTCTCTACCCAGGACGCAGTTGAGGACCGAGCTTGGACGCGGAATGACAACCCGACGATTCCAACCGTGAATCCTCAGCAAGACTTCGGATTCAGTCGATCTCTTGACTTGTTCTTGCTTTATTGTTGAATATTGGTGTTTAAATCTATTTATATTGATGAATTGCACTTTGGTTGTATATGTTATGTGTATCATGTCTATGTGATTCCTATTTCATTTTACTGCCTAAGTTGCTTGAGTTGCGCCAAATTCCATCCACCACCATCCACCCTTGCCGCACTAGCAATTGCTAGTAGCGTGCGTTGTGAAGAGGTGCTCACGACCCTCATTCCGCTGTTCTAATCACCTCATCCGCTAGCCTTCTCGTCCATCCGCCTAGCGATTCGGTGCATAGCGGCCCGACTAGTCTTCCATCCCGCCTGGCGAAGCATCGCATAGCGGCGTTGCATAGGAGTAGTTGTTAGATTTTTACTTTCTTTTTATCGCAGCAATCCAAACCCCCCCTTAGTTTGCTCCGACCTGAGGACTTCAATCTCAAGTCCTCCTCGAAATTAACTCCACCTTACTGTGTTCCTTGTGAGATCGATACTTGGGAAAGCCCCCATTTTATATTACTTGTGCGACCGGTTCATTGTCGTGATCTTTAGCATCAACTTGCAATTTTAATTCCACCGAATCCAAATCCATCTTATATAAGCCCAGAATTTAGGTGTAGATTGAATCTGGACAACAACTTCGACCGGAGATTCCCAAAGCTACATGAATCCGGTGAAGACGTGTAACCCCACGATGGAAAGGAATTTCTATGGTCTACAACTTTTGTATTCAGACCTCAACCTAAATTTGAAATTATCCTATTTGAAATCGGACTTGAAGTCCGCTGCGTATAGAAAACAATTTTTGCATGCAGGATTTATTGAATACCATCTCCATTCAGACTTTCTCGTGGATACAGACATCGCCAGAAGTTGTATAGCCGCTCGTTGGAAAGGTATTTTCAAGGGATCCAACTTTTGTGTTTAGCCGAAAGCCCAGATCTGGCCATATCACACCTAAACATGGCCACGAATTTCGCTGCGCAGAATACAGATTCTGCACGCATCTTAAGGAGGAATGAACGACATCAGTTCATCTTCCTCCTCAAGGCGATCTTCCAAAATCATTCCAGAAAACCTCCTCCCTTATTCAACCTCAAGAGGCCAATACCCTTCACGAAACCATCCCTTATCATCACATAGAAGAAGGGCGTGGTTGAAGAGATCTAAAACCTAGAACACAAGTCCTAGCATGGCCTTTCCTAGAAAACTCCTCCTCTCCATCAAGACTCTCTTGAGTCAATGTCTCGCCTAGGAAAATAACTATAGATCTAGCACCAAGGGAGACGGTAGGAAACTCACTTCGGTTTCAGCGGTACCATTTCCGGCCATTGATCTTGTGATTCTTCGCGGCGGCATCCTCTCCTTTACAGCGATGGCAGATCTCCTTCCCTAGAACTTCCTCCAACAAACTCTCCATCTCCACAGGACTTCTCTCAGAAAATACGGCTGTGAAGAAGAGTGAAATGTCTAGGGTTTTCCACTGTTCCTCATATATATAATGTGACACGGGTAGGGACATGCCCGTGTCCTTACCCGTGTCCCGCTCAAGCGAAGCGTTTCAGGCGGTTACAATGCCGATTCAATACTCGACACAACGGAACACGCCCTATTCACGCCCAGGGTCATGCCCGTGACGTGGGGCGTGACACCTAAATCGTCGAACTCAATCGAAAATCGTCGACCAGAGAACACGCCCATGTCACGCCCGTGACATGGGGCGTGACACCTAAACCGTTGAACTCAGCCAAAAGAAACGTCGAACGGAGAACACGCTCATAGTCACGCACATGGTCACGCCCATGGTCACGCCCGTGACATGGGGCGTGTAACCCTCTCACTCGAGAACCAACCACCTACTCGAGTACCTTAAGCACCTACTCGAGTATCTTAAGTCACGCCCCTGGGTCACGCCCGTGACCCAGGGCGTGTAACCCGTTTTACTCGAGTACTTTGAAAACTACTCGAGTAACCTCAGCGGCTACTCAAATTCCTTCAGTCACGCCCCTGGGTCATGCCCGTGACCCATGGTGTGTAACTGAATTTACTCGAGTACTTTGAAAACTACTCGAGTAACCTCGGCAGCTACTCGAGTTCCTTCAGTCACACCCCTGGGTCATGACCGTGACCTAGGGCATGTAACCCACTTTAATCGAGTACTCTGAAAACTACTTGAGTAACCTCGACAGTTACTCGAGTAGCTTCAGTCACGCTCCTGGGTCACGCCCGTGACCCAGGGCATGTAACCTGCTTTGGACTAACTTCTCCAGTCCACAAGTGCCGCCCTTTTTCCTCCACTTTCCTGAACTCAACCTACCCTCCTGACCAAAAACTCGCACCGGGGCGTAGCGTGAATCGGGACGTTACATAGGAAGTCCATGCTCAACTAGGAGTATGAAACTTTTAGGCAGGCCCAGAGGGAGAGCATAGATGGTTGCTATGAAAGGTTCTTCAGGATAGTGAATGAGATGAAGACCCATGGGAGGGTCTTCAGCTATTATGAGCTGAATGATAAGTTCCTAAGGTCTCTAACTAGAAATTGGGACTCCTAGATCTGTGCTATCAGGGAGGTGGGAAAGCTGGCTGATACTCAACCTCACACCTATTTGGGAAGTTGTTCTCTTATGAGATGCAACTTACAGTCAGGAAAGAGGAGGAGACCATCAGCAAACACCAATCCAAGGAAAGGTCTTTGGTATTTAGAGTAGAGAGCACCATGAAGAGCAAGAATAGTATTCCCTCTCCTCCAAGAAGGCCTGCTGATTCAGACAACATAGGTTCAACCTCATCAGAATACAACATGTCTGATGAAGACTTTGCTGCCTTCTCCAGGCAATTTCACGAGCTGATGAAGAAGAAGCTGTGGAGAAGTATACACTCCTCCTCCTCTCATCATAAGAAGAATCACTACAATGGAGAAAGGTGTAACTCACCAAAAATGAGAAAATAGAATTTTTGGTGGCAATCGCCGGGCGATTGTGGGTGTCGCTGGCGATCGCACTTGATGCTTTCAATGAACCATTGAGTGGACTCGACGTACTAGACGCTTTTGACAAATTGTTGTGTAGGCTCGATGAATACTATCATGCGGTGATAGTGAAAATCACTAGCGATAGCGATAGCACTCGACGCACTCAACGCCTTTAGCAAAGCATTGACTAGACTCAACGCACTCGACACTTTCAATGCACTCGAGGAAGCATTGAGTGATCTATCAGATAGGCGATAGTGGGTATCGCTGGGCGATACTACCACATATGGTTGGACACGTGTCGGATGGCTGGAAGGAGGCCGATGAGCGGTGGTTGACTGGCGTCAAAGTGGCTACCCATGATATCGCCCAGGCGATAGCGGATATCGCCCAGGCGATAGAGGATATCGCCCAGGCGATAGCGGATATCGCCAGGCGATAGCGTTAATTTTGACTTTTCAACAGAAATTATGGCTTTGATTTCTTTTGATGAGAGTATCATGTGGCTGGGATTACTTCCGAGGCTGCTTAATCAGAGAAGAGGTGGAGAGAAGATTTATTTCTCTTCTCTCACTTTCTCTCATCCTTCTCATCAAGTGCTTGTGAGAAAGTAAGAAGATGGCAGAGGCTGAGCTTTGCTAGCTAAGTGGAGGAGATCCCTTGGTCAAAATCTAGAACTAAGGTAA
The DNA here is from genome assembly GCA_039583875.1 of Platanthera guangdongensis. Lineage (NCBI taxonomy): Eukaryota > Viridiplantae > Streptophyta > Magnoliopsida > Asparagales > Orchidaceae > Platanthera > Platanthera guangdongensis. Next base: position 223,475,151 of record CM077151.1, on the reverse strand, counting down.
GATCTGTGAAGAGGAAAGTGAGGAGCTCCTTCCCATCTGGATAGAAAGCTCGTTCATGTCTCCAAAACGAACTACGATGGTAACGATTTTCCTTCTTGGACAAGTGATGTCCTCCTTTTTGCATATGCTTGGAATTCACCACCAAAAGGTGGAGAGTCGAGGGAATTCCGATTGGTTGATACGTGATATCCCTGGGTGGTTTTGCATATAGAATCCCGAAATCGCAGAAGGAAATAAGCAGGATTTGTGAAGCCGATCCACACGGGTTGGTCTGGATTGGTGATGTTTTATTTTGTGTGCCGGAGAAGACTCCTAGTATAAATGAGTAGTTGATAGGGTCTATGCATTGTACCTGTGAAATGAGAGTTGCAGTAAGTACTGTGGGTGAGCTCCAGAAAAATACCCAGAAAGTAAAAGAGGACGCATAACTGTTGGATATCATTGGGCGATAGCAAGTATCGCTAACGATAGCTCTTGGTGAGCTGTGATTGCTGTGAAAGACTAGTTTCCTGGTAATGCAGGATGCTGTAGGGTGTTGTCTGGATAGATGTTCTAATTGTGGCTGAGTCTGGAGATAGAAGATACTTATGTCACTAATGCCAGTCGATAGTGACTATGACTAGCGATAGCTTCCAGATAGCTTATGACTTGCAGGGCCTGTCTCGTGGAGACTGAAGGGCTAGCACCTGAGCTATGAGCCTGGGTGCCTAGTTATGGACATGAGTGCCATTGTGTATCGATTATAGGCTCTGGTCCTGGGGACCTAGTGGGCAGCAATCGAACCTGAAAGCTTGAATAGCATAGCTAAAGAAGGGCCAGTAAGCCGAACGAGAAAGGGCTTTCTAACCTGCATCTTGTCATTCTCCTTGATGGCTGGGACTGTAGGCATTGCCATGGCGATTTGAGCAATGGGATGTGGAATAACTGTACCTGTGTTATGTCATTCAGACTAGATTGCCTAAAATAACTGGATTTCGTTGTTAGCATAATGAGAGTCTAAGTCCCCTTGCCGAAGAGACTAGAATTCTCAAGTGAACCATCAAGTCCGGGATTGTGGATATTGGAGTGACCCGGAGAAGTTCGGTACACAGAGAATATGCCCTGAGTGCAAGGAACATTTTTCTGTTGAGGCACTCCATTGTGATATATTGAATGGTGCTTGAGTGCACCTCCTTGTGATATATCTATTCTATTAATGATAGGCCTGCGGGGAAGGAATGCCGCTACCCTGGAAATGAGGTAGGGTCGTTATAAATTAGTCGGATGAAAGTTGACCATTGCCTTATTTGTCTCCCTTGTGGTGGATTATCCATGTGCAGGTGATGAAGAGTTGAGCGGGAAATAGCGGGTTGATGTCCATGTTGCTATGTCGGTCCTCGAAGGCCAAGCGAATGCATTTTAGTGTTTTCATGTAGAGTCGGCCTGCGTGTCGATGTATGAAAATACTTGTGTAAAAAGGAAACTGTTTTAAGGCCTTAAGGCCATTTTGACTTTGGTATATTTTTGTAAACGTTCCTATTTGGTTTTTATTAGTGGACATTTGTACCGCTTGAGTTCAAAGTCCAACCCCTGAAGCTTCAGCTACAATGCTCTGAGTTAGGATGCGTGTAGTTTTGATATTAACACGTAACTTTGTCGACTATCTGTCGGATATGGCGTGGGGCCCCAGCCGGACCCTCTGTTATATTTCATGTGACGGATGGAGGTGTTATAATTTTGGTATCAGCTTGTCTTGGTTTTTATTCTCCGAATTCGTGGTCGAATTCTTTTGATGGGTGGCGAGCACGTGTTTATGCTTACCATTATAACACAAATGAACTCAAAAATGTCCACTTAGGAATGAAAATACACCTATTTGAGCAACCAGCGCGTTCCTAATAGTCAGTGTTTGCCTTTTTTGTGGTCACTAAATTTTGTATTTTACACATATAGGTGACTAGAAGTGGTGCGGGGCAGTCTGAACCCCTGTGTTTTTTTGAGAGTGCGGCACCACCTGATGTGTACACATCTCCTACTTCTCCATAAACAGTACGCTTAGTTGCTAAATCAGTGTTTGCATTGATGAATGCACAACCGACTGGGCAGGTGTGACCTGCAATGGTGCCAATACAAGTTGGTGTCGCCGAGCTTATAGCTGTCAGGCAAGTGCCTGCTAAAGCTTTGGTTGAGAAGCGAGCGACTGAACGACAGTTGAAGCACTTCATGAGCTTTAGTCCTCCTTCGTTTACGGGTGCGAGATCCCTAATGCAGGCAGAGGACTGGTTTTCACGCGCGAAGTGGATATTAACGGCGATTGAGAGAGAGGAGAGACAGAAGGTCACCTTGGCCACATTCCTGTTGGAAGGATCAGCTCGGCTTTGATGGGATGAGTTGGAGTTACACCACTTCGCGGGCAGGCGACTACCGGAGGTCTCGATTGAGGAGTTTTTGAGACTGTTCCTATCATAACATCTGCCATCATCGTAGCGAATTGCCATGAAAAATGTGTTCCAGTGTTTGACTAAGGGCGAGGGTAGTGTAGATGGCTACCAGCATGAGTTTACCACATTGGGGCGTTATGCGTGCTCTACTTTTGCTAACGAAGAGGATAAGGCCAATAGGTTCTACGAGGGTGAAAGTGAGGGTTAGACCTGAAATACTCTAGGGGGGGGGGTGAATACAGTATCTTGAAAATTTTTAATGCTTTTGCTGGTTAATAATTACTGCAGAGTTTGGAAGGTATTTGATACCAGATCTTGGCTGTAAGTAAATAAGTAGTTCTAATTTAAATTTATCTATCACAAGCACTGCAGGAATTAAACTAACTAATTCAAGCACAACAAACCTAACTAGCATAGGCACAACAAGAATAAAAGAAAAAGATGTCAACCAGACGACACAAGAATTTTATAGTGGTTCCCCAACCTGGGTACATCCACTCTTCTACCACCCTGGTAGGAATCCACTAGCAGGTTTTTGATCAGGTGACTGCCACCAATGAGCTTTTGATCAGGTGCTCAAAAACCAATCCAAAGTCTTTTGATCGGGTGACTTGCAACTAAGAATAACTTTGGAAGGGAGTTAAAGAATCCTTTTACATTGAGGGGATGAGAGAGTGATGATGTCTTGTCTTTCTCAAATACAACTAAGAAGACTTAGTGGATCATTGATGTTAACAAAGCTCCCCCTGAGATATTGATTTGTTCAGGAAGGTTGGAGCTTTGCTGCAGGGTGAGTAGGTCTTCAATCTTTTGCCTTGACTAGAAGAGCTCCAGGAACTTCTTGACTGATGTAGTTTTGTTGTCCTTGAAGAATCCTGGGATGAAGAAAGAAGAAGACTCTTGATTTTTTGAATGGCTGTTCTTCTTCTTCCTCAGCTTGCTATGATTTATCTGGTCTGGTCTAGGGCTTCTTATTTTTGACTGTGTTATTGCCCAGTGTATCTTGTACTCTATTCTCTGTATGCTGTGTTATCTGTATCCTCTATTTTCAATACTATCTATGTCGAGAAGGAGGAAGAAATCCCATTTATATTTTTTATGGAATTCTTCCTTTTGAATTTCGAATTCCTCCCAGCATTGATTGCTGATGGCCTTGAGAATGTCTGCATTGATTGATTTCCCCAACTGTCCCATTGAAAAATGACAAGTAATAATCCTGATGAAGGCCATGTTTGGATCTGCACAGAAATCGTGGAGCAAAGAACAGAATTCGTCAACCTAGGTCTAGAGTTCGTCGAGCTGAGAAGTCATGTGCGTCGACCAGATAATTGTTGTTCGTTGAGCTGAGATCCAAGATCGTCGACCTGAGAACTGCTAACTGGTTTCTCTAGAACCTTGCCAATTTTGTGCATCAAGATCGTCGAGCTGAGAATCTAACTTTGTCGACTAGTGTTCAGAGAAGTGTTCAGAGAAATGATTCTTGGACTTTAGAATGTTGAAGTAGAGTATCCAGAAATCGTCGACCTGAGAACTATGTTCGTTGAAGTAGAGTATCCAGAAATTGTTGACCTGAGAACTATGTTCGTCGACTTGAGAACTTTGTTCGTTGACCTGAGAACTGCTAACTGCAACTTGATAAACTTGTCAAGACTGTGGTCCAAGTTAGTCAAGCTGAGAATTTGGATTCGTCGACTGGAGTTCAGAGAAATGATTCTGGACATAGAATGTTGAAGTAGAACATCCAGAAATCGTCAAACTGAGAGTCAAGTTCGTCGTGCTCAGCTCAGAGAATTTTCTCAGAGTTCATCGAGCTGAGGACGACTTTCGTCGAGCTGAGTTCGAGGAACGTTGAACTCACTTTCCTGAGTCTTTGAAATTTCTCTAAGTCTTGAGTCTTCTGCAGTATGTTGATGGCTGGTCGAAGCAATGTTGACTCTAAGGACATGGCCTAGACTCTAGGACACAAACACGACCCTAGCTATACATGTTGGGTCAAACATCCTAATTTAGTGAACCTAGCACAAATCCATCTAGGGATCCAATAATCTCCCCCTATTTGGGTGAGGTCACTAATTACAGAGTCAAAATAATGACAAAGCAAGAAAAATATATCTGGCAGGAAATTTTAAAATATGCAGTAAATATATATGTACATGGAGCATTGTATCAGGAAATAAACAGACAGTTTTTAAAACAATAAAAAGATTAAGCAGTTAAAGTTCATTTCTTCTTATTTTGCTCCTTCTGCTTCTCCTCTTTAGCTTGTTCACCAGGCTGTGTAAACTCTGATTTCCTTGTTTGGATTTGCTGCTTGAGGCTTTGTCATTGTCATATTAGTAGCTCCAATAATATTTTGGGAAGTAGCCCTTGGTGCTACAACTTTTGAATGCAACTTCATATGATCATCAACATTAAAAAACTTGTTAGCTTTAGCAAACCTGTTGAGTTCCTCCTTTCTATATTTGGACATGGTTGAGTATTGAGATGGATCCTTTCCCTCAGCTTTGGCTTTATTGATCATGTATAGGCCAACCATATCCTGGAACATAGCCATCTTTGCAGTTGTAGCTGTCTCTGGATCCTCAAAAGGTACAGGAGGTGATGCAAGTATTTTTAAGCTTTCAGCTTTCTGACTTTCAGTAATTTGTTGTTGTTGATGTTCATGTTGCTGTTGTTGTTGCTGCTTGCCGGATGAATACTGCCTGTGCTGGCTGCTTCCAAAAGAGGAGGAGGACCTACCATGATTCTTTGATATGTTTAATATTGGGTAGTCCTCTGGGATGTAGAACCTGAAGCACCAGCAACAGGTGGAGAAGGAGGAGGAGGGTCCTTTCTATATCTCTGAGGAGGAGGTGAGTACTTTCTACTTTTCTTTCATTCTTTCTGCTGGTTCTTAGACAGCCTCATCCATGCTGGCATGCCCTTGTATGGTGTGATTTTCTGAAGTATATAGTAGGGAATATCATGTGTTGGATTGGGTTTTGGAGCAGGAGGTGGAGGATCTTTCCTTTTCTTGGAGACTTTCTTCTTGGGCTTATCATCAGAGTCCTCTTCATCATCTTCATCATCAGAAGAGTTTTGAGGATTATGATATAGTACATTTATTTCTTTGAGAGCCTCTGCAGATATCATGGGTTTATCTGCCTGAGAAGGAGCTGGAGGAGGAGATAGAACTGGAGTAGGAGAGCTATACACATCAGTACTTTCAGCAACTAATTTATTCTCTTCTTCTATATCAGCCTGGATAAACTCAACTAGATCAGGCATTGGAGAGTCATCCATAATAAAAGTGGGAGCAAAAATGTCTCTGGGAGGGGATGCAACAATGAGGGGAGCAGCTTTTGGTGGAGATGAAATAACAGGGACCTCTGTAATGGCAAAGATAGCCTTTAGTTGCTTGGTAACTTTGGAGCATATTGGGGAGGTGTATGGGACTATAGACAAAGATGACTTTATGCTGTACTCTGGAAGTTCATTCAAATATACTGTATCAAAATCTTTCAACAAATTCAACAGATCTACTGTGGGATTTATAATATAATCACCATCAGTTTTTATTTCAGCCAAAACAGGCATGTCAGCCACAACAGGCTCATCCAAATCCATATCAGAGTAAATGAAATTAAGTAAATCAATTAAATCATCATCAACTGCTGCTGCTGCTTCTTCTACTGCTGCTGCATCTGCTGGTGCTGCTACCTCTACTGCTGCATCTGTAGCTGCTACTTTTACTGCTGCTGCTGCTTCTGCATCTGCTGTTACTGCTGCTACTACTACTTTTTCACTGAGTATCTCCCCCTGCCTGGTTTCAGTGGTAACTAGAGCTAGGCCGCTAACTGAAGATGGAGGAGAAGAGAGAACAATAATCTGAGCAGCAAGGGAGGAGGTGGAGGTAGCAAGAGGTGAAATAGCCTCTGCTATAAGGGTTTGGAGGAGGGGAGTGAGAAGTTCTAGAAGAGGGGGAATGATGGAGGGGTCTAGTGGCAGAAATGCAGAGGGTGTCTTAGTGGAGACAGAAGGGGGGATGGTAGTGGATGGTGGAGGACGAGGTAGAGAATTTTGCATTGGTTTATCTTGAGGAGAAGGAGTATGAAGGGGGGATGTAAGCAGATTGAATGAGGGTAGGGAGGACAGATTGGAAAGGGGGATATCAGCCAAATGTGGTGGTAGTGGAGATAAGAGTGGTGTACCATGTGGTGATGGTGTTGGTGTACCATGGGGGGATGAAGTATGAGAGTGAATATGAGTGGGTGATGGAGCTGGTGTACCATGGGGGGATAGAGGTGAGGTATGAAAGTGAATATGAGTTTGTGTTGGATGTATTGGAGAGGATGGAGGTGTAGAAGTGGGGAATGTGGTTGGAATTGGGGAGAGGTGTTGGTGTACCATCTAAGGATGAGTTTGGATGGCTGGAGGTGATGGGGGTGGAGGAGGGATATCATCAGCAGGGTGGGGAGTGGCTGTAACAGCCCTTGTACTCTCAGAAGGCCTGGTGGAGGAGGAAGAATCCTTGGATGGCTTGGTGATGCTCCACACCCACCTACCAAAGAGGGCACAGGTGAGCCTCTTGGAGGCATTTATGAATGTGGTCGGGGTGACCAGGGATTCAGCAGCCTTTTCCTTAAGGAAGATTCCTAGAATCCTTCCAAAGCAAACATCCTTTTTAGTGTTCTTTTTCTTAATAAGTTCAAACATAATTTGAGCCCAGTTCACTGGCTTCTTATTCACCACTGCACACATCACCAGGAATTGATGACTGGTGATGTATTCATGGGCTGTATGCTTGCCCAGCAGTACTTGCCCACAACATCTGCTAGAAATTTGTACTCAGCAGATAAATATTTCTTCAGCAATTTATTGTGGGTTGCTCCAGAATAACTCATCTTATTCAGCATTTCATTGAATTCCTCATTATCAATCTCTAATTCTTCTTCACCATTTACTAATCCAAAAATTTCTATTAAAACTGCAGGGGTAAGAGAGACTGCATAACCCGATATTGTGCCGGTCATACTGTCGTCATCTATTGTGGAGGAGGTGTAGACCCATTCCCTGATTTCTGCACTAGCTAGATTGATTCTGGTGGTCATCAGATTTTTCAACTGCTGTTCTTCAAGCAGTTTCAGAACTTCCAGGATGATGGGGCCTGAGTGTTCAAAGGATTCGAAGTCTATGTTAAATCCAGTATCGAATTTTATTGCTGCCAAGCAGCCTACTGGAATCGCCATTAGTTCACCTGCAACAAATAAGAGAGATCAAGTGCAAGAGAACTGAAAGCGCGGGACGGAGGTCGAAGAAAAACCTAGATATAAGATTTTCCAGAATATGAATAGACAAACTCCATTCCACGAAAAATAAAAGAATTCTTCGATCTGAGTTCGATGAAATATTTTGTAGTTAAATAATTCATCGAGCTTAGTATGAAGATTTGAAAACATTTCGTCAAGCTCTGTTCGATGAAAATTTTCTGAAGCAGATTCGTCGATCTCCGTTCGACGAACACAACTTCACTCATAGTGAGTTCGTCGATCTCCATTCAACGCATATCGCCGGAACTTTTCTTCAGTTTGTCGATCTCCGTTCTACGAACTTTGAAAAATTCATCGACTGCAGACAGAAAGTAAACTAAAGCTTCTCTATTGATAATTCCAAGCTGATTTATAAAGAACAAGTGATTTCTTGCATCCAAGAGTTTGGTGAAAATATCTGCTCTTTGTAAATCAATGTAGATATAGACAAGTTTAATTTTGTTTTTGTCTACACAAACCCTAATAAAATGATGTCTAATGTCTATATGCTTGGACCTACTATGATGGACTGGATTTTATGCTATTAATATAGCACTTGTGTTATCACATAAAAGAGTTGAATTATTTAAGTTGAACCCATAATACAGGAGTTGGTTTTGAATCTACAACATCTGTGAACATCAACTACCTGCTGCAATGTATTCTGCTTCTGCAGTTGATGTATACACAGATGATTGTTTCTTGCAGAACCAAGACACTACTCTCATACCAAGGAACTGGCAAGTCCCTGAGGTACTTTTTCTATCTACCCTGCATCCAGCAAAGTTAGCATCGGAGTATCCAGTTAATTCAAATTCTGACTCAGTAGGATTCCAGAGTCCTAGACTAGGACAACTCTTTATATATCTCAAAATTCTTTTTAGGAAAACTAGATGAGATTCTTTAGGGTTCACTTGGAACCTAGCACAAAGACAAGTAGCAAACATTATATCAGGTCTGCTAGCTGTAAGGTATAATATCGACCCAATAATGCCCCTGTATAATTTTTGATCAACTGGTTTCCCATGTTCATCAGAGTCTATTACAGCATTAGTGGCCATGAGTGTTTTCTTTACTGAGGCATCAGCCATCCCAAACTTTTTGATAAGCTCTTTAGCATACTTAGCATGGGATATGAAGATGCCATCAGGTAGTTGCTTCACATGGAGACCAAGGAAGTAGGAGAGCTCACCCATGTTACTCATTTCAAACTTTGAATGCATGAGGTCAACAAACCTCTTGCATACTTTGGAATCTGTTGACCCAAATATAATGTCATCTACATAAATTTGTACTAACAATGTTTGAACCTTATGGTGCCTAGTGAACAATGTTTTATCTACAATGCCTCTAGTGAATTTATGCTCTATCAAAAAGCTAGCTAGGTTCTCATACCAAGCTCTTGGAGCTTTCTTTAAACCATAAAGAGCTTTATGCAATCTAAAGACATATGAAGGATGGGTTGGAGAAATAAAACATGGATGTTGTTCAACATAAACCTCTTCTTTAAGTACTCCATTCAAAAAAGCACTCTTCACATCCATCTGATAGACCTTGAACTTATTTCAGGCAGCATAAGCAAGAAATATTTTGATTGCTTATAATCTTGCAACTAGTGCAAAGGTTTGGTCATAGTCTATTCCTTCCTCTTGCATATAACCCTGAGCAACAAGCCTAGTCTTGTTTCTCACAATTCCAACTTGGGCAACTAGTTTGTTTCTATATACCCATTTAGTTCAAATGATTGGGTAGTCTTTGGGTCTTGGAACTAAATCTCAAACTCTACATCTCTCAAATTGGTTGAGTTCCTCTTGCATTGCCATGATCCAGTGGGGATCTTGCTCAGCATCTTTTATGGATTGAGGCTCAACTTGAGAGAGAAAACAAGCATGCATCACATCTTGGTTTAGTTGATGCCTTGTCTGTAAACCTACTGTTATGTCTCCAATCACTTGAGACCTAGGTTGATCCCTTAGTGTGACAAGATCAGTAGGTGGAGTTGTTTCAGCAACAATATTTGGATTTAACTCCTCTTGTGGAATTATGTCTGCTCTTAAAGGAATTTCAACTTCTTCTAAGGGTTCTTCTTCACTATCTTCTTCAGCTTGTGGAGTAGGAGGTGATATAACCTCTGGTGGAAGGTTTAACTCACCCAATTTCTCACACAAGTGAGGTACCTGCAAAGAGCTATTGGTAGAAATTTCTGTCTCCTTGTAAGCCATGTTAGTCTCATCAAAAGTTACATGAATTGATTCCTCAATTTTTAAGGATGATTTATTGAACACCCTATAAGCTTTTCTTACTTGGGAATATCCTAGAAAAATTCCCTCTTCAGACTTAGCTTCAAACTTTCTAATATATTTCTTGTTATTATTATGTATATAACATAGGCAACCAAATACTTTAAAATAGGTGATTTTAGGTTTCTTCCCTTTGAGCAATTCATAGGGAGTCTTATGCTTAAGTTTATGTATTAGACTCTGGTTCAGTAAATAGTTTGCTGTGTTTATAGCTTCTGCCCAAAAGGATAGGGGCATGTAAGCATCTGTAAGTAATGTGCCTGCAGCTTCAATTAGGGTTCTGTTCTTCCTTTTAGCTACCCCATTTTGTTGAGGAGTTCTAGGAACTGAGAAGCAATGCCTGATACGTTCCTTCTCACAGAACTCATGCATAAGAAGAGACTCAAACTATGTACCATGATCACTTCTGATCAATGCAACATGAGTAGAGTGCTCAATCTGTATGGTCTTGAGAAAATTTGTAAGAACTTTTAATGTATCTGACTTAGATCTCAGAAAGAACACCCAAGTGAATCTTGGGAAGTCATATACAATGACTAGAGTATAAGATTTCCTTCCTAGGCTTTGTACAACAATATGTCCAAATAGGTCCATGTGTAGCAAGTACAAAATCCTAGGTGAATCACTCTTATTAATTGATTTAAAACTACATTTAGTTTGCTTTCCCAGTTGACAAGCCCTGCAGAGGCCTTCCTTCTTATAGTGACCAGAAGGTAAACCTCTCACAAGGTTGTCTTTAGATTGCCTAGCAATGTTTTTCATATTTACATGTCCTAGCCTTTTATGCCAAAGGTCATTTTGATTGCTAACAATATTAAGTAGACAAATATCTGAAGGTGCATAATGAAAATCTACTATGTATATGTTACCTTGTCTATTTCCAATTAAAACTATTTGTTTTTCTTTATTAGAAATGATACAAGATGTTGAGTTAAAATGTACATGATAACCTTCATCACATAATTGGATTATAGAGATGAGGTTATGCTTGTGTCCACTTACATATGTCACTTTCTTGAAAGTGACTGCTCAAATTCTTACTTCTCCAAAACCTTCTGACTTGCCCCAATTAGAATCACCAAAGGTAACCTTTGGTCCCAGCTTGGACTTATAGTTGTTTAAGTTGTCCTTACTGCCAGTCATATGCTTGGAGCATCTACTATCCAGATACCATTTTGATTGACAACTGGACATCTCTTTACCTTCAAAGTAAATAATTAGTTGTTCTTGACCCAGGTTACGTTGGGTCCTTTGTTTTGCTGATAAGAAAAGCTAGATATCACAGAAAATTCAGGTTGTGATTTATAGCCTAAGGGGTGATATCTTCTAGGTGAAATTATCCAATCAGCAAGTGGATTATAAAGTTTCCTAGTTTGATTAGGGTTGGTGTTATATTTATGATTTTTACTAAGTTTGACTGGGGTCGACGAAAAGTTGTGAGTTCGTCGACCAGAGTTCGATGAAATGGGATGAGATCATCGATCTCTACTCAGAGAATGAACATAGTCATTTTTTGTGCCCCAAGTTCGTTGATCTCTGCTCGACGAACCATATATAGTTCATCGATGGCAGTAAGACGAATTATTATAACTGATATTTGCGTTCATAGATCATCGATCGGGGTTCGACGATACCTGAGTTCGACGAAATCTGTTCAACTTTGTTTTTATTTACAGTTTACTGGTTTCTGTCATTTTGATTTTTAGGTAATTCTTCTGGGATTTGTTTGTTGTTCATTACCTCTTTTCCCTTAGCTGAAACAATTGTAATCGGGGTTGATAGTATATTCTTCTTAAGTATGGGGGGCAAACTTGTTGATGCACCTAAGCCCAGTTTGTCATTTAGTCTGGCATTGAATGTGCTTGTAAAGTCCATCAGCTTAAGGCTTTTCCGATTGAGAGATTCCTCAAGTTGTTTGGCCTCAAATAGCTATGGTTTTAAAGAATTAATTTGCTCATTTGCTAGAGTTAGTTCTTCTTTTAACTTGATGTTTTTAGAAATAATATCTTCCTGATTAAATAATTTTCCCTAAGTATTTTGATTTCCTTTTCAGAGATTATTAAATAAATGGACATAGTCTTGAATTCTATTTTGAAATTATCATAATTATAGTCAAAAGATGACAATACCGAATCAACTTCAGATTTTGAAGCTCCTTCATTGTCAGATGCATCTTCTTCATCTGATTGACTGTTGGAGGCATTGGTGGCCATGAGGCAGAATTCTTTGACCCTTGCCTCTTCTTCCTCTTCGATGGAGCTTGAAGATGTGGTTTCATCTTCAGTGTCACTCCAGCTTTCAGCTACAAAACCCTTCTACTTCTTTTTGTATTTGTAGGAAGAAGGCCTTGAGCTTTGCTGTCTTCTGGAGTCCTTCTCTCTTCTTCTTTCATTCTTTTGATTCTCTGGACACTCTGAGATAAAGTGTCCAGGTTTCCTACAGCCAAAACAAACTACTTCTTTAGTAGGAGTTTTGTCATACCTTGGCTTATCATCCTTCCTGGATGATTTTCTTCTGAAGTCTTTCCTAGCCATTTTGTAAAATCTTTTGGCAAGGAGACTCGTCAATTCTTCATTTACTATTGACGCCTCAGTTTCTTCAACAGCCTTGAATGCCAGGTTATGCTCTTTTCTTGCTGGAGGAGGAGTCATTTGTTCAGCTACTTCCCTGGACTTTATTATTAGCTATTCATAGGATTTGAGCTTTCCTAATAGATATTCTGTGGATATCTCATTTAAGCTCCTGGCCTCCTTGATAGGCCAGATCCTTGAATACCATGAGCTTGGGAAGCACATGAGAATTTTATCATTCACCTCAGTGAGGGTGATGTCCTTATCCAAGGTCTTTAGCTCATTGATTATTGAGCTTAATCTATTGTACATGTCTACAACAGATTCTACTTACTCCTTCTTGAAGTTTTCATACAGGGATATGAGATTTGATCTTCTGTATTTTCTTTCATCAGCAGAGTCAGCCACCATTTGGTTGAGAGAATCCCAAATGGCCTTGGCTGAAGTGCATTCAGCCACCTTCTGGAAAATGTCGTCGAACATTGTTTGGGCCATACTGTTCATGGCTTTAGCATCAGCAATTTTTGCTTTCTTCTGAGCATCAGTCCATACAGGTGGTGGAACTGCATGAGTGCTGGAAGTTGATGTCGATACAGCTAGTTGATGAGGACCTGTCAAGATAGAATTATACATGTCCTCATCAATAGAGTTCATATAAAGTCCTATTCTTGCCTTCCAGATGGCAAACTTATTTAAGTTGCATACTGTAGGTCTGGTGCTTGCATAATCTTTGTTCTGTGCCGTGCTGTGAATACATTCCTAAGGAAAATAAAAAAAAACAGATCTAACAATGGATCTTTTGGTTCAAGGGTTAGCTTGTACAACCAAAGGAACCTGCTATAATACCAATTGAAACTGAGGGTTAGACCTGAAATACTCTAGAGGGGGGGGGGGGGGGTGAATAGAGTATCTTGAAAATTTTTAATGCTTTTGCTTGTTAATAATTACTGCAGAGTTCGGAAGCTATTTGATACCACATATTGGCTGTAAGTAAAAAGCAGTTCTAATTTAAATTTATCTATCACAAGCACTGCAGGAATTAAACTAACTAATTCAAGCACAGCAAACCTAACTAGCACAGGCACAGTAAGAACAAAATAAAAAGAAGGCAACCAGACAACACAAGAATTTTATAGTGGTTCCCCAACCTGGGTACATCCACTATTCTACCACCCTGTAGGAATCCACTAGCAGGTTTTTGATCAGGTGACTGCCACCAATGAGTTTTTGATCAGGTGCTCAAAAACTGATCCCAAGTCTTTTGATCATGTGATTTGCAAGCAAGAATAACTTTTGAAGGGAGTTAAAGAACCCTTTTATAGTGAGGGGATGAAAGAGTGATGATTTCTTCTCTTTCTCAAATACAACTGAGAAACATTAGTGGATCTTTGATGTTGACAAAGCTCCCCCTGAGATATTGATTTGTTCAGGAAGGTTGGAGCTTTGCTGCAGGGTGAGTAGGTCTTCAATCTTTTGTCGTGACCAGAAGAGCGCCAGGAACTTTTTGACAGATGTAGTTTTGTTGTCCTTGAAGAATCCTGGGATGAAGAAAGAAGAAGACTCTTGATTTTTTGAATGGCTGTTCTTCTTCTTCCTCAGCTTGCTATGATTTCTCCGGTCTGGTCTAGGGATTCTAGTTTTTGAATGTGTTATTGCCTAGTGTATCTTGTACTCTATTCTCTTTATGCTGTGTTATCTGTATCCGCTATTGTCTATACTATCTATGTCATGAAGGAGGAAGAAATCCATTTTATATTTTCTATGGAATTATTCCTTTTGAATTTCATATTCCTTCCAGCAATGATTGCTGACGGCCTTGAGAATGCCTGCATTGATTGATTTCCGCAACTATCCCATTGAAAAATGACAAGTAATAATCCTGATGAATGTCATAATCAATGCTGCTTCTAATGGTAATATTCAGTGAATATTGAGCATTGATTACTCAGGAATTACTTTAATAAATTAAGTACAGAAGGAGGGAAAGTCCATATTTCGATCTACACAGAAATCGTCGAGCAAAGAACAGAATTCGTCGACCTTGGTTCAGAGTTTGTCGAGCTGAGAAGTCATGTTCGTCGACCAGATAATTGTTGTTCATCGAGCTGAGATCCAAGACCGTCAACCTGAGAACTGCTGACTACTTTCTCTAAAACCTTGCCAATTCTGTGCATTAAGATCGTCGAGCTGAGAATCTAACTTCGTCGACTAGTGTTCAGAGAAGTGTTCAGAGATATGATTCTTGGACTTTAGAATGTTGAAGTAGAGTATCCAGAAATCATCGACCTGAGAACTATGTTTGTTGACCTGAGAACTGCTAACTACTACTTGATAAACTTGTCAACACTGTGGTCCAAGTTCGTCGAGCTGAGAATTTGGATTCATCGACTGGAGTTCAGAGAAATGATTCTCGACTTAGAATGTTGAATTAAAATATCCAGAAATCGTCGAACTGAGTGTCAAGTTCGTCAAGCTCAGCTCAGAGAATTTTCTCTGAGTTCATCGAGCTGAGGAAGACTTTCGTCGAGCTGAGTTCTACGAACGTCGAACTCACTTTCCTGAGTCTTTGAAATTTCTCTAAGTCTTGAGTCTTTTTTAGTCTGTTGATGGCTGGTCCAAGCAATATTGACTCTAAGGACATGGCCTAGACTCTAGGACACAAACATGTCCCTAGCTATACATATTGGGTCAAACATCCTAATTTAGTGAACCTGGCCCAAATCTAACTATGGATCCAACAGAGGGACTCTGAGATGAGCTAAGGTTATTGTTGTCTGGTTCGATGAACTAAGGTTTCCAAGTGTTTCTAAATACATCCCATTCGTTAGAGAAAAACATGAAGAGGGTGCAGGGCAAGAAGGACTTGGCTGTGATAAAGCATGAGTTCAAAATGCCGTATCTTGGAAAGTTCGATTACCAGAAGAGATGGAATAAGAAGTCCAAGTCTTCTGGGCAGGCTACTTCTGCTGGTACTTCTAGAGCAACATAAGGGTGAGGCCTGCTCACATGTTACACAAGCGGCAAGCCAGGATATTTTGCCCTTGATTGTACCAGTGTCCTTGCAAAGAAGGAGAAAAAGGCAGGAGAATTGTAAGTTAAAAAGGGAAAGGCAGTGGAGTCCACTGCATCCCAATATGCTCTAGCTCAACCAAGGGTGTACAATCTTGGCCAATAGGAGGCCATCAAACAGGCTAATTCATCGCAGGTACGAGTAGTATATAGTTTTCATGCTTTATATATTTTATACCTTATGAATTGTTGTGTATTACTCGATAAGTATAGGCTTTATTCTTTTTTGGGACATCCAACGAGGGCACTGTTCGATACAGGTGCTTCACATTTATTTCTATCTGAGGACTTCATATCGTAAATCAGAGTGCCTACTCTTATGTCAACAAATGGAGTAATGGTGTTTTTACGTAATGGATGCGTAATGTGTGCGGATAAGTCCTGCTATTCTTAGGTACAAGTTGGAAGTCGGGATTTGGATTGGAGGCATCTGTGCTGCCGTTATCTAAGTTCGATGTAATCTTTTGTATGTACTGGATCACACAGCAGCGTGTCTGTATAGATTGCAACTCTAAGGAAGTCACACTGGGACAGAACACTGAAAGAGAGACTAAGTTTGCTGGTATGCGAGGATCGAGCAAGATATTGATGCCTGGTCTCCAAGTAGTCAAAACTATTCAGAAGGGCGCGGAGTTATTCTTCATGTTATTGGAGGCGGTTGAGCCGAAGTCTAGTTTGGGTGACATTCTTATTGTATCGAAGTACGCAGATGTGTTTCCTAAGAATATCCTTAGGTTACCACCGCAGCGGGAGATTTACTTCACTATAGGGCTGGTGCCACGTGTGAAACCTGTGGCATGCTTGTCGTAACGTGTTGTGCCAAAGGAGATGGCAGAATTGAAAATTCATTTGCAAGAATTTCTAAAGCAAGGCTATATACGTTCAAGTATGTCAACTTATAGTGCCCCGGTTCTTTTTGTAAAAAAGGACGGAAGATTGCGTCTATGCATTGATTATCGAGATCTAAATAAATTGATGGAGAAGAACATGTAACAACCCTCAAACAACTAAACCCATAGGAGTGATTTTGTCATGACTACGTCATGACAAAACCCTAGGAAGCTCAAGAAGACCAACCCTAGGGTTTGACTTTAGGGCTTTAACTTGACTCCAAGACCCCACCATAGGACTCCTAACCGTTTAAGAAGTTCATTGGGTCACTAAGGACCCATTGGGGGCAATCTAAGTGGTCAAGTTGACAAAAGTCAACCCTAACCCTAAAGTTGTCAAAGTGTCCTATTATGAGTCAAGTGACCTCCAAGGTGCCAAACAAACCCTACCCAGGTCCCCTAGACCTTAGGAGAGGCCAATGGGTAACTAATGACCACTTAGGGTCAACTCAAAAGGTCAAATTGAACAAAGTCAACTCAACCCTAAAATGGGTCAAATTAACTCAAGATGACCAAACTTAGACCAATCCACTTGGGCTAAGCCCAATTTGAGTAGTCTATAAGCTTTAGGAGGCAGATATTTACCTAAAATGCCACTCAAATTCTTGAGGGGGTGACTAAGAGAGAGAAACCAAGTTTCCCCTTTAATGGAGGAGAGAGAAAGTGAAGAAGTAAATGTCATTCATGGCCGAGGGAGGCCACGGGCCTCCCCAATTGCTGAGAATTCATTCCCCCTTCAATTTTGAGAAGTTCAAGAGCCTCTCAGGGATGATTAGAGGCTAAATCCAGTGGATATAGGAGTGGCCGAAATATCTTCCCCATGGCCATTAATGGCCATTGAAGCATAAACTCTTCCTCTCCCCCATTTGATACATTTAAAAGCTTCCCCAGACCCAGAGCAGCTGTTCCACCATTCCCTTCATGGAGCTGAGACCTTTGGTAGTGTGGTTGCAGAGTACCCAAAATAACCACCACCAGTATTGGTGACATGGCGATCGATACGACTCCAGCCACCCCTAAAGGTTCTGTCTTCCTCCTCTCTCTCTCTCTCTCTCTATGGATAGATCTCCATCTATTGGCACCAAGGTTTGGGTCCAATTGGCCAAAGATCAGGGGAGCCGAGAGCTTGGTTTTTCAAGCTTTTTCTTCCATCCACCATTCAATGTTATGTCCATCTATGGCCGGTCTAACACCGCAAATCGCCGGCCACCACTTCAACGAAGATGGTGGTGGCAGTGGTCGGCCAGGAAGGTGCATTATTGGTCGGGAAATCAAGGGAAACGTAGGCCCATGACAGAGTTATATGAGCCATAGGCGCGATGGAGAAGATGACCAATTTCCTCTGTTAGCACATTAAGATTCGTGTTGCCCGATTATATTAAGGATTATTAGTATTTCATTATGTCATTATTATTATAGGGTCTTTAATTAAGTATTAAATATACATAGGCAGCTCTACTGGAAAAATGGTCAACATCAAAGTTATAGCCCTTGAGGTCTAGATTATTTTAAAATTGACTTCAACACATTTTAGTTGGTGGTCTGACCACAACACTCAAAATAGTTCAGTCTATACATAGGGTTAACCAGTGACAAAATTGAGTGCCCCCATTAATACAACTATCCAAATGCCTTAAAATTTAGACTAGGGGTCACTAATATCTATACCCCTAACATATCCAAAAATGTGAATTTTTAGAAAACATTTTTCTATAGTTTTTGTAAATATTTAATATTCCATGTATGGGTTATTTAAAGGGATTAATTACCTCAAAATCCCACAAAATTTTGGTGTATGGCCTTTAGTGTCATGATAAGTCACTGGTAAAATGCTCGGCCAATTTGGGGTTGATTTTAGTAGGTATTGATGTGACCAAAGTTTGGTCCCTAAGGGGCAAGTTAGGGCAAATATGTGTTTGATGGGTTGAGTAGCCAATCCTCATCCAAACGGGATGAAACCTTGGCCACTTACTTCTGTCATATAAAACACTCCCACAAGAGATTTTAGGTGGTTTAGGAATGGAATGCCCTAGAACCCTAGTGTGAACCCTAGGGTTGAGTTTTGAGCTTAAAGAAGGACATGGGATCATATGTATTAGGAAAAAGTTAGAACTTGGTAGATGAATTCGTAGGGCGGAAATAAGCCCTAAAAAATATTATTAGAATTTTTAGGAACTTACATCCCCTCTAAAATAGTATAAGACCAATTACGGTACTTTTACTCATAATTTTATTGCAATATTATATGATCTTGGATGTTCATGAAACTTATATAGTGATCATATATAATGGATAATAATCTCTGGAGATTGTGGTATGTATTTTGGAGTAATATTTATAGTACTTCATTCATAAACCTAGTAATTGCCCTATTAGTAAGAAAACTTATTATGATTTATTTACTCACTGGAAAATTATGAAATTTCGTTTGAGAACATTTTAAGGCTTCATAATACTCTGTGAAATGTTTATAAAATTATTTTAAGTGCCTTGTGTAGAATATTCTTAAATGATTTATTTATGCAGCCAAATTTGTTTTGAAAATTACTAAATTTGGTCAGTTGTCTTTTCTGACCACTCTTAACATCTGGTAATTTTTATATAATTTTATAATGATTATTTCGATTATTTCATGTTTTGCCCAATTATTGAGGTTATTTAATCAACAATTAGTCTGGAGGTCAAACCTTTTGTAAAAAATATGAATTTTCATATTTATAGTTATTTTGATGACATACACTTGTCATAATATTTTGAGGCCATAACATGTCAGAAAAGTATACTTGATGTTCAAAAGCATAGCTGGCCTAATTTTGCTAAAAATTAAATAAATGCCAAATAAATTTTGAAAAATATTATGTTCTAAATTTATCTTTAAAATATCATGTTATACCCCCAGTACAAATCTTAGGTCATTTGGATGAATATTTGGAGGGGTCATCATTCATGAACGTCATGTAGCTCATTAGGTTTGCACATAGTAAACCTGTAGAAATATGATAAAATGTAAGATTTGAAATGGGAGGTGGGACAGATGGTGTACTTGGTCTAATTTGGATAAGAAAGGTGTCATAAGTAGGAGTCAAGTTGTGATAATCTGTTTGACTAGGATGCAAGGTTGTTCTCGGGATCGACGATGGATCGTCGTTCCATTGGAGAATGTCTAAATACACTTAAGTTTTGTTCAAGTGTAAGATCAGGAGAGTTGGGACACGGGTAGATAGAAATAATAATAAGTACCTTGTGAAAGAGACCTTTAGGCTTCAACCCATCGTAGTTCCTAGTGCCCGCGAGAGCCCTTCACAGGGAATGCCCAAGGCATCCCAAGGTTAACCTTAAACCGTAAGACTAAAATGATTAAAGAGCAACTAGAAAATACTAGGGCTTCACATTCACTCACCCTGATGACTCGGGTTGTTAGCTTGGTTTGGTCACTTGAGCGGTATGCTCGGTGGTTGTGGAAATGGGCAAGTTAGCCCGGCGTGCCGAAGGCTTAGAAGATAGTTGTAACGGACAGGTTAGTCTCGCAAGTCGATACCTCGTGAATTCATGACAACATGTGCATATGGTGGTGAGTCTTTTGTATTTGATGGTCATTCACACCGACGTCGATGCAATGACTCGGCGGGTGTGCTTTACACATAGCTAAGGAAAGGACTGGTGGATTTGCTAGCAGAGTACATCGAGGCTCCGCGGTTTGTTCTTCGTGTTGAGGCATACGAAGTTCTAGGTTAATTAGGTGGTGTGAATGTCGTCCTAGAGGTGGGCGGCCTAACCCACTGCCTAAGTTTGCCACGATGATAGGTACCTGAGAATTTAACTAACTCCAAATGAGAGAACTAAAGGTCTGTGCGCATAGAGTCGTATGTGTGTGTATTGCACTTGTATGAATCATTACCATCAAACCCACATAACATAGAATATCATGTCATCATCACAGTTCAACCCTTACGCCTAACGTATAAATTACTATGAGACATTTTATATGTTAGGCCTTGCAAAACGACCCCATAGTTTATAAGCTTGTATTGACATTCTTATATGATATGGTTATCTTCTTTGTGATTATTTGTTACATTTCTAATATGGTGCACTTTACTTTTTACTCTTTACTTCTCTATTACTGTAGTACTGCTAGTGGGAATTTCTTTTTATAGCACTGTGAATATTACAATATAACTGCTAGAATTGGTCCACCGTCACCTGCTCTTGTTTACTCTCCACCATCATAGCTTTCCTATCAGTCCTCCTGCACGGTGCCTATGAGCCACTGGGGATGGGTGTGGGAAAACCAGGATTAGTCCTTTTGACTAACGGCCGGAGGACCAAACATTTCAAGGGCTTCAGATGGGAGACGAGGAGCAGCAGTAGGAGATGCAGGACCAGCGGAGTGTGGTGCACATGGAGGTGGGCCAGTCTACTACAGGAGCACCAGCCTCAGGATCCGTGAGTGATTAGTATAGTTTGCTTCCGCGAGAGTGTTGTAGTTAGGACATGATGTACCGGGAAAGAGCCCATTTTACCTTTGTCATTTTACTGCTTCCGTTTCTGTTTCATTTCTATGTGGACTGTACTGTGATTCAGCTTTATTTACACTACATGTGAGTGCGGACTTAGACTTAATTGTTCTAAACTATGTACTTCTACTTCTTTACTGATCGTTATTGTCGGCTGGATCGGCGTATTGTAGTGGCGACCTTTCCGAGTGTTGGTGTCACCACAAAATGGCAATTATAGGCTTAAGACCTGGAGGTGAAGCGAAAAAAATATAGGGTCTTACAAAATGGTGTCAGAGGAAACCTCGATCCGAAAAAAAAGAAGTCCACAAAAACCATAGGACACCCCGCGCGAGCTTATTTTGAGGACAAACTAGCAGTAGAAGCAATGGTGTGCCCATAAGGGAAATCACAAGTAGTAGTCCACTTTTCAGCTAATATATGTGTAAACCACCTAACAATTGGCTTTTCCTTGTGTAGCCTACGACGAACCCTACCCCTCGCATGGTATATCCCAGGCTCAGAATATTTCTCCACCTCTGTAAGACCCCCCCTCCCAGAACATAAAACACGGCACGAGGGGAGTCTTATGCCCAAAACAACCATCTTGCAGAAGCATTAGCACATAGGCTAACCTGTACTACAAGATGCCTTTCCTGTAGGCTATAATCAATATCATTCTTTGCCAACACGACCAAGAAAATAAAACAGAAGTCAAATCTGCACATAAGAAAAATAGTCCAAAAGTGCATCAAATAAATGAAGCATCAACAAGCTTCTATAATATCAGACTACATGTACAAAATGAGTCTCTCTAACTCACATCAGTCACGGACGGTAGTGATGGCACCGTTGCTTCAGACCCTGTTGCCCTAGCTTGGCTGTCCTGTTGCATAACCTATTTCGGCTCTATTAGCGGGGTTCCCTGCTAAAAAGGAAGACATAGTAATCGTTATTCATAAAGACTAAGTGGTTTCACATCCGCTCCACTGACGAGTCCTCGGTACTGGGTGTAGAAAAGGACAAGTACAATATATATATAAAAGAGCAGTAGCACAAACATGTGGTATAAGAGAGAATAATATCAGAGCATGTTAGTAAAATAACAAGTGAGCAAACAAACTAGTCTTACAGTACTACCAACTACAACAGTATAAAAATATAGAGCTACAACAGAAAGTAACTCAACTTATATGAATGCCCATACAGACATATAAGTTGAGGGTCGGCTCAGTAGTAAAGTAACTCACCGTATAAAAGTGCCCATAAAAACTTATACGATAAGGATTTTGTGTATGCAATGTAATGTAATGACATTAATGCAATGCAATGACTCACCCATGATTACGCACATGTAACTGCTATGACGACACAAACTTGTTGTTCCCACATTTCAAGCAGGTAGCTAACCTCTCAGGCGTCAATAGTCATGGCCAGGAGGTGACAGTGGAGCGGGCTTCTCCACTACTACGTGGGCATCCACATTACCAAGCCTAGGCCTCCGTACGCCTCAATGCTAAGAACACAATAGTGGAGCTCATGTGCTTACTATGGCTCAAAAGGGGTCTCGGGTAGATGTGCAACAAGAGCAAAGCCCAACTGGCCTATCTTCATGGCACGGAAGCTGCCTCTGTGAACAAATCACCAAAGTACCAAGGCCAACTGTCCACTAACATGGAGGGTGACTCAGGAAGTAAGCACCGAGGACCAAGGCCCAACCGTGCAAGTCTATCTGTTAACTCCCATCTGTGTGATGACTCGCGAGCCTGTAAACCTACCACACTATCCTTAACCCTGGATTATGACACCACGTGTCGACTCACACCGCATGAAATTTCACATCATCATGAAACGGAAGGTGCCTCTATGGACAAACCACCAGAGGACCAAGGCCAACCGTCCACTTATGACTCTTTTCTTCATCACCAATCCGGTGCAATCAAACACCCGTACTCACACCCTTTCATGATCTCATGCCCGAAGGCACTTAAGGTTTGATCATCAACACTGGTGTTGAACCACACCATACAACATGCAACCCTCACTGCTCCCCGTAAAGAAACACACCTCACAGCAGTGGACCACCGTAGACTTTCGAATTTGTCAAGACTCATGACATGCATCAACCACTTCTGATTTCTTTCCAAGAATCTGACATCCATAACCATTATGCTTTCGCCACGATAATTACATCCACATAAAGATAGTTATTTTACAAGCATCACTTCTTCTTCCGAACCCGTTCCACTACACAAGTTACAATCACACCCAATAAAGTTCCCTAACAAATTGTTTATCACATTCTCATAGAGGCCAAATTCACTCAACACCTCAACAATTATTCTTACAATTTCCTCACTCAACCAAGCCCAAACATATTCCGACCCAAGAGTGTTAAATACGATGACTTGGCTATACAACCACTTAGACCAACCATCCCCGAGTTTACAGAACTCGTATGAAAGCGTGTAACCATCCGTTGGAAAGGTATTTCAAAGGACTATAACTTTTGTGTTTAGTCGAACCCCAGATCTGAATGTATCATACCTGAAAACAGCCTTGAAGATTATTGCGCGCATCAAATAGATTTCTGCGCGCATCTTTAAGCAGATCGAACGTCATCAGTTCGTCTTCTTCCTCCAACCAAAATTCCCAAATCACATCAAGAATTGCTCCTCCCTTATTCACCCTCAAAAGGCCAACTTTCTTCACGAAACCAAGTCCCTATCTTCACATGGAAGGAAGGAGTGGTCGAAGACATCTTATCTCTAGGGTACAAGCCCTAGCATGGCCTTCTCCTAAGAAAACTTCTTCTCACGATTCAAGACTCCTTTGAGTTGATATCTCTCCTACGAATAACTAGAGATCTAGTACCAAGGGAGAGGGTAGGAAGCTCACCTCGGTTTCGGCATTTTCGTCCATGGATCTCATCACTCTCCTTGGCGGCATCCTTCTGGTTTCTAATATTGTTCTTTATGGGAGGAGAGAAGGAGAAGATTTTCTTCCAGAAATCGACTCCATGGGCTTCTCTGTTTCATCGGGCTAAGCAAAGACAACTACTCGGCAAGCTGGGAATGAGATGGCTAGGGTTTTCCACATGTCCCTATTTATAATGAGAAATTACGGTTAACTGCTTCGACACATGTCTGCCTGACATTGGTCCGCCTAATATTACTTTAAATGAATCATGTTGAAAGTACGCGACCAATTTAAGTCAGTTTGGTGCAATTCCCGAAAATCCGCTTCAGTAGCAAATAGGGCCGAAAATTCACCTAAGACAAAAAGCGTTGAGTCTAGTCAACACTCTCAATGCCTACAGAGGCCAGAATAATTTAAGTTAAATGGCGTCAATGAATTTTATCCTAGTTCGACGAATTTACCAGAGTTAGACGAATCAGCGCTTGACGAATTTGGCGTTCAACGAAATTACCTGAGTTCGACAAATCAGCGCTCGACCAATTTGGCATTCGACGAATTTACCTGAGTTCGACGAATCAGCACTCGACGAATTTGGCATTCGACGAATTTATCTGAGTTCAACGAATCAGTGCTCGGAGAATTTCGGCGTTGACGAATTTACCTGAGTTCAACGAATCAGCGCTCAACAAGTTTGGCATTCGACAAATTTACCTGAGTTCGACGAATCAGCGCTCGACTAGTTGGGCATTCGACAAATTTACCTGAGTTCGACGAATTAGTGCTCGACGAATTTCGGTGTTCGAAGAATTACCCTTAGAGTATGGCGTTGAGTTGTGTTGAGTTTACTCAACGCACTCAATGCCCTGACCCAGAATGTTTTTAAGTTAAATGACGTTGAGTGCGTTGAGTCCACTCAACGCACTTAACACCTAACCCACCAGAATTTCTCTAGGTTAAATGACATTGAGTGCGTTGAGTCCACTTAACGCACTCAATGCCTAACACGCCAAAATTTTTCTAAGTTAAATGGTGTTGAGTGCATTGATTCCAATCAACGCACTCAACGCCTAACCTGCCAGAATTTCTCTAAGTTAAATGGTGTTGAGTGCATTGAGTCCACTCAACGCACTAAACTCCTAACCCACGAGAATTTTTCTAAGTTAAATGGCGTTGAATACCTTGACAGCACTCAACGCCTAACATTCAGAATGCTTTCTAAGTAAATTCCTTATCTAGTCATTTAGTCCGGTCAACTTACTCGACGCACCGCGAACCTTAGTGAATTTTCTTGACTCAAAATGCGTGCAAGGGGTCTGGCACGAAATTGGACGTTACAACCTCTGCCGGCTCCTACTCAGTTTCAGAAAATAGAGATGGGATAGACTTTGACGACCATCTTGAGGCATTCAGGACTCAGCAGGCTCCGGCTCCTTAGCCAAACCACTAGGCAAAGTAGATGAGCATCTTCGAGGTCTTTCTCTGACATCCTACCTCGAGACGGAGTTAGCAGTTCGTATAGAGGAGTGGTTGGATATAATTTTCGAGATGATAGATGAGATTCGAAGCCTGGCGGAGGAGGCAGTGGCTCTAGTAGACTCTTGCTTGGAGTCCCATTCAAAGAGATGGTGGAAGTCACTATTGGACACTAACTTCGCGGGGATGGAGTATGCAGACATTTTTTGGGAGGAGTTCAGTGCAGCGCTACTGGAGCATTTTTTACCACAGTTATCAAGGGACGAGTTGTAGGACAAATTCCTGCAGTTAAGGCAGGGTAGAGTCATAGTTTTGGAGTATTATCGGGACTTCACAAATTTAGCCCACTTTGAGGACTCATACCAGCGCTATAATGCGGGCTAGGCGAAGAGGTTCTATTATGGCCTTCATGATGATATGAGGCAGGCCCTCCTCATTGTTTCTGACGGGAGTTTGGCCAGGATCTCGTAGATGGCCACGAAGCTGGATGCAGACCAGCTCACAATTCGGTGTAGGAAAAGATCGGCGAACAACACCTTGATCGGTGGCAGGAGAGACCAACAGAGAGGACAGGATATTGGAAAAAGGAGGAATGGGGACTAGCCCCGCCAGGAGGACCGACATGAACAAAGGAACCTGGTGGTGCTGGCACCCCAGCCCTTACAGATTCAGGAGATGTCGAGGCCAGTGGAGGAGGCACCGACATGCTATCGGTGCAACCAATCGGGACATATTCGTAGGAACTGTCCCATGAGGGAAGCTCCTCCCCTAGCATTATAAGATACCCCACACGCTCGGTAGCTTGGAAGTCAAGGACATGGCCAAGGACGGGGATTTCATGGCGGTGACCGCAGATAGGACAGAGGGTAGGTGTATACCCTGGACTTAGCTCAGCCCTGGAACTGAGAGAGGGTGATAGAAGGTACAATAGTAATTTAAATTCTTTCCTTGATGTTATATGATTGTCGAATCGCTAGAAATAGTAAAGAAATAATAACTAGTCATCTAAGATATTTAATAAACTCGAGGGGTTGTGAAAGTGTGCGGTAAGCCTACCCATACCCAATTCGACATGGGGGCATCACAAAAATTCATCTCGGAGCACTTTATCAGGGTTTTGGAGGGCATTAGATATTACGAGGGTATTTTCAGGAGGGTGCGTCTCCCCAATGGGATGGAGGTCCGGTCTACGACAAAATGCCTTCTAAGGGTGACCATTTATGGGTTAACTCTCAAAGCTCTGACAATTATCTTAAGCATGATAGATTTCGATCTTGTTCTGGGAATGTCATGGCTTTCTTGGAACCATGCTCAGATTGATTTCCTGGTAAGGAAGGTCGTACTCAGATACGACAACACATTATGTGCCTTTCAAATGTATCATTCCAGTCTCCTACATCTACTTTCTTCTATTCAGGCCGTCAATGCCCACCTATAGGGTGACGAGGTCTATCAGGTGCTATTCGAGATGACTAAGACCCAGGACCCTATGGTTAGCATTCCAGTGGTACAAGATTTTTTAGATTAGTTTCTGTAGTAGTTACCAGGTCTACCACCGCATCAGGAGAAAGACTTTCAGATATAGCTTATACTAGGGGCTAAGCTGGTATCCAAATCTCCGTATCATATGTCCCCGATGGAGTTGGTAGAGTTTCAGAGCCAGCTAAAGGAGTTAGTGGAAGTTGGGTTTGTCAGGCCAAGCTCCTCGCCATGGGGAGCTCCAGTATTATTTGTGAATAAGAAGTACGGGACACTCAGATTGTGCACTGATTATAGAGCACTAAACAGGCTAACGGACCGAGACACGTATCCTCCGCCAAGGATTGATGAGCTATGACCAGTTGGAGGTAGATCGCTAGTTTTCGAAGCTGGATCTAAGGTCAGGTTATTACCAGTTGTGGATTCAGGAGGAGAACATCCTGAAGACCGTATTCAGCAGCAGATATGGACTATATGAGTTCACCGTGATGACCTTCGGGCTAACGAACGTACCATCCGCATTCATGAGTTGATGAATTGGGTGTTCGAGTCCTATCTCGACGTATTCGTTATCATTTTTATTGAATGCATCCTTATTTACTCGAGGATATAGGAGGAGTAAGCTCGTCATCTGGAACTTACTCTAGAGAGGCTCCGAGAGCACCATTTGTATACTAAGTTCAGTAAGTGCCAATTATGGCTGAAGGAGCTGGCTTTCTTATGTTATTTTATCAGCAGAGCAGGACTAGCAGTGGACCTAGTGAAGATCCAGTTGGTACAAGATTGGCCACTACTGAAGACAGCCACCGAAGTATGGAGTTTCCTAGAACTTGTCGATTACTACCGGAAGTTCATGGAGGGATTCTCCCGGATTTCCCTTCCTCTAACATCCCTGACAAAGACGGAGACACCTTTTCTTTAGACAGCGCTGTGCGAGGATGCTTTCCAGGAGCTGAAGGGCCGGCCTACCTCGACCCCTATACTTGCCCTTCCATTTGTGAAGGAAGGATTTCAGGTGCGTCATATTAGGGGATAGGTGTCGTTCTGATGCAGAACGGGCACATGATAGCTTATGCATCCTGCTAGTTGAAGAAACACAAACATAACTACTCAGTACTTGACTAGGAAATGGGAGTGGTTGTCTTCGCTATGAAGTTCTTGCGACATTACCTGTATGGTGTCCACTGCGATATTTTCTCGGACCATAATGTAGATATGCAGAAGGAGGTGAACATCCAACAGAGATGATGGGTGGAGTTCCTATCAGATTATCAGTACACCATGCATTACCATCCTGAGAAGGCAAATGTAGTGGTGGATGCACAAAGCCAGAGAGACACCACATCAGGAGAAGAGCCCCAGTTGATGGCCATGGAGCTGATATAGTTGTTGGAGTACATGAAGATATCTATGGTATCCGAGGACGATCCAGAGCTTTGTGGGCAGTACCTGGCATCGATGAGTGCCACTGATGATATACGAGATCGCATAAGAGACGGACTGAGGCGGGATGCGAGAATAAAGACGATATTCAGGGCCTTCGACGAAGGCATGGCTGGGGACTACTCGCTGAGGGATGGCATTCTATTTTTTAGAAGCAGAGTGATATACCAGCACGAGACAAAATACGCGAGGATATCATGGCAGAGGCAAAAAAACAGCCGGTACTCAGTACACTTGGGGATTAGGAAGATGACGGCTGACCTGAAGAGGACTATGTATTAGACGGGCATGAAGAAGGATATAACTTATTTTGTGACGCACTGTGAGCCTTGTCAGCTCATAAAGGCAGTGTGTAAGAGTCTGGCCAGATTATTGCTTCCACTACCGGTGCCAGAGTTGAAGTTCAATGACATAGCCATGGATTTCATTCCTTGTCTCCCTCGATCACATACAATAAAAAATTCGATATGGGTGATCGTCGATAGGTTAATGAAGGTGTCCAGATTTATTCCAATCAGGAAGGATACTCCGGTTGGTGTTTTTGTGCGGAGGTTCATGAAGCAGTTTGTCCGTTATCATTGCGTGCCATGGTCGATTGTGTTGGATAGACACATATGGTTTATGTACAGAGAGTGGAGGTCATGCCATGCTTATTGATGCTTAAGATCACGGCAGTGAACCGGTCGCACAAGTAATATAAAATGGGGGTTTTCCAAAGTATCGATCTCACAAGGAACACAGTAAGGTGGAGTTAATTTCAAGGAGGACTTGAGATTGAAGTCCTCAGGTCGGAGCTAACTAAGGGGGTTTTAATGGTTGTGGAAACAGAAAATAAAACTTAACAACTACTCCTATGCAATGCCGCTATGCGATGCTTCGCCAGGCGGGATGGAAGACTAGTCGGGCCGCTATGCACCGAATCACTAGGCGGATGGACGAGAAGGCTAGCGGATGAGGTGGTTAGAACGGCGGAATGAGGGTCGTAAGCACCTCTTCGCAACGCACGCCACTAGCAATTGCTAGTGCGGCAAGGGTGGATGGTGGTGGATGGACTATGGCGCAACTCAAGTAAATATAACGAAAACATACAATCACATAGACATAATTGTACACAACGTTTACACACTAAGCATACTTCATCAATATAAATAGGTTTAAACACCAATATTCAACAAGAAAGCAAGTACAAGACAAGAGATCGACCGAATCCGAAGCCTTGCTGAGGATTCACGGTTGGAATCGTCGGGTTGTCATTCCGCGTCCAAGCTCGGTCCTCAACTGCATCCGGGGTAGAGAAGGGCTGTCACCACCATCCAATGGC
Source organism: Platanthera guangdongensis (assembly GCA_039583875.1). NCBI lineage: Eukaryota > Viridiplantae > Streptophyta > Magnoliopsida > Asparagales > Orchidaceae > Platanthera > Platanthera guangdongensis. Next base: position 223,445,483 of record CM077151.1, on the reverse strand, counting down.
CCGTCTTCTTCGTCTCACGATCACGGACGAAGTTTGCTAGCTTTTCTTTGCTTGATGGCTATGGTGTCAAACCCCACTTGAAGCTCACGGATGAAGGAGAAGGCCGAGAGGAAGCTCCGGCTTGGATTTAGCGGTGAAAGCTTGCCCGGAGCACCTCCCTAGGGTGGAAGATGAAGGAGGATGGCGAAAACGGCGGAGGAAATGGCCGATCTGCGGATCTTCGTGCGGATCTCCGGATTAGGGCGAGACCTGCACTATTTATACAAAAGCAGAATTGAACAATGCGCACGATCACAGGCGCACGACCAGTGGTCGTGCGCGCTATGTCCTGTGCTCGTGCGCACTGGCATGGAATATCAGGAAGAAGAACTGGGATAATGCGCATGAGTAGTGGCGCACGACCAGTGGTCGTGCGCACTAAGTCCAATGGTCGTGCGATTACCCAGACAGGACTACAGAAATGAGGAATCAATGCACACGATCATTGCCGCACGACCGGTGGTCGTGCGTAGTAAGTCTAGTGGTCGTGCTCTTACCCCAGGCTGATTCTGGAAAACGAAGAGTAGTGCGCACGATCGGGGGCGCACGACTAGTGGTCGTGCGCATTATATCCCATGATCGTGCGCAGTATTCCTGTTTCACAACCATCCCGGAACACGCACACGACCCCTGTACCGAAAGGAAAAACCAACCACTAATCTGTGCAGACATTCCAGACAATCACAAAAAGGGAGTACAGACTAAAAGAATAACACAATACACAACCACGGGCTAAAATGTGCACTTCCTATGGAAATAAAGACAGGATGAAATATATATGATAATGAACTAAAAGTGAAGTGCAACCGTGTGAAAACTAGCCCAGATGAGTCCGAAAATAGGTATATAAAGTGGACTCATCACACCCCCAGACTTAACTGTTTGCCCGTCCCGAGCAAACAAAATCTAAGCAGATAGGGAAAAATACTTATTAATAAAGAAATTACGATACGAAGTACCATGCGAAGTCGCATGCTCGCGTGCGTAAAAATATAATAGAAGAAATTTCTAAGTATACAAAATAGTTTATACTTTTCACAATGCGTATCAAAATTCTATTATTACTCAAAAATGGAATCACGGTGAATCATTCGGTCACGCGTAGGGAGAAAGTAGACTAATCGCTAGGCGAGCATTGCCGAAAATCGGGGCTCCGGATAACCTCCAAAGGAATCCACCAATGTCGGTGACCATATGCTTGCCTTTTCGCATCCTCTCCACGACACTGGTTTGGTTCACACACGAATCAGTAGGACTTTAGGTGAAGAGATGGGGCTTGGGTTTTGGTGAAGTAAACAATGATAAACAAGAAGGCTATGAACCTAACTCAAAGGAGCTAGTATGAAGGGAATTCATCAGCTAACCAAAATATATGCGGGTACACCACATCCCCAAACTAAACTTTTAACAAATGGGTGTGTGCACCGCCTACTCCAAATATAATCACATTTCCAAAAAGATTTTCAATTTAAACTTTTTCTTTTCACTTTTTTTTTCTTTTCTTTTTCTTTACAAATATTTTTCTTTTTCTTTTTTTTTTCTTTTTCATTTTATTTTCACAATTCAGCAGATATAAACTGCGGAGCACTTCCACATTTTCACAAATAATAACACCACATCACATCCCAACATTAAAATGTAAAACTCTGAAGCTCAACTTGGGTGTGCGACTAGGATTGGATATGAGGCTTTGGTGAAATCATGGTGGAGCTGAATCAAAAGGAGGGGTAGGCACAATGGGGCGAGCGAGGATAAGACGTTAGGAATGGTACAAAGCTCAACCGGGCCAAAATGATGGCCTACATCACACGCATGCATGACTAACCTATACCCATGCTTCAAGAATAGCTTGGGGCAAGTTCTTAGCCAACGAGAAAGACTATCCATCCTCCCGAATCGAGCAATACAAAACTAACGACCGTCTACACACATCCCTAAGCTACCGTTGGATTCACACCGGATTCACCAACTTTTGAGTAGAATAAAAAGTATTTACGCAATTAGAAAAATATAAAACTAAAAGCATACAAAAAAATTAAATCTACTCCAATTTCTACACGAGACGAGAGCAGTTGACTAGGACCACAACAAGGCCAACATTTTACTCCGTCTCACAATCCTATGTCAGCACCATAATTTTCCCAAATCTAACAAAGAAATGAGTTTAACTCGCAGCATGCAAAAAGCTAAGCACGCGCTCATGTGGGTGCAGTGGTGTGTGATGCAATGAACTAAGCAAAATAAAACTATAAAAGCTTCTAGTATGCACAAGAAATGTAAGCGTGCAATAGGTAACAAATCTCTCCCCCAGACTTACACTAAACAATACAGTAGATGATATAGAAATTAAAATCAGAAAGAGCTAATGGAAGAGGTTACCCAATGCTCAGCCAGTGAGCATACCAGAAGGCGCGTGGAAATCTGAAGCAGGCACGCCATACGAAGAATCAGAACCCCGCCAATGCAATTTGCTATGAATACCTGCACGGGTGAGCTCCGCAAAAACACAAGAAAAATATAAAAAAGAAATGCTAAAACTAAAATAGACATGAAAAATAAAATGCAGAAAATGAAAGATAAGTACTGGGGTTATTGTCATCCCAGCACGACTTATTAAATTCTAAACAGATCTAGCTTATAGGCCTATGAAATAAAAAGTGCACAGGTAACTGGCCTAATATCCGTTTCGGTAATGGGTACCGATACGGTGATAGAGCAGTTACCCCTCTACCTAAATAGTAATACCTGCCCAACACAGGTAGAGGAAATAGGAAGTAGGATGAGGAGGAGGCCTGGTCCTCACTCATCTCACCACAAAAAGAATCCTTGCCCAGCAAGGGATCATCTATCACAGGCCCGCAGGAGGCGATGGCAATGGCATGAGCACAAAGCTCATCATCATCCCAACGTACCTGTGGAGACTCATCCTGCACAGGCTCAGAAAAGGAAGGGGGATCAAGTAATAAAAGAGAAGAAGAACTAAAAGAATCAGAAAATGGGAGAGTGATCCCGGTATCACTCTCAGCAGGATCCAAGCAGAGATCACTGTCGGTATCATACGAGTCGTACCGAGGGGAATCCGAGAACTCGAGGCCCGCGGTGGTAAGAAGAACGGCCTCATCCAATAAGGAGGTGCAAACCGCCGCATCGGAAATAGGGTATTCCTCATCCCACCGGGGTGCGAAAAAATGTTTCGAAGTTCCACCGTCTCCGTCGGAAATAGAGGAATCATCATCCAACTTCGGCGCAACCTCGGGCACCGAATCATCAACAAGTACGACATCATCAACCGACTCACAAGAAAATGGAGGAATAGCACAATCCGGCAAAAATTGTGGAGGGGCAAGGCTGCTCTCAAAATCAAGCACTGAATGAGCAGGCCCCATCACAAAATCATTCGTAGACGCCACCCCGTCGACGACCAGAACAATCTCATCGTCCCATACAAGAGCTTCCATGAGTTCCTGCTCCACTTTTTGTTGGCTAACACCAGAGTGATCATCATCACTCAAGGAAAGCTCGTAAAAAGGGATCGAGGGACCCATGAAAGAGCTGTATGCGGCAAGAGATTCTTCAGTAATCTCAACGGGAAAAGAAGGAACAAAGTGTGTTCTGTCAGTGTATGGGCCAGGCAACACCCTGGTAGGCCTGTCCACAACAGTCTTCCGCGAACGGGAGGTTGTTGGGAACACGCCCTCAGAGGGAGAAGGCTTGCACAAACGAGGGCAATCCTTCAACATGTGGCCCACACCTTGACATAACAAACACCGAATGCAATGCTCGGCATTCATAGCAGCAATGGCATCGATGGATTGGCGCAAAGTGTCAAGGATACGACACTCAGCATCAGGATCCATCACGAATAAAAATAATTGCTGAAAAAGTGCTAAACAGCTAAAATGAAAATAACACGGATCTGCTATCTAAATCAAAAATCAAAGAAATAAGCAAAATAAAAATTCTAAAAACAAAAGCAAATAAACAAAATGATATGCACAAATGGAAAAGGGCTTCAATCTATTATCTCCCTCTCCAAAAACTCACACGACTGTGTTCCCCGGCAACGGCGCCAAAAACTTGATGCTATAGATCACGGCAGTGAACCGGTCGCACAAGTAATATAAAATGGGGGTTTCCCAAGTATCGATCTCACAAGGAACACAGTAAGGTGGAGTTAATTTCAAGGAGGACTTGAGATTGAAGTCCTCAGGTCGGAGCTAACTAAGGGAGTTTTGATGGTTGTGGAAACAGAAAATAAAACTTAACAACTACTCCTATGCAATGCCGCTATGCGATGCTTCGCCAGGCGGGATGGAAGACTAGTCGGGCCGCTATGCACCGAATCACTAGACGGATGGACGAGAAGGCTAGCGGATGAGGTGGTTAGAACGGCGGAATGAGGGTGGTAAGCACCTCTTCGCAACGCACGCCACTAGCAATTGCTAGTGCGGCAAGGGTTGATGGTGGTGGATGGACTATGGCTCAACTCAAGTAAATATAATGAAAACATACAATCACATAGACATAATTGTACACAACTTTTACACACTAAGCATACTTCATCAATATAAATAGGTTTAAACACCAATATTCAACAAGAAAGCAAATACAAGACAAGAGATCGACCGAATCCGAAGCCTTGCTGAGGATTCACGGTTGGAATCGTCGGGTTGTCATTCCGCGTCCAATCTCGGTCCTCAACTGCGTCCGGGGTAGAGAAGGGCTGTCACCACCTTCCAATGGCCCGTCTTCTTCGTCTCACGATCGCGGACGAAGTTTGCTAGCTTTCCTTTGCTTGATGGCTATGGTGTCAAACCCCACTTGAAGCTCACGGATGAAGGAGAAGGCCGAGAGGAAGCTCCGGCTTGGATTTGGCGGTGAAAGCTTGCCCGGAGCACCTCCCTAGGGTGTAAGATGAAGGAGGACGGCGAAAACGGCGGAGGAAATGGCCGATCTGCGGATCTTCATGCGGATCTCCGGATTAGGGCGAGACCTGCACTATTTATACAAAAGCAGAATTGAACAATGCGCACGATCACAGGCGCACGACCAGTGGTCTTGCGCGCTATGTCCTGTGCTCGTGCGCACTGGCATGGAATATCAGGAAGAAGAACTGGGATAATACGCACGAGTAGTGGCGCACGACCAGTGGTCGTGCGCACTAAGTCCAATGGTCGTGCGATTACCCAGACAGGACTCCAGAAATGAGGAATCAATGCACACGATCAGTGGCACACGACCGGTGGTCGTGCGCAGTAAGTCCAGTGGTCGTGCGCTTACCCCAGGCTGATTCTGGAAAACGAAGAGTAGTGTGCACGATCGGGGGCGCACGACCAGTGGTCGTGCGCATTATATCCCATGATCGTGCGTAGTATTCCTGTTTCACAACCATCCCGGAACACGCACACGACCCCTGTACCGAAAGGAAAAACCAACCACTAATCTGTGCAGACATTCCAGACAATCACAAAAAGGGAGTACAGACTAAAAGAATAACACAATACACAACCACGGGCTAAAATGTGCACTTCCTATGGAAATAAAGACAAGATGAAATATATATGATAATGAACTAAAATTGAAGTGCAACCGTGTGAAAACTAGCCCAGATGAGTCCGAAAATAGGTATATAAAGTGGACTCATCACTTATCTAGGGTCCCGGTTGACATTCAGTACGACCTTCCACCCTCATACAGATGGACATACGTATCATACCAAACAGACACTGGAGGATCTATGTGCTCATGCATCCTAGACTGCAGGGAGTCTTTGGAGAGACTATTTACATTGATCGAGTTGTGGTATAACAACAGTCATCAGTCCAGTATAGGCAGAGCCCCATACGAGGCATTGTACGGACGGAGGTGCAGGACCCCACTATCTTGGATCCAGGATAAGAATCCAAAGACACTCAGCTTAGAGTTTATAGAGGACACTGAAGCTCAGGTAAATTGATCCGAGATAGGATGTTGGAGGCCCAGAGCAGACAAGCCAAATATTACGATGTGCGACATCATCAGTTGGAGTTCCAGGTTGGAGACCGGGTCTTCTAGAAGATACATCTGATGCATGGAGTCTCACGGTTACGCGGGTAAAAGAAGATCAGTCCGAGGTATATGGGGCCCTACAGGATCCAGGAGTGGATCGGTTCCTTGGCTTACAGACTGGAGCTACCGCCAGAGTTGGATGGATTGCACGACGTCTTCCACATCTCCTCCCTTCAGAGAGTTTTACTACGTCAGGAGTAACAGATTTCTATCACAGATGGCCCTATAGCATCTGATCTATCGGTTAGCCTGGAGCCGGTTAGGATCAACGATACGGTAGTGCGGGTCTTGCGACGCAAGAAGGTTCTGCTAGTCAAGGTCTTTTGGAGCAATCATGGGCAGGAGGAGCATACCTGGGAGCCACGGGATCTGATGTAGCAAAAATAACCTGATCTCTTTGAGTTAGGTATACCATTAACTTTTTAAGGGATTCTATATGATATAATTTCAGTAGAACCCTGTAGGCCTAACATTAATTTCGGGGACAAAATTTTTATTTTTATGTATTGGGATTTGTAACATCCCTCAAACTACTAAAACCCTAGGAGTGGTTTTGTCATGACTAGGTCGTGGCAAAACCCAAGGAATATCAAAAAGACCATGTGAACTAGGGCATAAAGGTGAAAATCACCATGGTCTGCAAATATCACAATTCAAATACCAATCCTAGGGTTTGACTTTAGGGCATTAACTTGACTCCATGACCCCACCATAGCACTCCTAATCCTTTAAGAGGTCCATTGGGTCACTAAGGACCCATTGGGGGCAACCTAAGTGATCAAGTTGATCAAAGTCAACCCTAACCCTAAAGTGGTCAAAGTGCCTTATTATGGGTCAAATGACCTACAATGTGCCAAACTAACCCTATCAAAGTCCACCTAGACCTTAGTACAGGTCAATGGTCACTAAGAACTCATTGGGGTCAACTCAAACGGTCAAATAGACCAAAGTAAACTCAACCCTAAAATGGGTTAAATTAACTCAAGTTGACCTAACCAATTCACTTGCGCTAAGCCCAATTTGATTGGTCTTCAAGCTTTAGGAGGCTGATATTTACCTAAAATGCCCCTCAAATTCTGGAGGGGTGACTAGGAGAGATAAACTATTTTTCCCCTTTAATAGTGGAGAGAGAAAGTGAAGAAGTAATGGCCATTCATGGCCAAGGGAGGCGAAGGGCCTCCCCAATTACTGAGAATTCATTCTCCCATAAGTTTTGAGAAGATCAAGAGCCTCTCAGGGCTGATTAGAGGTTGAATCCAGTGGATATATGAGTGGATAAAAATTCTTCCCCATGGCCATTTAAGCTTAAACCCTTCTTCTCCCCCCCATTTGATTCATTTAAAAGCTTCCCCAAACGCAGAGCAGCCGTTTCCACCATTCCCTTGAAGGAGCTTAGCCCTTTGGTAGTGTTGTTGTAGAGCACCTGAAATCACCACCACCATCAATGGTGACACAGCGATCGGCCCGACTGCAGCCACCCTAGAAGGTCCTGTCTTTCTCCTCTCTCTCTCTCTCTGTATATTGATCTCCATCTATTGGCCCCAAGGTTTGGGTCCAATTAGCCCCATATCAAGGGAGCCGACAGCTTGGTTTTTTAAGATGATCTTCCATCCACCATTTATTGTTCCGGCAATCTCCGATCGGTCTAGCACCGCGAATCACCGACAACCACTTCAACGAAGGTGGTGGTTGTAGTGGCCGGCTGGGAAGGGGCGTGGGTGGCCGAGAAATCACTTGCAAAGTCAGCCAAGGATAGAGTAATCTGAGCCATTGGCGCGATGGATAAGATGAACGGATTCCGTCTGTTAGCGCGTCAAGATTCGTGCTGCCCGATTATATTAAGGATTATTATTATTTCATTATGTCATAGTTATTACAGGGTTTTGAATTAAATATTAAAAATACTTTGGGCCCCTTACTGTGAATTTGGACTTCAACCCATTTGGGTCAGTTGTCTCACCACAACACTCAAAATTGTGCAGTCTATACATAGGGTTAAACATAAATAAAATTGAATGCCCCATCAATCTAGCCATCCAAATGCCTTGAAATTTGAACAAAGGGGCACGCATATCTATACCCCTAACATATCAAAAATTGTAATTTTTTGAAAACATTTTTCTATAGTTTTTGTAAATATTTAATAATCCCTATATGGGTTATTTAAAGCGTCTAATGACCTCACAATCCCCCAAAATTTTGGTGGATGACCCTTAGGGTTATGTTAAGTCACTGGTTAAAATCTTAGCCCATTTGGGGTTGATTTGAGTAGGTATTGATGTGACTAAATTTTGGTCCCTAAGGGGCAAGTTAGGGAAAATGTGTGCTTGATGTGTTGAGTGGCCAATCTTCATCCAAAAGGGATGAAACCTTGGTCACTGACTAAGTGTCATATAAAATACACCCATAAGGGACTTTGGGTGGTTTAGAGTTGGAATGCCTTAGAACCCTAGTGTGAACCCTAGGGTTGAGTTTTGAGCTCAAAGAAGGACATTGGACAATATGTCCTTGGAATTACTTGGAACTTGGTAGATGAATTCATATGGTGGAAATAAGCCCTAAAAATGTTATTAGAGTTTTTAGGAACTTACATCCCCTCAAAAATAGCATAAGACCAATTTGGGTAGTTTTACTCATAATTTTATAGCATGATTATATGATCTTGGATGTTCTTGAAACTTAGGTAGTGATCTTATATAAAAGTTAACAATCTCTGAAAATTTTGGTATGTATTTTGGAATTTTATTTATAGTACTTCATTAACAAACCAAAGAATTGCCCTATTTGTAAGAAAAATTATTATGATTTATTTACTCACTGGAAAATTATGAAATTTGGTTTGAGGACATCTTAAGCCCTCATCATGCGTAGTGAATGTTTATAAAATTATTAGAAGAATTTTCATATAGGATGCTTCACAAAGTGTCTTGTGTAGAATATTCTTAAATGATTTTTTTATGTGGCCAAATATATTTTGAAAATTACTAAATTTTTTCAGTCGCCTTTTCTAGTAACTATTAACACCAGGTTATTTTTATTTAATTTTTTGATGAATATTTCTATTATTTCCTGTTTTCTGTTATTAATGAGGTTATTTAATCAATAATTAATCTGGAGTTCAAACCTTTGCAAAAATTTTGAATTTCTGTATTTAGAGTTATTTTGATGATATACACTTGTCATATTTTGTTTGAGGCCATAACATGTAAGAAAAGTATACTTGATGTTCAAAAGAATAGTTGGCCTAATTTTGCTAAAAATTAAATAAATACCAAATAAATTAGAAAAAATATTATGTTCTGAATTTATCTTTAAAATATCATGTTAGACCCTCAGTACAAATCTTAGGTCATTTGGATGAATATTTGGAGGGGACATCATTCATGTATGTGATGTACCTCATTTGGTCTGCACATAATAATCCTGTAGAAATAAGATAACATGTAAGCCTTGGAATGGGAATGTTGGACATATGGTGTACTTGGCCTGATTTGGATAAGAAAGAGGTCTTAAGTAGGAGTCAAGTTGTGATATTCTGGTTGACTAGGATACAAGGTTGTTCTCGGGATCGACGATGGATCGTCGTTCCCTTGGAGAAAGTCTAGATACACTTATGTTTAGTTCAAGTGCAAGATTAGGAGAGTTGGGACATGCGTAGATACTAACAATAATAATTACCTTGCGAAAGGGAACTTTGAGCTTCAGCCCATCTGATGGCGATGATGTCCCGACATGTGTTTGTGATGATGATGTTGCTGATGCCCTCCGCTACATAGAGTTTGACTATTATGATGAGCGTTACCGCAAGTTGTTGGGCCACTTGATAGACTGGGATTACTGCTGCAAAATTCACCGCCAGCACCGTCTCAAAGACATCGCCCTATGCTACAATCATATTAAAATATATAGGTTATAAATTTTAATCCCCATCAAAGGATAAAATTTATAAAATATAAATTTTAATTGGTTTATATTTCCTTTTTTATTTTGGGTTTAATAATTTTGTGCTTTTAATTTGGGCTGCATATAGCTCAGACTTTTTGTAGCCTTATATAAGGCCTTGTATTGTTGGAATGATAGATTATTATTGACTGAAAATAAAATTGAAAACCTAATTTGAGATCCCCCTTTCCTCTTGCTCTCCCTCTTGGCTGCCGGCCCCTTCTTGCTCCATGTTGGTGGTTCGGCCACATCTCCTCCTTTTCTCTCCTCTCTTCTCCACATTAAACCTCCCCCTTCCCTCCAACGATTTGCAACAAAGCGAAGGTGTCCCCCCCCCCTTGAAGAAGTTCGGCCAACAATTGTTTCCCTTTCCTAGGGTTCGGCCAACAAAGGATTCCCTCTCCTAGGGTTCGACCAACCTCTTTTCCCCCTCCTTGGTGGATTTCAGTCAACGAGATCAACTCCGGTGATGACGAACTTTCTTCGGCGTGAAGCAAGGAAGGAGGACGAGTTTCTCTCCATTCAGAGAGACTCAGGCGAAACCATTGAAAGAGAGAACCAATTTAATAAATCAAAAACATCTATTCCGATTGGGGTAACGAAATTTCTACCTTTGAGCATTTCCCTCTTAGTTTAATTCTTGTGGTGGTTTTTTTTGGCGTTATTTACGAAATTTAGATTTCTTCGTGCTTTTAAATCCAATCGGTTTTGTTATTTCTTTTGATCAATTTAAATTTGTGAGACTTGGCGGACCTCGTTTTCTTTTTGTTGGGAGAGATCTATAATTTTTGAATCATTTATTTTCAGTGGATCACTTTTGGTACAATACATGCTCGACCGGATCGGGTAGATCCCTTTGGCTTAAGAGGATAATGCCTTATAGCTTCTATTCGATCTCCAAGGGTGTGCCGAGCCCATACATTAGCATCAGAATAATAAAATTGCAAAATCGGGTGTGTTGCGTTTTAGTTTGTGCGAGCGTAGAATTGGAACGTGAGAGAACAAATCGATGTTGTTTGTTCGCTGTGCCTCGTCGGGAGACATAGCCTGCAATAATTTTGTATCAGAGGGAGGTTTGTGTCAATTTACTAATTGTCACCCTCCCCCTATTCTTAGGACGTCGACTCGCACTTGTCTTGTACGTTTCATTGTCAAAAAAACAATAAAATTTTTAATTTTTGGTCTGCAAATATCGGCCTAAAACTTTTATTTTTCAAAAAAATCAATTTTTTTTAGTCATGTCCTTATTATTTTCATCAAGAAAATCAAAAAAATATTTTAACTACCTTAGTTATTAAGCTGAAACAAATCTTTTTTTTCATAAATTTTATTGGGTCAGAATCATTATTCATTGTGTGTATACAAGATCCGGGTAGGTTTTTCTGTCTTGTACCCACTGAATATGGCCCATGACGTTTATGCTTCCTGATTAGAGTATTTGTATGCTAAAGTTATGGCTAATCACGCCCCATCCTTGCCTACATACCAGAGGAATACCAACCGTCCCCACACTCTTCCTGACACTAAAAGAGAGGCACCCACTTATGACGGCTATGGGAATTCTCAAATTTTTAGGGACTAGCTTAAGGGAATGGAAATTTTTTATGATGGTCATTAATCGGACGACCACGAAAAGGCTTTCACCGCTTGAGAGAGGTTAGTAGGTCAAGCCCAAGTGTTTTGGCTAAACGAAGAGCGTCGTCTGTGTGATTATCGATATGCTTGGCTGCAAATGCGTAGCCTTCTCACTTTTCAATTTGACCCCGCCTACCTCCGTGCTAATTGCACCACAACCGTGATCGAGTATAATTATGGCACTAGACCTTATTTGCTTATAGGAGTGACCATATTACTCAAGCTAGATCCTTTCCCGACAAACGTAGGACTATCCAAAGTATGCCTACTTCCAACTTTAGGGAAAATAAGCAGTTTAGGCCCTATGTTTTGGACTCGAAAGATGTTACTACTAGGGATGCTATAAATCTACGGGTTAAGCATAAGCAAACAATTGGTATTTGCAAGGAGAGTGCTACATGTTACTCTTGTGGAGTGATTGACCACTATGTTGTGGAGTAAATCAAATTTTAGGACACGTTTCTATTATTCCTAGTCTGAGTAAATTTATTATACTTATGTTCGTAGCCCGTTTGTTGTACGTGTCTCATAGGATATGTATTAGCGAGTTGTTAGAATTCGTGTTCGGTCTTGACATAACTTTTTGAAGTTCTGTATCTTCCAAATTTCCAATGATTTATCAATTCTATGATTTTACGCATACAATGAGGTCGTCTATTGTGCTCACTTTATTAGACCATAAGAAAGATGGTTCGTTTAGGACGTGTGTTGACCGCTGGGCTATTACCAATATTACAATCAAACATAGGTCTCCCATCCCTTGCTTGGATGACTTGTTGCATATATTAGTCGGGGCCACGATCTTTTCTAAGTTGGATTTTAGGAGTGGCTACCATCAAATAAGGATTAGGGTGGGAGACGAATGAAAGATTATTATAAAATCGAAGGACTAGTTTTATGAGTGGTTAATGTTGCCATTTGGGTTTACCATTGTCCCGAGTACTTTCTCTAGGTTAATAAGTGTATTACCTCCGTCCATCACATGAAATATAATAGAGGGTCCAGTCGGGGTCCCGCATCATATTCCAAAAACAGGCGACACGATTACAGGTTAATATCATAGACTACTCAAATCCTAACTCAGCGCATTCTAACAAAAGTTTTAGGGTTAATTTAGCTCAAACTCATTTGAATGTCCACAAAATATAAACCACCACTAATATATATATCACAAGAATTTCAAATATAAATACACGAAGGTTATGGCCTTAATGCCTTAATGTTACATTTCAACATTTGTGGATTACAAACATCAGCATGCAGGCCGACCACACAGGAAAAGCAGTAAAATTTCTTCATTCGGCCTTCATGGGCAAGCATAGCAGCATCAAGGTCTAGTCTGACACGAGTCGGCTTCCCCTTATCCATTCAGCTCAATGGCCATTAGGAGCTCGCAGCTCATAAATTATCCTCATAGTCTCCCAGAGGCAGGCTTTACAATCAAAATGGTATCTGGAAGATATCGCCGCTGATACTCACTGTCGCCATGCATTAACCACAGAACTCATTTTCCTTATCAGACCCACCCAAAAACCATGCAGTATCCTATAGTGCCAGAAATACTTGTCTTTTCACCGCACAAATAACTCACCAAGAGTTATCGCCGTTGGAGATATGCAATGTCGCCCGGCTACATCCAACAGTCATCGAAAATGTGGTATTTCATGGGTATTTTCTTGTAGTGCTGCTCCAGTACTTCTTGCTACAACCACTAAATAGGTACAATCCCACAGACCCGTAAACTACTCATTTATTCTCGGAGTCTTCTCTTGTACTCCAAATATACATCATCAATCCAGACCAATCTTTCTAGATGGGCTTCACACAACATGCCTATTCCGTACTGCACATTTTTGGATCTATATGTAAGACACACTAGGGATTTCATGAATCGACCCAAAGGAATTCCGTCGATCTCCACCTTTTGGGGGGGGATTCCATGCATATGCCAAAAGAAGGACTTCACATATCCAAGAAGGAAGATCATTACCCTTGTAGTCTTCCTCAGAGCCATGATCTTGATCTGTGATCGAGATGGAATTGATTGTCACAACTCCCCTTCCGCGGATGATTCGATTCTGATCACAAAAATACCTTGGATCGATCTCCTCTTTAGCTCCTGGACCTTTCATCCTCTTCCTCTCCAGAACTAAGCAAGAGAGTGTGTTAGAGAAAATGAGAATGAAATCTCAAGTCCAGCCTTTAAATGAAAGCTAACGCCGCGTAATAAATCCTACTGCCACGCGGTATCACAGGCGGTGACCGCTTTGCCAAGTTGGTGCCGCTATCTAGAGCAATCACCCCACGATAACCCCTATCACCGCACGGTAAGATCTTTCTCAAGAAGTCAACAATTCGTCGAGAGCATTTTGTACTACCACGACTCTCTAGCTTCTTACCATCAGGCGATAACAACTCGAGACATGGGTCTTTTAATTCACTGATCTATCATCGACGATAAGCCTATCGTCGCGCGATAACCTCCAATGACCACTTCTGCTTATTGGGGTGTTACATCCCTCCCGTCATTAAAGAAAGTTCGTCACGAAATTTTATACATCTATAAGGGAAAAGTACATCAATTTATTTATTATAACATCACTATATAAATAACTCGGGATATTTCTCACGCATGGTTTGCTCACGCTCATATGTCAGTTCTTCATGGCCACAATTATTCTACCGGACTTTGACCATACCGATTGTCTTGTTTTGCAGCTTCCTAATCGCCGTATTCTTGATCCGAATGGGTCTAACTTTCATCATTAGCCCACTATCAAATTGTACTCGATCATCTGCAATCCCTTGAGCTAGCTTTTTCATAGCTTTGAGCATCACTGATATGTGAAACACATCGTGCAAGCCATGTTGCTCCATAGACAGAGCTCACCGATAGGCAGCTTCTCCAACTTGCTCAACCACTTCAAATGGGCCAAGATATCGCCGACTCAACTTTTTCAAATGCCGGATCCTCGACACACCTTTGAAGCGCTTGATCTTCAAGTACGCCCACTCACCAACCGCAAACTCCATGTCTCGGTGCATGGCATTGTAGTACTTTGCTTGCCTATCCGGGGCTATCAATAGTCGCTCTCATATAGTACGTATGGTCGAAATTGCATCTTTGATGCCTTTACATTTATAGAGTTTTGACTCGCCTGTTTCCGCCCAAGTTAACGTGGTACGACACTTCCTACCATATAAAGCCTCAAAGGGCACCATCTGTATGCTAGCTTGATACCTATTATTGTAGGCGAATTGAATCATATAGAGGTGATCTTCCAACCTCTTCCCGAAATCCAGGGTGCACATACGGATCATATCATCCATTGTTCTGTTGGTCCTTTCAGTCTGACCATTAGTTTGCGGATGAAAAGTCGTACTGAACTGTAACTTGTTACCCAAAAGTTGGTGGACATGCCTCCAATCACTTGAAGTAAAATGCCCATCTCGGTCATTAACGATGCAATGGGTCACATCGTGTAATCGTACAATGTTATCCACGTACAGTTTGGCCAATTTTTCCACTGAATCGTCTTTCCTGTGAAGTGTAATACTTTGGTTAATGGGTCAATGATCACCCACATGACATCATTTCTGCCATGAGATCTCTGCTGTCCATGCACTAAATCCATAGAAATGTCGTCGAACTTCCATATCAGGATTGATAATGTCTTCAGGAAACCTCCATGCTACTGCCATTCTGACTTTACTAAGGCACAAGTCTGACATTTTGTCATATAATGGGCTATGTATTTCTTCGAACCTGACCAGCAGAACACCTTATTCATGTCCTTGTACATCTTTGTTATCCTGGTTTAAATTGAGTACCTTGTAAAATGTGCCTCATACATCACTTCCTTGAGTAGTTTACCCACATCCACGACGCACAAATGACCATCCTTCCACAAAAGGCCATCATTCCAGGATAATTGGGAATATGACCCATCCACTACATAGCGTTTTAGACATTCATAAAGTTTCTTTTCTCGCCAAACCCTATCTGCCAGGTCATACTGTACCTCCATCCAGTTCAGGTACGTATTTACAGTAGCTTTCTTGTCCACACTAGAAATGTCCAAGTTCTCTAATTCTTGGATCAAACGCTCATCATTCAACTACAACCAACTTGCCCTTGTCGGAGTCCTGCAACTCAAGGCATCTGCGATGACATTTCCCTTTCCAGGAGTATAATGGATTTGGAAGGTGTAGTCCCCGAGGAACTCCATCCACCTCCACTATCGCATATTTAGATCCTTCTAATCTAGAATATACTTAAGGCTGTTATGGTTCATAAATATGTCCACTTTCATGCCATATAAATAATGACGCAACAGTTTAAGTGCAAATATCACCGCCACCAACTCCAAGTCATGGACGGGATAGTTCTGCTCATGCACTTTCAACTGGCATGTGCCATAAGTAATCACCTTTCCAAACTGAAGAAGAACGCAACCTAAGCCGCTCCCTGATGCATCACTATAAATATCAAAGCCATCTGAACCACATGACGACGTCAAGATTGGCGTCATGGTGAAGCGATTCTTCAGCTCTTCAAATGCTCGCATGCACTCTGGCATCCATACAAACTTCTTATTTTTCCTCATTAGTGTGGTAAGAGGTAAGGCGATCCATAAGAAGTTTTCTACAAAATATTTGTAGTATCCCACCAGTCCAAGGAAACTCCGGACTTCTACAGTATACAACAACGGCCACTCCCATATTGCTACTATTTTTGACGGATCCACCGTAATGCCTTCTACACTCACCACATGGCCAAGAAAGGCCACTAACGACAGCCAGAACTCACACTTTGAGAACTTGGCATAGAGCTTGTTTCTTCTCTGGGTGTGCAACACCATCCACAAATGGATCACATGATCTTCTTCATACTGAGAGTACACTAAAATTTCGTCAATAAAGATGATTACAAATAAGTACTCTCGAAAAGTTCGGTGCATTAGGTCCATGAATACCGATGACACATTTGTTAGCCCAAACCGCATTATGGTGAACTCATAATGACCGTTGCATGTTCCAAACGCTGTCTTGATAATGTCATATACCTGAATCCTCAACTGGTAATAACCAGACTTTATCTCCAGCTTAGAGTAGATAGTTGATCCCACTAGCTGATGAACAAGTCATCAATCCGTGGTATCAGATACTTGTTCTTCTCTGAAAGCTTGTTCAATTTTCGATAGTCGATGCACAAATGCAGAGTACCATCCTTCTTTTTCAGAAAGAGGACATGTGTACTCAACGGTGACTTACTTGGGCATATATATCCTTGCTCCAGCAACTCTTGTAATTAAACTTTCTATTCCATCATTTCCTTTAGCGCTACACAGTACGGTGAGCGAACCACATGTTTTGTACCTAACACCAATTCAGTAGAGAAGTCAATCTCTCGCTAGGGCGGTAACCCTGGAAGATCCTTAGGAAACACATAAACATACTCCAAAACAATCGAAACATCACTCACACTAGCTTTTTGCTCAACAACATTTATAAGCATGAAGAATAACTCCACGCCCTTCCAAACATCTTTGACAACTTGGAGAGCAGACGTCAACATTTTGCTCGATCCTCGCATACCAGCAAATTTCATCTCTAGCTCAGTATTCTGTCCCAATGTGATCACCTTTGAGTTGCAATCGATAAATTCATGCTGCTCTGAGAGCCAATCCATACCAATGATTACATCAAACTCCGATAACGGCAGCACAGATACTTCCAATCTGGTATCCCTACTTCCTATTTGCACCTCAACACAACAAGACGTATTTGTCCACATTATGGATCCATTACGCAACAAGATCGTTAGGCTCTCTATCGTCACATAATTTTGCACGTCAATCCGAGACACGAAGTCACAAAGATAGATAGGAATGTGAAGCACCCGTACCAAACAGTATTCTCGCTAAAAAGTCCCGAATAAGGACAAAGCCTAATACAAACAAATCATACACGAGCTACGCATGAGGTAACAAAGGCAGTGAAAAAAGATCTTAGATTGTACCTGTGATGACATCACTTTGCTTTATGGCCTCCAGTTGGCCAAGATTGTACACCCTTGGCTGAGCTGGAGCATAGTGGGATGCAGTGGACTCCACTGCCTTTCCCTTTTCAGCATACATTTCTCCTGCCTTGTTATCACCCTTTGGTGGACCACTCCAACACACACGGGCAAAGTGTACTGGCTTGCCACATCTACAACAAGTATGTGGGCCTTTCCCAGAAATTGCTCCAGAAGCAACTGATGCGCTTACGGCAAGTGCACCGCTCGCATAAGTAATATAAAATACAGAGGCTTTCCCAAGTATCGAATCTCTCAAGGAACACCACAAGGTGGAGTTGTCTTTCAAGGGGGACATGAGATTGAAGTCTTTAGGTCGAGGTCATGAAGGGGTTTTGTTTTAGATAAAAGAAAATAAAAACTAATGAAATCTACTCCTATACAGGTCGGTATACGCTGTTTCGCTCAGCGGAATGGAGGAGTTGGCATGCGTAGGGAACGAGTAGAACATCGGATTGAGGGTCGCAAACACCTCGTCGTAATGCATGCCTCTAGCGATTGCTAGTGTGACAATACTTACTATGGTGGCGGGTGGAAATATGGGCGCTGCTCAAGCAACTAAAGAAGTAAAACGATATAGATTCACATGGACATGAAAAAAATATCGCTTATAACTAAAGTTCAACTTCATCTACATATGAAGATTTAACCATGTATATGCAACAATAAAGCAAGAAAAAGTCAAGAAATTGACCGAATCCGAAGGATCGTCGAGGTGTCGCGGAAGGAATCGCCTAGTTGTCAGTCCGCGTCCAAGCTAGGTCCTCAACTACGTCCGGGGTAGAGAAGGATGTCAATACCCGCCAATGGACCCGTATTCTTCGTGTCAGGATATTGAAGAAGGTTGCAAACTTCCTTTTGCTTGTTGGCTATGGCGACAAAACTTGCAATAGATCTATGAGGTGAAGGAGAAGGCCGAGAGCAAGTACCAGCAAGAGGTAAGCTTTGCGAGCATGGTTGGAGCTTCTCTCCTCGGTGGAAGATGAAGGTCGGAGGAGGAACGACAAAGTATTGCCCTAAAACGGTGGCAGGTGTAATGCCTCGAAACTCAAAAGAGTGATGGGAGGCGTTTTGAGCCAAATCTGGGACTTGGTAGAGGTCACACGGCCTGGGACACGGGCGTATCACAGGGCCGTGTCATGTTCGGTTTTGACGAGCTACTCGAGTGGTCGACAAAAGACACTCAATATAGCGAACACGGCCTGGATACGGGTGTGTCCAGGGCCGTGTCATGCTCGGGTTCGACGATCTTCTCGAGTGTTCGATGAAAGGTACTCGAGATATCGAACACAACCTGTGACATGGGCGTATCCCAGGCCGTGTCCTACTCGGGTGGTTAGCCGAGTTGTGTCAGGGGAGAAATACAGCCTGAAGCACAGGCGTGTTCGTGTATGACACGGGCTTGTCAAATGGGACACGGGCGTGTTGAATACTTGTGTTTTGCTCGGGTTGGTGCTAGTTCTGTGTCGATCAAGGAACACGCCCAGCTATACGGGTGTGTGCTGGATGACACGGGCGTGTCAAGCTGGACACGGGCATGTCAAGCCTGACACGGGCTTGTCGAGGGCCCGTGTTCTTTTCGGGATGCGACTGTTTTGGCATTGAATGAGGCACACAGAATTGGACATGGGCGTGTCACAAGTCGTGTTCGGCCCAGGTTTTTGATTTTAAGTCCGAATTGTGGCCATCCGTTTCCTTATTTTGGGATACAACGGCTCAGTGTTGTCCTTGCTAGGTTATACCCAAGAATAGGGTTTAGAAACCCTCATTTCTCTTGGTTTTTCACTTTCTAAAGTTCTAGAGAGAGGGGAGAGCAAGGAAGAAGAAGGAAGAGAGATCCGGCCGCCGGTGGAGCTTCGGATACCCAAATCTCAAGCCGAGTTCGGATCTACGGAGGCGAGGACATTGCGGTGCCTTTCATCCGCATAAATCTTCATGGCGCCGAAGAGTAATGCTAGGGAAATGATTCTCATCGTGGACATGTGAAGTCCTCTTTTCCCATGCATAGGAAAACAGCTCTCGCGAGTTTGCGGTGAGTGTGAGATTTTCCTTCGGGTAGACATGAATAGTCCGCATTATTTTGGATGTAAAGTCTGTAATCGGGAAACAGACATATGCCTGAGCTGTGAACCTACCCGGACAAGTTCGTCTGGATCGGTGATGTTGCATTGCATGAATGGCCGGAGAAGACTCCGCGCAGTTGATTATTTTTCGGGTTTTCTACGCGGTAGATTGCAACTAGGAGCCTTGGGGACTAACTCCGAGGTGCACCCGGAAAACTGGGTAGATGCGTGATTCTGCCAACATGATGGCCTGGGAGACAACTTGTACATAACTGGTTTATGTAAAGTGTGAAATCAATTTGGGACTCGGGAAAGCTTGACCCGCGCATATGGCTTAAATTGACGTTGCAGTGTGAGCAACGGGTTAGGCGGAACCGTACCCGCTCTATGTCGTTCGGTACAAGCGACCTAAAGTATGTGGGACTTGTCGTTTGCATAGATGGAGGGTCTTAGACAGTGGCCATAAAGACCATAATGCTTTCGAGAATTTGTCGTCCAAGGGGCGGTGGTGACACCACGGACTTTGATCGGGTTCACCGAGTATGAGCCCTAAGAGCACGTGTTATGTGGCCATGCGAGCCTATGCCTGTAATGTTATGTAATTTCTCTATTATATGCAATGCTAATAAAGTGCAGGGAAGGAGCATCGCCGCCCCGAGTTTGGGGGAGGGATCGTTATAATTTGGTCAGCATAGTTGACCGTTGCATTTGTTTGCCACCGCTCAGTGGATTGTTGGTTGCAGGTGCTGCAAAGCCGTGTGGCAAATAGTGGGCAAAAGCCCTTGTTGCTGAATCGGCCCTCAAATGCCTAATTTTGAGTGTTTTCTTTTATTCTCTTGTATGACCGGCCTGAGCGCCGAGGTTTGGAAGACAATTATATTTGAGTAAACTATTGTAAGACCATAAGATCAAGTACTTGTGTATTTCTACGTTCATTCCTGTTGGGTTTATTGTAGTGGACATTCATGCTTTTTGGCTGGGTTCTTAATATACAACTTTTAAATTGCTTCCGCTAGAATGTACTCTGTTAGGACGTTGGTTATTGGCAGGATGGTTTCCATTACTCAACCTTCTAGTCTATCTGTGGTATATGTCATCGGGCCCCGACCGGACCTACTTCTATATGCTATACAACGGATAGGGGGTGTTATAAATTGGTATCATACTACTGGTTTCGGTCAACTTAATTGAATTCATGGACAAATTCTTTTAAGGGGTGATGAGCACATGTGTGTGCGTCATCGTTATAATATTAAAGAACCCATGAATGTCCACTTAGGAATGAAAATACACGTGTTTGAGGAACCTGTGTGTTCTTATAATTGCTTTTTGCAATTTTGTTTAGTGGCTTAACGGTGTTTTTTACAACGATCGGTGACCAGAAGTGGTGTAGGGCCGCCAGAATGCTCGCTTTCTGAGGAAAGTAGTGCATCTGTGGACGTGCCTACAACCCCTCCCGCTGTTGAAACCATAAGAATGGTGGTTGAAGCAGTCTTCGATGTGATGGATGCAGAAAATGGAAGACGTGTGCAGTCCCCTATTCCTGAGATAACTCCAACGCCGGGTGGAGTGATGGAGCAAACGACATTTAAAGGACCATTGGGTCAGCAGTTGAACATGCTTCTAGTGCAGGGTACGCACTCAGTTGAGGAATATTTGCAAGCATTTCTTATGATAAGGCGCTACCCAGGCGTTGAGTTGGAAAACGAGCAGTCCATGGTCGATAGATTTTATAACGTACTTCGCGATGATTTACAACTGTTGTTGTTAGGACCAAAGCTACTTGGTTTCTAAGCTTTCGTGGAGTCGGCTAGATTTTTGGAAGAAGATTTGGCAAAAGTCAACCATACGTCAGAGTTCAGGGTACCAAACTCTGCAGGTTCGTCAAAGTCTAAACTCCGAAGGAGGAGGATTAAGACATCAAGAACACCTACGAGTTGAGCTCCATGTACTTGCTATACTTGCGTCAAGTCAGGACATTTATCCCATGATTATCGGGATGGTGCTCAGAAGGCAAACAAAGCTATGTCAGGAGCAATTGGGGACTCTAGTGCAAAGGAAATGGTGTTCAAAATGCCGAACTCCTCAAAATCTGTGTTCTGTAAGTGGTATAAGAAGGCTAGGACTTTATGTCCAGCCCCTTCTTCTGGTGCATCTGAGGCCACTACAGGCCAAACCCCAGGCACATGCTACAACTGTGGAAAGCTGGGGCATTATGCCCGAGAGTGTTGGAGCGGACGTCCAAAGTCCGAGAGGAAACCTGGAGCAACTTATGAAGAAAAGGGAAAGACGGTGGAGTCAACCGCATCCCACCATGCTCCAGCCCAGCCTCGTGTGAACAATCTTGCCCTTCCGGAGGCCATAAAGCAGTCTGACGTGGAGACAGGTATGAGTTAATTAAAAGCAGATAAGCTTTATATATATCTGTTACCTTTTGAGCGTTAGCCTATGACTGGTTGTGTTAGGCATTGTTTTGGTTTTTCATTTATCCGACAAGAACACTGTTCGATAAGGAAGATTCACGTTCCTTTTTGTCCGAAGAGTTTGTTTCGCGCATCGGAGTACCTTCTTCGATGGCAAGGGACATATTAGTTGGGCTACTGCCTACAGGTGCCCTATGCACACAGATACAGTTTGTTCCGTAAAGGTAAGACATGTGAGTCACTTTGAGGACTAGCGAGCGTCACTAATGCCGATAGTAGAGTGCGATGTGATCTTTGGAATGGACTAGCTATCGGAACAGCGTGCGTGCCACGATTGCAACCGTAAGGTGGTTGATTTGGGACTGAATACCGATCGTGAGACGATGTCCTCAGTCGTTTTGAGGGTCGAGCAAGATGTTGATATCTGCTCTTCGGGTGGTTAGGGCGGTTCAGTGTGGTGCCAAACCTGTGTCACGGTCTCCGTATCGGCTAGTGCCTAAGGAGATGGCAGAGCTGAAGGAGCAACTTCAAGAGTTATTGGAACAGGGTTATGTGCATCCAAGTTCATCGCCTTGGAGCGCACCGGTCCTTTTTGTTAAGAAGAAGGACGGAAGCTTGAGATTTGTATCAATTATCGAGAACGGAACAAGCTAACGGAGAAGAACAAGTACCCGATCTCAAAGATTGATGATCTGTTCGATCAGTTAGTCGGGTTATCGGTGTACTCGAAATTGGATCTTAAGTCCGGGTATTATTAGCTGAATATAAGGGAGAGTGATATCCCCAAGACAGCTTTTAGTACGAGATACGGGCATTATGAGTTTACGGTAATGCCGTTTGGGCTGAGTGATACGCCGTCAGTGTTCATGGATCTGATGAACAGGACCTTCAGGGAGTACTTGGACCACTTTGTGATCGTCTTCCTCGACGATATATTGGTGTACTCGTAGAGTGAGGAGGATCACTTTAAGCATCAACATTTGGTGTTGGAGAAGCTGATGAGGAATCAATTGTACGCCAAGTTCTCCAAATGTGAGTTTTGGTTGTCCTCAGTGGCGTTCCTTAGTCACATAGTCAGTGGAGAGGGAATTGCGATGGATCCGGCAAAGATTGTTGTTATATGAGAGTGGCATGTGCTGTCTATGGTAGTGGAAGTACGGAGTTTTCTGGGGCTTACTGGCTATTACAGGCACTTCATGGAGAACTTCTCGCGAATAGTGTTACCCCTCACGACTCTGACGAGGAAAGAGCAGAAGTTTGTTTAGACGCCGGAGTGCATACGAGCTTTTGAGGAGTTGAAGAGTTGATTGACCACAGCATCTATGCTGAGTTCGCCGAGTGGGACCGAAGGCTTTGAGATCTACATCGATGCTTCGGGCAGTGGATTGGGTTGTGTCCTACTACAGCATGGAAGTGTGATAGCGTATGGCTCGCGACAACTGAAAGTGCATGAGAGGAATTATCCGAACCATGGCTTGGAGTTAGCGGCCGTGATTTTTGCCTTGAAGTTGTGGAAGCATTACTTGTATGGGGTGAAGGTCGATATATATATTGACCACAAAATCATGAATTACTTGTTGGATCAGAAGGATCTGAACATGTGACTGCGGAGATGGATGCAGTTCTGGGGGACTACACATTAAAGATTCATTATGTACCTGGGAAAGGCAATGCAGTTGTGCATGCGTTGAGTCGCAGGGCCCCAGGTCAAGCCAATTGGATGTCGGTTCATGACGAGCGTTTGGTTCGGGAGTTGGAGGCATTGGAGATCTCTTATGTAGACAAGCAGAATAGTGCCGAAGTGCTTTTGAACTGGGCAGAAGTTCAATATGACCTGGCTGATCGAATTTGGCAGGCTCTTGATTTGGATGGCCATATGAAGCAAATCATTGTTGATGCTTTGGATGGGCCAAATTCCCAATTTGATGTCATGGATGGATTGCTATGGAAGGACGGTCGTCTGTGCGTCCCAAATGGGGACAAATTGCGGGTGGAATTGTTGTACGAGGCTCATCATACCAAATACTCGATTCACCAGGGGAGCACAAAGATGTACCTTGATATGAAGAAATTATTCTGGTGGCCGGGACTTAAGAATGACGTGGCACTGTACGTGGCGAAGTGTCAAACATGCGCCTTGGTGAAGGCGGAGTGCCAGAAGCCTGGAGGATTCCTGAAGTCCTTGCCTATTTCGGAGTGGAAGTTTGATGACATTACTATGGACTTTGTGCATGGTTTGCCAAGGTCGCAGAAGGGAAACGACGCCATATGGGTGGTCGTAGATCATATGACGAAAGTGTCACACTTAATTCTGCATAGGAAGGATGATTCTCCGGAGAAATTGGAAAAGTTATATGTGGATAATATTATGCGGCTTCACGGTGTGCCCCGAAGCATTGTGAGTGACCGAGATGGGCGGTTCACATCCAATGACTGGAGGTTGGTGCAGCAGATGTTGGGAACAAAGCTGAGTTTTAGCACTGCCTTTCATTCGCAGATGGATGGTCAGACCGAGAGGGTCAACAGGATGATGGAAGACATGCTTCGCATGTGCGTTCTGGATTTCGGGAGGCAGTGGGAGGATCACCTATACTTGGTGTAATTCGCTTATAATAATAACAACCAAGAAAGCATTCAAATGGCACCCTTCGAGGCCCTTTATGGTAGAAGATATCGCACGCTGTTGTCTTGGTTGGAAATGGGTGAGTCAAAGTTGTACAAACGATAAGAGGTGGAAGATGCAATGTCATTCGTTCAAACGATTCGAGAGAGATTGCTAATCGCTCAGGATAGACAAGCTAAATACTATAACGCCAAGCATAGGAACGTGGAGTTCACTGTCAGCGACTGGGTGTACTTGAAGATTAAGCCATTCAAGGGTGTCTCGCGGGTGCGGCACTTGAAGAAGCTAAGCTCGAGGTACCTTGGACCGTTTGAGGTTTTGGAGCGTATTGGCGAAGCAGATTATCAATTGAGGCTATCAGTGGAACTAAGTGGTCTACATGACGTATTTCACATATCGATGCTGCGGAAGGCAGTTTAAGAGCCTTCACAAGTGATTGTGGTCGATCAAGTGCCGGTCTATAATGGGTTGACGATGATGGTCAAGCCCGTTCGCATTGAGGAGTCGGAAGTCAAGCGATTGCGTAACAAGAAAATCAGGATGGTCAAGGTCCATTGGTACAACTGCAGTCGAGAGGAGCTCTCGTGGGTGCAAGAGTAGACCATGCTTGAGGAGTACCTGGAGTTATTCCATTCAGGTACCATTTTAGTTTTTGTGTATCTTTTCCTTTATGTAATTTTGGGACGAAATTCTTTTTAGAGTGAGAGAGTTGTAACGCCCCGAAACTCAAAAGAGTGACGGGAGGCGTTTTGAGCCATGTCTGGGACTTGGTAAAGGTCACATAGCATGGGACACGAGCTTGTTACCCGTGTCCCAGGGCCGTGTCGTGTTCGGTTTCGACGAGCTACTGAGTGGTCGACGAAAGGGACTCGAGATAGCGAACACGGCCTGGGACACGAGCGTGTCTAGGGCCGTATCTTGCTCGGGTTCGACGATCTTCTCGAGTGTTCGATGAAAGGTTCTCGAGATATCAAACAGGACCTCTGACACGGGCGTATCCCAGGCCATGTCCTACTCAGGTGGTTAGCCGAGTTGTGTCGGGGGAGAAACACAGCATGGAGCCCAGTCGGGTTCGTGTTTGACACGGTCATGTCAAATGGGACACGGGCGTGTCGAATACCCGTGTTCTGCTCGGGTTGGTGCTGGTCCAGTGTCGATGGAGGAACACACCCAGCTACACGGGCGTGTACTGGATCACACGGGCATGTTAAGCCTGACACGGGCGTGTCGAGAGCTCGTGTTCTTTTCGGGATGCGACGGTTTCGGCTTCGAATGAGGCACATGGCCTTGGACACGGGCATGTCACAAGCTGTGTTCGGCCTAGGTTTTGGATTTTAAGTCCGAATCATGGCCGTCCGTTTCCTTATTTTGGGATCCAACGGCTCAGGGCTATCCTTGCTGGGTTATACCTGGGAATAGGGTTTAAAAACTCTCATTTCTCTTGGGTTTTATCTTTCTAAAGTTCTAGAGAGAGGGGAGAGCATGGAAGAAGAAGGAAGAGAGATCCCGCCGTCGTTGGAGCTTCAGAGCCCCAAATCGCAAGCCGAGTTTGGATCTATGGATGCGAGGGCACTGCTCTGCTTTTCATCCACATAAATCTTCATGGCGCCGAAGAGGAATGCTAGGGTAATGATTCTCATCTTGGACATGTGAGGTCCTCTTTTCCCTTGCATAGGAAACCCACTCTCGGAGTTTGCGGTGAGTCTGAGGTGTTCCTTTGGTTAGACATGAATAGTCCCTGTTATTTTGCATGTAGAGTCCATAATCAAGAATCGGACATAGGCATGATTTGTGAAACCTACCCGGACAAGTTTATCTGGATCGGTGATGTTGCATTGCATGAATGGCCGGAGAAGACTCCGCGCAGTTGATTGTTTTTTGGTTTTTCTACACGATAGATTGCAATAGGGAGCCTTGGGGACTAACTGCGAAGTGCACCCAGAAAACTGGGCAGATGCGTGATTCTGCCAACATGATGGCCTAGGAGCCAACTTGTACATAACTGGGTTATGTAAAGTGTGAAATCAATTTGGGACTCGGGAAAGCTTGACATGCGCATATGTCTTAAATTGACATTGCGATGTGAGCAACGGGTTAGGCGGAACCGTACCCGCTTTATGTCGTTCGGTACAAGCGACCTAAAGTATGTGGGACTTGTCGTTGGCATAGATTGAGGGTCTTAGGCAGTGGCCTGAAATACCATAATGCTCACGAGAATTTGCCGTCCAATGGGCGTTGTTGAGACCGCGGACTTTGATCGGGTTCACCGAGAATGTGCCCTGAGAGCATGGGGTGTGTGGCCGTATGAACCTACACCTGTGATGTTGTGTAATTTCTCTATTATATTATAATGCTAATAAAGTGCAGGGAAGGAGCATCGCCGCCTCGAGTGTTGGGGCAGATCGTTATAATTTGGTCAGCATAGCTGACCGTTGCTTTGTTTGACACCGCTCGGTGGATTGTTGCTTGCAGGTGTTGCGGAGCTGAGTGGCAAATAGCAGGCAAAAGCCCTTGTTGCTGAACCGGCCCTCGAAGGCCTAATTTTGAGTGTTTTCTTTTATTCTCATGTATGATCGGCCTGCGCACTGAGGTTTGGAAGACACTAATATTTGAGTAAACTATTGTAAGGTCATAAGGACAAGTACTTGTGTATTTGTACGTTCATTTCTGTTGGGTTTATTGTACTGGACATTCATGCCTTTTAGCTGGGTTCTTAATATACAACTTTTAAATTGCTTCCGCTAAAATGTACTCTGTGTAGGACGTTCGTTATTGGTAGGATGGTTTCCATTGCGTGACCTTCCGGTCTGTCTGTTGTATATGGTGTCGGGGCCCGGCCGGACCTACTGCTATACGCTATGCGATGGATAGGTGGTGTTACAGCAGGCATGGATGGAAACAATTCTCCTCTAATGTAAGGTAATCTGTGCTTTAAATTGAAGCAGGTCAGAAAAATGGTCACGCACGGTTTAGCGCATGATTGTGCGTTAACCATGAGTTAATAACGCGCAGATAATGGCCTGCAAGAAATATGAGTTGACCAGTGTGATTTACTCGTGCACAGACGCTTCCGCTCGTGCGTGAAGGAAAATGCACAGGTAACCACATACCGCTGAAAAAATAGGATAACAAAGAGGAACCATGCATTTTACTCACACACGTGGGCGTATGCCTGTGCGTGAAGGAAAACTCACGATTAACCCCAGAGCGCTAGAATTCTAAGAACATTATGCAGTCTGTGTGATTCCTTCGTGCATGGTTTGACCGAAACCGTGCGGGAACAAAACACACAGGTAGATCAGATGTCCCCATAATCACTGTGTATAACGCACGATTACACTGAAACATTGCGCGAAGAAATTCGCACGAACATGCATTTTACATAAGAGTTGGAAATTGAATTCCGGACATCCCAACCACCAGCACAACAATAAATCCAACTGAGGCATGCCCCCAAATGTCCCAAACAGTCACATAAATTAAAAAAATAAGTGCGAGGAGCTCACAAAACTTACCCTCTACACAAGAGTGCGCATCCACACACCACAATGAACCAAAACAATACAATAATGGCTAAGTGAAGCCCTAATCAAATATATGACTTTTTCTTCTGAAATAGTAGTGCACATGCAAGATAATAAGCCCGGATGAGTCCGAAAAACCTTATATAAACCAGACTCATCACACCACCAGACTTAAACCTTTGCTCGTCCCGTGAAAATCATCTCTAAGTGGAGTGAAAGAAAGCTAGTTGGCTAAGCAATTGCATGAATAGAGTACCATGCGAAGTCATACCCTCTTCTACAAAAAGCAATAGTAGAAAACTCATCTATACAAGCATAACAAATTCTAATTTTTACAAATGTAAAGAAGACATTACTACTACTCCTAAAGTGCCATCATGATAAATCATTTGGTTGCGCATAGAACAAAAGCAGGCGGACAATGAGGTGAGCATTGCCAAAGATCAGGTCTCAGGAGAATCTCCAATGGAATCCACCAATGTCGATGACCATAAGCTCGCCCGTTCATACTCTCTCCACGGCACTAGTTAGAATCAAGCGCAAATCTGTAGGACTTGGAGTATAATGGAGGCTTAGGAGAAGTCAAGATATACAAAGATAAACATGATGGATATGCACACCCAAAATGAGACAGCCCGAAAACACTCACATCTACACGCAACAGCAAACATGTGCAGCGCACCCCTAGACTTGGACTTTAAAATGGTGCGTGCACGCCCATAACGAACATAATACAACAAAATTTCACAACCATAAAACCACAACTCAACAATTTTTTTTCCTTATTTTTCTTTTATTCAATATTGGGAATTTTCATTTCCATTTCATTTTATTTATTTTTTTTCTTTTTTGTCTTTTTATTTAACCAAATAACGAAAATGAGCCGAAAATACGGCAACACCACAAGCGACACAAAGCTCACACATAACAACCACACATAACGGATACAAAATGATAATAAAACAAACAAACCGAGCGAACACAATCGGGTGTGCAAGTAGGAAAGGCTATACGGCTTTGGTAGCGAGGCATAGGGATGTCAAAGGAACGGACAGGCTCAACAGTGTTAACAATGGATAGACGTCGGGAATGGTACAAGGCTCAAACTAGAAAAAAGTGACGGCCTCCATCACGCACGCACTTGACTAACCATGAACCCATGCTTCGAGAGTAGCTAGGGGAAAGTTCTTAGCCACCGAGAAAGATCAACCTTCCTCCCAACTCAAGTAATACGAGGCTATTAAACTCCTACACACAATCCAATACCTCCATTTGATTCATAACTGGATTCACAACCAGAGTATTATAAACAATATTTACGCTAATAGAAAAATATAAACTATAAGCATATAAAGAATTTTAATCTACACAGACTCTAAGTGAGCACGAGTGCATGCCTAGGAACACTCTTGGAGTCAACATTTTACTCCATCATGCAATCCTAAGTAAACAAAACATTCTTTATTCTACGCACAAGTGATAAACAAGCCCGGCGCGTGTAGGTGCTTAAGCATGCGTTCTCAAGTTGGTGCTATGGAGCGCGTTCCAAATGTAAATGATATTACAATAAAAGCTTCTAGTATGCAAGTGGAATGGGCACGTGAGCAGATAACAACTCAAGTCTCTCCCCCACCAGACTAATTCTAAGAAACCTATCACATGATTTGCAATAAAAATAATGAAATATAAGTTGGGGGAGTGGTTACCCCATACTCAGCAAATGAGCATAGCAGGACACGCGAGAAAGCTTGAATCTAAACCGACAAAAAGTTTACTCACTCCACTGCACAAGGGAAGGGCTAACCTGCAAAAGAGCTATAACAAAAATTGTATATACTATGACAATATCAAATTAAATCTAAGCTATGCTTACAAGTTATTAAGCTAAAAAAAATCATCACATATCAAAAAAAATGAATCACAATCTCGCAAGCATGCACTAAAGCTAAAACAAGATATAAAACACGTAAAACAATTTGTAAAATAATAAAAATAACTAACTATGTCTACTCCTAGATAAGTGCTGGGGTTATTGTCCACCCAGCATGACTTATTAGACTAACAAAAAGTTCTAGCTAATGGGCCTATGAAATAAAAGATGCACAGTTAACAGCCGAATATCTGTTGCGGTAGTCAGTACTGATACAACGATAATGCAGTTACCCCTCTACATAAATAATAATACCTGCCTAACTCAGGTAGAGGAAATAAGAAATAAGAAGAGGAGGAGCACTGGTCCTCGCTAATCTCATCACAAGCTTAATCCTTGCCTAGCAAGGCGCCGTCCACCGCAGGTCCGCAGGAGGCAATGGTGATGACTAGGGCTTCCATTGCGAAGGAGGTAAGAACCTTCTCACACAAGTAGATGCACTCGATGACGGCTTGAGCACAAGGCTCATCGTCATCCCAACGTACCCGTGGAGACTCAACCCGTACAGGCTCAGATAATGAAGGGGGGTCAAGTAATCAATGAGAGGAAAAACTAAAATACATAGAATATGGAAGAGTTATCCCAGTATCACTCTCAACAAGATCAAAGCACAGATCGTTGTCGGTATCATATGAGTCGTATCAGGGGGAATCTGAGAACTCGAGGTGCATTACGGTAAGAGGGACTGCCTTGTCCAATAAGGAGGTGCAAACCTCCGCATCAGAAAGGGGATATTCCACATCCCATCGGGGTGCATCATAGCATTCCGAAGATCAACATTATCCATCAGAGATAGTAAAGTCCTCATCCCACTTCAGCGCAAACTCAGGCATCGAATCACCCATGAATACGACATTACCAGCCAACTCACACGAGAAAGTAGTAGCACGATCAAGCAAAAATTGCAGAGGGAAAAACTCCGCTCGAAACCAGGAATTGAATGAGAAGGCCCCATCGAAAAATCATCCGATGACACCTCCCCATCGACGGGAATAATCTCTACATCCCATATAAAAGCGCCCATGTGTTCATGATCCTCTTGTTGCTGGATAACACCAGAGTTATCGTCATCACTCAAGGGAAGCTCGTAAAAACGGAGCGAGAGACCCATGAAAGATCTGTATGCGGCAAGAGATTCTTATGTAATCTCAATGGGCAAAGAATGAGCAATATTTGCGATGTCAGTGTATGGGCCCGACAACAACCTGGTAGTCCTATCCACAGTAGTCCTACATAAATGGGAGGTTGTTGCGCACACGCCCTCAGAGGTAGAAGGCTTGCACAGACGAGGTCAATCCTTCAACATGTGTCCTTTCCCTTGGCATAGCAAACACTTAATACAATGCTCGGCATTTAAAATAGTCAAGGCGTCGATGTATCAGCACAAAGTGTCAGAGAGACGACACTCAGTTCCAGAATACATTGCGAACAAAAATATTTGCCGAAAGGGTGCTACACAACTTAGAATAAAAATAACATGAACCCGCTTTCTAAACCAAAAATTAGAAAAAGGACAAAAGGAAATAAACAAAAGAAATGGTAAGCAACTAAAATAATAATAAAAAAACAACAATGACAAGACTTCCTTTCAGAAAACTCACACGACTATGTTCCCCGACAACGGCGTCAAAAACTTGATGTGCTTACGGCAAGTGTACCACTCACATAAGTAATATTAAATGGGGAGGATTTCCCAAGTATCGAATCTCGAAAGGAACACCACAAGGTGGAGTTTTCTTTCAAGGAGGACTTGAGATTGAAGTCTTTAGGTCGAGGTCATGAAGGGGTTTGGTTTTAGATACAAGAAAATAAAAACTAATTAAATCTACTCCTATACACGCCTCTATGCGCTGCTTCGCTCTGGGAAATGGAGGATTAGACAGGCGTAGGGAACGAGTAGAACAACGTATTGAGGGTCGCAAACACCTCGTCACAATGCACTCCTCTATCGATCGCTAGTGTGGCAATATTAACAATGGTGGTGTGTGGAAATATGGGCACTGCTAAAGAAACTAAAGCAGTAAAATGATAAAGATTCCCATCGACATGAAACACATAATGTTTACAACTAATGTGTAACATCATCTATATATGAATATTTAACCACGCATATACAATAATAAAGCAAGAACAAGTCAAGAAATCGACTGAATCTGAAGGCTCGTCGAGGTGTCGTGGAAGGAATCACCGGTTGTTAGTCGGCATCCAAGCTCGGTCCTCAACTACATCCGGGGTAGAGAAGGCTGTCACTACCCTCAATAGACCCGTCTTCTTCATGTCATGATACAGAAGAAGGTTCCAAGCTTCCCTTTGCTTGTTGGCTATGGCAATAAAACTTGCAATAGAGCTAAGAGCTGAAGGAGAAGGCTGAGAGAAAGCACCGTCAGGAGGTTAGCTTTGCGATCATGTCTGAAGCTTCTCTCCTCGGTGGTAGATGAAGGGCGGAGAAGGTTAGAAAAAAGGTCATGTCCAGTTTGACGCACAACCGTGCGTTAACCGTGCATTAATAACGCGTAGATAATGGCCTGCAAGAAAGATGAGTTGACTCGTGCGTTTTACTCGCGCACGGACGCTTCCGCCCTTGCATGAAGGAAAATGCACGGGTGACCACAGGCCACAAAAAAATAGGATAACAAAGAGGAACCGTGTGTTTTACTCATGCACGGGCGCGTATGCCTGTGCGTAAAGGAAAACGCACGATTAACTAGAGAGCGCTGGAATTCTGAGAATAATATGCAGACCGTGCGATTCCTTCCAGCAAAGTTTGGCCAAAACTATGCGGGAATAAAATGCATGGGTAGATCAGACGTCCCCAGTATCGCTGTGTATAATGCATGATTACGATGAAACAGTGCGGGAAGAAATTCGCACGACCGTTCATTTTACTCAGGAGCTGGAAATAGAAATCCGGACATCCCGACCACCAGCACAGCAATAAATCAAACTGAGGCATTGCCCACAAATGTAACATCCCAAAGACAACTAGAACCCCAGGAGTGGTTTTGTCATGACTAAGTCATGACAAAATCCTTGAAAGACCAAGTGAACCTAGGAATGTAGGTGAAATCACTATGGTCTGAAAATAGTAGATATCTAAACACTAGGTTAGGTTGATCATGGGGCTTCACCATGACTCCAAGACCACACCCCAACCTCACCAACCTGTTATAGGGTCCATTAGAGCCATAGGGACCCAATAGGGGCAACTAAAATGGTCAAGTTGACCAAAGTCAACCCTAGCCCCAAATAGGTCAAAGTGCCCTAATTAAATGTCAAGTGACTCCCAAAATGCCCAACCAATCCTACCTAGGTCTTCCTAGACCTAAGAGGAAGTAAATGAGTCACCAAAGACCGCTTGGGGTCAACCCAAATGGTCATGTTGACCAGAGTCAACTGTAGCCCTAATTTGGTCAAAGCACCCTTCCTAAGGGTCAAGTGACCCCCAAAGTGCCAAGACAACCCTACCCAGCCCAACCTACACCCTAGGGGTGGCCAATGGGTCACCAAGGACCCATTAGGGTCAACCCAAAAGGTCAAAATGACAAAGGTCAACCCTAGTCTAGTTTAGGTCAACTTAGCCCAAATGGGCTAACCCAAGCTCAAGCCCTTTTTCATTTGGGCTAACAACCTTTTAATTATGGATGATATGATTTAGTGGGCTGCAAACATCTTAAAGGGATGGACAAGTCAGCGTTGGTCACTTGGAGAGAGAGAGAACTCCACCTCACCCTTAATGGAGGATAGAATAAGAGGGAGGAAGAAGCCATGCATGGCTCATGGAGGCCAAAGGCCACCTTTAATGGCTGGATTCAACTCCTTTGGGGAATATGAGGAGTTTCTAGCCGTTTCTCTGCCACCCCAAGCCAGATGCACCCCCCACCACCATGGCAGAGAATGGACCTTAATGGCCATTCAACCCACACCCCTCCCTTACCCCTGTTGGGTGTTTTAAAAGCATCACTGGGCACCAAGGAGTCATTTACACCCTTCCCCCGGCAGTTTCAAGCTTATCCACTGTGTTGTTGCAGAATTCCGGCGACATCACCACAGCTAATGGCAACCCGGCGATCGGCTTGACTCCAGACCACCAGAAGGGTCCTCCCCTTCTTCTCTCTCTGTGGGAAGATCATAGGAATCAATAGGGACAAGAATCGGGCTCAATTGAGCCCGATCGGGTGGAGTAATTTCCAGGTTTTGGGGTGATTTTCATCTTGTCTGGATCGCTGGAAATGGCCCCTCCGACGGCTGTGCCGCCGCCTTGCGATAGCCACCACCTCGACGGAGGTGGTGGTGGCGGTGGCCGACAGGGGAGGTGGCTGGGTGGCCGACGTCAGCGCTTGGATGTTGTTTCAGGAAGATGCAACCGGGGCCATCGGCTGGTGGTAGAAGATGACCCAGCGTCGTACGATCTTGCGCCAAGATTCGTGCGAGATTAAATAAAA
This sequence comes from Platanthera guangdongensis, assembly GCA_039583875.1. Taxonomy (NCBI): domain Eukaryota; kingdom Viridiplantae; phylum Streptophyta; class Magnoliopsida; order Asparagales; family Orchidaceae; genus Platanthera; species Platanthera guangdongensis. The sequence goes on along the minus strand of CM077151.1, from coordinate 223,410,735 downwards.
TCAAACTATAACATTTGTATTTTTCTATCGCACTTTATATAGTCAATATTTTTAATTATTAAAAATATTGATATCCCTCTAGTGAAAAAATGGCAAACTTCAAAGTTGTATCCCTTGGGGTGTACTTTAATTTAAAATTAGTTTGAATGAATTTGGATGTGTGGTTTGACCCAGGCACTTATTTTGGTGGGGACTATACCTAGGGTTATTCAGAGACTAAATGGTGTGCCCCCACTTCATCTCTTGTACAAATGACTTAAAATTTGGACAACAAGTCATTCTAACATATACTTAGGTACTGTCGAAAAATGGGAATTTTTGGAGATACCTTTTCTATAGTTTTTGGAAAAAATTTATAAATCATGTACTAATTAATTAGATATCTTAAGCACCTCAAAAACCCCTAAAATATTTGTAGGTGATCGTGGGAGTATAATAGGGCTCTCGTAAAAATTTCACCCCTTTTGGGTTTGATTTGATAGGGTAGTAGTGTAGCAAAAGGTTGACCCTTTTAGGTCAAATTAGTGCTAAGTGCCCTAAGGGCCTTGAGTTGGACAACCTCATCTAAAGTGATGGATATTAGCACCAAGCTATATTATCACACAGAAAAATCCCTTCAACTATTATTGGGTGGAAGTAGAAGGGTAGAGCCCTAGAATATTAGGGTAGGTCCTAAGGGTGCAAACATAGGGTTTGAAGATCAAGGGGTCAAGTGACATTAAAATGACTTAAACTTGGTGGAGAGGACTTTAGGGTTGCCAAGGTCCTCTGGTAATAATATCATGAGATTTAGAGGCTGATAAACTCCACAAAACCCTAACCCTAATTTAGGGCACAAACCTTTTACATGTAAAATAGGCCATCAAGACTTTATGAAAAGTTGTGAATCTTGGGTAGTGTAGTCATAGGGTTAATATGAGCCACTAGTAATTTTATTGGAATTTTTGGAGCAACAAATTTAGTACCTCCTTTGTAATACATGGATTTGCCCTTGTCAGTCATTTATTTATTATAACCTCACTGTTCACTGGAAAACTTTGTAAATTGGGCAGAGGGTGTTTTAAGTCATTATACTCGTACATTAATTTTATTATAATTTTTAGATGTATATTCTTAGTACTTACTTCACAAGCTTACAATTATGCAATTATTTGCAAAAATAGATTAAAAGCTCATTGTTGATTAGAAAATTGTGAAACTTATGCAAAAGTGCACTGAGGTCATTATGCTCATGAAGAAATTTTATCATAATTTTTAGATGAATAATTTCAGTACTTGTTTCATTAATTTATGAAAGAGGGGTACTGTTCTAAATTGAAATTAGAGTTCATTATTCACTGGAAAGCTTGGAAATTTGGTCAGTAGTGTTTTTAGGGCATATTGGTCATGATTGAATTTTCTTATAATTTTTGGAAGCAAATGTGCTGCACTTGTTTCTTTACTTGATAAATATGTGTTTTCCTTTATAATTTTGAATCAGAGGACTAAACCTTGCCAATAAAATTGGGGGACCTGAAATTACTATTTATTAGTTGCCTAGTATTTATCATAAATTTTTGGAGCAATTTGCATGATTATAAAAGCCACTTCTGTTCATAACTAGGGTATTTGGATTTTTATGGAAAATGAATAAATACTTGTTTAAATAGGAAAATTCCAAGTTTCTGGATTTAGACTAAAAATGTTATGATAGGCCCCCATTAATTATATTAGGGCATTTGGAAGAAAATTTTGAGTACCTCCTATCATGTACATCATATCGTTTAGGTTGGTCTGCATTTCGTAACACTACAGAAAATGCGAGCTCATTTTATTTGGTCATATGGGTTGGGGCTAGTAGTTGTTGTTTTAGGTAAAATGATATTTAGTTCATCAATAGATGTTGGGATGAGTAGAGTGTTGGGTCTACTAGGTTTAGCTGGTGCTCGGGATAGAGGAAAGATCGTCTTTCCCGTGGAGGGAGAGAAAGTGTCGAATCACACTAGGATTAGATCTAGAGTAATATAAAAGGGATCGAGAATCGAGTATTGAACAATAATAGTAAGTGCCTTGCGAAAGAGAGCTTTGGGCTTCAGCCCATCATCGTTCTGTTGGGTACATTGAAATAAATGTACCTGATTTGAAGAAGCCTCACCCTACTCAATGATATACATCAAAATGTATTTGATGTGTTTTGAGTTTAGTTGTGCAGGTTAAGTATTTGCAGGGAAAGCTGAAAAGTTTCTAAGTCCATGTATCGACACCCAGAAGAAAAGTGTCGACACTTGAGAAGGCTTGTGTCGACACCTAGAGGAGCAGTGTCGACACTTGGAGTAATTGTGTCGACACCAGGAATGCAGAGTCGACACCAGAAGGAAAGTGTCGACACATACAGGCTGTGTCGACACATAATGAAGAAATGTCCAGAGAAGCTGTGTCGACACTTAGAAGCAGTGTCGACACCTAGAGGAACTTTGTCGACATCAAAAAGTGTCAACACTTGGAGGCTGTGTCGACACTCAGCAAACTTCAACAGAGTTTAAGTACAAGTGTCGACATAATGAAGAATGTGTCGACACACAGCATAAGTCTCAACACATGAAGAAAGTGTCGACACTAGGAGGCTGTGTCGACACTCAGCAAATTTCAACAGAGTCTAAGTACAAGTGTCGACACAAAGGATATGTGTCGACACTCAGCCAAAGTCTCAACACGAGAAGAATGTGTCGACACAAGGAGCTGTGTCGACATACAGCAAATGTATCAACACAGAAGGCTTGTGTCGACACCAAGAAGATGTGTCGACACTGAACAAGTTCAACACAAGAAGATGTGTCGACACAAAGGAGTTGTGTCGACACTTAGCAGAATTCAACTAAGTACTGAAGAACAAGGAGTTGTGTCGACACACAGGATCAGTGTCGACACATGATGAAGGAGCAGTGTCGAGAAGTAATTTCTACAACACAAGGAGTTGTGTCGACACCTTGAAGGCTAGTGTCGACACTTAGTCAACTTGTGTCGACACTTAGTCTATCAGTGTCGACACTTAAAGACTGACTGTCTCGACACTTTCAGACAGTTACAGAAAATTCAAGAAGTGACTGGATGACTTGACAGCTGCCATTCCAGCCGGTCTACTGCAACTGTCAGAGCTATCAGAAAGTTGTTAGAAACTGGATCAGCCGGTCACCATGAAGAAAGCCTATATAAAGGCTTATACCTTCAACATATCAGAGTTGTTGGAAGCAATACATTGAAGAATAATACAACTAGAAGAAGACCTTCAAGTGAATATCTAAGTAGTTGGAGAGAGAGAGCTCCTTCCAAGAAGACAGCCGTTGAACCAGGCTGTAAAGAAAGTTTCAGATTGAGATCTGAATCTTAAGGTGCAGTGATTGAAGATCAGCTGCATAGAGAATCAACCCTACTGTGTTCTACATTCAAGATTCTTTGAAGGAAGCCAAGGGAGGTTGATCTCAGCAAAGTTCTTCCAAGAACTCATCAAGAAACCTGTCAACTCTTCTCTCTTATTCTGAGTTGAGGGTATATTCATTGTAATTTTAATTTCTTGTAGTATCCTTAGGGATCTAAGTTATAAGCCTGAAATTATAAAGGCTGAGTGGTAGGGCCTGTGTGCCTGAGTGTAGGAGATACTTTTCTCTGAGTGTAGGCCTTGTTGAAGGTGATGACACATATTTTGACTAAAATATGTTCATCATTATTATTATATTTATATTATAAATTATATGTATTTACTCTTAATTTTAATATAATTATCTAATTATTAATATATCACAATTATTTATACTAATATCATTTTATTTTGTTTTGTGACAGGCCTGGGGGGAATTCGACACGATTCGACGTAAAACGCCCGCTGTCCATTTTTGTACGAGAAATATTTCCCACGCAAATAAGTTTTGCATGCATGTTGCTTTCCCACCTTTTCTCTCTCCTCCCAATACATGAATTATCCTTTATTATTATTATAACTATTCATATATGTATGCATGGTAATTGATTTTTCATGCATGACCATGTATGAATAGTTATAACTATCAATACATGTAGCCTCCTTTCCCATGCAAGCCTCTTTATATAATTATTTCATGTAGCATCTTCTTATTTTAATTTTTATATAATCCTCTCCCATAAATAAATCATATCATGTTGCCACTCATTTTTTTTTTCATTTACATGTGGCCGGCCACATTCTTCCCCTTCTCTATTTTTAGTTTTTTTTCCTTTTTTCTCTCTCCCTTTTTCTTCCCCCCCATATTTTATTTTCTCCACCACTATTAATAGTAAACCTCATTTCATATGGCCGGCCAAAACTTTCATTCATAACCGCCCACCTCCAAATTAAAACCGGCCATTCATTTCCTCCACCATGCAAACCGCCACCTATTCTTAATTCCACTCATAACCTCCTTAATCAAAACCGCCCACTTTAAGTTCCTCCTTCATTTCTTAATTAATCACATTAACTCCAATCAATTAAAACCTCATATTCATTAATTCATCACCATTTCATGTGGCCGGTTACCTCCATGTTAAACTCCCTCATTCACCTTTTCACCTCCCTCCACCTCTTCATTTCCCCACATTTATTCTCACCAATCAAATCCTATGTCCTTTCATTTTTATTCTTTATCTAGATCCTTCCATGGTTGCTATAAAAGGAGCATGAAGCCATGGCTTTGAGGAGGAGAGAAAAAAGTTAGAGTTGGAGAAGAGAGCAAGTTCAAGAGAGAAAGAGAGAGTTTTATCTTGTATGAGAGTTTCTTTTATGTTGTCTCTTATGCTTTAATTTTCATTGTTTTGTGTACTTTTGTTATTTCCCTTCTAATGAAAATGCAAACTTTTTATTTCATTATTGTTGTTTTCTTTATCATGAGTAGCTAAATCCTTTCTTAGTACTTGATTGGTTAGTATTGGGATGAAGATTTAATTATAATCTTTCGTCTCTAATTTTTGAATTTCTCATTGCGATTTATTTCCGATTAAAATTTGGCGGCGGGTTTATATTGCTAGTGTATAAATTTTGCTATCTGATTGGTAGTCTAGTTAGCCGAGAGGCTCGTGAATGTCATGGATCGCTCGGAAATAAAGAGATTTTGATATTCTTCTTTGAGAATTGAGGATATCAAATCTTTTGGATTTGGGATTTATCGTTCATGCAATTTTAAATTACTTTCAAATTTTAAGAGATTATGTTTGAAATGTTTTTAAAATTAGGCGATAATTGTCTCTAGCGAGTTGCTATTGTATTTTTCAATCCCCCAATCGAAACGAATTCTCAAGAATTAGAACGCGTCTTTTATAATCGGATTCCCAAGAACGCCCAATCAATTGCTAAATCGTGAATTTTCTCGTTAGTCAACTCTCTTCATTTTTACAAAAAACCAAAACCAATTTTCACTCGATAAGTTAATAGTTCCACCCTGTGAGTAGAAGTACTCAAAAGACCCGGGAAATACGACACTTGATCATACTACAAGCGATAGGTGCACTTGCCTACTGCAACAATCAGATTTTAAGCATCAAGTTTTTGGCGCCGTTGCCGGGGACTAATTTTTGATATTCTGAAAGCAAGGTTCTATTACTCTTATCATTTTTTTTCATAAAAATTTTGATTTTTAAATTTTATAATTAAAACTTCTTGCGAAACGACCGTGTTGGGTTTTCATCCCACAAGACCGCCTAGTAGCTCAAGAGCCCTTCACCGGGTATTCCTTGGGAAGTCCTAGAATTTTTTTTATAAATTTTTAATCTTAAAATTTTTATGTGTGGTGTATGACCCGAGGGAATCCGTCACCTCTTTTTGATTTGGATCCAGAAATCGAGCGAACCCTTCGGCACCGCTTACGATTTCGAGTTCCGAATTTTCAAGATACGGAATCCTTAGGAGACACTCCTAATCCTTCATTAATTCTCTCTCCGTCACCGCCTTCTTCTTCACCTTCTTCATTTAGTTCTTCTTCCCATTCTCCTAGATCTCCTTCTTCTTCTTCTTCCAATATGGGTGAGCCAAATGCGGTCGAACAAAGGACTATGTCCTATTATGCCCGTCCAAACTTGGATGAGGCTCAATCTAGTATTGTTCGCCCCGCTATTGCCCCCAATAATTTTGAGTTGAAGCCAAGCATCATCAAAATGGTACAACACTATGTACAATTTGATGGGCTTCAAGATGAAGATCCCAACGCGCATATTTCTAATTTCTTAGAAATATGCGATACTTTTAAAATTAATGGTGTATCCGATGATGCCATCCGGCTAAGGTTATTTCCATTTACATTACGCACTAAAGCCAAGCAATGGTTGAATTCTCTACCAAGAGGATCAATCACAACATGGGCTCAAATGACGGAAAGATTTCTTACGAAATACTTTCCGCCGGCTAAAACGGCTAAATTGCGTAATGATATTACTTATTTCTCCCAACTTGATTCGGAAACGTTATATGATACTTGGGAGCATTTCAAGGAATTGCTTCGTCGATGTCCTCATCATGCAATTCCGGATTGGTTACAAATCCAAACCTTTTATAACGGCCTAAATTCTCAAACTAGGCAGCATATCGATGCCGCCGCCGGTGGAACGCTTAATAACAAAACACCGGCGGCCGCCCAAGAGCTTATAGAAGGTATGGCTTTGAATACCTATCAATGGAGTACACCTCGCTCTAAACCACCTAAACCGGCCGGGATGTATGAAATTGATACGGTCTCCAATCTATCTCTCCAGGTTGAGATGCTAAACAAACGATTAGAAGAGATGTTGCTTCCTCTTCTACACCTACCTGGGATCGTACTTCTTCCCCCTCTCCCACTACGTTGGCCGAGCATGTGGATTATATGGGAAATCCGAATCGGCCACCCTTTAATCCGGGTAATACTAATTATGGTGATACCTATCACCCGGGTTATAGAAACCACCCCAATTTCTCTTGGAGCAATCCGGGGAATGCTATGCGTCCCCCAAACGCAAATCCACCCGGATTTCCTCCACCGCAAGCTCCAAAACATCCTTCTTTGGAGGAAGTTTTCACCAAATATACGGCAACTAATGATGCAAATATCCGGAATCTCACCGGATCCATCCGTAATTTGGAAAACCAAATTGGGCAAATTGCAAAAATGCTCTCCGATCGTCAGTAAGGAGCGTTACCAGGCAATACGGAGGCCAACCCAAAGGAGCAAGCGAAGGCCATCACGCTTCAGAGCGGTAAAGAGGTAACCACTCATGAAAAGCCAGTTGAAAAGGAGGTACCCATCGCTTCTACCCCTCCTCCTACTCCTCAAGTTTCAAATTCTAATTCTAATAACATTAAGGAATATCAACCGCCTCTTCCGTATCCGTCAAAATTAGCTAAAGAACAACTAGATGCGCATTACAACAAATTTTTATCTATGTTTAAACAAATTCATATCAATTTACCTTTATGTGAAGCGATAGCTAATATGCCGAAGTATGCGAAATATTTGAAAGATCTTTTAACTAACAAAAAGAAATTGGAAAGTCTGTCTCATGTTACTTTAAACGCTGAGTGCTCCGCAGTTTTAACAAATACTTTACCTAAAAAAATAAATGATCCAGGTAGCTTTTCTATTCCATGCATTTTTGGTAATTTATTTGTGAAACGTGCGTTGGCCGATTTAGGAGCGAGCATCAACTTGATGCCTTTTTCTCTTTTTAAGAAGCTAGGATTAGGCACTCTAAGCCCGACTAGGATGAGTATTCAACTTGCAGATAGGTCCATAAAGTATCCGTTAGGAATAGTTGAGGACGTGCTCGTAAAGGTTGACAAGTTTATCTTTCCAGTAGACTTTGTCATTTTGGATATCGAAGAGGACGTCGAGGTTCCCTTAATCCTTGGCCGCCCTTTTCTTGCCACCTCTCGTGCGGTAATTGATGTAAGCAACGGAAAACTTTTTCTACGAGTAGGTGATGACGAATTTTCATTTTCCATCACCCCTTCTATGAAAAATACTTCATCCAATGACGACTCTTGTTTTTTCTTAGACGTTTCTCAAGACGAGCCAAATTTTCCTTTTGAAAATTTTTCTAAAAAAGGTTTTTCTTCCTTTTTGGAACTCCCGCATAATTTTCCACCTAATACAATTATGGCCATCAACAATATTTCTGAAAGTGAGCCAAAATCCAAATCTTTTGAAGAAATTAGTTTAGAAAAAGATAAAATTTTAAAATCTTCTTACGAGGAGCCACCCACTTTGGAGCTTAAGCAATTACCCGATCATCTCAAATATATATTTTTAGAAAAAAATTCTAATTTACCGGTTATAGTCTCGGCCTTTTTAACGGAATTCGAAAATGAAAAATTATTAATCGTATTACAAAAGCACCGTCGGGCTATAGCTTGGCAAATTTCAGATATAAAAGGCATAAGCCCATCTTTTTGTACACATAAAATACATTTAGAAGATAACTCCCGCAATATCGTTCAACCTCAACGCCGATTAAACCCAAATATGAAAGACGTAGTAAAAAGTGAGGTTATTAAATTATTAGATGCGGGGATTATCTATCCAATTTCGGATAGCAAATGGGTAAGCCCGGTTCAAGTAGTTCCTAAGGAAGGGGGTATAACCGTAGTAAAAAATGAAAAAAATGATTTAATTCCAACACGAACGGTAACCGGATGGCGGATGTGCATAGATTATCGCAAATTAAACGATGTCACTCGCAAAGATCACTTCCCATTACCGTTTATCGATCAAATATTAGAGCGCTTATCCGGTCATAGATTCTATTATTTTTTTGATGGTCTCTCGGGATATTTCCAAATTCCCATAGCACCCGAGGACCAAGAGAAAACAACGTTTACTTGTCCCTTTGGCACCTTCGCCTATCGAAGAATGCCATTTGGTTTATGTAATGCGCCGGCTACATTTCAAAGATGTATGTTGGCTATTTTTGATAAGTACGTAGAAGACATTATGGAAGTATTCATGGACGACTTTTCGGTTTTTGGAGATTCTTTTGATTTATGTTTGAAAAATTTAGAAAAAGTTTTAAAAAGATGTGAAGAAACAAATCTTGTTTTAAATTAGGAAAAGTGTCATTTCATGGTGCGTGAAGGTTTAGTTTTGGGTCATAAGATTTCTTCTAAGGGTATCGAGGTAGATAGAGCAAAAATAGAAGTAATCGAACAACTTCCTCCGCCGACTAACGTAAAAGCTATTAGAAGTTTCTTAGGACATGCTGGTTTTTATCGCCGCTTTATAAAAGATTTCTCAAAGATCACTAAACCTCTCACTCATCTCCTTGAAAAAGATACACCATTTTTATTTGACAACGATTGTCTATACGCTTTTAACTTAATTAAGGAAAAACTTATTAACGCGCCGATCATGATTGCTCCGGTTTGGAAACTTCCATTTGAGATTATGTGCGATGCGAGTAGTTTTGCCGTTGGTGCAGTTTTAGGCCAACGTATTTCTAAAAACTTTCATCCAATCTATTACGCAAGTAAGACACTCACTTCGGCACAAGAAAATTACACCACAACGGAAAAGGAACTTTTAGCCGTTATTTTTGCGTTTGATAAGTTTCGTCCTTATATCACCCTCTCGAAAGTTATTGTTTTTACCGATCATTCGGCTCTTAAATATTTACTTTCTAAACCGGATGCCAAGCCACGCTTAATTCGTTGGATTCTACTACTTCAAGAGTTTGACTTGGAAATCCGGGATAAGAAAGGAGCCGAAAATCTTGCGGCCGATCATTTATCTCGTTTAGAAAATCCATTTATTGAAGAATTAAATGAAAAATCTTTTAACGACTCTTTTCCGGATGAAAGAATTTTAAAAATCAATTCTTCATCTTCTACGCCTTGGTTTGCCAATATTGCCAATTATTTGGTGGCATGTATCCTCCCAAAAGATTTTTCTTTTCAACAAAAGAAGAAATTCTTTGCTGATTTGAAAAAATATTTTTGGGAGGACCCATTTCTCTTTAGAGTATGTGCGGACCAAGTAGTACGAAGATGTGTTTCATTTGAAGAAGGTCAAAATATTTTGAAACATGTACATGAAGGACCGACTGGTGGCCATTATCAAGCCAATCGGACTGCTCACAAAGTTCTAAGTGCAGGCTTTTATTGGCCTAGCCTTTTCAAAGATGCTCAATCTTTGGTGAGACGGTGCGATAGTTGCCAACGGACCGGAAATATTTCTAATAAAAATGAAATGACGCAAAACTATTTTCTTGAATGCGAAGTCTTTGATCTTTGGGGAATAGATTTTGTAGGCCCCCTTCCTTCAAGTTGCGGTAATAAATACATTCTAGTTGCGGTTGATTATGTTTCCCGATGGGTGGAAGCCCAAGCTCTTCCTACGAATGATTCTCGTGTTGTTATTTCTTTTCTTAAAAAATTATTTTCTCGATTTGGCATGCCTAGGGCGATTGTTAGTGATAGGGGTGCGCATTTTTGTAATGCCCAACTTTCAAAACTTTTATTAAAATATGGCGTTACACATAAGCTTTCCACTGCATACCACCCCCAAACTAATGGCCAAGTCGAAGTTGTTAACCGAGAAATCAAGCGTATATTGGAAAAAACTGTTTCATCTTCTAAAAAAGATTGGTCTTTAAAACTCGACGACGCTCTTTGGGCTTATCGAACGGCTTACAAAACCGCCATCGGTTGTACTCCGTATCGATTAGTCTATGGAAAATCATGTCACTTACCGGTAGAACTAGAACACCGTGCCTTTTGGGCCTTAAAATTTTTAAATATTGATCCCCACTCTGTCGCCGAACATCGCAAATTCCAACTAAACGAACTCGACGAGTGGCGCTCCAACGCTTATGAAAATAACAAGATTTATAAAGAGCGAACGAAGCACTTTCACGATAAAAATTTAAGGCACCCAAAAACATTTAAACCGGGCGACCGAGTCTTACTTTATAATTCTCGCTTGCGCTTATTTCCCGGAAAATTGAAATCACGTTGGTCTGGTCCATTTATGGTGAAAGAAGTTTTTCCATATGGCACAGTGTTGCTTTCACACCCTAACAAGGGTGATTTTAAAGTTAATGGTCAGCGTCTTAAACTCTATTATTCTGGTGATGTTATTGCCGAGGACAATGAAGTTGTTTTTCTTCCAAACACTTAGTAATTTTTGTTATTCTTTTCTTGCTTTTGTATTTTTTGCACTTTTCTTTTCTTTTTATCTTTGTTCCGGCGGCTCCTACGAATTGGCCACTGTGTTGCTTCAACGTTGCTGATTTTTATGATAATTCAAGCCAAGTTTCAAGATGTTCTACAAAGCAAGCATGAGGAAGCAGAATCAACCTTCAGACTCGCCAATTCAGGGAAGTACCTGTTTTATTTATTTTCAATTTCTTTTATTTCTTCTTTTTAACATCGAGGATGATGTTTTCCCCAAGTCCGGTGGGATTGAGTTAGTTTGAATTTTGTGTTGTTTTGGTTTGTTTATATTAGAAAATTTCAAAAAGAAAATCATATCAAATTTAGGTAAAAAAAAATTAAAAAAAAATATATTTATTTAAGCTTATGTTTATGTTATTATGTTATAAAAGAAACAAAAACACAAAAAAAAGATAATATTTTAACAAACAAAAAAAAAATTCGGAAACTTAAAATTTGGAAACCATCAAAAATTATTTTCTATCATTATTTTAGTATGTTTCTTTGAGTGTTGTGTAGGCTCATGTAGTATTCTTAATCATTGGTAGTATGTTAGGATAGAGTCTAGTTTAACTATATTACTCTTTCATATCTTAATTTTGTCATTTTCTCTTTCATAAATTTTGGCATCATTTTTATTTTAATGGAATAATGTTGTAGCTATCTCTTCTATTCTAAGTGTAATAGCGTGCTTATTTTGTTAGACGATATTATTAGACACTCACTCGCAAGGTAGTCTTTCTTGGTGGCTAGAACTTGCCTCAAGCGACTCTCGAAACATTTGCATAAGTTTGTCATGATCTTTTAGAAGTGATTTAGGCCTCCTTTTGGGTCGTTTGTGCCTTTTTGCCCACCATAAAAATTCACTTTGTTAAACCATTTTGGGCATTTCCTAATTTTCTTTGTTAGCTCCACCTTTCATTTTCACCAAAGCCAAAACATCTATCCCATGATCACACTAAATATTTGAGTTTTATTAAAATGTTGTGATGTGGTTTTTATTGTGAAAAAAGTGGAATTTTCACATTTTTATTTGGAGCTGTTTTGTATGAAAAATAAAGTATCAATGTAAAAAATAATAAAAAAAAATCAAGTGAAAAAGAATTTCATTGGCCAATTTTGAAAGAAAAATATTCATGGCCTTATGTTTCAAAAAAAAGGGAGAGTTTGTTGTAAAAATTTCTTTTTGATTGAGGGTTTTATTTTTAAATTTTATAAAACTCTCACCTTGGTTTAGTGTGATCTTTAGCCTTCGTGTTTATCTTTTGATTTCCAAATCCTTATCATTTACCTAAGCCAAATTTTATTCCTAATGAAAGCCCTTTTGATCTTTAAGTCATGACATTACCTTGTATAGTGGATAGAGTGTGACCGGGCAAGCCTATGGTCACCATCATTGATGGATTTCTTTGGAGGTTATCTTGGAGTGTTTTGTAGAATAATCGAAGTCTAGCAACATGTTGTTCGTTCAATGCACTTATTTTGGTTGAATCGCTACATCTATTATGTTTGTTAGGTAACATGTTGATGCCTTATTTTTATGTTGGTAGAAAATTTACAATCTAAGTATATGCCATAGTAATATTTTTAATCTCTTCTTTATTCTCCTCTACATTGATTTCTATCACCGCACTCATTGGTAGCATATTAATTTTGATAGTTTAATTTTTGTTTTGGTGTTCTTAAACAAAAAAAAACAAGAAAATTTTGTTAATTTAACTTTTATAGTAAGTCTTGTTTTGCTTGAGGACAAGCAAAGGCTTAAGTCTGGTGGGATTTGATGACACATATTTTGACTAAAATATGTTCATCATTATTATTATATTTATATTATAAATTATATGTATTTACTCTTAATTTTAATATAATTATCTAATTATTAATATATCACAATTATTTATACTAATATCATTTTATTTTGTTTTGTGACAGGCCTGGGGGGAATTCGACACGATTCGACGTAAAACGCCCGCTGTCCATTTTTGTACGAGAAATATTTCCCACGCAAATAAGTTTTGCATGCATGTTGCTTTCCCACCTTTTCTCTCTCCTCCCAATACATGAATTATCCTTTATTATTATTATAACTATTCATATATGTATGCATGGTAATTGATTTTTCATGCATGACCATGTATGAATAGTTATAACTATCAATACATGTAGCCTCCTTTCCCATGCAATCCTCTTTATATAATTATTTCATGTAACATCTTCTTATTTTAATTTTTATATAATCCTCTCCCATAAATAAATCATATCATGTTGCCACTCATTTTTTTTTCATTTACATGTGGCCGGCCATATTCTTCCCCTTCTCTATTTTTAGTTTTTTTTTCCTTTTTTCTCTCTCCCTTTTTCTTCCCCCCCATATTTTATTTTCTCCACCACTATTATTAGTAAACCTCATATCATATGGCCGGCCAAAACTTTCATTCATAACCGCCCACCTCCAAATTAAAACCGGCCATTCATTTCCTCCACCATGCAAACCGCCACCTATTCTTAATTCCACTCATAACCTCCTTAATCAAAACCACCCACTTTAAGTTCCTCCTTCATTTCTTAATTAATCACATTAACTCCAATCAATTAAAACCTCATATTCATTAATTCATCACCATTTCATGTGGTCGGTTACCTCCATGTTAAACTCCCTCATTCACCTTTTCACCTCCCTCCACCTCTTCATTTCCCCACATTTATTCGCACCAATTAAATCCTATGTCCTTTCATTTTTATTCTTTATCTAGATCCTTCCATGGTTGCTATAAAAGGAGCATGAAGCCAAGGCTTTGAGGAGGAGAGAAAAAAGTTAGAGTTGGAGAAGAGAGCAAGTTCAAGAGAGAAAGAGAGAGTTTTATCTTGTATGAGAGTTTCTTTTATGTTGTCTCTTATGCTTTAATTTTCATTGTTTTGTGTACTTTTGTTATTTCCCTTCTAATGAAAATGCAAACTTTTTATTTCATTATTGTTGTTTTCTTTATCATGAGTAGCTAAATCCTTTCTTAGTACTTGATTGGTTAGTATTGGGATGAAGATTTAATTATAATCTTTCGTCTCTAATTTTTGAATTTCTCATTGCGATTTATTTCCGATTAAAATTTGGCGGCGGGTTTATATTGCTAGTGTATAAATTTTGCTATCTGATTGGTAGTCTAGTTAGCCGAGAGGCTCGTGAATGTCATGGATCGCTCGGAAATAAAGAGATTTTGATATTCTTCTTTGAGAATTGAGGATATAAAATCTTTTGGATTTGGGATTTATCGTTCATGCAATTTTAAATTACTTTCAAATTTTAAGAGATTATGTTTGAAATGTTTTTAAAATTAGGCGATAGTTGTCTCTAGCGAGTTGCTATTGTATTTTTCAATCCCCCAATCGAAACGAATTCTCAAGAATTAGAACGCGTCTTTTATAATCGGATTCCCAAGAACGCCCAATCAAGTGCTAAATCGTGAATTTTCTCGTTAGTCAACTCTCTTCATTTTTACAAAAAACCAAAACCAATTTTCACTCGATAAGTTAATAGTTCCACCCTGTGAGTAGAAGTACTCAAAGACCCGGGAAATACGACACTTGATCATACTACAAGCGATAGGTGCACTTGCCTACTGCAACAATCAGATTTTAAGCATCAGAAGGCTGAGTGTATGTATTTGTGAAGACTGAGTGGTAGGGCTGTGTGCCTGAGTTGTAGGAGTGGGATCACTCTGAGTTGTAGGAACATATTTGGGGTTCTGAGTGTAAGATCTGAGGATCTGAGGAATAGTGGAGGAGTTTGGCCGAATCTAGTACACTACTAGATAGGCGAAGGGGGAAAGTGGATGTACCCAGACCTTGGGGAATCACTATAAAACTGTGTGTACTCTGTGTGTGCTTGATTCTGTGATTGTTGTGCTGTATTGCTGTGAAGAATTGTTTATAATTCTATGATTCTGCCTAAAAGTTTAAAAAGATTAAAGTCACCTATTCACCCTCGCTCTAGGTGATTAGTTACAATTTCTTTCAAGTGGTATCAGAGGGAGGTTACTCAAAAAGGATATAACTTTCTGAGTAAAAGATCCTGTTGGCAGATTCAATATAATCAAGGGCAGACTTAGCATAATCAAGAAAATCAAGAAAATGGGTTCAAGAGAGAATCACAAAGAACTTGGATCCATGAAGTTGCCAATTTGCAGAAAGGAGATTTTTGGCGTCTGGAAGGAAAGGGTTAGACTATTTATGGAAACCTCTGACCCTAGAATCTATATTACTATTAAATAAGGGCCATATGTGCCAATGAAAGTATCTGTGTTGGATGCAAATTAGAGAACTCCAAAAGACTATTCTGAAATGACCAAGGATGAGATTATTCTGGCCACTATGGACAAGAGGGCCCAGAATATTATTGTGAGTGCAATAGATGATGCCACATTCCAGAATTTGACTCACTATAAAACATCAAAGGAAATGTGGGACACACTGATAGTGTACATGGAGGGCTCTGAAGAAGTTAGACAGGACAAAAAGTCTTTATTAAATCTGGAGTATGAAAGTTTCAGACAAGGCAGGTCTGATAGTATAACAGAATGCTACAAGAAATTCTATAGGATTGTCAATGAGTTGATGTCCTATGGAAGAGAATTCAGCAATTATGAGCTGAATGATAAGTTCTTGAGATCCCTAACTAAAGACTGGGATATTAAGATTTGTGTCATAAGGGAAATGGCCAAATTAGCCGACATTCCTCCTCCAACATTGTTTGGTAAACTGTTATCCTATGAGATGCAATTGATGGTAAGGAAGGAGGAGGAGAAGACTACAAGAATTGAGCACAAAGAAAGAGCCGTGGCTTTCAAAACAGAAGCCACCAGGAAATATAAAAGTAAGTCTCCATCTCCACCTCCAAAAGTTGCTGAGACTGAGACTGATGATTCAGAAGGCAAGAATTCTGAAAACAGTGAGAGTGATGAAGATTTTGCATCTTTCACTAGACATTTTAAGAAGTTTCTCAAGAAGAAACAGTGGAGGTCTAAGCCATCCACTTCACAGAAGTCATCAAAGTATGACAGGAGAAAGCCCAAGACAAGTAAAACTACATTTTCAAAGATATTCTATTATTGTTGTAACAGACAGGGACATGTTATTGCTGACTGTCCAGAGAAGAGGAAAGAGTCAACAGATAAGAAGAAGACTCAAATCAAGGGCAAGAAGGAAAGGTCCTTTGTTGCTAAGAAGGACAAAAGTCTGTCAGATATGTCTTCTTCAGAAACTGATTCAGAAGCTGAAGCTTACATTGGACTGTTTGCTGAAGAAGAGGAAGAGGAGTTCATACAGTTAATGAACTCTATATATAAGCATGAGGACAATCAGTGCCAGGGACTGATGGCCTTATCAGAAGGAGATAAAATCCAGGATCAGCCTGGACCAAGTCAGGTACAAAATTGTTCTGTTAGTTTAATTTCTAGTACTGAGTCAGATTTAGATACATCAACATCAAGTGATGTTAGTGAATCTGAATCTAAAGGAGACATTCATCAGTTGATTGATGAATATAGAGTAGTGTTGCAAGCTTTGAAGAAAAGCAAATTCTTGGCCAAGAGTCAGGCTAAGGAGATTTCTAATCTTAAAGTTGCTGCAACAAATTTTGATAAGTTGATTGATCAAAAATTAAATGAAATAGCCAGACTGAAGCACATAACTGTTATTCAGATGGGGACTATAACATTTAAAAATGATCAAATCAGAAATCTGAAGATTAGTCTTCAGAAGGAGAGAGATATAGTAGCAAGGTTTTCTAAACCAAAGTCTATTCTACCTTTGATAGATGAGTTCATTTCTGAAAAGGGTAAAACTGGATTGGGGTTTACTAAACCTGCCAGGACTGTTCAGTTCAAGTCTAAGGGCAAAGCCCCAGTACTCAACAAGCCTGCTGTAGATACTACAGCCAGGGTTGTACCTAAGCAAAGGTACAACAGATTTGAGTGTTGGTGTTGTGGCAAGGTAGGCCACTTTGCCATAGACTGTTGGCGCAATTCAAGTGCTAAGGTGAGTAGCAATCTGCCTGCTAGAAAAGCTACAGGTAGTTTTGTTAAGAGGCAAACTAACCAGAACCAAGGACACAAGAATTCTTTGGGTTCTAAGGTTAACTAATCTGTTTTACAAGTGAGTCCAAGTGACCATGCCCCAATATGGTACTTGGACAGTGGATGTTCCAGGAACATGACTGGAACTAGGGGATTGCTAAAGGACTACACACCAATCAAGGATGGTCCTAAAGTCACCTTTGGTGGTTCTGAAAAAGGAATCATCAAAGGTTTTGGTAACATTTCTAGCAACCTTATAACAATTACTCAAGTGGCTTATGTTAAAGGTTTGAAACACAACCTCATTAGTATAAGTCAACTGAGTGATTTAGGATATGACATCTCATTTGTCAAAGATGGTTGTCATATCAGGAGGTCAAATGATCAAGAGATCATTCTGACAGGTTATAGGAAGAGAAATGTCTATTGTCTAGACATTATGTGTGAGAACAATGGTTCTCCTGTGTGTCTTGTAGCTGATGAGAAAGTCTCTCATTGTGTCAAATGGCATAAGTGGCTAGCCCATCTTAACTACAAGACAATTGGCCAACTCTATAGCAAAGAGTTAGTGAGGAATGGTCATCAGGTTAAGTGTATTAAAGATGGGATATGCTCAGCTTGTCAAAAGGGCAAGCAGACTAGATCCACCTTTAATAGCATTGAGAACAAAGATGCTGTGAGGTGCTTATACCTCTTGCATAAGGATCTTTTTGGTCCTATGCCAGTTCACATCATAGGTAGGAAGGTCTACACATTTGTGGTTGTAGATGACTACTCAAGGTTTTCCTGGGTGATCTTCCTTAGACAGAAATCTGAAACACCTAGTATCTTTTATAGTTTTGTCAAACAAATTCAGAATGAGTTAGACAGTACAGTGGTCAAAATAAGAAGTGACCATGGTACTGAATTCCAGTCTGATAGTATAACAAAGCTATGTGAAGAGTTTGGGATATTTCAAGAATTTTCTTCACCAAGAACACCTCAGCAAAATGGCATTATTGAAAGGAAAAATAGAACCTTGATTGAGGCTGGTAGAACCCTATTAAGTGACACATCTCTCCCAGAATATTTCTGGGCTGAGGCAGTAAACACTGCATGCCATGTAATTAATAGGGCTACTATCACCAAGAGCCACAATAAGACCCCCTATGAGATTGTGAAAGGCAGAAAACCAAATCTATCCTATTTCAGGATCTTTGGTTGTAAATGTTATATACTTAACAATAGTAAGTCTTACTTAACCAAGTTTGCTGCCAAATCCCAAGAGGGGATCTTTGTTGGGTACAACAACAATAGTAAGGCTTATAGTGTCTACAACTTGACTACTCAAGTTGTAGAAGAGTCAGTACATGTAGTGTTTGATGAAGCTAGACTCATTAACAATGAATTGTCTAGAAGTATTTGCAGCTCTACAGGTGTGACTGAGAAGATGGACAAGCTCACAATTGAAGAAGGATATACTGCAAGTCAGCATGTGGATGATAGTGGCTGTTGTCTAGGGGGAGTACTAGATGCACCTGATGCAGAAGAAGACCAAGGGATGCAGCAAGTTGAAGAAGATGAAGGAGTAGAACATGAAGACATGCTTCCTCCAGCAAATAGACATCTAAAAGATCATCCAGCAAATCAAATTATTGGTGATCTCAGACAAGGGGTACAAACAAGGAGCAAAAATCTAAGTTCAGTACTCTACTCCAGCTTTTTATCCCAAGTAGAACCAAAGAAATTTGAAGAAGCCATCATAGACCCTCATTAGATTGAGGCTATGCAAGAAGAGCTGAACCAGTTCAAAAGATGCAATGTCTGGGAGCTTGTTCCTAAACCCAAGGACCACAACATTATAGGAACTAAGTGAATCTTTAGAAACAAGATGGATGAACATGGAGTTATTGTGAAGAACAAAGCTAGACTGGTTGCAAAAGGTTATAGGCAGGAAGAAGGTATTGACTTTGATCAGACCTTTGCACCAGTAGCCAAACTGGAGGCAATAAGGATGTTCTTGGCCTATGCAACCTATCAAGGGTTTAAAGTATACCAAATGGATGTTAAGTCAGCCTTTCTGAATGAAAATCTGAAGGAAGAAGTCTATGTGGAACAGCCATCAGGTTTTGTTGATTCTACTAAACCTAATTATGTTTATAGACTTAGGAAGGCTTTGTATGGGTTAAAACAAGCCCCTAGGGCTTGGTATGAAACCCTGTCTAGTTTCCTCATTAAGAATAAATTCACAAGGGGGAAAATAGACAAGACTCTATTCCTTAGGGAATCCAGGGGCAAGATCATTCTAGTCCTAATATATATAGATGACATCATATTTGGGTCTACTGAAAGTAGTCTTTGCAAAAAGTATGCAAAACTAATGCAAGGACAATTTGAAATGAGCAGTATGGGGGAACTTAAGTTCTTATTGGGTCTCCAAGTTAGACAGAGTGAGAATGGTTTATCCATATGCCAGTCTAAGTTCACTCTAGAATTGATAAGGAAGTATGGTATGGAATCATCCAGCACCATGAAAACTCCTATGGGGTCAAGTATATCTCTTAGCAAAGATGATGCAGGGAAACCTGTAGATGAGACTTTGTATAGAGGGATTGTTGGCTCCCTATTGTATTTGACTGCAAGTAGACCAGATATCATGTATGCTACATGTGTCTGTGCTAGGTACCAAGCTTGCCCTAAAGAATCTCATTTGACAGCAGTCAAAAGAATTCTCAGATATCTTAAGGGCACTCCTTATCTAGGCCTTTGGTACCCTAGGAATGGAGACTTTGAACTGACAGGTTATTCAGATGCAGATTTTGCAGGCTGCAAGAAAGATAGGAAAAGTACAACTGGTACCTGTCAATTCCTAGGTGGAAGACTGATATCATGAAGTAGCAAGAAACAAACAAATGTGGCTATCTCCACAGTAGAATCAAAGTATGAAACTGCAGGAAGTTGTTGTGCTCAACTTCTATGTATACAACATCAGCTAGAAGATTATGGTATTCAAGTAAGTAGAACACCTCTATTTTGTGATTCTACTAGTGTTATATCTATTGCAAACAATCCTGTTTCCCATAGTAGTACTAAGCACATAGAAATAAAATACCATTTTCTAAGAGAACATGTGGAAAAAGGAGATATTTCACTAGAGTATGTTAATACAGATAATCAGCTAGCTGACATGTATACTAAGCCCTTTGATGAAACCAAATTCAATAGGTTCAAAATTGAATTAGGTATGTTAAACTTAGAATAGTTTACAAAAAATTGGCTAAGTAAAATGGTGTCGACACACAGAGTTGTCTGTGTCGACACAGAAAAGTGGTGTCGACATTTCAGAGAAATGGTGTCGACACATCTAGGAAGTCAGTGTCGACACTTCAAAGAATTAGTGTCGACACATGCAGGGTAGGTGTCGACACATCCAAAGTGGTGTCGACACTTAGGATTTTTACAGAATTAGTCTAGTAAAGTCTCGACTAAGTGTCGAGCTAAGTGGTGTCGACACATAAATAAGTGTCGACACATATATTCTGTCGACTATACTTGTGTCGACACATTGTTGTCGAGACATTATAAGTCTGTGTCGACACTTTTCAACAGTGTCGACACAATTTGAGTATTTTGACGCGCCCTTTCATCTTCGATTCTAGAAAGGTATAAATAGTTTTTCGCCATTGTCTGTCGACACGCTCACCAAAGTTTCGAGACCAAACTTGTGTGTCGACATCTCTCTTCTCTAGATTCAAATTTCTTCAAACCCTAATGGCGCCCAAGCTAGAAGAGAATGTGAATGAAGGATATGAACTCGTGCGACACGCATTTGAGGATGCGGAACCCGAGATCAAAGGCGTGATAACCCTAATCGCAGAGACTGGGTTAGAATTTCTTGTTTCAGAACCAATAAAGATCTGGAAGAAGGAAGTCCTTGAGTTTCTGAATGCAGCAAAACTAGATGAATCAGGACTCAAGATTAAGTCAAGAGTTCATGGGGAAAAGGTGAAGGTCTCTCCTAAGAGTCTGAGAAAGGTACTACAACTACCAAGAACTAAGGAAGAAGAAGATGTTTCAGCTTCTAAGACTAGAGAAGCATTGACATGGTGTGGTTTGGACTCAAATCTGAAAATAGGATCTGTTTTCAATAGGAAGGGAATGAACATGCAAGGCAAATTCTTATCTGAAATTGTTGGCAAAGTCATCCTGAGCAAGCCTGGAGGCCATGACAGAATCTTAGCTCACATGTTTAGCCTCATGACAAGGATAATATTCAAACTAAATACTGATTTGGCTACAGTTATGTTTGATAAGATTAAAGAAAGTATGAAGAAGCCAAATCTGGGTAGAATACTAAGTCTTTACCTTGCGGAAAGTATTCCAGATGTAATGAACCAAGCTGCAGGTTCAAAGATTAACCACATGAGGAAGATGGATATGAGAATCTTCTCTAGGTGGGACAGAGTACTGACCAAAGAACTGTCATCTCCAGTTAAGGATACACCCCAGAAGAAGAAGAAAACAGCCCCTGTGGCTCAAGAATCCTCAAGCAGCTCTGAAGAGCAAGTTGTTTTTACTCCAGATGAATAAGAAACTGGAAATGCTGGACAATCTCCAGCTAGACAAGAAGATGCACCAAGGCAGGGAGAGCTACCACAGGCTAGCCCAATTCACCAGGATTCAATCCAGGGGGAGCCTCTACTTGTGGAAGAGCCAACTCCACTAGAGAGTGAACAAGCTACCTACACAATACTTGAGGTAATCACTGAAATTAATGAATTAGATTTCCCTATTGAGGATGATGTTTTGTCTGATTCATTACTTAATGTTAATCAGCAAACACAGACACATAGCCAACCCCAGGATGTTGTCATGGAAGACACATCTGTTGCTGATCAAGTGGTTGATGAGATAAGAGATTCTCCAACCCTTCCTCAACAGGAATTTACCCTAGAAGAGCTATTCCTAGATCTTCTACAAACAGATTTTGAGAAAGAGAAAGCAGCTGCTGAGGGGGAGAAGGCCCATGTTGAGGGGGAGCATGTGGATATTATTGAGGAAACTGCAAGGAAGGAGACTGAGGTGCCAAAAGATGCTGAAGGGCTATAAAGGACTGAGAAGGAGTTACCTCCAAGTCCTAAGGACAGAGTGAATATTGATAGCACATCTGCATCAGAGGATGAGGAGGCTGCAAGAGCCAATAAGAGAAAATTCCAAGTCTTTAAGAGAAGGAGCCAGAATTATAAGAAAGATTTACAAATAATTGCATCACAGCCTGCACCACAGCCAGCCCCATCTACAGATTACAGTTCATTGATGGTGGCTTTACAAATTAAGCTTGATGAGCAAAGGCAAGCTCTTAAAAAATATGTGGATGAAGGGCATAAGTCACTGCAGTTTGATCTGGCCCAAGACATTAAGTCAATCAGATTTGAAATGAATCTGAACAAGAAAGAGATGACTGACTGCTACCATAAAGGAGGGAATGCAGTAGTCTATCTAGCCACTCATCAGGAGAAGATCAAAACACAAGTAGATGATATTGCAGTGAAGCAAGGCTATGTCCTGGAGAACCAGCTGAGAATGAATTATAATCTCACTGCTTCACACAATGCAATAGTAACAGAAATGAAGAATATAGCTACTGGTCAGACTTCAGCAAGTGCTACAGCTAAGGCAGAATTTGATAAAGCATTACAAGAAGGTATCACTGCTGTTACTTCTACACTTCAAGATTCCCAGAAGCTCATAACTGAAAAGCTCCAAAGGTTGAAACCTTTCTACAAGGATGGAGTAAATTATCTAAATGCACAAATAAGGTTTCAGAAAGACGATCTTAGGGATCACATTGAAAGAGAAGTCATAAAGGGGGAGAGGGTGTTAGTCAAAGCAGGCTCTGATCATGCAAAGTGGATTTCAAATTCCATCAGAGCCACCCTTGGATATCCTCCATTATGTGATGATGACAATGTTGAAGAGTCTGGAATTAATCCTGCATATCTTGGAGGAGAACAGGCTGAAGTAGCTCAAGTAATATTTCCTCCACCAGACTTTGATATGATACATCAAGATATACAGTCAATGTATAACCCTCTTGAAGGAAAGCAAAATGTCATCCTTGAGAAAGTGGTTCAACCTGTGCCAGAGGCAATACTGAAAGAACAAGAAGCTTTGCTAAAAGAACAAGAGACTCAATTATCTAAGAAGAGATTCAGAGAGCAAGCTGAACTTAGGTCTAACTTTGAACAATGGAGCCCCACTTCCAGGAATATTATTTTGACTGCATGGAAGGCTGCCAAGGACAATATCCAGGATAGAAACAAGTGGTATTCTAAACTGGAGTGGAGGAAGCATGAGACCAGGCAAGAGGCCATTGTGCAATATAGAAGAAAGGCTAAGATGGGAAAGATACCTCCTACTGCCCAGGAGCCTAGCAAGTACTTTCAAAAGCCTTATCATTATTTTGAATGACAAAAGATCAAGGCTGAAGAGCAGAAAAAGAAGGATCTTAAAGGAAAGAAGTCTGCTGCTGCTGAAGATGCTGAAGCCCCAGTCCAAGCAAAGATACAATCAGGAAAGGGCATTGTGATCAAGGAGCCTGAGCAACAATAGGATAGAATTTTTCTTAAGTTTACTATGTGTAATCACTTGTATTAAAACTTTCTGTAAACTTTTGGATAATGAAAATATTGAAGTTGTTAGAACAATGTGATATATGTTCAACTATTACATTAATTATTCTGAGATAATGGTATATACATGTGTTGTTCATGCATGTTTAAGTACTTACCCTGTTATATAATCTTGTTCTACATCATACTGCGAATTTGTTATGTATGGTGTATATCATTGACTAAGGGTTATGACTTCTCCAAATAGGGGGAGATTGTTGGGTACATTGAAATAAATGTACCTGATTTGAAGAAGCCTCACCCTACTCAATGATATACATCAAAATGTATTTGATGTGTTTTGAGTTTAGTTGTGCAGGTTAAGTATTTGCAGGGAAAGCTGAAAAGTTTCTAAGTCCATGTGTCGACACCCAGACGAAAAGTGTCAACACTTGAGAAGACTTGTGTCGACACCTAGAGGAGCAGTGTCGACACTTGGAGTAATTGTGTCGACACCAGGAATGTAGAGTCGACACCAGAAGGAAAGTGTCGACACATACAGGCTGTGTCGACACACAATGAGGAAATGTCCAGAGAAGCTATGTCGACACTTAGAAGCAGTGTCGACACCCAGAGGAACTTTGTCGACATCAAAAAGTGTCGACACTTGGAGGCTGTGTCGACACTCAGCAAACTTCAACAGAGTTTAAGTACAAGTGTCGACATAATGAAGAATGTGTTGACACACAACATAAGTCTCAACACATGAAGAAAGTGTCGACACTAGGAGGCTGTGTCGATACTCAGCAAATTTCAACAGACTCTAAGTACAAGTGTCGACACAAATGAGATGTGTCGACACTCAGCCAAAGTCTCAACACAAGAAGAATGTGTCGACACAAGGAGCTGTGTCGACACACAGCAAATGTATCAACACAGAAGGCATGTGTCGACACCAAGAAGATGTGTCGACACTGAACAAGTTCAACACAAGAAGATGTGTCGACACAAAGGAGTTGTGTCGACACTTAGCAGAATTCAACTAAGTACTGAAGAACAAGGAGTTGTGTCGACACACAGGATCAGTGTCGACACATGATGAAGGAGCAGTGTCGAGAAGTAATTTCTACAACACAAGGAGTTGTGTCGACACCTTGAAGGCTAGTGTCGACACATAGTCAACTTGTGTCGACACTTAGTCTATCAGTGTCGACACTTAAAGACTGACTATCTCGACACTTTCAAACAGTTACAGAAAATTCAAGAAGTGACTGGATGACTTGACAGCTGTCATTCCAGCCGGTCTACTGCAACTGTCTGAGCTGTCAGAAAGTCGTTAGAAATCGGATCAGCCGATCACCATGAAGAAAGCCTATATAAAGGCTTATACCTTCAACATATCAGAGTTGTTGGAAGCAATACATTGAAGAACAATACAACTAGAAGAAGACCTTCAAGTGAAGATCTAAGTAGTTGGAGAGAGAGAGCTCCTTCCAAGAAGACAGCCGTTGAACCAGGCTGTGAAGAAAGTTTCAGATTGAGATCTGAATCTTAAGGTGCAGTGATTGAAGATCAGCTGCATAGAGAATCAACCCTACTGTGTTCTACATTCAAGAAGCTTTGAAGGAAGCCAAGGGAGGTTGATCTCAGTAAAGTTCTTCCAAGAACTCATCAAGAAACCTGTCAACTCTTCTCTCTTATTCTGAGTTGAGGGTATATTCATTGTAATTTTAATTTCTTGTAGGATCCTTAGGGATCTGAGTTGTAAGCCTGAAATTATAAAGGCTGAGTGGTAGGGCCTGTGTGCCTGAGTGTAGGAGATACGTTTCTCTGAGTGTAGGCCTTGTTGAAGGCTGAGTGTAGGTCTTTGTGAAGACTGAGTGGTAGGGATATGTGCCTGAGTTGTAGGAGTGGGATCACTCTGAGCTGTAGGAACCTATTTGGGGTTCTGAGTGTAAGATCTGATGATCTGAGGAATAGTGGAGGAGTTTGGCCGAATCTAGTACACTACTAGATAGGCGAAGGGGGAAAGTGGATGTACCCAGACCTTGGGGAACCACTATAAAACTGTGTGTACTCTGTGTGTGCCTGATTCTGTGATTGCTGTGTTGTATTGCTGTGAAGAATTGTTTATAATTCTGTGATTCTGCCTAAAAGTTTAAAAAGATTAAAGTCACCTATTCACCCCCCCCCTCTAGGTGATTAGGTACAATTTCTTTCACGTTCCTAGTGCCCTCGAGAACACTTCACGGGGTATGCCTTGGGCAGTTCTGGGCTAACCTAAACTGTAGGCAAAATAAACTACAAGAGTAACTAGCATATCTAGGGATTCAGTTTCACTCACCTCGATGTCTCGGGATGTTAGATTGGGTCACACGGGCAGTAGGCTCGGTGGTTTGATGATGGGCAGGTAAGCTCGGCGTGCTTTGGCTCGGTTGTTGATTGTGACAGACGGGATGGTCCGGGGAGCTTTGGCTCGGTAGCTGATACATAAGGTTGCATGTGCATAAAGTATAAGGTGGTGGGTCTTCATTATTATAGGGTCGATAAACCGACGCCAATATGTTGTCGCGGTAAGTGTGGTTTTGCACTTCCCTAAGATAAGTCTGGTGGACTTGCCAGCAAAGTGTACGCAGGAGCTCCGCTTAGTGCACCAGCATCGAGGAGTATGATAGTTTTGACTGGTTGTGCAATTACCAATTTAGAGGTGGGCGAGGCCCAACCAACCGTATCTGTTTGCCACTACAGAGGCATATTGAGAGGTTATGCTCCAGAAAGGGGGAACTAAAGGTCTGTGTACACAGAGTCGGGTGGGTGTGTTGCACTTGCATGTTCACATCATGACATACTTACATGTCATAGCATCATCATCGTATATAGGGTATGGGATGCTTGACACCTTTTGTATAAAGTGGTATGGGATGCTTTATACAATAGGCCTTGCAAAATGACTCCTTAGCTTATAAGTTTGTGTGAGCCTGCTTATAAGTAAAGGTTATTATTCTATGGATATATATATTGTTTGCTTGAAAACCGACACCCCAATGTATAAATCGGTATGTGACTTTTTATACGATGGGATCCTTGTAAAAGACCCCTTAACTTATAAGTTTGTATGTACATTCATATAAGTTAAGGTTACTTGTTCTTATTTACCTTTCATTTACTACTGCTTACATATACTTGTTCTATTTATTTACTCATGCTAGGGTAGTGCCACTGTCACATGTTTTGTTTATTCTCCACCTTCAGAGCTTCCCTTTCCCACTCTCTGCATGGTGCCTAGGAGCCATGGTGGGAGGGGTAGGGGGTGATAGGACTTAGTCTTTTAGGCTAACAGTATTCGAACCACATAATTTTAGGGGACCGTGGAGCCCATCGTGGAGGAGCAGCCCCAGAGGTCGGCACTCTTGGAGATGGGATAGTCTAGTATCGGAGTTCAGACAGCTAGGACTATGAGTCCTGATCGCTAGTAGTTGTTTTAGTTTTGCTTCTGCGATGAGAGATATATAGTGAGCACATTGATGTATCGGGCGTGCGCCCTATTTTCAGTACCTTTATTATTATTATTGTGGACTCTCCCTTCGTGGAGATTATTTATATATATTTGACCTCTTTGTACATGTGCTAGAGTTTTGTTTCATTTACTCTCTTGCTACTTTTTCTGTGATCGATATGGCCGGCAGGATCGGCGTTTTGTAGTGACAACCTTCCCGAGCATGGGAGTGTCACCACAAAGCGACGGTTCTGGGCCTAAGACCCTGTGGTTTAAAAAGAAAAAAGGGGGGGATCTTGCACCAAATGTCCCAAATAATCGTATAAATCAAAAAAATAAGTATGAGGAGCTCATGGAACTTATGCTCAACAGAAGAGTGCGCATCCACACACCACAATGTGACAAAATAATGCACTAATGGCTAAGTAAAGCCCTAATCATTTATATGACTTTTCCTACTGAAATAGTAGTGCAGATGCAAGATAATAATCCCACATGAGTCCGAAAAACCCTATATAGACCAGACTCATCAGCAATAGTAAAGGGATCCTATTTAGAAGACTCAGACTTCTTACCCAATCTCTTGCGGTAAACATATTTTCCTGGGTGTTGTACTTTAAACTCGCGATTTGTCACGGTCAAGTCCCTCTTGCTCTGCACTTTCGTCATATTTTCTCCAGCGCACAGGCCGTATCCACCAATGCTTGAAACCATTGGTTTACCGAACTCGAGAGAAGGAATCTCAACTCATCCAACAACAGTTCGTAGAACCTATTGGTTTTACTCTCTTCTTTAGCAAAGATAGACCCTGCATAGCATCCCATTCTTATAAACTTATGTAAGTAGGTATCGATACTGCTTTCTACCTGAGTTAGACGCTAGAATTCATTTTTTATGGCTATGCGTTGTGCCGACGGCAGGTGTTTTGCCAAGAATAGTCTCGAAAACTCCTCTATCGAGACTTTCATTAGTTGTATGCATGTTAAGTGGTGCAGCTCTATTTCGTCCCACCAAAGCTGAGCCACTCCTTCCAGCAGGAAAGTCACCAAGGTAACTTTCTTTTCGTCCTCAGTTCTTATTGCCATCAAAATTCTTTTAACTCATGCAAGCCAGTCCCCTAACTGCATCGGGGATCCTTCCCCTACGAACATAGGAAGATTGAATCTCATAAACTGCTTCAGTTGACATTCTGTTGCTCGTGGATCTACAACAGCCTCAATAGTTACTGGCCTCACACCAACCTATATTGGCACCAATGCAGGTTGTGCCTGCATAGTAGGTGATGACTTGTAAATATACCTATTTTTGTGTACATTAATTTAGTTGTTTTCATTTATTTTTGTCGTTTTTACTTATTTTTACTCAATAAAATGCTCCTATTTTTGTAAATATTATACTAACTTAGTTTATTTTATTTTGCAGGAAAAAATGAAAATCTGCCAAAATTTGACATGTCACGCCCGTGACATGTTGGTCACGCCCGTGACCTGGGCGTGACACGTCAAAATCCCGTGAATCAGCAATTTTTGAAGACCAAAGCCTGTCACGCCCGGGGTCACGCCCGTGTCACCCGACACGGGGCGTGACCCAAGCCCGTGACACTCCACTCGACGATTTCATCTCGACATTCGTCGAGTGTCGACACCCGCCTGTCACGCCCAGAGTCACGCCCGTGACCTGGGGCGTGACCTTTCCAGCTAGCCCGACAAGACCCGCGCGGCGACTTTTTGGCGCACCGCGCCCAGATCCACCTGCCTGTCACGCCCCCTGTCACGCCCGTGACCAAGGGCGTGACCACTGCGAGACCGCCACGTGTCCAGCCCGAAGTCAACTTTCCCGTCAAATCGCCGGCCGCCTTCCAAATAGTACTGTCACGCCCCCTGTCACGCCCGTGACCAAGGGCGTGACCCTTGTAAATTTTTTCTATAAATTCAGAGCTGCT
Source organism: Platanthera guangdongensis (assembly GCA_039583875.1). Classification (NCBI taxonomy): domain Eukaryota; kingdom Viridiplantae; phylum Streptophyta; class Magnoliopsida; order Asparagales; family Orchidaceae; genus Platanthera; species Platanthera guangdongensis. Next base: position 223,381,478 of record CM077151.1, on the reverse strand, counting down.
GCTTAGGATTTCTGTTCCCCTTTTGGGCACCATTTTGTATAGGAGTTATGCTGCTCGGATGAGTCCAAATGCTATGTAAGGGAAATTTCTCCCCCTCTCCTTTATTTTCTTAGCTTTGTAATCTTTGTTTTTAGCTTAATAAAATTGTAGATTTTCTCTCTTTTCATGGATTTGGACTTCAACGATGTGCCTACTTCTTTGCAATCTTATTTATTTTTGTTTTAACTTAGTTTCTGTTCTTCTTTATAGGCGTGTGTGAGTGTATGAGTATAGTTTATTTACTTTTATGTTTTCATTTTTTACGTAGTGTTGTTAACTTAGATTTTTATAGCTTTTTATTTCATTGTTATAAACCCGTAAAAAATGATTTCAAGGTGATTTTCTTTTCTTTTAACTTAGCTTTTTATTTTTAGGTTGTAAAACCTTTTCGTTCTTTTCGTTTTATTTTCACTTTTTAATCAGTTTTACGGAGTTATAGGAATGATTTTTTAGTCATTTTAATTTTTCGCGCACTTTGATTTTTCGTTTAAACTTTTTCCTTATTTAATTTTTTCGCTCTCTTTTTATGCATTTCTACCGCATTCTAGCGGTAGAAATGCAGTTGTTTTCAATTTTCGGCAACTTAGTTTTTTGCAATTTTTTATGTATGCGCATTTATTTCCGCCTACTCGTTAAGAGTTAAATGGCGCTTTGCTTTATTTCAATTCTGTCGTGTGTGTGCGTGTGTTTTACTTTCAGTAGAGTGCGTGTGTTTTCATTCATGTCGAGAGAGTGTGTGCGTGCGTTGCATTTATTTTGTCCTACTCGGTTGAGTAGGACCCGCATTTATTTTCCCCTACTCATTTGAGTAGGACTTGCGTGTGTGCGTTTTACCGCTTTCTTTCTCCCGCCCACGCAGTTGCGCCGGGACTCGCAATTTACTGCTTTCTTCAGTCCTACTCGTTTGAGTAGGACTTGCAATTTTCAGCTTTCCTTTACTGCTTTATTTTACTGCTTTCATTTCCTGCTTTCCATTTTCTGCTTTATTTACTGCTTTCCTCGCAAGCCGTCCCCATTCCGATGAGTGGCTAATCGTTCTTAGCCCTCGGCATCGAAGAGCATTGGGACAGATAAAATAGCTTAAAATAACTAAAGGTCTAATCTTTCTAATTAATTAATAGCACTTAAGGTTTGCCCGGGGTTAACGACGCGTAGGACCACATATCGATGTGTGGGCCCTATTTCCGTTTTCTATACGCTCGCCGAGAGGCCGTGCGTATGGACAGATCACCCCTTGGCAAAGAGAGTGCCAACTCTACCGGATTGGGTTCCCCACCCAATAGCGGGGTTCTTAGCGTAATGCGGGCGTTAAGAGGAATCCTTCGTCGGACTAACGTTCGGTCGAATAGTCTTAGCGTTCAGGTGAGCGATAGTCCTAGAGATAGGTGAGCTCATTCTAGTGGAACCTCCACGGCCAAGTCTCCGCCTTAATTAATTAGAAATTTAGGAGCTCTTTTTATTTAAAGTTTATTTTAGTTTAATTGTTTTTTTCGGTGCCATCGAGCTAAGCTCTTCATCGGCACCACCTTCAAGCTTTCTTTTATTGCTTTCTTTTTATGCTTTCTTTTTATTTTCTGTCATTTTTATTTTTTTTTATATATAAAAATATTACCCGACAAGTAATTATCGGTAAAATAATAGTCCCCTCCAGGGAAGAGTAGAAATAATCGAACCGGACCCGAGAACAATACGACCTCGATATTCCACCCGGAATATCCTGTACTACTCACGATAGGTGCACTTGCCTCCTTTCGTTAAAACTCGATTTCTAAACCTTTTTTATATCCAAAATAAATAAAATAAATACGCGCGACCCGTTTTCTTAAATAAATTCACTTCCGCCTTTTTTCGCAATTAAAACCGCCGGGTCGCCGCGTGACCATAAATAATTTTGGAGTTTTAACCACATCAAGTTTTTGGCGCCGTTGCCGGGGAATTTTAGGTTCGTTATTTTAAACCCTGGAAATCTATTAATTTTACCTTATTTTTGAAAAAAAAAAAAAACTATTTATAATAATACTATTAAAAAAAAAAACTACTTTAAAAAAAAAAACAAAAACTTAGAAAATATATATATATCTTTTTTATCTTATTATTATTATTTATAAAATATTTTTTTGAAATGACGTCATTTTCTATAAATCCTAAAAAAACCAAAAAAATCTCAAAAACCTAAAAAAACCAAAAAAATCTCAAAAATCTAAAAACAAACAAAAAAAAAAACAAAAACTCTAAAAACAAAAACCTAAAAATCTAAAAAGTTCAAAAAAATGAAAAAAAAAAATCAAACATAAAAAAAAAACAGAGAAAAACTTAAAACTTAAAAAAAAAAAAAGAACTCTTAAAAAACTAAAAACAAAAAATGAACTAAAAAAAAAAAATCTACTTAAAAACACCAAAAAAATAATAATACTAAATCTATATATATTTTATTTTATTTAACTTTGTTTTATTTCGTTTCATTTTGCTTCGGCACGCTTCCATTATTATGCGCGCTAGGGGATCACATTTTTATCACGTAGTGGTCGCTAAGGCCTTAGCTACCTCCGACTCCCCCACGCACATCGCCCCCCTACCGCCCGCGATTTTTAGGCCGAGTTTCTCTTTCTTATTTTTTCTGTTATCTTTTTGTTTTTTCTTCTAAATAATGCAGGGTTCCAACCTGGGCCTCCCGCGCTCGTCTTAGGGAAGCTCCTACCCTCCCTTTTTCTTTTTGTACTTATTATAATTTGTATATTATCTGTTCCGCATACTTAGACTGCAACATTGGGGACAATGTTGGGTTTAAGTATGGGGGTGTTTTCCTATACTGCATTTTTTTTATTCTGTACTCATCAAAATACAAAAATACAAAAAAAAAAATTGCAAAACTTAAAACATAAAAAAAAAAAATTTTTTCCTTGTTTTATATAATAAAAAAAAACTCAAAAAAAATCATAAACCACAAACAAAAATCTCAAAAAAACTTATAAAACATCAAAAAATTCAACAAAAAAAAAAAATTTTTTTTTTTACTTTGTAAATATTTTTCAAAAAAAAAAATCTCTCTTCCCCCCTCTTCTTCTTTTTTGTAAAAACTTGCGTCTTGCCTGCCCGCGACGTTCGACTCATCGAACCAACCATTCAAATAAGAGTCTGTTCGCGGGGCCGCAGTCGAGTTTTTACTTTGCCCTTTTTTGTAAAAAATCTCTCTTCCCCCCCCTATCTTCTTTGTAAATAACTCTTCTTTCTCTCCTCATTCTTGTAAATTACTTATCTACAAAAACTAAAAATAAAAAAAAAAAAAAATTAATTAGAAAAACCCAAAAACCTTAAAAAGATAAAAAAAATCTAAAAAATCCTAAAAAGATAATAATTAAAACACAAAAAAATGATAAAACTCTAAAAATTCCAAAAAAAATGTTTTGTTAAATTATGTAACAAAATAATTCGAATATACCATTTCTTAACCTTTTTTGCTTTCCACAAATCTAGTTTCGAGTTAATTTGTATGCGAATTTTAGTTATTCTTTGCTTACTATTCGTTTATTAATTAAAGTTCGATAGATTTAAGTGTCTGGGGTTAAGATTTAAAAAATTTTTTATGTACTTTCCTTATAATAGGGAACTTGTTTTTCACCACCACTTCTAATTTTATAAATAGAAGCTCGTTTTTTATGTTAGAAAATAACATCCATGAATTTCAATTATTTCAACTTCATGCTTTTAGAAACATTGGAACGTTCATTTTAAAAAGGTTGCTCTCAAAACTTTTTGATTAAAAGCTAGTTTTATTTTTGAAAAACTAAACCCACTTCCATTTTTTTCGTGTCTTAATTGACATGATTCCCCCCTATCCCTTAAAAGATCCTATGTCAATGGGAATAAGATTTCGTTCCGTAAACATAGGCACCCAATAATTTTAAAAAGATTATATAGGGAGTAAGAGGATAAAATTCATTACTCCTACAAATATACATTGGGTTATTTATTTATTATGAAGAAAGAAAAAATTTATTATGAGTTAGGGAAATAAGATTTCGTTTTCCTAACTATCCAAAAGAAAAAAATTGGAGGTTCGAGAAAAAATTGCCTCGCCTCAATATCCAAGCCTTCTTCATAATCCACCAAACCACTTAGCCTATTTCAATGATTCTAGACTTAATTTAAAATTTTTTTGAGAGCATAATTTTTAAATTGCATTATTTCCTTTAACTTCTTTTTAGCCAAAGTTTTTTGTATAAATCCAATCCATCTTTGTTAAACTAACAAAAATAAATTTTTGCCTTCTATTTTATTTTATGTAGAAGTCTTTTTGAAACTCTTCCTCTATTCATAACATTTCATAAATTAGGATTTAATTCTTTAACCCCGGATGTTTATTTTGATCTTCCTTTTAATTAATTCAAGCGGTAGCTAAACTTAGGATTTCTTTTATTCCTTATAAGTTCATCTCCAACTTTTGCTCTGGAATAGCAAAAGCTTAAGTATGGGGGTATTTGATGAATTGTAAATATACCTATTTTTGTGTACATTAATTTAGTTGTTTTCATTTATTTTTGTCGTTTTTACTTATTTTTACTCAATAAAATGCTCCTATTTTTGTAAATATTATACTAACTTAGTTTATTTTATTTTGCAGGAAAAAATGAAAATCTGCCAAAATTTGACATGTCACGCCCGTGACATGTTGGTCACGCCCGTGACCTGGGCGTGACACGTCAAAATCCCGTGAATCAGCAATTTTTGAAGACCAAAGCCTGTCACGCCCGGGGTCACGCCCGTGTCACCCGACACGGGGCGTGACCCAAGCCCGTGACACTCCACTCGACGATTTCATCTCGACATTCGTCGAGTGTCGACACCCGCCTGTCACGCCCAGAGTCACGCCCGTGACCTGGGGCGTGACCTTTCCAGCTAGCCCGACAAGACCCGCGCGGCGACTTTTTGGCGCACCGCGCCCAGATCCACCTGCCTGTCACGCCCCCTGTCACGCCCGTGACCAAGGGCGTGACCACTGCGAGACCGCCACGTGTCCAGCCCGAAGTCAACTTTCCCGTCAAATCGCCGGCCGCCTTCCAAATAGTACTGTCACGCCCCCTGTCACGCCCGTGACCAAGGGCGTGACCCTTGTAAATTTTTTCTATAAATTCAGAGCTGCTGCTTAGGATTTCTGTTCCCCTTTTGGGCACCATTTTGTATAGGAGTTATGCTGCTCGGATGAGTCCAAATGCTATGTAAGGGAAATTTCTCCCCCTCTCCTTTATTTTCTTAGCTTTGTAATCTTTGTTTTTAGCTTAATAAAATTGTAGATTTTCTCTCTTTTCATGGATTTGGACTTCAACGATGTGCCTACTTCTTTGCAATCTTATTTATTTTTGTTTTAACTTAGTTTCTGTTCTTCTTTATAGGCGTGTGTGAGTGTATGAGTATAGTTTATTTACTTTTATGTTTTCATTTTTTACGTAGTGTTGTTAACTTAGATTTTTATAGCTTTTTATTTCATTGTTATAAACCCGTAAAAAATGATTTCAAGGTGATTTTCTTTTCTTTTAACTTAGCTTTTTATTTTTAGGTTGTAAAACCTTTTCGTTCTTTTCGTTTTATTTTCACTTTTTAATCAGTTTTACGGAGTTATAGGAATGATTTTTTAGTCATTTTAATTTTTCGCGCACTTTGATTTTTCGTTTAAACTTTTTCCTTATTTAATTTTTTCGCTCTCTTTTTATGCATTTCTACCGCATTCTAGCGGTAGAAATGCAGTTGTTTTCAATTTTCGGCAACTTAGTTTTTTGCAATTTTTTATGTATGCGCATTTATTTCCGCCTACTCGTTAAGAGTTAAATGGCGCTTTGCTTTATTTCAATTCTGTCGTGTGTGTGCGTGTGTTTTACTTTCAGTAGAGTGCGTGTGTTTTCATTCATGTCGAGAGAGTGTGTGCGTGCGTTGCATTTATTTTGTCCTACTCGGTTGAGTAGGACCCGCATTTATTTTCCCCTACTCATTTGAGTAGGACTTGCGTGTGTGCGTTTTACCGCTTTCTTTCTCCCGCCCACGCAGTTGCGCCGGGACTCGCAATTTACTGCTTTCTTCAGTCCTACTCGTTTGAGTAGGACTTGCAATTTTCAGCTTTCCTTTACTGCTTTATTTTACTGCTTTCATTTCCTGCTTTCCATTTTCTGCTTTATTTACTGCTTTCCTCGCAAGCCGTCCCCATTCCGATGAGTGGCTAATCGTTCTTAGCCCTCGGCATCGAAGAGCATTGGGACAGATAAAATAGCTTAAAATAACTAAAGGTCTAATCTTTCTAATTAATTAATAGCACTTAAGGTTTGCCCGGGGTTAACGACGCGTAGGACCACATATCGATGTGTGGGCCCTATTTCCGTTTTCTATACGCTCGCCGAGAGGCCGTGCGTATGGACAGATCACCCCTTGGCAAAGAGAGTGCCAACTCTACCGGATTGGGTTCCCCACCCAATAGCGGGGTTCTTAGCGTAATGCGGGCGTTAAGAGGAATCCTTCGTCGGACTAACGTTCGGTCGAATAGTCTTAGCGTTCAGGTGAGCGATAGTCCTAGAGATAGGTGAGCTCATTCTAGTGGAACCTCCACGGCCAAGTCTCCGCCTTAATTAATTAGAAATTTAGGAGCTCTTTTTATTTAAAGTTTATTTTAGTTTAATTGTTTTTTCGGTGCCATCGAGCTAAGCTCTTCATCGGCACCACCTTCAAGCTTTCTTTTATTGCTTTCTTTTTATGCTTTCTTTTTATTTTCTGTCATTTTTATTTTTTTTTATATATAAAAATATTACCCGACAAGTAATTATCGGTAAAATAATAGTCCCCTCCAGGGAAGAGTAGAAATAATCGAACCGGACCCGAGAACAATACGACCTCGATATTCCACCCGGAATATCCTGTACTACTCACGATAGGTGCACTTGCCTCCTTTCGTTAAAACTCGATTTCTAAACCTTTTTTATATCCAAAATAAATAAAATAAATACGCGCGACCCGTTTTCTTAAATAAATTCACTTCCGCCTTTTTTCGCAATTAAAACCGCCGGGTCGCCGCGTGACCATAAATAATTTTGGAGTTTTAACCACATCAGTAGGCTGTGCTTGTATCATCGCAAACAACGCCTCAGCCACAAAGTGTACTGTCTTTGCATATGGAGGAGGTGTAGGCACCTCAGCTGGTGCCACACTCTCATCAGAATGTTGGGGCTCAGATTGCCCCTCACCACTTCGAGTCACCTATACATGTAAAAGACACACTTTAGCGACTTTGCAAAAGCAACAACAACTTTGTAGGAATGCGTATGTTCCTCAAACATGTGTATTTTAATTCCTTAGTGGACATTTTTGAGTTCAGTTATGTTATAACTGGTCGCACTTACACGTGCTCACCACCCCTCAAAAGAATTCGACCACAAATTCACAGGAGGAAGACCAAGACAAGCTGATACTAAATTGTAACACCTCTGTCCATCACATGAAATATAATAGAGCGTCCGGCTGAGGCCCCACACCATATTCCACAAACAGGCGACGAGATTACAAGTTAATATCATAGACTACTCGAATCCTAACTCAGAGCATTCTAGCGAAGTCTTTAGGATTTTCTTGAACTCAAACTCATTTGTATTTCCACAATATATAAACCACCACTTATATATATATATAACACAGGAATGTCAAATAAAAATACAAAAAGGTTATGACCTTAAGGCCTTACAGTTACATTTCACCAGTGTGGATTTCAAACATCGGAACGCAGGCCAACCACACATGAAAAGCAGTAAAATTTCTTCATTCGGCCTTCGAGGGCCAGCATAGCAGCAGCAGCAAGGGCTTTAGCCCACTATTTCCCGCTCAGCTCTCCAGCACCTGCACAAGAACGATCCATCGTAATGCTGGCAAATAACGCAATCATCAGCATTTAGCTGACCAATTTATAATGATCCTACCCCTTTCCTTGGGCAGTGGTATTCCTTCCCTGTAGGAATAGCATTCACACAAGCGGATATATCACAAGAATGTGCACTCACACAAAGTTCAATATATCACAAACGAACGCCCCGCGGCCAAACGTTCCTTGCACTAAGGGCATATTTTTGGTGTACCCGTTATCAGGGTCCCACCACCGTTCAGAGGTCCCAAACATAATGGTTAACTTTGAGCATACCCAGTCATTACGGCGCTCGGACTGAGACATTAGTCTTAATGGCGTACAGCCTAAGACACTCATTATGCGACCATAACGAACACCAATAACTTAGGCATTTAAGTTAGACATCGATAACACAGATAGAGATCAAGCTTTGCCCCTTACTCAAATCATCAAATCTAAGGCTAGTCTGATGCGGGTCGGCTTCCCCTTGTCCGTTCGACTCACTGTCCTTTAGGAGCTCGTAGCTCACAGATTAGCCTCACAGTCTCCCAAAGACAGTCTTTACAATCAAAATGGTATTTGGAAGGTATCGCAAGCGATAATCACTGTTGCCAGGCGTTAACCACAGAACTCATTTTCCATACCAGACCCACCCAAAAACCCTGTAGTAACCTACAGTGCCAGAAAAACTGGTCTTTTCATAGAATAAATAGATCACCAAGAGCTATCGTCGTTGTGATACTCACTCTTGCCCGGTGACATCCAACAGTCATCCAAACTGTGGTATTTCATGGGTATTTTTCTGGAGTGCATCTACAGTACTTCCTGCTACTACCAATTCATAGGTACAACCACGCAGACCCCATAAACTACTCATTTATTCTCGAATTCCTCTCTGGTATGCAAAATAAACATCACCATTCCATACCAACATGTCCAAATGGGCTTCACACAGCATGCCTATTACGTACTACACATTTTCGGATCTATATGCAAGACTCACTCGGTATTTCATGAATCGAAACAATGGAATTCCCTCGATCTCCACCTTTTGGTGGGGGATTCCATGCATATGCCAAGAGAAGGACTTCACATGTCCAAGAAGGAAGATCGTTACCCTTGTAGTCTTCCTCAAAGCCATGGTCTTGATCTGTGATCCAGATGAAATTTATTGTCACAACACCCCTCCCATGGACCTAGTGTCGACTCGTGATTATGATCACAAACACACCTTGGATCGATCTTCTCTTGAGCTCCTGGACGTTTCCTCCTCTTCCCTCTCTAGAACTAAGCAAGAGAGTGTGAGAGAGAAAATTAGAATGAAATCTCAAGTCCAGGCTTTATATGAAAGCTACCGCCGCGCGATTACTCCTACTGCCATGTAGTATCATAGGCGGTGACCGCTTTGCCCAGCTGGCACCGCTATCTAGAGTTATCGCCCCGCGATAATCCCGATTGCCGCGCTAAGCTATTCACTGAGCCATCGCCGGCGATAAGCCTATTGCCGCATGATAACCTCCAATGACACTTCTCATTTTGGGGGTGTTACAATAAGTTATGTCTTACAAACATTCATGGGAAAATTCTTAGTGGACTATTGTAATGATATCTTAGTCATTTGCCCATCTCCAACCAATCACGAATCGCACCTGAGGATTATCCTTACTACGTTATGAGCGAAAGAATTATTTAACAATCTAAACAAAAGGTATTTTTATAATACTTTCGCTGAGTTCCTTGGGTATAGTGTGAGTACGGATGGGCACACTGAAGTTGTACATTGAAGTTTGGGTAGCTTATTACGATGTCTTGCGGGTAATCACAAGGATACTTGGCACTGGATATTTCCCCATGCTCAGCTTGCATACAATAATTGTAAGACTAAATCCCCAGGCTTATCCGCCAATGAAATCGTGAACGGCTATAAGGCACGAGTGCCACTTTATTTAATTCTGTTAATTCCATTGTATAAATCAAGTGATTTTGCAAAAGAATTTGTTCTTCATGTTCACAATTTACATAAGCACATTCATGAAATGTTAGTTGCCCAATATGCATTTTATAAATCTCATGCTAACATACATAAAAGAGCATCTCAATTTATTGTTGATGATTTAGTCTTGGTGCATTTCATCCCTGAATGGATGTCTTAGGGATCCATAAAAAGGTTGACGAATTGGAGAGTCGACCCTTTTCTAATTTTAAAGAGGTTTGGAGAAAATGCATATCTTTTGATGATACCCAATGATTCGGTTATATCCCCTATTATCATTTCTTCAGATTTAATGCCTTATGTTTCTTGAAAGACTTGATTTCAACAGCCTAGACACCTAGAGGGGGAGGGGGTGAATAGGTTCTAAATTGTCCTTCAAATTTTAGGCAAATAGCAAAATCTATCTCAGCACAGCAGAAATTTTAAATCACAGCACAATGAACACAACACAACATACACCAGATTTATAGTGGTTCCCCAAGGTATGGGAACATCCACTTTCCCCCTTCGCCTATCGAGTAGTGAACTGGATTCGGCCCAACTTCCTTCCACTTCTTAGATCTGCAGATCTTACAGCTCAGAACCAAAAATGGTTCCTACAACTCAGAGTGAATCCACACTCCTATAACTCGGGCACAAGTCCTACCTCAGGCTCCTTCACAGGCCTAAAACTCAGAGTGAAACCCCACTCCTACAACTCAAGCAAAATCCCTACCTCAGCCTCTCTCACAGGCCTACAACTCAGAGTGAAACCCCCTCCAACAACTCAGGCACTCAGCCCTAACTCAGCCTTTATAATTATAGGCTTACAACTCAAATCTTACAACAGATCCTACCAGAAATTGTTTGATTAAGAGATATAGAAACTTCACCAGATAGATCTCTTCACTGGTGTGAGCTTCTTGATCATTTCTTGAATAAACTGGTCTTTAGATCCAACCTGACTTAGCCGTTTCAAAGCTTCTTGATAGAACAAAATAAGGTTGATCTTCACTTGATGTAGAAGTTGATCTTCATATAGCTTCCTTCTTGAATTCAGAATGAAATCTGAATCTTCCTTGCAAACTGATCTGGATCTGCCTTCGTAAGGGTTTCCCCTTTTCTTGTTGTAGAAAACTCTCTCTGAAGGATTCACTTCTTAGTGTTGTGTGTTCTTTTTTCCTTGCTTACTGTTGCTTCCTGTTGTATCGAACCAGTCCTTTATATAGAGTTTCCTCCTGATTACTGGCTGATCCAGTTTGTAACAGTCTTCTGACAGTGCTGACAAAGGTGTCAGACTGGTCTGTTATGACAGCTGATTCTTCAAAGACTTTCCAACTCAGCATGAACCACTCAGCAAACGGCTTCACATGTGTCGACACAAATGTACTAAGTATCGACACAATTCTTGATGATGTCAACACAATACTCCATGTGTTGACATAGTCATTCTTTTGGTACTCGACACAGCATCTGTTAAATGTATCGACACAAGTCCTGTGTGTCGACACAGCTTCTGCTTTCAGTGTCTACATAACTCCTGGGTGTCGACACAGCTTCTGCTTTCAGTGTCAACATAACTCCAAGGTTTCGATATAGCTTCTGCTTTCAGTGTCAACATAATTCCTAGGTGTCGACATAGCTTCTTCTTTCAATGTTGGCATAACTCCTGGCTCTAGTGTTGACACAAGTCTAAGTGTCGACATAGCTTCATCTTTAGGTGTCGACATAGCTTCATCTTTAGGTGTCGACACAGATCTTCACAAGTGTCGACACAAGTCTGGGTGTCGACACAGCTTCTTCTTTTGGTGTCGACATAATGCCTGCGTGTAGACACAATTCCTCACAAGTGTCGACATAATTCTTCACAAGTGTCGACACTTGAACTTATAAAATTTTCTTCCAATACTTCAACCTGCACAATGAAACTCAAAAATATATCAAATACAAATTGATGTATATCATTGATTAAGATAAGGCTTCTCGAAATCTGGTACATATTAACAGTGTACCCAACAATCTCCCCCTATTTGGAGAAGTCATAACCTTTAGTCAAAGATATACATCACTCATAATAAAACACATAAAAAGAAATAGATGTACATACATTTCATTGCAGTGTAACATATAAACATTGTAAACAACTGAAATGAATACTGAAACTGATTTCATTTAATCAGAGAGAAATTTTACGTTTGCATAGTTTTCTTTAGAACAAAAGCCAAAAGGTTACATTGTTCTATACATAAGCCTAACTATCCTATAATTGACCAGGCTCCTTAATCACAATGCCTTTTCCTGATCTGATCTGAGCATGCATAGTAGGTTCAACATCATCAGCAGGTTTCTTTCCTTTTAGATCCTTCTTTTTCTGTTCTTCAGCCCTTATCCTTTGCCTTTCAAAATAATGAAATGGCTTTGGGAAGTACTTGCTAGGCTCCAGAGCATTAGCAGGTAACTTCCCAGCTTTTGCTTTCCTTCTGTATTGAAGAATGGCTTCCTGCCTGGCTTCATACTTGTTCCATTCTTGCTCAGTATACCATTTAACACTTTCATGGGTCTTATCCTTCACAGCTTTCCAAGCAGTCAATATAATGTTCCTGGAAGTAGGGCTCCATTGATCAAAATCAGGCTTCTACTCAGCCTATTCTCTAAACCTTTTCTTGGACAGTTGTGCTTCCTTCTGAGCTTCCTTGGCATCCTCCGACATTTCCACTTTTTCAATAATAATGTTTTTAACCTCCTGTGGAGGGCTGCACATTGACTGAACTTATTGGTGAATCATGTCAAAATCAGCTGGAGGGTATATGACCTGAGCAACTTCAGGTTGACCTCCTTCAATATAGGCAGGTTGCACACCAGACTCAGCAACATTGTCATCATCACACAAGGGGGGATATCCAAGAGTTGCTCTGATGTCATTTGATATCCATTTAACACGATCTGAGCTTTCTTTGACTAACACCCTCTTCCCCTTTATGACTTCTCTTTCAACATGATCTCTCAGATCATCCTTCTGAATTCTAATTTGGTTAATAAGATAATTTGTTCCTTCTTTGTAAAAATTTCTGAACTTCTACAAGAAAGTAGAAATATTCTTTTGAGATTTTGTAAATTTGTCCTGAACAGCAGCAGGATCTTCTTTGATCTGCTTGGACACTTCAGCTTGGACAGCTGTTGTTAGATTATCAATCTTTGTGAGAATGGCAAAGTGTGACTCTTTGAGATTATCATTCATCCAGATTTGTTTCTCAAGAACATATCCTTGCTCAACTGCAATGTCTTCCACTTCAGTTTGGAGTTCTTTTTATTGCTTTGCCAAGTATACCGCAGCATTACCTCCCTTGTGGAAGCATTCTGTCATTTCCTTTTTATTTTGATTTACTTCCAATCTGATTGATTTTATATCTTGGGCCAGAGAGAATTGAAAATCTTAATATGTTTCATCCACATACTTTTCCAAAGACTGTCTTTGCTTATCTAATTTCACTTGCAATTGGACTAGTAGGGAACTGAAATCCATGCTTGGAGCAGGTGGTGGTTTTACTGTTTGTAAGGCCTTTTTATAGCATGAGCTCCATTTCCTTAAGGCAGCTAACTTCCTTTTCTTTTCCATAGAGGCTTCTTCATCATCAGAAGATTCTGAGGAACTTTGTATATTCACTGGTTCCTTATCAGTTGGAGCATGCAGAGACTCCTCCCCCTCAGTTCCTGGTAGTTCTTTTTCTATGATTTGCTGCTCCCCCTCAGTCCATGCTGTTAGTTGTTCAGGGAATAGCTCTTCCATAGTTACCTCTTACTGCATCTGAACAAGAGGAATGAAATTCGTTTGAAAAACAGAAGGTTCTCCCTGGACATCCAGATCTTTGTCCAGGTCATTCTCTATAAAGGAGATACTTACTTGATTATTTTGAGCAGTATTTTTTATCTGCTCATCTTATGCTTCTTTCTCAATATTTAGTAGTGCTTCATTGTTGATATCTAACACTATTTCCATAATAGTATCAGCAGCATTCTCACTTTCTATTGCAGCTTCAGTAATACCTCCCCCTTGGGTAGGCAGCTCAACTTGTACAGTGTCTTGTACTGCTGGTTCAAGATTTTCTCCCCCTGGAGTGGAGACTACTTGTTGCTCTAAGAGCATACAGCTCTCCACTTGATCCTGTGCTTCTTCTTGTGGTCTGTCTTCATCTGAACTGAAGACCACTTCTTCTTCAAAATCACTGGAGGATTCTTCTTGTTGAATAACCTTTTTCTACTATCTATCTTTCTTAACGTGTTTCTGTGGAGTAGATATTTCCTTTGTCAATACTCTATCCCATCTAGATAGAATTCTCACATCCATCCTCCTCATGTGGTTGATTTTGGTTCCTGGAAGTTGGTTCAAAATATCTGGTACTACAGCAGATAGACATAAACTCAAAATCCTTCTCAGATTTGGTTTCTTTATTCCTTCTTGAAGTTTATCAAAAACTATTGATGTCAAGTCTGTTTTTATAGTGAAAATAATCCTTGTCATCAGATTGAACATGTGGACTGAAATTCTGTCATGTCCACTAGTCTTACACAGAATTACCTTCCCAACTACCTCAGACAGAAACTTTACTTGGGAATTCATCCCTTTCCGAGCAATAGATGATCCAAACCTGATATTTGTGTTCAGCGCGCACCAACTTAGTGCTTCTTCAATCTTGGATAGAACAATTTCTTCATCATCCTTAACCATGGGAAGTTGGAGTGATTTCCTGATAGTCTTTAGTGTTAGTCTAACTCGGGAATCCTGAACTGTGGCTTTAATCTTCTTCCCTTCTATGTCCACAGTGGCAGATGAATAGAATTCCATTACTTCCTTTTTCCAAATTTGTTGGTTCCGAGACCAAGAATTCTAAACCATTATCAGAAATTAGGGTAATGACGCCCTGGATTTCTTGTGAAGCTGTCGTGAATCCTCCACAAACCAGCTCATAGCCTTCATTCACCTTATCATCCTGGTGAGGCGCCATTGTCGTGAGAGATGGAAGAGAAAAGAAGAGAAGGTCTTTGTCGACACAAGGTGCAGATACTAGTTTTCTGAAAGCGTAATCGACCAGATTTTAGCTTTACCTATTTATAGTGTTAGCGTAAAGGGTAGGTCAAAAGACGAGCCAAAGTCGACAAAACTTTTACATGTGTCAACAGAAATGACCTAGGTCTCGACAAAACTTAGGATTAGTCGACACGAAAAATCCTCTAGATATAAGGTCTCGACAAGGTTGTGTCGACACCTATTTCTCTGTCCACACAGATACTTTTTCTATGTCAACACATCCTTATTCTTTGTCAACACAACTTACTGAGTTTGTCGACACAATTGTGCTTGTGTCGACACAAACTTTGTACTTAGACAAATTTCCTGAGAAATTTTGTACTTACAAATTCTTCTTAGGGAAGCTTGTGCTAACCTATTCTAGGTTCAACATACCTAATTCAATTTTAAAATAATTGAATTTAATTTCATATAGTGGTTTTGTAAATATATCAGCTATTTGATTATTTGTGTTCACAAACACTAGACTTATATCTTCCTTCTCAACATGTTCTCTGATGAAATGAAACTTAATTTTTATATGTTTGGTTCTACTGTGTGATACAGGATTCTTAACAATAGAAATAGCACTGGTAGAATCATCAAATAGTGGAATTCTACTTACCTTGATGCCATAATCTCCTAGTTGGTGCTTTATCCACAACAACTGTGCACAGCAACTACCTGCAGCTACATACTCATACTCAGCTGTTGATATAGCTGTACTTGTTTGCTTCTTGCTCACCATGACACCAGCCTTCCTTGTAGGAATTGAAAAGTTCCTGTTGTACTCTTCCTGTCTTCTTTGCATCCTGCAAAGTCTGCATCTAAGAAACCTGTTAGTAAGAAATCTCTATTCTTAGGGTACCATTGGCCTAGATTAAGTGTGCCCTTAAGATATCTCAAAATTCTTTTAACTGCAGTATAATGAGATTCCTTTGGACAAGCTTGGTACCTAGCACAGACACATATTGCATACATGATGTAAGGACTACTAGCAATCAAATAAAGTAGGGAGCCAATTATCCCTCTATACAAAGACTCATCAATAGGTTTCCCTAACACATCTTTGCATATAGACATACTTGTTCCCATTGGAGTTTTCATGGTGGAGGTTGTGTCCATTCCATATTTCTTATTGATGGAGGCTCTATTGAGAACATGACATGCAGTATTTACTACCTCAGCCCAGAAGTACTCAGGGAGAGTAGTGTCACTATGTAGTGTTATACTTGCCTCAATTAGAGTTCTATTCTTTCTTTCAGCAACTCCATTTTGCTGAGGAGTTCTAGGTGAGGAGAATTCCTGATGAATCCCAAGTTCATCATAGAACTTTGTCATACTTTCAGACTGAAATTCAGTTCCATGGTCACTTCTGATTTTGACCACTGAACTGTTATATTCATTCTAAAGTTGTCTAACAAAAGTCTGGAAAATAGTTGGGGTTTCAGATTTCTATCTCAAGAAGAAAACCCATGTGAATCTAGAATTGTCGTCCACATAACTAGTGTGTATACTTTCCTACCAAGACTATGAACTGGCATAGGACCAAACAAATTCATATGCAAGAAATATAAACATCTCATTGAATCTTTGATATCAAGTGCATGGAAAGAGGACTTAGTCTGTTTCCCCTTTTGGCAAGCTGAACACACACCCTCTTTAATGCACTTGACTTGAGGACCATTCCTCACTAACCCCGTGCTAAACAGTTGTCCTATTGACTTGTAGTTCAGATGGGCAAGCCTCTTGTGCCATTTGACACATAATGAAGCTTTTTCTCCTGCAACTAGACAAATGGGTGAATTGTCAAACTCACAATCTAGGTTAAGACAATATACATTCCCTTTCGTAGTGCAGTCAAATTGATCTCTTGATCACTTGACCTTCTTATTTGGCACTCCCCTTTGAGGAAGGAGATGTCATAACCTAGATCACTAAGTTGACTTATGCTGATCAGGTTATGTTTTAAACCCTTCACAGAAGCCACTTTAGTGATAGTAATTGAATCACTAAAAATGTTACCAAATCCTTTGATGATTCCTTTTTCTGATCCACCAAAGATTACTTTGAGACCATTCTCTATGGGTACATAGTCCCTCAACATTCTTCTTGTTCCATTCATGTGTCTGGAACATCCACTATCCAAGTACCATATAGGGGTATGGTCACTTGGATTCACCTTACTAGGACCAAGCTGATCCTGGCACTGATCATTTTTTGATATAGCCATCAACCCTCTACAACAATAGTCTTCTGCTCTATTTATGGAGTCCAGCATTTGTAGGAATTCTAGTTCCCTAGAATCCTCTTTTGTTGAGATCAGCCCAACATATTCTTCTGCATTATCTTCTTCTCCTGATCCTGAAGATGAAGAGTCTGTCCAACTCTTCTACTTCTGAGAAATAAGGGATTTCTCCTTCTTGCCTTTTACTTAATACTTATTCTTATCTTTAGATTCAGTCCTCTTGTCTGGTCAGTCAGCTATGACATGTCCAGGATTGTTGCAACAATAACAAACAATCTTAGAATTAGTTTGTTTAATAGGTTTTGAGGCATACCTGTCCACCTTGGGAGTCTTCATTTTCTTGTAATACTCATCCTTGGAAAAGGATGTTGATGGTCTGGTTCTCCATTTCTTCTTTTTCATGGACCTTTGGAATTGCCTTGTATAGGCAGCAAAGTCCTCATCAGAGGTGTGGTTATCTGATGTGTTGTTGTCAAGATTTTCTTCTTCAGCCTCAGCACTCTTTCTGGGTGGAGAAGGAGACTTTATCCAACCCTTTCTTATGCCTTCATCCATGAAGGCTACAAACCTTTCTTTGTACTCAGGCCTACTGCATTTCTCCTCCTCTTTTCTGGCAGTGAGTTGCATTTCATATGACAGCAGCTTTCCAAATAGTGTGGGTGGAGGATTATCAGCAAGCTTGGCCACTTCTCTGATGGCACATATCTTTGTGTCCCAGTCCTATGTTAGTGACCTGAGAAACTTGTCATTCAGTTCATATGTGCTGAAGACTCTGCCTTAGGTCATCAGCTCATTGACAATCCTGAGGAACTTCTTGTAACATTCAGCTATGCTGTCAGTCTTGGCTTGTCTAAAGCACTCATATTCTTGATTCAGCATAGGTTTCCTGTCCTCTCTGACTTCTTCTGTTCCCTCTATGTAGACAATTAGGGTGTCCCACATTTCCTTAGAGGTTTTACAGTGCACCAGATTCTGAAATGTGGCATCATCTATATCATTTACTATAATATTTTGTGCTCTTTTGTCTAGTTTTGCCAGGATGATCTCATCCTTAGTCATTTCAGAATAGCTCTTAGGGGTTTTAACATTTACATCCAGAACTAATACCTTCATTGGAATGAAGGGACCCTCTTATTCTGTGATGTAGATTCTTGGATAAGATGCTTCTATAAACAATCTGACCCTTTCCTTCCATATGCCAAAGCCTTCTTTCCTGCAGATAGGCAGTTTCATAGATCCAAATTCCTTCGGATTCTCAATTGAACCCATTCTTGAAATTTTTATTTGCCTTGGATATTCACTCAGACTGTTAGGCCAATCTTTGAGAAACCTCACTTTGATACCACTTGAAAGACTTGATTTAAGAGCCTAGACACCCAGGGTTCTAAATTGTCCTTTAAATTTTAGGCAAATAGCAAAATCTATCTCAGCACAGCATAAATTTTAAATCACAGCACAATGAACACAACACAGCATACACTAGATTTATAGTGGTTCCCCAAGGTATGAGTACATCCACTTTCCCCCTTCGCTTACCCAGTAGTGAACTGGATTCGGCCCAACTTCCTTCCACTTCTCAGAGCCGCAAATCTTACAGCTCAGAACCAAGAATGGTTCCTACAACTCATAGTGAATCCACACTCCTACAACTCGGGCACAAGCGCTACCTCAGCCTCTTTCACAGTCCTACAAATCAGAGTGAAACCCCACTCCTACAACTCAGGTAAAAGCCCTACCTCAGCCTCTCTCACAGGCCTACAACTCAGAGTGAAATCCCACTCCTACAACTCAGGCACTCAGCCCTACCTCTGCCTTTATAATTACAGGCTTACAACTCATATCTTACAATAGATCCTACCATAAATTATTTGATTAAGAGATACAAAAATTTCACCAGATAGATCTCTTCACAGGAGTGAACTTCTTGATCAGTTCTTGAATAAACTGATCTTCAAATCCAACCTGACTTAGCCATTTCAAAGCTTCTTTATAGAACAAAATAAGGTTGATCTTCACTTGATGTAGAAGTTGATCTTCAGATAGCTTCCTTCTTGAATTCAGAATGAGATCTGAATTTTCCTTGCAGACTGATCTGGATCTGCCTTCGTAAGGGTTTCCCCTTTTCTTGTTGTAGAAAACTCCCTCTGAAGGATTCACTTCTTAGTGTTGTGTGTTCTCTTTTCCTTGCTTACTGTTACTTCCTATTATATCGAACCAGTCCTTTATATAGAGTTTCCTCCTGATTACCGGCTGATCCGGTTTGTAACAGTCTTCTGATAGTTCTGACAAAGGTGTCAAACCGGTCAGTTATGACAACTGATTCTTCAAAGACTTTCCAACTTAGCATGAACCACTCAGCAAATTGCTTCACATGTGTCGACACAAATGGACTAAGTGTCGATAGAAGTCTTGATGATGTCAACACAACACTCCATGTATTGACATTATCATTCTTCTGGTACTCGACACAACATCTGTTAAATATGTCGACACAAGTCCTGTGTGTTGACACATCTTCTGCTTTCAGTGTCGACATAACTCCTGGGTGTCGACACAGCTTCTGCTTTCAGTGTCAACATAACTCCTGTTTGTCGACACAGCTTTTGCTTTTTGTGTCAACATAACTCCTGGGTGTCGACACAGCTTCTGCTTTCAGTGTCGACATAACTCCAGGCTCTGGTATTGACACAAGTCTGAGTGTCGACACAGCTTCTTCTTTAGGTATCGACACAGTTCTTCACAAGTGTCGACACAAGTCTGGGTGTCGACACAGCTTCTTATTTTGGTGTCGACATAATGCCTGGGTGTCGACACAATTCCTTACAAGTGTCGACATAATTCTTCACAAGTGTCGACACTTGAACTTAGAAAATTTTCTTCCAATACTTAAAACTGCACAATGAAACTCAAACATAAATCAAATACAAATTGTTGTATATCATTGGTTAAGATGAGGCTTATCCAAATCTGGTACATATTAACAGTGTACCCAACATTTCTCCACCACTTGAATTATCTGCCTCTCTGTGTATTCTGTCCACTATGTCTTTTAATGGTTAAAGGGGAGAGCTGGGTCCTGGATCGCTCTCCCCTACGGTTTCCATTGGAGGTATGTTGAATGTTGATGTTGAAACATTTTCTCCTTCTTTGACTAAGGATTTTCCAAGGTTCCCCTTTTTGCCTGATAGGTTCTCTATGATGTGGGATTACCATGCTACTACGACTTTGATTGTGGGGCCAGATTTGTCCCTTGTTGTTGCTACCTTCGACTATTTTCCCCTCCCGGGCCACTCATCGTCCATGAGTGATTTTGAGCGAGGGATGATTGATGGAGACGATGTCCCTGCATGTGTTCATGATGCTCAGAGCCTGCATCACCATCATAATTCCTAATTCCCTTCGGAGCCATTCACTGGGATGCCCCTGGGCAGTCCAAGGTTAGCATTAAACTATAAGACTAAAATGAATAAAGGGCAACTAGTAAATACTAGGGATTGACTTTCACTAACCCCAGTGACTCAGGAGGTTAGCTTGGTTTCGTCACTCGAGCGGTAGGTTTGGAGGTTGTGGAAATGGGCAGGTTAGCCCTGCGAGTCGAAGGCTCGGAAGGTAGTTATAACAGGCTGGTTAGTCCGGGGAGCCGATGGATCAGTAATTCATGGTTGTATGTGCATAAGGTGGTGGGTCTTTGGTATTTGACGGTCGTTCACACTGACGTCAATACGATGACTCGGTGGGTGTAGTTTACACTTAGCCAAGGAAAAAACTGGTGGATTTGCCAGCAGTGTACACAAAGGCTCCGCAGTGAGTTCTTCAAATTGAGCCATACGAAGGTCTTGGTTAGGTGGTATGAATGCCGGCCTATAGGTGGGGTGGCCCAACCCATTGCCTCAGTTTACCGCGATGGCAGGTACCTGAAGTTTTAGCTAACTCCAAATAGGGGAACTAAAGGTTTGTGCGCATAGAGTCATGTGTGTGTGTTGCACTTGTATGAATCATTACCATCAATCCCACATAACATATCATATCATGTCGTCATCACATTTTAACCCTTACCCCTAAAATATAAATTGGTATGAGACTTTTAATACGTTAGGCCTTGCAAAATGACCCATAGTTTATTAGCTTGTGTGGGCATGCTTATAAGCTATGGTTGTCCTCTTTGCGGTTATCTATTATATTTCTTTTATGGTGCACTTTACTTTCTACTCTTTACTTCTCTATTACTTTAGTATTACTAGCTGGCATTTCTTTTTATAGTACTATTAATGTTATAATATAACTTCTAGATTAGGTCCACCTTCACCTGCTCTTGTTTACTCTCCACCATCATAACCTTCCTATCATAGCCACTGGGGGAGGGGTGGGGGTAAACCAGGATTAGACTTTTTGACTAACGAGTCGGTGGACCAAACATCTCTATGGCTTCAGATGGGAGATAGGTAGCAGCACCAGGAGATGCAGCACCAGCGGAGTACGATGCACAATATGGCGGGCCAGTCTAGTACATGAGCACCAGCCTCAGGATCCGTGAGTGATTAGTATAGTTTGCTTTCGTGAGAGTGTTGTAGTGAGGACATGATGTACCGGGCAAGAGCCCATTTAACCTTGGTCATTTTACTCTTCCCATTTCTGTTTTATTTTTATGTGTACTGTGTTGTGATTTAGCTTTCTTTACACTATAGGTGATTGTAGACTTAGAATTAATTGGTCTAAACTATATACTTCTACTTCTTCAGTGATCATTACAACCGGCAGGATCGACATTTTGTAGTGACGACCTTCAAGAGTGTTGGTGTCACCACAAAATGGCGATTCTGTGCATAAGACCCGGAGGCAAAGCGAAAAAATATAAGGTCTTACAGAACAAGTATCTGATACTACGGATTGATGACTTGTTCGATCAGCTGGTGGGATCAACTATCTACTCAAAGCTAGATCTAATGTCTGGCTATTATCTGTTGAGGATTCAGGAAGATGATATTCCCAAGACAGTGTTTGGTACACGCTACGATAATTATGGGTTCACTGTGATGCCATTTGGGCTAACAAATGCTCCATCGGTATTCATGGACATAATGAAATGAACGTTTAGAGAGTACTTGGACCTATTTGTGATCGTCTTCATTGATGATATATTGGTGTACTCTCAGTCCAAAGAAGATCATGCAAATCATTTGCGGATGGTTTTGCACATCCTGAGGAGAAACAAGCTCTATGTCAAGTTCTCAAAGTGCGAGTTTTAGCTGTCGTCAGTGGAATTACTTGGACATGTGGTTTGTGGAGAAGGTATTGCGGTAGATCCACCAAAGATAGTTGCGATACGGGAGTGGCCTGTTTTGTCTTCTATAGCAAAAGTTTGGAGTTTCCTTGAAATTCCTGGCTACTACAGTCGCTTCGTAAAGAACTTTTCACGGATAGCCTTATTTCTCACTACGCTGACGAGGAAAGATCAGAAGTTCATTTGGATGCCTGAGTGCGTGCGAGATTTTGAGGAGTTAAAGTGTCATTTGACTATGACGCCTATTTTGAGTTCGCCATGTGTTACAGACGACTATGAGATATATAGTGATGCTTCAGGGAGTGGCTTAGGTTGTGTTCTTCTTTAGTTCGAAAAGGTTATTGATTATGGCTCATGCCAGTTGAAAATGCATGAGAGAAGTTATCCAGTCCATGACTTGGAGTTAGCGGCTGTGATTATTACAGTTAAACTATGGCGTGATTATTTATATGGCATGAAAGTTACCATCTTCACGGACCATAAGGGACTTAAGTACTTAATAGATCAAAAGGATCTGAATATGCGACAGCGGAGGTGGATGGCATTCCTTGGGTACTACACCTTTCAGACACATTGTACTCTCAAAAAGGGAAATGTGGTTGCAGATGCCTTGAGTCAGCAGACTCCGGTAAGGGCAAGTTGGTTGCAGATGCATGATGAGCGTCTAATCTAGGAGTTGGAGGCCTTAGAGATTTCTTATGTCGATAAGAATTCTAGTGCTAATGTGTGCCTGAACTGGACAGAGGTATAGTATGACCTTGTGGATAGGGTTCGGCGAGCAACAGAACTCGATAAGAGTATGAAATGCTTTATATGGATGGGTCCAATTCCCAATTCTCCTTCGATGATGGTCATTTGAGAAAGGGCGGTCGTTTGTGCATCCCGAATGTGGTAAAATTATGGGAGGAATTGATGTACGAAGAACATTTTACGAAGTGTTCAATTCACCTAGGGAGCACAAAGATGTACAAGGACATGAAAAAGTTGTTCTTGTGTCTGGGTCTGAAGAAAGACATAGCTCTTTACATGGCAAAGTGACAAACTTGTGCCCTAGTGAAAGCAGTATGTCAGAAGCCTGGCAGTTTCCTGAAGTCATTACCAATTCTAATATTGAAGTTGGATGATATCTCTATGGATTTCGTGCACGGACTGCCGAGTTCACAGAGCGGAAATGATGTCGTATGGGTGATCGTTGACCAATTGAAAAAGGTATCACACTTCATACCGAACAAGAAAGATGATTCAGTGGAAACGTTGGCTAAGTTGTACGTGGACAACATAGTACGATTGCACATTGTGCCCCGTATCATCGTCAGTGATCATGATGGACGCTTTATTTCGGATGATTGGAGTCTAATCCACCAGTTGTTAGGTACTCAACTGAAGTGCAGTACAGATTTTCATCTGCAGATGGATTGTCAGATGGAGAGGACCAATCCAATGATGGAGGATATGCTCCGGATGTGCGCCTTTGATTTCGAGAAGTGATGGGAGGACCATCTCTATATGATCAAGTTTGCCAATAATATTAGCTATCAAGCTAGTATTCACATGGCGCCATTTGAAGCTTTATACGGTATGAAGTGTCGTACTCCTTTAGCTTGGTAATAAATAGGCGAATCGAAGTTGTATAACCGTAAGGGGGTCAAAGATGCAAAATCGAATATATGCACCATTTGAGAAAGGCTAATGGTAGCCCAAGATAGGCAATCAAAATACTACAATACAAAGAACCGAAACGTGGGGTTTGCAGATGGCGATTGGGTATATTTAAAGATCAAATCATTCAAAGGCATGTCCAGGATTCGGTTCTTGAAAATGTTGAGTCTGAGGTATCATGGTCCGTTTGAAGTGGTTTAATGAGTTTGAGAAGCTGCGCACCGGTTCGCTCTTTCGGCGAAGCTAAGTGGCTTGCATGATGGGTTTCACACATCCGTACTGCAGAAACTTGTGAAAGACCCAACTCCAGTGATTGCTGATGATCGAGTACCAGTCGATCATAGGATGATGACGAAGGTTAGGCCCATTCGGATCGAGGATACGGAGATCGAGAAGCTACGAAACAAGGAAATCGAGATGGTTATAGTCCATTGTGATAATTATGGCCGAGAAGAAGTGACATAGGAGCGTGAGAAAATAATTCGCGATGAGTTTCCGGAGTTTTTTGTAAATTGATGTTGGAACATTTTTTTGAATGTTGTAACTTATTTGTTGTTGTTTTTATATACCTATAGATGAATAAAATTTTGGGACAAAATTACTATAAGGAGGGGAGATTTTTAACACCCCAAAAATGAGAAAACAGAACTTTTGGTAGCTATTGCTGGGCGAAATTGGGTATCATTGTTGATAGCACCCGTCACTTTCAACGAAGCGTTGAGAGGACTTGACGCACTCGATGCTTTTAACAAAATGTGTAGTAGGCTCGATGAATACTATCGCGCAATGATAGTGAGTATCGTTGGCGATAGCGATAGCACTCGACGCATTCAACGCCTTCAACAAAGCATTTAGTATACTCAACGCACTCGACGCTCTCAACGCACTCGACGAAGCATTGAGTGTGCTATCAGAGTGGCGATAGTGGGAATCGCTAGGCGATACTACCACATATGGTTGGACACATGTCAGGTGGACGGAAGGCGGCCAATGAGCGGTGGTTAATTGGGGTCAAAGCGGGTACCGACGATATCGCCCAGGCGATTGCAGATATCACTCGACGATAGCATTAATTTTGACTTGTCAGCTGAAATTGTGGCCTTTCCTTTCTTTTGATGATAGGATCGTGTGGTTGGGTTTATTCACGAGGATGCTTAATCAGAGAAGAGGTGGAGATAAGATTTATTTCTCTTCTCTCACTCTCTCTCATCCTTCTCATCATGTGCTTGGGAGAAAGGAAGAAGAAGGTTGAGGTTGAGCTTTGCTAGCTTAGTGGATGAGATCATGAGGTCGAATTATAGAACTAAAGCCAGATCCGTAAAGAGGAAAGTGAGGCGCTCCTTCCCATCCGGATAGAAATCTCAGTTATGGATTTGAAACAAACTAAGAGGATAACGATCTTCCTTCTTGGACAAGTGAAGTCCTCCTTTTTGCATATACATGGAATCCCCCACCAAAAGGTGGAGAGTCGAGGGAATTCTGATGAGTTGATACTTGATATCCATGGGTGATTTTGCATATAGAATCCAGAAATCGCACTACGGAATAGGCATGCTGTGTGAAGCCCATCCAGATGGGTTGGTCTGGATTGGTGATGCCACAACTCGCATTTTCTCTGTATTTAACGATATATCAGAGTAAGGGAAAACACACACAATGATGCCACATCTGCAAGGGATAACTACTGACGCTCAGGAAAAACACCAACTTAACACCTTTATGAAAGATTTATAAGTTACTTAGAGAAAATCCAATTTAAGTTAAGTGGTTAATCGTATTCCTCGGCTTAGGGGCACATCTAGTCCATGAGAAAAAGATAGTTATAAGCTGTGGAAAGTACCGTTTTTACAAGATTAGATGTCCTACATGAGTATAAACATCCATGGAGGACAAATCATGGTATGTAAGATTTTAGATTTATAATAATAGTGAAAGTATCTTTTACGACCGTTAAATATAGTGAATTAGATTTTAAATATGGCATGTATGAAGTACTAATAGTAATTTTTATATTTTAAAATACCTAACAAGCAACCTAGCACAAAACCTTCCGAAAGAGCAAGTAAAAACAATCACAAAGACGTAAACTAGCAGCTAGTAGAATATTCAATAATCCAAAAGAAAACAACCAGTGGGCGTCAACAACCTGACACGAACCCACTGAAAGTATGCAAGTCTGAACCAAAACCGAAAAACAACGACTACCTCACAACAGTGAGGAAAACTACTGCAACCACAGTAGTCCAAAGATACCACCCAACACATCCGCTCCACCAACTACAGCCCTGAACTTGAGTCATTCAAAAGAAGAACACCTCAGCAAGAAAATAGAAGTGGCAAAGGAAATAAGGAGGTAATAAGAAAAAATGTAAGAGAGGGTTTACCGAACCTGACTATAAGGAATTCTGGAACGAACAACAGCTGATTAGCCAAATAAAGACAAGTAAAGTAAAAATTGCAATAAAGGAGTTGAACGAACATTTGCACCAAGTGTCGAACGAAGTCGTGCTTCAACAAAATCTGCAAGAATAAGCATCAAATAACCTAGACAAATCTAAGAAGTAAACTTAGCACAAAACAACTCGAAAATGTGAATCATTAACACTTGGCAAAAATAACCGGGCTGGAGTCGGTGACCAAAATGTCCCATAACAGGCTTCCAGACCCAAACGACTCACAAAGGCACTGCGGTGGTGGCCAACGGGCCCAACAAAACCCAAAAGGCCACAAAACAGAGACCAAACCAAACCACCAAGTGTAATGACCCACAAACCGGCATTCAGTTGGTTGGCCTTTATCTAATGCCAACCTACCTAGCCGAAGAAACATCATACGCAAACAACCCAATCAAAACCCCAAGCTAAACCCAAAGACATACCTAAATAAGCCCTAAAATCACAGTAAGGACCATACACGACGAATCGTACACGAAATGGCATAATATTCTATGTCTTGGTGAAATTCGGCTAGTATACCAGATGAACCACAAGGAAACTTGACGAATTTCCACAGCACTCGTCGAATAAGACCTCCGATACTCGACAAATTCCTACTATACACGATGAATTACATAGTGATACTCAATGAAATGCTACTATACTCGACGAGTTGACAAACTCTACTCGACACTTTCTTCCGATACATGTCAAATATGCCTTAACGACGACTTTGGTGATACTCACTGAATTCTAATTGATACTCGACGAAAAGGACTTGGACTAAAAATCAGCACTTGATGAATCGTTACCCGACTAAATTGCCTTAATGAAATTCGGCGATACTCGCTGAATCTGCATAAGCCGATACTCGATGGACTCCAATAATACTAGTCGAATTATCCTTAGACTAAATCCCTCCACATCCAGAAAATTTCACTTAACGATTTACGACAAATTTTCATCCCGCTAACCTACCAAACTCGACGAATACTACAGTCAATATTTGACGAATTTTGCTTACCCAAACCGCCGAATTCTACTTAGCCGAAAACTTTCCCTGCTCTAGGATTTCTTTCATATCCTACTTACACTAATCCTAGTCTCTAAGGGAGGAAGAATGGAATGAAGAAGAACAAGCAAGAAATGAACATGCAAGGGGGAAAAGAGCCACTTGTCTTGAAACTCCGAAAAAACACCTCCCACTCGCACCACCACAAGGATAGGCCACCAAAACATACTAGCAATGTTTCCTGAAACTTTTGGGGGAACAAGGAGGTCAAAATCACTAACTCTAATGCCTAAAAATCAAGGAATCGAGAAAATCTTACCACGATTGGGTAGATCTCAGCGAGTGCTTCCCAAATCTCTATTCTATCGAGGAATCTGACCACCAAATCACTGGAAGTCACTGGCCAAAAGCACGCGGGATGCCGCTCCACTTCCACTAACGAAAACGGCCACAACTTGGGTTAGGAAGATGATGAATAGTTTTTTTAACGCGACCTAATATCCGACTATATATATACATATATAAATAATTATAATAATATAATACAATTTAATAATCAATAAACCCAACACGTCCTAAAATCCAAACCAACTCGGAATCTTGTGAAAATCGCACCGTAGCTAAATACCGACCCTACGAATCTAACGACGAAGTTGAAATCCAAATATGATTAACCAAACTCTGGTAAAACACCACCTGAAAATAAAACGCCACCACATCCCTATAAAAGCTCCAAAAAGTCACCAAAACAGACCTGGATCACGAGGGAAGGTGCACAACCAAGCCAAAACCAATAATACAGGAAAACCCACTGAGCAAACCCATGCCCCAACAAATGATACTTGTTAACTATTCGTCAACGTAACGCCCTGACGTCAAAAATATGCAACTACGAGAATTAAAATAAACACCGAAAAATCAGGGGTGTTACAGCCTCCCCCGCTAAAAAGAAGTTTCGTCCTGAAACTTAACATAATAGGATCAAATACAAAACAAAAGAAAAACAATCATAGGCCATCAAAGAAAACACGTACCAAAAGCATCAGGAGAATGAATGAGGATGAGTCTCCCTCATAGCTGACTACAACTCCCAAGTCGCGCTCTCCACGTCTTGGTTCCTCCACAAAACTTTAACTATGGATATTGTCTTCTTTCGCAATACCTAATCTTGAGTATACAAAACACGAACAGGCACCTCCACATATGAATGGTTTGGCTCCAACTGTGGCACAACATCAACAATTTGTATGTTGCTCAGCACACACTTTCACAATTGGCTCACGTGGAAAACATCATGCACGCTAGGAAAACTTGTTGGCAATTCCAGCCTATAAGCTGATTCACCAATCCGCTCAACAACTTTGAAAGGTCCCACAAACCTAGGATCCAAATTATGGTTCTTACCAAATCTCTTAATGTCAGACATTGTGGAAACCTTAAGAAAAACCATGTCCCCATCGCAAACTCCAAATCAGTCCTACACCGATTGACATTCCTTTCATAATGTTGTTGAGCTATCTGAAGCTTCTCTCGAATATCCATAACATAAATATCCATTTCTTCCAACGCTTATGGACCCAATAACGGTCTCTCACCAACCACGGCCCAAAACGAGAGAGTCCTGCAACGTCTCCAATACAAAGCCTCAAACAGCATCATCTACAAGCTCTCTTGATAACTATTATTGTATGCAAATTCCATCAGTCTCAAACGCACATCCCACGCTCCTCCGTGGTCAAAAATATAACATGAGATAATATCCTCCACGATCTGATTTACTCTCTCCGTCTGACCATTTATCTGCGGATGAAAGGTTGTGGAATACCTCAAATCGCTACCCAACCCCTCCTGTAAACTCTTCCAAAAGTGAGACGTAAACCTGAAGTCTCGATCTGATACAATACTAATAGGTTCTCCATGTAATATGATGACCTCATCCATGTATAACTCAGCTATTTTCTTCAAAGAGTAGTATATCTTGAATGAAATGAAGTGAGTACACTTCGTCAATCAATCCACTATAACACAAACTGAATCATGTCCTCGGGGAGATCTCGGCAATCCAGTAATAGAATCCATTGAAATACTCTCCCACTTCCAACTCAGAATTCCTAAGGTCGTCAGCTTGCCTCCATGCCTTCCATGATCGACCTTCACTCGCTTACAGGTAAAACACTCTGATACAAACTTAGCTATATCTCCCTTCATACAGTTCCACCAAATGATCTGCTTCAGATCCTTATACATTTTAGTTGAATCGGTGTGGTAGGAAACACTAGAACCACGCGCCTCATTGCACGACTTAACTCAAATATCCCCTACTGTGGGAATACAAAATCTATCGTGGTACTTCAAGGTTCCCGCATCATCAATTGAAAAGTCCGATAATTCCCCTTTTGCAGTTCTATTATAAAGGTGCAACAAATCTAGATCATCCTTCTGATGAAGCCTCATAAGTGTAATCCATGAAGCTATAATACTTCCAAATTACTAGGCGAGTCGCTACTCCCCACTAAAATATCCATCAAGAGAAATTCCTCCACCAGCGAATACACAGAAAGGTTAAAATTTTTCGTTTACTTCCTACTCATGGCGTCGGCTACCATATTATCTTTGCCCGGATGGTATTAGATCGCAACATCATAATCTGCAACTTATTCTAACCATCTTCGTTGTCACAATTTCAATTCCTTTTGGGTGAAGACGTACTTCAAACTCCTATGATCAGTATAAATCTTGCACAGAGCACCATATAATTGGTGTCTCCATTACTTTAGGGCATAAATCATAGATGCGAATTCTAAATCATGTGTAGGGTAGTTCCTCTCATGTATCTTTAACAGTCTGGACTCATACACAATCACTTTGCCTGCGTGCATCAACACGTACCCAAATCCAACATGTGATGCGTCCACATATATAGTATATTCTAGTCCTTCGGTTGGCAAGGCCAAAACCAGAGCAGTGCACATTCTCCTTTTTAATACCTGAAAAGCTTATTCGCACTTATCACTCCAAATGAAAGATGCATTCATCTATGTCAATTTAGTGAAAGGTGCAAAACACATAGAGAAACCATCCACAAACCTTCTATAATAGCTTGTTAGCCCTAGGAAGCTCCTTATCTTCTTGGGAGTAGCAGGTCTCTTCCAATCCAAAATAGCAGCTATCTTCTCGAGGCTCAAGGTAGACAAAACTAAACGCAAGTGATGGGCATGCTCTTCAGCGCTGCAGGAGTATAACATAACATCATCTATGAATACAACCACAAAACGATCCATAAAGTCCTTAAACATTTTGTTCATCATTTCCATAAAGGCAGAGTGTGCATTAGTTAACCCAAAAGACATTATGAAGAACTCAAAATGTTCGCACCGTGAACGAAAAGCAATTCGTGGAATATACATCTCACGAAACCTCAACTGATGGTA
The DNA here is from genome assembly GCA_039583875.1 of Platanthera guangdongensis. Classification (NCBI taxonomy): domain Eukaryota; kingdom Viridiplantae; phylum Streptophyta; class Magnoliopsida; order Asparagales; family Orchidaceae; genus Platanthera; species Platanthera guangdongensis. The sequence goes on along the minus strand of CM077151.1, from coordinate 223,350,463 downwards.
GCGTGAACGAAGGTCAATCTTCGAAAACATAGTGCTACCATTCAACTGATCAAACAAGTCATATATTCCCGGCAAGATATACTTGTTCTTGATGGTTACATTATTAAGCTCTCTATAATCAATACACAGCCTCATTAATCCGTCCTTTTTCTTCACACACAAGCGCCCCTCGGTGAAGAACTTGGTATAATGAATCCATTCTGCAGTAACTCATTCAACTGGGTACACAGCTCCTCCAACTCACGCGGGGCCATATAATACGGCGCCTTAGCAATAGGATGGGTACCCGGCTCCAAATCTATGACAAACTTCACGTCTCTCTCAAGTGGAAGACCAGGAAGATTCTCGGTAAATACATTAGGAAACTCACGCACTATAGCAATCTTCTCTACTCGCGGCAAACTACCACCGGTTGCCAACACCGAAACCAAACAGCTAAAACATCCGGAATTTACAATCTTCCGAGCACGTACCGCAAAACGTTTCGGAGAAATTTGGCGCGGAAAACCATTAACACTCCTGGGTTGACCGTTTTCCATCTTGAAGTCCAACCGCTTGACTTTGCACTGGATAACTGCATCATACTTGGACAACCAGTCGATGCCCAAAAACACTTCAAAATCTTCCAAGTCTATCACCTTCAGATCAGCAATGGCTAGAAAATCTAATAACAGAATCAGTTAACTCTGAATGCCTTGGTCTGATACTACTGAATCGCGAGAGGGAAACATGATACAAAACGTGTCGCCAACAAGAATGAGGGTCAAACAGTGACGCTCTACGAAGGTCCTAGCGACGAATGAGTATGTAGAACCAGAATCAAAAAGGATGCGTGCCCAACCATTCTTGACCTGAAACATTCCTGTAAAATCGCATACGCAACTAAGGGAACGAACATCAAAACTACAGCTACAACTAAAAGCAAGAACCAGATTAGGATCTAACCTGAAATCACTTGAGTAGAGATCTGAGATTCCTCCAAAGACACCACATTCATCTTGACCTTCCACTTGTCCAATGGTGTCGGTGGAGGTAAGGCCTGAAGTGGAACTGGTTGCAACAGGGGCTGAGCCTGCGGGCACTACGACCTGCAATGTCCTCTCTATCCGCACTGGCAGCAGGCCTTCTCCATTCCCTAGCAATGGGCAGCGTCGTTCCCCCTCCACTTACACTCAAAACAAACCAACTCTCCATTAGGAGACCTCCGAATTGCATGAACCTGCTCCTGCTTCTGAGCTCTTATCCTCTTGTAACATCTTTCAAACTGATGTCCTGACCGGACACAGAAATGAAGATTTCTTTACTCCTTTTCCTCGAAGTAGTATTGGATTCTTGGGAACACTTACCCTGACCAGTCTTTCTCTTATCTTTCCTCATGTGTTGACCTCGGTTCTTAGCATTGTCAATCTCGTTAACCTTCGGAGCAGCCTCCACAACTTCAGCAAAACTTCTGGATCCATAAGCACTAGCTAGCTACTGGATGTCATTCCTAAGACCGCCCCGAAAATTTTTAACTCGGCTAGACTCTGAAGACACCATATCAGGACGACACAGTTTTCTGAACTTCACTTCGTAGTCACTAACGGTGAGCTTCCTTTGCTTTAGATGTAGAAAATCATTCATCAAACAGTCCCTCTCGATCGATGGAAGAATCATTTTCAACAGCAATTCCTTGAAGGATTCCCATGAACACCCATCCTTAAGGTTTTCCTTCTCTCTCAACCACCAACTCTTTGCAAGTCCCTTGAGGTGATACGCAGAGACCATCACTCCCTGTTTCACTGAAACTCCTAAGTAAGCAAACATCTCCTCGATGGCTATAATCCAATCATCCAAAGCCATAAAATCTGCTCTTCTATCATAGGTAGGGGTCCTAGTCTCTGGAAATGCGAAATAAATGTCATGTCTGGGGGCAACAACACTGGGGGCACTAGTGGGGTAGTGGGAATGGGAATGGGAAAAGTCTAACCCATGGCCGGGTCCTACAGTCTAGGTGGCTGACTAGCTACACAAGATAACAATGTCTAGATCTGCGACTGCATCTCCAGCATTTGCCTCGACAGAGACTCCTTACTCTACCAAAATCCTTCTATCACGGCCTCACTATGGGCACCAGACGATTCCCCTTCCGACTAAGGAGTCGGCCTCATCACTGGAGGCCTAGGCGGTATCTAATCAGACAACAAACATCTAATCAAAACCTAGCTTAACCGCTTGAACCAAACCACTTAATTCAGATAATTCATAATTAAATACTTGCTCTTGCTGCTAACTTGCACTGGGATTTTCATTTATGATGTCATGCATAAACATAGGATGATACACTATCATCCTACTAACTCATGTGCCAAAACCATGAATGCAAATATTCTTATTCCTTTGACACAAAACTATGTGTGTACATATGTCATCATGTAAATCTTTAGCATGGCATATGTGCTATTGCAATGTTATGTCATGCATGTTGTGTCATGCAATCTAAAAAGGCCTTAATGTGTGTTATGAGCAACATACACATGAAATATTATGCATCTCATACTACATAATATCACATGCAACGAGAATCAAAATCTAATGTGCATTCATGTGATGATGTTATGCATCCCAACTACATAACAATCACACATTACCTCCTATGAGGATTCATATACAAACACATATTATGCATCGCATACTATATAATATGCATCATATACTTCTTATTATGCTTATAAGTGTACTGTTCATGCTTCAGCCAAGACACACTGATGACACTTCGGTGTTTGTATGCAATAAAACTAGACAACTAACTGAAACCCGAGATAGTTGTTCGACCAATTTTCAAACAACCTATCTCTCTGATACCAACTATCATAAAGCGTATTTTCTCCACATTTAACGATATGTCAGCGTAATTGAAAACAAGCGTCCTGATGCCACGTCAGCAGGGGAAAACTGCGGACGCATAGGCAAAACCCCCACTTAACACCTTTATGAATGATTTATAAGTTACTTAGAGAAAATCTAGTTTAAGTTAAATAGTTAGATGTATCCCTTGGCTCAGTGGCTCATCTAGTCCATGAGAAAAATATAGTTATATGCCGCATAAAGTACTTTATTTACAAGATTAGATGTCCCACTTGAGTATAAACATCCCTGAAAGACAACTTATGGTATGCAAGACTCTAGATTTATAATAATAGTGAAAGTATCTTTTACGACCGTTAAATATAGTGAATTATATTTTAAATATGGCATGTATGAAGTACTAATAGTAATTTTTATACTTTAAAATAATTAAAATGCAGCCTAGCATAAAACTTTCTTAGAGAGCAAGTAAAAAAAATCACAAAGAGGTAAAGTAGCAGCTAATAGAGTATTCAGTAATCCAAAAGAAAACTACCAGTTGGAGTCAACAACCTGACACGAACCCACTGAAAGTATGCAAGTATGAACCAAATCGAAAAACAAAAACTACTTCACGACGGTGAGGAAAACTACTACAACCACTACAGTCCAAAATTTACCACCCAACACAGCCACTTCACTGACTACAACCCTGAACCTGAGGCATTCAAAAGAAGAACACCTCAGGAAGAAAATACAAGTGGCAAAGGAAATAAGCAGGTAATAAGAAAAAGGGCAAGAAAGGGTTTACCAAACCCGACTATAAGGAATGCTAAAACCACAACAGATTTGCAAAATAAATATAAGTAAAAGTTGCAATAAAGGATTTGAATGAACATTTGCACCGAGTGCGGAACGAAGCTGTGCTTCGACAAAATCTGAAATAATAAGCATGAAATAGCATAGACTGATCTAAGAAGCAAATTGAGCACAAAACAGCTCGAAAACGTGAATCATTAACACTTGTAAAAACAACCGGGTCGGAATCGGTGATCAAAACGTCCTATACCAGGCTTCCAGATCCAAGCATCTCACAAACGTACTACGGTGGTGGCCAACGGGCCCAACACAACCCAACAGGCAACAAAATAGAGACCAAACCAAACCACCAAGTGTAATGACCCACAAACCGACGTCTAGTTGGTGGTCCTTTATCTACTGCCAACCTACCTAGCTGAAGAAACATCATACCCAAACATCCCAAACCAAAACCCATGCCTAAACCCAAAGACATACCTAAACAAGCCCTAAAATCAACCTAAGGACCATACACGACGAATCCTGCATGAAATGGCTAAATATTCTAATTTCGGACCAAATTCTGCGAGTATACCCAACGAACCACATGGACACACGATGAATGTTTACAGCACTCAGCAAATAAGACCTCCGATACTCGACGAATTCCTACTATACTCGATGAATTGCGTAGCGATACTTAACAAGTTGACTAATGCTACTCGACACTTTCTTCTGATACACGTCGAATCTTACTTAATGTCTACTTCGATGATACTCGCTGAATCCTAATTGAAACTCAACTGAAAGCACTCGTACTAAAAATCTACACTCGACGAATCATTACCTGACTAAACTGCCTTAACGAAATTCGTCAATACTCATCAAATCTTCCAAAGCTGATACTTGATGAACTCCAGTAATACTTGTCGAATTATCCTTGGACTAAATCACAACAAATTTCAGTTAATGATTTACGACGAATTCTCATCCGGCTAACCTACCAAACTCGACGAATACTGCCGTAGAACTTTTTGACATATATGAAATGTGTTGTCCCTTGGAGAGTCTAAAGCAGAATGTATAAGATTCAAACTATATATCATTATCTTTATTATCTCTGGTGAAGCATCAATCTCTTATATAAGTGATGTCAGGAAGATTTCAATTTGAAATAAACCATTATGAAATGTCTGAATAATCCTTGAGATTTGTAACTGCTCTGGGTAATAAATTTAGAATTAAACTAAGTGATTAATCCATATTTAATGCTGCCAGAAAATGGCAATATTCATTTAGAATATTTAGCATTAAATATTAGAGTTGTAACTGATGTAATTAAGCCATTTAAAATCATTCTGCCTTTAGTAAATAGCACTACCTGAATATTGTAAAGAATTAGTTGAAGTGAGTAACAAATTCGTCGACATGAGCTTCACCTTCGTCGAACAGAGCCTGGAAGAACTGAGCATTACATTCGTCAAGCGGAGCTCTGCTTTCGCCAAGCTGAGCCTGGAGTTCGTCGAACTGAGTTTGGCTTTCATGGAGCTAAGTTTCTGAGCTGAGAACAAAGTTCATCGAATGAATCTCAGCAAACGTCGAGCTAAACTCATAGTTAGAAACTTGAGTTCATTGGGCTGAGCTCATCGTTCGTCGAACTGAGCTCGGCTTTCGTCGAACAAATTCTGTGTTTGTCGATCTGGACTTCTCTAGAATTCTTCTGAAGGTGCAACCCTAGAAATAAGCCTATGACCCTAGACTATATACATATTGGGTTAAACTAATCATCCTAAATAAATAATTATGATCCTAGCCCAAATCAGTAATGGGTTTCTAGTAATCTCCTCCTATTTGGGTTAGGATACTATCAAAAATAGAAAAACACAAAGCAAAAATAATCTGCCAGAAACGTTTCAGCAGAAATAAAGAAAGTGCTTTGTGAGTTCAAAAATAATAACACAGTTTAAAAACATAAAATAAGAAATCAAGAGTCTTTCTTATGATCTTCAAAGGGAGAATTTGAAGATGATTTGTTGAAGACTAGCTTTCTATTTGGATTTTCAGCTCCCCTTTGGCTCATCTTTAAACCCTGAGAGCCAATAATCTTTAGAGTGGAGGTTCTGGGAACTACTGACTCTAGATGCAGATTCATGTACCTGTCAACATTGAATAAACCTTTCTTTGAATATCTTTCAAGTTCTTGTTTCCTGTAGGAGGATATAGTAGAGAACTATGAGGTGTCCTTTCCGTCTACTCTTTCTTTCTTAATTTGAGATAAGGAAACCAGCTCATTGAATCTTGTCATTCTAAAAATTGAATCCAACTCTGGATCATATACAGGAGAGGTCGGCCTCTCTTGGCTTGATTGTTGTTGCTGACTGCTTTGACTTGATTTCTGTTGCTGGCTGAAGTGAGAATCTGACCTTGAAGGTCTATCCTATCTGTCCTGAGAAGATCTTGAATAATGATGAGATGTAGGCTTTTGAGAAGAATAAATATTACCAGATGACCCTGCAGCTTGAGGAGGAGGAGGAGGTCCTCTCCTAGACTTTGGAGGTGAAAAATATCTCTTCATTTTCTTCCTTTTCATTTTATTTTTGGAATATCTCATCCAGTGTGGAAGGTCTGGAGTGAGAGGAATTCCATGCGGAATATAGTATGGAAAATCTGCAGTTAAGGAATGTTGAGGAGCAACCTATACAGGAACCTTCATCTTTAATTTCCTTTTCTTAGATCCAAAATCCTCTGAATCATCTGACTCTTCATCATCATCAGATTCTTCTGCAGGCTGATCATATAAATCAACAATCTATATAAGTAAACCAGTCTAATCAACAGACTGAGCCTCGAGATGTACAGTTACAATGTCTTCTTCCTGTTCCACATCTTCATTAAGAAGATCACCAAAGTTGGGCATTGGGGTTTCGTCCCAAGCAAACGTAGGAGGGGAAGAAACTTGCCCCGATAACATCTACTATATTATCAATAGTTATTGCAGGCTAAGAAATTGGAGAAGAACTAGTAGAAACAATCATTAAACTACATCTAATCTCTTCTAAAAATGAAGCATTAATGGGAGCAGAATAGCAAACTACTGCTCTTGAGAGATCTTCTTCATAAACTTGTAAAGCAGGAAGATAACTTGGTGGAAAATCAAATACTGAAAATAAAGAATGCAAATTAATTGTGGGATGGATAAACACATCACCAATAGTAATTATTTCTGGTTCTGCTACTTCTGCTTCTTCAACTGAACTGATCAATTCTGTATCCTGAATAACATCAAAAACTTTTATGGCTGCTGCCATGGCTGAGACTGCTACTACAACTAGAACTTCTTCATGAAGCACCTCCCCCTGCCTAGATCCAGTGAGACCGTAATCTAGGCCCCAAGAAGAAGGGACAAAATTGGAGGACGCAAGCTGAGAAGATAGGGCAGAGATAGTAACAACAAGAGGAGCCACTGCTTCAGCTATCAGTTTCTTCAGAGTGGGAGTAATGAATTCAAGAAGATTAGAAGCAATGGAAGAAAAACCCAAATACATAAACTTAGATGGAGCCTGAGTAGATGCAGAGGATGGAATGGAATATGAGGGAATGGAACTATTATTACAATTTGAATAGATATAGAAGGCTTGAGGAATGGAGGTAGTATTGATGACAGGAGGAATGTCATCAGGAGTGGCATCAGGAATTATCTACTGGATGGGTGAGTGTGGTGGAGATATATGAGATGTAGTTGAATGTGGTGGAGATGAGTGTTGTAGAGAGAAGTGAGGAGGAGATGAAATTAGTGCAGATTGAGGTGGTGACTGATGAATTGGGGAATGTGTATGTATTGATGTGGATGGAATATCTTCAATGAGATTAGGTGGTAGTGGTGAATGTGGAACTGGGGAATCAACAGATGGAGCTGATGATGGAACCTATTCAGGTAAAGAAGGTAGACGAGAAGGTTGAGATGGCTTCCTAGGTGACTGGTGTGGAGATGGTGGAGGAGATGAAATAAGAGGAACATAATCCTCTTGTAGGGTTGGGAGTTGCTGGACCAGCCCTTGTGTTTTCAGAAGTAATCCTAGATGATTCAGCACTAGGAGGCTTAGGGATTACCCTCTCTCATCTTCCAAACAAGGAAGAAGTTTGCCTCTTAGATGCATTGATAAAAATGGTCTGAGAGACCATAAGTTGTAGACACTTTATCTATAGGAAAATTTCTAAAATCATGCCATAACATACATCCTTCTTATTAATTTTCTTTTTAATTGACTCAAATAAAATTATTCCCCGGTTTATAGTTTTTTGACACACCAGGGCACTTATTAGGAGGAATTGGCGTCTGGTCACAAAATCATGGGCAGAGTGTTTGCCCAGAATAACTTTCCAACTATATCAGCTAAGAATTTATATTCAATAGAAAACATTTCTTCAGTAGGTGGTTAGGGTTTCCCTGAATGTGTCCCATCCTACCAAGCATAATATCTATTTCTGAACTAGACAATTCTATATCATCTTCTCCATTAACTAATCCAAAATTTCAGATAAAACTATTTGGTAAGTGTAACCTGAGTCTTAGAGATAGATCTGGTGATAGTTGTCTGATCAGGAATCTTTACTGTGTGAACCGACTCTTTGATCTCTGCGACTGGGAGTTTGATCCTTGTGGTCATGAAGTTTCGCAGATTTTGATCCTCAAATATTTTCATATTGTCCTTGAAAACATGATCATAATGACTGAAGGAGTCCATTATTATATCAAATCCATCATCAAACTTCATCGTTGAGAGAGTTGCCTGAGAAATCGTCATTTTCCTGCAATACAGAGAGATCAAGTGCAAAGGAAAAGGAAATGGAGAAAGCTCATGATAAAGTTTGATGAAAACCTGGTTATAAGTTTTCAGAAGTCGAAAAGGTGAACTCTGTCCGATGAAAAACAAAGAATCGAACTCTATTCGATGAAAAATTTCACACAAGAAAAGCATTTCATCGATCTCCGGTCGACGAAAGTTTTGCGAAAGAAAGACATTTTGTCGAGCTCCATTCACAAAAAATACTAGAAACAAATTCGTCGATCTTCGTTCGACAAAAGTTTCTCTAAAGGACGTTCGTCGATCTCCGTTCGACGAAAGTTCCATGAAAAGTTCACAGTTCCTCGATCTCCGTTCGATGAAAGGTGTCCAATTCATCGATCTCAGAATTAAAATTAAATAAATGATTCTCCATCAATCATACCAAACTGATTTAAGAAGAAAATATGTTTCTTTTCATCTAAAGGTTTAGTGAAAATATCAGCTCTTTAAAAATCTGTAGAAATAAATTCTAGTTTAATTTTACTCTTGTCTACATTATCTCTTATAAAATGGTGTCTTATTTCAATTTATTTAGTTCAACTATGTAGTACTGGATTCTGTGCTATAGAAATTGCATTTGTATTATCACAGAAAAAAATAGAATTATTTAGGTTATAACCATAATCTAGTAGCTGATTTTGAATCCACAAAATCTGTGAACAATAACTACCAGTTGTAATGTATTCAGCCTCAGCAATTGAAGTAGACACAGAGGTGTGTTTCTTACAAAACCATGAAACAAGCCTACCACCAAGAAACTCACAAGTTCCTGATCTACTTTTCTGTCAACCCTGCATCCAACATAGTTAGCATCTGAGAATCCAGTTAACTCAAATCCTGACTCAATTGGATACCAGAGTCCTAGATTAGGGCAACCCTTTATATATCTTAAAATTCTCTTTACTAAAATAAGATATGATTCTTTAGGGTTAACTTGGATCCTATCACAAATACAGGTTCCAAACATTATATATGGTCTACTTACTATTGAATATAATAGAGACCCAATCATATCCCTATATGTTTTTTGATTAACAGGCTTGTCATGTTCATCATTATCAACTATAACATTAGTAGGCATAGGTGTTTTAATAGGTGAGGAATCTGACATCCAAAATCTTTTAATAAGCTCTTTAGCATATTTAGACTGAGATATGAAAATGCCATTTGATGTTTGCTTCACTTGTAAACCAAGGAAGTAGGATAGTTCACCCATGCTACTCATTTCAAACTTTGAATGCGTTTGGTTAGAGAATCTTTTGCATAGTTTGGAATCAGTTGAGCCAAAAATTATATCGTCAACATATATTTGAATTAGTAAAATTTTATTTTTATGATTTCTAACAAATATTGTTTTATCAATCATGCCTCTACTAAATTTATTTTATACAAGAAAACTAGCAAGAGTCTCATACCAAGCTCTTGGAGCTTGTTTAAGACCATAATGTGCTTTGTTAAGTCTAAAGACATTAGAAGAGTGAATTGGAGAAATAAAATCAAATGGTTGTTCAACATAAACATCTTCTTTGAGCTCTCCATTTAGAAAAGCACTCTTCACATCCATCTGATATACCTTGAATTTCTTGAATGTTGCAAATGCAAGAAATATCATGATAGCCTCCAATCTTACAATAAGAGCAAATGTCTGATCATAATCTATTCCTTCCTCCTGTGAGTATCCATGAGCTACCAATGTAGCTTTATTTCTTACAATCACTCCATGAGCATCCAACTTATTCCTAAAGACCCATTTGGTTCCAATGACTAGATAGTTTTTGGGTCATGAAACTAAATCCCAAACTCTACATCTCTCAAACTGATTGAGTTCCTCTTGCATAGCAATGATCCAGTGGGTATCTTGTTCTGCATCTTTGATGGATTGAGGTTTAACCTGAGAAATAAAATAGGCATGCATCTGATCTTGATTCAATTGATGTCTTGTTTGAACACCAGCTGATATGTCTCCAATCACTTGAGACGTAGGGTGATCTCTAAGTGTGATAAAGTAAATAGGTGGAGTTGGTTCTTCAACTGTTTATGGTGCTAATTCCTCTGGTGGAATTTCATTAGCCACAATTTTTTCAGCATAAATGTCTGAATCTTCTTCATCACTTACATCAGCTGCAATCTGTTGAGAAGGATGTGATGTATCCTCTTATGCTAGGTTTAATTCTTCCAGTTTCTCATAAAGATTTGGTACCTGCATAAAATCTATGGTAGAGGCGTTCTTCTACTTATAAAACATGTTAGTTTCATCAAAAGAGATATGTACTTATTCTTCTATTGTAACGGTTGATTTATTAAAGACTATATAAGCCTTGCTAACTTGAGAATATCCAAGAAATATTCCTTGTGTAGCTTTGACTTCAAATTTCCTTAAGTGTTTCATATCATTGTTATGTATGTAACATTTACAACCAAAAACTTTAAAGTAACTAACTTTTGGTTTCTTATTTTTAAGTAATTCATAGAGAGTCTTACCCTTTAGTTTATGTATCAAACTTCTGTTAAGAACATAGTTTGTTGTGCTTACTGCCTCTGCCTAAAATGATATGAGTAAATAAGCATCTGCAAGTAATGTTACAGCAGATTCAATTATGGTTCTATTTTTCCTTTCAGCTATCCCATTTTGTTGAGGAGTTATAGGAGCAGAAAAATAATGCCTGATATCTTCCTTCACTCAGAATTCTTTCATCAGAAGAGATTCAAACTCAGTGTCATGATCACTTCTGATTAATGCAATCTGAGTAGAGTACTCAATCATAATGTTTCTAAGAAAGTATGTAAGAACTTTAGAGTTATCTGACTTGTTTATAAGAAAGAACATCCAAGTGAATCTTGAAAAATCATCTACAATAACTAAAGTATAAGACTTTCCTCCAAAACTTTGTTTTACAATAGGTCCAAAAAGGTCCATTTGTAGCAAATATAAAATTATGGGTGAATCACTTTTAGAAATGGATTTAAAACTGCTTTTAGTTTGTTTAGCTAACTGACAAGCCCTACAAAGTCCATTCTTCTTGTAAGAACTAGAATGTAATTCTCTGACAAGGTTGTCCTTAGATAATTCAGCTATAGTTCTATTGTTTATGTGTCCTAATCTTTTATGTCATTGATCATTTGTTTTACTAATCGACTAAACAGGCAAATTTAGATTTTGTAGAGTTGAAATTAACTAAGTAAACATTACCCTATCTAATCTCAGTTAAAACAATTTTGTTATCATAAGAGATAATAGAACATAAAGTCTTATTAAAAGATACCTGATAACCTTCATCGCATAATTGACTTATGGAGATAAGGTTGTGCTTGATACCTTTCTGTTGGATCCCTAATTGGATTTTGGCTAGGTTCACTAAATTAGGATTATTGACCCACCTTGTATAGCCAGGGTCATATCTATTTCCTAGAGTTTAGGTCATGTAGTTAGAGTTAACATTACTTGGACCAGGCAACAACAGACTGCAGAAGACTCAAGACTTAGAGAAAAATCAGTTTCAGGAAAGTGAGTTCGACGTTCGTCGAACTCAGCTCGATGAAAGTCGTGCTCAGCTCGACAAACTCAGAGACAATTCTATGAGTTGAGCTCGACGAACGTAGTTCTTAGGTCGATGATTTCTGGATGCTCTACTTCAACATTCTAAGTCCAGAAACATATCTCTAAACTCCAGTCGACGAAGTTAGATTATCAGCTCGACGATCATAGTGCACAGAATATGCAAGTGTTTATCAAGTAGCAGTTAGTAGTTCTCAGGTCGATGATATTGAATCTCAGGTTGACGAATAACAATTATCTGGTCGATGAACATGACTTCTCAGCTCGACGAACTCTGGATCCATGTCGACAAAATATGTTCCTTGCTCGACGATTTCTGTGCAGTTCCAGACTTGGATTTTTCCTTCCTTCTGTCCTTATTTTATTGCAGTAATTCCGGAGTAATCAATGCTTAATATTCTCTGAATATTACTGTTAGAAGCAGCATTGATTATGGGATTCATCAGGATTATTACTTACCGTTTTTTCTGGGACAGTTGGGAAATCCAATTAATGTAGACATTCCCTCCAGCCGAATTTATATTCTCCAGGTCGACAGCAATCAATGCAAGAAGGAATTCAAAAATTCAAGGAGAAATTCCATTAAAGACATAAAAGTGATTCTTTTCTTGACAGCCAATATATAGAGAGTGTGATACACAAGAACAAGATACAGCAGCACTGATTCAAATTCTTCTCTTTTCTTGACACACTGACACTGCTGAAGAAGAAGAAGAAGAACACACATCCAAATCAAAAGTATTCTTCATTCTTCACTCCAGGATTCTTCAAGGACAACAATTCTTCATCAGTCAAGAAGTTCTTGAATCACTTCTGCTCAAAGCTAAAGAAAGAAGACCTACTCACCCTGAAACAAAGCTCCAATCTTCCTGAACAACTCTAAAACTCAGAGGTAGCTTTGATAACATCAAAGATCCACTAGTCTTCTCAGTTGTATTTGAGAAAGAGAAGACATCATAACTCTCTCACCCCCTCACTGTATAAAGGGTTTTTTAACTCCCTTCAAAAGTTATTCCTTGGTTACAAGTCGCCTGATCAAAAGACTTGGGTTGGTTTTTTAGCACCTGATCAAAAGCTCATTGTGGGAGTCACCTGGTCAAAACCTGTTAGTGGATTCCTACCAGGGTGGTAGAATAGTAGATGTACCCAGGTTGGGAAACCACTATAAAAATTATTGTGTTGTCTGGTTGCCCTCTTTCCTATTTGTTCTTGCAAGTTAACCCTTGCTTGTTTTCTTGTATAAAATAAATTTAGTAAGGGCATGATTGATAAAACATTATTGTTTGAAATCATAAAACTAAAATTTTACTAATTCAAATATATGTTGACGTTATATTTTTGGATCAACTGATTCCAAACTATGCAAAAAGATTCTCTAACCTAATGCATTCAAAGTTTGAAATGAGTAGCATGGGTGAACTATCCTACTTCCTTGGTTTACAAGTGAAGCAAACATCAAATGGCATTTTCATATCTCAATCTAAATATGCTAAAGAGCTTATTAAAAGATTTTGGATGTCAGATTGCCTCACCTATTAAAACACATATGCCTACTAATACTATAGTTGATAATGATGAAACGACAAGCCTGTTAATCAAAAAACATATAGGGATATGATGGGTCTCTATTATATTTAACAGTAAGTAGACCAGATATAATGTTTGGAACCTGTATTTGTGATAGGATCCAAGTTAACCCTAAGAAATCACATCTTATGATGCGGGGACAGGAGTCCACCTGCCCCGCCACCTTGGCATCAGCATCAAGGGGCCCACCTGGAGTCAGCACCAGGCATCTTTATCAGGCCCGCGGGCCATACACCCCAACCATCTCCGGTCCCACCACAGGAAATCCAAAAGGTTGTTGAGGCCAGGGCTAGATCCCCCGACCTTCTTGATAAAGAGCTCTTCGGCGAGCTTCTATCACCAACTGATCTGCGGATCAGTTGGTGATAGAAGCTCGCCGGAGAGATCTTTATCAAGGAGGTTGGTGGATCTAGCCCCCGGCCTCAACAACCTTTCGGATTTCCTGTGGTGGGACCTGAGATGGGTAGGGGTGTATGGCCCGCGGGCCTGATAAGCTGTCTGGTGCTGACTCCAGGTGGGCCCCTTGGTGCTGATGCCAAGTTGGCGGGGCAGGTGGACTCCTGTCCCCGCATCATAAAAGTGCACTTTATGATGTGGGGACAGGAGTCCACCTGCCCCGCCACCTTGGCATCAGCACCAAGGGGCCCACCTGGAGTCAGCACCAGGCAGCTATATCAGGCCCGCGGTCCATACACCCCAACCCATCTCTGGTTCCCACCACAGGAAATCCGAAAGAAAGGTTATTGAGGCCAGGGATAGATCCCCGACCTCCTTGATAAGAAGCTCTTCGGCGAGCTTTCATCACCAACTGATCCCGTCTCGGTCCCACCACACAATCACATCTTTACTAAAATAAGATGTGATTCTTTAGGGTTAATTGGATCCTATCACAAATACAGGTTCCAAACATTATATATGGTCTACTTACTGTTAAATATAATAGAGACTCAATCATATCCCTATATGTTTTTGATTAACAGGCTTGTCATGTTCATCATTATCAACTATAGCATTAGTAGGCATAGGTGTTTTAATAGGTGAGGCATCTGACATCCAAAATCTTTTAATAAGCTCTTTAGAATATTTAGACTGTGATATTAAAATGTCATTTGATGTTTGCTTCACTTGCCAAACTAAGGAAGTAGGATAGTTCACCCATGCTACTCATTTCAAACTTTGAATGCATTAGGTTAGAGAATCTTTTGCATAGTTTGGAATCAGTTGAGCCAAAAATTGTATCGTCAAAATATATTTGAATTAGTAAAATTTTAGTTTTATGATTTCTAACAAATAATATTTTATCAATCATGCCTCTACTAAATTTATTTTATACAAGAAAACTAGCAAGGGTCTCATACCAAGCTCTTGGAGCTTGTTTAAGACCATAATGTGGTTTGTTAAGTCTAAAGACATTAGAAGAGTGAATTAGAAAAATAAAACCTAATGGTTTTCAACATAAACTTCTTCTTTGAGCTCTCCATTTAGAAAAAACACTCTTCACATCATCTGATCTACCTTGAATTTCTTGAATGCTGCAATGCAAGAAATGTCAAGATAGCCTCTCCAATCTTGCAATAAGAGAAAAAGTCTGATCATAATCTATTCCTTCCTCCTGTGAGTATCCATGAGCTACCAATCTAGCTTTATTTCTTACAATAACTCCTTGAGCATCCAACTTATTCCTGAAGACCCATTTGGTTCCAATGACTAGATAGTTTTTGGGTCATGAAACTAAATCCTAAACTCTACATCTCTCAAACTGATTGAGTTCCTCTTGCATAGCAATGATCCAGTGGGTATCTTGTTCTGCATCTTTGATGGATTGAGGTTTAATCTGAGAAATAAAATAGGCATGCATCTGATATTGATTCAATTGATGTCTTGTTTGAACACCAGCTGATATGTCTCCAATCACTTGAGACCCAGGGTGATCTCTAAGTGTGATAAAGTCAATAGGTGGAGTTGGTTCTTCAACTGTTTGTGGTGCTAATTCCTCTGGTGGAATTTCATTAGCCACAATTTTTTTAGCATAAATGTCTGAATCTTCTTCATCACTGACATCATCAGCAATCTATTGAGAAGGATGTGATGTATCCTCTTATGTTAGGATTAATTCTTCCAGTTTCTCATAAAGATTTGGTACCTGCAAAAAATTTATGGTAAGGCGTTCTTCTACTTATAAAACATGTTAGTTTCATCAAAAGAGATATGTACTTATTCTTCTATTGTAAGGGTTGATTTATTAAAGACTATATAAGCATTGCTAACTTGAGAATATCCAAGAAATATTCCTTCTGTAGCTTTGACTTCAAATTTCCTCAAGTGTTTCATATCATTGTTATGTATGTAACATTTACAACCAAAAACTTTAAAGTAACTAACTTTAGGTTTCTTATTTTTAAGTAATTCATAGAGAGTCTTACCCTTTTGTTTATATATCAAACTTCTGTTATGAACATAGTTTGTTGTGCTTACTGCCTCTGCCTAAAAGGATATGAGTAAATAAGCATCTGCAAGTAATGTTACAACAGATTCAATTATGGTTCTATTTTTTCTTTCAGCTATCCCATTTTGTTTAGGTGTTCTAGGAGCAGAAAAATAATGCTTGATATCTTCCTTCTCTCAAATTCTTTCATCAGAAGAGATTCAAACTCAGTGTCATGATCACTTCTGATTAATGCAATCTGAGTAGAGTACTCAATCATGATGTTCCTAAGAAAGTCTGTAAGAATTTTAAAGTTATCTGACTTATTTATAATAAAGAACATCCAAGTGAATCTTGAGAAATCATCTACAATAACTAAAGTATAAGACTTTCCTCCCAATCTTTGTTTTACAATAGGTTCAAAAAGGTCCTTTTGTAGCAAATATAAAATTATGGGTGAATCACTTTTAGAAATGGATTTAAAACTCCTTTTAGTTTGTTTAGCTAACTGACAAGCCCTACAAAGTCCTTTCTTCTTGTAAGAACTAGAATGTAATTCTCTGAGAAGGTTGTCCTTAGATAATTCAGCTATAGTTCTACGGTTTATGTGTCCTAATCTTTTATATCATTGATCATTTGTTTTACTAATCGACAAAACAGGCAAATTTTAGATTTTGTAGAGTTGAAATTAACTAAGTAAACATTACCCTATCTAATCTCAGTTAAAACAATTTTGTTATCATAAGATATAATAGAACATAAAGTCTTATTAAAAGATACCTGATAACCTTCATCGCGTAATTGACTTATGAAGATAAGGTTGTTCTTGATAGCTTTCTGTTGATCCCTAATTGGATTTTGGCTAGATTCACTAAACTGGATTATTGACCCACATGTATATAGCCAGGGTCATGTATGTGTCCTAGAATATAGGTCATGTCCTTAGAGTTAACATTGCTTGGACCAGCCAACAATAGACTGCAGAAGACTCAAGACTTAGAGAAAAATCAGTTTCAGGAAAGTGAATACGACGTTCGTCGAACTCAGCTCGATGAAAGTCGTGCTCAGCTCGACAAACTCAGAGACAATTCTATGAGTTGAGCTCGACGAACTTAGTTCTCAGGTTGACGATTTCTGGATGCTCTACTTCAACATTCTAAGTCCAGAAACATATCTCTAAACTCCAGTCGACGAAGTTAGATTATCAACTCGACGATCTTAGTGCACAGAATTGGCAAGTGTTTATCAAGTAGCAGTTAGTAGTTCTCAGGTCGACGATCTTGAATCTCAGGTCGACGAATAACAATTATCTGGTCGATGAACATGACTTCTCAGCTCGACGAACTCTGGATCCATGTCGACGAAATATGTTCCTTGCTCGACGATTTCTGTGCAATTCCAGACTTGGATTTTTCCTTCCTTCTGTCCTTATTTTATTGTAGTAATTCTGGAGAATCAATGCTTAATATTCTCTGAATATTACTGTTAGAAGCAACATTGATTATGGGATTCATCAAGATTATTACTTACCATTTTTTTCTGGGACAGTTGGGAAATCCAATTAATGTAGACATTCTCTCCAGCCGAATTTTATATTCTCCAGATCGACAGCAATCAATGCAAGAAGGAATTCAAAAATTCAAGGGTGAAATTCCATTAAAGACATAAAAGTGATTCTTTTCTTGACGGCCAATATATAGAGAGTGTGATAAACAAGAACAAGATACAACAGCACTGATTCAAATTCTTCTCTGTGCAGAAAGATAATCTGGTGTTCACCCTGACACTGCTAAAGAAGAAGAAGAAGAACACACATCCAAATCAAAAGTCTTCTTCATTCTTCACTCCATTATTCTTCAAGGACAATAAATCTTCATCAATCAAGAATTTCCTGAATCACTTCTGGTCAAAACTAAAGAAAGAAGACCTACTCACCCTAAAACAAAGCTCCAATCTTCCTGAACAACTCTAAAAATCAGGGGAGCTTTGATAACATCAAAGATCCACTAGTCTTCTCAGTTGTATTTGAGAAAGAGAAGACACCATAACTCTCTCACCCCCTCACTGTATAAAGGGTTCTTTAACTCCCTTCGAATGTTATTCCTTGGTTGCAAGTCACCTGATCAAAAGACTTGGGTTAGTTTTTGAGCACCTGATCAAAAGCTCATTGGTGGGAGTCACCTGGTCAAAACCTATTTGTGGATTCCTACCAGGGTGTTAGAATAGTAGATGTACCCAGGTTGGGAAACCACTATAAAAATTCTTGTGTTGTCTGGTTGATCTCTTTCCTATTTGTTCTTGATATGCATGTGTTAGTTAGATTAATTTTTGCTGTGCTTGTGGTAGATTATTGTATCTTAGGATTTCACTTTTATTTACAGCAAAATGGTATCATATAGCTGCCCTACTCTGAAGTGTTTTATTTACAGCAAAAAGTTTAAAAGATTTCAAAGATACTCTATTCACCCCCCCCCCCTCTAGAGTATTTCAGGTCTAACCCTTACTTTCAATTGGTATCAGAGCGGTGTTTCTTTGTTGTATAAGTTAACCCTTGAACCAAAAGATCATGTATTAGATCTGCCTTTTTTTATTCCTCTTAGGATTATATTCACACCATGGCACAAAATAAGGACTATGCAAGCACCAGACCTCCAGTATGCAAATTAAATAAGTTTGCCATCTGGAAGGTAAGAATTAAACTATATATGAATTCCGTTGATAAGGATATCTATAACTCTATTTTGACAGGTCCTCCTCAATCAACTGCCTCTACATCTACAGCAACCTCAAGCACACATGCTATTCCACCACCTGAGTGGACAGATGCACAGAAGAAGGCCAAGATTGCTGATGCAAAGGCCATGAATATTCTTTCTCAACTATATTTGATGATATCTTCCAGAATGTGGCTGAATGCACATCAGCCAAGGCTATTTAGGATTCTCTCAACCAAATGGTGGCTGGCTCTGTTGATGTGAGGAAAGACAGAAGATCAAATCTCATATCCCAGTATGAGAACTTCAAGAAGGATGAGTCAGAATCTGTTGCTGACATGTACACCAGACTGAGCTCAATAATCAATGAGCTAAAGACTTTGGATAAGGACATCACCCTCATTGAATTAAATGATAAAATCCTCATGTGCTTCCCAAGATCATGGGATTCTAGGATCTGGCCAATCAAGGAGGCCATAAGCTTATATGAGATTTCCATAGAATCTTTGTTGGGAAAGCTTAAGTCCTATGAGCAGCTGATAAAGTCCAGAGAAGCAGCTAAACAAAGGACTCCTCCACCAGCAAGAAAGGAGCACAACATAACATTCAAGGCTGCTGAAGAGATTGAAGCTTCAATAGTAAATGAAGAATTGATGAGTCACCTTGCCAAGAGATTTTACAAAATGGCAAGAAAGGACTTCAGAAGAAAATCATCCAGACAGGATGATAAGTCAAGGTGTGATAAAACACCTACTAAAGAAGTGGTATGTTTTGGTGCAGGAAACCTGGACACTTTATCTTAGAGTGTCCAGAGAATCAGAAGAAAGAAAGAAGAAGAGAGAAGGACTCCAAAAGGCAATAAAGTAGCAGCCTTCCTCCAGCAAATACAAAAAGAAGGAGAAGGGCTTTGTTGCTGACACCTAGAGTGAGATAGAAGATGAATCCACATCTTCCAGTTCCAGTGAAGAGGAATAAGAGGCAAGGGCCTAGGAAGTCTGCCTTATGACCATCAATGCTTCTAGCAGTCAATCAGTGATGAAGAATCTGATAGTGAAGGAGCTTCAGAATCAGAAGCTGATCAGGTACTTTCATCTTTTGATTATAATCTGATAGCTTCCAAATTGAATTTAAAACAATGTGCATTGATTTAATTTACTCTGAAAAGAAAATCAAAACACTTAGGGG